>JAQISU010000111.1:6482500-7882500 GCA_029339505.1 Unio delphinus | reverse complement strand
TATATCTATCGGGTTTTGAGATTTTAATTTTTTGTAGGAATTTACAGAAGTGATTTTTCACGCCTAACTGAAGCAGTTTCTTACACAAATAGCGAACAAAATTAACAATATCATTGGGAGGGATGGAACTGTGGTCGTTGTCACCTAAATGGGGATAGACGACGTTAGGGATGCTCTCCCACTGGTAAATGTCGCGGAACACTCGAAAGACAATATAAGACTCTAAATATCGCTCGAGTCGACGCACAGAGCTATAATTATATGTAGAGCAGTAGGTCAGGTGACAAAACAAGGAAGTGCTAATGCTTGACATATACCATCGTCTAAATTAACGCAAGCATGGTTATGAGAGAAAATTAAACATCCAATCATGGTTATTAGGGAAAAGAAAAACACCCACGACATGCAAGCATACAACGGTATATAAGAAAGACTTTATTTTCAATTCATTCGTTTTTAATTGTATCCACGAATCTCTCATAACCACAATTAAAGGAAAAAAGGAGTGTAAAAGAGTGCAAGAAATGAACCAAAAACGAATGGCAACACAATTCGAACTGCTTTCGTATTAGTAGTATAAGTACAAATATATTTAACCAGTCGACAACCTATAAAGAAAGAAAAAAAAAATGCTGTCCTTACAGGAAAACAGAAGCAAAAACAGCGTATAGCTTGATAGAGATAGCAAACACAACGTATAGTTTGACAGAGATAGCAAACACAACGCATAGCTTGACAGAGATAGCAAACACAGCGTATAGCTTGACAGAGATAGCAAACACAACGCATAGCTTGACAGAGATAGCAAACACAGCGTATAGCTTGACAGAGATAGCAAACACAGTGTATAGCTTGACAGAAACTGCAAACACTGGATCGTAGTATATCACAGAAACGAGTAGCGGGAAGAAAAAAAAAAGGCCCCAAACATATCAGTCTACGACCAACACAAAGAATCAAAACAGAGGGAGCATTCTAGAACCAGACCGTTTCGCTGGACCTGTTTCCAAAGCGAAATGTCAACCTCTAAATAAAAACCTTTTCTAAATTGTTTTTCTTCAAACATCTATTTGATTTTTTTTTTTTTACTGAGATACAACACTACCGACTGTTGGGGCTAATTATACATATAAAAGTCTTTAAATATTTTCGACAACAAGGCGTGACGCCTCGTTGAATCCAGCTAACCTAGCTGGGAGCTAACTATGGGACCACAAATCAAGATACGTTCATTTACATGCGATAATACATACTGAAATTCTGTTTGGTATAGATACCATCATTGCAAGGCTCCTTTGTGTAAATACCATTACAACAAGGATGTGTTGTGTGGATACCATGACATCACGTTTTTTTTGTGTGTGTAGATACACTCATTGAAAGGTTCTTTTGAGTGAGTACTAGCATTGCAAGGCTGATTTGTTTAGATAGCGTTATATCAAGGATGTGTTGTATAGATGCCATCACTGCAAGGTTATTTTGTGTAAATACTAGCATTGCAAGTCTGTTTTGTGCTGATACCATCATTGCAAAGCCGATTGGTTGATTAGTTATTGAGAGCACGTTTTAAAATGAAAGGCTTATTTCTCCGTAAGTGGTGGGCCAAGTGCCCAAAATTTGCATAGTTATTGAATACATAACCCAATCGATTGAATGCATATTCTACGTTAGCCTGCACGTCTCTGTAATCAACATTCTTTAGGCATTCTTTAGGCATAGTTAAATAAGGTTTACAGTGTAAGCAAATTATGTAGCGAAAAATCAAGGGACTTGTAGTTTCTGCTTTGATAAATTCTTACGTTGTACAGTATCGGTCAGAAACTCATCGTTCATACGTTATCTCACAGATGCAGTAGCCCATAAATTATTAATTTTTTCCATTAGTGCAACATTGTTGGAACTGTGCAATATTTGTCCACAATGCGTCATACTGCACTGATTCATACAACAGAACACGTGCACAACACACTGTCAAGTTAGTAATGTTATGTTCTATTACGACCCGCAGGTTTTAACTAAGTAACAAGAAAGAGAGAAAACCAGACGTATTTTAAACTCGAACAAATAATTTATTTCCCTAGATTGCAAAGTTAATATTTTAAAACAAATTAAAGTATTGTGAATTACATCCAAAATAGTCTTACAAGTTCTAGCACAAGTCCTAATATATGAAGTTCCAAATCAATTCCAGCGGAATTCCAAATAAAATCTGATATTGAATATGTCATGTTCCTGTATTCTATGGCAAGGAGTGTTGTTAGATCCTTTCGATAACACTATTATCCAAATAGTCTTGTCCGACTTCACTATAATTCAATTAATGTTTTAGTCAAAGATTTTTATTCATCGCTTGTAATTCCAGTAAACAATAATTAGAAATAAATCAATTCACCCAAATCTAAACTGGACACAAAAATATGAATGATTCTGCTTTAGATGTTATACAAAGAATGAGAAATGAATAGATAAACAAAATTACATAACCCTGTACATGGCCAAGGCTGTGATTTCGAGTTTCTGAAAATACTTTGTCAGTTAATGGAATTTTACATTCTAGAAGATTCTTATATCAGACTCTGGACTGTGTCTTTTACATCAAATTCAGGCAAACGTGTTTAAATTAATAAAGATATGAATATTTAATCCACAATCATATAGGAAATCTTCGCTTTGTAATCTGTTCCAGACAAAATATATAGTACCAGTCAACTACAATTCCAGCTGGATTTTGAACTAGGTCAAGTACAAAATACAGATATGCATAACAAACCTACCGTGATTAGGAAACGCCACAAATAATGCAAATTATATATATATATATATATATATATATATATATATATATATATATATATATATATATATATATATATATATATATATATATATATATTATATATGATCCTTTCTAGTACTACGAACTGAGACAATGCCATCACTCACTGGCTTTGAATTTGAGTCGAATATCAGCTATATATGTCAATGTGGACGTACGATGTGCCACAATGAAGAAATGCACCATGGGTCAAAAGTTGACCAATACTATCAAGCAGCTATACGCCAAGGCTACCAGTGCAGTAATTGCCCAAGGTGTTTTAGGGGACTGATTTCAGACAACAGTCCATGTGCGTCAAGATTGTCTCCTGTCACCCAAGTTGTTCAACATCTACTTAGAGCATATCATGGGCGCAGCGCTGGAAAACCACTGTGGGACAGTCAGCATTGGAGGGCTCAACATCACCAACCTCCGCTTTGCAAACGACATTGATGGGCTGGCAGGTAGTGAAGTTGAGCTTGCAGCCTTAGTGAATCTACTTGATGAAACATCTTCCAGATTTGACATGGAGTTAAGAGCTGACAAGACAAAGTTGATGACAAATAGTGGCAAACAAATCTCAGCCAAGATTACAGTCCGAGGACAGGAACTGGAAACTGGGCTAGTTTAAATATCTTGATTCTATAATCACTGAAGATAGATAAAGAGCAGAAATTGTTTCACGAACAGAACAAACAACGGTAGCGATGTTACAGTTAAGACCCATCTGGAGAGACAAGAATATCTGTCTGAAGCTAAAATCAGACAATTGAGAGCACTAATCATCTCGATCGTTTTTTGTTCATGTGATGCCTGGAACCTATCAGAAGAATTAAAACGAAGAATTCAGGCACTTCAATTTAGATGCCACTGACCCACCCTTGGCATCTCGTACATGGATCACATCACAACTAAAGAGAAATCTGAATTGGTATGACCATGTCACTAGAGCAGCGAGTCTATCCACAACAGTCCTGCAAGGCATCGTCTGGGGTGTCGGAAAGAGAGGCAGACAGAGAAACCAGTGGACTGACAACATCACAGGATGGACCAGAAAAGGTTTTGCGGAGACACGGACTTTGGCACGTGATCGAGACAAGTGGAGGGGAAAGGTCAGATGTGCAGCAGTAAAGTGCCTCGGCGACCACACTAGGTCAAGAGACATGATGATGATGATGATGATGATGATGATGATGATGATGATGATGATGATGATGATGATGATGATGATGATGTACGCATGATTTACAATTCTGGCGCAATGTCCGTTTGTAGCCAAATTATAAACATATATTTAGTCTTTAGATTGTACTTAATGTGTACGAACATTGTAGACCAGTAAAGTTATCATTTCAGTAATTTAGTGTTCATGCTGAGTGTCACGTTGTAAGGAACAATAACCAGATTGCAACATGTATATGCTGGACCCTAAGGCTAATAATTCCGCATCATAAATGTTACGAAGGTGAGTCATGCAAACAATGAGGTGTCAAATCCAGTTGTGTAACATTTCCATAACATGGTTCACAGGTAAGTGTTGAATTTCCTGTGTTGGCTGCAAATGAAGATCAAGTGGGCGTCGTAAATCCACCCTTGACCTACTTTTGGGGAGGAGGAAATGTCTGCTAATTATGTAAACCATGGGTGAGTCGACGTCCACTCGGAATTGAGCAAGGCGTGGCCACCATTTGAATTGCAAGCATAAATCTAGTATCTTGAGAACTAAACGTCCGAGTCGCTAAACCATCTTGTGGGACGTTATACGCTACTCCGACGTCTTTAGAAATTAGCGACAAACTTTGTTATGATAGGACTTACAAAGGAGATTGGACAAAAAGCTTTTAGGGACCAGAGGAGCTGTAGGAGATAGAGGTAAATACCCTAGTACAGTTGGTCTCGAATATCTGATAGACGAGAAAAGTAGAGAACGGAGGTAGAAGTTGATGGACTGGAAGGGAACTGGAGTAACAGTCCAGGGAAAGCGTAATACAGACCACACTAAGTCAAATGGGCCGTCACTTGGTCGAGTGAGACAAGCGATAGGGTTTTAAATATTGAATATCATTTGTTATTGAATGCTATTAAATTGTTGTCCATTGAATTTCACATTTTGTGTATTCAGTAATTTAAATGTCGGCATCGCTGAATGGGGACTCGGAGCTTTGCATCTCTCTATCAGTACTTCACTTTCTAACAAAAACGAGCCAGGGTGGGTCTTCTGTAATAATTAAATATAATACTGGGAGCACCCCACCCCGATCTAGTTAACGAGAAACTCTACACTGGGGTTGCAAGTTCTTGCTGAAATTATTGTTTTGTTTTAAACGGTACTAACGTTTTATTGATCTCAAGAGGTTTTCCAAGCCCTATGAACACCGCATATAGTCATCTTTATAGGAAGCAACTGGTCTCTGGTCGACCAACACATTGTTTAACTTCTTTCGGAACTGTACAGCTCCATCCTACAACGGTCATTGCCAGGCTGTCAGCTTCTATTTCAACCTTCCATCAACTGTACTTTATTTTCTCTAACCGCTGCTCTGGTGGTTAGATCGTCCGGGTTTTAACCCTAGTCAAGTCATACAAAAGAATCAGCAGTAAAAGATTTGTGTTAGGACAAGTCGACCTGGTTTCAGGATAATTTAAATGAGTGGGACATGATACTTATGTCTTCGGCATGATGCTTAAGTGCTAGATATCACAAAAAACTTCCACACTGCAGATATCGTAGCAATATGACTGGAAATTCTTACTACATCTTCGTTAAAATTCTACATCACATACACGTTCCCCCCAACCACTGGACTTTCGTCTAAGAACTGGTCCGTAGTAGCTATTGCGTCGGAAGCCCAGTCCTCATGGATAGCTCCTTGCCGTGTGATTTATATTGGGCCTTAAAAGTGGGCAGCATGTCGACTGTTTACTTCGCGAAATGAGTTCGTATAAGGCAGGTAATCTAAATCCTTCTTCTGGCGCTGATGCTCGATGTTGCAATAGGGTGATCTCACAATGCACCAGAATAATCCGAGTAAACCGAAATCAGTCCAATCCCCTCCTCATCTACGACGGCTGGAATCATGCCGATGTTCGCTCTCGGACGGCAGTTGGCAACCTGGAATGTATACGAATGATAAAGTGTCAACACTATGGTTGCCACTGTAATATAAAATATACTATAGGACCACAAAAGACAAGTCCTTGTGAATCTTCCTAGTCTTAATTCTGAGCTACATATATGTTTTTTTATTATGTCCAGTGCAACTATTTACATGTCTCATTTAATGCAAAAATCACAAAATGCTGAAAGCATAAATGCTAATAGAGAACAATTTTCTCTTCATACAAATCTTTGAAACATATAACTTTCAGCAGAATTTCCTAAAGGTGAATATTTGTGTTTAAAATATTTTCTTATTAGCTAATTAATTATAGATTAAACCATCATTACGTAACTCTATTTTAAGCAAGTTTATCTACTAAACGAGCGACACCATGCATAACAAATGTTCGTAAAACTAAATTTTTGACTGTAAGAAGGATATTAATTCCAGTAATTAATTGTAAGTCTATAAGCACACCAGTCCAACTAATATTGGTTTTCCTTGTGTTTTTCAGTCTCAGCAGCATATTCTAACATTCCCCAATGTGAGACCGGCCACCTACTTATAACACCATACATTCCCCACTCTACAAACAGTCACCTACTTATAACACCGTACATTCCCCAATGTGAGACCAGTCAGCTACTTATAACACCGTACATTCCCCGATGTGAGATCAGTCAGCTACTTATAACACAGTACATTCCCCAGTGTGAGACCAGTCAGCTACTTATAACAACGTACATTCCCCATTGCGAGACCAGTCAGCTACTTATAACACCGTACATTCCCCATTCTCAGACCAGTCACCTACTTAGAGCACCGTACATTCCCCAATGTGAGATCAGTCAGCTACTTATAGCACAGTACATTCCCCAGTGAGACCAGTCAGCTAATTGTAACACCATACAGTCCACACTCTGAGACCATTCACCTACTTATAACACCGTACATTCCCCAATGTGAGATCAGTCAGCTACTAATAACATAGTACATTCCCCAGTGAGACCAGTCAGCTAATTGTAACACCATATATTCCACACTCTAAGACCAGTCACCTACTTATAACACCGTACATTCCCCAAATATTAGACCAGTCAATAATTATAACACCGTACATTCACCAATGTGAGACCAGTCACCTACTTATAACACCGTACATTCCCCAAAGTGAGATCAGTCAGCTACTTATAACACAAGACATTCCCCAGCGTGAGACCAGTCAGCGAATTATAACACCATACATTCCTCACTCTAAGAACATTCATCTACTTATAGCACCGTACATTCCCCAAAGTGAGATCAGTCAGCTACTTATAACACAGTACATTCCCCAGCGTGACACCAGTCAGCGAATTATAACACCATACATTCCCCACTCTAAGAACATTCATCTACTTATAGCACCGTACATTCCCCAATGTGAGATCAGTCAGCTACGTATAACACAGTACATTCCCCAGTGTCAGACCAGTCAGCTACTTATAACACCGTACATTCCCCACTCTAAGACCAGTCACCTACTTATAACACCGTACATACCCCAATATTAGACCAGTCAATAATTATAACACCGTACATTCACCAATGCGAGACCGGAGTGAGTTAATAACCACACCATACATTCATCACTGTAATGCCAGAGTTAGTTAATGATAACACCATATATGCTCTGTGAGGCTAGAAATAAGTTAATGACCACATCATGCATTTCATACCGTGTGCCCAGTGATTAATTATTATCAACATTGATTGAATTTATGTACGAATAAATTATATCCCGGATATTTCATTATTGTTGTTATAATTAAACGATGTTGGGCGACTAACATTTAAATTTACAGAATTATTAAAAAGAAAACAGGACGGCTGCAAAAAGATAATTTTATTTGTCAATGGTTTTCTTTTTCTAGTCTTCTTGGATAGATAGATAGATAGATAGATAGATAGATAGATAGATAGATAGATAGATAGATAGATAGATAGATAGATAGATAGATAGATAGATAGATAGATAGATGGATGGATGGATGGATGGATGGATGGATGGATGGATGGATGGATGGATGGATGGATGGATGGATTGATGGATAGATAGATAGATAGATATACAGACAGACAGACAGACAGACAGACAGACAGACAGATCGATCGATCGATAGATAGATAGATAGATAGATAGATAGATAGATAGATAGATAGATAGATAGATAGATAGATAGATAGATAGATAGATTGTAAAGGTTTTGTTATTGCGTTAATTTGAATCAAACGTCAGTATAGTCTCATGATCTAGGAAGCGTTCGTCAACGAGAGAAACCAAGGCATATTGTTCACGTGATCTATCACCAGATTCACTGATCCTAGGAGATAATTTACAAATGCTGAGTTTTCGCAAAATTGTAACACGCCAGGAGTCTTATTACGTTTCATTACCAAGCTATTCAAACAAGCGGCTGCCTTGAGGTCGACATTTTCCATATTTCACAAAGTCCTGAAGACATCCATTGCTTTCAACCGAGTTCTAAACGCTCTAAAACTACAAGCAATTTACGTCTAATTAACTATCAGCCAAACATTCTCGCGAATATGATATCACTTTTTATCGAATTTTCTTGCTTCTCATTCATATAATATATTGTACGCTTTTATAAAGCTTATATCCGTATTTCATGCCACTGACTTCAAAAGCATGACCCAAACATCTAGTAAAGACACTAATTCTTATTTCGAAGTACTAAACTCATATACATGAAAATATCTGTAGAATACCTTGTGTTACGAAATTAGAAACATTATATTTTACGAAACTAGAGACATTATATTTTACGAAATTAAAGACATTATATTTTACGAAATTAGAGACATTATATTTTACGAAATTAGAGACATTATATTTTACAAAAATGATCCATACAACTATAAGGTCTCGTAAATAATGTACTTTTTAACGTTCAATTCAAATGATGGCAAAATGTCTTCCTAACACCGACTCCAGAATTATCAGATTAATGCTTACTAAAATATGCTAAAGCTATAAAAACGGAGATTAAATACAAATAGCACATAATCTAAATTACTACAATAGTACAAAGTATTGGTTACTTAAATTGTAAACTGTTACGTCATGTAACCCAATGAGCGATATCATGTCCACTAGGTCCTCTTGCTTGGTTTTCTATCGACCTTTGTCTTTCCGCATATATGTATCCATGAATATAACATAATGTTCAGCACCGTCTATCCGACTGAATATAAAGATAATTATAAAAAAATTAAAAAATTGAGTCTGCGTGCATATTAAGGTAGCAGTCAATGTGTGAAATTGTTCTGTACCGGAACGTATGCATGTTTAAGAACACAAAAGGTAGTGGTCGTTGTGCGTATCTGTGTATATGACATTAGCAATGGAAAATACTCTCTATGTTATGTTTTCTAACGACTTGGTCATGAATGTTATCGTATGGAGATTAGAATGGCAAAGAACAACAAGAAATAATAAAAAAGAAAAGAAAAATAAAGAACACATATACATTGCTCCAGCAAAGTCCATTTATATTCAATGGATCATTATCTGCAGCTATAAAACAAAAAAAAAATGATTATATAATCAGACTGAGATTTCTGACATCTTTCTAAGACTATTATTTTATTAATTAGTATTTTCTCCACATTTTAATGGAACATTTTCTCAAGTCTATTATTAATCATGAACTAGATAATACCAGAGGCTCTCTTCGTTTGCCTTTCTGAGAGCTATTAATCTGAGTTAGAGTTCTTTAGGGTTATATTGTTGTCAGTTGATGATCCCATCAATCTCATTAATAGCATGGCTCCAATGAAACTAGGATAAGGTGCTTAAATGAAACAAAGGTTTGACAGGTAACACAAACAAAGATCTGACTGGTAACCAAACCAGGATCTGGTGCTTAAATGAAGCAAATATCTGACAGGTAACCAAACTAGGATATGGTGCTTAAATGAAGCAAAGATCTGACAGATAACCAAACCATGAGCTGGTGTTTAAACGAAACAAAGATCTGCAGGTAACCAAATCAGGATATGGTGTGAAAACAAAACCATGATATGAGGTATTAGCAAAAACTGAATACTTTCTTTAAAACCGTTAATGAAATGCACAACCCTAACTCTAAACACTGTAAGCCATGATATTACTGCCTTTCATGTTTCATTCAAACCACCTAATTTAAAAAAAACAATATATACCAACTGACGACTTAATACATATATTCATATATACGGGCGCCTAGCTGTATCCTAAATTTCCATTCATCTGTTAAACATAATAATACATCAAGAGAGAGAGAGAGAGAGAGAGAGAGAGAGAGAGAGAGAGAGAGAGAGAGAGAGAGAGAGAGAGAGAGAGAGAGAGAGAGAGAGAGAGAGAGCGAGAGAGAGAGAGAGAGAGAGAGAGAGAGAGAGAGAGGATAAAATATCAAAGGCAATTGTTTTTTATATTTTGCATTCTGGAGAACAATTTCTTTCCGTGCTCTTGTCTTTTACATGTATTTACCTTGTTGTCATTATTTATAACAAGAGAGAGAGAGAGAGAGAGAGAGAGAGAGAGAGAGAGAGAGAGAGAGAGAGAGAAAGAGAGAGAGACAGACAGACAGACAGACAGACAGACAGACAGCCAGACAGACAGAGAGCGAGAGACAGATATATATATATATATATATATATATATATATATATATATATATATATATATATATATATATATATATATATAGACAGAGAGAGAGAGAGAGAGAGAGAGAGAGAGAGAGAGAGAGAAGGAGAGAGAAAGAGAGAATTTTGAACAAATACAATATTTTCATGAGCCAGTATGACTACTAATAAGTAGGATCGACTACTTTCATACATCCTTAATCAAAAACGTCAATAGATACATGGATATTATAATTTGGTTACAATGGACCAGTCTGGAATATGAACCATTTACTTGTATGAAGTTTAAACGACACGTACCACAACTTCATTGGCGAAATGGATTAAATGTAAAAAAAAAATATTTTGAGTGGCCTAGTGGTTGGAGCCTATGCAGTGGATGCGGGATGTGGCGGGTTCAAACCCTGCCCACGTCATACCAAATTTTAAATGGTACTAGCAGCTGCCTGAGCCTGCCTCCCTAGGCGCTCAGCATTAAGAGGTTTGTGTTAGGACTGGTCGGCCTGGTGTCAGGATAATATGACTGGGCAGGACATCATTTTATGCATCTGCGGCATGAAGTCCCAGTGCAAGACATAACTAAACTAGCACGCCGCAGATATCAATATGACTGAAAAATTGTTCCAGCTACTTTCAAATGTTAACACACACACACACACACACACACACACACACACACACACACACACACACACACACACACACTGTAAAAGTCTAAGTTGCTTCCCTTTTTGGGGTGGGGTGCTTCCAATTTATTAAAAATAATATTGAAGACCCACCCTGGAACGTTTTTGTCAGAAATTCATTCGAGGATATACATACCCATGCACCAGATGAAATGACACAGACATACAGACAGACAGATAGGTGAACCACACGTGTCTTATACATGCATAGCGTGTCTAAAAAAGATATTTCTCCAAATTGTATATTCTAAAATTTCCATTCGTTGAAGGAAATAAAATAAAAATAATTATTGATTCAAGGAGACTCGTACGTGCGCCTGTCTGTTCAAGCAGGGATGACATTTGTGCATTTTGATAGAAATTCAAGTTATTTCATGAAATATATAATTAACATTAATGGAAATGTAGCAGTCTAAACTAATAATAAAAGAACCTTAAGAAGCTAGATTTTTTTTGTTATCGTTCAACATAAATTTACTGCTGTGATTAAAACTGTAAAAAAAATAAACATCTTTTCAATATTCTTCAAGCGAGATAAATTGCAAGAACTTTTTACGCAGAGATACACTTTGCACAATCAAATATTAGAAACTAGTACATATGGTAGTAATGGAAAGATAATGAAGATCTGAAATGGGCAGAGAACATTTATTTGAAATCTGGCTGCAGCGCAAGTTAGTGACAAACATTAAAGATGTAACAACAATTGATCAAATATTGATATAATTTCTTTTAAGTCAGTGAGATATCGATCCTGCTTGCAAAATGTAAGCGGTTTGTAATACATTTTTTTTTATACTACATCTGCCGTCTCTAATTGTTGAACTATCTGGAAGTGAGCTGCACTGATACGCCCTCTGGTGAGATAGTAGCCGTGAAACCCCCTATAGTCAGTACTGTGTTTTTCTACAGCTCCGTGTAGAAACCCAATTAGAAAATCCGAATAAAAGTTTGATACATTGTCATTGTCCAAGATTTCTGTATGAGAACATCAAATATTTCCAGAAAAATGAATTAATCTTTTTAAAAATCCAACTGGTCTGAAGAAAAGTAACATAACTCAAAACTTATCTACAACAGACACTTTACAGTGAAAAGTAAAAGCCCCATACTGAAAATATTTCTCTAAAACAATGTTTGTTTCTTATTCTAAACGCACTGTCGAAAAATCCTCAAGTTGCAAAATTGAAAAGTCGGCCGGGTGGTGGGTGGGGCACGTGATCCTATTTATATCACGTACACCTAACATGACCCTGCCGAAAACGAATCATTGTATTTTAAGAATAAAAATAAAATAGTTGTTTACTTTTTAAATTGTATCATTGCATCGTGACCTTGACAACAACCAATATTTGAAAATAAACTTAGAACATGTTTTAGTAGCTGCTATTATATTTGAATCAAGTGCCGGATCTGGGTCAACATTTGTTTTTTACGAAATAAAAATTCAGGTAAAATGATTTTCTGGAAAAATATCATCAACAGGGAATAAATTTACAATACAATAGCATGTGATGAAAATTAAAAATATTTAAAACTGACAAACGAACAATTAATTTAAAATAAATATATATTTTATCAGATATACGTAATATATCTTATAAATCGTACGTCTGTATTGTCTCCTAATCGGTACACCTTTCCTTTCTTATAATCCGTACACCTTTATTGTCTTATAAACCGTTTACCATTCAGGGCTCGGTCAAAGGGATTTCCAAAATTTCAAAAGGGCTATGACTTTCCTTGAAAAAAAACCCACTAAAGCAAAAGTCGATGTGTCAATTTACTCAAAGGATGAATGAAACTCAGTAAACATGCGGAAGAATAAAACGATGGTCAAATGTCAATAGAAAACAGTACGTTTGGGCATATACGTTTTGGTTTTATTCTGGAAGGGTTCTGAAACCCCGAACCACCCTCGTCCGGCCTTGCCTTTATTTTCTTAAAATCAGTACACCTTTCTTATATTTTAAGCTGTGCACATTTAACTTACAATCTTACTGTCCTATAATCCGTACACCTTATAAACTTCTAATCCGTATACCTTTATTGCCTTATAATATGGACATCTATATTAACCTCTGAACTTACACGGTATTATCTTATTATCCGTACACCTTTATTGTGCTATTTACCGTACGCTTTTATTGTTTTATAATCCTTTACCATTTTAATTGATAAACCTTACAACCGTTTTGCCTGAATCCCACAAAGCGCGCGCGCGCGCGTGCGCGCGTGTATGTGTGTGTGTGTGTGTGTGCGTGTGTGTGTGTGTGTGTGTGTGTGTGTGTGTGTGTGAATTGGATGTTTTACATAGTTTTATCAATTTTCCAATCTTATCAGTACGATGTTTACAATGTGGCAGTTTATAATGATTCCCAACACTGGGACATCATGCCGGAAACATGTAGCATGATGTCCAACGCAGTAACATTGTCACATTATATTGTCACCAGGCCGACCAGTTCTAACGGTAACATCTTAATGCTGAGTGCCAAGCGAGGCAGATGCTAGTACCATTTCTATCTCTTTGGTTTGACTCGGGCAGAGTTTGAACCTAAGACCTATATCAGCCGAGTCGGACGTACTAACCATTTAGAACACCGGACCAAGTGACAATTGAGAAACGTACTGATTATTCGATACTGTAAGAAATTATTGGTTATTTTTTTATTTTTCTGAATCCCCCACATAACCTCGTTGGTCGGGACGCAAATGTAGACGAAGTATGTGAGTGATCTATAAAAAAAATCTCCTTACACCAGTCTGACCTTGATCTATTACATAACATTAATTTGTGCTTAAAACAAACTCTTGAAATTTAAGATCGTAATACACACGCCCAAGCAATCTGATCCCAAGGTTATATTAAAACGAACCTTGAATAAACGTATGCTAACAACACAGTTTATCATCAAGTACTTGCTTATATAGTTGTTCGCTGTATGATTTAAGCATGCAATTTCTAAGTACAATTTCGAACTTATTTCGTAAAAGTGCGCATGCACATACCATCCTAACTATCACTTAAATATATTTTCAGTGCAATTAATTTTGATTTTGTCTCAGAATAATTTTTTAGTTCATGTCATTTTGTTTGAGGTTATTTTTCTTAGTTTTAGAATTGTGGTAAATCAATGGGGGCTTTCTTAAAACAAGTAAAATGTATTTTTTAATAGAAAATCTTAACTATTGGAACATGTTTTGGTTTTTCTACATGTCATTGTCGGTGCATTTTAATGCGGGAATTTACGGAAGTGGCCATTTTGTCTAAACTCATTTTTTTCTTCAAATTACAATTGAAAGGAAATGTCTTTTAAGCAGAGAGGTCTACTAATTTATTTTAATTTTAACTTTTCAGCTGTCTTCCCTTTAAAAGTTTCTCTAAGAATACTATAAGATTATGGAAATAGCCAAGAAATTTCTATTGGCAATCTAACCAGTTACTTACGTGGTATCAAACAAATATAAATATAACATATTTGCGACTTACCTACTCTCTCCACGAACATAATTATTTGGGCAAACCAGATCGCTTATCTAATTACTAAAGACACCCCACCCCCTCACTAAAGATTACATATTCAAATTTCAGCAAAACAGAACTTATTACAAGCATGCATTACATTTTTGTTATTATTTTCACAAGTCAAGTCGATTTAGGAAAATAAATTGAGAAATTCTCCCTTACGAAAGGTTTAAAAGCAATACTTCAGTAAATACGTAATTTTAAACACAAGTTACATTATATAAAATCATTTTGAAGATAGGTCTACATTTCTTTTAACTTAAATTATTTGTGTATGCTTCTTTACGCTTTGATTTCAAGATACAATTTTCTGTTTGTTCATTTGTTTTACGGAATGATATTTTGCATGGGGAGTACATAGACATTTTGCATGGGGAATACAGTGACGTTTTTTATCGGGAGTACATTGACGTTTTTTTATCGGGAGTACATTGACGTTTTTCATCGGGAGTAAATTGACGTTTTTTTATCCGGAAGTACATTGACGTTTTTGACTAATTGTTAAGAGCCCTTATAAGATTTCCTTCACTACAGATGAAGATCAAAGACGATCATCGCTTTATATTGCCATGCTAATATTAAATTATGTACATTTTAAATTATTCATCTCTTTAAGACGAGGATTTTAAGAGATGATTTCACTGACCACTTCAAATGCATTAAACGTCAGCACCAAATAAGCTTTACGACACTAATATGCAGCTAGTATGAAATGTTTTTATTTTACAGCAAATTATTTGTCGCACAGACATAATATTTACTTAATCTTTCTTCTGTTGTTTCCTTTCTTTACTAATAAAAGTTTTTCTCTGTATAGTTTACAAACGTTCTCAACAATAAAAATATGTTTTTCCCCCATCAAGAATGAATAGTGTATGTTTAGGTTGACCCAATGAATGCTTTTTAAAGCAATCAACCTGTTTCGTTACGTCGATACATGTAGATTATTACATATATTTCAGGTACCAGAAAGTGCTTCACAATCAAGAATAATTATTTACTTTGCACACATTATCGGCTTCAATTATCGTTGGTAAGTGTGCTTTGGAACCGATAATCAAATCCATTATTTCCTTTGAAAGGAACAGAATTCATGTTACGGTACGTTTCCTGATTTAGATTAATTATAGATGGATTCCTACAAGGTTACCTGACCAGCAGTGCTTCTCATTAAAGCACTACATTACAAGCATGCATTACATTTTTGTTATTATTTTCACAAGTCAAGTCGATTTAGGATCTATCTTATATCTACCACATAAGGACTGTATACATGTAGTTATTTCGAATAAACCAAGTACAATACTGTCTTAGTTTCAACTACCACATACAGGACTGTACACAAGTAATTATTTTGATGTATTGTCTACCACATACAGGACTGTATACAAGTAGTTATTTGATATATTGTCTACCACATACAGGACTGTATACAAGTAGTTATTTTGATATATTGTCTACCACATAAGGACTGTATACATGTAGTTATTTCGATGTATTGTCTACCACATATAGGACTGTATACAAGTAGTTATTTTGATGTATTGTCTACCATACACACCATGATTTATAGCAGTAGTTTTCTTTAGATAGATTGGCCAGTTTTTATTTTGATATATTAACCAGTTTTTCTTTTGATATATTGACCAGTTTTTCTTTTGATATATTGGCCAGTTTTTCTTTTGATAAATTGACCAGTATTTCGTTTGATAAATTGAACAGTTTTTCTTTTGATAAATTGACCAGTATTTTGTTTGATCAATTGACCAGTATTTCGTTTGATAAATTGACCAGTATTTCGTTTGATATATTGACTACCAAAAACAATGTTGTGTACCAGTAGGTCTTTCCCATATGTTTTCCACTACAACGTACGATTCCACTATCACTGTAATTATTATTGTATATGAACAATTTAAAAACACACTCGGTCTTGAATACCAGTCGTTATTTTTGTATGAAGAAAATTAAAATAACACACTCAATCTACTATATATTGTTTATGTGGACAATTGAAAAAACACATTCGGTCTTGAATATCAGTAGTTGTTTTTGTATGTAGACATTTAAAAAAAACACCCGGTCTTGAATACCAGGAGTTAGTTTTGAAAGTGGACAATTACAAAAACACTCGGTCTCGAATACTAGTATATATTTTTGTATGTGGATAATTAAAAATACACACAGTCTTGAATACCAGGAGTTAGTTTTGTATGTGGACAATTAAAAAAAACAATCTGTCTTGAATACCAGTAGATATTTTGTGTTACGTGCTTAGGCTCGAATAAGCAGCAACACAGAAAGAGTGAAAACTAACAAGCTTGTATAACTTGAACAATGAATTTATTAAGTACAATTATTTTCATAAAATAAATAAACTTACGGTTTTAGCGAATGAAATCCAACATTAATCCAATATAGAATTCACAATAATAATCCACTAATGGAATTGCAAGAGTCCTGATAAATAAATATTCCAAAAGTTCCAGGTTCGAATCTTGATGATGTAATCCAAAATGATTGACAATGTCACGTGATGCAGTTCTTGTTTTTTATCATCCAAATGAATTATGAGCACATGTTTTCTCCTCCAAATAGATAAATGAACCCTCTTTTTTCAATGAATTGACACAATGTCCAGAACAAGATAATTAAAATTATAACTCAAACATAAATACACAACTATTAACTTTAAAGCCCAGATTCTCCTGAACTGTTCTATCCCAAACAACAGTCTATATAACTGTTTTTCTTAAGTAAACAAGTGATCACGTGATTTTCTAGAAATTGATAGAAATTCATGGAAGGTCACAGAAAGAGACTGCCTTCACTAAATCACGTACTCTAGATATTTCCTACACCCAAGAACTAAAAATAAAAAGTTGTCCTTGAAATTAGCCAATAGTTTTAGAAGCTTGTTGACAATGTCTAAAGCAGGGTCAGGAATTAGTTCAACAAGCCAAGGTCAAAAACTTGTTTACAGTTAAAGGATGGTCAGCCTGAACTTTCTAGAAAAAATCTCCCAATTAATGAATATTAAACCCTAAATGACAAAATTTGGATTTAACAATTGAAAAAAAAATAATTTAAATCCAATAGACGTAACACCTTCCCCCATAAAAAAAAAAAAAGGTTTATATGATAATACTTTCTTTTTATCACAAACAAATTTACATCTGAGGTTAAAAGAACTAGTATAAATTACACATTAAAAAGAATTGTTATACACAGGAAAAAATGTTTGCAATTATATTATCTAGAAATAGCCTCAACCTTAGCATCTACTAGTTTAACCTGTCCATGTCCCACAAAATGTCCTAAGAAAGCCAGAGCAGGGCAGAATTCACTTTTAAATAAATTAACAGTGAGACACGCATTAGTGAGTCTGTCAAAGAATTTTCTAATTGTTGCTAGATGTTCTCTCCAGGTGTCGTCGTAGATGATGACGTCACAATTTTCTAGACCAGTGATGATCATTTTTATGACACGTTGAAATGGACTTTTTATATTGGTAGAGTCCTTTTGGAGTCACAATGTTAAGTTTACCTTTGCTCTTTCCTTAGTGGAATCTGCCAAATCCTTTTAGAAGGTCAAAATTTGGTGACATACTTGGCATTCCCAATTTATCAATATAATTTTCAATTCTTGGTAATGGGAATGAATCTGTTTTGTCACTCCGTTCACCTTCCTATACACATACGGAGAGTTGTATCTGATTTTGGAACAAATATGCATGGTGAACTCCAATCACTTTTACTGGGCTTGATAAAATCATTCTCCAGCAAATATTGAATTTCCTTTTTCAAGTATTCCTGTTTGAGTGGACTTGTCCAGTACGGATGCTGTTTGGAATTCTCAACCTCAACGTCATGAAAAATTTTGTTTGTCCTTGTAAGAATATCTGGACATAAGTGCTCGTATAATAATAATAACTTTCAGTTCATTTCTTTCTTGCACTTACGGAGAGTTGTATCTGATTTTGGAACAAATATGCATGGTGAACTCCAATCACTTTTACTGGGCTTGATAAAATCATTCTCCAGCAAATATTGAATTTCCTTTTTCAAGTATTCCTGTTTGAGTGGACTTGTCCAGTACGGATGCTGTTTGGAATTCTCAACCTCAACGTCATGAAAAATTTTGTTTGTCCTTGTAAGAATATCTGGACATAAGTGCTCGTATAATAATAATAACTTTCAGTTCATTTGAAAGTTTCTGGTCTAGATTTTTCATAATTTCTAAATTCCATCAATTTGTCGCTCCAGTGTCAGTAGAATCCGACGATATTTCTTCACTATGTGGGACAGGTACCACTAAATTAATTACATATTTAACATGGCTATCTCTTTTAGTATACTGGTACTCCTATAATTTATTTAGATCCCAGGAGAACTAATACTATAATTTAACTATTTAATTTTCTTTTTAACTTTGTAACGGCCGTAATATCTAATTTGAAGTAAAGTAAGAAGAATGAACAAGAGTAACACAACTCAATTATCAGACCCAAAAGTTCTCTGCCTTGTAGTTCTTTCAAACCATAGTTTCATTTTTTAACTTGAATTGCTGAATCGGGCATTCATTCATAACTTGCTGGAAAATTCCAGACATGAAGTTTGAACCTTGATCAAATTGAATAGATTTGGGAAGGCCATACTGAGTAAAAAACTTTATTAAAGCTTTTACTGTAGTTTTAAATTTTTTATTCCTCAACGGAATAGCCTCTGGAAACCTTGCTGACGCACACATAATGGTCAACAAGTATTGGTTACTTGACTTGGTATTGGGTAAGGGATCTACACAATCTACCATAATTCTACCAAATGATTTATCAAAGGCAGAAATAGGTTGCAGATGAGCTTTAGGTATCTTCTGATTGTTTTTCCTACGATTTGACAAGTATGACAAGATCTACAGTATTTGACAACATCACTTTTGATTTTTGGCCAATAGAAGTGAGTCAAGATCTTGTGATTCATTTTCTTAATCTCTAAACGACCAGCCAAAGGAGTTTCGTGGGCCAGATTAAGTATTTCCTGTCTGTAAGGTTCTGGAACTACTATTTGATAGTTCAATGACCACTCATCATGAACAGGTACCTCGGGAGGTCTCCATTTTCTCATAAGAATTCCATTTTTAATGACATAACAGACAGGAACTTCAGTGACTTCATTCTCATTTATGACCCATTGAAACAAACAGGAGATCTCAGGATCTTTTTCCTGTTCAACGACAAGTAACTGTCGTTTATCACCCTGATTAAGAGAATGAGTTGTTCAAATAGGATCACTATGATCAATACATTCTGATTGATCTAAACCAAGAGTAAAAGTGACCTCATCAAAAACCTGACATATACAAGCGTCAGTTGAAGGAATGCTCATTTCTTTAACATCATTCTCAAGATCATCACCCTGATTAGAATAAAGAGAATGAGTTGTTAAAAGAGAATCACTATGATTAATACCTTCTGATTGATCTAAACCAAGAGTAAAAGTGACTTCATCAAAAGCCTGACCTATACATATGTCAGCCAAGGAAATACTGCCCGTTTCAACTTCATTCTCAAGAGCTTTCTTTGCCATAGCTCTGGTAACTGTACAAGCTTGACATATATCAGGGATTTCTTTTTCAATTAGATCAACTTTCTGATCCAAATTAGGCTTGTCAGTTACAAGTGGATTAACCACAACCTTGTCCCCAGCTAAGTCGTTGCCTAGCAATAAATCTATTCCCTCAACAGGTAAAACCGAGACTGTTCCGATTGTCACAGGTCCTGATACTAAGTCTGATGACAAATTTACACAATGGAGAGGAACATTAACTACGCCGCACTCTACTCCCTGAATAAGAACACTTTCATTAGAAGAAGACTTCTCAGAAAAAGGCAAAGTACCTGACAATAAAAGACTCTGAGAAGCTCCAGTGTCCCTTAAAATTTTAATAGGGGTGGGATTGGCCAAATCACCCAAGAGTGATATAGAACCCTTCGATATTAATGGTTCATAATTCTCCATATTAAAATCAGACCGGGGTTTATTAGACCCAACAAATGTATTGCTTTCAATACATTACTGTGACCTTGACCTCTCGGAAATAAGAGCATTTGGAACAGGTCTGTTTTGATTCTGATGCCTATTTTTCAATTTGTAGCAATCAGAAATAACGTGTCCTTCTTTCTTTCAATAGGTACACGTCGGATGAGACAAGTATTTAGAATCAAACTTCTCTGAAGTCTGATTTTTGAAAGTTGTGTTAGTTTGAGTTTTAGAAGGGCTTGAATTAGGCGGAAATACGTTTCTGCCATTAAATTGTTGAGTAGAAGTCTTGTTAACAAAAGGAACTTTATGTGTCAAAGAATATTCGTCAGCAGGACGAGCAGCATTTTCCAAGGTTTCAATCTGATGCTTATCAAGATAAGTTTTAACATCACTATGGACACAGTTTTTGAACTCTTCAATTAATATAATTTGCCTGAGATTTTGATAATCTTGTTTGACTTTCTTGGCTAAAAACCATCTATCAAACATCTGCTCCTTTTCTCTAGCAAATTCGACATGAGTTTGTCCAGCTTCTTTTCTGTAATTTCTGAATTTTCGCCTATAAGCTTCAGGGACTAACTCATAACCTCTTAAAATGCATTCTTTAACCACATCATAATCACCACTTTGCTGAACGGACAGTGAACAGTAAATATCACTAGCCCTACCAGTAAGTACACATTGTAATAACATGGTCCAATATTCTCTTGGCCACTTTAAATTTTCAGCAACTTTCTCAAAACGAATGAAGTATTTGTCTACTTTTTTTTCTTAGAAAGGGGGCACTAATCTAATATTCCTTGCTAAATCAAACTTTTGATTTGAAGTATGATGGTGATTCTCACTTGCCAGCTTTAATTCTTTCATTTTACACTGATATTCCCTTTCTTCCTTCACTCTCTCTCGTTCAATTTGTTTTTCTTGTAACCTTTCCTGTCTCTCTCTCTCTCTCTCCTCTTTTTCAAATTGTAATTGTCTTTTTTTCTCCTCTTTTTCAAATTGTAATTGTCTTTCTTTCTCCCTTTCCTGAAATTCCAGCTTCTTAAACTCTAATTCAGATTGTAATTGTCTTTCTTTCTCCCTTTCTTGTCTCTCTCTTTCTTCTTTTTCAAATTGTAATTGTCTCTCTTTCTCCTCTCTCTCTCTCTATCAATCCGCATCTGCTCTTTTTGTAATTCAATTTGTTTCTCTTTCTCCTCTCTTTCATATTGTAATTGCTTTTCTTTCTCCCTTTCTTGTAATTACAGCTTCTTTAACTCTAATTCCATCTTGAATTTTAGTTCTAATTCCTTCAGTTTAATGTCAGAGTCTGGTGAAGACTTACTGACTGGAATCAAAGCACTTTGTTCCAAAACATCCTGTTCTACCAAATACTGGACCAAAATCTTTTTGATATCTTGTTTCGTTAAAGAAGCCTTGACTTCAGAAAGATCGTATTTTTTGTCAAGTTGAACCAACTCATCTTTTTTGAAAAGATCGAATTGCTCCTGGGTAGGATTAGAAAGAAATATTTCTACCTTAGATGTCATTTTAATACAAGCGTGTCAGTCTCACTAAAGATTTAAAATTTTCAAAAACTAGGGGAAATTCAAATTTAAATTCCAATTTACTTAAATCCCAAGACGAGATCCCCAATTTCTATGTTACGTGCTTAGGCTCGAATAAGCAGCAACACAGAAAGAGTGAAAATTAACAAGCTTGTATAACTTGAACAATGAATTTATTAAGTACAATTATTTTCATAAAATAAATAAACTTACGGTTTTAGAGAATGAAATTCAACATTAATCCAATATAATTCACAATAATAATCCACTAATGGAATTGCAAGAGTCCTGATAAATAAATATTCTAATAGTTCCAGGTTCGAATCTTGACGATGTAATCTAAAATGGCTGACAATGTCACGTGATGCAGTTCTTGTTTTTTTTATCATCCAAATGAATTATGAGCACATGTTTTCTTCTCCAAATAGATAAATAAATCCTCTTTTTTCAATGAATTGACACAATGTCCAGAACAAGATAATTAAAATTATAACTCAAACATAAATACACAACTACTAACTTTAAAGCCCAGATGCTACTGAACTGTTCTATCCCAAACAACAGTCTATATAACTGTTTTTCTTAAGTAAACAAGTGATCACGTGATTTTCTAGAAATTGATAGAAGTTAATGGAAGGTCACAGAAAGAGACTGCCTTCACTAAATCAAGTACTCTAGATATTTCCTACACCCAAGAACTAAAATAAAAAGTTGTCCTTGTTAAGTTGTATGTTAGCAATTAAAAAACACACTAGGTCTTGAATACCAGTATATATTTTGTATGTGGACAATTAAAAAACACACTCGGTCTTGAATACCAGTATATATTTTTGTATGTTAACAATTAAAAACACACTAGGTCTTGAATACCAGTATATATTTTGTATGTTGACAATTACAATACACACTAGGTCTTGAATACCAGTATATATTTTGTATGTTGACAATTACAATACACACTAGGTCTTGAATACCAGTATATATTTTGTATGTCGACAATTACAATACACACTATGTCTTGAATACCAGTATATATTTTTTATGTTGACAATTAAAAATACACACTAGGTCTTGAATACCAGTAAATATTTTGTATGTTGACAATTTCAATACACACTAGGTCTTGAATACCAGTATATATTTTGTATGTTGACAATTAAAAATACACACTAGGTCTTGAATACCAGTATGTATTTTGTATGTCGACAATTACAATACACACTATGTCTTGAATACCAGTATATATTTTTTATGTTGACAATTAAAAATACACACTAGGTCTTGAATACCAGTATATATTTTGTATGTTGACAATTACAATATACACTAGGTCTTGAATACCAGTATATATTTTGTATGTTGACAATTAAAAATACACACTAGGTCTTGAATACCAGTATATATTTTGTATGTGGACAATTAAAATAACACACTCGGTCTTGATTACCAGCATGTATTTTGTATGTTGACAATTACAATACACACTAGGTCTTGAATACCAGTAAATATTTTGTATGTGGACAATTCAAATAACACACTCGGTCTTGAATACCATACCAGCATGTATTTTGTATGTTGACAATTAAAATAACACACTTGGTCTTGAATACAAGCAAGTATTTTGTATGTTGACAATTAAAATAACACACTCGGTCTTGAATACCAGTATATATTTTGTATGTTGCCAATTATAATACACATTAGGTCTTGAATACCAGTATGTGTTTTGTAAGTTGCCAATTATAATACACTTTTGGTCTTGAATACCAGTATATATTTTGTATGTTAACAATTAAAATAACACACTCGGTCTTGAATACCAGTATATATTTTGTATGTTAACAATTAAAATAACACACTTGGTCTTGAATACCAGTATATATTTTGTATGTTAACAATTAAAATAACACACTTGGTCTTGAATACCAGTATATATTTTGTATGTTAACAATTAAAATAACACACTTGGTCTTGAATACCATTAGATAGTTTATTTTTCTAGAACTCAACCCATACTATACATTTGATTATGAGAGGTTTTGTTCGCGTCATCTTTACGGAGTGCTCACTATAGGAAAGTTTCATTGGAGAGCTACGTTTGGCTGCATATTAATCAGTTGTGGACGGTCTTGTTGACTGAATTGGTTGCTTTGTACCTCTAACATTACTCTACAGAAAATTGATAGCATATAATTGTCTTTGATCATGCTCGCAATTATAGCGGAAGTAATTCCAATACAAATTAATGAGAAAAACACAATTAATTTATGAATTTCCTTTACTAAGCTTTCCGTTTCACTTTGAATTATATTTCTATTTTGGTGAAATGATTAGGACACACGTCCTTATTCACTCCGGTGCAGACACAAATTGTTTGAAAATCAGGTTCTACATTATAAACCCGGTTTTTCCATTAAAACAAAGTTAATGTATTTACATGTATAGGTTAAATTTAAACGCGTCTTTTGTCTTTTAGTGAACTGTTACATGTTTATGAGTGTGTTACATAACCTTTTCCATCGAAGATTTTCCAACACTGTTTGTTGACCATGTGCATTATATTAAGAATGGAATGAATGTCCATAGAATGGCCTTTTAAGGAACTGATTTGAATTCTATCTAAAAATATGCCTTGTTGACAGGAGAGTCTTCATAAAACATTTACTCATATTATTAGCTCGTCCAGAAAAATAAATTTAATCGTTGTCCACTAAAATTTTACTCACATTGTAACAAGAACACTCAAATTAAAACTGGCACCGAGCAAACTTGTTTTTTATATACACAAAGTACACTCCTTTTCCTACACTAGATTATATTATGTCTTTCCTTTTTCCATTTACTCTCCGTTTGTATTAGAAAACGTTGACTGGTTGACTATGTGATTTTGATCATATCCAGCCACCGTTACTTTTTGCACATTACATCATCTATCTTTCTAAAGTTGGCACACACGCATGTCTAAAACATGACACAGTCTAATTATTATGCCTCACAATTTCACATTGAACTGATGAGTGTAATTAATTATTTGTCAACAAAACAAGACGAAATTCTCTGATAACGATAATTAACTAAACATTTGAATAGGTTCTGCTACCGAGGTGTTGAAAAACTGTGTGCCTGCAGAAGGTCAGTTTGTCTACGAATACCTTGACTATATGTGCCAATTTACGAATTTACATTTGCGGTGTGATGGCGAAAATTTCTTTTCTCTTTCCTTCACACGCACACTCACACACACACGCACACATTTCCATACATAAATACATACAATATATACATACATAGATACATAAAATACATACGCACGCACACACACATACACAGATATATATATATATATATATATATATATATATATATATATATATATATATATATATATATATATATATATATATATATATATATATATATACGAGTTTATATCCTTAAAACATTAATGGAAAAGTGAAAGACAACAAGCTTTGTAAAATTTAACAAATACTTTATTTCTTCGAATACAAATATGCACATGAGCGAAAAAGAACTTTTGGTATTGCGAATTAAACTTCCAAATAATCCAAAAATAACGGACAAAGGTCCTAGTAATTTAAAGTCCTGAAGAAAAGTCAGCAAAATTTCCCAAAAGTTTAATTTTTTAAAAAAACTGAAGACGAAAACGTGTTTTTTTTCATAGCTCTAGGAGTGTTATTGTGTCAACAGTCGTTTGTTAAATCACAGAAACATAATCCCAGGTTTGAATACTCTATATATTCCAATGAATGTCTTTATCCAAGAATTGTATTAGAGCACATATATATTCCTAGACACTGAATTAAATAATTTGAACAGCAAACATTCCAGCTTAAAACTACGGGTTACAACATATGATATACAACTTATAAGTGCTTGACGTTGAAGCACGGATAACCAAGTCCATACAATTACAAGATTATATACTGCTTTACTTGACCTCAGGTCACAATTAGCATTTTTCAAAATCATTTTTTTACTGAATTGAAAGTAGCCTTCTAGAATGATTCTGATGTTTTACAAAATCAAAAAACTACTACTACTACTACTACTACTACTAATAATAATAATAATAATAATAATAATAATGAGGACTTTGCATAGGGCCTAATCTTTAGAAGATCTAAGCGATTTACAACATTTATATATATATATATATATATATATATATATATATATATATATATATATATATATATATATATATATATATATATATATATATATATATATAATGATATGACTACACAACAACCACCATGAAAATATAAAACATAAAAATATGCCGAAAATATTTATTAGGTATTTATGATTGTTCTTGAAGTCAAAATTAGGTAAGGTTTATGAGAACCTTTAAAAGGTATCGCTGTGTTTTTATGTCTAAGTCCAATAGACAATTCGTTCCACGTTTCTGGGCGCTGATATGCACAATAGGATTGTCCATATGACTTCATTTGCATGGTGGGAATAATGAGTATGCGATTGTCAGCAGAGGAGCGTAAGTATCTTGCTGGTGTGTACAGATGGGTGAGGCCAGATAGGTATGTTGGACTGGAATCCGTCAGTAAACGTAGCACAAAGTACAACTTTTGTGCTTGATTCAGGATCGAATAGATAGCCAGTGTACGTATGGTACAGTGCAACGGTGAGGTGTGCTCTGATCGTGGTACTTTAGGGTGTATCTGAACATCTGTCTTTTGAGGTTTTTTTTGAAGTTTCTGGAATATATATTGAGACTAACCAGACCGAATTGAGTTACAATAATATAGTCTTGAAAGTACTATTGAACACAAAAGTATTTTAGTGACATCAACTGAAAGATGCGTCTCAGCTCAAAATATCTAGCCTTGCATATATTCATGACATGTTGGTGCGATGTGAGAGTACTGTCCAGAGTAACGCCTAGGTTTCGTACTGACTATGCGAATTTAATGTTTGAGTTGCTGATATTTATTGTTTGAGATAAAGGATGGGAATTATAAAGCCTTTGTGTTGTGATCAGAATAGCCTCTGTGTTATCATCAATCATCTGCAACTAGTTATAGGTCATCCATGATTTCACATCAGAAATAAGCACCGCTCCTAGTGGTTAGAGCGTCCGCCTCGGAAGCGGAAGGTCGTGTGTTCGAACCACAGCCGAGTCGTACGGAAAACTTAAAATTCTGGTACTAACAGCTTCCTCGCTAGGCTCTCAGCATTTACAGGTTATTATTAAGGTTGGTCGGTCTGGTGTCAATGTGACTGTGTCTGGCGTCAATGTTACTGGCCTAATGTTACCCGTTAAACATCATGCTACATGTCTCGGACATGCCCCACTGCTTGATATCACTATAAACTACCACAATACAGACATTGTAGTTATATGACTGACTTTTTTGAAAGATACGTTAAACGTCCTAATCACACACACACACACACACACACACACACACACACACACGCACGCACACACGCACACACACACATCAGAAATACGCCTCTCTACACCTTGTATGGTAGTTTGGTGGCGATGTTTGTGCATTTGGGTGCCATCTGTGTATAATTGGTGTGACAATGAATGATGATCTATGACACTTGAGAGTGGCTGAATGTAAATAATGAAGTGAACAGGTCGAAGAACAAATCCCTGTTCAACACTTAAACATATATCAACTGGGCCGGAGTGTATTCCTTTTGCGGACAAAATTTGTGTCCTGTTGACCGCGTAGGACTTGAACCACGGTTAGGTTATATTGTTAATGCCAAATACATGATGCAGACGGTGAAGTAATATATCATGTCTATTGTGCCGAATTCTGCAGACAAACCAAGAAGAGCGAGGACTGTAATCTGTTCACGATCCAAAACAAAGAGAATATCATTAACTACTTTCTGAAGAGTAGTTTCAGTACTGCGGCAAGCACGATATGCAAACTTTACAGTGCTCAAAAGACTGAATTCAGATGAGATACAAGTTGGGTTCGAACAACCTTTTCTAAGATGTTTTGTAATGAATTGGAGATTAGAAACTGGACGGTAGTTCTTTAATTCGTTAGAGTCAAGTGCAATGTAGTTCTTTCAGCAGAGGCTGTACAATGCAGTTTTGAAAAATGATGTGAATTCCCCTGATGAGAGAAAAATATTAATAACATCAGTTATTGAACGCAAGATTGGATATAAGCACTCAAGCAACAGTGATGTTGGACTTGGACCAAGTTCACGTGACGTTGGTGTACTCTTCATGTGCGTACTAAATCCATAGAGACAGGTTCAAATGCTACTAACGGTTGTCGCTGAAATTCTGTATCACAACTGTCAATTGAAATTGTGATGGCAAGCTTAACTCTAATGGGTTTTACTTTGACAAGGAAGAAATGTGCAAACAGGTCTAGAAGGTCTACTGGAGAGACAGTAGATGGATGCGGTGTACATTTGTTCCTTGACATTAGTGTGCTAGTAATCTCAAAGAGATCTTGCAGCTGGTACTGCCCCGTGATCTTAGTACTCTAGATGGCTGATTTCGCTGTATGGACTATGGCTTCATAAATTGAATTACACTCAGGAAATTGCAACACTTTGATCCAAATAAACAGATTTACTTCTTATACATAAAAGGCCGCTCTTGTGACCTATTGGTTAAAGAGTCCAGCCTAGGATGCGGGAGGTCGCGGTTTTGAGCCCCGTCCAAGTCATTCCAAAGACTGATATAAATGGTCTTAACATCTGCCTCGCTAGGCGCTCAGCATTAAAAGATTAGTGTTAGGACTGGTCGGCCTGGTATCAGGATCTTGTGACTATTTGGGACTAGATGCTACATGCCTGCGGCATAATGCCCCAGTGCTAGCATCACTGTAAACTGCCACACTGCAGACATCGTATCCTTATGACTGAAAATCGTTAAAGCTACGTTAAAAATCCAAATCGCACACACATACACATAGAATAATATAGTTGTGTATTAAATGTTTACATAAAATAAAATACATAAACCAATCAAGTCAAAAAACATACTAACATACAATTAAAATAAATATACTTAACAACACATATACACACAGTGAGTCGTATTAAAATAATTAGTGTTTATGAAGAAAAGATGTTTATCATATGTGATTTCTCGCATACAAATATTTGTGTGTGTTTCTTTCCATACCATTTAATGGATGCTAGAAATAATATCTATGTTAGATGTTGATTGGTTTCGCTAGGTATGGAGAAATCAAAGATTTTGTAAGTTGAATTTTTTAACGATTCTGAAAAACAAAGACTTAATTATCATACAAGACAGTCTGGGCCGCTAACATCAATAGGTCATGTAAAGGCGTATTCGAATCAAGTTTAGATTTAGAAAAGATATGTTTCTCATTACGAAAGCGAATTTGGGAAAATTGTATTAAGGCTATTGTATTAATTCGTATTCATCACAAGTGTCATAAATTTGTATCCGTACTTAATTAATGTTCATCACAAGTGTCATGAATTTGTATTCGTACTTAATTAACGTTCATCACAAGTGTCATGAATTTGTATCCGTACTTAATTAATGTTCATCACAAGTGTGATGAATTTGTATCCTTACTTAATGTTCATCACAAGTGTCATGAATTTGTATCCGTACTTAATTAATGTTCATCACAAGTGTCATGAATTTGTATCCGTACTTAATGTTCATCACAAGTGATATGAATTTTTATCCGTACTTAATGTTCATCACAAGTGTCATGAATTTGTATCCGTACTTAATTAATGTTCATCACAAGTGTCATGAATTTGTATCCGTACTTAATGTTCATCACAAGTGATATGAATTTTTATCCGTACTTAATTAATGTTCATCACAAGTGTCATGAATTTGTATCCGTATGTCAAGTGCCAAATTTTTCGTCAGTGACATCCAGTAATTAATTCGTAAGCTAGCCGACAATCAACTGTCTTGGGGGAGAGTTTGGAACGAAAAAAATGTTAGTTTAACTCGGTCAGACTGCTACAATAATTAGAGGGAAAACGGACTGAGTGTTGGACACGTTAAAATTATGTGGTTACTCACGCAGAACTTTCAAAAATGATGTCACAGAATTAGGCGAAAATTTGAACTGATTTTTTGTTGTACTTGAATTGCAAACGAAACTCACCATTTTCTTGATTTCGTCGTACACGCATTACCTGGGGTGATTAAGTGGCGTGTAACGATTTGCATGTGCCAATTTGTAATTTACATGAAATCCGAAATACTCGTTTTACGTGGTGTACGGCAAGCTCGATGTGATTTATGTTCACCTATTGAGAGTATATAAGGCGAACTATTTATCATAATTTTTTACGGGAACCAAAATATCTAATCGAAGGATAGATAACCTCGTCTTGCAAATCTCCAGCCAAAGGGGTGAGTGTTAAATTTACGTTTCGTTTGATTGTGAATTTTATTCAGATTATCATTTCGTATAATGATGCTTTTATTGCAATTAAACGTGGAATATTTGGAATTACTAGTCACTTTTAGACTTTAAATACAATATCGTAATCTACGGCTTAGATTATTTTTGAGACAACTATTATTAGTCTGGTTTTGTTTATTATAGCTGATTCAGTCTGATTCCGGAGATCTAATAACATCGTTGATTCCGTAGATCTGATAACATCTGACAATAGCTGTCACCGTTTGATTCCGTCGTTGATTCCGTCGTTGATTCAGTCTGATTCCAGCTGATTCCGTCGTTGATTCCGTCGTTGATACCGTAGAAGTACATCACTGATAGCGCATCTAATAACATCGTTGATACCGTCTCTGATACCGTAGCTGCTAACGTAGTTGTTACAATGTATCTGATACCGTAGCTGCTAATAACATCGTTGATACCGTAGCTGTTAACACATCTGATACCATCTTTTGATAAACGTCTTTGATATCGTCTGATTTGTTGTGGGACATCTATTGTTTGTTCTGGAACATCTCTGTATAAATATCTGAATGTGCTTGTGTCGTTAATTTGTGCAAACGGAATTGAAGTATCTGTCTGTGTGTCGAACTGTCTGTTCGTCAACATCTGTGTAACATGTAAATATCCGGAAAGCTAGAAGTCCGAGTGTCGGAGCTGTCTTAGAGTTGTAAAACGTCCGGGTCGACATCTAGGGTAGTGAGGAACCGTTGGTTCGGGTAGATGTTGTATGCTGTCTGAACGTTTAACTGTGGTGGATCCGTGTAGGGAAACGTCCGATAATAGTATTGGTCAACCCTCGGTTCTCGGGGAAACTGGGAGACGATTCAACTGTTGCTGAATCGTGCGGTTATACAGGGGAGACACATAGGTGTATTGAAATTATAATATAATTTAATACATTGTTGTATTTGCATGCTTATGTCAGATCGCAATAATATTTCAAGTGATCACATAGATATCAATAAAAGCTAGCAACTTGATTGAATACAAGTATATGATCGGGCTAGTTATCGCAATCCATCGTGCGATAGATAGTTTGTCGTTTGTGTTTATTTTTTTCCGTAAATCATACTTGCATTTATTTAACTTTCGTAAAGGATTCTTGGATCTGTGTATAATCCAAGAGATCCCTTTACATTTGTGATTCCTTTTTGTATTGTGATTTAATTTGCTCATGTATTGTGAATGGTTGTGAGTGTAATTGTGGGTTGAGTGCATGAATTAGTGTGTTGTTACATCTGTATTTTTTTCATTTATAATTTATTACATAAATTTATATTTTCTTTCACAAATTGTGTTTGTATTGTTCATTTAATCCACCCTCCTCTCGGTAACAATTCTGTTACAATGGTGTCAGAAGTGGGATCGTTGGATTAAGTGAACTGTCAATCATTTTTGTGAAGGTATACATTTAATGTTTATATTTGAGCGTGACCTTCTGTTAAGATAATACTCTAGTTGGAGTTTATTTTTGTTTAGTTTACCTAGGTCCGTGTGTCCAGTATAAACGTGTTTAAAGTATTGGTTTGGTTATATATCTATATTCATATTACAATTGTCATGTCATCCCTTAAGGACTTGGTTGCCTTAGGCAAAGAATTTGGTTATGAAGGTGAAAGTCTAAGGAAATTTATTCAGGAAGAACAAGCCCGGGAAAGGGAAGAAAGGGTAAGGGCAAGGGAATTAGAAAGGGAATTAGAAAGGGAAAAAGGGGAAGCCGTAGAAAGGAAACGGGAATTAGAAAGGGAAGCCGAAGAAAGGAAACGGGAATTAGAAAGGGAATCCGAAGATAGGAAATGGGCCTTCGAAAGGGAAAAGATAGAATTAGAGAAGCAGGCCGAAAGGGAAAAGATAGAATTAGAGAAGCAGGCCGAAAAGGATAGGATAGGATGGGAAATGGAAGCGGAGCAAAAGCGAATAGAGTTAGATGAGAAAGCAAAACAACGGGATCATGAGCGTAAGGTAGAATTAGCGACATCTGGAAGAGAACACGATTCTGCCTTTAGCAAATTAAGGGGCCCCAAATTACCTCCCTTTAACGATGAAAAAGATAACATAGATAGTTATCTTCATCGGTTTGAGCGGTATGCCGAAAACCAGAAGTGGAGTCAAAATGACTGGGCGCTGCATCTGAGTGCTTTATTAAAAGGTAAAGCACTGGATGTATACTCGCGACTTCCTAGGGACGATGTGTTTAAGTACGACGTCCTAAAGGAAGCACTTCTCAAAAGGTACGAGCTCACTGAACAAGGTTTTCGAAAAAAGTTCAGGTATAGCAAGCCCGATAAGGGAGAAACCTTTGGTCAGTTCACCGTCAGAATTGCGAACTATTTTGAGCGGTGGATTGAATGCGGCAAAGCGGTGAAAACGTTTGAAGGGTTGACTGATTTCTTGCTCAGAGATCAATTATTTAATACAGTTGGGCGAGAATTAGATCAATTTCTGAAGGAGAAAGTCTTCACAAACGTAAAAGATATGGCTAAGCAAGCCGATTTATTTGCCGAAGCTCATGGGGGAACCCAGAACGTGGTTTTAAAAGATTTTAAGTCTGGAAACCAGTCTGTAAGACCTATGCCTAGGGAGCCTGTAAAATCAGCTGAGGTAAAAAGGTCAGTTGGGAATCCAGTTTTTCAGCGTGTGCGGTGTTTCTTGTGTAATGCATTGGGTCATGTTCAAAAAGACTGTCCTAAAAGAAAGGCACTTATACATAAGGTAGCAGTGGCTATACAAAGTAAAGGTATAACTGATAACATCGTACAGGTAGAACCTTGTATTCATTCGCTTGGCACGTGTTTATTTCCTGAAGCGCGCGTACCAACCGCGAGAGGATTTGTCAACGGTCGAGAAGTCGTGGTATTGCGTGATACTGGTTGTACGGGCGTAGTGATCAAACGTAGTCTCGTGCAGGATAACCAAATGCTCGGGTGGGAATCCCCATGTATGTTACTTGATCAGACGATGGGTCGCATTCCCGTAGCAAGGATCACAGTAAAAACACCTTTCTTAACGGGAACTGTTGATGCCCTTTGTATGGACAATCCTATTTACGATCTGACGATCGGTAATGTTGAAGGTTCCCGTCTTCCAACCATGGCCGATTTTAAAATACCTTTGGCCCAGGCAGTCGAAACGCGAGCGCAAACACGGCGAGAGAAATCCGCGTTTCATAAATTAATAGTCCCTGAATCGATCTCAGGAATTTCCCGTGATGATTTCAAACAAGAGCAAGAACGTGATGAATCCATCAGAACAATTGTTGAGAAAATCACGTCCGGCGCGATTAAACATTGCAAGCGTGGGGGTAGCTCTAGATTCGTACGCAAGAACGGATTAATTCATAGGGAGTTTAGCGCTCGGGAGGGTAAGAAGTATTGGCAAGTGGTCGTACCCCAGAGATATAGATCTCAAGTACTTAGGGTGGCGCATGAGTCAAGCATGGCAGGACACCTAGGTAAGGCTAAGACCACTAGCAGGGTAGTCGCTGAATTCTACTGGCCAGGTGTTAATGGCGATGTCATACGGTTCTGTAGGTCGTGCGACGTATGTCAGAAAACCGTTTGTAAGGGAAGGGTCACAAGGGTGCCCTTATGACAAATGCCATTAATAGATACACCGTTTAAAAGAGTGGCAGTAGATATTGTAGGACCAATACACCCGGTTACCGAAAGAAAGAATCGGTACATACTTACTCTGGTTGACTACGCAACCAGATACCCTGAAGCCGTAGCGTTACCAACTATTGAAACGGAAAGGGTAGCTGAAGCATTAGTTGATATCTTCAGTAGGGTAGGGGTGCCAGAGGAAATCCTCACTGATTGTGGTGCCCAATTCACCTCTGACCTCATGGGTGAAATAAGTAGGCTGTTATCCATCAAACAGCTAAACACTACCCCATACCATCAGATGTGCAATGGACTGGTAGAGAAGTTTAATGGTACCCTGAAAAGCATGCTACGAAAGATGTGCGCGGAACGTCCGCAAGACTGGGACCGTTATTTAAACGCTGTTCTGTTCGCGTACCGTGAAGTACCGCAGGAAAGTTTAGGGTTCTCACCCTTTGAACTGTTGTATGGTAGAACAGTTCGAGGCCCGATGCGGATACTACGCGAACTATGGACTGGTGATGTCGCGAACGAGGAAATAAAAACGACTTACCAGTACGTGTTAGATCTAAGAAACAAACTTGAGAGTACATGCCAGATGGCACGTGACGAATTGATTAAATCGGGGCGCAGATATGCCAAGTATTACAACCGCAGAGCGCGTAATAGGAAATTTGTTGTGGGAGATCAGGTGCTATTGCTTCTTCCAACGAGTTCGAATAAGTTATTAGTCCAGTGGAAAGGTCCATATGAAGTTAAAGAAGTAAAAGGTGACATGGACTATAAAATTGACATGGACGGTATTGTAAAGACATTCCATGCAAACATGCTCAAGTTATACATCAAGAGACAAAGCGACAATGTCAATAAGGGGAGTTGAAAATATAGGCGCAGACTACTTGAGTAGGGCATGATGGGAAATTTGTATGAATTTGCCCAGTAATAAAATCCAGTTTGTAGTATAACCAGTGTAAATGTTGTAAGATATCATCAGTAGTTATTTTTCTTCTATTCTGTGTTAGTTTTAAAAATGTGTACATTTTTATTCTTAGGGGGGAGGTATTGTCACAGAATTAGGCGAAAATTTGAACTGATTTTTTGTTGTACTTGAATTGCAAACGAAACTCACCATTTTCTTGATTTCGTCGTACACGCATTACCTGGGGTGACGATTTGCATGTGCCAATTTGTAATTTACATGAAATCCGAAATACTCGTTTTACGTGGTGTACGGCAAGCTCGATGTGATTTATGTTCACCTATTGAGAGTATATAAGGCGAACTATTTATCATAATTTTTTACGGGAACCAAAATATCTAATCGAAGGATAGATAACCTCGTCTTGCAAATCTCCAGCCAAAGGGGTGAGTGTTAAATTTACGTTTCGTTTGATTGTGAATTTTATTCAGATTATCATTTCGTATAATGATGCTTTTATTGCAATTAAACGTGGAATATTTGGAATTACTAGTCACTTTTAGACTTTAAATACAATATCGTAATCTACGGCTTAGATTATTTTTGAGACAACTATTATTAGTCTGGTTTTGTTTATTATAGCTGATTCAGTCTGATTCCGGAGATCTAATAACATCGTTGATTCCGTAGATCTGATAACATCTGACAATAGCTGTCACCGTTTGATTCCGTCGTTGATTCCGTCGTTGATTCAGTCTGATTCCAGCTGATTCCGTCGTTGATTCCGTCGTTGATACCGTAGAAGTACATCACTGATAGCGCATCTAATAACATCGTTGATACCGTCTCTGATACCGTAGCTGCTAACGTAGTTGTTACAATGTATCTGATACCGTAGCTGCTAATAACATCGTTGATACCGTAGCTGTTAACACATCTGATACCATCTTTTGATAAACGTCTTTGATATCGTCTGATTTGTTGTGGGACATCTATTGTTTGTTCTGGAACATCTCTGTATAAATATCTGAATGTGCTTGTGTCGTTAATTTGTGCAAACGGAATTGAAGTATCTGTCTGTGTGTCGAACTGTCTGTTCGTCAACATCTGTGTAACATGTAAATATCCGGAAAGCTAGAAGTCCGAGTGTCGGAGCTGTCTTAGAGTTGTAAAACGTCCGGGTCGACATCTAGGGTAGTGAGGAACCGTTGGTTCGGGTAGATGTTGTATGCTGTCTGAACGTATAACTGTGGTGGATCCGTGTAGGGAAACGTCCGATAATAGTATTGGTCAACCCTCGGTTCTCGGGGAAACTGGGAGACGATTCAACTGTTGCTGAATCGTGCGGTTATACAGGGGAGACACATAGGTGTATTGAAATTATAATATAATTTAATACATTGTTGTATTTGCATGCTTATGTCAGATCGCAATAATATTTCAAGTGATCACATAGATATCAATAAAAGCTAGCAACTTGATTGAATACAAGTATATGATCGGGCTAGTTATCGCAATCCATCGTGCGATAGATAGTTTGTCGTTTGTGTTTATTTTTTTCCGTAAATCATACTTGCATTTATTTAACTTTCGTAAAGGATTCTTGGATCTGTGTATAATCCAAGAGATCCCTTTACATTTGTGATTCCTTTTTGTATTGTGATTTAATTTGCTCATGTATTGTGAATGGTTGTGAGTGTAATTGTGGGTTGAGTGCATGAATTAGTGTGTTGTTACATCTGTATTTTTTTCATTTATAATTTATTACATAAATTTATATTTTCTTTCACAAATTGTGTTTGTATTGTTCATTTAATCCACCCTCCTCTCGGTAACAATTCTGTTACAAATGATTGAGACAAATGATAAGGTGATATTTCGATCCTAAGTGGCATTTTTGGCATCTTGATAGACGGTTTTCATAAGGTCAGTAAGAATAGCATTTATTCCAATTGGGCGAATGCATAGGGAAGGGGGCGTGTTGGACCCCAGAATCGAGGAAATATATACTTCGTATCAAACGAGGTTAGTCAGTCTGAAAATTTCTCTGCAAGGGAGACTGCTACCAAGACTCCGACCGAGACGTCGTAAAATTGTGGTTCCGGGAAACTGAATGTGGAACGATTGTAAGACGCCAAAAAAACTAGGAAAATAGTTTACTTTGGCAAGAGTAAGAATCAGCGAGAAGTCAAAGGACAATAGTTTTTTTAGGGCAAGAGTGAGAATCAGCGAGACGTCAAAAGGAAAGAGGAAAAAGAAATAAGAAGTCAGAGTGTGGAATTCCCGTTCAATCAAAGGGCAAGCTGAAGACGGACGCACGCAGGGAAAAGAAAGAAAAACCAGTCGACGAAAAAAGGTCATGTTGAATCACCCAACAGTCCAATGTTAAATGAACATTCGATTCCTTGATGAAATCTACTTTCAGTATTAACGGCTAACTTCATTTATTTTCATTAGTGTTTGGATTCTTATGAATGTATCCATTGTTTTAAAGCTTCAGTATTTGTATTTTTCTGAACTAAATGTATTCAGAAAGAGAGAAATTGTAATTCACAGTGTCATTTGTTTCTTAATTGTATTTTTAATTAAATTCATATTTTATCTTTACGGGGGCTCGTGTATTGTCTTGTTCAAAGTACCATCTCAGATTACTATATTCACTGACCGGGCATATTACACCGTAGCGATCATCTTCTAGATAACGACAATTAGTGGGAGGCGGTCTTCAAGTGTTGTTTTCCAAGTTGCGCAATACCTCTGACCAGGCCTTGTGCAATAGTGTACTAATAACACTTTGATAACTCGCCAGCACCACGTTACACCGTACTTAATTAATGTTCATCACAAGTGTCATGAATTTGTATCCGTACTTAATGTTCATCACAAGTGTTATGAAAATGTATTAATATTGTATTTATATTACTCACATGTGTCATGAATATGCATTCCTTCTCAATTAATATCCGTCACAAGTGCCATGAAGATGGATTCCTACTTTACAAATATTCATCATGTCATAAATATGTGTTAGTACTTAATTAATATTCCTCACCAGTGTCTTGAATATGTCATCGTACGCAATTAGTATTCATCGCAACGAAGCAAGAAGCAATCTTCCATGGCTAACTGTGGTGATAATGTTTTCTTTCGTCCGACATCGTATTATTTGTCTAGTCAAATACAATTAGCTAGCGCATTATATCAAAACTATAACAGCTAAGCAAAACATTTCTGCTATTGGATTTCCTGAAGAATGTATAATGCCGTTTTCTGTAGATAGGCGACCAATTCTGACGTTAGGATTGTTGAATTTCATCGTCTTTAACGAATCTCAGCAGCTTTTTTAAATGGAAAAACAACGTTTTTACTTTTAATAGAAGGAACACAATACCAAAGTATCTTTACTTTGAATAGAATAGACACAATACCCCAAAACATTGATATTCCAATAGAATGAACACAGAAACCAAAAACAACTTAAATTTATTAGCATGAACACAGTATAATAAACATAACTATGAGTAGAATTAAAACAATACCGAGAACAACGTCAATTTCCAATAAAAGTAACACAATTCCAAAAACAACATCACTTTCAAATAGAAGTAACACAATACCAAAATTAACGTCACTTTCCAAAAAAAGTAACACAATTCCAAACACAACGTCGCTTTCAAATAGAAGTAACACAATACCAAAAACAACGTCACTTTCAAATAGAAGTAACATAATGCCAAAAACAACGTCACTTTCAAATAGAAGTAACACAATGCCAAAAATAACGTCACTTTCAAAAATAGATGTAACATAATACCAAAAATAACGTCACTTTCCAATAAAAGTAACATAATTCCAAACACAACGTCGCTTTCAAATAGAAGTAACACAATACCAAAAACAACGTCACTTTCAAATAGAAGTAACACAATACCAAAAATAACGTCACTTTAACACATACGTTACACAGTTCCAAAAACAACATCACTATCCAATAGAATTAACACAATGACTAAAAGCATTTCAAATAACGCTGTTTTTTTTCCAAACATATCGCCGTTTGATAATTTTTTTTCACTGATGTGGTGAAACGTCGGAATCTTTTATTCCTCTTTGCATGGTATTTGTTGTCTTTGCAAGAAGTCTGTCAGATGGAATTTCGTTTTAAATGTTAAATGCCTTTTTCTAATTGTTCAGATTTGGATGTTAAGAACACTGATGAAAGGTAACTACCAAATTCATCTGTACTTTTATATTTTGCTTCTATGAAGTCAGTTTATCTAGTACCTTTCTAACTTTATTGTCATGTCGCTTGTATCTTCGTTATCTTGTATATATTTGACAAGATGTATAGCACCCTTAACCATGTATGGTGTTTACAATTATCCCATCTAAGTGCATTTGCACACATCAATGTCGCCTCTCAAAGTTGATGTCATATTGGGGCAACACAATTTACAGGTTATTTATTCTGCGACGAAGACAATGACAAGGCACTCCACCAGGTCATTGGCAACGTCCTACTAGAACAACTGAATTTGATAGAATATAAAACCAGAAAGAGCTCTGTTTTTCCAGAATTGGAAAAACCAAAAGAAATTGAATAAAACTATTGCAAATTAAATATACCTACATATATTCAGCAAACATGACTGAAAAATAGTCTTGAAAAGAAAAAGAAATGTATGGAAGATGAATATTTTAGAATGGAAGAGAAATATATTAAGCAAACATATGCAATATTTGCGAACACTAGAATTACTTGAAATACTAGAATTATACCAATCGTTCCCGTGGCCTATGTGGTTTAAGTGTCCCCCAACGGAATGCGTGAAGTCGCGGGTTCGAGTCCCGGCCGAGTCATACCAAAGATTTACAAAAATGGTATTATCAGCTACCTCGCCTGTCTGGATAATGTGACGATGTGAGACATGATGTTATCTGTCTTTGGCATGATGCCCCGATGCTAAATATCACTGTAAACTGCCATCCTAGCAGTACGACTGGAACATAGTTATCCAAATCACACACACACTTACACACACACACACACACACACACACACATACACACACACGCGTATTGAAATAGGGCTTTTGTGCGAATGGAGCAGTTTCTTCACTTGATCTATTTCCGTTAAGCCAGTCTTGCCCCATATGCATTAAAAGCGCGTTCACACCAAAGCTTTGGCACCACCAACTTAATCTAAAGGATGCTAAAATGTTCATCAGGGATATCAATGCAAATGGCAAAAACAACGATTATACCTTGCTGAATGCGATGCAAAACCCAATACTGAAAAAATGCGTTGATAAATAAGTCGTTTACCGGCTGCATTGTTGCATATGCATTTGTTTGTTGAACCACACAAATTATGTTATTTACCTTCAAACTGCTAACAACAACGAGGCTGATGTGCCGAAGCATAATCCGCCTGCATATCAGAGTCAGTGTTGCCTTGTCTACTGATTACTTCTAACAAACTGCACAGACCCAGATCTGCCTGAGCATTATGTGACTGCATATCTGTAGTTTGTATATGTTCTCGTCTTATAAGCGAGTAAGGACGGTATCTTTACAGAACTGTCTTTGTATCGTGTAATAGCGTTTAACAAGAAACAGTATGCAAACACCGCTAAAATGTACATGAGGTAATTATGTATCTTGCATGCATCAACATTCTTGTGTATATGAATCTCTTTTTTGGAACGCATTTTCAATAGTTTAGGACATGTTTTCGGGAAGAATCATGTATCGTGTGCTGGAAAAGTGGAGCATTTTCTCTTTTCTCTGTTTTTCAGGTTCTGGTAGGTTCATGATGAATATTGAATAATTATATTTAATAATGTGACCAATACGAGGGCTTGTCATAAGAGAGAGAGAGAGAGAGAGAGAGAGAGAGAGAGAGAGAGAGAGAGAGAGAGAGAGAGAGAGAGAGAGAGAGAGAGAGAGAGAGAGAGAGAGAGATCACCGTACAAATCCATTTACTGCTCGTACAATAGCCATATATCGTACAATATTTTACCATATGAGGTTTATATGCGCTGTTTATTCTACATTATAATTAAACGTAACAATCGTCGCTAACTTAACCGAAATCGTCTCTGTTAAATCGGTGTCCTATAAATATCAGGTTACGCATTGTTATATAATCATCACTGTCATTACAATATCAGGTTACGTATTGTCATATAATCATCACTGTCATTACAATATCAGGTTACGTATTGTTATATAATCATCACTGTCATTACAATATCAGGTTACGTATTGTCATAGAATTATCACTGTCATTACAATATCAGGTTGAATTTTCGTATTGAATTATCGTGGTAATTACAATATTTGGACTCGTTTTGTCACATAAATAACACTGTAATTACAACATCAGTTGGAGTTTTGTCATACAATTATCACTGTAATTACACTATCACGCTGCGTTTTGACAAGGAATTATCACTGTAAATGCATTATAATAGACTGAGTTTTGTCATATAATTATCACTGTAATTACTGTACTATTTTGTCCTTAATACTATTATTAACATTTCAAGATTATTTGCGTTACTACACATTGTATCCATTGTACAATATACGCTGTGAAATAATCACCCTATCCATTGTTCAATATAAGTTAGACAAGACCTAGCTGTATGATAATCACCAACAAATATGAGATATTATCTCTGCCTGTAACAGACAACAGGAACCCAGTTTCTGTCTGAGGTATTATCGAGTCGCAAACTGGCTTTCAAAATTATTTGTTGGTATAAAATATTGTTTTAACTATCAAAATGTATCTACAATCCATTTTCGTTTATAAAACCTTTCAGAAATCGAATGTCTTTCTGAAACCACATTTTGTAACAAATTTTTTCGTTTATTGTAGCATAAGGGATAAATCATATTTAAATATCCGTTCAAATGCTCATATGTTAATATGTTTTACAATCTAGTTTGTTCTAACAATGGCTTCTAAATAATGTATCCAGAAAGGTTATTATCACATTTTAATTAGTTAGGAAACTCTATTCCAAATTATAAGAATTAATCAATATTTGACAATCAAACTTGTTAATTATTGCAACCTAATTTTCCATTCACATTCATCAGATGACACAATTCTGCTATGACGCATTCGGAAAATTAAATAAATTCTTTATATTGTATATCTCCTTTGATATTCCTTCATGGCGTTATGTAGTTTGATTTTGTTCTAGAACCCATGCCATACAAACATGTCAAAAGGTATATTGAATTCCGTATGAGCTTAGTTACACGGTGAAGGTAATGCCAATTCAAGACGATTCATTTTAGACATTGTTAAACATTTTATCAGTTATCATTATACATAAAATCAAAAACATCTCATTTCGCCGATTTAGCTATCTCTTAATTTCCCGGCGTTATGTATTAATTTTGTCTTCTTCTCCAAGTTACATGATAACTATTCCCCTATTCAGCACAACAAGAGCATGCGATGTATCATCAACAACTTATGTTAATTCCCCATATAGCTGCATTCTGAGTTATCAAACTGGCTAACTGTGAAGTGCCGAATTCCAGTCGATGTATTCATAAACCATTTGGTGGGACCATATAGCCATTAGGTAGATTTATGAGACACGTCGTGCCAAAGAGAGGGATCTGTATAGTAGGGTGTGACCGTTGTACTAATTAAACGTTGTTTATTCAGTAGCTAGGGCTCACCGTAGGCAACATTTTAAAGTTTCATTTCTCACGGAAAGTGTCAGAATTGAGAAAATGCAGATATTCTGTTACTTAAAACCAAGCATGTCATATTGACCATGACGTAAGCGACTTTTGGAGGAAAGCGGGAGAAAATACGTTTGATTCTGATTGGTCACGATTAAATAAGGGGTGTGTTTTCACAAGAAAATCTTTAGAACATAATATCGCACTAGTGAAATTAAAAGTTAGTCTGAATTTTTCCTGTGAGAGGACAAAAGATAGAATTCGCTAAAACTCCGGATGTTATTTGAGAGAAATACATTCGTTAAGGAAGCGTGGTCGAAAACCGCCAAAACAACGGTTAAGTGACACACCAAAGCACACAAAGGTACTATCACAATTCCATGTATATTGTTGATGCAATTCATATGATGTTTGCTTCGTTTACAGGTCTGCATGATTTCGTTTGATACATTTGTATAATTGATTTAATTTGATACATTTGTATAATAATGTGTTTTGTATTATGAATCGGAAGTCCTTGCATGAATTCATTCGATACATTTATATAATAATGTGCTTTTGAATTATGAATTGGAATTCTTACCTTAATTCTTAGTGAAGAATAACGTAGTGTTAATTTATGTCGTAAAAACACTATGCTGAGTATGAATAGGGAGTGTTACGTTAATTCTTGAATTTATTATATTGTTTGACTAATGATTGTGTTCTAAGAATTTGATGTATTACGTTAGTAAGGGGTTACAAGAATACACGTGAATTCACCGAAGTTTGATTTCATAAATAATTTAGAAACAGTGTATACGATTCAACGCCTCGCTGTGTAGTACGTTAATGTATTAGGTCAATGAAAAACGAATTAACAATTGGTTTAACTACGTTCATTTGAGGACATGTGTAGTTAATTACTAGCCGTAAAGTTGTTATCACTGATATAAATATCTGATTGCTTGAACCAGGAATAATGGAAAGTCTAAAATGTAACCATTGTAACGAGAGACTTAGGTTGTTTTAATTTTCGTTTGAAAGGAAGAAAATACCTTTTGGGGAAGATCGTGAAGTTACGGGAATAGCGACGTAAACTTTGGGAAAAGGAATTGGGAGAAACGGAAATTGCAATGTACGCATGAGAAGTGGACAAGTCCGGAATCAAGAGGAAACATCCACGAGTGCAGATTATCTAGAGAAAAAGGGACATTTAAACAAACATTGGATGCAACAGTGAACGTGGATCGAGAAATAACAGGTTATAAAAATCGTTCAAAGCATTGACTTCGATTGTACCACTCGATCCTATGATGATTTAAAACTATCAGTAATAGAACGGCTAATTTGTTTAATTCTACTTCAAATCGTTTTGTAATTCGGTTAATGTTGTATTTATAAACAGCATGTATTCCTAATGAAAGGAAGTTTCATAATTGTGTATGTAATTGATTAAATTGTTTATTTATCTTTACAGGGGCTCGGAGTTGTTTGTTCAATATACCTGCTCAGTTTACCATATCTACTATTCTCATACTCGAACCGGGCAATTATATCGAGGGAGGTCATCTCTTAGATAACGGGTATCAAAATGGAGTGGGTTAGAGTTATTATTATTATTGTTATTATATGTTGTACAATACCCCTTGACAAGTGGGACTTAACACTTACCCTTTGACAGGTGGGGCTTGTACAATACTATACGAATAACGCTCATAACCCGCGATTAACCTGTCACTAACACTCTGCACAAATAATTATTATATATGGGAAAGAGTGGATGCCGCTATCTGCATCAGCAATCGGTACAAAGCCAGTTAGAAACGTAACTACTTTGCGATAAAATATATTACCATGCATGGACATTGCCTACATTGTAGTTACTTTATGAAATTTTCATCTGTACCGTTCATGTTGTTTAACTGTGTTGTTTTGTCTTTGACACATTTAGTTTAACGATGTAATGTTTTCTCCTGGTGCTGAACTGTGTCATACGATTAATCCTATTCTATTCATATTAGAAGTGCTGTATGTGTTTTATCTTTCAATAATAATAATAATAATAATAATAATAATAATAATAATAATAATAATAATAATAATAATGATAATAATAATAATAATAACAAACCATCTTTTGGCTATGACTGACTCATCTATTGTGTTCAGTCTTTCACCTTTGCGTATGAAATCTTCTTTGAAGTATATAAGTGTCACGTGATCAAGATCATACGTCATTCAGTCTAACATCGGCTTTTAATTTAAATATTTTCTAGATAAAGGATGAAAGGGAACACTTTGTAAATATTGTTTTGAATAGTGAATTTCTGTCATATTCAACATTTTTTTAATTTGATGTTCTAAGCCTATCAGCTACGACACGATTAATCGGTACTTTTTTTTAATATAACCGACACCATTAAATTCAATATGACTACCGTCCGCTGATAGCACTGTTTGTGTATCTTGATCAATCCAACAGGAATCTCGTCCGTTGATACTTACTATTTGTGCACCATGATCTCTTCAACAGGATTGATATCCATTGACTCGTATTGATTATTGGTTTATTTTGATCGTCTCATCAAGAGTCATGTCAAATGACACCTTAATTGCTTCTGTATCTAGAGATATATGGGTGCATGTGGTCTCATGGGAGGGTGTAAAACCTGTGGCTGGCTAAGCAGTCGTAGTCCCTTGGGAATAGCTCGCCACCTTTGGTCCCCACTTGGCACTCAGGTTTCACCTGTGGCTCCAAGAAGCAGTGGCATGCATAGCGATCACATCCCGAAAAACGGCTTCGACTGGCCAGCTAAACGAGGCTGAGGGTAGCCGACGGGTCTTAAACCCTCGTCGAATGATGATTTGTCTATCTAGCATGTGAAGACTGGATGCGGCAGCATGCGCAAGGAACAACAAGCTGGTCAACGGACAGAAAGGCAAAGATCTGTGGAGCGCTAAGAGCACGACGAAACCCGTAGGACATCATGGTCATTTACTGCACTCAACTCTGTCTTCGGCCGTCTCGAGATTGTCGTGCTGTTGCACCCAGATAGTTTTGGGCGAGATAGTGTGGTCGACGATCTGCGCAACTCTTCTTCACTTTAACCAAAGTCACTTCGCAAGTAATTCTTTTCATCCACTCATCCCATTTCATCAGCCACTAAAGTCCTGTGGCGACAAGCAAGCGATGATGCGGCTGATGCGGGTACAATTGCCATTAGGGTCGTTCACCACTGACATGTATCAGCACTGGAGTCCAGCAGCACCCTGAGCGAATGAGAAGCCTTGTTCAGAAATGCACTGCTCACCTCCCTGGCTTGAGGAATGGGCTAGAAAAAGTGCCTTAAACATTGCCTGCTCTAAACATCTCTAGCAAATATACTGCGGCTTTCGGGGACCCTACTCCAGCGGTCACAATACAAAAATGAAAATGAAGACTATTCGTTTCAAACTTGGCGCATGGAATGTGCACACTTTAATGGACACAGACAATGAGGAAAGACCCAGAGGAGTACCGCCCTAACAGGAAAGGAACTAGCCAGATACAACGTGGATATTGCTGCCTTGAGCACGACCCCGCTTGCAGGAAAAGGCGAACTCTGTGAAAGGGGTTTCGGATACACTTTCTTTACGAGCGGCCAAGGAAATGAAGAGCGTTGTGATGCTGATGTCGGCTTTGCCGTGAAGACAGCACTGATTGACAAATTGAGCAAACGACAGACCAGACTCATGACCATGAAACTTCCACACTTGTCTGGAAGAAATGACCCTACAATCATCAGTTGCTACTGCTCCAACCATGACCAGCCCAGATGAAGTAAAAGTCAAGTTCTTTGAGGATCGTCACTCCATCATTGCTGACATTCCAATGGCAGATAAGCTCGTCATTTTTGGCGATCTCAATGCAAGGGAAGGATGTGATAACGTTGCCTTGGAATGAATGCTAGAAAAGCACGGAGTGGGTCACTGTAACAGCAACAGTATCTTTTTGCTCAAGACTTGCGCCGATCATGATCTGCCGATCACCAATACAGTCTTCCGCCTCCCTACCCGTAACCGGAGGTCATGGATGCACCCACGCTCTATGCACTGGCACCTCATCGACTACGTCAATGGAAGGAGGATGAACATGCAGAAATTTGTGTGCGAATAAGCGCAGACGGGAACACACTAATTAAAAACCGATCATGATCTGCCGATCACCAATACAGTCTTCCGCCTCCCTACCCGTAACCGGAGGTCATGGATGCACCCACGCTCTATGCACTAGCACCTCATCGACTACGTCAATGGAAGGAGGATGAACATGCAGAAATTTGTGTGCGAATAAGCGCAGACGGGAACACACTAATTAAAAACAAAGAGATGATTCTTCAACAATGGGTGAACACTTTGACAGCGTTCTGAATCGCCCTTCTTTCATCAATGATGACACCATCAGTCGAATCCCCCAATTACCCATCAAAGAAGAACTGGATGACTCTCCTACCTTGCTGGACATACATAAAGCGATACGTGTGCTCTCCAATGGCAAATAACCTGATTCAGACTCCATCCCAGTTGAAGTATACAAATAAAGGGTCGCATCCGTGATAGAAAGGCTCCACGAACTGTTTTTACTGAAGTGGCAGCAAGAGACGTCTCCCAGTCCAAGGAATTCAAAAACGCTTGCATAATCCACCTGTATAAGCGCAAATGGAACCGCCAGGCATGCGACAACCAACGGGTTATATCCTTACTCTCTATTACAGGGAAGATACTCAACAGAATACTACTGAACCGCCTCACTACGCACCTTGAATATGGTCTACTGCCAGAAAGCCATTGTGGATTTCGAAAAGAACGTGAGGTCATTGACATGGTGTTTGTTGCGAGGCAGCTACAAGAGAAATGAAAGGAAATCTTTTCTTTCGCTAAATTGAGAAAAATGTAGATACATTGTTTAGTAAAGCATCTTTTTTGTCTATGTCCTTGTGTTGTGTTGTGTTGCCAAAACTAATTCATATTTGTGCAAAACAAAACTACTCGGTACTACAAGGCCTTAAATACGGTAGTACAGTACTTTAGAACAAGACCTTAAATACGGTAGTATAAGGCCTTATATACCGTTTTATCTATAGCTCTTCAAATTCTTATACGGTAGTGCAAGGCCTTAATTACCGTCTTATCTATAGCTTCTCAAATTCTTATGCGGTAGCACAAGGCCTTAAATGCCGTCTTATATATAGCTCTACACATTTTTATTCTGTAGTACAAGGCCTTGAATACCGTCTTATCTATAGCTCTACACATTTTCATACGGTTTTACAAGGCCTTGAATACCGTCTTTTCTATAGCTCTACAAATCAGTGATGTTAGCAATTGTAAACGGTGTAAAAACGCATACCTTGCGCTTGATAACATGTTTTGGCATTATCAGCAAACAAGCATATAGTTGTAATATTATGAATTTTATTTATCAACGTTTGCGTCTTCTTTCATGGTACAACAACAGCTACTTCACATGCAGATTTTCCATGGGATAGTTGGATCTAACTTGTTTTCTAGAAATTATATATCTGTTTTATCACAGCTTTGCTGATCTTTATGTTAAGTTTCATAGATCTTCGACTTTACGTGTAAATTCAGTGGCATGCAATTTTGTGTATTCATCCACATCAAATACACAAGTTAATTCTTCCTCATGCTCTTCTGTTTTTGAAGTCTGACTTACAGATAATTTGGTTTTTAGGTGTTATCATTACTGGATGCAATATGTAAATTATGATCAGTTCTGGACGTTGAAGAACTGTCTTTCTTTTGTGATACGACAGATCAACATTTTAATTTTTTCTCTCTTGATCCTATTTTGTCGCAGACCTCACTTGGACTACACTTTTGTACCATCTACACCAGTATAGAAATGCACTTGATATACCATCTACACCAGTGTAGAAAATGCACGTAATATATAGATTGATGTTTTTTAGTTAAACTCATGAAATATTTATGTCAACTTTCTGAAAATGCAGAGACTATCACAGCATTAAGAATTGTTACTATGTATGCTGTGGTTTTTATTTTCCAATATATTATCTGTTCTATTCAGTACAAGGTAGAAAATATGACGCATTTTGCTCTATATACAATAAGAGTATTCTCGCTGTTACGATCCATCTCTACTTCAGTTTTTCTTAGTGTTCTTGCTGCACCGAGAATCTAAGAGTTACTGTAAATCATAATATTGGCACTCTCGTATAAAAAGCCAAAACAGCAAAATAAATTAAACCCGACCATGCTTTATAAACCTAATTTTTCTAAACAACCTACCATGTAATTTATTTTAAATTGACAAGTGCGCTTACAATCCCACAATCGTCTGGTCTCTTTGAAATTAATATACTAAGAGTTGCTATATTTAATGTCATATCTTCGTACATTGCAAATTTTTAACGTTGAAACATATCTGCAACCAATCAGATTAAAGCTAGTACAAACTGACTCGCTTCTCTCACCAGGCTTCAACCGATAGCGGTAAACTGAATAATGATATTTTTACTGGATCTGCATCCTTCATTGCTCTGTTTTCGTTGCTAATCAATGTAAAGCCCTCCCTCTACCGAAGGTTATTGCGTCTTAAAGAACCACGAAAAGCATTAGCTAGTTACTTGATCTCGACGGGCGCCAGTCTCCGACATTAATAGATTTCTGTTGCCTTTCGCAGTGAGTACAACTTTTAACATTTTCTGGCATACCTTTTTCGTTTAATGGAATAATGCATCTTAAGAATTATCTTTGTTCTTTTGAAGACAAACCTATAAACGTTTCAAGAAGTGTCATGTTTTATTTTATTTGACAAGTGTTTTGTTGTTTGACAGGTGTTCTCTATTTGACAGTTGTTTTAATGGAATACCTCGTCTGTTAAAAAAACTTATATGATACATATTTTGAGACAGAACCCTCAAATCATGTTATAGAGAAAGTATGAAAGGTTATCTTGCTTTGATTGATATGGAACTTTGCATTCATCGACATTCACATTTTAGTTAAAATCGATACTGCAATTAGTGAATGTTAAAAGTAATCTGTAATGGGATAATTTGTACTGTAAAACTAGCTCTAGAATGAATGACGTAATATGTTTCTTGTTTTATAAAATGAAACTTATTTTGCCATAAATGTGCTAGCTTAAAATGTATTCGTTTATGAAAAGAAGATAGCAAACAAATTGTTGTTTTTTTAGTCTCTTTTCGTCTTTACGTACATAATCTAAACAAAGGCAAGTATTCTGTACCTACATCGATTTACTTACATAATCTAAACGAAAGGCAATTATTTTGTACCTTCATCGATTTACGTACATAATCTAAGCGAAATGCAATTATTCTGTACCTACATCGATTTACGTACATGATCTAAAGGAAAGGCAATTATTCTGTACCTACATCGGTTTACTTACATAATCTAAACGAAAGGCAATTATTCTGTATATACACCGTCTCTACATACATAATCTAAACAAAGGCAAGTATTCTGTACCTACATCGATTTACGTACATAATCTAAACAAAGGCAAGTATTCTGTACCTACATCGATTTACGTACATAATCTAAACAAATGCAAGTATTCTGTACCTACATCGATTGACTTATATAATCTAAACGTAAGGTATTTATTATGGATATACACCACCTTGACATACTAGGTCTAATTGTAAGGTATTTATTCTGTATATACGCCACCTTTACATACATAATCTAAACGAAAGGCAATTATTATGTATATACACCAACTTTACATACATACTCTAAACGTATTTATTTTGCATATACACCACCTTGACATTAATAATATTTTTTTTTCAAAATCTGAATATGTTCTTTATTATGTGGCTGAAATATTTGAGAAAATTAATTCGAACTCTGTTGATAAAAGTACCAATGTATTGAATGATCTCCAAAAGCATTACCCTGGAATCATTTAGGTTACGCGTGCTGAACGACTCTGGATAGCCCTTGTACGATAAGTTATTTGTTTAGAAAATGGGTTAGGTTTTGACGTAAACTACATAGTTCCCCGGATGATTACTCCCAGTATGTCGATGGATTTGGTTCTGTATCTATGCCAAAGAGCTTTTATTTCCATACGTCAGTGGCCTAATCAAATAATTCAATCATGTCGCAAACAAATTTGGAAACTGTTTTACGTACGCTCTACTTGTGTCTCTTTTCACTGTAAATACTTCTCATATTTACTTATATTTACTCATATTTACTTATATTTCACATCTGTACATCATACCACATACTCATTCACTACTGCCATCTCACCTCTGTCTGCGTGGGTTCGAGTCTCGGATTCGGCCAACGTGGGTATGTGAGAAAACCTGCCAGTAGCTTCTCGTGGGTCGGTGGTTCTTTCCAGGGATTTTCCCGGCTGGTTCTTCCTCCACCATTAATACTGGCCACCATGTAAAGAATGTACTAGGGTTTAACGCCATTTTTAAGCACACGATAGTTTATACATGGCGGCCAGTATTATTTGTGGAGGAAGAACCCGGAAAACCACCGGAAAGAACCACCGACCCACGAGAAGCTACTGGCAAGCTTTCTCACATAACTATATTAGCCGAATCTTAGACTCGAACCCACGCAGACAAAGGTGAGATCGCAGTGATCCGTAACGCTTTAGAGAGCGGTTTAGACCACTCGGCCACTCGGGGCCCCCAACCATGTATAGACTATGGTGTGCTGAAAAATGGCGTTAAACCCTACAACAACAACAACAACAACAACAACAACAACACACACACACACACACATATATATACACACGTTAGAAAATTATTAATTCGTATCCATCCATTAATAGATCAATCGGTGCTCTCTTCCACATATATATCAATATGTCAGTATGTCAGTGCTCTCTGCCACGTATCTTTCAATATGTCAGTGCTCTCTGCCACGTATCTTTCAATAGATCCATCAGTGCTCTCTTCCACGTACCTATAAATATGTCAGTGCTCTCTTCCACGTATATTTAAAAAGATCCACTAGTGCTCTCATCCTAATAGACTTGGTGCAACTTAAATCGTGCATTCATCCAAATAAACTTGTGGTCTGCTTAAAATCGTGTATTCGTCCAAATATAATTATAATATGCTTAAAATCTTCATGTCATCCAATCAAACGTGTGGTCTGTTTTAAATCGTGTATTTATACCAAAAACTAGAGGCCTGCTGAAAAGCTAGAATTATTGTATTTGAAAAGAACACAATATATTTTCCCCAATGACTGCTAGAACCGATATGTCATTAGTGAAACAAGTCAACTTATTTCTGCAAAGTAAAATTTGAGACCATTGTGCCTAATTTATTGACTGAAGATATAATTTGATGACTTACTGAAATTGCACCATATTCATTATAAGGTAGAGAGAAGGAAAAACTGATTTAACAAAAAAAAAAGTGGAGAAATGTATATATATCCAATCATCATTGCGTTGTATAATCTACTTTACAAATTTATATTATATATTATATTAAGTTTTACATTCACATTGACTGTATTGTATCTTTTAATAGTTTGATTATGTCTTCATGAATAAGTTACGGTTTGACTGGCAAATAAAGAGACTAAACATATCATTTCGAATCCATGATCAAACAACATTATGTACACATTCGAATCCATGTTCAAACAACATTATGCACACATTCGAATCCATGTTCAAACAGCATTATGTACACATTCGAATCCATGTTCAAACAGCATTATGTACACATTCGAATCCATGTTCAAACAGCATTATGTACACATTCCAATCCATGTTCAAACAGCATTATGTACACATTCCATTCCATGTTCAAACAGCATTATGTACGCATTCGAATCCATGTTCAAACAGCATTATGTACGCATTCGAATCCATGTTCAAACAGCATTATGTACACAAAACCTTTCATTTATTTGATTCCGTTTCTGAAAACTGATATGAATCAATGTGGGCTGGGATTGAAACATAGTGGGTATATGACGTCATGTCAACACTAATATTTACTTCATTGGCCGCTCGGGTGGTTTAGTGGTTACAGTGTCAGCTTTTGATGTGTAAGGTCGTGGATTTGATCCTCGGCCGAGTCCTACCAAAGACTTAAAAAAATGGTACTAACAGCTGGTGTCAGGATAATGTGACGGGGTGGGGCTGGGGTGCCTTTCAATCATTATGGTTTCATGCTAATAAACTTGACTTAAACCAGTATGTCTCCCAGTAAGATGAAAATCACTCCAAGAAATATTCTTTATTTTTGCATCTGTCTTGCAAGTTCTTTAAATAGTTTTGGATTCGTCACTTGATTTCTCTCAGCAGCAATCTTTAGATGTGTTTGCGGCTCGAGAAAGTAAACGATTTTTGTTTGTAAATTGGTTTATATTTTGAACATATGCACACATCATAAGACATTATGCATCTGGTACGCATGTAACGGTATTAGGATGATGTGATAAAATGGTATTAACGAATGCTATATCCTTCTGATTATGGTGTACGTTCCTGAGTTCCCAGAATTAACAAACAATTACAATCCTTTACCATGTATTAATTGCTGTAAGGAATTCAACTGATGTCAAATCAGTTCTTGTCAGTGAACATCTTATTTATAAATCGGGGTAAAACTTATGCACTTTAAACAACGACTCCTATAAAGAACATCTCTTTTGTGTCCACCAAATATCAAAAAGAAATTGAAAGTAATACTTGTTACTACTCCTTCACAAGTTTTGTTTTGGCCGTGAATCACAATAAAGGAATAGGACCCATTGTCTACGGAAACATACATGACACTGGAATCGGACAAGAAGCAAATAAAAAAAAATTTGCCTCAGGTACTACAAGGACTACATTGAAACTATATTGTAAGATCTTCATAAGCTGAATAAAACTGATCGTACATGTGATATCAGCTGATCATTCATTTGGTATCATTTAATCATACATGTATAATTTAAGCATTGCGTGTAGTATAAATTGATCATATATGTGAAATAAATTGATCATGTATATAGTACAAATTGAGCATGCGTGTATTATAAATTGATCATGTATGTGGTATAAATGGATCATGCATGTAGTGTATATTGATCATACATGTGGTAGAAACTGATCGTGCATGTGGTATAAATTGGTGTTATCTAAAACAACGAGCACATTCAGGAGAACTATTTTGGTTAGATTGCAGGGTTAAAAATCATCCAATCAATCCAGATGATACTTGTGTTAGACAGCCAGAACGCCTGATCGGCTTTCATGATAGATGGAATGAGGTTTTGGGTTTAAAAGAAACTTAGAAAATACAAAATGTTAAAGAAAACAAACCGGCAGGAAATTAGCCCTTTAATAGCGAGCCGTAAAGGACAGACCCAGATACTGTCCCAGGTCAACTTCAGCATATACAGTATTGCAGTTATCAACAGCAGTGCCCACTTTACCGAGTGTACAGTGAAATGATGCAGTAGTCCGATGAAATTAATGCAGAACATGAGATGGAGTGTCTGAGACTGGAAAATTCTGATGCCAGTGTTGACCATGATTCGTGCGAGTCCACTGCAGAGACCAGGCGACCAGCTACAGCGATAAACACACCCAGATTCTTTGACCAGATCTCCGATATCCCAGATGAACAGCCAGATTATGACACCATTAAGTGTGTTCTGCAGATGTATAAACCTTTGGTCTTAAACTATGTAACTAAAAGAATCGACACCATTATGAATGATAAACTGAAAACATTGAAAACCAGTACTCAGAGGGTCATGCCTTTATTGATGTTAAATATGAAAACGCATCTCCTGTTTTATTTGACATGGTCTGTAGGCTTAGCACCACTTTTCAGCACATGGTAGGCTATATATGGCGGCCAGTATAATTGGTGGACAAAAATCCTGAAAAATGAGAAAGAACCAACGACCCTTTGGACGATACAGGCAAGCTTTCTTACATACCCACGTATGCCGAGCTCCGAACTCAAACCCGAAAGAGCGGTAAAGACGAGTGTTTTAAACCCCTCGGCCACCCGGATCTTTTGTCATACTTGTTAATGACCCTGGGTCATCTACCTTATTCTCCAAACCAAACACGGTATAAAAAATGTATTGGAATTCAATTAAATGTTCTTTAGATTATGGCTCTTGTATATGCTTACAATACTGCTATTTTTATATATAGAAAATTGTGTTTAACTTGTTGAGACGCCTAAGAATTATCACGAATAGTGACAAAACCAAGGTAACTGTGATTGGATCTAAATCTGAAAACAATTATTCTTTTGTGTTAGGATAAAAAAATCGCTAGAACACAATCGCTAGAAATTGTGTACTATGACAAAGATTTCGACATAATTACAGGTTATAGGTAATAAATGACACACACTAAGTAGCAAACAAGAAATGATAAAGATACCATTGCAACTATTTTAGTCAAATTGCATGTCTTTAGCACTTAACTGAAGTAGATGAAACTGCATGATTTGGCATGTAGCTGGAATCGTATGATTTGGCATGTAGTTGAAATGGCATGATTTGGCATGTAGCTGAAATTGCATGATTTGGCATGTAGTTGAAATTGCATGCTTTGAAGATGTCGTTAAGATTGCATAATTTGGCACTTAGTTTAAATTGCGTGCTTTCGGAATGTAGTTAAAATTGCATGATATTGTCCCGTAGTTTAAATTGCGTGATTTCGGCATGTAGTTAAAATTGCATGCTTTCCGCATGTAGTTGAAATTACATGATGTCGGGATGTAGGTAAAATTGCTCAATGTTGACATGTAGTTAAAACTGCATGATGTTGGCATGTAGATGGAATTGCATGATTTGGCATGTAGTTGAAATTGCATGTTTTTAAAACTTTACTCTCTTCATTCATTTCCTAAATACTGATGAAGTTTTAGTGATGTCAAAAATGTGAATATTCAGTTTTGCGATTAATTGAAAACAAAGAATATTTTGGAGGGTAAACCCATAGCGGGCATTTATAAAAGTTAATATGTGGCCAAACATGTCATAAATAGCAGGCTCTTCTCATTTGTAGAAACAAGGTACTTGTGAATTTGATTGTACGACTCTTCATTACGATTGTATTTCCCTTTCCGTCAATAAGAGCTAGTTATTTAAATATATTGATGTTTCCAAAGGTCAGCATGTTATTAGTTTCTATTATCTGCACGTTCCGATTTGGGAATAAAATTTGTGAGTGCGATCATTACTTTGTCATTTTCTTCAGATGTTAAAGTAGAATAAACAGAAAATAAAGTCACAAGATGCTGTAATTACAGGTATTTGTTATATTCTATCTTATCACCCGAAATATTTGTGTACATTTTTAAATGCATCATATTTTATTATTCACAGAATATTAACAAACATAAAGCAGGATAGGAAGACTTCTTCAGTAGTCAGGTTAAATTGTGTTTGGAAATAACAAGGTACTCACATGTTCGATTTATAATTTTATAAAATGGTACTGACAGCTGAATTGCTAGGTGCTCAGCATTATTAGGTAAGTGTTAAGACTGGTCGGCCGAGTGTTAGATAATTTAACTGGGTTGGATATCATGATCCATGTCTGCGACATGATGCCCCAGGCTAGAGATCATTATAAATTTCCACACTGCAGATTTAATAATGATTCAAAATTGTTAAAAAAATGTTAAAAGTCCAAATCACACACACATACACACACACACACACACACACACACGCGCGCTCACACACCTATAAGACTATGATGTTTCTGTCATCTAGTTCAACTGAGGACTCTTCTGCCCATGTCTAATTTAAATAAAATTAACTGTCTTGAAACGTCTGACAACGTCTGCTTTGTAATCTAGTTAACTGCATTAAAACTTCAACAAAGTATAATTGTGATCTGGTATGATGACGTCTATTACATAATCTAATTATCGTGATAGTGTTAACATCGTCGTTTTCATCATCTAGTTAACTGACAACAGTTCTGCCTGTGTATATTATAAACAATATTAACTGACTTCAAACTTCCGACATCGCTTATTCTGCTTTAAAACTTCTACATACTTCTGTTTCGAAATTTAATTAACTGACCTGTAACTTCTACAAACGTCTATTTTATAGTCTAGTTTACTGACGTTTAAATTATATGAATATCTACTTTGTGATCTATTTAAATGACCTGTAACTTCAACCAATTTTTGTAATCTAGTTAACTGACTCTAAACTTCTGCCAATGTCAATTTATTAATCTAGTTAACTGACTTGAAGCTTTTACTAACGTATTAGTAATCTAGTTAGCTAACTTGACACTTCGACCAACGTCTATTAGTAATCTAGTCAACTGTCTTGATGCTTCAGCCAATTTTTAATCTAATTAACTGATTTGATACTTCTACCAACGTCTATTTGATTATCTATCTAACTAAACCGAAACGACAACCAACGACAATTTTATTATCTATATAACTAAACCGAAACGACAACCAACGACTATTTCGCAAACTAGTTAATTGACAGTCAACTTCTACCAATATTTATATTGTAACCTAATTAGCTGAATATAAGGTTTTACTAACGTCTATGTTGTAATCTAGTTTGCTGTCTTTGAATTTCTACCAACGTATATTTCCTAATATAGTTAGCTGAATTGATACTTCTGCCAACGTCTATTTTTTAATCAAGTTAACTGACTTAAAACTTGTACCAACGTTTATTGTGTAATCTTGTTAACTGAGTTGAAACGTCTACCAACGTGTACTTTGTAATCTAGTTAACTGACGTGATACTTCTGCCAACGCTATATCTGCAAACAACTATTTTGCAATCAAGTTAACTAACTTAAAACTTGTACCAACGCCATATTTGTAATCTAGTTAACTAACATGAAACCTCTACCAATGTCGATTCCAAAATCTAGTTGAAACTTCTACCAACTTATATTTCATAATCTAGTTAGCTGTCTATTTAATTGATTTTGATGATTCTGCCAAGATCATTTTTGTAATCTAGTTTACTGACTTGATACTTCTGCCTACATCTATTGCGTAATCTAGTTAACTGACTTTAAATGTCTACCAACGTCAATTTCGTAATCTAGTTGAATGTGATGAAACTTCTACCAACAATAATTTGTAATCTAGTTAGCTGTCTTGAAACTTCTCCCAACGTATATTTTATAATCTATATTAATTATTTGATGTTTCTGCCAAGGTCATTTTTGGAATCTAGTTAACTGACATGATCTTTCTGCCAATGTCTTTTATGTAATCTAGTGAACTATTTTGACAAGGTCATTTCTGTCGTCTAATTAAATGACGCCTCTTCTGCCATGTCTATTTTGTAATCAAATTAACTGACCTGATACTTCTGACAAGTTAGTACGAATCAGATTAAGACCATGTGTTGAAGACGATACTTAATGTGTGGCATGCCATATTTCGACCGTAAAGAAAACAAAGAAAGAGCAGATATCCAAAACTGCAAAACTATTGTATCCATCAATGCTTATCACTTGTATGTTCGTATTTACATTTTTATTAAAAACCACTTTTAGCTTCATTTCAACATTTCCCTAACATGTTTTAATTGTAATTTTATATAACCCTTTCCAAGGAGGTACGGTATCGATTAACGGTGTAAAGAAAAGTTAGACGAAGATAATTACACGATTTTTAAATACAGCTATTATAGGACGTCATCAATTTTAATCCCTGTGGACTTTTTATCCATAAAGCGTTATTTTCAATTATGATATCACAAAACTCATTCCCATTTTGTGATATGAATCATGAAAAAAGAAGTCTATGAATAGAATGACGGTAATTGGGAAGTAAACTAAATGTAACCAGCATTACTCTTATACAAACATCAATGACGATGAGCTATTAGATCGGTAATTACCTGCCGTCTGACATTTATTATCAGGAAAAAAAATGGCGGGAGATAATTACGGGAGGGCTCATTTCATAAGTACAGTACACCATGTTTTGTGTCCTGCTACCGCTATCAAACAGCGTGTGGGCAAAATTTCATTATATGTTTTTGTTTCTGCATGGCTTTATCGGCTGCTCTTGATGTATGATACAGCCCTAATTATCACGGATATATGGAGAGGAACGTGTAGACAATCAGCGGTCGCTCATTTAGCGTTCCTTGCTATTATTGCCATATAATAACCAACGGATTGTATGGTTTAAAAATTTCTCTTATGTTTGATGAGACCCAATCTCAATACCACTTCAAGAATAGCCATTTATTCTGCGTAAGTAAATTTTGTCAGCATGGTATTTATTTTACATATAAACAGTTTTCCGTTTTGAACGATATCTTTTTACACCTGCGCTATAGATTGTGCTTGCATTTCCGTCATTAAAATATTCAACAATCTTCAAATGTTCATCTTTAATAGTTTTAATCTTTTCTTTGATTCAATAAACATTTCTAATAATTTAACACCACTACTTTGTATCTTTGGTTTTGTAGTACGGTCAATATTTTTAAAATATTTTTTAAATCACATGTTTATTTTTTTATTTTTTATTTTATGGTTTAACGCCATTGTTCAGCACAATATATAGGCTATACATGGCGGCCAGTATTAGTGGTGGAGGAAGAAACCGAAAAACCCCCGGAAAGAACCACCGACCCACGAGAAGCTACTGGCAAGCTTTCTCACTTAACTACATTAGCCGAATCTTAGACTCGAACCCACGCAGACAGAGGTGAGATGGCAGTGGTCCGTAACGGACAGCGCTTTAGACCACTCGGCCACTCGGGGCCCCCACATGTTTATAATTTTAATTTTAATCGGAGCCATTTTATCATTATGATGCAGATACATACATACACTTCTCCACCTCTACATCTTCTGAATAAGAAGCTTCTAATGCTTATTATTATTATTATTATTATTATTATTATTATTATTATTATTATTATTATTATTATTATTATTAAAATTATCATTATCATCATCATTATTATAATTATTATTTTCTTAATTTTTTGTATTATTTTCATCATCGTGTTATTATTATTATTATTATTATTATTATTATAATTATTATTTTCTTGATTATTTTGTATTATTATCATTATCATCATCATTGTCGTTATTATTAGTAAAAATATTATCAATGACAATTAAAAAATTAATGCTAATAATACCAATATTGCTGTTATTATTATTATTATTATTATTATTATTATTATTATTATTATTATTATTATTATTATTACAGGATATGAGACTAACAAAAGAGACTCTACTTTTTGTCACTGGAGTGCTACTGTTTACTCTTTGCAAATTAGATGCCGTTGCTGTCATTAAAGTAAATGAAACTGTAAGTAATTCTTTTTTCTCAAATTCACAACCTGTACAAGTGTACAAGGCATCTGATTAATTCCAATATCATTTTAAAATTCATATACAACCTGTACAACTGTATAATACATCTCATTAATTCCGTTAAAATTTTCAAAATGCATGTACAAACGGTACAACTGTCCATGGCATCTCATTAATTCCATTACAATTTTAAAATGCATATTCAACCTGTACAACTTATAAGGCATCTCATTAATTCCGTTAAAATTTCAAAATGCATGTACAATCCGTACTTTGCAAGACATTTCATTCATTCCGTTACAAATTTCAACATGCATCTACCACTTACCCTCCAACGTCATTATTTGATATGAATGAATTGTTCTAGATTTTATTAAGGTCCATGCTTACAGGCGAGGTGTTGTTTACTCGCGGACACAGGATCGAATCTCAGTAGTGTACAACGTAAAATGCCTTAACATTTACGATGATGCTATTGTATGTATGTATGTATGTATGTATGTATGTATGTATGTATGTATGTATGTATGTATGTATGTATGTATGTATGTATGTATGTATGTATGCATGTATGCATGCATGCATGCATGCATGTATGCAGGCAGGTAGGTAGGCAGGTAGATAGGTAGGTAGGTAGGTAGGTCGGTATGCTTGAGATCAGTCTGGTTTTTTTTCTACTAAGAGGAAGGCTAAAGAGGCAAAACAAATGGACTGACCTTTTTTCCAGTGAGTGTTGTTTTGACTAGTTTAAACGATGTGTGGCAAAAATTGAATGTTGTGGTGTGTTTAATACATTTTACCATATAAATCTTTGTGAAGACAGCAATTCCACCTTGATGGAGTAAAAGGTGGGTGTTAAATCCACGCTCGTGGGCTCATCGCCTGATGTCTTGAGCCATGTTTCTATCAGGAAGAAGACGTCAACATTCTGATCGTTGATAACATTAATTATTTATGTGCACTTTTCCGGTGGTCCTACTGATTGGGCATTGATTAATGCAATAAGCAATGGTATGTCTGGGATAGTTGACACAAAGGTGGATGATTCAATGGTCATTTGCACAGGGTTATCGAACTCAACGCACGATTTTTTAGTGTTGAGCCGGAAAGGGAGAAGGGAGATAGCTGTAATTCTTCTTCCTGTTCTAAGCCGGCCAGCTTTGAAACAACGTTTCTTTTTTCGCTTCTGTTTACATCTAAGTAATGATGAACGTATTCCCAGGTCGTCTAGTATCGAATACAATGTAGTGTGGAGAGCCAAGGAGTGGTCATTGAAAGCAGTTAATGAGGGTCCATTATAGGATAAATGGGTTGAATGGCGATCACGTGATTGAGGTTGTTCATGAACAAAGGACCAAGTAGCATTGAATCAAGTCAGCTGAGAAACATTCTAATTGTTTCGTTTTTAAAAGAAGGAGATGAAGAAACACATACGAACGGAACAGCCAATGCATGATGAAAATAAAGACATAATACGGAGAAAAAAAAACTTAAGGAAGAAACCTACTACTAGCTCAAATCAAAAGTAATCATCAAAAATGAAAACCTCTTTAATGGATGGAAGCACCACCAACAATGAGAAGGTAGATATCAACCATCCTTGGAACCCACATACACTACGGTAGGCATGAGATGATCAAGGCTCGTATACTGAGCAACCAAACCGGAAATTAAAGATGCAAGTAACCCTATAAACAAAATATGGAGACCACAAGGATTACAAAAAGAAAAAACTAGTACTAGAGTATTCACGGGGTATGCAACCAAAACGAAAGCCTTTCTAAGAAATGGAAGCACCACCAGGAATGAGCAGGTAAATCTTAACCGTCCTTGGAATCCACATCTACTACGGTGGGCATGAGATCCCCAAGGCACATACACTGAGCAACCAAACCCAAAAATAAAGACGCGAGTAACCCTAGAAACAAGGGATCCTGGACAAATTACTCAAAGCCCTCTCAGTAATCAAATCACTCCGGAAATAATAACAAGTCAACAAAGTTGATGAAAGATAAAGTAATAGGGGTACACAAATCACAACGATCAGATAATGAAGACAATTAGGGAATAATACACATCATGTAAAAGGCAAAAAATAAACAAACAAATAATAACAAATAAGTTTTTAAAAAAAACAGTCAATAAAATAAGTATAGGAACCTATCCTCACTCCTATTACCTTTTCTAACTTTCCTCTCAATACAGTGTCATTGACAGTAAATAATAATTACCTAATACCTATCAAGTTCTAAAGTCAGAAAGCCACAAATTAAATATAAGTAGATGGTCGGAGACCAGACTATTACAAAATTCTGTCATGTTATTATGGTCCCAATTTAAACAGTATACGGCAGTCTAAAAGCCCAAGACTACCAGGCCCCGCAGAACTAGGCTGCTCTTAAATTTGATCTAACTTTAGTCATACAGACCCCCCAACTCAACTATAAGGGCTGCGGCGTATGGGGCTGTATACTCTATTAACTAAAAACAGCACAGAGTTCATCCAATTTAGGGGGGGAAAAGTTTGGATAAAGGGACATCACCGCTGGACTAAAACCGGAGAAAACATCAGGAGAGAAACAACTTCAAAGAACATAAGACAAAGGAAAATGATGGCTGGTCCGAGGGAACAACCATATGCTGGGACACCTTGAGAACAAAATGGCAGCCTGACATTAGGGGCTACTCAAACAGACAAGAAAAAGCAACACAGAAAAGAATACGATTGCTTTCACTGCCTGGTTAACAGGATCCTCATTTGGTACGAGAACCCTTTTCGAACAATCTATTTCACAAAACCTGACTTAATCATTGTTTTGCACACCGTTCAAAATTAACACGCTATTTTTACCAAACAAACAGTGACTATACTTATTTATGTCGCATAGACATCTTAGTATTCAAACTTGTTAGGGACTTAATACATGTACACTTTGTACTAGAAATATTGGAAAGTTAAGATATTTATACAAATTTTACGACTTCATTGATTTGATTTAATTGCATAGATGGCTCACACATTATTGGTATTTTCCTGTTCATTAGTAATAACTGGACCAGATTTGAATTAAGCACGGAATCACGATGTTGGGGCTCTACGACATCCTTGGACTTAATGGTACCTCTCTTTTATTGCCACAACTCGGATAGGTCCAAAATGGCGGAGATGTGAAACTAATTTCCAATATCTCCACTTGTGACATTGCACACCATTAACACACCTAATTGGCTGTTAGGGTTGAGTGTGTATTGGGTCTATTCCTACTCACCCAGGGTCCTTGAGTACATAAATGCCTGGGGAAGCGGCACCATTTCTCCCCCAGAAGTAATTAAATACCCAGCTTTGCTGGAAACTTAAAACAGTGCTACATGTCCTAGTGGGCGATACAGCACGATAATTCAACGTCATCATCATCATGCATGATGAAACAATAATGTAGACGAAGACAGACAACTAACACATACATCATCAAAAGCAACACAAAAATGGAACAGCTGCTTCAAGCCGGTTAAGCGCAATATCGCTGTAAAACTGTCCATACGGACGGTAGTTTGTTTACGAAATTTTACCATGGAATTCTTTGTGATTACATCAATTCCACCTCCGTAAGAGTGGCGGGGGAACGACTTGAAGGAGTGACTAGTTGCTGTTAGATCAGCGCGCTTGGTCTCATCGCCTGATGGTTTTAAAATAAATCACTGAATATTCAATCTTCAGCGATTAATTTGCCGCGTCTTTTTTATATAGAGGGTAGTGTTGCCATGGATGAACCATTCACTCTATATGATATATACATTCAATTTCTAACACTAAAAGTGATACCTCTAGTATTTCGCTTTTACAAATTGTTTCCACAAGAACTTAATACAAGATTAAACCAGATACATCCGTAGATTGTTAAGCACGAAAAACAGCGTATGTTGCTTTAAATTGAGAAATCACATTTAGCGCCCAAAGCAACTGTAACCTATTACAATCCATTACCACCTGGACATAGTCATTGTTTAGTGAGATAACTTTATGAAAGCATGAAGCCAGAGATAATGCTGCAAGTATCTTTACGCTTTAATGACGAGTCTAAATTCAGTTCAGACCATATGCGTTGCTTGCAACAGACGTTTACTCACTGTCTGCACAATATATGGTTAAAATGATCTTATTTTTAGATAAACTCTATAATTGGAAAACGCCAGTTTGCAGATATAAAATACTCTTGAAAGAGGTTTGCTATTTCAATAACAAGCTTTCATCATGCCAATTATTTATAGTTTTGTCACATGTTCTGAGAAAGTATCATTGCAAAGATCCCTGATAGTTACTTCAATATACTTCGGGAAAGCGTGTAAATTGGATATGATAGTATGTCTGATAATCAGGACGTAAATGTAGATAGCGACTTCGGTACTTTTCTTTAGCATTAAGCAGTTGATCTGTCATCGTTCTTCATCTATATGCGTTGTGGTAAATCATGTTAACTACTTAAGATTAAGGACAATATCGACAAAGACGCTATAGTGGTCTTTTCTTACAACTTAGGGTGGTCGTAATTTCCTCTCTGCAAGTTAAATAAGCTCAAATCTGACGAAATAATAGATCAAACTGTATAATGCTGAAATCTTGATCTCCCACCGGAAGTCATTCCATCACTGTTTGTCTTGCAAAAATCGATTAGTTGAATATTCTTGGCGCCAATAGACGAGTCCTTAATCCATCTCTTTCAGAACTCAAGTAGGTTCAATAACCACACTGGGGATATTTTGAATCACTTATCCACTAACTTATATGCCATGCACGAAGTAAGGTCTAATTTAATGACTCCTTGGAATAATTATTAGTTAATTATCATATAAATATTCGGGTTGTCATAGCTACGGTCTAATTACGTTGTACAATTTTTTTTTTTTAGAATCTAACGATATCATTTCTAACTTCGATTACCACAGACACTATTACCTTTTTATACATCTGACACCATAATCAAGTTAGTACATCCAGTCACAAAGACGTTGATGGATTGGCATGAGATATAGCAAATGGTATGGTCATCACGTGAAGATGCTCATGTTTTCAATTCACTCTATCCCCTCAATCTTAAGAGTTACACATTTATTTACTTGCAGCTGAGTGCAATGTGCGACTAACTTTTGTCAACTATACTAGTGTCAATTGTCAACTATATTAGTGTCAATTCTATTATGTGATAGCCATGAAACTTAATAGATAGTGGTTTTTATGTTTTGAAGATGCGCATGCGTAAATCATTTGCTCCGGCAGTCTCTGTGAGAGTTATTGCGTTTGTTTATTTGCAGCATAATACGATGCATGACATTATCGCGTGCAAACAAGTGTGACGCAGCAAGTATCTCAGATTTCAATGAATGGCAATGAAATGTAAAAATGGTATAAGCATCATCTGCTAAAGGGTGTAGCAACAAATTATGCGGTTGCTGCTATAGTTATTTCTCTTCATATATTTGAATCTGAGTAGTGTGTGACATTCTTTAACTAGTTTGCACAGTTTTCAATTTATCGACTTCAAATGTTGTATACGTTATGATCATCATTTGGACATGTGCATATCAACATATTTCTTTCTTTTATTCTAGTTATTGCCTTCTTGTTTCCTGTTTTAATGCAGCAAATAACCGAAACTTGTGAATGAAAATAGTCTTAGTGTCTTTGATGCACCACTGTGCAATTTACTATATACAGCTGTTATCATCTCAATAAACGCATCTCAACAAATCACCTTGTTCCTGCGATATTGTGTCCTTTTTATCTTTTTATCTTCTCTGTTTGCTTGTAGCTAGATATGGCGTATGTCGTGATTTTGAGAAAACAACTACTTTCACTGTTTTTAAAGGATCCGCGAAACTTTCTAAATCTTCTATTTGAAGATAAATTTATCGGCATAAATCGGTGTTTTGCAATGTTTGTCATAGTGATTGACCTTTTTGTATTGGAAGTAAAAGCAGAATAAGGTAGAACTTGTCTTGCTTTTTATAATGGATTGCCGTCAACTATGTAGATATACGCATATCCTATGGTCATCATTTATTAAAACGTCCGTTTGCCCTTTAGATTTTGATCCACCTATTGCCTTTTTGATTTTACTTTAAAATCCTTTTACCCTTTGATTATGGGAATAGCTATTGCTCCATAGTTTGTGGTCAAATATACTGCCCTTTCAATTTTCCTAAAAGCTATTGCCCTTTCACTTTGGTAAAAGCTATTGCCCTTTCACTTTGGTAAACGCTATTGCCCTTTCACTTTGGTAAAAGCTATTGCCCTTTCACTTTGGTAAAAGCTATTGCCCTTTCACTTTGGTAAAAGCTATTGCCCTTTCACTTTGGTAAACGCTATTGCCCTTTCACTTTGGTAAAAGCTATTGCCCTTTCACTTTGGTAAAAGCTATTGCCCTTTCACTTTGGTAAACGCTATTGCCCTTTCACTTTGGTAAAAGCTATTTCCCTTTCACTTTGGTAAAAGCTATTGCCCTTTCACTTTGGTAAAAGCTATTGCCCTTTCACTTTGGTAAAAGTTATTACCCTTTTGATTTTGGGATAAGCTAGAGCAATTTTGACAAACAGATGCGCGCTATAAATAAATATATCCTTTTACTAGGTTCGTGTAAAATTAAGTATATTTTATGGTCGTCATCAGAAAATATGTCAGTTTATCAATCACTCGAACTTTTGACTAGTCATTACTATACGCATGCTATTGGTAAAAAAAACAATAATATTGCCAGACGAGTTATTATTACACCTATTCCATAACCAGACGAGTTATTATTACACCCATTCCACTGTCAGATGAGTTGTTTTTACACTTATACCATTGCCAGGCGAGTTATTATTACACCCATAACATTGTCATATTAGTTTTCATTACACCTATACCATTGTCAGACGAGTTATTATTACAACCATACCATTGTCAGATGAATTATTATTACACATATACCATTGCCGGACGAGTTATTATTACAACCATACCATTGCCAGACGAGTAATCATGACAGAAGAGTCATCAGTACACTCATACTTTTGCCAGACGAATCATGCAGTTCCTTTAACTTTGAACTCGTCTCTTTCATGATGTAGCTGTGGTATACGGTAGATTTGGTGTATATTTGGGTGAGCACATACGAAATATGAATTGTAAATAAACAGACACGCCAAGCTTATTGAACGATTCAATATTTAATTCAAAGCAGCATGTGATGGAAGAGATCAACAGTTCCATCCCTACACAAACTGTAATATATAGTACTGACATCTACTTCCTTTCCAGTCCAATCCCTACACAAACTGTAATGTATAGTAGTGACATCTACTTCCTTTCCAATTGATTCATCGTGTTAATTTATGGTGTGAGACCAAACAAATTGTGACTTAAACTGCAATTGTAGTTGTATGGAATTTAAATTTATTTCTAGTAAACCAAATGCGAAATATCAGAACATCAATTCTAATACTTAATGACGACACACAAGACAACAACAAAGGATGAATATATCATTGATTGTATATTCAATATGGTTTAGGATTATTGGAAAGGAAAGAAAAACATTTAAGTGTTTTGCAAAAAAGTGTTTTTAATTGTCAGATTGCTTTAAGCTAACTGATATTGTTATTTAGTATACCGTAGAGAGATCGTAACTGCCATTATCAATTATAGACTTAGTTACTAACTGTGCGACAGTTGCATAGCACATGGTCTTCCTCACGATTGCATCATAAAGAAGATATATGTGAGCAAGAGTCCCACGTGGGCCCGTGAACGCTCAACCACCAGACACTTATCCATATGCCGAACGCAAGAGCATTTGTCTGAGACAATTTTATGCATGCAGACCTATTGGCGTTTTATATAAATAGTAACGGGAACTAAATTTGATGACGAATTGGTATTATTTGCACAAATTTAGAATTAATAGCAGAAATTTCTCTTTCTTCTTGGTCTTATTTGTTCCGATTTATTTGAGCTGTTTCTGAGAAACGGTCGTTTGAGGTTCCACTGGGTTTAGCGTTTAGTAACTGCACCCATCATCAAAGTATACGAGCATCATTTTATAAAAAGAAGCCTACTGTATGTGTAGATACGGTAGACGTGCTTAATTTTAAAGTGACATACGATTTAGAAAATTTAAACAGACTTTTTTCCAAGAGATGTTTATTAGATTTGATCGATTGTTCTGGTTTTATTTTCCATATTTCATTTGAGGATTTCACTTTTCCTCAAATTACAGTTAATATTTACTTTAAACGACGAAGACAATTGTGTTGGGTTTTAGTTCCCTATAAAAACGTCATCGTACATTATTGATTAATAGCTTAAGCAATACAAAGATTCATTTGTCTTACGTATTTATTAGCGTCTTGACGCCGACAAGATTGAGTGTCCGGCCTTTTCGGTATGTGCGGATATGTGGAAAGTCTGGCGCCAACTGGAAGATGGAGCGGAGGTTCCTGAAGAGAGGATTATTTACAACTGCAAATGTCCTGAAAACAGCCAGTGTGATGGATTGGTTGTGAGGGATACTGTCAAACACTCGTAAGTTTAAAAGGAGCTAATTACAATACAAAAGTGTTTGCTATGAGTTCAGCATAAGTAATAAAATATCCAGACGTAAATAAGAATCGTTAATTAGCGAACGGATTATAAAATAAAGTTTAACCAATTTATTTCCATCCGTCATCGAAACTTATCAGATTTTTTTTCTTAAAGATTCTTAAATCAGACACAGCGATCTGCCTTATCAACTTGTATCGGTCGAGTCAACTAAGAAGGGATCTATAATTTGAGACCATATATCATAGGGACAATATTTTTTGCTTTCATTTAAATGCTTTATTGTATTCACTCGCATATCACACACGCATTAATGCGAACAGCGTATGACACACGCCATAATGCGAACAGCGTATCACATTCACCCTAAAGCGAACAGCGTATCACACATGATATCATGCGAACATCGTATCAAATACTCCCTAATGCGAACAACGTATAACCAGATCTTCAGCCACACCATACATACTGTGATAGCATGTCATCGAGGATGTTGTTTGGTATACTTATCATTTACAGAGAATATATATATATATATTGCAGCTTTTACTGCCAAATCTGAGGTGCGCGATGAGGGCTCTCAATCACGAGTAGCTATTATATTGTAGTCCGGCATGTGAAATTTGAGGTACTATTATTATATAGTAGTCCGGCAAGTGAAATTTGAGAAGCGCATTGTAAAATGACTGTACTCTCTCATTTCATCAACATTTTTCAACCTGGGGCTGAATACATTCCATTCCATCAATATTTTTCAACCTGGGTCTGAATAGCTGGTACTGAGACGCATTAATTCCATTTTTAGTGGTTTTTGGCTGATACTACATACACTCTAGTGTGTTTCTTAATACTTGCAGGACTGCACTACTGAAATTCACATTTTCTGGTTTGCCTCAATATTTACTAAAGGAACTTTAAAAGCTATAAGAAAAAGCCACGGCTGCTCGGGTCATCCTTATGGATCACAGAATGAGCACATCTCCCCTTGCTTTGTTATCTTCACTTTCATCCGTTCGATCCCGATTCAAACACAAATCTGTTCACTATGCTACTTTATTTGGCTATCTCCAGTCCAATATACTTGACCTCATCCATGTGTTTACCTCATCTAAACCTTACGCTCCTCTTCCGAAAACTCATATTCTCATTGTTGAAACTGTTAAACGAAGTAATACTAATACAACTGTTAAACGAAGTAATACTGATAATGTGGTTTTTTTTGCTTACTAGGCCCAGTTACTTGGAAAAACAATTGCCAATTGATCTTCGTTACAAGGACTGCAATGGGCCTAATATTGTCTTAGCAGAATTTGAAGCTATTCCTTGCTATACATGTTTTTCTGTAATACCATGTTGTTACTCGCAAGGGTCTCAAAGCGGGCTAATCAAGTATCAGCATGAGTGTGGTTTGAAATTGTTTTCTCCTATTTCCAATGACCTCAGCACATATGAAAAATATAAAAATAATAAAAATACTCTTTCTCTTCATCGTCATATTCATCATCATCATCATCATCTTCTTCCTCTTATTATTATTACTATTATTATTATTATTATTATTATTATTATTATTATTATTATTAGTATTAGTATTACAAACTGTTCATAATAATAATATAATATGAATAATAAAAATAATTATAATGATACTTAATAATAACAATGATAATAGTAATAATAATAATACTTTCTCTTCATTGTCATATTCATCATCATCACCATCCTCTTCTTCGTATTATTTTTATTCTTCTTCTTCTTCTTCTTCTTCTTCTTCTTCTTCTTATTATTATTATTATTATTATTATTATTATTATTGTGCAGATATGTCTTCTGCGAGCAGCCATCTGAATTCCACACTTGCGACACAACAATATCTCGCAACGGAAAGATCGTTCCAGAGATAGCCGAGCAGACAATTCATGGGTATTACATGGGACGGCCATACAACTACATTAAGGTTAGTCGGGCCTTCTGGGACGGCCATCCAACTACATTAAGGTTAGTCGGGCCTTCTGGGACGGCCATCCAACTACATTAAGATCAGTCGGGCCTTCTGGGGCAGCCATCCAACTACATTAAGGTTAGTCGGGCCTTCAGGGGCGGCCATCCGACTACATTAAGGTTAGTCGGGCCTTCAGGGGCGGCCATCCAACTAAATTAAGGTTAGTCGGGCCTTTTTGAACGGCCATACAACTACATTAAGGTTAGTCGGGCCTTCTGGGACGGCCATCCAACTACATTAAGGTTAGTCGGGCCTTCTGGGACGGCCATCCAACTACATTAAGGTTAGTCGGGTCTTTTTGAACGGCCATCCAACTACATTAAGGTTAGTCGGGCCTTCAGGGGCGGCCATCGAACTACATTAAGGTTAGTCGGGCCTTCAGGGGCGGCCATCTAACTACATTATGGTTAGTCGGGTCTTTTTGAACGGCCATTCAACTACATTAAGGTTAGTCGGGCCTTCAGGGGCGGCCATCCAACTACATTAAGGTTAGTCGGGCATTTTTGAACGGCCATCCAACTACATTAAGGTTAGTCGGGCCTTCTGGGACGGCCATCCAACTACATTAAGGTTAGTCGGGCCTTCAGGGACGGCCATCCAACTACATTAAGGTTAGTCGGGCCTTTTTGAACGGCCATACAACTACATTAAGGTTAGTCGTGCCTTCTGATGCGGCCATCGAACTACATTAAGGTTAGTCGGGCCTTCAGGGGCGGCCATCGAACTACATTAAGGTTAGTCGGGCCTTCTGGGACGGCCATCCAACTATATTAAGGTTAGTCGGGTCTTTTTGAACGGCCATCCAACTACATTAAGGTTAGTCGGGCCTTCAGGGGCGGCCATCCAACTACATTAAGGTTAGTCGGGCTTTCTGGGGCGGCCATCCAACTACGGTATGGATATTCGTGCCTTCTGGGGCGACCATACAACTAAAATAAGTTCATTCGTGGGTTCTAATTTATTTTCATGCTCTGAAGCACCAGTATAGACTAGAGTTACTTGATTTTAAAGAACAGCTACGGTTGTTTTCTATCATCACTATGATTCATAGTCATTGTTGTGTACAAAAGTAAGAAAAGCATAAACAATACCTTGCACAAGCGCTAAAATGATTTTTTTTCTTCTCATGTCAGATCGGCAGTAAAATTACTAGTTATCATAAATATTGATAGTCGTGCATACATGTAAAGCAGCAGCCATGTTGCCAAAAGTGTTTAACTGCAAATGTTCGCGGGTTCTGATATGTCAACTACCTTAAGGTCACTTGGTAACTAAAAAATACAATCTAAATCTGTTTCTTATGACTCCAGAAAGATGGGATTTTTCTTTCCCCCAAAGTCTATCCTGATATATGCCGACCACTATTGCGCGAAATTTGATGAAAGGAAAACATGTTCTAGTACCTTAATTGCATATGTTCCTGGAAATATTCACAACATTATTCTCTATTCAAATTGTTACGAGTCTATGGTCTTAAATTAAAAAAAATAAAACTGTAAAACCAAAATATTTTGTAAAGTTGTATCACAAATCTAAATGTATGAAGTTCAAACTAAATTCCAGTTGTAATTCAAATAAATTCCGATATTGTAATATCGAACGCATTGATGTACCTTTAAACTCGAACATGTTATAATGGAATCTGTTTATGTTAGCATTGTCTGAATTGACAATAATTCGACATTAATTATTCTAATCAAAGGGCATTACTGAGCACTTTCTAATTCCAGTAAGCAATACATTTAAAAAATCCACCCCAATAAAAAAACTCAAGGCAACAATAACACTGATTTTGCTTCAGCTGTTAAGGCAGGAATGAATAATTATTGGGTGAACAATATTATATACCCTTCTACTTGTCCTTTGTCGGAATTAACCTTTTATTGAAAATACTTTGCAAACATAATGGGATTTCCATTGTGGAAGTCTCTATGTGTCTTTAACTCAAATTCAAGTAAAGATATTTACATTAATTATGATCCGAATGTTTAATCCATAATCATGTAGAAATTTTATACTATAAACAAAATAAATGTCATTCGGTTAGCTACAGCATGACCTTGATTTTCGCAAGGCCATGTACAAAACACACACACACACACACACACACATATATATATATATATATATATATATATATATAAATATATATATATATATATATATATATATATATATATATATATATATATATATATATATATATATATATATATATATATATATATATATATATATATATATATATATATATGTAGACTATTAACACATATATCAGTTATCTATTTATCGGCAATATCGTCTATTTTTGATAAGAAAGTGAAAAATGCAATGTGTAAAGTGGAAAATTATCATACAAAAAGTGTTAGAAAGCAAATTATGCTGTATCTTATATATATATATATATATATATATATATATATATATATATATATATATATATATATATATATATATATATATATATATATATATATAAGATCTAAAAGCTCCGGTTTGACTCATACTGTTCTATTTTCATTAAGGTTGCTCACCCCTGACGAATTAAATTAAGTTCCGACGGCTTTTCAATTTTCCGTTACCAGTGTCCATCTAACATTTTAAGCTGAGTGCTCTCTGATTACTTAGATGGATGAAAAAATGATTAGTGATTACTGAAGCAAAAAAGAAAGGAAATTAGTGAAGTCATTGTAGATCTGTCTCAGGATTACAGTTTTAGAAGCATCATAACGCACGAGTCATAATGGCTGTGAAAACCGATTGCAGCGTGATGCATGACGTTTTATAGCTATCTTGATTCGGTTATATACAGTTTGTTTATCGGCAACGAAAATAATTCGAACATAAATGTATTTTGTTTAGTTGACCTACTGTTACACGGATAGAACAAAATCAAGTAACCGTTGATGGCAAATATAAATAAAAACAACATGTACCAGTAACTGAATATTCGTATAATGATAAGGGGCACAACTCCTACAATGAATTACGCAATGGATTGGTGGACTTCGTTTAAGAGTTTGCGTTCGAATATTACTACTACAACTACTGCTACTACTACTACTAGTAATAATAATAATAATAATAATAATAATAATAATAATAATAATAATAAAGATAGTGATAATACTAATAACGATAAAACTAGTTGGCTAATATGATTCTTGCGAGAGATAATATTTGTATTTGTTGAGAGCACAATTTATATCATATTAATTGTAATCTATTTTCCCATACATTACAAATTTCGTATTCTTTATCTGATGCGTTACCAAAGCTAAATCCATTATCCAATATAATAAAAAATCTTAATCCATTATCTTGTGCGTTAGAAAAACTTAATTCATTATCCCATGCATTAAGCAAACCTAATCCATTATATCATGTGTTAGAAAATCTTAATCTATTATCATATTCGTTAGAAAAAACTGAATATATTATTTCATGCGTAAGAAATTCTTAATCCACTATCCCATGCATTAGAAAATCTTAAACCATTATATTATGCATTGGAAAATCTTAATCTATTATCATATGCATTCGAAAATCTTAATCCACTATCAAATGCATTAGAAAACCTTAATCGATTATCAGATGCGTTAGAAAATCTTAATTCATTATCTCGTGCGTTAAAAAAATTATATATTATCCCATGCGTTAGAAAAACTTAATGCCTGATCTCATGCATTAGAAAAAGTTTATCCATTATCTCCTGCGTTAGAAAATCTTAATCCATTATCCCATGCATTAGAAACTTTTAATCCATTATCTCATGCGTTAGAAACGTTTAATTAATTATGCCATGTGTTAGAAGCGTTTAATCTATTATGCCATGTGCTAGAAACGTTTAAACCATTATCCCATATGTTAGAAAATTTTAATCCATAATCCCATGCGTTAGAAACGTTTAGTCAATTATCCCATGCATTAGAAACGTTTAATCCATTATCCCATATTTTAGAAAATTTTAATCCATAATCCCATGCGTTAGAAACGTTTAATCTATTATGCCATGTGCTAGAAACGTTTAATCCATTATCCCATATGTTAGAAAATTTTAATCCATAATCCCATGCGTTAGAAACGTTTAGTCAATTATCCCATGCGTTAGAAACGTTTAATCCATTATCCCATATGTTAGAAAACCTGCACGGTGGACATATCCATCTGGCATATTAATGCTGTCTTTAAGATGGATAAAAACACACAGTAATGAGTAAGTATCTGATCTTGATAAAGCAAGAAACAAGCGAACTTAGTAATAAGCAAATATACGTCAAGTGTCTAGCTCTGTGAAGAAGCTTACGTTTGTTCGGAAGTTAATTAAACATGGATAACAATGTTAACCTCAAAACACTAGGTTAAACTATTCGCGTTCAACAAGAAAAAAGCTGTCATATATTCAGATGGGGAATAGTACGTCCGGAATTTTTAATTTATTCTTTCATTTCAAGACCACACAGAAGCTTTGCTTTATTTTTCTCCAATAATTTTAAATTCTCATTTAAAGAAACGTAATAAGTCAAGGCCATATATTTGTTGGGTCCTTTTTTGTACGTGCATGATATACCGGTCCATGGCTTGCAAATGTCGACTGACAAATAAATCAAACCGACCCGGTACAAAATCAGTCTATGAATGTCTATTCCTTAGTTTGACTATACGAAATTATTTGTGGTATTAGTATCAAACTCCCTTACATTGTCAACGACTTTTGTCTTGAGGTTCATGAAACTAAGGGAAAAGCGACCTCAAGCCGAATTGATACAATCTTATACTAGCTTCTTTTAGACCAGGGTCTTGTTATAAAACTTAACTGTAGAGATGATGATTTTTCTTTTCCTCTCTTTCCTTACGGTCGTTCATACAGAATCTGTTAAAATGTATTATTCTATACACATGCAAGAGACATGGTCAAATGCTCTTGTATAGACCGACATATCTCTATAATGTACTTTTGTTGAGCAACATGTCTCTACGATGTATTAGTGGTGGCCGATATGTCTCTAACATGCATGTACTTGTATTGATATACATGTCTCACAGATGTACTTGTACAGACCAACATGGCTCTAAGATGTACTTATAATGATCAACATGGATCTAAGATGTATTTGTAATGACCCACACGGCAAAAGAAATTTTAATTATATTGTATTTGTATATCGCTTTCAACAAGTCTCACGATACAGTTCAATACACTTATATATTCTGAAAATAATGTCAGCTTTTGCCATTAAAAATCACATATTTTGTTTGAAATAAACATAAATTTCTAAATGTCGTAGACTCTAAAAAATATTTTTAAGTACTTAACTTTCCTTTCAAATACTGTATTGGATTTTGTTTGTTTTTGTTTTTGCCGGTCATTCCTTCCTAAAAATTGACACCCGAAATTTAAGACACAACTTATCTATAAACGGTGACCCGTTTATACTTTTGTCGATCTATCATAGTCAAGACTCGGTCTAATAATAGATGACCCCTATAGACAAAAACAAAAATGGCCATGCCGATACTGTAAGAAACGAAATGTCTTTGATATAGAAACGGAAACTCTTAAAGGTAAAAACGAAAACCATTTAATGCAGAAACGAAACCTCTTTTGATGTTTTCTATCATTTATTCCAAATATGTATATAGAACAGTACACACTATATTACATTATATTGGCTTATATTATATTTTTTTAAACAAACTAAATACTTTTATTCGCAAATGCAATCAATTGTGAGTGACCTTGCTGAGTTTAACAGGCTGTTAAGCTGTTTTATTTTCATAATTTAGTGCAACACTGACCTTTCCACAAGGATGTTACCCAATCATTGAAAACATGAACTATCCGAACAGATGATATTTTCGAAACGTATTTTTATACATGCCATATTAATGGTGTTCTGAGGATTCGGTTATTTGAAAAATCATTTTTATTAGTATTGATCATATGAAAGTAATAACATGGTTCGCTAATTTTAAACGATTGCCAAAGGTAACGCTTAGAACCTTCGTGTTTCTCTTCACTTCTCAAACGCCTTCTTTATTTACTATTTGAATATAGCCAACTATTATAGTTTCTGAATTTATTGTTCACCATGGTATGTTTTAGTTGCACTGCATCTGTCCAAGGCACAGTGAACCAGCTACAGGTCTACTTAACCGAGCCGTCATAAGGTATTATGGAGACCTGCCAGCTGGCATTTCCAGTCGAATTCTTAACTATGTGTGTGCTTAGACAAATGGACAGACAAACAGGTATAACATTGATCTTTACTTTCTTGCATTCAAGTAATTACTAGTGTTTCCATAATAATCACTCAGTCATTTGGTACTTACCTTGTCATTACCTTTCGTTTTTTTTCTCTTGTAAATAACCAACCATTCAATCATGATTTCTAACAATTTCTTGTTAACAAATCCACTCACCTTTCAAGTCAGACAAACTATCACTTTTTTAAACACCATGTTACAGAAATAAGATATCACAAAAATGATTTTAGATTAGGCTTAATCAATACAACTACACGTTGAAAATTAATTTTACTTTATTATAATTGAGAGGAACTTAGTTTTCTTTACATTTTATTCATTGATTCTATGACACGTTCTGATTCTTTTAATGATATGTATTTAACGTCATTTACTTGTATACCATTATGAACACCCTGTTCTGTCTAATTTTGCAGGTAGATTCTTCTAGCATGCGGCACCAAACACTCTAATCAGCGTAGAGCGAAGAGGAAATTAATTTTAAAACACACACACACACACACACACACACATATATATATATATATATATATATATATATATATATATATATATATATATATATATATATTGGTGTTGCACTATGTATGTTTCTTTCTTCTAGCTGTTTGTAAGTCATTTGAAAAGATTGTTTAGTTTTCTTTTTCTTTATAAATTTATAAGTTGTGCAGAGTTTCTATGTATCAGATTACAGAAAAATGCATGAGATGCAGTCTTAAAATGACATCGTTGTTTGGTCCACTCGTAAAATTGAAGAATAAAGAAACCTAAATTCGGACGAAGACATATTCCCAAAAATGACTCAAAAGTTGGTAGGTTCAAAAAGGGCATTAATTGACATAAAAAGTGACCAGTACGTTTTGCGTGGTCAAAATGTGCGTGAATATGTATAACTCAGTGACATTATACACAAAATTCAATACATATGCATAATACAGTGAATGTCGTACACACAACTCAATATATATGCATAAAGCAATGACGTTTTATGAGACATTTCATTAAGCATTTAGAATACATTGACGTTTAACACAACATTCGATTGACTACGCATAATGCAGTGCATAGCGCATCTGAAAATCAAATGATAAAATGAAAGCAAATATAGATAAGGTAGGAAACGATTGAAAACTCTATTGAATTCAGTTCTGCAAGGTGAGTGCAACCTGTTGCTGCAAGTTCCTATGTTTTTGACAATGTTTCTTTTGAAAGAAAAACAGGTGCTTGACTGTATCCTCCGTAATGCAAAGCCATGTATGTTTTATACAAGACCATGTCTCTGTTTTATGCAACACAATGTCTATGCTTTATACAAAGACATGTCTCTGTTTTATACGAGGCCATTTGTTATTGGAACCGAAGGATACGTTTCCAATATGTACATTATATGAACGTCACACGTGTGTGGAATATATCCGTTTGCAATGCATAACATTCGTATTAAGATCAATAATTTAAATCTTGCAATAAATCATCGCCTGCATATAACATTTATTTACCCGGGAACTTAACTTATTAAATCTAATTAGGCGTACATTGCTACAGTTAGTTGATCTATATATATATATATATATATATATATATATATATATATATATATATATATATATATAACTATACATAAGACGTGACTATTTTAGTTTAAAAGTCTAGATACAGTCAATAAGACTAAAATGATGTAGGATCATAAACGATAATCTCTCTCTCTCTCTCTCTCTCTCTCTCTCTCTCTCTCTCTCTATATATATATATATATATATATATATATATATATATATATAAAACTATACATAAGACGTGACTATTTTAGTTTAAAAGTCTAGATACAGTCAATAAGACTAAAATGATGTAGGATCATAAACGATAATCTCTCTCTCTCTCTCTCTCTCTCTCTCTCTCTCTCTCTCTCTATATATATATATATATATATATATATATATATAAAACTATACATAAGACGTGACTATTTTAGTTTAAAAGTCTAGATACAGTCAATAAGACTAAAATGATGTAGGATCATAAACGATAATCTCTCTCTCTCTCTCTCTCTCTCTCTCTCTCTCTATCTCTCTCTCTCTCTCTCTATATATATATATATATATATATATATATATATATATATAAAGTATAACTGCCTGGGTATATTCAAAACAAAACAATGCTATAATATATTGCTGAATATTGGACAAAATATAAATTTTATTTAAAACAATATCCGAATATATTTCGATATTGCTGATTGACATTTGACAAACACTTTGTAATCACTGATGGCACAATGTAATGTGATTGACAGTTGACATAATCTCTCATTAATCTTTGATGACACAAGGTATTGTGACTGGCAGATGACAAAAACTCTTGTAATCTTTGATGACAAGGTAAAGTGATTGACAGATGACATATCTCTTTGTGATCTTGATTACACAAGGTATTGTGATTGACATTTGTACTTTGTAAATTGACCCAAACACATTGAAATCATTTCTATAACATGATATAATTGGGATTGACTGTAATGTTTAATGTCACACGTTAATGTACTTGGCATTGGCTAAGTGATTTGAAATGACACACATTAATGTACTTAGTATTTACTTGGTACTTTTTAATGATATACAGTAAACTTAATTAGCATGTTAACTCTATGTAATTTGTTATCTGTATATTTATTTCTTTATGTTGTACTATTATACTATTTCTAGAACTTTTTCATGAAGTACATGAACATCTCTCTCTCTCTCTCTCTCTCTCTCTCTCTCTCTCTCTCTCTCTCTCTCTCTCTCTCTCTCTCTCTCTCTCTCTCTCTCTCTCTCTCTGGTCATCTTTAGAGCTTCTTTGTTGTCCAACACTTCTTTTAGAAAGGAAAATTACGAAAATAGACAGATATTGTATTAAGAAAATATCCTAAGAAAATGAAAAATAACACAATTTATAATTATGACATGCATATTCATAATGTGCATATAAAAACAAGGTGTGCTTATAAAGCAAGTTAAACTAGTTCGTAATACATGTTCAGACAGGTACTTACCATACACAGACAGATACGTATCACACACGGACTTACCTTACATTGTCTTCTCAATCAAACTTAAGCAATACGTAATATAACGCTAATTACTGTAAATTTGATTCGATATGATTTGCAAACAATAACAGAGATGTATGTACTTTTATAGTGGATTAAATAAAAGGATGTTCGATATTCTTGTTTGTATCATTACATAAATGTAATCGCCAGTTCACTAATACAAGAAAGACACTTGATGCCCCGCTAGGTAATTAAAAAATACATGCCGTTGTGTCATTGTATCCTTTGTCGTTTTGATTTATCAATCCCGGGGCTTCATTCACTTCTGGAATTCTTAATGCGTCTTATCCCCTCTCTCGTGCCCCTCCCCAGCCGCGTACATGATTTACTAAGACGAATTTTGAAAGTATAAATTTCTTATGTCAACGCAGCTTGGATATCGCCGAATCACTTCAATAACACGGTTGAATTTAACACTAAGGTCTTTTTATTGTACAGCACAGGACTAGGCGCAACAGAAATCATTTGGCCTGTCAAAATGTGAAACCTCTCTTGAGATTTGAAGATGCATTACTGTTTCACGTGTGTTGTAATCTAATCGACTAAAGAGAATGACAGACATTCTTTTCGTAATTTTTCTCTAAATGCTTGGACCATGTTCGTCTAGTTACTAACACAGCGTAACATTGAATTATATAAGCCTTTCTTATAAACGCACATTGGCAAAGTTGAGGCAAGGTAGCTCAGTAGTAAAACAGTATCACTGTCTTAAATGTATCAGGTCTTGTGATTTTGCGGTATTACAACTGAAGAATGTTATCATCTCTATTAGTTTAGTAGGTTTTCAGTTAGGATGGTGTAGGTTTCTGCTAGTAAATACCGAGTGTCAGCACAATATAGGACAAATTTGATTGTATACTGTCATATCCATATACGAGTGTTTTAATGTGTTGCGCTATATTAGGTCTGTCGTATCACTAGAACGGGTTGTTGGTGTACAATGTGTTATTAACCCAGTTACTGCATACATGTATTACTGATACACTTTTCCCAATTATCACCATGACCGTACTGCACTTGTACTATCTAGAGATGATGTAACTATGACGGAAGACTAGAAAGGAGGTATCAGCTAATCTGCGCGACCGACTTATAGCAGGGATGAGAAATACTATTGCTTCTGATGTACAGAAAGTTGTAAGCAGGATTCAGGAATAAAATAGAAATCTGATCATTATATAAATCAGACTTATTCTATATTGCTGGAATAGTTTGCCTTTCTTGATCTATTGGTCTTTGCTCTACAAGACAAATGTCATGCCTTCAATCTATTGGCCTTAGCTTTTCATGATGTCGATCCATTGATTTTAGCTCTTCAAGACACATGGCATGCCTTCAGTCCATAGGTCTTAGCTCTTCAAGACAAAAGTCATGCCTTGAATCCATAGGTCTTAGCTTTTCAAGACACATAGCATGCCTTCAATCCAGTATGCCATAGCTCTTGGAGACAAAAGTCATGCTGTCGATCCATTGGCCTTAGCTCTTCACGACACATGTCATGCTTTCAATCCAGGATGCCTTAGCTTATCAAGACAAAAGTCATGCTGTCGTTCCATTGGCTTTAGCTCTATCAGACACAATGCATGGCACCAATCCATAGGACTGAGGTTTTCGAAAAAAGTGAATGTCTTTGATCAATTGGCCTCAGCTCTTAAAATACATGGCATGCCTTCCATACAGGAGGCTTTAGCTCTTCGAGACAAAACTCATGCTGTCGATCCATTGCCAGTAGCTTTTTCTAAAACAATGCATAGCACCAATCCATAGGTCTTAGGTCTTCCAACGAAAAGTGCATGTCGCATGTCGTTGATCAATTGGCCTTAGCTGTTCAAGACCCAAGGCATGCAGTTCCATTGAAATGCAAATTACTGTAATAATCTCCTCGATATGCATTAAAAGGAATGCAAAATGGCACGCCAAAATGATTTTGTATGCATAAAAATGTACGTAATATACGCAAAATGAAAAGGGTCATCAAAATGTGGGTCATTTACGCAAAATGGAAAAGGTCATCCAAATGAAGGTCATATACGCAAAATGTAAAAGGTCATTTAAATGTAGGTGATATACAAGAAATTAAAAAGGTCATCCAACTGTAGCACATATACTAAAAATGAAACAGATTATCACAGTTGTTGATAATGCTAGCCAGTAAATGTGGTTGACAGAACATAACGCTGTGTGTTGGTTTTTAAACTTTTGTGTTGGTTAATAGATGGGCATGCGGGTCAGTAAGACTTGTGATGGTCAATAAGACTTGTGATGGTCAGTACCTGTGGGTGCTGTTTCCTAACAATGAGAGTATTGATCACTAGGTGTGGCTTTTGCTGAGCAGCTGGATGTGCTGATAGGTAAGACGGTGTTGGGAAGTATTTGTGACTGTTGGCAAGTGCTACAATGTGTTGGTGAGTCAAAATAGAGTCAAGTACATAATGAAAACATTTCGTTTGTTTACATTATTCTGTCAAACTTTAATTAATTGCTCGTTCCAATTTGTGACATTACATATTGTATTGAGGCCAGACCGTCCCCGATGTTAATTTCAAAGCTAGCCATAAAAATTTAATATGCTGGTCTTTAAAGTTTACACATGTAGGTATTTATATGGCTAAATATAATGGTTGATAACGAGATAAATATTAAAAGGAACATTGACCGTACGTGCTAAGTGACTTGAACATTGACCCAATACATGTTCTGGGAGATATATAGATATTTGCACAGGGAATAAACTTGATATGCTTAGTGAGACCAACTATATAATAGTAGCAGAAGAATCTTTGGTAGGGATAGGATAGGAATGGGGTCCACATACAACATGAGAGGAGATCAAATGACTCCATGGATGAAACTAAGGGCGTTTCTAACTATGTTTGGAGGGCTTTTAATTCATCTCGCCCTTGGTGGACAGTATACGTTCGGTAAGTTTATTGATTAAATATTGGTGATAAAACTGATATCAAAGATAATTTTGTTTTATTGATTATGCAAGATGATACGTTATCAGGGTAATCAAACATATTTTAATCACGTTCCATCACGATCCGACTTACTAATTCGTTTCTCTTTATAATTTATCAACTTATTTATAATGTAAACATTATAATCAACTGACTTTAGAAAAGATAAACAACATTAAGCAAAATTTAAATATGACATTGTTAATCCTGAAGATCTTTAGGTACCGTATAGATGGATGATACAAGCAGAAAATTAAATTGCAATTTTTCAAAATAAATGGATTCTGAATCCAATCATTAGAGCCCTTGAACTGGGTTGGCTTGTCAACCCGAATAAAAGGTGCACCCTTCGTAATATTGATTGAATACAGGTATCTACATCTGCACATCGTGTTAGCCTATTACTATTATATAACCTATGTCAATAGTCGCAAGAAAGTTTCAATGCATACACTTTATGCTTAATTGCGTCAAGTAATCGCCAATTAAAAGATTATTATCTTCAATTAAAAAGATTTTATGCTAAACATTGGAACTAAATAATAACTAAAAAGTAGTTAAAACTATTGATTATGGCGACATATTGTGTATCGGAATCATAAAAAATGATGTACTATTAGTAGCATACAAAATGATGTACTAATAGTAGCTCATGAAATTCTATACTAATAGTAACATACAAAATGATGTACTAATAGTGGCATACAAATGATGTACTAATGGTGGCATAAAAATGATGTACTAATGGTGGCATAAAAATGATGTACTAATGGTGGCATAAAAATGATGTACTAATGGTGGCATAAAAATGATGTACTAATGGTGGCATAAAAATGATGTACTAATAGTGGCATACAAATGATGTACTAATGGTGGCATAAAAATGATGTACTAAAGGTGGGATACATAATGGTGTACTACTAGTAGCTCATGAAATTCAATACTAATAGTGGCATACAAATGATGTACTAATACTGGCATACAAATGATGTACCAATAGCAGTATCAAATTGATCTACTAATGGTGGCATACAAATGATGCACTAATAGTGGCATACAAATGATGTACTAATACTGGCATAAAAATGATGTACTAATGGTGGCATACAAATGATGTACTAATACTGGCATAAAAATGATGTACTAATGGTGGCATAAAAATGATGTACCAATAGCAGTATCAAATTGATGTACTAACAGTGGCATACAAATTGATCTACTAATGGTGGAATAAAAAGTATGTACTAATAGTGGCATAAAAATGATGTACTGATAGTGGCATAAAAATGATGTACTGATAGTGGCATAAAAATGATGTACTAATATTATGGACGCAGCATAAAACAACTTAACCTCTCAGTGTTAAGGCATACAAATGATCTACTAATAGTGGCATAAAAATGATTTACTAATGGTGGCATAAAAATGATTTACTAATGGTGGCATAAAAATGATTTACTAATGGTGGCATAAAAATGATCTACTAATAGTGGCATAAAAATGATTTACTAATGGTGGGGTATAACATGATAAACTAATAGTGACATGCAAATAGATGTACTAATGGTGGCATTAAAATGATTTACTAATATTAGCATACAAAATGATCTGCTAATGGTGTGATACCAATTGATGTACTAATAGTGGCATAAAATGACGTACCAATAGTAGCATAAAAATGATGTACTAATAGTGGCATAAAAATGATGTACTAACAGCGGTATACTGGATCATTGAAACAAGAAAGCTATGTAATTAATACAAATTCTTGGATAATATCAGGATATGTTAAAAAATCTAATCGTCTAGAGACTAGTAAAATTGAAAACATTCATATATACCTGATTATGGTATAGGATTCACAAATAACAATGGCATTGAGTGAAAGTATTACTTAATACATTACTTGATTAATTTACTGTTTTTGTCATTGCTCCAGGCACACGAAGAATGTCACGGTCGCGATATATTTGATTCATTACGTTTCAATAGTTTCTATTTATCTACAATCAACAAGAACAACAACATGTTACGAGTCTATGCTCTGAAAATAGGCAACATAAAAAGTGAAGAAATCAACCTTTTTAAAATTTAACAATTAATTCCATAGAATGCAAAACGAAAAATGAGAAAGAGAACTTACGGCTGTACGAATTAAATCCAAAAAATAATCCAATAATTAAAAAAAACACAAGTCCTATCAATGAAACGTTTTAAGTTAATCACAGTTGAAACACCGAAGAAAATCCAAATATGGAATGTAATAGTCAGCGTTGTACTGCTGTGTTAACAGTCTCTTGTTAAATCACATACGATATTATTGCGGTTTTTGTTTGAATTCCATAAACATTCCGGTGAATGTCTTTGTCCAAGAATTGATTTGAGCTCTTAATTCCTTTTATGAAAAAAACCCAATCACTTGAAATCAAATAATTTGAAGAAAATAAAAATTAAGCCAAAACACTGGACGCACCATAACACAACTTGACCTCTCAAGTGTTAAGGCACGACTGATATAATTCTGATCATAACATCATAACACAACTTGACCTCTCAAGTGTTAAGGCAAGACTGATAGAATTCTGATCATAACATCATAAGACAACTTGACCTCTCAAGTGTTAAGGCACGACTGATAGAATTCTGATCATAACATCATAACACAACTTGACCTCTCAAGTGTTAAGGCACGACTGATAGAATTCTGATCATAACATCATAACACAACTTGACCTCTCAAGTGTTAAGGCAAGACTGATAGAATTCTGATCATAACATCATAAGACTACTTGACCTCTCAAGTGTTAAGGCACGACTGATAGAATTCTGACCATAACATCATAACACAACTTGACCTCTCAAGTGTTAAGGCACGACTGATAGAATTCTGATCATAACATCATAAGACAACTTGACCTCTCAAGTGTTAAGGCACGACTGATATAATTCTGATCATAACATCATAAGACTAACTAAAACCTAAAACACAAAACAGATTTCCGGACGGGTCAAGAGTTCATGTTCTGAACAAATATAAGTTTGTTTCCGAAATAACACATGACTCACGTCACGTAGTACATCATGACCTTGACTCAACTAAATGTTTCTTACTCGGAGAATGAATTTAAAAAGTTGTTTACCAAAACTGTAAACTGATTTTAAGGTCAGCACTACAATATTTGCATTATCAGGCATTTATATTACTGAAATAATCATACAAATTAAATGAATTCAAATAAAACTGACCTTAATTTAGAAAACAAATCAATCCAGTAAACAATATTACATTATAGTAACATGTAATTGAATACAAATATTTTAAAACTAACAGACAAACAATCGCTTTCATATATATAACTAACAATATCATATTTTTAAAGATCATCATATATAATACTATGGATACAGAACGAAGAAATTTACCTGTAAACATTGGCAACTACAAAGTTTGAAATTTAATTAAAAAGGTAAGAATAACGGCAGAGTAACGATACAAACTGACTGAGGAAATTTATCCAAAACGATCGTTGTTAAAAAGTCGATGGAACAGCAGTACTATTGGGCATATAATATAGAACATCAATACTATTAGGCATATAATAGAGAACATCGTCGTATTTGGCATATAATAGAGAACACCAGAGAACACCAGTGGTATTTGACATATAATATAGTACAACAATACTATGCGGCATATAATATAAAACATCGTGGTATTTTGCATATAATATAAAACATCAATAGTATTAAGCATATAATACAGAGCGGCAATAATATTTGGCGTATGATATAGATCATCACTTGTATTTGGCAAATTATATATAGCAGCAATACTGTTTCGCATGTAGCTTAGAACAGCAATACTGTTTCGCATGTAGCTTATAACAACAACACTGTTTAGCATGTAGCGTAAAACAGCAATACTGTTTCGCATATAGCATAGAACAACAATACTGTTTCTCATGTAGCATAGAACAACAATTCTGTTTCGCATGTAGCTTAGAACAGCAATACTGTTTCTCATGTAGCTTAGAACAGCAATACTGTTTAGCATGTAGCGTAAAACAACAACACTGTTTCACATATAGCATAGAACAACAATACTGTTTCTCATGTAGCATAGAACAACAATTCTGTTTCGCATGTAGCTTAGAACAGCAATACTGTTTAGCATGTAGCGTAAAACAGCAATACTGTTTCGCATATAGCATAGAACAACAATACTGTTTCTCATGTAGCATAGAACAACAATACTGTTTCTCATGTAGCATAGAAGAACAATACTGTTTCTCATGTAGCTTAGAACAGCAATACTGTTTCTCATGTAGCATAGAATAACAATACTGTTTCTTATGTAGCATAGAAGAACAATGCTGTTTCTCATGTAGCTTAGAACAGCAATACTGTTTCTCATGTAGCATAGAATAACAATACAGTTTCTCATGTAGCATAGAACAGCAATACTGTTTCTCATGTAGCTTAGAACAGCAATACTGTTTAGCATGTAGCGTAAAACAACAACACTGTTTCACATATAGCATAGAACAACAATACTGTTTCTCATGTAGCATAGAACAACAATTCTGTTTCGCATGTAGCTTAGAACAAGAATACTGTTTAGCATGTAGCGTAAAACAGCAATACTGTTTCGCATATAGCATAGAATAACAATACTGTTTCTCATGTAGCATAGAACAACAATACTGTTTCGCATGTAGCATAGAACAACAATACTATTTCTCATGTAGCTTAGAACAGCAATACTGTTTCTCATGTAGCATAGAACAACAATACTGTTTCTCATGTAGCATAGAACAGCAATACTGTTTCTCATGTAGCATAGAACAACAATACTGTTTCGCATGTAGCTTAGAACAACAATACTGTTTTGCATGTAGCGTAGAACAGCAATACTGTTTCTCATGTAGCATAGAACAACAACACTGTTTCGCAAATTATATATAAGATCAGTACTGACATAATAGTACACGAATACTGTTTGGCATATAATATAGAACACCAGTGGTATTTGGCGCATTAAAGAACAGCAATACTACTTGGCATATAATATGGAATAGCAACAATGTTTGGCATATAGTGTTGGTTTTTTATTTGTTTTGTTTTAGGCTTTAATGCCATTTTTCAGTACACGATACATGGCGGCCAGTATTAATGGTGGAGGAAGAACCAGGGAAACCCCTGGAAAGAACCACCGACCCACGAGAAGCTACTGGCAAGCTTAACTACATTAGCCGAATCTTAGACTCGAACCCACGCAGACACAGGTGAGACGGAAGTTATCCATAACGGAGCGCTTTTAGACAACTCGGCCACTCGGGGCCCCTGGCATGTAATGTAGAACAGCAATACTGTCTGGCATGGAGCAGATACCAGCGGTACTATTTGGCATATAATACTAACAGCAAACTGTTCCGGTGGTCTAGTTGTTAGAGCGTCCGCGTTGGAAACAGAAGGTCATTTGTTCGATCCACGGCCGAGTCATACCAAAGATTTATAAAACAATGGTACTAACAGCTGTCTTCGCTTGGCGCTTCGCATTAAAAGGTCAGTGTTAGGACTGGTCGGCCTGGTGTCAGGATAATGTAACAAGGTCGGACATCATGCGACATGTCTGTGGCATGATGTCACAGTGCTAAACATCACTATAAACTGCCACACTGCAGACATCGTAAATATCTCTGTAAGATTCTCATTCTTATAAGATAAAATTCCACTTAAGGTTGAGAGAAAATGTGGGTACGACAGATAGGATATCAACAAAATGAAACATGAAAACCTAACAGTGAAACTAAACGTAAAGTATACAGGGTTTACGTATTAATTCTAATGAATGCCAGATCATTAATTCAATCATTTATGGTGTAATTAAATATACTAATCACCATTAGTTTCACTTTTGAGTTACACATAATTCTAACAATACATTCTCTCATAAAAATAACTGGAATAATTGATACTGAACATACAATACAATATTTTGCTTTGAAATCTCAAAGTTTTGCACATATAGCACAATTCTAGAGTGACGTGATTATTGTATTTGACTCTACATTGATGGCAAAATAACGTTAAGTTATTGTATTAAATGGTGCACTATCATACTCAAAACACGCTACAAGTGCCATCGTTTCGTGGAGATACAAGACTGGGTGGTCTGAAGACGCTCTGTTGGGATACAAGGTCAGACATTCTTTATCGCGACAACTATGTTAGTTCAACGTATTTTATGTCAATTATAATATTAAAGTCTGCGATATTCACCATTTACAACACTGAGTCTTTATTATAAACATATAATGTCATCGTATTTAGTATGCGTCATAAGCTACTCTACCGCAATGTCTCCAGGGAGAAGACACTTTACTTGCCTTGGTGTATCCTTGGGCACGACTTTTTGCTCCTTAATTGTGGTGTATGCATGGGGAGGACAGTTTTCTCTACTACTTGCCTTTGCACTATTTTAACCTTCAAAATATGTATGTGCCGAAAGGCACCTAGGTACTAAACACCGATCTTCATCCTGCTTTCAATTTCCGGCATACATATTTCCATCTTTTAAGGCAATTACTACTGCAGAATAATACAGGTCTACATACACAACATAGTGATTCATACACTACATAGTGATTACAGGTCTACATACACTACATAGCAATTACAGGTCTATCCACACTACATAGAGAATACAGGTCTACATACACAACATAGTGATTAAAGGTCTACATACACAACATAAGAATAAAGGTCTACATACAATACATAGTTATTAAAGGTCTACATAAACTATATAGTGTACATACACTACATAGTGTTTACAGGTCTACACACACTACATAGTGTTTACAGGTCTACACACACTACATAGTGTTTACAGGTCTACACACACTACATAGTGTTTACAGGTCTACACACACTACATAGTGTTTACAGGTCTACACACACTACATAGTGTTTACAGGTCTACACACACTACATAGTGTTTACAGGTCTACACACACTACATAGTGTTTACAGGTCTACACACACTACATAGTGATTACAGGTCTACACACACTACATAGTGATTACAAGTCTACACACACTACATAGTGATTACAGGTCTACACACACTACAGTGATTACAGGTCTACGTACATTATATAATGATTAAAGGTCTACATAAACTACATATTGTACATACACTACATATTGATTACAGGTCTACACACACTACATAGTGATTACAGGTCTACACACACTACATAGTGATTACAGGTCTACACACACTACATAGTGATTACAGGTCTACACACACTACATAGTGATTACAGGTCTACACACACTACATAGTGATTACAGGTCTACACACACTACATAGTGATTACAGGTCTACACACACTACATAGTGATTCCAGGTCTACACACACTACATAGTGAATACAGGTCTACGTACATTATATAATGATTAAAGGTCTACATAAACTACATATTGTACATACACTACATAGTGATGAAAAGTCTGCATAAACTATATAGTGTACACACACTACATAGTGATTACAGGTCTACGTACATTACAAAGTGATTACAGGTGTACACACCGTATAGTGTACATACACATCATAGTGATTAAAGGTCTACACACACTACATAGTGATTAAAGGTCTACACACACTACATAGACCCGTATCGGACGCATCAGTCCTCAGTACAAAAGGTTTATCTAAGTCCGACAACTTTAAAATTGGTGCACTTACCAGTTTATGTTTTAAAGCGTTAAAGGCTTTTTCCTGGCATGCACCCCATGAAACTTTATTCGGTTCCCGTTTTCTAGTCAATCTGTTAATGAGCTTGCAATAGCTGCACAGTTGGGGACGAATTTCCTGCAAAACCCCACTAGACCTAGGAATGATCTCACTTGTTTTTTTTTTTTGGTCTCTGGTCTAGGTGCATCCCTGATTGCTCCTATTTTGTCTGGTTGAGGTTGCAACTGTCCTAGTCCACTTACCAGATGTCCCAAACATTCTAGACTTGAATACCCTATACTACACTTAGTAGGCCTAACTGAAAGATTTGCAGTGTGAAGTTTACCGACCAAATCCCGTAATACCTTAACATGTTTTTCCCATGTATGTGTGTAAACAAAAATGTCGTCAACAAAGCTGTCGACGTTTTCCATTCCGTTTAACAGTTTGCGTATAAGACGGACGCACGACGCTCCGGCATTTACAAAACCAAGCACAAAAATGAAATGTGTGCGTATTGTAATCCAAATATTGGATTTATTTAAACATAAAACGCACAGACTCAAAGATGCAAACAAATTATACAATGATACAAATAAATTATACAATGATACAAATAAATTATACAATGATACAAATAAATTATACAACGATACAAAACCCCCGGAGAAATATACACAAATGATTCTGAAAGATGAATATAGTTCACTCACATAGTAAACAATGCTGGGTTGTTTTTTTAACTCATATAGTAATTTGCCTAAACACCTCGAAACATTAGACCCTTCCGTCACCCTGGTCCTTTGACGGCTCTATAGCTGGGTCTCCGTCACTCTTGACCATAAACGCTCCTTACACACGGACGTTTCTACCTTCAGGCAATTCTGGTCACCCCGGATATTCCTACCCTCCGATCAATAGCTGAAAATATACCCGACACCGTGTACTAAACTTGATACAGACATAACGTAATGACGTTATACACGTTAAATTATAAAGACTATATTATTATCACAATTTCAAAATGACAGGTTCTATAGTAAACCTTCCCTGTTCGATAAAGCTTATAGTAAACAATTCTATTTTTTTTTAAATATAGCTTTACATTACTAATCTAAATGCCTTGCAAACAAGAGTAGAAAATGCACGCATTATGCGGTGTAAAAACTATATAACAAACATGCAAAGGTAAATATTGTAATACAAAAGTTATCACTCAATACCAAAAATTTACCTACCCCTACAGCTAAAGTTGTGCGAATCCTCCCTCTGATCAATAGCCCTACAGCTAGAGTCCTTTAAACAAGCCGCTTGCTGACAAAACCATTAGTAATGTGTAGACCCTTTCACATATAGTTGAGTATTTATACGTTTTCGTTCTCCGCATCGAGAACACCCTGCGCGTGCGGCATAAAGCGAATTGTACTCACGATTTCAAAGTACAACCGCCCATATATATGAATCACCCTCAGGTATCGTTGCACACGATAAACGAAACCCGAGTACATGTATTTGCTGAATAAAAACTACATCATTCCTGACAGTATGGTAATGTCAGGTCTATGTACACTACATGGTGATTATATATTTACGTCGTGATTAAAGGTATACATGCAATATATGGTATTTAAACGTATATGCAAACTACATGGTGATACCAAGTCTAATTATAGGACACATATTACAGGTATACATACATTACATAGTGGTCCCTTGTATGGTCTATTTAGATGGATTAACGGATATACCATTAGTGATCTCTTCTATGGTCTATGTAGATAGATTAACGGATATTACATCAGTGGTCCCTTGTATGGTCAATGTAGATAGATTAAAGGATATAACATTAGTGGCCTCTTGTATGGTCTATGTAGATAGATTAACGGATAAAACATTAGTGGTCTCTTGCATGGTCTATGTAGATAGATTAACGGATATAACATTAGTGGCCTCTTGTATGGTCTATGTAGATAGATTAACGGATATAACATTAGTGGTCCCTTATATGGTCTATGTAGATAGATTAACGGATATTACCTTAGTGGTCCCTTGTATGGACAATGTAGATAGATTAACGGATAAAACATTAGTGGTCTCTTGCATAGGCTATGTAGATAGATTAACGGATATAACAATAGTGGTCCCTTGTATGGTCTATGTAGATAGATTAACGGATAAAACATTAGTGTTCTCTTGCATGGTCTATGTAGATAAATTAACGGATATAATATTAGTGGTCTCTTGCATGGTCTATGTAGATAGTGTTACGTATATTTGATTTAATTTATTTATTTTTAATTGTCAGATTCAAATTTGTCATTTTGGCTTTAATATTCATTAATTGGGAGATTTTTCTGGAAAATTCAGGCTATACTCTAGCTGTAAACACAGAATGACCTTGGCTTGTTTACCTCATTATCTGACCTTGCTTCAGTTTGATAAACAGGCCTTTAAAACAATAGGTTAATTTCAAGGACATCTTTATATTTTTAGTTATTGGGGATGGTTTTTCTTCTAGATCATTCTTTTAGTACGTGACTTGCTGAAGGTAGCTTCTTTCTGTGACCTTCCAGAATCACATGATTCCATTTTGTTTACGAGGGAATTACATATATATAGCTGTGTTTTGGAAGCTAACAGTAGTATAATTTGGGCTTTAAAATTAACAGTTATGTTTTCTGTTTGAGTTATAATTTTAATTACTTTGTACTGGACATTGTGTCAATTCATTTCGTCATTGCAAGAGAAATTATTCGGAAAAGAACCTGTATTCATAATTTCATTTGGATGATAATAAAACAAGAACTGCATCACGTGACATTGTCAGCCACTTTGGATTACATCGTCAAGATTCGAATCTGGAACTATTAGAACATTTATTTATCAGGACTCTTGAAATTCCATTAGTGGATTATTTTTGTGAATTCTATATTGAATTAATGTTGGATTTGATTCTCTAAAACTGTAAGTTTGTTTATTTTCTGAAAATAATTGTACTTAATAAATTCATTGTTCAAGTTATACAAGCTTGTTAGTTTTCACTTTTTCTGTGTTGCTGCTTATTCGAGCCTAAGCACGTAACATAAAAAATGGTGGCTATCGTCCGGGATTGAAATAAATTTGAATTTAAATTTGAATTTCCCCTTGTTTTTTTTTAAATTTTAAATCTTTAGTGAGACTGACACGCTTAAAATGACATCTAAGGTAGAAATATTTCTTCCTAATCCTACCCAGGAGCAATTAAATCTTTTCAAAAAAGATGAGTTGGTTCAACTTGCTAGAAAATACAATCTTTCCGAAGTGAAGGCTTCTTTAACGAAACAAGATATCAAACAAATTTTGGTTCAATATTCGGTAGAACAGGATGATTGGAACAAAGTGCTTTGATTCCAGTCAGTAAGTCTACAACAGACTCTGACATTAAACTGAAGGAATTAGAATTAAAATTCAAGATGGAATTAGAGTTGAAGAAGCTGGAATTTCAGAGAGAGAGTGAATTAGAGTTAAAAAAAACTGGAATTTCAGGAAAAGGAGAAAGAGAGACAGGAAAGGGAGAAAGAAAAGCAATTACAATATGAAAAAGAGGAAAAAGAAAGGCAAATTGAACTACAAAAAGAGCAGCTGCGGATTGATAGAGAGGGAGAGAGGAGAAAGAGAGACAATTACAATATGAAAAAGAGGAGAGAGAGAGAATTAGAGTTGAAGATGTCGGAATTTCAGGAAAAGGAGAAAGAAAGACAATTACAATTTGAAAAAGAGGAGAAAGAAGGACAATTATAATTTGAAAAAGAGGAGAGAGAGAGAGAGACATGAAAGGGAGAAAGAAAGACAATTACAATTTGAAAAAAAGGAGAGAGAGACAGGAAACGGAGAAAGAAAAACAATTACAATATGAAATTAGAATGAAAGAAATGAAGCTGGCAAGTGAGAATCACCATCATACTTCAAATCAAAATTTTGATTTAGCAAGGAATATTAGATTAGTGCCCCCTTCAAAGAAAAAGAAGCAGACAAATATTTTATTCTTTTTGAAAAAGTTGCAGAAAATTTAAAGTGGCCAAGATAGCATTGGACTCAGTTACTACAATGTGTACTTACTGGTAAGGCTAACGAGATTTACACTTCACTGTCTGTTCATCAAAGTAGTGATTATGCTGTAGTTAAAGAATGCATTTTAAGAGGTTATGAGTTAGTTCCTGAAGCTTATAGGCAAAAATTTAGAAATTACAGAAAAGAAGCTGGACAAAATCATGTCGAATTTGCTAGACAAAAAGAGCAGTTGTTTGATAGATGGTGTTTAGCCAAGAAAGTCGAGCAAGATTATCAAAATCTCAAGCAAATTATATTAATTGAAGAGTTCAAAAACTGTGTCCATAATGATGTTAAAACTTATCTTGATGAGCATCAGATTGAAACCTTGGAAAATGCTGCTCGAGCTGCTGACGAATATTCTTTGATTCATAAAGTTTCTTTTGTTAACAAGACTTCTACTCAACAATTTTCTGGCAGAAAAGTATTTCATTCGGAAGATATTGATCATAGTGATCCTCTTTTAACAACTCATTCTCTTAATCAGGGTGATAAACGACAGTCACTTGTCGTCGAACAGGAAAAAGATCCTGAGATCTCCTGTTTGTTTCAATGGGTCATAAATGAGATTGAAGCCACTGAAGTTCCTGTCTGTTATGTCATTAAAAATGGAATTCTTATGAGAAAATAGAGACCTTCCGAGGTACCTGCTGGTGATGAGTGGTCAATGAACTATCAAATAGTAGTTCCAGAACCTTACAGACAGGAAATACTTAATCTGGCCCAAGAAACTCCTTTGGCTGGTCATTTAGGGATTAATAAAATGTATCACAAGATCTTGACTCAATTCTATTGGCCAAAATTCAAAAGTGATGTTGCCAAATACTGTAGATCTTGTCATACTTGTCAAATGGTAGGAAAAACCAATCAAAAGACACCTAAGGCTCATCTGCAACCTATTCCTGCCTTTGACGAATCATTTGGTAGAATTATGGCAGATTGTGTAGATCCCTTACCTAAGACCAAGTCAAGTAATCAATGCCTGTTGGCCATAATGTGTGCGTCAACAAGGTTTTCAGAGGCTATTCCGTTGAGGAATATAAAATATAAAACAGTAAAAGCTTTGATAAAGTTTTTTTTATTCAGTATGGCCTTCCCAAATCTATTCAGTTTGATCAAGGTTCAAACTTTATGTTTGGAATTTGCCAGCAGGTTATGAATGAATGCCCAATTCATCAATTCAAGTTAAAAATGAAACTATGGTTTGAAAGAACTACAAGAGAGAGAACTTTTGGGTCTGATAATGGAGTTGTGTTACTCTTGTTCATTCTTCTTACTTTTCTTCAAATTAGATATTACGGCCCTTACAAAGTTAAGAAGAAAATGAATTAGTTAAATTATAGTATTAGTGCTCCTGGGATCTAAATAAATTATAGGAGTACCAGTATATTGAAAGAGATAGCCATGTTAAATATGTAGTTAATTTAGTGGTAACTGTCCCACATAGTGAAGGAATATCATCGGATTCTAATGATATTGGAGAGACGAATTGTTGGAATTCAAAAATTATGAAAAATCTAGACCAGAAACTTTTACATTTTCAAGTGCAGGAAAGAAATGAACTGAAAGTTATTATTATTATATGAACACTTATGTCCAGATATTCTTACAAGGACAAACAAAATTTTCACGACGTTGAAATTGAAAATTCCAAACAGCATCCATGCTGGACGAGTCCACTCAAACAGGAATACTTGAAAAAGGAAATTCAATATTTGCTGGAGAATGATTTTATCAAGCCCAGTAAAAGTGATTGGAGTTCACCATGCATACTTGTTCCAAAACCAGATACAACTTCCCGTATGTGCATAGGAAGGTGAACAGAGTGACAAAAACAGATTCATTCCCGTTACCAAGAATTGACATTAGTGGTATCTTGTGTGGCCATCGTAGATAGATTACCCATAGCTAGAATCTAATCCATTTTAATGAACATCAATAAATACCATCGTTTAGGATCTCAGTAGCAGTAGTGAAAAGACACAACTTTGCTCCACATATTTACTACTGAAATTATCAATCTTTCTAAGGTCATTAAAACAAACCTCAGCTTATTTCCATTACATGAGCATTATCTTTGTCACATCGAGTGGTTGAACCCTCTTGACCATGCATATATATACCGTTGACTGGCGTCATGTAATATCTTGACAAATGTTATACCTGTAGGGAAAGAATTAGATCATATTGTCACAGTAGAGGATAGAGGTTTGTACTTATCCGTCTTTAACACAGGACAGAAGACAGTAACCTGTATTTTATATGCATTTACCACTGGGCAGTAGACAGTAGCCTGTACTTTATATGCATTTACCACTGGGCAGTGGACAGTACCCTGTACTTTATAGGCGGCCTTCAACACTGGGTCGTGGACAGTACTGTACTTTATATGCCTTTACCAATGGGCAGATGACAGAAGCCTTTACTTTATATGCCTTTATCACTGGACAGAGGACAGTTGACTGCACTTTATATGCCTTTACCACTGGACAGAGGACAGTATTCAGTACGCTATTTACCTTTAACACTGGGTAGTGGACAGTAGCTGTACTTTATACGCCTTTACCACTGGACAGAGGACAGTTGACTGCACTTTATATGCCTTTACCACTGGACAGAGGACAGTATCCAGTACGCTATTTACCTTTAACACTGGGTAGTGGACAGTAGCTGTACTTTATACGCCTTTACCACTGGACAGAGGACAGTTGACTGCACTTTATATGCCTTTACCACTGGACAGACGACAGTATCCAGTACACTATTTACCTTTAACACTGCGTAGTGGACAGTAGCTGTACTTTATATGCCTTTACCACTGGGCAGTGGGCAGTTGACTACTTTACATGCCTTTACCACTGGACAGAGGACAGTATCCAGTACGCTATTTACCTTTAACACTGGGTAGTGGACAGTAGCTGTACTTTATATGCCTTTACCACTGGGCAGTGGACAGTTGACTGTCCTTTACATGCCTTTATCACGAACAGAGGACAGTTGACTGCACTTTATATGCCTTTACCACTGGACAGACGACAGTATCCAGTACACTATTTACCTTTAACACTGCGTAGTGGACAGTAGCTGTACTTTATATGCCTTTACCACTGGGCAGTGGGCAGTTGACTACTTTACATGCCTTTACCACTGGACAGAGGACAGTATCCAGTACGCTATTTACCTTTAACACTGGGTAGTGGACAGTAGCTGTACTTTATATGCCTTTACCACTGGGCAGTGGACAGTTGACTGTCCTTTACATGCCTTTATCACGAACAGAGGACAGTTGACTGCACTTTATATGCCTTTGACATTAGGCAGAGGACAGTAGTTTGTACTTTATATGCCTTTAAAACGGGGTAGAGGACATTTGACTGTACTTTATTTGCCTTTAACAATAAACTGAGGACAGTAGTCAGTACTTCGTATGCTATTAACACTAATAGGACAGTTGCCTGTACTTTATATGCCTTTAACACTCGTTAGAAGACAGTAGCCTGTTCGTTATGTGTCTTTAAAACATTTTAAACATCACTGCTTTCTTCAACACAACATAAAGCAAGAGCCATAACTGATAAAGGTTGAGACCACATTATATAATAAACCAGTCTAATTACTAATTTCTAACTATTTCAGGCTGGTCTTAGCTGACACTGTTGGGACATTTCCTACACAGAAAAGGTCAATACATTTTTGATGAATTCGCCATGTAGTGTATGCAGACCTGTAATCAGCATATAGTGTATGCCTTCGTGGCGGTGTCATCACTCAGTATTGGAAATTAACCGAATGACTGTGATCCACAGATTGATGGTATCACGGTACAATTTGTTTTTCCAAAACCTGAGTGCGAATATTTGGGGAGATAATTATATTTTCTATCCTACTTTTGCATGCATGTCACACACTGTTATATAGAACAATGTTAGGTTGGCATTGTGACGATGAAAGAACCGCTCCGGTGGCCTAGTTGTTAAAGCGGGAGGTCGTGGTTTAGATTCCCGGCCAAGTCATACCAAAGACTTTCAAATTTGGTACAAAGAAACTGCCTCGCTAGGCACTCAGCATTAAGAGGTTAGTGTTATGACTGGTTGGCCTGTTGTCAGGATATCATGATACATACATGTCTGCGGCATGATGCCCCAGTACTAGACATCAATATAAACTGCCACACTGCAGACATCATAGAGATATGACTGAAGTTTTCTTTTAAAGCTACGTTAAAAATCCTAATCAAACAAACAAACAAAAACAAAACAAGCGATCGCAGAACCAGGTACTCCATGGCATATAAGAGAGATAACTCTGCTTGAACTAGACAGGGGTATTAGTTATCTAGTCAAAAACAGATTTATTTTCAGTCATGTGTACCATATTTTGAAAAATCAAAAAAATTACAAAATATGATCTAGCTAGAAATTAGCATAAATTCACATGTTGCCAAGTGGCTCAACTTTTTTTTTAAGCATAACAGAAAGTACAACTCTTACATAATCCACCAGTCATAGCTAGTGTTGTTTTTTTCTGAATGCAATGTTCCCTTCACCTTAAGCTCCACCCACTTGAACTTACTCAACTGGTACCATTGTATCTGCTTTTTAAGTAACATATACATTTTTTATGTCTTGGCTGTCAGCGTAGAACTGAATTTCATTTGTCTTATCGTTCAGCTATAAGTCCTGCAGCTTGATCAAGCAGCCTATTTTAGATGATGTTGTGCTATCTTCTGAACAGGCCTTCTGTAGTCGATGTTTCGCATTCAGAAGTCTTTTTATTGCAGCATGGTTCTCATCAAATACTCTTCATGTTTATGTGTGGTGGGACGTAATGTTGTTTATGCAGTCCAGTACACAGTCTCCGAAGGATGCACAGTTGACTCGACAGTTGCAAAGTTTATGTTAGTTGTATTCAGGTGACTCCAGAATTCTTCGGCAAATGCTTGTTAAACATTATTTATTTCAAATTGGGAGAAATAAAGCTTTGTGTTGACCTTTCTGCCTTGCGGTAGTTTTCTGGATTGAATCTGTTTACTGCGCTTTGAGATTATGAGCCTGTGGTCATTCCATCATTATGTCCTTCTCATGGTCGTCGTCACTCGGACATCCTGCTACCTTCTTCTCCTGACTGTGGCGTAGTCAATACAAAATCAAGTATTTAGAGCGTGGGTGTATCATATACGTCTTCTGGCGGTATGGAAGGCGGAGGACCGTGATTAATGTGTTGTCTTCAGCGCATTTCCACAGGAGCAGTTGTCCGTTGTTGTTGCATTTACCAATATTATTTTGCTAATTACAGAACCAGGTTCACACTAGTATCTCAAGTAAAAGAGATCTAATGCACAAAATAGAAATATATAGCCGATTTTGTTTTTCCAAAATTATATTTATTATTATTATTATTATTATTATTATTATTATTATTATTATTATTATTATTACAGTAAACAATCTGAAGGTCCTTTCTATTCATGTCATATTTTAAAATTAACTGAAAGAGGTAAAACAATTAAACTGAGCATTGATCTTCTCTTCTTGTTACTACTGAAAACGCAACTTACAATCTTGTTCAGAACAAGCTGATCAAGCTGATTAACTCCAGAGTTCCAAAAATAAAAACGTAAGTCACTGTATTCAAATCTATCAAACTAGGATCGTTTTACAAAATAATAATATCAGTTAAATAATGGAAAAGAATGGAGTTATCAAAGAATAACATTTAATGATCATATTAAAAGTAAAGAATTCTGATAACAGTATATTATTTCTAATTTATTTTATCCTTTCACAAACTATTATTTTACACGTGTGTGTTTGAGATGATTCATACGAGAAAGTAGAGTAAACTTACAAAAGCAAACCATATACAAGAATAGAAAAGAACAAATAAAACCTCAATTTTGCATAAATGAATAAAGACCGTTGATGGAGTAACTCATATTATGAAATTAAATGTCACACCGAAGAAAGTGAGAAGCACGCTATCTGATATCAAATTTTAAAAAGTATCGAAACTGTTAACAACATTTTTATTACTTGGCTATATTATGAAAGTATAGTAACATAACAAGGTGGTTACTGTGCGGTATAATTGGCTTAAAGTGAAAATGATTTCAAATACTTAGAATGTCTGATATACTTGCGAATTGTAGAGAAAATTATATAGAGAATCGATTTCCGATGAATGGACCTATGATGGAATTATATTCTCTAAGCAAACATTTAGCATAAATTGCGACAGATTACCATGAATGATAGTACCGATATTACCCAGAAATATATTACCCCAACACAGTTTATCCCGACAAACAGATATTATCCCAACACATTTTACCCCGACAAACAGATATTACCCCGAATGATAGTACCGATATTAACCCGACATATATTACCCCGACACAGTTTACCCCGACAAACAGATATTATCTCGACATTTGTTACCATCACAGAAAATTTAGATTTAGAATTAAGCCAATACCAACAACGGACATTATTCTGGTCTTTTCGCAATGATATTTTGGTTGATATTATAGTTGGTCGAAGGAGCTCTTTCCCGTATGCATGTATGTATGTATGTATGTATGTATGTATGTATGTATGTATGTATGTATGTATGTATGTATGATGACAGATACTTTCAACACAGGCATAACAACTGCTGCCAAGGACATCCATTGCCCAAAGAAACAACATTGGGTTACAGAAGAGATTCTAAATATGTGTGATGCCCGAAGAGACCTCAAAAATACTAGAAACACAACTGGGGCAATCGAATACAGAGAAATAAACAATAATATCAGAAATAACTTGAATAAAGCAAAAGATGTTTGGATTGCACAAAAGTGCACATAAATAAAGAACAGTCTGATAAAGAATAATAGCAATGGACGAATGGTTGTAGAGTTCTTTACAATAATCAGTCCATCGTTTGGCAATGTCACTTGCTTCTGTGGCGCATTTGCCATTTCCATCTTGAATGGTACTGACTCTGGGTTGCTTCTGTCTGGTGATGTCTTTCGCAACTTGGAATGCCATTATGTGTGGAGGCCAATAATGTCTATGACTGTGTCGAACGTGTCTGTCATCAATTTAACATCAGCATCCATCACAAGGAGTGGAGCAAATGTTCCTCCAATTGTGGCTTGGAATGACTTGCAAATATTATGGTCAATCAGTTGTTCAAGGTTGAATTTACACCTGATGTTCTTTGGCTTTTTATTTTTCTTCAGCCTCACTCAGAAGTTTATAATGGCGCGGTCGTGATCACTCCCAACATCAGCATCAATTGATGCCAGATCGGTAACGGATTTTAACCAGTATGTAGTCGATCTGGTTATGATGGGTTCCATTTGGTGCGTGTGATGTCCAGCATCTGAAGTTTTATGTTGGCCCAGAGTGTTGACTAGTACCAAGTTGTTGTAGCTTGCAAACTCGAGCAGCCGTCTCCCTCTTTCATGGTACGCTCATTGCATTAATTTCCAAAATTATCACTCCAGTCTGTTAGATCATCTTTGCCAACTTTGGCATTCCAATCTCCTTGGATGATGAGGAAGTTCTTTTTTGTGACCATGTAATACCATGAAGTGTTTTGTAAATTAATCTATTTCTTACTCATCCTTATCAGTAGTTACTTAGATACATGTGATGGTAAAGGGACATGATTTCAGAATAATGGAGATGATTATGCTATATATGGGAAGATTCAAGCAAAGACCCCTTGATGGCTTTATTTACAAGAACGTCTACTCCATTTATGGACCTGTTTAACTCTTCAATATAGTAGAATATATGCCCATTTTCAATCTGGTGCTCTCTTAGGGCTGTCCGTCTGACTTCACAGAGTCACAGAATGTTCCAAGTGTAGTGTTCAAAATCATGTGTCAGATCTTGAGTCTTGATGTTCCAGGTGGCGATTGCGATTCTGTCTCTCGCTTTGAATTTATGCAAAGAACAAGTAGCAGACTTGTCACCTCCGTCCTGGTGGACAACATCAGGCGCGGTCTTTGTTGGCCAGAGAGACGACCGATCCGGTATGGTAACTTCAAGCTTGTCCAGCATTATCTTAAGCAAAAGTCATCTCTGGCACAGCCCATCCCACTCTAGACCATGGAGTTGCCAGAAATGGATGTAGTACATCATCCAGCCTTTGGGTTTCCGCTCCGGATTTACTTTTAGGGTTTACTTTCATTAGCCTTTGGCTAAATCAAAGCCGACTAGCAAGACTGCAGGAAACTCGTGTAAGGACCGGTGCGTCCATTTCCCAAGCAGATAAAGCATCGGCCACTGCCCACAAGAATGGACTATTGCACCTCAATTAGGTCTGGTCCGTCTCAATATCTATTTCAGAAACTTCAAAACGTTCAAAACACACTTCCTTGTATCAGCCTTAGACTACCACGATCAGAGAACATCTTCCCGCTGCTCTGTACCCTACACAAGCTATCCACTCGATCCGGAATCAAACACAAAATGTGTTCTCCGTGCTACGTTTCAGTGACGGACTCCAGTCCAACATACCTATCTGGCCTCACCCATGTGTACAAACCAGCAAGATACTTATACTCCATTTTTGACAATCGTTTACTCATTATTCCCACTATGACAACGATGTTATATGGACAATGTTCTTTGGCATACCTGGGTCTAGGAACTTGGAACAAATTGCCCATTTAAATTAGACGCAACGACATTGTGATCCTTTCCAAGTGTGCTCTTAAAATTCACCTTTATCGACGTTTAATAGTCATATCGTTATATATGTTGCAAAGGGCTTAGAGCTTCTATATATTAGGCGCTATACAAATCTTCATTAATATTATTATTATTATTATTATTATTATTATTATTATTATTATTATTATTATTAATACCGATAATGTTCTACAAGAAAATGTGCCGGCTGCAGAACAGCCGAGTTTTTTCGCTCGCGGATCTCATTTTCTAATCTTTATGGATTTCAACCACTTGGTTCAGTGTTCTGAGACGGAGAATCAGAAACATTAATTTTCCTTCCTGGTTTCGGAACTCCAGTTTGGGTTGTGAGCAATTGCAGTAAGTGTAATATCACTGAAAGTGTGGCAACGGGATGAGAAGTGTTCTGAGACTGGACGTCTGTACAGTTTGTTATATCATCCAATTACAGCTGAGAAGCTTGGTCGTTTTATGAAGCTTTTCAGTTTCTCGGAAATGTTGACCGGTACTGATTTGGTTGTGATGAGATAAATTACATTCTCTATTTTGTACGTATCGTTGTATGTTCAGTTTATTTCAAGTCACATTGCAGAAACGGCACAGGGTCCAGATTTACTAGGGTGATCTATATTTATTTATTTATTGCAGGAAACGCCATGCCGTATCTAATATCATATCTGAAATACCGTGCAGGAGAGCCAAATGTCCGGAACGTGGACAGTCTTTGGTTTAATACTGCTACCTCTCCAGTACAAGTGGTTGCTTTCATGCTGGGCGGAGTTTTGCATCGGAGGTTCGGAGCACGTATTACAACCGCTATAGGCGCAGTAATATATAGGTACGTGCAATTTCTCAGGAAAAACGATACAGTTTTGAAGTACTGTTCTTGAAGTGAATCCGTTTCCTGTGTATATAGAAATGTTTACTTCTGCCAATTATTTTCTTGCCATGTTGTCTGAGGCAGTTGTTATTTTAGATTCAAATCTCACGTCTCACCTCTCCACGTGACGTCGAGTATCGGCTAGAACAGTTTGGTATGTTTGAACGCTGTTTAATAGCTTCCCTTGGAATGGTTCTTACTGTTCGCCATTTAAAGGATATCATGTGCTGAAAAGAAAATATTAAGTAAAGAACCAAACCAAAAATAAATTTTAATTTCTTTGATATGCGTAATTTTCACGATAACGTAGATTTTATTGGGATATTCCATTATAATTAAAATCATGTGTTTATACAGAAAAAAATATAACATTAATATAAGGAGGTTTTATAATAATATGTATATTTAATTTATCTTGTGTGAACGATATTTCTCCGTAAATGAGCATAGTACTTTTGACCGACCTGACTAATGTCACTTTTATAAATTTGTGTATTTGGACTTTGTGTTCAGGACATTGCCTTTTCCTTTAGAATCACCATGGTCTACTTAATGTTGGTCATGTTGTTTTGTTCAAACGTACACAAACAGAACTATTCTTGGTTACAGCTTGGTGTAATTTTCCATTAAGATGATAGAATATTCAGAAACACTTCTTGCGACATCGGTGAAGTGAGGACGTCTATATTTGCTTGTGTAGATCATAATTACTTATTCCGTTTTTAACATCTGGCTAGATGAACCAGTCTCATAGTTGTGTTCAGTTTTAATTTGGGAGGACTGATTTTCTTAAATTATTCATTGGAATTGCATAGGGCTTATTGACGTTTGGACAGAATCCCTATTTGGAATTATTGTGACTTCGTTGAAAGACATTTTGGATGATATTTTTGTGATACATTTTGAATATTGGCATATCATCACATTCAAGATTTTAGTTCATTCGAAAAACTCTATATGTCTGGACTTGTGAGAGAACGTTTATGACATTTTCGGATTTAAATCAAAATAGTGTAACTTCCTCTTATGTTTTCACTTTGGAAAATATTTTTTTTTTAAATTCGGTTAACTTGTTCTTTGGTATTTTTTGTTACTTAGTTTAGGACCACTTAGGTATCAGAATAAGATGTTTATTATAAAACACTATAACCAATTATTAAGATAGAATGGGCCCCTCTGGAAGGACTAATGAATACCAAGAACTTTCAGTAGTCCATTATCGTTTTGATAAAATTGATAATTAAATAGTTGATGTGTCTCTAAAATATTGCACAAATTGGTCATCTTTAATTGTAATATTATGTTGACAAACTTTATCACAGTTCGTCTTATTTTAGTGCATCTACATTCCTGATCTATTTTGCTGTTAAGAAATCCTTTATTGCCCTGGCATTCACACAATCCGTGGTGGGTCCTATCGGAACCACAATTGCTTATGGAAGTTCACTCGCTGTCGCAATGCAGGTAGGCACACTGTTTTCATGTGTGTATTCGTTTATGTGTTTGTCCGGTGCCTGCGTGTTATGTGAAGCTATAGTCAACAAACTTAATTTCTAGCAAACTCAGAGCAATCGAATATATTCTTTCAGTGTTTGCTTGAATGCTAAATCAACTCGAAGACCTATAAGGTAGTATTTTACAGAGAAACTAGTTGTAACCGTGTATATTACGGAGCGATGAGTACACTTGTTAAACAAATGTGTTAAATGCTTAAGAAAAGAAAAAGAGGTCATATATAAAGATGAAACACATTTTTAATTAACACTTACACATACTATCTGCAGGGTTAATGATTCAGGTATAATGTATTCTTGCTGATAGAGAGTGGATAAAAGGTGTAATTACAATGACCGCAGAGTGGAAGAAGAGGTGGAAATATCATGATAGTAGAATGGAAAATCAGGCGTAATTAGGACGACTGCAGAGATTTTGCAAAATGTCACGTAGCTGGCAGGATACAAATCGCTCATATTTTTGTTGTAAATGAGTCTGTAGACGTTAATATTGTGTTTAGATATCATCTGATTCGAAACATTGGTTTGGAGTATTCATTTGAACTGTAAAGTTCTCATTGAACTAAACTATTATTCTGGGACTTTTGTGAATTATTCAATGCCAGTTTGATACATCAGTACTGTTGGCAGACCAGTACATTCAAGGACCTGAAATTCATGCTCAGCATTCAATTATCTTGGACTTAAATATAACCTTTAAGTTTTAATCTGGATTATGTTCGTAATACTGTAATTTGCTTTTACATTTTAATTTGATAATTAAATTATTTCTCAAGTTTTATAACAAATGCTGGTTTTGCTTTCTTTTGTTACTTAATCTATCATATAGATTCGTGAACTATATATATATATATATATATATATATATATATATATATATATATATATATATATATATATATATATATATAGAGAGAGAGAGAGAGAGAGAGAGAGAGAGAGAGAGAGAAGTAATATTTGTCAATGAAAGAGTTAACTCGATCAGCTCAGGATGAGAGGACAATGTTTGAGACTAAATAAATAGGTCCACATCGAATTATATGCAGTCTGCATGCTAATTATAAAATGATTTATAAATAGTTCATCATTGAATTATATCGCATCCTGTATACTGAGTATACAATGGTTAATAAATAAGTCCACATTAAATGATATCGGATCCTGTATATTGAGTATATAATGATTAATAAATAGGTCCACATTGAATGATATCGGATCTTGTATAATTTGGCTGCAGTTGTTGTAGGGTTTAACACCATTTTCAGCAAAAGATGGGCTATAGATGGCGGCCTGTATTAATTGCGGAGAAAGTGCCCCGGAACGAATCAATAGTTTGTATTGTTTATGACACTTTCTAACTTTTCCTTGAGGTTGTAGAAAAAGGTAACAATTATTAGCCTTGTTAATATGATTACCGGTAAGAATCGGTTTGTTTCAAATATTGTAAAGTTCATAAACACATATGTATAGTTTGCACAAACGCATTATTGGCTGATTGAGATGCTATCCATTCCTATATGCTTACAGTGGTTTCCACAACGGTCCGGATTGGCTGGTGGAATCATTCTTGCAGGCTTTGGGGGCTCGTCCTCTATTATGAACCAAATCATAACTCTCTATATTAATCCGGATAACCTGTCACCCGATGTTAAGGAAGGATCAGAAAGGTGAACATAATGAAATATAATTGATGAAATAGATTGCTGTTTTAAAAAGTGATCTAAATACAATAAAATCACTGAATTTTAAGTGACTGTTTTCACTGGAAATACCAAAGTACTCCGATAATTCTTGGACAAAAACATTTACCGGAATTTATACGGTATTCAAAAACTGCAATTTGTTATGTAATTGAACTCGAAGACTGTTGACATAAGTACAACGCTGACTATTAAAGACAACATCGCCTTCAGTCTTGGTCTTTCATTGGGATTTGAACTGTGAACTTTGAACTTTGATTCATTAAAAAAATTTCATTGCTAGATCTTGTGCTTTTCAAGTCTTTAATTATTTTTTGGTTTTATCTCGCCAAATTACCGTAAAGTCTTTTTTCGAAATTGTTTCAGTTTTGTCTAAGGCAATACATTTTTTGTTAAATATTATAACGCTTGTTTTATTCACTCTTTTTTGATACTTATTTATTAAGCAAAGACTCGTAACATTTTGCTAGAAATTGAAGAACAGAAATCGCTTGCTTTGCAAAAAGCAAAATAGCTGAAATGGCCAGCTTTGCAAGTAACCAAATAACAAAAATTGCTTACTTTGCAAACAACTAAATAACAAAATTTGCTGGTATTGCAAGCAACTAAATAACAAAAATTGCTGGTATTTCAAGCAACTAAATAACTGAAATGGCTGATACTGCTAGTAACTACGGAGTTTAAATTGCTGGCTTGGCAAACTACTAAGGGACGCAAATGGCTGGCTTTTTAAGCTACTAAAGAACGCAGAAGGCTGACTTTATAAGCAACTAAAGAACTCAGATGGCTGGCTTTGCAATCAGCTCAAAAACTAAAATGGCTAAATGGCTGGTTTTGTAAGCTATGCATTATTAAAGTCATCTTCATTAAAGCCCACGTATGAATTTGAATACAGGCAGCTGTTGCTATCACACGAAATAAGCTGCTGTTTATTCCTAAAAGAAACTGTGCAATCTAAGGAATGGAATTGTTTTTCTTGCCCAAGTTTCTTTCTTTATAAACACAATTCACTGATTAAAATAATGTAAACTCCTCCTTTGGCCAAATATTGCAAGATGAGAATGGACGCGTCTCAATGCGCATATCAAGTGGTTTATCGGGAAAGCTTTGCTAGATCAAATCAAACCTGAAATAAAATAGTTCAGTGTGTCAAAGGAAACAAAACTTGGACATCCAAGGACTACATATCGCTTTTATTATGCTGTATTAAACCCTATTACTCACACGTTTAGATCAAATGTAGACATCGATAGCTTTAATTCGAAACTACCATGAGTGTTACATTTGTATCAAAAATAAAGACGAAGCAAATTTACTGGACATTTCAAAAGTGAAATTAGGTTTAAATACAATTCAAATGGTATAAAAACATATGTGAAAGTATTATTTCTTTTAAATCAGGTACTTTTCAGACGTAGGTTTACTGGACCGTGTACCCACGTGTTATCTGATCCTGGGGGTGATTTACACAGCCTTGCAGATATTCGGAGTTCTTCTGCTCTTTTCACCGCCATCGTCTGACAAAAACAATGTAATTCACATTTAAAATTAATTATGACTATATTTTTCGCAGGGCAAGTAATATACGAACTTTTTATTCAAAGAGAATAAATACAACGAAGGTTTATATCTATGTACACTTTTAATAACATGACATATGACACGAACCAAATTTTGCAATATGTATGGGGTATGAATGTGATATACTCGTAATTGATATAATACATGCGTTTGTATATGTGCTTAGATAGAGAACAAGGACCTATGAACTGCAAGGACGGCATTATAAAGAAATATGTCAGTATAGTGCTCATGCCATGTACCTTTTCTTACTTAGACTGTGGAAGTCTGTGACGCTTGGGTTTGGATCTTACGTACTGAGCCAAACTTGCGATGTCGTGAGCGACGTTGGTAGGTCACGACGTCCTACTGTGGGTTTACAGGTCATTTCGGATGATGAAGATGGCATGTGTGGCGGCCAACAGTCTTTCAAATTCACTAAAATGAAAACGTCGGAAATGACAAATTAGGCCGCTACGTCTAATTATTCAATATGGTTTTGTTTAGTGTTATGAAAGCTGTTTGTTCGAGGAACGCCTTTACTCGATGTACGATGAGACATGTCCTCACGTTAGTCAGAAAGTCCACACGATAAACCTTAAATACACAGCTAATGGTGCATTTCCAGAAATGTTTCCCATGACCAACTAGCTTGTCTCGGCTCCTCAGTGAGATAATAGTTTATTTTGCCACTTCCTTGAATGCAGCTGACGTGTACCGCTTGTGAGATGCTGACAGTATTTCATTTTATATGATTTTCATGCATGTCGACCTCATCTAGGATAACGTTAAAATCTACGTTGAAGACAAGGTTGTTGCACAACGCTTAGATAGGTGGTATGTTGCTGTACTGAACTTTGATTCAGCCAAGGTGGGATTTATGCTATATTTCAACTAAAAATATCAGACGTCAACCTGTTTACGTTATGCTATATTTCAATTAAAAATATCGGACGTCAACCTGTTTACGTTATGCTATATTTCAAGAACGAAAAAAAAACCAGCTAATGAAGGAAACGAATGAAATATCGGAAGTCAACCTATTTACTTTATACTATATTTCTATTAAAAATAAACTACAGCTAAAGGGGAAACGAATGAAACATTGGAAATCAACCTGTTCACTTTATGCTATACTTCAAGAAAAAAAATACGGCTAAAGAGGGAATCGAATGAAATATCTGAAGTCAACCTGTTTACTCTATGCCATTTTTCAAGAAAAATACAGCTAAAGAAGGAAACGAATGAAATATCCGAAGTCATCCTGTTTACTTTATTCTATACTTCAATAAAAAATAAAATAAAGCTAAAGAAGGAATCGAATGAAATATCCGAAGTCACCCTGTTTACTTTATTCTATACTTCAATTAAAAATAAAATAGAGCTAAATACGAAAACAAAGGAACACAATAAATCCCTAACATAAACAACAGCAATAAAGTGAAAGAGGTGAATTCTTCTGAATTATGATGTGTTATCGATTCATTAAGAACACCGATAACACCAAACGGTTCTTGTAGTTGTTGTATTTGCCATCATGTCAAGGCAAACATTTGAGACTTGTACGGTACTTTTGTATGTAAATTCAGCAATAGCCATAGCTTCTGACTCCCATAATTTTGAGACAAAAACACACTTTCTTATATTTGTTATATTTGCCTTGCTAGGAGAAAAACAAGTGAAATGAACTGGCAGCTGTTTTTTTAGGCACAATCTGTTTTGGCTTAATAGGTCTTACAGGTAGTAACATAATTTAAATATGAGAAAATCTTTTTTTTACTCCACTTTATTTACTTTAACGTTTTGAGTTTTGTGTTCTCTGTGTTCAGATGTTTTAACCATTGTTGTGGTTTCCCTTCGTAGATGGAGGTAATTGTAAAATACAACAAGACGAGCAACAAAAGCTTTGATGGGAACGGAAAAGCCGAAAATAAAGATGAAGAAGCACCTGTAGATGACAGTACCATTAACCATGATAAACACGACTACATAGAAATGAAACAATCAAATTCCACTGAAGAAGTTGAAGAAGGAAATGCAAATATAAAAGGAGGATCATCAAAGGGAAATACTCAGGCAGATCCTACTGTCCTTCAACTGATAAAACAGATGGTGAAAACTAGAAATTTTTATGTTTTTTCCATCATCCTATTTAGTGTGGGCTACGGTAATTTGACGATAACTACCCTATACAAGGTACGTTATAATAGTTACGGCAATATGACGCTAACTATATTGTACAAAATATATATATATATATATATATATACGCGGTAATTTGATGCTACCGACCGTATACAAAATAATATGTAAATATTATGGTAATATCACTATAGCTACCGTATACAAGAAAGAATATTATCGTTACAGCAATATCAATATTGACACCCCCATTCTAGGTAAGATAATCTAATTACGGTAATCTGTCGTTATTGCCCTATAAAAACTGCGTTTGAATAGCTATGGTAAACGTATCATTATCTATCGTATACAAGGCAAGTTATAATAGTTACTTCGGTATTATAACGATATCTACCCTATACACGGTACGTTATAATAGTTACGGTATTATAACGATATCTATCCTATACACGGTACGTTATAATAGTTACGGTATTATAACGATATCTACCCTATACACGGTACGTTATAATAGTTACGGTATTAGGACGATATCTACCCTATACACGGTACGTTATAATAGTTACGGTGTTATAACGATATCTACCATACACGGTACGTTATATTGGTTACGGTATTATATAGAGGATATTTGCTTGAAACGAGTGAATAACAGATATATTTCATCGAGTGGATGAAAAACTCAGTATTTTCACGAGTGGCGAAGCCACGAGTGAAAATACTAGAGTTTTTTATCCACTCGATGAAATGTATCCGTTATTCACTCGTTTCAAGCAAATATTCTTTTTATTTTATGCTCACATATGTTGGCTACCTCTGAGAGTCCCTTTTTTCTCTCAGTAAGTCATGTTCTATAAAAATGTTCTGACCCAAAAATGTAGTTCCTGTAGTGAAAAAATATTGTTATTTTTTCACTGTTATTTTTTCACTGCAGTGAAATATCAATATTATTTTAACTAGAAAATCAAGTAATTCACTGCTGAGCATAAAATAAAACGATATATACCATATACGGTACGTTATAAAGGTTACGGTATTATAACGATATCTACCATACTCGGGACGTTACGGTTATTATGACGATATTTATCCCACACAATATGCCTTGTAAGATTTAACGCTACATTATTTTCTCAACGGACACAAATTTGCCATGGCGGTTCCCCGCACAGCATGGGTTATAGAGAGAAGAAGACGGAGATTTCAAAGAAATCTACAAATCATGTATCCTAGTTACAAGTGTGTAACCTGGGTCAATAATTTCCAAAGTCCCGTAAAATGTAAGTTCTCAACAATCTTGCTTATTTATTCCGTCTTCTTTTGGACGAAGGTGTGACAGAAGCAGTATGTGAAGCCTATAACAGCAATTTTGAAATCGTATTCCACCACTCCCTCACCAACTATTCATATTTGTTCTTCCCTGTATAACAATAGCAAAAAAATTAAATGTAATAAGATATTTATGTGTATGACCTCTCGCCTATAAGGAAAAAAAACCGAACGTAGCACTCTTAAGAGACCCAGCGGTCCTTGCAAAATACCAGATCACTCAAAAGAATCGTTTTGAAGCCCTTACTACATCGGAGGCAGATGAATCACAGGAGGGAGTTGATCGTCTTGCAAACGAGCTTGCGAAGGCAATTACAGACAGTACCAAAGAGGTGTTTCCATCAACGAAGCGGCACGTTCAACCCTGGATATCCGAAGAGACCTTGTTTCTCATCGATAAACGCAAGGAATGCAAGTTAAATAACCAACCGGAATATAGACGCCTCAACAAACTGGTCAGAGTTCATTTGAAGGAGGATAGAGCCGTGTATTTGGAAAATCTCGCAAAAGATATGAAAGTGGCAGCCAAACGGAACGAATTCCGAACCCTTTACTCAACCATTCGACGACTAGCTGGGAAATCTCGGCCGTTTGAGAACAACATCAAAGACAAGACCGGAAAATTCATCAGCTCCAACACAGGACGTTTGGACCGCTGATAGGACTTCTTCTGTACCCTCCTCAACCACGACACCCCACCTGGACCGATGGAATCGGTGGACGCCATGGACGAGTTATCTGCGCTAGTCGATGAGTCCGAACCGTCTATGAAGGAAATACGGACTGCCATCTTAGACTATAAGAACAGCAAGGCGTCGGGCATTGATGAAGTGACACCAGAACCCTTGAAATACGACGGAGAGATCATCGTCAAAAGATTACACGATCGGAAGCGTTACAAACAGCTTTGAAGAAAGCCATCATCGTACCAATCTTCAAGAAAGGCGACAGAATGGACTGTAAGAACTATCGGGGCATCAGCCTGCTCTCCATACTTGGCAAAGTATTTATGAAGATCTTCCATAGAAGGGTACTCAAACGGCGGGAGGAAGCGGCACGAGAGGAAAAGGCCGGTTTTCGACCTGGAAGAAGCTGCTGCGACCAGATCTTCACGCTCCGTCAAATCCTCGAGGATAGAATTCGGTGTGGAAAACGCACAATCATGGTGTTCATTGATTTCTCCTCAGCGTTCGACAGCGTCCATCGCCCGGCTTTGTGCAAAGCCCTGGAAGCGGAAGGATACCCGCCAAAATACATTCGGCTACTTACCAACACCTATGACGGGTCAACCAGTCAAGTCGAATCCAAGGGGCAAACACGAAGGATTTCTCGGTGAAAACGGGCGTCCGTCAGGGATGCGTGCTCTCACCTAGCCTCTTTAACATCGTGGTCGATTGTGTCGTGCGCAAGGTATTCCTGGGACGTAGAGGGATCACTTTTTGGGCATGGTTTGATGAACATGCCACAGATCTAATGTTCACGGACGGTAGTGCATTTCTCACTGAGGACGAAGCCGAAGCAACAGAAAGTCTGCAAGAAATCGCCGATGAAGTCGCTAGATTTGGATTAAAGATCAACACCGCCAAACAGTTGTCATGACATCGGACAACACCCCAGTGAACGTCTGCCTTAATGGAATCTATCTTCAGCAAGTGGAGGAATTTAAATACCTGGGGTCCATAATCCGAAGCAGATCAATAGGGGCCTTCACCGACATCTCGCATCGCCTGGGACTGGCAACGTCTGCGTTCGGGTCACTAGCTTGGTGCATATGGAGAAAAAGGCGATCTCGGTGGTGAACAAAGTGCGTCTGTACCGCACTCTCATCCTTCCAATATTCCTATATGGAGCAGAGACGTGGGTCCTCCTAGACGCGGACCTCAAGAAGCTGGAGGTATTTTAACTGCACTGCCTCAGACGAATACTGGAAGTAAACCTTCTGGACAGAATCCCAAACGTGGAAATCCGGGCCCGATGCTCTCAACAACCGACGGTGGAATCACTGATTAGATGTGGAAGAGAGGCGTCTACCATATCGAGCCCTGTGGCGCACCAGACCGGAAACCTGGAAGGTCTCAAGAAATGCACCTAAGAAAACCTGGATCCAACAAGTGGATATAGACCTGGTGAATCATGGCATCACCTCGGCACATGCCAGAGAAAATGCCACGCGGGACCGAAAATGGTGGAAAGAAATAATTGACTTCATCTGCACGGGCAATTTTCGAGCAGCACCCTCAGTCTCCTATCAACTGCGACCACGCTGATTGGATGGAAACTACGGGATCAAATTGAAATTGATTGCCTATAAGGAATGTCGCACATACATCGAATAAAGGTATGACATCATCTTATAGGAATGCTGCAAATACATGTTAAATATATATGAGCTCATATGACCTCACCTTACATGACATTGCAAGGACATTCCAAATATGTATGACTGTATGATCTGATATTACTTGAAAACTGCAATGGCTTCCCAAATATGTATGAACTTATCTGCCAGAAATGCTACAAAGACAGCCCAAATATGTGTTACCTTATCTGACAGAAATGCTAAAAAGACAGCCCAAATATCTCTGACCTTATCTGCCAGAAATCTACAAAGACAGCCCGAATATGTATGACCTTATCTGCTAGAAATGCTACAAAGACAGCCCGAATATGTATGACCTTATCTAATAGGAACCCTAATGCAATTGCATGATGGGAAACGTCTTGTAGAGCAATATATGTTGAACCGTCGCTTGCGATCACACCCGACAATTCAAAGTACCCATGCGATCACACCAGACATATAAACAAATATCTGCGATTACACAAGAGATTTCAATACACCTATGCAATAACTCCAGGCATTTGAAACTACCCACGCGATCACACCAGACATTTGAAAGCACCCATGTAATAACAACAAACATTTGAAACTACCCATGCGATTACACCAGCTATTTTAAAGGACCCATACGATTACACCAAGTATTTGAAATGAACCATATGTGCTCACCAGAAGCTTCAAATGACCCACGCGATTACACCCCACATTTGAAAGGTCCCATCATCGGATTTTAACAGACATTTAAAAGGACCCTTGCCGTCAGACCAGACATTTGAAAAAGTACCCTGCAATCACAACATACATTTGCAAATATCTATGCGATTACACGAGACATCTGGAAGGAGCATTGCGATTACACCAGACATATGAATGGATCTATGCGATTGCACCATATATTTGAAATGACCCATGCAATAACACCAGACAGTTGATAGGACCCATGAGACCACAACAAACGTTTGAAAGGACTAATGTGATTATACCAGACATTAAGAAGGACAAACGCAATCAGACCAGATATTTTAAAGGACACCAAACGTTTGACTAGAGCCACGCAATTACAACAAACATTTGAAAAGACCCATGTGATTACACCAGACATTTTAACTGACCCATGCAATTACACCAGAAATTTGAAAAGACCCATTTTATTTCACCAGACATTGTAAAGGACCCATGCGATTACACCAGACATTTGAAAAGGACTCAAGCAAGTTTCGATAAACTTCATTGAAAGAAAAATTCGAACTGTTGGGCCAATAACGAAGTTTGTAGCGATGATATAGTAAGCAAAATTTGGTTATTAACAATGTGACACAAGAATGCTATCTTGACGCTGAATTTATCATGACATTAAAACAACGACAGAATAATCATTGTGCGAGCCGTAAATCAGTAGTGTTGTGGCAATATTCAAATAATAATTCAAGACCATTTTCAAGACCATTTACCATATATAGAATTGGTATTAGTCTTGGTCACACGCGCGAAACTGTTATAGAAGTCGCGGTGCTAGTTCACAAACGTGAAGACGGTGGTAATTGTGTGTCTTCAAGAATTTCTTGTATTTCTTCACGTACAAACCCTCGTTGAGGTGCACTTGAATCTAATCTGTAGATTGCAGGTCTACCAGTAGATCTTACCACGTTGGAAATGTTATGTGTGTGCATCAGAAATTATATTTTTGCCAAGTAATTCTTTACCAGGATCATTCTGTAGCAAATGAAGTCATATCAAGGATCCTTTTTGATAAATTCGTTCAAAGCAGACGACAGTTTTGCAGATGTTTTAGTTGAAAATAATTTTGTCTCTTTATACCTAATTGCAGTCAGACGTATTTGTATGTGCGTGATTGACTTCTACTAATTTTAACAGTATCAAGTGGTACAAATAACAAATGTGCTTGATGAACTTCATTAGGAACCCTGACATAAAAATGTGCGCACTGAATCTGTTTAGGTGGTGGTAGATAAAGTTTGCCTGTCTCTCTAACCAATATGCAACAATAGAACGTATAACATTTGCTGCATCGGCGAGTATACTAATCGCTGCTCTACCCAACACCCCACACCCGCCCAATATCCTCTTGGGCTATAATAAATTGATTCAATACTACTACTACTACTACTACTATTAATTTAATAATGAGATGGCTCAAGTGGGAAAAGTTATATTTAGTAGCTCCATCATTTATGGATCAATGATGATACGATTTTAGAGACAATATCGGTCAATTAGAGGCTTCGGTTTGGCGTTAATAACCTTTATATTGTTTATTTCTAGATATAAACATAGTAAGAATATCGGGAGTTAAGTGTTCCTTGAGAATTTCTACTTGTGGTTAACCGCAACAACGACAACCACGAAAATTTGTCTTTCACAAACACACTACAGTAGTAGAAAAGTAATAAAAGATTTTTAATAAATAGTTTGACTGTTGTGTGTTTAGTCCTTTAAATTTTGCTGCTTCATTTTGGTCAGGCATACGGCCAGACATTCATCCTGGACGATCATTTTCTGGCCCTCGTTGGATCTCTCTCGTCTGTGTTTAACTGTATAGGAAGACCGTTTTGGGGAGCCATAATGGATTGCTTTCGATTCAAAGTGAGTGATTCTCCTCAACATACTTCCATATGTGTCTTTTGTACATGTTAATAGATTTATTGCTCTCTGACCATGTTTATATTGATCGTCCCTATGTCTGTATGTGTGACTATCCGTAATCCTTTGCTTTCTCGTAAAGTTTATAAAACAAATTTGTTTTCGTGATGTATCAAGATCGATGAAGCTGTTAAACTAGCGCAATCTTCAGACATTTTCGAAGAAAGAAAATAATCAGTGTTTTATTAAGTATTTTTGAATTTTTCACTAGATTGCCATTCAGTGCATAACAGCAGGATCCGCATGTCTACTGATGACAATTATTGCCTCAGAGTGGGTAGGGAAGACGCTTTTTGCAATCTGGGTGTGCGCTGTGTACTTCTGTGTGTGTGGGACGTATAGTACTGTTCCAGCCAGTCTTTCTAGACTCTACGGGGTTTCTAATCTTGGAATCACCTACGGCCTAACAAGAATAGCTTCGGTAAGTTTTTGAAATATCTCTGACCTTTCCTTAAAAATTCCAGCCACTGTTCCGTCTTTTGATTTTTGTAATGTTAAAGTCATTATGTACATAATAATTCAACGTTTAGCAATAAATACTTGTAGAATTGAATGAATCAAATCATAAAGACGTGACATCTGGAGATTAGCTGTAGTAATCATGCACATGTTGATTTGACAGTTTTTATACAGTGGAGGACTACGAGAAAAACAAGAACACTGTCACTTGACGTCATGGAAAGGTTTTGAATCGGCATTTTGATTATTAGGGTACCCAAACGCAATCAATTTTGCTTATTAATCATCTGCTGTCTTTGATCCTTTTTTTTCCATAAGTGACATTCACTGTAAATCATAAAGTTTCATGCTTGGATCAAAATATAGATACTTCACGATATAATCAGGGCTCGATATTACTAACACAGTTGTTTATGTATGTATGTATTTATGTATGTGTGTATGCGTGCGTGCGTGCGTGCGTTAACATTAATGCGGACTTAATCCTTTTTCCAGTCTATTTTGACTCAGAAAATATTACTAGATCATCAGCAAATAAATCATAAACAAGTGTAGCATACCTAAGTAAGAACCAGGTACACCACTGTTAATATGTTCTTCTTCAATGTCATTAGAAAACATGGAAAACAAGAATGGCGATATGCATTCTCCATGACGCACTACCATTACGCAAAATCTGCATTACAATGTGTTATTGAATTCCACTCCGAGTTTGATATTTTCATACACTGAATATACATGATACAGATTTTACCTTATATTTCTTACGTAAGTAATTCATACATAATACAACATTTTCCTGTTATTTTTAATGTAAGTAATTCATGCATAATACAACATTTTACCTGTTATTTCTAATGTAAGTAATTCATACATAATACATTTTACCTGTTATTTCTAATGTAAGTAATTCATACATGAAATCAACATTTTACCTGTTATTTCTAATGTAAGTAATTCATACATAATACCACATTTTACCTGTTATTTCTAATGTAAGTAATTCATACATAATACAACATTTTACCTGTTATTTCTAATGTAAATAATTCATACATAATACAACATTTTATCTGTTATTTCTTACGTAAGTAATTCATACATAATACAACATTTTACCTGTTATTTCTAATGTAAGTAATTCATACATAATACAACATTTTACCTGTTATTTCTAATGTAAGTAATTCATACATAATACAACATTTTACCTGTTATTTCTAATGTAAGTAATTCATACATGAAATCAACATTTTACCTGTTATTTCTAATGTAAGTAATTCATACATAATACAACATTTTACCTGTTATTTCTAATGTAAATAATTCATACATAATACAACATTTTACCTGTTATTTCTAATGTAAATAATTCATACATAATACAACATTTTACCTGTTATTTCTTACGTAATTCATACATAATACAACATTTTATCTGTTATTTCTAATGTAAGTAATTCATACATGAAATCGACATTTTACCTGTTATTTCTAATGTAAGTAATTCATACATAATACAACATTTTACCTGTTATTTCTAATGTAAGTAATTCATACATAATACAACATTTTACCTGTTATTTCTAATGTAAATAATTCATACTCAATACAACATTTTACCTGTTATTTCTAATGTAAATAATTCATACATAATACAACATTTTACCTGTTATTTCTAATGTAAGTAATTCATACCCTAAAATATTATTCTAACGTACTTTATGCTGGTTCTTTCCATAATGTTGTCTTTCAGATTGCTACCTCAATTATTTCCGCTGTCATGGGAACAACTCTTAAAGATGTGATAGGCTGGCATGGAGTGTATCTTCTCGGGGGAGGGGTTACTGTCCTTGGTATTCTCTCTTTCTCTTTCTGTCTGTCCCATAGCACAGTTTGAGTGTGCAAGTACACAACTACGCACATTGATACATTCATACATGGGCGCTCTCTCTTACAAAAAAAAAAACATGTCTGGATCGAAATTAATTGATGTTAACAAAAGAATCGTGAGCACTGTCAGCTACGATTTGGTAATATGACATGATATGACATGATATGAAATGAGATGATATATGACATGATATGAAATGAGATAATATGATATGACATGATATGAAATGAGATTATATGATATAATATGATATGACATGATATGAAATGAGATGATATGATATGACATGATATGACATGATATGAAATGAGATGATATGATATTTATAATTTTTTAATATAATATAAAAGGCAATAGTTCTCATGAACGAGTAAATCAATACACAAATGCCTTCAAAGCCTAAGACAGTTACAATAATACAAGAGGTTATTACAACAATATAAACACTCAGACTTAGTACAATAATATAAGCACACAATCTTATTACAATAATATAAGCACACAATCTTATTACAATAATATAAGCACACAATCTTATTACAATAATATAAGCACACATTCTTATTACAATAATATAAGCACACAATCCTATCACAATAATATAAGCACACAATCTTATTACAATAATATAAGCACACAATCTTATTATAACAATATAAACACTCAGACTTATTACAATAATATAAGCACACAATCTTATTACAATAATATAAGCACACAATCTTATTACAATAATATAGCACACAATCTTATTACAATAATATAAACACTCAGACCTATTGCAACAATATAAGCACACAATCTTATTACAATATTATAAACACTCAGACCTATTACAATAATATAAGCACACAATCTTATTACAATAATATAAGCACACAATCTTATTACAATAATATAAACACTCAGACCTATTACAATAATATAGCACACAATCTTATTACAATAATATAAGCACACAATCTTATTACAATTATATAAGCACACAATCTTATTACAACAATATAAGCACACAATCTTATTACAATAATATAAACACTCAGACCTATTACAATAATATAAGCACACAATCCTATTACAACAATATAAGCACACAATCTTATTACAATAATATAATATTGCGAAAATAACCAAATATTGGAATTGTTCCTATAAAGATACCGGATCATTTCTTTAACTGTAATACTTTGATTTTGTAAAACAAAGTGTTCTTTATTGGTGTCATGTTCCAATTCAATTGTAAAGTGTGTCTTTATAAACTTTTAATTAAATAATTTACTTTCTTTATTGGTGTCTTGTACAAATTTAATTGTAAAAAGTGTCTTTATAAACTTTTAATTAAATGATTTACGTCTCTTTCAGGATTTGTGGCTTCTTTCTTCTTCATAGACGAAGACAGTGAACAAAAGAAGTAAAAATACTTCAAAGTTTTTCCTCAAACATTTCTACAACTATTATGCAACCAGAAAGATTGTATAAAAGTCGTTTTGAACAGAGTGTGTGAAATTTGTTTCGAAGCATTGTGTGAAGGTCGTTTTGAAGAGCGTATGTAACGTGTTCTGAGCAAAATTTGAAGCGTGTAGGTATTCTCGGATTTAGAAATAGAGCATATATTTTCAAATTCTTGTTAGATCCCTCTAAAACTGTACATATTTTTTTTAAGATTAAAGTCTTTCTTGAACTTGATCATTTATTGAGTTATATTTATTTTTGAGGAAGAAAAGTTGCATTGCAAATATACTAGATCAATACTAATTGTACTTAATAAACTTTTATTAGGATTTTTAACGGAGGTTTAGAAAAATATCTGTCATGTCTGCAGTGAAGCAGTTTATAGTATTGTTTAGCACTGGACATCAAACCGCATACATTACATGATTACCCAGTTATATAAAGAGATTTAATGATTAATTGAACGCAAATACATACTCAGGTAGCAATATAGAATACATTATACACTAATGATAATACTTCACCTACTACTTAAAGTGACCACTCTAGTGGCATTGTGGTTAGAACGTCCGCCTCGGATGCGAGAGGTCGTGGGGTCGATCCCCGGTCAAGTCATACAACATACTTACAAAAATGGTACTAACAGCTGCCTTGCCTGGCGTTTCGCATTTAGAGGTTAGTGTTATGACTGGTCAGCATGGTGTCAGGATAATGAGTCTAGGTGGGACAGCATGCTACATGTTTGTTGCATGAAGACACTGTGCTAAACATCACTATAAACTGACTCACTGCAGACATATTAGCGATATGACTGAACAATTGTTAAAGCTACGTTAACAATCCAAATCTCTCTCTCTCTCTCTCTCTCTCTCTCTCTCTCTCTCTCTCTCTCTCTCTCTCTCTCTCTCGCTCTCTCTCTCTCTCTCTCACACACACACACACACACACACACACACACACACACACACACACACACACACACACACTATTTAAGGTGCCATGTGTAAAGGCAAACAATTTGTCATTTAATGAACCTGCTCTAAACCATGTTAACATTGAACATTCTCCATAATCGTCAACCGTTGTGTCAACTGTCTCGGAGATATCACTGCGTATTGCATTATTTAACGCCCTATCAGTAGGACCACCGGAAAGAGTTCATTTTATCAACGACCATAATATCGACGTCGTTTTCCTGACAGAAACAGGTATAAAATCATCAAGCGATGAGCCCAAGTGCGCGAATTTAACACCTAATATTCACTCTATCAAGTCATCCCACCTCCACACTTGCGACGGCGAAATTGCTGTCATCACAAAGAATTCCATGATAAAATGTCTTTAGTACAGCACAACCTTCAGTTTCTGACATAAATCGTTTAAAATAGTCCAAACAACACTCACACTGGAACAAAGGTCAGTCATTTTTTCTGTCTCTACTGCCCTCCTCCTAGTAATCAAAACAAGCTCACTGAATCTTTCTTTTTGGAGCAGTTTCCGAATCTTCTGAAGTATGGAAATTCAATAGGTTGAAACCTGATTATTCCTGGAGATTTCAACGTTCACTTTGACTGCCCTAGAACATCATACACATCAGAACTCCAAGATTCCATTCATGTTTTCAACCTTAAACAACCCACCCGTAAAATAGGTCACATTTTAGACTGAATTCTTCACAGACCGGATGATGATATTCTGCAATCAACCCGTGTATCCCACTAACTTGCATCAGATCACCTCTGCATTAAATACCATCTCGACGTATCAGTCCCTAACCCTCCACCTTTATTTGCTACTAAGAGAAACCTCCGTATGATAAATTAAGCCAAACTAATTCATAGCATTCAAGAAAACCAAACAACTTGCTTACCTCCTTCAGCAGAGCAACTCGATTAGTGACTGCGTTCGTTGCTTGAAAAATATGTCCCAGCCACAAAAGTATCATGCAAAAGTATTCTTCGTGGTACAGCAGTGTTAGGGACCAGCTTCGCATAATAAGAGACAATGCTGTAAAGCGGAAAGGCTTTGGCCTTCCACCAGACTCACTACTCATAAACAAATATATGAAGCCGCTAAGAAGAACGTCACAAACATAGTCCATTTATCCAAATTAGTGCATACAGTACTAAGATGACGGAGATTTCCAGCTGCAATGAGCTCTTTGAGATAACTAACAAACTAATGTCAAGGAAACACCACTCCCAAGTATATTCTCTCCAGCAGACCTTCCGGACCTATTTGAAAATTTATTATGTGACAAAGTACAAACTATCAAAGATACGCTTGCCAACACAATTTCAATTGACTCGTTCTTACCATACTGTTACGATACAGACTTTCAGTGACAACCATTAGCATATTTTGAAGCTCTCTCTCTATGGATCTAGTACGGAAAATCGTGATGAAGAGAGCACCAAAGTCAAGTGATTGTGATCAAATTCCAACAATACTGCTGCTTGAGTGCTTAGAGTCAATAGTGCCTTCATTAATTCATGTTAGTAATACCCCTCTCTCATCCGGGGAATTCCTATTATTTTCAAAACTGCCATTGTTTAGCATCGGCTGAAAAATCCAACAGTCGTAAATTACATTTTATATCACTACCGCCCACTTTCCAAACTCCCAATGATATAAAAAAAATCTTAGTGTAGTTGGTCCGAAACTCTGGGAGACAAAAGCAAAGAGGTGAAAGAACGAAGGCGGGAGTTAGAAGATTTGGAGAGAGTTAGATTAACAGTCTAAAAAGATCATGTAGATGAGTAGAAACACAGGGCAGGTGGAAAATTTATCACATTAAGTCAAATGATGAAATAGGCCGTCATTTGGTCGAATGAAAGACAAGTGATATGGCTTTAATGTGAATTTTATTGAGAGATAACTGTTACTGAATTATATAAAATTATTGTTTTTTGAATTTCACATTTTGTGTATTCATTAATTAAACTGTCATACCGCTGCCTGGGGGCTCGGAGATTTCCATATCTTTATCACTACTTGTATTAATTTAAATAATATTGGAAGCACCCCACCCCAACCTAAATAATACCAACCTCTACAGCCTAATATAATAAATAATCATTAAGTTCAATTCATATTGTTGTAATTGCCTATTGCCTAATATATTTAATAACCGCGAAGTGCAAGTTTAGTTGGTCTTACCAATCTTATATATATGCGGAGAAATATTATGTAAAATCAAATACCAACAAATGTTGATTTAAGTGTTTGTATGATTCAGGTAGACAAGTAAGGCAGTTATGAAAATATTTATATTGTTATGTGTTGAAACTCTGTCAGATAACCAGTACGCCCTTTATCAATAATCAGGCTGAGACTGTTCAATATTTTTTTTGTTCCAGTGTGAAAACCAAAATGGTCGTTCAAACACCCCTATTTCCATAGCCTGCATATATTAGGCCGTTATTATCTCCAACGTGAGGGCATAACGACGTAACAGTTTTGTATTAATTGATGTACTATCACACACAAACACTGCACGTAACAGTTTTGTATTAATTGATGTACTATCACACACAAACACTACACGTAACAGTTTTGTATTAATTGATGTACTATCATACTCAAGACACTACACGTAACAGTTTTGTATTAATTGATGTACTATCATACTCAAACACTACACGTAACAGTTTTGTATTAATTGATGTACTATCACACACAAACACTACACGTAACAGTTTTGTATTAATTGATGTACTATCACACACAAACACTACACGTAACAGTTTTGTATTAATTGATGTACTATCACACACAAACACTACACGTAACAGTTTTGTATTAATTGATGTACTATCATACTCAAGACACTACACGTAACAGTTTTGTATTAATTGATGTACTATCATACTCAAGACACTACACGTAACAGTTTTGTATTAATTGATGTACTATCATACTCAAGACACTACACGTAACAGTTTTGTATTAATTGATGTACTATCATACTCAAACACTACACGTAACAGTTTTGTATTAATTGATGTACTATCATACTCAAGACACTACACGTAACAGTTTTGTATTAATTGATGTACTATCATACTCAAACACTACACGTACCACTGTACCTCGCTTACACAATATTTGTTTTCTGAAGACTTACTCTTGGGGGTTAATATGTAAAGGGTCACACTATGTCTCTGTTAGTTCAACTATGTTAGGTCAACTCCTTATGTTAATGCAACTATGTTAGGTGAATATATTATATGTCTATCATGACCTTGATATCATTATATGTTATCATAACTATATAATAAAAGTCGCATACTTTCTCAATTTACAACCAAACAACTTTGTTGTCATTTACTTCAATATTAGTGTCGTGACGTTATCAACTACTCTATTAAACATTGCATCTTGTTGTACCTCCCAGTCTCCGTTAACATTGTAAATTCTGTTAGCGGGAATGAAATTCAGGTTTTGATTGCCATAACTCATCGGGTATAGGTTGACGGGGGTAATTTATCTTGCTTTCAATTGAAGAATAAACGGCATTTTGTTTTAAAAGTTCAGTCGCGTGTTGCGTTCATGAAACATTGTTACAAGCGTTTTGTTTCAGAAGTACATTCGGTGCATAATGTTCCTTTTTATAAAAAGGGAGGCCGAACCCTACACATTTTATGCGGGCGTTATTTTAACAAAATAACTGTTATTATTATTATTATTATTATTATTATTATTATTATTATTATCAGCGCCGGATTAAGCACCGTGGAGGCCCATAGGCAGTCAAACTTTTGGGGCCCCAGACCCACGGTCACGGTCTCATGGAGGCCCCTGGGGGCCCCTGATGGGGCCCATAAACGTCGCGGGGCCCATAGGCAGTTGCCTACTCTGCCTAATGGGTAATCCGGGACTGATTACTATTATTCTCGCATCCAGTATGAGTAGAGCGGGTGAACCTTATACATTATTTTTAGATCTATCATCATAAAAATAAACATAATTTGTCATCTTGGTTGATTGACATCAACGGGTCAACCTCACGGATTAAAAAACCAAAATCGCGTGTGATTAGGTTGCTAATAATTAACTATATTTTTATCTAATCCGATTTGATATCGCATTTGAGGATCTTCTAAATTTACTGTTATAAATCCATGTTGGATATTCCAAGTGGAGTTAGTAAATTTTTTTTTTTTAAATTCGTTATAGTCCATATCTCCGCTACACCAACTCCGGTGAATATTTTGTAGCATATGTGCGTTAAGTCCGTTAAACACCGAAATAATATTACAGTTATCCCTGTCCATACTAGATATGTTAGTGTATCGTTGAGAAATGTAAATTATATCGATGCTTTATGTCTACCTCGTGAAATTATCCTAGCGGGGTTTGATTGTTTATCCATGACCACATCGTCGTAAACAATCACGTTGGTGATATTTTCATCGATATCCTCGACACGAGGTGCTTCATCGACGCTGTCAATACATTCAATAATATCCTCGCCGGTTATTTGTTTCGCGTGTTCGTTATAATTTCTTTAATATCTCATAACCGCGTTGGTATTTTGCTGTTGGAGCTATCAAATATAGTTTGCCCCAGTTCATCCACTTCATAATTAAATTAAGATATTGTAGTGTTTTACGACTTCCAGATGGGCCAATGATAACCATTCATATTATCCTCGGCAGCATTTTATGATGTTTAGGTGGTGGTTGTTTTTTTAACGCGAAAAAGTCAGTAATTTATATTATATATAGCATAAATATATTATGAATTTATATTGTGTGAAATACAAAGCTCATACGCCGACAATTGACCCAACACCTATCACAACTAAAAATAACAGAGACGCAAAATCTGGCAAGTGTGCACAGTGTGGTATATAAAAAATAACATTTATAAGTAAAACAAAACGGAGGTGACATCGCCGCCAAATTAACAAAACTCCCATTAACTCCATGGGCGAAATATCCAGGTGAAAAACATCTTCCAGGATAAAGTTATTGTGGTCCAGGAACTCGATTAGATATCCGACTTAATGATCAAGATCAACCTCGTACTGGAGAATATCCGATAAACGCTATCGATGGTGCTTGTCATGGTCATTATGTCGCATATCGAAGTAAAGATCTTCAACAACGACACATCACCGATGTGAAATTGATTCATGCGTTGAATTATTCTATCCCTAATAAAACATTCAAAGCAAAATTAGCTTCCTGGTTGATAAAAACTGCGATGAAAGGTAAACTGGTATTAGGCGGTGGTAATTAATATTATGGAATCGATTTATTACTCTACGACCGGATACTACAAAGGTAACTCCACGATCAATAAACTTGCCAACGCGGCAAAGGTTGAAAATATTACAGCATAAGATTGGTTATCCAGGCAAGCATTATGACAAATTTATCTACCACCACCGAAGAAAATTTAATATGCGTCATTTGTTGTTAGTGTTCCTAATGAAGTTCATCAAGCTGATATATTATTTCTGCTGCATGATATTGTCCAAAAACATGTCTACAAAAACGCGTTAACCGTCGGTGACATTGCGGGTAGATACGAAGAAGCTGAACCGTTATCAACCAAGTCCTCATCTGAGGTTGCTTCCGCGTTTAAAAGAATTTATCTACGAGGACCTCTACAGTGACCAAATCTCCTTCAGGTTGATCCCGGTAAAGAGTTTCAAGGTGAAGTATCACCAACGATGAAGCAACATAACACTTTTATACAACGAGGACATACAGCAATTCACCGCAACCAGGCAATCGTTGAGCGGTTTAACAGAACATTATCTGAGCGATTGTTTCATTATCAATACGCGAAGGAATTCATCGATGATAAACGATCACGTGAATTAGTCAAGAGATTACCAGGTGTCTTTGTCTCGCTCAACAATGAGATTAATCGAACCATTAATATAAAACCAGTTATCGCAATCACAAAAAAATATAAACTTACCTCGCCGTGATTTTTCATCTCTGATATTACCTAGTAATGACACTGTAAGATATTTGTATGAGCCTGGTGGACTTGAAGGGGATATAAATAGACCAACTGATCCTATATGGATCCTATATGAAGTATCACATCACATAAAATATTCAGCATTGTCACATCTAAAAACAGACCATCAATTTATAGATTAGATTCAACCGCTGCACAGCGTGGATTTACCCGTGAACACTTGCAAGTCATCCCAGACGATACTCAATTACCGCCGCGTGGACTTAACTGATATAATCAGCGGCGATAACAATTTGTCAACGTTGTTTTTTTTTCGTACTTGTGACACTGCAACATAAACTAAATTTGAACACTAGATGAAATCATCGATGATCCAAACAATCGTATCAAAGATAGTCAACCCCTGTGAAGAATGTTATCGTCATCGAGTAACCTAACCGCCATAGAGATTTATCAGCGTGTAGTGTGTCTTCGACAATATTGATATCAACCAGCACAATATCATTTAACACGAGTATTTGTCGTTGTGAAGTTCCAGGAATATCAACCTAGATGTGTTATAGTCGTGTATCTGCGGGTCTATAACATAACGGAACTGGATCCATGGGAAATTTATCTTCGTTTGTTTGAAATAATTTCGCTTGAAGTAGATGTCTGATTTTTTTCTGCTCATGACTACCAAATCTGTTGGTTTTCACGTTGTCCAAAACTCCTCAATAGATGTTTCAGGGATTGTTCTACGTGTTAGTTTGCATTGAATTTTATCCGGTTGTAGTCTTATCGCGGATTTTAACTCGGTTAACTCTGCGTGCAGTGATCGATGATCTGTGTTAATTTCTTCATAATAATCTACAGTTCTTTTTAACCATCGATGAGGAGATTTCCCAGTAAACGGTGGTGGTTGACCATGATCACCACTTCAAAAATGTTTTTATATATCCTATGATACTGTACATATTTCATCCCAAATAATTATCCGGGGAATGTATTTTGTTCCCATTTGTTCTGGTCTCCAATCGGTGCCGTTATACTGAAATAAACTGTGGTACGTACAAGCGTTTACTCCTCGGGATTTAATCTCTCGGGCAAGACGATGAGTCGGAGTCAACACAATCATGTCAGAGTTTTTTCCGAATAAATCAATTGTTTTACCACACACCCCTTGACCGTTCAAATAAAGTTTTATGTCTGGTTATTGGATCATTCACAGATGGATATGATGATAGTTCCATTATCGTATCACCGCGGTAATTAACCTCGACGGGAACCTCAGCCGTTTCATTATAAGGATGTAGTGAATCTCCATATTCCCCAATCACCCCACAGCATAGTAAATTTCTTGACATTTCTTCGGTGCTTTTTTATAGAAATAAAATGAATCAGTTGCTATTCTAACCGCGATGTTAGAGAATATGTTTAAGCCGTTTCCTCGTCCAGCATTCTTGAAATGTTCGGTAACTTGTTCAGCTACAAAGTTTAGCCGTGATCAAACTCTCATCGGGCGAGTTTATTAATATCCGGTTTTTTTTAATCGGGTAAATCCCATAAGTTAACGGGGTTAATAGGTACGCTCGATTATAATATCTGTTATCGATCCCAATTAATAATCCTGGTTTAGTTTTATCGGTTACGATCACAAGTTGTTTCGCTGAAGTCAACACACGTTTGCTGTGATCATATACTTTCCTACTATCGTTGTTATAAATTTTACTAAACTTTACCTGGATGAAATATCTAGTCGATGAGAAATTTATCCTGGATAATATTGCCGCGACTCTGGAATTCGTCATAGTATAATCGATATGAAGAGTTCGTTACGTCGACCAGACATAAGCTGCGCCGTCTTTACGTCTTTAAGTCGAACATTCTTCGTGGGTATACTGGGTTATATCAGTAATTTTGGATATTCCCATGATTATTATAATTAAAACAAATATTTAAATAAATATTTAAATATATAATGAACCAGTGTAATTGGTTATCAATTGGATCTACAACCCATTGAGGTAAATTATGTAGAAAAGAGTTTTGTGGAAATCATATGCAAAACATTCGACGAGGAAGCTCTGGCCAAAACCTTGTATCAAGTGTGATGTTTCAGTACGAGGAAAAACAGAGTTGTGTGTTGGTTGTGGTGGTAAAAGCTATAGAGAACTTAAACGATATTATGACAGAGTTACACCACATAATCCTAGCACTAAGATTATACGAACTCATGATTACGTTAACCGAAAAAATAATTAAGATAAATAAATTATATTACGAATATATGAATCATTACAAATTTTTTTCGCACCCAATTTACGTTAACTACGAATCATCTCGTGATTGAAACGTCGGGCATCGTAAACGAAAAGTAAAAATTGGTAAGTTTAGTAACATGGTGTATATGGCGGTTTCTGTTGTGAGAGGAAAACAAATAAAATATTATCTTACTCATAGATTTATTTAGTGTTTTTACGGGACGATATGTAATGGTCTCGTCATCGACCATATTAACCGATATCCTCTTGATAATCGTGTAGAAAATTTAAGAGCTGTGAAAATTGTTTAAATTCAGCTCCGAAAATCAAATCTCAACCACGACGACCTGTAACCGCATTTATGTACAACTTAATTATTGAATTTTCGTCGATGAGGTCTGCAGCTAAATATTTTGATGTTAATTCAAAAACTGTATATCAGGCAGCATCTGGTATACACTTAACAGTGTACTCGGAAAGATTTGACAACAGAGTGTCATTAACATTCGAGTGATTTTTTAATGATAGGAAATTTATAATTTAGACAAAAAAATGTTTTCGTATATTACATAATGAACAATAATTTAGTCAAGCAGGTTAAACAAAATATTTTACAACAATTTGAAAATCTTACCCGGGAAGGTGATTCTGTTTTAGAATATCTTTGTCAAGAAATTTACCAAAAGTTAGATGATTTCTATATTTCGGGAAGAAATGTAAACGTGTGATTAAATCTTAACATGATATCCTCGCTGATAATTGTATTATGGCGATGACATCTAAACAATTCGATGATGAATATTCACGCCAAGAGGATATCTGTAGTTGTATACATCGTAAAAAGAACAACGAGATAATACATAATAAATTACTTCCATAGGAAGATATTGCGGTGTGTATTTTTGACAGTGATATTAATTATATTTTGACAACATTATCTATCATCGTCAAGGGAATAATCGACAATTTAAACAAAACATATTATATCTCATGAATGATGAAAATATCGCCGAGTTGAAATTCGAACTTGATCATATACAACATCTCCACGTCAATCCAATGTTTACCAGTGATTTTATCGACACTGAATATAAGAAAATAACTTTGCGGCACGATTAGGTCTCTCCATATATAAATCAGAATACCGAATAATGAAAATTATCTCGGGGGAACGAAACGAACCATATACAAAAATAAATCCATCAAGGAAACTTTCAACGCGGTATCTACGATTATAAGAAAAATTATTAAATCCGTCGGGGATGTTTTAACAAAGAAGCGCTTATAGATTCCAACGCTAAAGAATTCGAAAAAAGATTTTCTGTGTGTAAATGCTTCAAAAAAGAATTTTCAATTTCAAAGTTTTTAAAACTCGAATTTTAAATTTTTAATTTCAAACTTAATGTGTAATAAATTTATCTGTGATTGTAAGTTATTATTCTCCGTGATGCGTTTTTAATAGTGATCGGTTAATACCTTATTGTGTTGTTGTGATCGCGGTCGCATATTAATCGTTGGATTTTTTCAACGCGGATAATTCCTGCTGATAAATCAATCTCGTTTTTCTCTGCGGTGGTTCGTAAATAATCACGCAACGTGGTTAAATCTATTATCTTTGTTTTTTAGCTCGGTGATATCTTCTCGGAGTTTTCGGTGTTGAGTCTCCCAAAATTGTTCAGCTAAATAGTGTTATAGCGGAAATTGGTTCCCTCGACCATATTTTATACAAGATGGATAATCCTACTTTGAATTCGTTGGCGCCTTTGACGGATCGTTTAAAACCAGGCAACGCTATTCTTTTTTTTCATCGTCGACGGTTAGATAAGTTAGAGTTCTTATATACACCGTGAGAAAATTTCATAAAAAAAATCATAGCGGAAACTATAACATAAAAATTATAGTGAAATCATAACAATAATAACAACAACGATAATTATTGGGGTTTGTTTTCGCGAATATTTTTGTTGCTTTGATTTTTCATCTTTTTGTACTACCCGGTAAGCTATTTTTAATTATCTTTTTCTTGTTGTGTCAGCGGAAATTCATCGATGGAGCAATTAGATATCTTTGCTAATTGTTCACGTTGTAGCTCCGCCGCTATTAACTCGTTGTTGACTTGTTGTTGCAGTTGTTCTCGTTATAGTATTTCCGTTGTTAATTTTTCTAGCTGATTTTTACGTTGTCGTAATTCGTCTACTTGTTTGCCAACTGCAGAATTTCGTTGATCAAAATATTGTAAAATTTTCCTTTCCGGTTGAATTATTTAAAAAATGATTTTCCTCTGTTAATATTTTTTTTTTATTATCTCGGACTGATATTTTAATAATTCTTTACTTGAGGTTTTTTAATTGTTGTTTAAGATCTTTGACCATAGAATGCTTTTCATCGCGAGATTTTTCCAATGTAGAAATCTCCTCGTTTTGTTTTTGCAGCGTGAAATTCATTTCATTGTTAATGATTTTCAACGGTGTTAACATTTGCAATTTAGAATTCATTTTGTACTTGGCGGTTTTCCGATTTTAATGTTTAAATTGTGTGTTGTTGAATGATATTTTTATTTCGGAGCTCCGGATTAGATTTTTTTTAGATCGGATTGTTGAATGGTTAAAAAATTAAGTTTTGATTGTAGTTTATTGTTAAATCTGGGGTTGGGTTGCATATAATTTACCATATGGCTTTGTTTGTTGTTGATTCTGGTTGTTGAATCGATATAATGTTTTTTGACGCTGTAACTCATGGAGATCTTTTCCAAATATCATAAATTAAACCAATATGAAACATCGAAGCGATCTCCGCGATAGGTTATTTGTGTTTCAATTGAATTATATTTGCGATGTCATCGTTGGATAATATTACCTTCATCGGCATTATTGTTATTATTGTTATTGTTATTTTGAACAAAATATTTGAATCAACCAATAAAATTGTACTATTGTTATTATTGTTATTTGAAAATTTATTTTCGCAATAAAATTTTCTTGAGGTGGTCCAGAGAGATACAGGAGTGAGCATAGTTTAATATTTGATCGCGGCTACAACAAATTATTGTAACATGATCACGTTGAAGTTGACGTAGTTGATGCTCCGTCAATAGAAAATCTTCATTGCCGAATTCATCAATGACAAGTTCAAAAACCCCCGTGATTGTTTCCGCGAATGATTTTCTAATCGCGAATTCGAGTTGTTCTTTATCATGGAGTATATTCGTGCGTGTTGATACATTATTGTTATCGTTGTTGTAATTCAAATTACGACGAAAGTCTATGACAGGATGACAGAAATCTATGATTTCGTCAAGAGCAATTTGTCGTTTGATAAATCAATGAAGTTGAAATTCTGATTGACGAGTTTAAAATTTATTTTTGTTAGCAATTTTTTATTGCATGCTAAATTGGTCGGTGTTTGTATGATCAAACTTCCGTGGGTACTTGAGGGGAAAAAGTATATAGACTATAAATCTGATCAGCGTGATTTGACAGTTCTGTATTCGTGCGAGGTTTTATATCAAGTTCCATTATTTTATCAACGAGATCATCAAACTTATAGTCGTCTTTCTCAATTCTTTTTTTTAATGATATATATACGATATGACCACGTGATAAAATTATCATCGTTTACACTTTTATAGCCTGGGTTTAATACCTTAGATTTATCATATTAACCCGATAATATTTTTCCAGGTAAATCCGATTCGTTAGTACTTTTAAGACCTTCGATAAATTCTTCATTAAGTTTTTTAATCAGTTCAATATTTTTTCCGTTTCGGGGTAATATTGTTTTCACAATAGGAGACTGCTAGGCAAGTTGTACAATGTTTTCGGATATTTGTTCAAGCTCAGGAAGAATAGCTTTTACCCACTTATCTTCATCTTTAATATCTCCAAATATCTCCGTTCAGTAGCCATAGCAGCCTAATCAGTGGCTGTAGTAACAGGCTTAAATAACTGTTCTGTATTACTTACAAAGTCAACATGAGAATCTTGTCGCTGTTTAAGTTTTTCTTTAAGTTTATCTCGTACCGGAATAAATTTTTTAATCGCGGCTAATCTTTCTCGAGCTAGTTTAGTAAAATACGGTTGTTCAGTATATCAGTTTCTATTTTATAAAGTTTTAAATAATTGCAACCTAATCACACGCGATGACCACATACCCGAATTTAGTGTTTTAGTTCGTGAAGTTGACCTGTTGATGTCAACCAAACACGACGACAAGTTATTTTTATTGTTATTATGATAGCCCAGAAAATAATGTATAAGGTTCACCCGCTCTCGATATATGTTTCTCGTATCTCGATACGAGGGAAAAAAGTAAATAATAATAATAATAATAATAATAATAATAATAATAATAATAACAATAACAGTCATTTTGTTAAAATAATGCCCGCATAAAATTTGTAGGGTTCGGCCTCCCTTCTTCTCATTTTGATAATGTTTAATAGATATAGAACCTAAACATACAACAGAAAACTCTCTCTCTCTCTCTCTCTCTCTCTCTCTCTCTCTCTCTCTCTCTCTCTCTCTTTCACGGTGATATAATTACAATGTTTCATAATAAATGATTCGAACTAGCAATTCAATTATATTGGATTAATTAACATAAGAATGCACACACGTGATAAAGAAAACTACAAACAAATTACAAAATACAAACATAAAGCGTGAATGATTCACATTGACTAAACAATGGAAAGATGGATATAGTTCACTCAGCTAGCAAACAAATGTAGACGTTTACTCGAATAGTATAATGTATTCACTCATAGTGAAATTATGCAAATGAAAAAGGACAGATATAATACTTATCTTTACAGTTTTGAAGTATACAATGGGATTTACGAACCCCAAAAGTTTAGCGCACGGCTACTAGCTTACATGCAAGGAGATACACTCCGTCGTCAGAACACTTTATTTCAGCTCTATGGCTATTACAGTTCAGCATCACACCTGCTATGACTAATTCATGTGGTTTGCAGTACAGCTTGCACCATGTAGACCTCGGTCACTCCGAATCTTGTAACGCTTGGGTCCCTCTAGCCACTCTGGACACCCGAGACGGCTCTACACTTTCTAGATGCTCCGGACACTAGGCTATGGACAACACCGGACACGCCAGATAATGGACATCTGAACACATCCAATATCGTTTACTATATATATATAACACGGGCATAAAAACGTACCAAACGTTATATATGGTAAGTTATACAGATAATATTACCGGCACAATAATTACAAAACAATAAGTTCAAAAATAAACTTAACCCCGCTCGATAAGACTTCAGCTGTACTAAACATTTCTTAAAAATGTAGCATTATTTTACTAATATACATCCTTCGCTATATTGTAAACAAGAAAATAAACGTGTGCATTATTCTGCCTACACCAAAGCTACAAAACATGCAAACAATTGACGTGGTAGTATAATAATGTTATCGTATATAAGAAAAATGATAAGCTTACATACCTCTACAGCTGGAGGTGTGCGAGTCCTTATAGTAGACCGCCAACTGACAATACAATCTGTAATGTAAACAGTTTTACATTCGGTGAGGTATATATATGCAGATATTGTCTGTGCATTGAATGCATTCGGTTCATCTCATTAAAAGTACATCGCACGTGCGGCATAGGATGAACCTAACTCACTATTTTGAAATAATACACAATATACATTATTCACCCTCGGATATTGTTGTAGCTTTATATTACTAATATCAATCATTATTCTGCCTAAACCAAAGCTACAAAATATGCAAACAATTGTCATGGTAGTACAATATTGTTATCGTATATAAGAAAAATGATAAGCTTACATACCTCTGCAGCTTGATGTAATATTACTGCAAAACTTCATAGCATTATCCTCTAACTTATTCTGCCAATTCGGTACTAAAACTACTGTATAGAAATTAATACACCAAATGCAATTACTGTCTACTTTTAACCCAGATAACCTGTCACCGGATGTTAAGGAGGGGACTTAAAGGAGAGTGTATGTAAATCAGATACATTAAATGCAGCTCTTACTTAAAATACAGTAGATACTGTGATGAAACTCCAATTCAAAACATACTACATTTTGTTTAGACTGCTCCGATTGCCCAGTGGAAAGAGCTTCCGCCTCGGATGCAGTAATTCGTTGGTTCGAACACCGGTCAATGGATACCAAATATTTATAAATAACAAATAAACTGGTACTGACAGCTGCCTCACTAGGGGCTAAGCTTTACAATGTTAGTGTTAGGACTGGTCGGCCTGGTGTCAGGATAATGTGTCTGGGTGGGACATCATGCTACATGTCTGCAGTATGATGCCCCAGTGCTACACAAGACTATTAACTGCCACAATGTAGACATCGTATCGATATGACTGAACAATTATAAAAGCTACGTTAAAAGTACAACATCACACAATCCATATTTTTTTAAAAAAGAAACGTCAATTTTAAAATGTATCGATTGTTTACACTAAGGTCAGAAACAATAATATTAGTCCTGTCTATTCATTTGTCCTTAGTAGCTACTAACACTGAACAACAATTGTCACATGATAAGGGTTATAATTTACATAACTTCATTATGTCCTAATGTACAGTGTGTACTGCCGTGTTCTTGACTGTGAAAGGTATCGTGAAATGAATCTGAATCCATATTGCAGATACTGAATATATTGTGCAAAGATTATTCTCAGGTATTATTTGTAATTAATTTCGAATATATTTCACTAGTTGAATCACACAATATCATTTTAATTCAAAAAATCAGTTTTGTATCTAAACAGAAAACGTTGCATTTATCTTTTCAATCAACTTCGCAGTAGAACATGAATGCCGACAACCCTGACTCTCTCATGTGCCATGGATATTATTTTAATATTTAATATTCCATTCCTATTATATGAACATATTGTATCACCACCAGGTCAGTAGTAATTAGATTATATTCTCTTATGTCATTCTATTAAATCCCAGAATACCTTGCATGTCCATTTACTATATTTATGTTTCTAATTCGCAAAATTACAAAACACTTGTATTAATTTAATTGTCATGTCTGACGTTTCATTCCTATTCAAAGTTAGAAACATCCGTTATTTACTGGAATCAATGCTAAATAATGTATGAGCGTTACGTATGAAGAGCAAAAATCGGGTTATAAAAGAAGAGCTGAAATTTGGCTAGAAAAAAAAAACACTTAAAGCCCTTAATGGAAACATCTGTTCATTCAAGCATAAGAGAAAGCACGTATTATCAAAAGGTTTCATATTAGAACAGTTACACATATTTGTAATGCATATGTCTAACGAAGAAAAAGGAAGTTTGACTCACCAATATGAAATGAAGAATGCTTTAATTTTAATAATTAAAATTAAAAAATAAATTTGACATAATCACTCACAAGGAGAGCATATATTTATTTGCAATTTATCTACACTTTCAGTATTTTTGGTAAACTTTATTCATAAAGCAATGGATGAGTATTTAATCCTGTACTAAAATGATTCTTGAATTTGGATTGAATAAGTAAGTATCGTCCATATTTCATAACCATACTATTAATATAAAAAAAATGGCTGAACAAAGTTTATCTTTGAGGTTTTATGTGACGTCCAATTGTCTCATCTCTTGTCAAAAAACGTATTTTCCAGACGACGCCTTACTGAACCGTGTACTCATCTGTGATTTAGTCTTCATTTTGCTATTTTCAGCGGAACCGTTAGAAATAAATATGTTGTTTTGTGCGCAATGAAAAGATTGTTGTATGGACAAGCTACGAAATTAGAAAACGTTTCTTTAACATAAATTTATTTTGGAGTTTACATCCAAGTACTTCTCCATGAAAGTGTTTGCTCTTAAAAAATGTCAAATTTGTGTCACATATCCAATACAACGTGCAATACTCGGTATGTCAATGAATCTTATCCAACATTAGAAAACATATTCCGTATAATGGTTTCGGTATGTTTAATTGTAGCGAATGCTCAGTTTTACAATCAGTGTATATTTTCTTAATAATTCATTTGTCCATTCGCTGGTACCGATCTTCACGAACTGGACAGTCTCTAGTCATTCGTACAATGGTAAGGTCATTCACCTAAAGGCTATTCTGAATAAAGCTTTGGCAGCTCCCTACTAAAAAGTAGTGGTAGGTTGGTAGTTCTATTCTGCCTCTGTGCGTGATGGGTACATTGCACACTATGTTCTGTAATCTCTTCAAAGATGGCGAATGATTGTTATATGTGTTCTCGCCACAAATGAACCTTTAACGCAGTAGTCAACTTATTTATGGCTTACAACTGTCAACCCACTGTGCATGCAAACAATACCATCTCGGGGACCATAGAAGTGATCACAGCTTGTAAGGCACAGTAATACTCATTGTTCTTGATTGTTTCTTCAAGGTTTTAGGTATTAGTTATGAAAAAAGTAACGTATATCACAAACTGTTTTGATGGAAATACAATGCTGAAGTAAATTGCATTAATTTTCTCGCACTTTTGTATTTCCTCCTAAAAAGAAATTTTTATCATACAATAAAGAGCACCGACCACATCATAACGTTTTCTGCTCTCATTTACTTGATTGAGGTCATAGAGAAAAACAGCTTTGGCTTGAAAAGTGTAGTGAAAACATTAATAGAGTAAATTTTCGAAGTTTGTGCAGAATATCGTACATTGATTTTGACACGTCTCTAAAAGACGAATAAAGCTAAACCAAATATACGTTGTTCTGTGCACCTAAAAGATGATTACAACAGCATAACAACCGCGTTTTCTATGGGGAGGGACAAGGTCAAGTGGGAGCCAATGGTTGACCCCCGTAAGTAGCTGATTGCACCAGTGCACATTAAATTGAGCCTTATAAAACTGTGTATCGCCATTAAAAAGGAAATGGGGGGGAGGGGGATTTCCTTTCTGATCTTTTCAGACCATTCATGGCGGCCTCCTCCTAAAAGATATGGGTACCTGAAGGTTTACTGTATTATTTTACCCGAAGGCTTATCTGTATGTTAGATTGCTATATTAAGTTTAGTTTTCTTGATACCTTATAGTTCTTTTCATTGGCTTTTTATGAATGGGTGTATAGGTATATGTCAACACTTTTGTGGACATTTTTTATATCGGTTTGTACAGATTAGATTAAACGTTTAGTGTCTCTATTGAATATTATGTTGTGTCAAGCACTTCGTCAAAAGTAAGTTTGTATTCCTCTCTGATTTTCCTTTCTATTTCAGTTTTACCAGATATTGATTGTGATAAATCATTCTGCATATCGTATTCTATGGATCTCCTTATTTTCTTCTTGTTCTTTTTCTCTGTTTGCTCCGTTTCTTGCATCTAGTCTTCTTCTACCATTTAAGTTGCCCGTTCAGTGTTTTGTTTCCCAAGTTGGTTTCTCACTTTTTGCTGGTTTCTCACTTCTTGTTGGTTGCTCACTTCTTGTTGGTTTATCTTTCTATATTTGTCCTTGGTGTTGTTTTTGTTATTGCTGTTTTTCAAATCTTATTTACATCTCTTTTGTTGTTCTTCATTGAGCTCTTTTATTATCAATTTGAATCACTTCTTGGAGCTACTGGTTTAGTACTTTGTAGGTCTCTTTCTTCCATTCTCTTGCTTTGTTGCGGCAATTCTTTCCCTTTCCCTGTATTCCGTGGTTTGGTTATTGGTATCTCCTCCTGTTGCCTTTTCTTTTGCTGGGTGTTTACCAAGGATTCTCCTTCTGCACATTTTTTGTCTGGGCATTTACATGAGGTGTGTCCCCATTTCCCAAACGTGGTACATTTCCTGGTTGATCCCCGGAAGGCGTTGATGTAACCACTGCACATCCAATTCGACCTTATGAAACAGTATGTCTGAGCTCTAAATAAGAAGTCGGCAGCCTTCAAGTATCTTCAAAACGTCTTTCTTAAGCTGTCGGAGGCAACGGTTAAAGCCGGTGGCTTCGTCGGACCACAGAAAGAAGATTATGGACTGCAATGAATGCAACAAGAAGCTTACTATTAAGTTGATAATAGTCTTGCAACAGCTTTGCCTCAGTTGTTCGATGTTTCCTGGGCAGCTACAAGGTTGAAAACTACATGGAGCTGGTTGACACTCTATCGAAGAAATACGGCACATTGTGATGCAGGGTGTCCCTCTAGTTCCATATCCTTGATGTTCATCTTGATAAATTCAAGGTGAACACGAGAGCGTTCACGGGAGAGCAAGGCGAGCGCCTCCTCCAGGATATATTGGACTTTCAACACTTCTACCAAGGACAGTATAACGAGAGCATGTCTAGCACTAGGGCATCATGCCGCAGACGTGTATCATGATGTCCCACCCAGTCACATTATCCTGACATCAGGCCAAACAGTCCTAACACTAACCTCTTAATGCTGTAAATCCTTGGTATGACTTGGCCGGGGATTGAACCCACGACCTCCCTTACCCGCGGCGGATATTCAAACCACTAGGCCACTGGAACAGTTCCAGGCCAGATGTAAAAAGATTATATTTCTATAATACGAACATATTTTATCCGTTAAAGGCCAGATGTAATTAGATTATAATTCCTATAATGGGAAAATATTTGGAACCCCGAGTGGCCGAGTGTTTAAAGAGCTCTCCGTTACGTATAACTGCCATATCACCTCTGTCTGCGTGGGTTTGAGTCTCAGATTCGGCCAATATGGGTATGTGAGAAAGCTTGCCTGAAACTTCTCGTGGGTCGGTGGTTCTTTCCGAATGTTTTCCCCAGGTTCTTCCTCCACCAGTAATAATGGCCGCCATGTATAGCCTATCGTGTGCTGAAAAATGGCGTACAACAACAACGAACATATTTTACCCCCAACAAGCTAGTTAAATTTAGATTTTATTCCTATAATACGAACATATTGTATCACTACGAGGTCACTATTAATTAGATTATTCTCCTATAATACGAACATATTGTATCACTACAAGGCCAGTAATAATTAGATAATATTCCTTTAATACGAACATATTGTATCATCACCAGGTCAGTTATAATTAGATTATATTCCTATATTACGAACATATTGTATCACAACGAGGTCAGTAATAATTAGGTTATATTCATATGATACGAACAAATATTAGCACTACCAGGCCAGTTCTAATTTGATTCTATTCCTATAATACGAACATATTGTATCACTACGAGGTCACTATTAATTAGATTATATTCCTATAATACGAACATATTGTATCACTGCAAGGCCCGTAATAAATAGATTATATTCCTATAATAAGAACATATTGTATCACCACCAGGCCAGTTATAATTAGATTATATTCCTATAATACGAACATATTGTATCACCACCAGGCCAGTTATAATTAGATTATATTCCTATAATATGAACATATTGTATCACCACCAGGTCAGTAATAATTAGATTATATTCCTATAATACGAACATATTGTATCACTACCAGGTCAGTAGTAATTAGATTATATTACCACTCTATATTACATTATGAAATTGCATCCGATTATTGTAGATAAGTGGAATAGACACGCCACGTGAAATTTTCAGGTAAAGAACTCTACATATTTTGTGAACTACTATCGCGTTTTGTTGAGTGTGTGTCTGTGAATACTGTTGAGACTCATGTCTTTGCAAAGGTTCCTTATTTCACCAGTTAAAGTCGTAATCGAAATCAATCGAAGTGATTAGTGACCTTAGATATCAGTAATAGCATCACGTTAACTTGTATTCTGAACATAGGAATGGTAATTACTTTAACAAAGTACAAACATGATGCCTTGCTTTTATTTGTTTGTTTGCTTGCTTCTGTTTTTTATGAGGGGGCATTTTGTTTTTTGTTTCAGGTTGGTAGTATTTTGTTTTTTTGTGTCTTTGTGGGGGTGGAGGTATTGGTCATAAATACATACATACATACATACATACATACATACATACATACATACATACATACATACATACATACATACATACATACATACATACATACATACATACATACATATGTACTCAACAAAGATGTGAAACAAAATTTATTGACAGTGAACAAGGGAGACAACTTTTTGAGTCTTATTGAAAGTAGCTAACTTGTTCAGGTCCCAATTCAGTGCATCTTATCAAGGACTAAAGATTAAAATTTGTCTGTCGAGTTGGAAAGAAAGATAACTCTTCCTAATCTGGTCGTGTGTCATGTACGTCTCTGTGTGTGTGTGTGACGCTTAGAGCAATACCTTTAGTCCATTGTCGGCATGTCCTATTTGTAGCTTGCTATGATTAACTTCGTCAAACTTTAGAAACGTGTTAGCCATTGCTTACAAATTCGTTTCGTCGCTACATTTTATAAATATTAAAGTGTCATAATTTGGCAAGTAGTGCATGTACATTAATTATAAATATATAAAACTGAGAAAAAAGAGAAAAAGACAAAGAGACAGACAGACAGAGAAAGATATACTGGCTATCGGAGGCAATTACATTACTGACATGGATGCTCGTTGAGAAAGCAGTAACAAATACAAGAACAATATCAGATGAGTCTTAAAAAATGTTTCCTTAATAGGCACCTATTTTTTTCTCGTCCCGTGCAAATAAAATCCTTTTGTCTTGCTTGTAATAATTGATTGATATATTTTTTTATTTTGTGAAGCTGTTTTATTAATCATTATCTTACTTACCTTCTTTGATTACATTGTTCTGAATGCATTTTTTTTTTACTTGAACCACTATGCATGAACAAGGCGGTACCATAATAAGTACTTAACATTTTGAAAAGAATTGGACAAAGCCTAACATTAGCGAACTTAGCTTCGTTCATACATTTACTAATTACGTATATTATGTACTAACTTGACGATGTAAGGTCTAGTGAAGGAACAACGAGTACAATATCATCAAGAATATGACGTTACGTCATGAACGTGTTTAGCATAAGGATATGTGCGTTCGCTACCTTTGCTAACGATGACACATTACGCTGCTTGTAATATCAACATCGGAAATATAACCTGTCATTGATTGGTATTACCTTCTTTTGTGTCATTCTCCTGATTCTGCTTATGCATTAGTACAAAGCAAACAAAGAAGCACATTTCGTTCAGTCTCCATCCCAGCTGAAATCTACAAGGAAGGGGGCACATTATTTATTCCTTACATACGTGTATTGAATTCCTTACATGCATGAATCTAATTCTTACATGTGTGTATAATAGTCCTTACATGTGTGTATAATAGTCCTTACATCTGTGTATAATAGTCCTTACATCTGTGTATAATGGTCCTTACATGTGTGTATAATAGTCCTTGCATATGACTTTGACTTCCTTGCATGCATATTTTACGTATATTATATTCCTTGCATACGTGTATTTTATTTCCTGTATACGTGTGTTATATTCCTTGCAAACGTATTTTATTTCCTGTATACGTGTGTTATATTCCTTGCAAACGTATTTTATTTCCTGTATACGTGTATTATATTCCTTGCATACGTGTTATATTCCTTGTATACGTGTATTTTATTTCCTGTATACGTGTATTATATTCCTCGCATACATGCAATTGTATTCTCTACTTATATATATATATATATATATATATATATATATATATATATATATATATATATATATATATATTCGTTACCCTTATTGTATTTCATTGTATTTCTTGCATATATGTATTGTATTATTTATATGCATTATTGATTGCTTTTTGCTTGCTCTCACACACTCAAGACATCTTCATTGCCCCTCTGTTATTCGACAGCCGAATATTGCGCTCTATCTGGGTTCGATCATGAAACACTATGTTATTTGATGTCCAGCTCAACACAACAATGCGCACAATCTCTACAACACGAAGTCCTATATTCTTTACCACAACTGCAAATATTCAGCAATATTCACTGTCAATAAAACTCACCTGTTTCGACTGCAGGGACAAACTTAGAGACTTAATTGTGTTTTGTATCTTATATGTTTTCAGCATGTTTTTATGTTTTCCAGTTTCATTGTTTTTGTCATTTGTTTTTCTGTAGTGTAGTCTTATCATTATTGATGGTGTAAAGCTCTTAGAGATTTGAAAGATTAGGCGCTCTATATAAAGTTCGCATTATTATTATTATTATTATTATTATTATTATTATTATTATTATTATTCCTCTTCCACATCTGCGTCGCCAGGCAACAACCACACAAATGTTGACTAAGGCTATGCCAGTGACAAATTTCCACTGTACAATGGATATCACCTCACATCCAGCAGTCCGCTTGCCTTCTAGATGCCTAATCTGGCTGATGCCATTGCCGTAAGATATGAGAGCTATTTCAGCACGTAGTGTTGAATGGTCTTCAACATATGGCCGTACACCACAATTAATTTTACTATATGTTCTCTACATATATTTCTCAGCACTGACCTTTCCACAGTGTGACAATGAATACAAATCATATGAAAATCTAAAATACCCCCAAAGATGACTTCACCGTGAAATTCTTGTCAAGGGTTGACCGGCATTTTGGTGAGCTGCTGCACTGTAAACAAAACAGCATGTACACAGACCACATATTTCACTTCCGGGTCATTACCAAGGCCTTATTACTCCATGTGCACTGTCGCCAAATTACACACTGACAACCACTCTCTCTGCTCTTATTCTCAAGAATAAACAATTACCTTTAAATCCCTACCAAATAAGCATCAATATAACTCTTCTATCACCACCAAAATGAGAGAGGACAAAATGTTCGAAAAATAGACTGGAACTACATTCGTGGGTACTGAACTGGAAGTATTAATTGTGATGTGATTCCATATGGTATACACCACTCCTTTGTAGCTGAGCCATCTGCATGCTCTGCTAGCTTCAACCTTCAACGTCCTCTATGGACCACATTAAATTGCTTTCGCACAGGACAGGGTCGTTGTGCAGTCAACCTTGTCCAACGGGACCAGGCCACTAACTCTTGCTGTTGCTGTGGAGCTCTTCAGACCATGTAACAAAATGTGAACAACTGTCCACCGACAAAGTTCTCCGGTGGACTGCATGCTCTGCACGTTGCTGATGATGACGTTAAATGACTGAGCACGCACTGCGCACGATAAAATTATAATATGTAACAACAGACCATGCAGCTTTACATGTATTATCAGTCATCTTGAAGTACGAGAGGAAATAATTTTCTTACTCGAATATTGAATATGGGAAAGCTTTTCATTCGGTTTACAGATGGGTCTTTAGAAACTTTTCCTAACAAACATCATAAATAGTCGGATATCTTTAGAATTTTTCTCAATTTAAATCTAAATCGTAAATCTTCAATTAAGTTTGCTACACAACAGGGTGTTTTGTGGTGGTGGTGGCGGGATAGTTACTTGTGGTTGTAAGGTAATGTGAAACTCTCGCGATATTATTTTCATTGGCTCTAAACTATCTGGAGTATTTGTATCCAGTGGCGTAGCGACGGGGGCGGGGAGGAGAGGGGCATTCTCCAGCGGCGCCGGTGGCTTGGAGGCGCCAAATGGGACCCAAATCGGCCCAAAGTATCAACATAACCGCGCGACAGGGGCAGGCGGGGGCACAAATTTGGGTGTTTTGCCCTGGGCGCCAAATATCCTCGCCAAGCCACTGTTTTTAGCGTACAATGAACAAAGGTTTCTGGCACAGAATTGTACTTGAAACGTTTGATTTTACTAAATGCATATAGTACTGTATTATTTAGAACTGATGATGACTCTTTCCTAGAAAACCAAATTGTTTTCTTTGAGTACATTCAGATCTGGAAACTAAATGTCAAGTTAACATTTAAAAAATATTTTTTTAATCACGTAATTGCAATCAGTTCATAGTTAAATTGGGCGGAAACCCCATCTATAATTGTTAGGAATATAAATACGTATATATTATTTATTCAAAGAATCTGAGATTTAAAAATCGAAACACAACGTTCAGCATGGGAAAAGAGCCATGCATCTGTCCTTCACCAAAAAACAACAACCTCTAAGTTCTGCTTTTCAGTTACAATTGTTCCACCACACAATTCCACCTATGTTGCATACATACATACATACATACATACATACATACATACATACATACATACATACATACATACATACATACATACATACTGATCATAACACAAAGACTATCTCATTCACTTCCTTTACCCCAAACTATAAATATCAGCAACACCAACATTAAATTGACAGTCAGTACGAAACCTATGAGTTACTCAGGACAGTACTCTCACACTGCACATCAACATGAACATATGCAAGGCTGCATATCCTGAGCTGAGACGAATCAGCTTCATTTGCAAATATCTTTTGGTTGATACCACTGAGAGACTTGTGTGTTTATTATTACTTTCGAGACTGTACTACTGTAACTCAGTTCTGGCTAGTTCGTCTCAATACCTACTCCAGAAACTTCAAAAGGTTCAAAACACAACCTCTCGGATCATTGTTAGAGTACCTTACCAGAGCATATCTCCCCGTCGCTCTGTACCGTACACTGGTTATCCATTCGATCCAAAATCAAACACAAAATTTGTTCTCTGTGCTACGTTTCACTGACGGACTACAGTCCAATATACCTATTAATACTCACCTTTATCGACTGCAAGAAAAAACTTACAGACCTAAAACTGTTTGATACCATGAATATTTTCAGCATTTTTATGTTTCCTAATTTCATGGTGCTTTGCTGTTTGTAGTCATATCATTATCTAGGTTGTGAAGATCGTAGATCTTCTAAAGATTAGGCGCTATACAATGTCCTCATTTTGCAGGTAATGTATATTTAAATTGCTTTTTGCAATGACTATAAAGTTACTATCTCTACAATAGGTTGGGTGTCATAAATTGGTTGTATATATTTGGTTATTGACGTTTCATAATAGTCAGATTGGTTTATTTGTAGTTGGCGGTACGGCATCGTAACTAGCAAATAGGCAAAATAACCACTAGGGCCCTAACAGGGCAACCTTGTTGGAGAAGAAGCACAAAGTTGGCAAACAGACAATATTCTTGGGAAGAGCAATTTAGTTGGCAAAAGCTCAATGTGTTTGTTGGCAACGTGCCAACATTTCTGAAAACATACCATCATAGCTAAAAACAGGACAACATGGTTCGTACTAGCGTAACATCATTGTTGGCAGCAAAACAATGTATGTGGCAACAGAGCAACACCGTGGAGTGACCGGAAATGGAACGAGATGCAAAAAATGTCCGTTTAAAGATTTTCATTTTGAGCTGTGTATTTAGGATCTTTAACTGTACGTTTGAATGCTGTCATTGCATATATTTGCATGAACCACACGCATTTTAAATTTGCTTTTAACTAATACCACGTGTATATTATTTCGAGTGCGTAACTCATTCATTTTATATTTGTATATGACAAAGTCACTATTATATCATATACTGAACTTTTTTCAACTATTCATCGGAGAATCTAATTTCATATTGTATTAATATCATCGTGTGTATAGGCAATGCATAATTGCCGTATTTGTGTTTGTTTAGTTTTTGGTTTTCATTTATTTGAATATACTTTTTTTATTGATCTATTTATATTGTTGTATAAATATGTATGCTGACTCTCGTGCATTTTTAGTATCATGTTGGTTTACTTTGCATCAGTTATGTTCGGTATTTTCAGTTTAAAATGTGCTCAACCGTCTTTTACGTTCAAAGTTAACCCTCGTGTCATTGTTACCCTCTTTTATTGTCGTATCGTGAAATGATTCCTTTACTACTACGCAGAGTTGAAACGTTGTGAATATTTTGTTACAAGATGATAGCGGTCTATCCTGTTACATATTGTATGGGAACATGTCGGGGGCATTTTATTTATTGTTTGGGGAGATTAGTGAGAGTAATAGTTATTGAATTGGGAGATGTCGAAAGTAATATAGTTATTGTATTGGGAGATTCCAAAGCAATATATTTATTTTATGGGAAGATGGAGCGAGTAATCTAGGCATTGTATAGGGATATGACGAGAGTATTCTAGTCATTATATGGATATATGGCGAGAGTCATCTAGTCATTGTATGAGGATATGGCGAGAGTAATCTAGTCATTGTATGGGGATATGGCGAGAGTATTCAAGTCGATGTATGGGAAGATGGCGAGAGTAATTTAGTCATTGTATGGAAAGATGGCGAGAGTAATTTAGTCATTGTATGGAGAGATGGCGAGAGTAATTTAGTCATTGTATGGAGAGATGGCGAGAGTAATTTAGTCATTGTATGGGGAGATGGCGAGAGTATTCAAGTCGATGTATGGGGAGATGGCGAGAGTATTCAAGTCGATGTATGGGGAGATGGCGAGAGTATTCAAGTCGATGTATACGGAGATGGCGATAGTATTCAAGTCGATGTATGGGGAGATGGCGAGAGTATTCAAGTCGATGTATGGGGAGATGGCGAGAGTAATATTACTCATTGTAACAGGAGATTGCATTAGTAATCTATTCATTGTATGGGAAGATGTCGAGAGCATTATTTGTATTGTTTGGGGAGATGCTCTTTTTTTACTTCCATGTATTATATTACTGAAGGGAAAGAACGTGATTTGATGTTCAAACTGCAGACAAATGTGTTCAGTATTTATTAATTATAGCAAGCCAAACGCTGGTCGAGGAAAGAGAACGATCAAATTAGCGGTAACGTCTACGAGTTGGGACATTCATTTGGATAGCCGTTTACTTTCCCAAACAAGCATTGCGTGGTATATTTTGATTTGTATTGTACGCTGCCCACTTGAACATGACGTCATAGACGCTATGATGAGAAATGACAAATCTACTTAATTCAGTTTAAGCCAATGATGTATTGACAATTTTGTGTGCATTTCGTCACTATTACAGTCTTGGATACCCATTCGAATAATGACTCACATTTTTGGACACAAAATGCCTTTATAGAAACGTTGCAAAACTACAAATGTGGATTAATACATTTTTGTTTATAGCTGTTTGTTTCCTTAATATCAAAAACTCTGCGTCCATGTTGGTAAAAGTACATTGTGCTAGATCATTCTAAGTTTAGCTTTATCAACATTTGACCCTAGTAAATGTGTTCATGTTTAACTTTCTTTTTGGTGTTTTATATAATTGTTCACGAAGATGAGTTGACTGGCAAATTTGAGTGGATTGGGCTGATTGTACAAAAACATATAAATTTACAAGTACAAATGTTGTTGGGGTTTTCCTTTTATATTGGTCTTATATTTTTTAAACTCATTGACACACTCTATCTATTTATCTCTGTTGATCTCTTCTTTCGACTTGTTCCATAAAGATTGTTTCGCTTTGATCTGACTGATCCATCGTAATTGATATTTTATCCTTTATGTTGACTTTACGTATGGATGTTCTCTTTCATGTCGGCAGGCAAAAATGAAACACTTCACTTCTCAGTCTTCCATATCGTTGTCCATCCTGTACAGTCACGAATAATGACTAATGGCAAATCAGTATCGCTAGGTGGGGAAAATTGATCGGGGACGCTTTCTTAATAAAGCGGACAGTTCACCTTTCAGGTGTTTAGCATGTTATTAATTATAGCAAGCCACACGCTGCTTGTCACCTCATATGCACCTCAAGAGGGTGTTGGTCGCATTCAGGTTTTCCGAATAATTGATAACAAAACATATTAGATGAGAAAAACAGGGAACTTGTATTGATCTTGTCTGGACGAGAGGACGGATAAGGAGATAAAAAAGTAGACGTATATCCCACACCTCAGTGAAAGATGCGAGCGTGTGTAACAAAGGCTACGACAAAAGGAAGTAAAACTGAATTTTGAGGTGCAGTAGCGCCCACTAGATCTCCTGATCCCCCAAGTTTGCAAATTGGAAGAAAGAAGAAAATTTTCGATTCTCTGTCTTCATCAATCCTAAAGATTGATGGAATCAAATGTGTGATGCTTGTAGAAAGCTGTCCATGAGATGTATGTTAAGCCAAAAGACAAATAAAAATAAACTTCCCATATCTGAAGAGCGCCAATTTTCAAAACTGGCTGCCGTAATGTTAATTGTCCTCGGTGTCAGTTTTGCCCCAAAAATGCCATACTATACTACTAATATCAAAGGGGAAAGACGTTTTTCCTAGCTCTTTTACTATCCACACGGGAAGGAGCAACAAAATAAAATCACAAAATTACTATCCATACACGGGAAGGAGCAACACAACAACCAAATATAGCGTCCACTCACGGGAAGGAGAACAAAAACACTAAATATACAATCAACACACGCTAAGGAGAAAAAAAGACAACCAAATATAATATCCACTCACGGCAAGGAGAACAAAAATACCAACTCTACTATCCACACATGGGGAGAGGGGCAAAAACAACACCAAATATACAACCCACACACCCTAAAGAGTAAAAAATCAAACACCAAAATTCTAACATACAGGAAGAGGGGGAGAAAACAAAATCTACTATCCACATACGGGAAGGAGCAAATCCCTCCTGTACCACGACCTCAGTATCACCAAATCATTATTACAAGACAAAGCAACAGCATAAAATGTCTTTCGTAAGAAGCAGTCAAATAACAAGGACTGATTTGAGGCTAACTCCGCCACACTCACGCCTTCCATAGAAGAGCGTCGCATGGCAATACTCATATGGAATATATGATTCCACTGCCAGAAGGCACTACAGGCATACAGGCCTATATGAGTTAAAGTGCAGAGATTAGCATAGCAGTGCGCCAATTAATACTGGTTTCAGCTCTGTCAGAGCATCCAGTCAGCAGCAAATATGGGAAACATCAGTGGAATGTACGATGTCCAAAATAATGCAATGGGTCCCACGAAGAAAAAGATATTACTGTAGTCTTCCGTAGGCGATAAAATCCTCGACAAGGACAAGCAGATGGAGCATTGGGTAGAGTAGACCTCTGAACTGTACTTCAGAGAGAACCACGTGACTAATGATGCCTTCAAAACCTCCCGGTAATGATCTAACTGGACGCGAAATCTACTGTAGCAGAACGTAAGAAGGCTTTAGAGAAACTGTCCTTAGGTTCGTCCCCAGGGAAGGATGGCATCTCATCATAAATACGGCTGCAGTGTGTTGATCACGCACATGCACGTCCTCCTCTGCTTATAATGGGATGAGGGTGTAGTGCCTCAGAACATGAGAAAAGCCTACATCGTAACCCTGTACAAAACCAATGGCGACACAGATAATTGCAGCAACAGCAGGGGCAAATCCCTACTCAGCATTGTGAGTAAAGTCATCGTACGCGTTCATACTGAACAGACTGCAAACGCTTGCTGATAGAGTGCATCCAGAGTCGCAGTGCGGGTTCTGCGCAGAGAGGTCCACAATCGACATGATCTTCTCTGTCATGTAGCTGCAGAAGAAATGCAGAGAATAACACAAATCCCTTATCCACTTCTTTATAGACTCACCTCAGCAGAGACGGAATCTTCATAATCCTGGGGAAGATTGGACGCCCTCCAAAGATGCTAAGCATGATCCATTCATTCCACTATGACATGAAAGGGACAGTGTAGTACGTTGGCTCAACAACCAACCCTTCAACATCCGCAGCGGGGTGAAACATGGTTGCGTCCGAGCTCACGTGCTTTCCGGCATCTTCGTGGCTATCCAGCTCAAACATGCATTTGGGACGTCCAAAGAAGAGATATATCTGCACACGAGATCAGACTGCAGACTGTTCAACCTGGCATGACTAAAGGTAGAGAACAGAGTGCGTGAAGCAAACATCAGGGACATGCTCTTCACAGACGATCCTGCTCTAGCCACTCGCACAGAAACTCAGTAAGAGCTCCTGATGCAATACTTTGCTACAGTATGCGGTAGGTAAGTTTGGACTGGCCATCAGCCTAACATAAACAAACGTTATGGCTCAGAACGCGGACCCCAGCATTATCAGCCACACTGTAAACTTGAGGTAGTCAGTCAGTTAACGTACCTTGGATCTACCATCATCAACAACTTATCGCTGGATGCTGAGCTCAACAACTCTCTCCAGGTTGTCGCAAAGAAAGTGGAACAACAGTATGCTGACCCTGAACATTAAGATCTCTGTGTACCGTGCCTGCGTGCTAATCTCTCCTGTATGCCACTGAAATCTAGACTCTGTACTCCTCGCAAGAGAACAGACTGAGCGCGTTTCACATTTTACATGCAATGATGCAGACGCGTACGTAGGACCACTCAGAGTGATTGGATAACAAACAACGAGGCGCTTGAACGTGTCAAGATTCCCAGCATGGTCATACTCCTCCACCATTTTCGTATCGGTTGGCTGGGCTATGTACGTCGGATGGATGATGGACTGATCCCCAAAGACATTCATCATTCGGAACTTGCCTCTAGCAAATGATCTATTGGAATGGCACATCCGCGGTACAAGGATGTCTGCAAGCGTGACATGAAAACCCATGACATCGTTGTCAACACCTGGAAAACGTTTGCTCTAGACAGGCCCAAAACACGACACGCTCTGATCACTGGTTTGAAAGCCGGAGTGGACAAGGTGCAATTGCGAGTTGATCTCTGAGGAAGAAGAAATAGTTTCAACACAAACCAGACTCAACTTTCAAGTGCAGAAAAGACTGCCACTCCCAAGTTGGGATACATAGCCACTACAGATGCTGCACAACCACAAACCGGGAGAAATGAGAGAATTTCTAATCGTCTCTCAAGATTAACGGATGTCAATACACACTAGATATCACCTTTGTAGCTGTAGAATCAACGGCAAAAGCAAGGAATATCATCGCTTCTGTCGAAGAAGGTGATGTTTGTTAAGAAAAGTGTTTAGTATGTCTGTTAAAATATCAAATGAGGAAACACGAATGTTAAATCGGGGATTTGTTGACATAGTGGTCAAAGATATTAATTTGGTGTTTGTTTTCTGCTCTTTCCGGTGTTTTGATAGTATATGTGTGATTTTTTGTTTGCTCTTACAAGTATGTGGATAGTATATTTGTGGTTTCTTTTTGCTCCTTTTCATGTGTGGATAGTCAATTTGTTGATTTTATCCTTTTCCCATGTGTGGATACTAGATTTTGTTTCGTCTTTCTGTGGCTGAATAGTATATTCTGGGCTTTGTTTTTTCTCTTCCAGTGTGTGGATAGTATATTTGGAGTTTGTTGTTTCTTCCTCTTCCCGTATGTGGATAGTATATTTGGGATTTGTTTTCATCTCAACTTTGCACGGTTGATACTAATTTTGGGCTTTTCTACTTACCTTCTGCGTGGATAGTAAATATTTAGTATTTTGATAGTAAATATTGAGGTGTTTACCCATCCTTTCTATGTGGATATTGAATAATATGAACTGTTATTGTAAGGAATGTTTCCACCCGAGTCCATGCTTGACACATTTAACCTGAAGCGTTTAGCATTCTCTCCATTCTACGGAATAACAAAACATAATCGACAAAATTAAGCAGTAAACGATCTGGGTATGGTGGAGGAGATGTTCTTCAATCTAAATGATGATCATAATTCTTATTGCCCCCATCGAGTGAAGATGGAAGTCAACTGTTTTATACAGACGAAGGAATGACTACGTGTGGTATTGAAACAAGTAAAGGAGGAGATGGATGATGACGAGAGAAAAAGATGATCCGAGTCTGGAACCAGAAATTGAAAACAAGAAGAGAAAAATGAGAAAAGGAAAAAAGGAGGAGAAAGAGGAAACAAGATCATAAGTAAGTATTCTTTTTACATAAAATGTATACAGTCTTTAATACCTTTGGCAAGTTAATGTATGGCTCAAGAAACATTGAACTTTAAGTGCAAATGCAGCAAACTTGAAAAAAGTAACGATTCTCTGATTATCCGTGATGTATATCAAGTAAACGTTGCTGGTGAGTTTTATGAATGTTAAGCCTTTACTCAATACAGGCCATAGGCCGATTAAACCGATATGTCCCAATCGAGCCCCTTTCTCACATGGGCTCCATGCGTTAGTAATTTTTAACAAAATAAAATCTATAGAAAGTAAGCAATTTTAAAGCGAAATGAAAAGTTAAGTTTATTAATTAAAATTGGTTAAAAGTTTACATCCAAATGCCATGCTCGCTGCCTCGCTAGGCATTCAGCATTAAGAGGGTTAGTGTTAGCACTGGTCGGCCAAGTGTCAGGATAATGTGACTGAGTGGGACATCATACTACATGTCTGTGGCATGGTGCCCAATGCTAGACATCATTATAAACTGCCACTGTTTAAACGTTGTTGCGACTTAACTGCAAAAGGTGCATTAAAATTAAAATCACACACACACATATTATTATTATAATTATTATTATTATTATAATAATTATTATTATTATTAGTAGTAGTAGTAGTAGTATTAGTAGTAGTAGTAGTAGTAGCAGCAGCAGCAGTAGTAGCAGCAGCAGCAGCAGTAGTAGTAGGAGTATTAGTAGTAGAAGTAATCTGTTGGAGCATAAACGGAACAACAGAGGTCTCATTAACTATTCCCTCAGCCTGATCATTTTTAATCTTGTTAGCGTACTAGCAGTATTAATCAATATTACAACCGTTGTAATTTGTTTGCAAAAGAAACTCAAACAGCAGTTGGAGGAAATCTAAAAACCATAAAATCAGGGACATATGATTGGCAGCGACGGAACGTAGCATCGTCTGGGAACTGAAATGCATCGCACACTAACAAAATGATAATTTTACAAATTAATTGCATGCAGCATCATTTTATAAAATCCGCTCCTGATGATGGACGTTTTCTATGCAAGTACGTTTTTTAATAAGACACAACAACTATTACAACGGAAAGAACTTGAATATATTCTTTCAACTGTAATTACTGTCAAAGGAAACCAACCCCAATTATTTTATATAATTGCATAGTGCACCGGATTTAGATATGATAAAATGAGATTGTTCTGAAATCTAGCATTTGGATAGCAAATATTAAATCAAAGATGTTTTGCCAAAAGTAATGCATTTTAGAAGAGTTAGACAGTATTTACGTTCTTATTTTAAAGGCTGCATCAATTCCAGAGGTTTCAGTATTATGGAAGTTTAATCGAGAAATAATGTGTACTAACTTCTTTGAATAAGGCATTTTGATTGTCACGATTAAGATACGTAGCATGTCATTTTGATTGTCACGATCAAGATACGTAGCATGTTATTTTGATTGTCATGATCAAGATACGTAGCATGTCATTTTGATTGTCACGATCAAGATACGTAGCATGTCATTTTGATTGTCACGATCAAGATACGTAGCATGTTATTTTGATTGTCACGATCAAGATACGTAGCATGTTATTTTGATTGTCATGATCAAGATACGTAGCATGTCATTTTGATTGTCACGATCAAGATACGTAGCATGTCATTTTGATTGTCACGATCAAGATACGTAGCATGTTATTTTGATTGTCATGATCAAGACACGTAGCATGTCATTTTGATTGTCACGATCAAGACACGTAGCATGTCATTTTGATTGTCATGATCAAGACACGTAGCATGTCATTTTGATTGTCACGATCAAGACACGTAGCATGTCATTTTGATTGTCACGATCAAGACACGTAGCATGTCATTTTGATTCTCACGATCAAGACACGTAGCATGTCATTTTGATTGTCATGATCAAGATACGTAGCATAATATTTTGATTGTCACGATCAAGACACGTAGCATGTTATTTTGATTGTCACGATCAAGACACGTAGCATGTTATTTTGATTGTCACCATCAAGATACGTAGCATGTCATTTTGATTGTCACGATCAAGACACGTAGCATGTCATTTTGATTGTCATGATCAAGATACGTAGCATGTTATTTTGATTGTCACGATCAAGACACGTAGCATGTCATTTTGATTGTCACGATCAAGACACGTAGCATGTTATTTTGATTGTCACCATCAAGATACGTAGCATGTCATTTTGATTGTCACGATCAAGACACGTAGCATGTCATTTTGATTGTCATGATCAAGACACGTAGCATGTCATTTTGATTGTCATGATCAAGACACGTAGCATGTCATTTTGATTGTCACGATCAAGATACGTAGCATGTCATTTTGATTGTCATGATCAAGACACGTAGCATGTCATTTTGATTGTCACGATCAAGACACGTAGCATGTTATTTTGATTGTCACGATCAAGACACGTAGCATGTTATTTTGATTGTCACCATCAAGATACGTAGCATGTCATTTTGATTGTCACCATCAAGACACGTAGCATGTTATTTTGATTGTCATGATCAAGATACGTAGCATGTCATTTTGATTGTCATGATCAAGACACGTAGCATGTCATTTTTATTGTCACGATCAAGACACGTAGCATGTCATTTTGATTGTCATGATCAAGACACGTAGCATGTCATTTTGATTGTCACGATCAAGACACGTAGCATGTTATTTTGATTGTCATGATCAAGATACGTAGCATGTCATTTTGATTGTCATGATCAAGACACGTAGCATGTTATTTTGATTGTCATGCTCAAGATACGTAGCATGTCATTTTGATTGTCACGATCAAGACACGTAGCATGTTATTTTGATTGTCATGATCAAGATACGTAGCATGTTATTTTGATTGTCACCATCAAGATACGTAGCATGTCATTTTGATTGTCACCATCAAGACACGTAGCATGTCATTTTGATTGTCACCATCAAGATACGTAGCATGTTATTTTGATTGTCACGATCAAGACACGTAGCATGTCATTTTGATTGTCACGATCAAGACACGTAGCATGTCATTTTGATTGTCACGATCAAGACACGTAGCATGTCATTTTGATTGTCACGATTAAGATACGTAGCATGTTATTTTGATTGTCACGATCAAGACACGTAGCATGTCATTTTGATTGTCACGATCAAGACACGTAGCATGTCATTTTGATTGTCACGATCAAGATACGTAGCATGTCATTTTGATTGTCACGATCAAGATACGTAGCATGTTATTTTGATTGTCATGATCAAGATACGTAGCATGTCATTTTGATTGTCACGATCAAGACACGTAGCATGTCATTTTGATTGTCACCATCAAGATACGTAGCATGTTATTTTGATTGTCACCATCAAGATACGTAGCATGTCATTTTGATTGTCATGATCAAGATACGTAGCATGTTATTTTGATTGTCATGATCAAGATACGTAGCATGTCATTTTGATTGTCACGATCAAGACACGTAGCATGTCATTTTGATTGTCACGATCAAGACACGTAGCATGTCATTTTGATTGTCACGATCAAGATACGTAGCATGTTATTTTGATTGTCACCATCAAGATACGTAGCATGTTATTTTGATTGTCACCATCAAGATACGTAGCATGTTATTTTGATTGTCACGATCAAGACACGTAGCATGTTATTTTGATTGTCACGATCAAGACACGTAGCATGTTATTTTGATTGTCATGATCAAGATACGTAGCATGTCATTTTGATTGTCACGATCAAGATACGTAGCATGTCATTTTGATTGTCACGATCAAGATACGTAGCATGTTATTTTGATTGTCATGATCAAGACACGTAGCATGTCATTTTGATTGTCACGATCAAGACACGTAGCATGTCATTTTGATTGTCATGATCAAGATACGTAGCATGTTATTTTGATTGTCACGATCAAGACACGTAGCATGTTATTTTGATTGTCACGATCAAGACACGTAGCATGTTATTTTGATTGTCACCATCAAGATACGTAGCATGTCATTTTGATTGTCACCATCAAGACACGTAGCATGTTATTTTGATTGTCATGATCAAGATACGTAGCATGTCATTTTGATTGTCATGATCAAGACACGTAGCATGTCATTTTTATTGTCACGATCAAGACACGTAGCATGTCATTTTGATTGTCATGATCAAGACACGTAGCATGTCATTTTGATTGTCACGATCAAGACACGTAGCATGTTATTTTGATTGTCATGATCAAGATACGTAGCATGTCATTTTGATTGTCATGATCAAGACACGTAGCATGTTATTTTGATTGTCATGCTCAAGATACGTAGCATGTCATTTTGATTGTCACGATCAAGACACGTAGCATGTTATTTTGATTGTCATGATCAAGATACGTAGCATGTTATTTTGATTGTCACCATCAAGATACGTAGCATGTCATTTTGATTGTCACCATCAAGACACGTAGCATGTCATTTTGATTGTCACCATCAAGATACGTAGCATGTTATTTTGATTGTCACGATCAAGACACGTAGCATGTCATTTTGATTGTCACGATCAAGACACGTAGCATGTCATTTTGATTGTCACGATCAAGACACGTAGCATGTCATTTTGATTGTCACGATCAAGATACGTAGCATGTTATTTTGATTGTCACGATCAAGACACGTAGCATGTCATTTTGATTGTCACGATCAAGACACGTAGCATGTCATTTTGATTGTCACGATCAAGATACGTAGCATGTCATTTTGATTGTCACGATCAAGATACTTAGCATGTTATTTTGATTGTCATGATCAAGATACGTAGCATGTCATTTTGATTGTCACGATCAAGACACGTAGCATGTCATTTTGATTGTCACCATCAAGATACGTAGCATGTTATTTTGATTGTCACCATCAAGATACGTAGCATGTCATTTTGATTGTCATGATCAAGATACGTAGCATGTTATTTTGATTGTCATGATCAAGATACGTAGCATGTCATTTTGATTGTCACGATCAAGACACGTAGCATGTCATTTTGATTGTCACGATCAAGACACGTAGCATGTCATTTTGATTGTCACGATCAAGATACGTAGCATGTTATTTTGATTGTCACCATCAAGATACGTAGCATGTTATTTTGATTGTCACCATCAAGATACGTAGCATGTTATTTTGATTGTCACGATCAAGACACGTAGCATGTTATTTTGATTGTCACGATCAAGACACGTAGCATGTTATTTTGATTGTCATGATCAAGATACGTAGCATGTCATTTTGATTGTCACGATCAAGATACGTAGCATGTCATTTTGATTGTCACGATCAAGATACGTAGCATGTTATTTTGATTGTCATGATCAAGACACGTAGCATGTCATTTTGATTGTCACGATCAAGACACGTAGCATGTCATTTTGATTGTCATGATCAAGACACGTAGCATGTCATTTTGATTGTCACGATCAAGACACGTAGCATGTCATTTTGATTGTCACGATCAAGACACGTAGCATGTCATTTTGATCGTCACGATCAAGACACGTAGCATGTCATTTTGATTGTCATGATCAAGACACGTAGCATGTCATTTTGATTGTCATGATCAAGACACGTAGCATGTCATTTTGATTGTCATGATCAAGATACGTAGCATAATATTTTGATTGTCACGATCAAGACACGTAGCATGTTATTTTGATTGTCACGATCAAGACACGTAGCATGTTATTTTGATTGTCACCATCAAGATACGTAGCATGTCATTTTGATTGTCACGATCAAGACACGTAGCATGTCATTTTGATTGTCATGATCAAGATACGTAGCATGTTATTTTGATTGTCACGATCAAGACACGTAGCATGTCATTTTGATTGTCACGATCAAGACACGTAGCATGTTATTTTGATTGTCACCATCAAGATACGTAGCATGTCATTTTGATTGTCACCATCAAGACACGTAGCATGTCATTTTGATTGTCATGATCAAGACACGTAGCATGTCATTTTTATTGTCATGATCAAGACACGTAGCATGTCATTTTGATTGTCACGATCAAGATACGTAGCATGTCATTTTGATTGTCATGATCAAGACACGTAGCATGTCATTTTGATTGTCACGATCAAGACACGTAGCATGTTATTTTGATTGTCACGATCAAGACACGTAGCATGTTATTTTGATTGTCACCATCAAGATACGTAGCATGTCATTTTGATTGTCACCATCAAGACACGTAGCATGTTATTTTGATTGTCATGATCAAGATACGTAGCATGTCATTTTGATTGTCATGATCAAGACACGTAGCATGTCATTTTTATTGTCACGATCAAGACACGTAGCATGTCATTTTGATTGTCATGATCAAGACACGTAGCATGTCATTTTGATTGTCACGATCAAGACACGTAGCATGTTATTTTGATTGTCATGATCAAGATACGTAGCATGTCATTTTGATTGTCATGATCAAGACACGTAGCATGTTATTTTGATTGTCATGCTCAAGATACGTAGCATGTCATTTTGATTGTCACGATCAAGACACGTAGCATGTTATTTTGATTGTCATGATCAAGATACGTAGCATGTTATTTTGATTGTCACCATCAAGATACGTAGCATGTCATTTTGATTGTCACCATCAAGACACGTAGCATGTCATTTTGATTGTCACCATCAAGATACGTAGCATGTTATTTTGATTGTCACGATCAAGACACGTAGCATGTCATTTTGATTGTCACGATCAAGACACGTAGCATGTCATTTTGATTGTCACGATCAAGACACGTAGCATGTCATTTTGATTGTCACGATCAAGATACGTAGCATGTTATTTTGATTGTCACGATCAAGACACGTAGCATGTCATTTTGATTGTCACGATCAAGACACGTAGCATGTCATTTTGATTGTCACGATCAAGATACGTAGCATGTCGTTTTGATTGTCACGATCAAGATACGTAGCATGTTATTTTGATTGTCATGATCAAGATACGTAGCATGTCATTTTGATTGTCACGATCAAGACACGTAGCATGTCATTTTGATTGTCACCATCAAGATACGTAGCATGTTATTTTGATTGTCACCATCAAGATACGTAGCATGTCATTTTGATTGTCATGATTAAGATACGTAGCATGTTATTTTGATTGTCATGATCAAGATACGTAGCATGTCATTTTGATTGTCACGATCAAGACACGTAGCATGTCATTTTGATTGTCACGATCAAGACACGTAGCATGTCATTTTGATTGTCACGATCAAGATACGTAGCATGTTATTTTGATTGTCACCATCAAGATACGTAGCATGTTATTTTGATTGTCACCATCAAGATACGTAGCATGTTATTTTGATTGGCACGATCAAGATACGTAGCATGTTATTTTGATTGTCATGATCAAGACACGTAGCATGTCATTTTGATAGTCACGATCAAAACACGTTTCATTGTATATGTTTTTTTTCCATATGTAACTCTTGTCACGTGTTGCTGTATAGCTCACAGTAGATTAGTACACATTTCAAATGAAATTTCTGCACTGGGTCAAAGTTTAATTTTTGGCTAGTTTGATTTAAATTTTGCGACCAATTTTATATAGTTCGTTTATAATAAGTACAACGGACGGAAAAAGATTATTATATAACGACATTTATTTGATTTTATATTAAGAAAACTGCATGATTTTGTAATAAATACTGAAATATATTGCTAGTCGCAGACGGGTGTGGCATTAGGGGTATACGGATTCTATATCAAAATCGAACGGCCAGACACAACCATTTAAGAATAACTGTGTATTAATTAAAACTCCTGCCACTGCATTACGTGTCAACAATCATGGGCACACCTTCATTGCTGTTGTTTGCTCTGAAATCTGCAATATCCCCATGACTATCTTTCAATTCTACACCGATATTAGTAATGATGCATTACGTACGTCCGATTCTATGCAAAGTTCCTTCTTATTAATAATGGTCTCTCCTTACATTTCTCTTGCCGAGAGTCTCTCCTTACATTTGTCTTGCCAATGGGCTCTCCTTTCATTTGTCCTGTCGGTATTGTTTTAGAATGGCGTATTTGCACATCACACAATATTACTCTCTAATAATCCATACGACCTATGTCCTTTCGACCCGTCTTGATTTTGTTTGTGTGATAGTTCTCATGAAATGTATACAATTGATTAAGCTGGTCTGTTACCTGTTGAAGGATATTTACTTACTTAAGGTGGTCTGTTACCTGTTGAAGTCTATTCGTTCAATTTTCATTTCCATCATTGTGCGATTGTATTCAGTTTGATAATCGATTTGTATTGTTAGATTTTTATTCAAGTTAATAATCAGTTTCTGGTTTAATTCCCATCATTTGATGGGAATTAAAATCTCACATGGGCATCTAAGATTGAAAATATTCACGCTTATTATTAATTTCAACAATACACTGAGGTTCGATTAATTAGGAACAATTACTAAACATATGTTATTAATAATGAGACCGTAATTGGAGCTGTTAAATACCACAGGTGTTCGATGCGCTCTTGATGTGAAGGGGGGAAAATCTAAAGAAACAAATCATACAGAGTAACAAAATACCTTAGAAAAATATCTCAGGAATATTTTTGGTATTTTTGTCGCTATGTATGATTTTGTTCCTTTTGATTATTGTTTTCTTTTTTATTCACATCAAGCTCGCGTCGAGCACCTGAGTTAAATACAACGAGCCGAGTCAGCTGCCTTCGTTTGATGGGAGCACACATTTTCCAAGTTGAAACTAACATTATCTTTTGATGTTAATATTTTATAATGTTTTTACTTTGGCCACTGCTTTGATCGTGCAGAACATCCGCTGAAGTCGTCTTTATTCCGGAGAAACAATTTGATGGAGTGGGTGGGGTCAAGGGCACGTGTTTTTAAACGGGTTTCTTGCTCGGATTTTTTTTTTATTATATAAAGTACACTGTGTCATTCCTTTTCTTACTGCAAATAATACGCTTCAGTTATACTGTAACATCTCATATTTCAAAACGAGGCAGAATTCCCGCTTTATAAGACCGGGAAAATGTGGCGTTTTATAGAAGGTGTTCAGCCTCCGGAAAAAAAGCAAAATTCATTCTGTTATCTTGCAGTTACAAAGACATCTATGCTTTGACTTAGCCCACAGTTGTACAATCATATGCTGCTGACTGCAAGAATATTCTAGCATTGATTGACCTTATCTTGACAATCCCAGCCCACTCTGCTGATGCTGTAAGGGGTTTCTCAGAGATGAAAATGGTGAAGAGTGACTGGAGATCTTGTTTGCGACCTTGGGTTCTGTCCGACCTACTCTTTATCATGTTTCATACAAATGACATGCCAACATATGATCCATTATTAGCAATACATTTGTGGAATGTTTCAGGGAGACGGGTAAGGAGACCAGAACAAACCCCATATGGACCCAGAGTGCATGTGGAGGACGAGAAAGGACACCTGGATCCCTTTCTGGAAATGGATCCAGATTATCTTGATAAACAAGAAATGTGAATTTATTGATGATTTAAAGTAGAATTTATACTTCTGTGCTTCTACATTTTATATGATAATGCTATTTATGAAATAAAATTGTGGTTAATCTCAATACGAGTGTGTGACATTGTTTTGGGGACAGGGCTAGTCTACGTCTGGCTTTCACTATTGTAACATTGTTTTCAATTAAATACTCAGTTTCATGATTCCAGTATTATATCACTGTATTCAGTTTAATATATAAGTTTGGCTTCCAGCACTGAACCACTGTATTTAATTTGATAATCAGTTTCCGGCTACCAGCACCGTATCATTGCATTAAATTTTATAATTATTTTGAAGCTAGTCAAAACCATGCAAATAAAGAAATATACAATATTATTATTAATTGAATTGGGAATGTATTACAAAAAAATTAAATTAGCAGGATGGAGTCACCACTTTTTACAAGATGGAGTATATACACGTATTCCCAAAATAAGCAGAGCGCTACCTGTTTTATTTACAATCATTTTTGGAGAAAAACATATGTTGTCTCAAAACATTAATGTCCAAAAGAGTTTTTATCTACTTTGGGAAGTGTTTCATTGAACAAGAAATGCTATCGAATGACATCAGTAAAAGTAAAATCTTCTTCCACTCCCACGGTTACCTCTCTTCGTGAATAGACTTCCATCTATATAAAAAAAATGAGAAAACTGAAGTGAGTTTTAAAGATAAAAAATATATCTTATATATTCAAATATGCATATTAAGCATATGTGTGTGTGTGTGTGTGTGTGTGTGTGTGTGTGTGTGTGTGTTTGTGTGTGTGTTCAGTGTCAATTGGACGAACTGGAAACCTTAATCGTGGATTTCTGATCGCATTTATGAATTCTCTGGAAGAACCAGTAAAACTGCGTATCATTTATTTTCGGATTTTTAGAACCCACCAGTTTCTTCCAATCCTCACGTTAATCAACAATTGCTGAAAGCTCAAGTTAGTGATGAATTATCTATATGATTCTGTTTACATTCATTGGTTAAAGAGAAGCCATTAAAAAAATACGATTTCTGAAATAATATAACCATTTATGTCGATATCTTTTAGCGTTAATTTTCAGCGTGTGTGTTCAGCGTGTGTGTGTGATGCCTCCTCACTGTAACATTTGGCACAAAATGAACATGCACACTGTTTTCTTAACTCAACCTAACGTAGTCGATCATGTTTAAATCGCTATCAATATTTTAATCTGTTAAAAGTTTTATGATAATGCCTGATATCATTTACTTAAAACGTTTCAAAAATACACAATCAACAGTTTAAATAGCTTCGCCTATTCCATCAACATGGTATAAGTAATATTAGGCTCACATGAAATTAGATTCAACCAGTTTGGAGTTAGGATGTCTGAATGCGATGAAACACTTTGATATTTCAATAATAACGTAGATGAAACGGTAAGACTGCTTTGTAAAAGGTCGATAATTACAGCCATAATTTCGTACCAAATATCAGCCAGTTTCGAACCATCATAGGAAAACATATTCTCCAGAGCATGGCAATGCCTTTTAATAGCTTGCACTGGATATAAAGTCTTCTCATAAAATGTAATAAATTTGTGCAGATCCATTAAGAGAAAGTCTCCTGGGAGCTATACTAGGTCAGTTTGTTGCCTCGAAGTGATGAATCAATTAACTTTTTTGCACAGACTGTCGTTTTGGTAGTGTGCTCTTGTGGAGATTTGGACCAAAAGAAACTAACGAATTCAAATTCTTTCGGATATCACATAAATCCATTTTGATTGGTTATCTGTTCACCATATTATTTATTGTGTCATGCTTAAGAACAAAAATGTGTTGACCAGTTCATAAAATTACGAAGGTGTTGACCATTTCATAAGAATACGACGGTGTTGACCATTTCATAAAAATACGACGATGTTAACCATGCCTTTGTTTAGTTTAGTCGCCTCCAGATTAATTATCAATATATGAGATAATTTGGGTCAATGTGAAAAATAAATTTTAGACTAGTCAAACGATTGGTCTAGCATTGCAAAGGTTTAATTGTTCTGGATATAATATTTCCCTATATATAACTAGTGTTGTCCAGTTTTATATTAAACATCCCAGTTATTTTAGTTATTTAAAGAACCATCGGCATTATGTCGTATATACATCCATTTATTTCAAGATCAGTCTGTGCATAGAATACGTCTCTGAAATACAGTTTTAATACATCATATTGACACATAAGAACCAAACAACTAATTAATTAGTACAGTGAGGGTTGTAGAGCAAGCTCGATGTAAATTAAAGCTCCAATGCAAACGTTTATTATACTTTTCATCATTCTTACCATTAACTATGTTTTGAAAGGATGGAAATAATCGTGTACAAAAACGATCTGACTTAAACCGTTTGTTGAAATAATAATAATGTTAGGAATAAACGCCAATCACATATTGCCGTTAAAACTAAGAGACGCCATCCGATAATTCAGTCTAGCACAGATTTACTCGAAGATGGGATCAGCCCACCAGAATACACTATTATACCGGGATCAGCTTAGAACATAACGTACTTAATTTAATTTTGATATTCTAAAATATTACCTTCCATGCAGATGAACTGGTAAAGCAGTTTGGGCTGGATATCGTTGTCCTTCGTATACGTAACAAGAGTTGATTGTCCGACATCATTGAGAACTGGATACAACTGACTTGGGCATGTGCAGTGTATCTGCGAAATAAAACCGATTTAACAGTAATATATTATATATAATAAAATTATTAATCACCGACAAGTCACCAGTTTCAACCACATGCCATTAACTGCTGTACATGTATTTTTTTTTACAATATACATTCATCATGCACTATTTATAAACGATAATTTATTAATTATTGTTTGTTTATTCACAACTCGATGGCCTGGAGTTGTTTAAATCTGAACAGACTTATGGTCATGTTCTATATAAAATTTAAGCGGCAAACTCGTTTGAAGTTTCAGTCAGTCGTATATACTCACTGTGTAGGCACCATGTCTGCTATAACAAACTGTTATCAATATATTTTTTTTAAATGTAAAAACAGCAATTGACTGTCTCCAGTCCAAAATATCTATCTGACCTAATCCACGTGTACACATCATCGATAAACGTGTGATTCTCTTCCGACACTCGCATTATCATAGCTTCCTCAGTTATATGAACTAATATGGGGAACGTTCTTTTGCATATATAGGACCCAGCCAATAAATTTAAAAACAAGATCAATGGAACCGCTTTCATGAAAGATCTTAAAATCCATATATTGTACTACGACAAGGGCAGACAAAAACACTTAATATTTAATTTTTTACTTATTGTCAGTGTTTTTTTAAAATCTCCTTTGTAATCTATTGTTTTTTTTTAATGTAGTCAATATATGTTTCCATTGTAAAGCGCTCAGATCATCAACATATTAGGAACTGTACTAAATCCACATTATTATTATTATTTTTATTATTATTATTATTATTATTATTTATTATTATTATTATTATTATTATTATTATTATTATTATTATTATTATTATTATTTGTGTTGTTACTATTAGTAGTAGTAATAGAAGTAGCATTATTATTATTATTAGTAGTAGTAGTAGTAGTAGTAGTAGTAGTAGTAGTAGTATTATTATTATTATTATTATTATTATTATTATTATTATGTTTACCCCTAGTGCAGATAATCTTTCACATACTGTTTTAGTACTGCAAAATGCCTTGCTTTCACCTTGAATTTTATACCCTTCGTGATTGAGGATCATTCCAGGTTATCTGAACCTTAGTATAAAGGTTAGTATAAGGCTAGGATCTGTATAAACCTGGAATTCTCCAAAGTTTTTTGACAGTGAACGGCTCAGCTCTTCAGCATGGATTATACTGGAATCACTTCAGGTCATTATAATTTACGAAGCTCAGCTCTTCGGTATGATTTTTACTGGGATCACCCCCAGGTCTTTATAATGCAGCGGTTTTCAACCTTTCTAGTGCCGCGACCCTTATAATGCAATACCAAATGTTGTGGCGACACAACCGTAAAATTATTTTCGTTCATAACTGTAATTTTGCTACTTTTATGAATCGTAATGTAAATATCTGATATGCAGGATGTATTTTCATTGTTACAAAGCGAACATAATTAAAGCGTAGTAAAATGGCGTTTCAGTTTTTCGGCTTCATAGATTCTGCTGATAGAACTTCATTGAATGAAAAGTTTTGTTGTTTAAAATTAACTTTTATTTTTTTAAGATTACTGAAAATTGTGTTTTCTCGAAACACGACCCTGTCAGGGGTTAAGAATATTTTCTTAAGCAAAGCTTCCATTTGATTAAAGTCAGATCTCAATTTCACATAGTACTCTGGTGATTTAGATTGTGATCTTGAAAATACATTTACTCATTTTATCAGCACGATCAGTTGTTGGGCTGTCATATTTTGTATTAGCACAATATGTGTAGATGAAAGATCTGTGAATTGATTGTTGCATTTTGTGGTCACTCACTCGGCCTTCTGCTTATTTTCATAAATCATACGTTTGACGCCTTTCCCGGGATTAAAAAAATACAATGGTATGTGTGGAACAGTTTCAACTTTTAGTCTAGGCCTTGTATTCGCGTATCCTAGAGTTATTTTCAGCAGGATCTCTCGTAACGTTTTATTGAGAAATGCAATGAGCACGGAGTTCCCGTATAGTGTTGCAATGAAATCGACTCGCTGGTAATAATGTATCCATGCTTTCTGTATGCCTTTATTGTTTGGAAAAGATATTTTAAAAAATGTTGTCCACAGTCTTTTCTTAATGTGCTACTTACATCCGTAAGCAATGCAAAACGGCCAGTCGGGATGCTAGAGTCGCTACTATGACGTCACATCACGAGAGTAACCGAATAGGTGCGGAAAGTTTGCATACTAGGTCACGGAAATTCAGCTCCTAGAACAAATGCCAATATTTAAATATTGGCATTGCGGTCGTTTATGATAGTTCACAATAAGGTTTTATTTGATAATGCTGTTATTATTATTCTATATTTACATTGGTTTCTTGTCTCCTTTAACAATTTTTCAGTAAAATTACTGACTGGAATCCACCCTATATACGAAAGTGGTTTAAATGTTAACTGAAATAATAAAATAAACCCACTTCTGTTCACAGAATACTATGGACAATGAGGTCTCCAAATAGACAGATGTTTATCCATCCACTGTATATTTACATGGTAAATAGTTGATATAATTCCGACTCGAAAAGGAATTTGATTACATATCTGGTAGTCTAATGTTCCAAGTCAAGTACTGCCAATTCCCAGTCGAAAATACATTACAGTAAATATGGAGTTTTCTGCATTCGTTGAAACTTCTTTCACATGACTATTGCATCAATGCAATGTTTAATTGTGAAAGTGACATGTAAGGTTACATAAACATGAACTGCGCTGCAACGAGTACTGCTTCAACAGTACAGCAACACGCGTATTAAACAATTCTGTGTTGAAAAATAATTGTATCTGTCTTAAATGTTCTATTGATTCGGAAGGACGTCTGTTGTTTGACTTATTTATTGTAAGAAAATTATACTCTACGTTTAAACGATAATATTTTTTCAACAATCTTTGGGATTATTTTTTACGCAAAACCAATGAAAGGTGCATCGACAGACAGAATAAACAAAATTATTGGTTCTTCTTCCTATACAAAACAATTGCACTAAAAAAAACTCAGATGGCTAATGATTTAATATTAATTTTTAAAATTCGTTGAATGTTGTAGACCGTATTTCATAAATTCAATCTTAAATCATTACCCATTTTAGGTCCTCTATTTTGTTTCATTTATAAGATGTCAGTTGGAAGATGTTTTGAAGCAAGCCTTATGTTACATTATACGATGACAGTTGAGAAGTGTTCTCGTTGAAGACTTTTATCATATGTTCAGGATAACATATGGTAGGTGCTTTGAAGAAATACCTTTATTGTTTTATTTTTAATTAACATTTTATAGGCCATGTTTCGACTAGAGCCGCGATAAGGAATTTGGGAAACATGGTCTAGTCTATTAGACTAAAGCCAATTTCACCCCCATGGAACTTGTTATGTCATGTTTAACATATCATAAAATGGCCAATTTACCCCAACAGAGGCTTGTTATATCATGTCTAACACTACAAAACATGGCCAATTTATCACAATAGGTGCTAGTTCTGTCATGTCATAATCAGACAAATAGACAACACAGGGTCTTGTTAAGTGAATGAACCAACGATTTATTTTTATTTCTATCTAAAACATTTGCACTAAAAAAATGTAATTGAAAAGATCTGAAATAGCTAATGATTTAAGATTAAATTTTATGAAACTCGTTGAATAATGAACAGTGTGTTTCATAAATTCGATCTTAAATCATTACCCATTTGAGGTTCTTTATTTGTTTAATTTCTAGGATGTCAGTTAGAGGGTGTTTTCATGGAAGCCTTTTATTACAGTCTACGATGACAGATGGTAGGTGTTTTTGAAGGAATACTTTTCTTACCTGTCCAGGATGACATTTGGTAGGAGGTTCTGATAGAAGTCTTGTATTACACTCCAGGAAGACAGTTCTTTTTTGTTTTAATGGAAGCCTTTTATTACCTGTCCAAGATGACAGTTGGTGTTTGTTTTGAGGACGACTTTCATTTACATGTCTAGGATGGTGTTTTGATGGAAATCAATCGGTCTTTTATACAGGTCAGTTTCAATGCTTCCACTATGTAATTTCTTGCGGAATCCAAGATATTATTAGATTTCTCTGATAACTCTAACATGAACTTACACGGTATTTCCTCTCTTATTGAATGTGGAGTGTGGTGGCGTGGGGGCTTGATACGGTATTTCTCTTCTGACTGTATGTGGAGTGGTGGCGTGGTTTATTAACAATATATTGCCATTTTGAACGTAGTGTGGGCTTTGGATTTCTCTGATAACTCTAACGTGAACTTGATATCGGAAGGTTATATTCCTCTGGTTTTATTTGCTCTTCTCATCATCAATAAATCTGTACCAATGGTTTGCAGGTTAGTAATCTATTTTCCCCTTTATATCTATGTTGAGTGTTGGCTTGGTCACTTGACAGGGTATTTTTCTTTTTATTTTCTCTTTGCCAAATATTAAATTAAGATTGCTCTACATGTGCTACTTATCTGTGTGTTTATCACTGGGCATGTATTTATTTGTCCCCAGATGAAGACTTTCCATAAGGTCAGAGCGATGAGAAATTTATTGGATGGATGGATGGATGGATGGATGGATGTAGAGAGAGAGGCAGACAGACAGAGAGACAGAGTCAGTTAATATATATACACAGACGGACAAATGTATAATTTTGAATTATTCAAGCTCTCCTTTAGTATATGAGAAACCTGCATACAGAAAACATGCACTAAATATTAAAGTCCAGCGAAAACCTGTATTTTTATGACAGTGAATTATAACAATTAGAATAAATAAATAAAATAAATGAAGACTTTCCATAAGGTCAGAGCGATGAGAAATTTATTGGATGGATGGATGGATGGATGGATGTAGAGAGAGAGGCAGACAGACAGAGAGACAGAGTCAGTCAATATATATACACAGACGGACAAATGTATAATTTTGAATTATTCAAGCTCTCCTTTAGTATATGAGAAACCTGCATACAGAAAACATGCACTAAATATTAAAGTCCAGCGAAAACCTGTATTTTTATGACAGTGAATTATAACAATTAGAATAAATAAATAAATAAAATGAAAATATAATTGAAAACGGTCATACAATACGTAACATACATGCCTCTTTAGTAACATCACAGGATATATGAATTATTCGTTTACTATGCTACGGATTAAGGACTCAATTTCATGTCATACAGTCGTGAATTAAAGTTTGTATTGATACCTGCAATTACTGCGCAAAGAAACTGAACAGAGACACGTTTACAAACAATTCCTTTGTGATAGCACAATGGATTTATATTGATATTATGACACGTGGAAAGAGAATAAATTATCTTTGCGCGTTTGTTATAAAAGGTCGAACGATGGGAATGTGGGGTTTGACTATTTAATCATTTTTATTACTATATTAGAAATATTTTCTTTAGTGCTAAAGCATAAGTTCGGATAAGTAATCAAACAGTATGATCAGTCTTGAATACTCAACATACATGAGAGAGTCATAAGATCTTACCGTAGTGTAAATCCTGTCTCCTATATCTTTGGCGTTAAACAGGACTTCCTCCGCAACCTCTCCCTTCTGGCATGTCTTGATTTCCGAGACCGGGCGACACAAACCATACCTAAAAATGCCACCGGAAATGTAATTAAAATGAGATTAGGAGGGTTTTGGTTTTTTTTTTTTTTTTTTACAAATACAAAGAATTTATATATTATTTGTTTTGTGAGGCTTTCATTTCTTTACATAAAGACTGTGTATATTTTTTCTTGGGAATATCATCGACATTACCTATATGCCTTGGTGCTTTTTTCATTTCTTGAAATGACGAAAAGGTGTACTGCGCTTGCAACTAAACTAGTTATTGATATAATGATTTGTCTAAGTCACGATGAGCAAATGTAATGATTTTAAAGTCATAAATTACTACCTTCATATACGCGCAAAACGGCATCTTTCAAGCAATTTCTATCAAACTCGTGCATGTTTCTTTGATTAATGCTAAAAAATAAAATTTTGCGTAAATTGCTGAAGAAAAAATATATTTTAAAAGTACAACTACATAATAATACAAAAAAACAATAGCAAAAGAATGATTGTTTAGTTTGCTTACTCCGGTTTTAGACCATTTCCTATCACACGATTATAATTCTAGACATCGGCATATTTAAATCTTCTATCATCCACCGACCTCTTCCATCCAGAAAAAAACAATATATACACCATATAAAAAAGCATCGTATACACCATATGACCAGAAAGAAACATAATATACACCATATGACCAGAAAGAAACATAATATACACCATATGACCAGAAAGAAATATCGTATACACCATATGAGCAGAAAGAAACATAATATACACGATATGAACAGAAAGAAACATCGTATACATCACATGACCAGAAAGAAACATCGTATACATCATATGACCAGAAAGAAACATCGTATACACCATATGACCAGAAAGAAACATCGTATACATCACATGACCAGAAAGAAACATCGTATACACTATATGACCAGAAAGAAACATCGTATACACCATATGACCAGAAAGAAACATCGTATACACTATATGACCAGAAAGAAACATCGTATACACTATATGACCAGAAAGAAACATCGTATACACCATATGACCAGAAAGAAACATCGTATACACTATATGACCAGAAAGAAACATCGTATACACCATATGACCAGAAAGAAACATCGTATACACCATATGACCAGAAAGAAACATCGTATACATCACATGACCAGAAAGAAACATCGTATACACTATATGACCAGAAAGAAACATCGTATACATCACATGACCAGAAACAAACATCGTATACACTATATGACCAGAAAGAAACATCGTATACACTATATGACCAGAAAGAAACATCGTATACACCATATGACCAGAAAGAAACATCGTATACACTATATGACCAGAAAGAAACATCGTATACACCATATGACCAGAAAGAAACATCGTATACACCATATGACCAGAAAGAAACATCGTATACATCACATGACCAGAAAGAAACATCGTATACACTATATGACCAGAAAGAAACATCGTATACATCACATGACCAGAAAGAAACATCGTATACACTATATGACCAGAAAGAAACATCGTATACACCATATGACCAGAAAGAAACATCGTATACACCATATGACCAGAAAGAAACATCGTATACATCACATGACCAGAAAGAAACATCGTATACACTATATGACCAGAAAGAAACATCGTATACATCACATGACCAGAAAGAAACATCGTATACACTATATGACCAGAAAGAAACATCATATACACCATATGACCAGAAAGAAACATCGTATACACCATATGACCAGAAAGAAACATCGTATACACTATATGACCAGAAAGAAACATCGTATACACCATATGACCAGAAAGAAACATCGTATACACCATATGACCAGAAAGAAACATCGTATACATCACATGACCAGAAAGAAACATCGTATACACTATATGACCAGAAAGAAACATCGTATACATCACATGACCAGAAAGAAACATCGTATACACTATATGACCAGAAAGAAACATCGTATACACTATATGACCAGAAAGAAACATCGTATACACCATATGACCAGAAAGAAACATCGTATACACTATATGACCAGAAAGAAACATCGTATACACCATATGACCAGAAAGAAACATCGTATACACCATATGACCAGAAAGAAACATCGTATACATCACATGACCAGAAAGAAACATCGTATACACTATATGACCAGAAAGAAACATCGTATACATCACATGACCAGAAAGAAACATCGTATACACTATATGACCAGAAAGAAACATCGTATACACCATATGACCAGAAAGAAACATCGTATACACCATATGACCAGAAAGAAACATCGTATACATCACATGACCAGAAAGAAACATCGTATACACTATATGACCAGAAAGAAACATCGTATACATCACATGACCAGAAAGAAACATCGTATACACTATATGACCAGAAAGAAACATCGTATACACCATATGACCAGAAAGAAACATCGTATACACCACATGACCAGAAAGAAACATCGTATACACCATATGACCAGAAAGAAACATCGTATACACCATATGAAGTTGAATTTTAAATTAGTATACTGCTCACAGTTCAGTAATTATGATTCGAAAGGTTTCAGAATTTAAAATATGTTTAGGTACACTGTTTTTACGCGATAATTTTCTAGTGTATGTGTGTAAGTACTATCTCAATTCAGAAACAAATGGTCATTTAAGTTTGTTAACATATAACTGATATCTTCATAAGGTGAAAATAATAAAGTTCATAGACTGAGGTTATTTATGCTTGCAATACATTATTCCAGCGATGTTTTGGTAGTCAGTATTTCTTTGTTTGATTAGTATTTTTAACGTAGCTTTTCCAATTTTTCAGTCATATCGCTACGATGTCTGTAGTGAGGCAGTTTATAGTGATGTCTAGCACTGCAGCATCATGCCACAGGCATGTAGCATGATGTCCTACACAATCACATTACCCTGACACCAGGCCGACCAGTCCTAACACTAACCTCTTAAATCGGAGCGTTAAGCGAGGCAATTGTTAGTACCATTTTGGTAAATCTTTGGTATGACTCTGCAGTGGATCGAATCCGCGACCTTCCGCTTCCGTGGCGGACGCTCTAACTACTAGACTGCCGGAGCGGTAGTCAGTATTGCAATAGTTTTATCTGGCATATGATGTTTAAAGGTATGTTCTGGTAATCTGTATTGCAGTAGTTTTATCCGACATATGCTGTTTAAAGGTATGTTGTGTTTATCAGTATTGCAATAGATCTACGTGTCGTTAGTCATCTTAAAATTTAGTAGGATATTAGCACTAAGCTAAGCAACATCTTTTCAATTGTGTTTGACTATTGACAGTTCTTTTCAATTTTGTTTGACTATTGACAGTTCTATGTGTACTAAATCAAGATTTCTAATTCTGACACGTCACAAAAACAGTCATCTTACAGTATGATAACTGAACATGGAAAATGGCTGTTGCATGGCTACAGAATTTTCACGCCTAATTCGAACGCCTTCTCATGCTCATTTTAAAACCATTCCACCACTAACCGTTCTATCCTCTGGTTTCAAGAGTTTTTCATGCCTTTTCTCTCTATAGCGCTTTATTGGGAACCAGCTTGGTTGAACCGGTTACAACTGGAAAGCTGGTGTTTTTCCATGTTCATTCCTTTTGTACTGCCTATTTATCACAAATTTCTTTAGAACTGTTACAAGAAGTTTAATGTTCTGATTGTCTTGTTTTATTGCTTGAAGATTTATTTAAATATCTTTATGTAATAGGCAACATTTGATAGCATTGTGTTGTTATAACAACTTCATTTGTCAGTTTGAGTTTTAATACCTAATCGTTAATTTTGAATTAAAACGTTTCAAGGATATCTGGAAGCCTGCTTTTTCACTGATATACATGTGTGCTTTGTTGATTGCATACTATGTGTTGTACAGCTATTGCTAAAATAGATGAAATCTACTCTGTAAAATGTTCAATTTTCAACTACGACATTCTATATTAAACATGAGTTATTTTGAATATAATCCAAGCTTTTATCAAAGGGAAACTGCTCTTACTTATTATTTCATAAATATGGTTTTAAACTAATTTCATTTCACGCCGATTTTTGATTTTATGATCCAGAAAGAAGTGTTAATAACGAAAAATATGTATATTGACGAAGGCAACGTTCCCTCTAAGCTGCGCGCGTGCGCGCGCGCGCAACTGCTCAGGCATCCCCGTGCAGCTGAAATGTCAATTTTCGCTCAATATAACGTTAAATTTTGCTCGTCTCCGTAATGCTTGCGCAGTGCAGCGAGCACTGCGCGCACATCTACCATTCGGTAAACGGGAACGTAGAACGCAGGTGCTCTGTGTTAATTAAATTTTTTTAAATCATTCGTTCCACAAACTACACGTCATAAGCTGATATGTTATTGAAAATTATTACGTTTTTATAAGATATTACAAAGTTTTATGTTTCTTTAATCCTATCGAACATATATTGAACGAAACGTTTGGTCCCTTAAATATAATGTGTTGTAAAGTCAGTTGCGGAAACACACGAGTTTTATGTTAATGTTCGTCAAGTCTATTTATTTGCAGGCGACAAATTAATTTATTCATGAGTATGCGTGTGTGTTTGTATGTGAGAAATATTACCATCTATCTTTGTTCACACTGATGGTTTGGGATCCGGGCTCTTTGGGACAGTACATGTATGAGGGGCACTTGCACTTCTGGACTGGATAATAGGTCTGTTCATACATTGAACCTGATGAAATTGCAACGATCTCTGAACATACAGCATCTTCTGAACATTCTGGCAAGGCGTACTGAAATCGTGCGACAATAATCTTATTAGCCAGGAAGACAGCCTTATTAGCTTGCATATAGAAAAGCTTAATAAATCATATTATACGCTACCGATATTCTGATAAGCGTAACTCAATACATCATTAATGAATATCATTGATATATTATATTCAACTTGTCTGCATCTCTCCCCCTCAAAAGACTCATCTGTATTTGGAGAACGATGCAAGTTTCAACTATTGATATATCCAGACAATAGGTTCAAAATTAGTGTAAGGATGGTATATACCCAATTCAAGTAAGAATGACAAATATTTAAACTGGGATTTATTGTTAAGAGGAAGTACCAAACTTATGAAAACACAAAATCAATTTTATAGGTGTCGCTGTGCACAAACTATGTCCAATCTACGAAACACTGAATCCTAACACTGCTTGACATGAATTATATATATATATATATATATATATATATATATATATATATATATATATATATATTTCTACTCTCATTAATCTTCTTTCGTTCCTTCTTTATCTTTGTAATTTCTTTTCTAGTCCTTCTTTATCATCTTTCATTTTTAAAATCGAAAGCACTTTTTTGGGGGTACTGAAACTTGATATAAAGTTACGGCCGACCTGATTACATATTTTAAATTAGGTTATAAGACAAGGAAACGAATTGCTACTTTCCTTTAACAGTAGTTTGTTTTAAACCAAGAAATAAGAACAGAAATACGCCTCTCTCCATCTTCTCTGAAAATGCATTTAAACTGAGTGAAGGTTTACCATATTAATATGTTGATGTAATTATCAATGATAGTGACGTAAATGACGAAAAAAACGTTGATGTAAGTATCTACCATAATGAATTAACTGACTATAAACATTGATATAAGTGTATCAAATATAGTGAATTAACTGAATAAAAAGCATTGATGTAAGTATCACTTATTGTGCATTAAATTACTAAATAACATTGATGTAAGTATCAATTATAGTGTATTAACTGAATAAAAAAAATTGATGTAAGTATCACTTATTGTGTATTAAATTACTAAATAACATTGATGTAAGTATCAATTATAGTGTATTAACTGACTTATACGCATGGATGTAAGTATCACTTATTGTGTATTAACTGACTAAAACATTGATGTAAGTTTAAATTATAGTGTTAAAGCTGAATTAAAAAAATGATGTAAGTATCAATTATAGTGAATTAACTGAATAAAACATTGATGTAAGTTTCAATTACAGACTATTAACTGACTCAAAACATTGATTTAAGTGTCAATTACAGTGAATTAACTGACTAAAACAAGTTGATGTAAGTATCAATTATAGTGATTTAACTGACTAAAATCATTAATCAATTAGAGTTAATTAACTGACTAAAAATATTCATGTTAGTGTCAATTATAGTGTATTAGCTGAATTAAACAAATGATGATAGTATCAATTATAGTGTATTAACTAACTAAAACATTCATCAGTTTAGTTAATTACCTGACTAAAAACATTCATGTAAATATCAATTATAGTGGATTAACTGATAACAAAAAATAACGTATTCATCAGATTCAGATTTCAGATTCGGCAAAATCAGAATCTTTTTCCGGTTGAATCTCTCACAGCCTATAATAATACCTTTTAAAACCAATCATATCAATTTTGTATGTATGTATGTATGTATGTATGTATGTATGTATGTATGTATGTATGTATGTATGTATGTATATATATATATATATATATATATATATATATATATATATATATATATATATATATTAAAATGACATTTAAAGTGTTGGTATAAAGCAAATTGTGATCCACCCGTAGCGCAATAATACAAATATATAATTATTTTTCAACTGCAGATAAATGATTATTAATCATAAATGACTTATGAAAATAACGATCAAAATTATGAATAATCCCTGTTTTCTAAATGAAATTAAAATGTACACATCTTCATCGGAATCCTTTTCGTCTATTCTCCTCTCACCTCTCGTTCGTAATAAACAAAAAAGCAGCAAACATCTGGAGTGAGAGATGAAATCATATTGCGCTGGACGAACACATACAGCTGAACTTGTACCAATTAACCTAAAGTAATTTGGTTCGTCGTAACGGTATGTTTACGCTTTCCGTGGAATCTGTCTAGTGTTCATAATATCATGGATTTATAGTTTGCAGTGCTTGGCTTATTTGCTAAATGTGTCAGTTATAAGGCACACATCCTGTATTTAATGCTTTGCAGTTATTGTTTCTTAATCGTGGTATATGTTATAAAAATCGATTATTAATTATTCAATATAAAAATGTCCAAATGGTGCCACCCCCTCCCCCACCAATCTCTCTCTCTCTCTCTCTCTCTCTCTCTCTCTCTCTCTCTCTCTCTCTCTCTCTCTCTCTCTCTCTCTCTCTCTCTCTGAAGCCAGATAAGGTTGAACATCCATAAAAATAGGTCCTTTGGGGATTTTTGCCTGTGTTATACGACGATGTCCAAAGGGGAGAGAGAGAGCGCCAAGAGAGGCAGATGTTCGAAGTATGTTTGTATGACATTGGTATGATCGAACCCACGAACTTCCGAACCCGAGGTGGACGCTCAAACCACTATGCCACTGGGGAGAGAGAGAGAGAGAGAGAGAGAGAGAGAGAGAGAGAGAGAGAGAGAGAGAGAGAGAGAATTCTTTAAAAATGTTAATTAAAGCAGAATTATGGCTTAGATGAACTGTGAATATACTGAAATATTTTAATTACCTCTTGTTCGTTTGTCAATTTTCCTAGTTTCTATTCTATGCTAATATCCATACGCCAGTACGCGAATGCCTGCCAGTTCAGGTTCAGTGTACAAAAGACTAATCGTGTTTGCTGTGCACTACTTTCTTAATTTAAAAAAATCAACATGTAATATCTAAATAATGACTGTGTCTTATAATGATTTAATAAATGTGTATAAAAATAAAAACATTAGAGAAAATAATCAACTTATCAATTTGCATATGTGATTATGAACAGCAAGAAAAGACGTAGAACTACATTTTGTAGCGGACACACTCGTATTGATGTGAGTTCATTTACGCGGTTAATACACAGTTGCCGGGAGCATATCCAACTCTATTCAAAGGGCAAATATGTATATTTTTTATATTTTTTATGTGATATAAATAAAATGTATGTATAGTATGTACGCTGTATCAATGATATACCACGCGATGTATAAATATTTCATTTAAAGGAAACCTGACAAGCCTCATATATATATATATATATATATATATATATATATATATATATATATATATATATATATATATATATATATATATATATATATATATATATATATATCGTCAATTATATTTTAGTTTTTCCGGTAATTTTGTTATATTGTTTCCACATATCGTCGAGTCAAAAGAATATACTTTAGTTTGTTCTATAAACCTGTTGAATTATGTGAAGAGTAATGGAGGAATCATTGAGCGGGGCAAATTTTAAACATTAGAAATATTATTATATCAAATAATGACTTCAAGTACAAAATATTATTATATCAAATAATGACTTCAAGTACAAAATAGTATTATATCAAATAATGACTTCAAGTACAAAATAGTATTATATCAAATAATGACTTCAAGTACAAAATAGTATTATATCAAATAATGACTTCAAGTGCAAAATAGTATTATATCAAATAATGACTTCAAGTCAGAATAGTATTATATCAAATAATGACTTCAAGTACAAAATAGTATTATATCAAATAATGACTTCAAGTCAGAATAGTATTATATCAAATAATGACTTTGGGTCAGATAAAGCAGTGTATTACAACAACTTGAAGTTAGGTTTAGCACTGCATCAAATATGACTATATAATGACAAATAGGAAATCAAATATGTACAATATTTAAGCATCAATCGATATATATATATATATATATATATATATATATATATATATATATATATATATATATATATATATATATATATATATATATATATATCGATTGATGCTTAAATATTGTACATATTTGATTTCCTATTTGTCAAATACAGTTGTATACTTTAATCAAAGAGATTGTTTTAAATATATCTTAAATCTACACTGGAAAGAAAATCAAAGTTGAATATGCATTGTTCGACACTTTAGACATGTTATTTCCGTGCACTGAATTTAGAAATTCATACCAAAAAGATAATCAGCGACATGAAAACGACTGTTCTTTCGAATCGAAACGCACTTACCGCAAAGACTATTAAACTGCCAGTCAAATCTTATTAGACCGGAATTTTGTTGTCGTGAATGTATCGATGGACAATGCTAATGTGAGAGATATTTCAGAAAGCGGAAAGCAAGATGCGAATAGCGTTAATTCTAAAAACAATTCCCGATCCCGTCTTTTCCGTAATGATCGTAATTGATCCGCAAGGCGGGCAGTCCCATCAAGGCTCATTATTTTTCTCTTGTTGCGATGACGTTTTCGCAATGTAGAAGCTAACAGAAGGAAATGATACGTTTAATTAGATACTGGTATAAATTTCTTAATTCAGTGCAAAAAAGGATTATTTTCATGTCTGCAAATTGACGTTCGGCATTATTTACATCAGTTCCATTAGTAATCAACCTTAAGTTCAACCAGCATGTGTGTGTGTGTGTGTGTGTGTGTGTTTGCGCGTGTATAATGGTAATCTATAAGTTTCATGATGCCTTCGAATTGGTACAAGACACATACAAATAAATAATTTGCTTCAAAACTCAAATGCATATGGAAAAGCAAAATATAAATTCAATTATAAAGTATTCCTGCTTTTCACACACTAATAAAATAAGCTCCAAATATAAACATTTTAAATATAGCATATTAGTCAATAAACTCTTCAGGTTTTAATTGCCACAGACATAAACTATACATATATACTTTATAGGTAATACATATCAGATCACTATACTTTAGTTCACTATACTTTATAGAAAATACATATTAGTTCACTATACTTTATAGTTCACTTTATATTGTTATACTGTACCTTATAAATAATACATATTGTTCCACTATACTAAATAATACATATTGCTCCACTATACTTTATACATAATACATATTGTTCCACTATACTTTATAAATAATACATATTGTTCCACTATACTTTATAAAGAATGCATATTGTTCCACTTTACTTAATAAATAATACATATTGTTCCACTATATTATATAGTTAATACATATTGTTATACCTTATAAATAATACATATTGTTCCATAATACCGTATAGGTAATACAAATTGTCCCACTATACTTTATAAATAATACATATTGTTCCACTGTACTTTATAGGCAATACATATTGTTCCACTATACTTTGTAGGTAATACATATTGTTCCACGGTATCTATAAATAATACATATTCTTCCACTGAACTTTATAAACAGTCCCGGATTACCCATTAGGCAGAGTAGGGAACTGCCTATGGGCCCCGCGACTTTTATGGGCCCCATCAGGGGCCCCCATGAGACCGTGACCGTGGGTCTGATGCCCCAAAAGTTTGACTGCCTATGGGCCTCCACGGTGCTTAATCCGGCGCTGTTTATAAATAATACTCATAATTCCACTGTACTCTATACATAAAAAACATATTATTCCACTTTAATGAATAAATAATGCATATTGTTCAACTATAATTTATTATGTAATACTCATTTCAAGCTAACGGATGTAAATTTAACTGCTCAAGGTATCTTCATCCGATAATTTAGCTCAGGAACGTTTTTGTTCACAGCTTCTAATGTTTAAAATTTGCCCCGCTCAATGATTCCTCCATTACTCTTCACATAATTCAACAGGTTTATAGAACAAACTAAAGTATATTCTTTTGACTCGACGATATGTGGAAACAATATAACAAAATTACCGGAAAAACTAAAAGCTGTTAAAATTATTCGATTTTGTTTTTGATCGTCCAGAAACTGAGTCTAAATCTAAGTGTTTGTAGGGTGTGCTACGGGTTGATATATTTCAGCTGTTTCACCTTTCTTTTTGGTGAAACATTACATTTCTGTCCCCACACAGTTCCCATGATAGATAACTGCGCTTTATCCAGGTGAGTTGCTATTAAGCTATTTTCCTTATTTCTTATAATTCTTTGTTATAGACCACGAAATCCATATAAATTTGTACCTAACCATTTAAGAAATGCAAACTTATTAAAAATGTTTAAACATTTAGGAACACATTGTAATTACGTGCAGAATACGCCCCATACACATTGCTCGCAAGCTCCAAACACGTAACCCGTAGGCCCAAAAACGTGGCACGTACGCCCCAGACACATATCCTGTCAAATATAGGTTTGGACTAATTTATCATACTAATCTTTATTCTCTGTAGAAATGTCTCATCCCACAAAATAACACTTTCAACTCTCATAAAATTTAATTACCTGTGATAGATACGTTGTTGTTTTTTGAGTTCGACACAAAGTTCCTGAAATATACAGCAATTTTCTTTATTCTATCGTTTATGTTCCATTAATATATATCACATGTATCTACTACACCTATTTTATAGGTAGTTCAGACAAGTAATGAATACCTTTGTTTTCTTGGGGTGGTTGGTGACGTATACGAACGACATTGTACAGCTTTAGAAATTACTCTTGGAAATAAGTTACATTTTAGAAAGTCAGAAAATAATGTCAAATGGTGGTTTCCGTGTTTTACTGGATTTCACAAACTTATTATATCACTGTCAAGTAGAAAGTTAACGGATAATGCTCGCTGAACGAAAATGGCAAGCCTGGCCATATTTTAACCGACAATCACTTAAACAAATAGAGAAACTGGAGAGCATGTTTCGCATTTAAATGTAATAAGACAACAAGACAATACAAATTGATTTACTTAACATCAACATAAATAATAATAATAATAATAATAATAATAATAATAATAATAATAATTTTGATTATGATAATTTTGATAATAATATAAATGGTATCGTCGTAAAATTCCAAATACCGCAACAAGGTGTATTTTTTGAAATGGAATTGACCCTTCATAGATCAATATTGGCATGCCGTAAACCCATCTAAAATAAAAGAAGCTTAAAGGAGAAAATATGCAAAATGTACTTATCTTTGGAATGTATTGGATCTAATCGTTATATCATGTTGGAATTGGATAACGTATATCGGACCTAATCATTGTATCATGTTGGAGATGTTGGAATTGGATAACGTATATCGGACCTAATCATTGTATCAAGTTGGAGATGTTGGAATTGGATAACGTAAATCGGACCTAATCATTGTATCATGTTAGAGATGTTGGAATTGGATAACGTAAATCGGACCTAATCATTGTATCATGTTGGAGATGTTGGAATTGGATAACGTAAATCGGACCTAATCATTGTATCATGTTGGAGATGTTGGAATTGGATAACGTATATCGGACTTAATCATTGTATCATGTAGGAGCTGTTGGAATTGGATAACGTAAATCGGACCTAATCATTGTATCATGTTAGAGATGTTGAAATTGGATAACGTAAATCGGACCTAATCATTGTATCATGTTAGAGATGTTGGAATTGGATAACGTATATCGGACCTAATCATTGTATCATGTTGGAGATGTTGGAATTGGATAACGTAAATCGGACCTAATCATTGTATCATGTTGGAGATGTTGGAATTGGATAACGTATATCGGACTTAATCATTGTATCATGTAGGAGCTGTTGGAATTGGATAACGTAAATCGGACCTAATCATTGTATCATGTTAGAGATTTTGAAATTGGATAACGTAAATCGGACCTAATCATTGTATCATGTTAGAGATGTTGGAATTGGATAACGTAAATCGGACCTAATCATTGTATCATGTTGGAGATGTTGGAATTGGATAACGTAAATCGGACCTAATCATTGTATCATGTTGGAGATGTTGGAATTGGATAACGTATATCGGACTTAATCATTGTATCATGTAGGAGCTGTTGGAATTGGATAACGTAAATCGGACCTAATCATTGTATCATGTTAGAGATGTTGAAATTGGATAACGTAAATCGGACCTAATCATTGTATCATGTTAGAGATGTTGGAATTGGATAACGTAAATCGGACCTAATCATTGTATCATGTTAGAGATGTAGGAATTTGATAACGTAAATCGGACCTAATCATTGTATCATGTTGGAGATGTTGGAATTGGATAACGTGTGATGTATATAACGACCCATTCCCACTTGCAGGACACAGAAAATTGTAAATTCAACCAATTCTAAGTTAGCATCGTAAAAATTGTGGATTTGGTTTTAAATATTGGCAAAATGCAAATCGTGAAACATGAGTTTTAGAATTTCTGAATTGTTTTTATAAATGACACTGAAATCAAGAAATAAATAAATAAAGAAAACTAATAAACATTTAAGCATCAGTCTTGATGCAGAATAATTATATATAATACATAATAAATAATTCATAAGTTTAATGACAGAAATGGAAAAGAATGCATGATGCGAATAATATATTCATACACTTATTCTCTATAGTATTATTAAGATTTGTATGTAGGCCGTCAACTATGCCAATGATAGTACACTGAATAATACGGACATTTCGTTCTATGACTCCTCGAAATGTCTTTTTACATATGCAAAGCCTACCCATATACAAACGTATACAATATTTTAAAGGAATCATGATATAAGAGTCTTTAAACTGTCTTTCTCTCCAGACTATATCTCTAACCTAACTGGACTAAGGTCATCAACTACTGTACGTAATGTCCTACTGACCATTAACAACGATCTCCAGATTCCGTGCTAGAAAATTAACCATTACAAAAGTTCATTCCCTGTATTAGCACTTGCTGTACGGAATTCCTTACCCAGGATGATACGTAAGTCAGATTCACTGGCTTCTTTTACAATATCATTAAATACATTCTTTCTCGACCAGCTGAAAATTCTGAATAGAAAACTTTATCATTGTGTCCATACATAATAAGTCCAGACCTTTTGGTATATATATAACACGTACGACTTTGGTGATGCTGAAATGTATGTACCTGTGTGTAAAATATTATTCATATGTGAATATGTTGCCTAGTATAGTCACACACTGATGCTGAAATGTATGTACCTGTGTGTAAAATATTATTCATATGTGAATATGTTGCCTAGTATAGTCACACATTGATGCTGAAATGTATGTACCTGTGTGTAAAATATTATTCATATGTGAATATGTTGCCTAGTATAGTCACACACTGATGCTGAAATGTATGTACCTGTGTGTAAAATATTATTCATATGTGAATATGTTGCCTAGTATAGTCACACATTGATGCTGAAATGTATGTACCTGTGTGTAAAATATTATTCATATGTGAATATGTTGCCTAGTATAGTCACACACTGATGCTGAAATGTATGTACCTGTGTGTAAAATATTATTCATATGTGAATATGTTGCCTAGTTTAGTCACACATTGATGCTGAAATGTATGTACCTGTGTGTAAGATATTATTCATATGTGAATATGTTGCCTAGTATAGTCACACATATTCATTCATGTTAAATAGGTATAAAAGAGCACGAAACAATACATGAGTGAATATTTGATTTGTATTAGTTTTCTTCTTTTCTTTTCTTTTCTTTTCTTTTCTCAAACATAACCAATTACAAACATTAAGGACAAAATGACGGATGGGTCATTCATGACCAAATGTGTTATCCTCTTTAAAGAAAATGCATAATTGTTATTATTATTATTATTATTATTATTATTATTATTATTATTATTATTACATAAGACCATTTTTAGAAATGTATATGCATGCAGATAATGCATAACGATTTTCCTTCTTCGATGGAAAATCATATGAAACACACATTTGACACCAAAACAATCACATATAAAACAGAATTCCCATCAAATGTGACATAATTCCAACCCAAAAATATAAAATGTGAAACTTGATATCTATAAAAACGAGAAGACATTTTGGCGGTAGTTACTTTCAGAGCTTAATCATATTGGCTGAATATTCTGATATGATGAAATAGACTTGAAAAATGAGTTACATAGCTGTATATTTTGTTTCAGTAAAGAAAGTGATACAACAGGAAAGCTGATTTTAATCTGGAGAATAGGAATAAGGACGACGGAGTTAATAGGAGTCTGTTCCCAGCCATACAGATGAGACACATTCATGAAGATAATGGTTAATTTCTTCAATCTAGTCTAAGTGGTAAACTCAGAAGCTGGACTAAATATAACCAAAAGAAAAGAAGGGAAAAACAAGAAAATCTGTATAACTCTACTTTGAACCATCGCCTCTAAAGCAGTACTACTGCTATCTGGCAATTTACTATACACTTTGTATATTATCTCTACTCCAACCAGCTCAGAGAACATGTCCAATGTTAATAGTAACAACATAGTTAAAAACACTATGACGCATTACGATGCTTCTTTTCGAAATTTAATAACGTCAGTCTACAATATTTTTGAGTGTATTTTTAGCTAATTAAACTGTTTCGTAAAAATGTGTTAACGGTATTTTTGCTTATTGAAGCACTTTCATTGTCAAATCTTTAGCTTCGGGGGCAAATATTTTTGTATGTTGTCAAGCTTTTCAGTTTAAGAGGTAAGTGATCGTGCATGTAGTTTGCAATCCCATCATGCTTAAATAGACGCTATCAGTTTGAAAAAAAATCCGGAATCTTATACTATCTGGCTTGACTTATAAATAACAAAATACAGGCTGGACTCAAGTAGAACCAAGCACAGGCCGGACTCGAGAATACCCAAACACAGGCTGGATTCAATAATAAGCATTTGCACAGCTTCGACGTAAGGATAACCAAGCACAGGCTGGACACAATAAATACCAAACACAGGCTGGACTTAAGGATAACCAATCACAGGCTGGACTCAATGAATACCAAACACATGCTGGACTCAAGGATAACAAATCAAAGGCTGGACTCAATGAATACCAAACACAGGCTGGACTTAAGAATAAACAATCACAGCCTCATCTCAAGGATAACCATGCACAGGCTGGACTCAATGATAACCAATCACAGGCTGGAATCAAGGATAATAAAACACAGCATCGACTTAAGGATGAAAAACCCACAGCTTCGACTTAAGATAATGAAACACAGCCTCGGCTGAAGGATAAAATACCCACAGCCTCAACTTAAGATAATCAAACACAGCTTCGACGCAAGGAATATCAAGCACAGACTGGACTGAAGGATGCCTGCTAGACTATGATACACAGATAAACATAAATTTTGTGTTTTTATTTGACAATGGCGGCAAGTAACATTGCTAACCCTGTTTAGCTGATGAATACATAGATTTTCATGCGGACTTTTCGTGAATGAATTAATAAATAGAATCTGAATTAGCTTGCTGTCATTTACTTCAATGCATCTTAGAATTAGTAAAATTATTATTATTAAAGACGGTTTTGATCACGCTGTTACTTAACAATAATTTATAATTGTCTTGAATGAAATCATTTTCTTTTATTTCGTCATTCATAAATATCTTGAAGGAACAATTAGCATTGATTATTTCATTCATAATTGTCTTGAAAAGAAACAATTTGCATTAGTTTCATCATTCATAATTTTCTTGAAACGGAATAGCATGCTTTGATTTATTCATTCATAATTGTCTTGAAAAGGAATAATTTACATTGATTTCTTCATTCATATTTGTCTAGAATGAAATAATTTTCATTGATTTCGTCATTCATAATTGCCCAGAAAAGGAACAAGTTGCAATGATTTCATCATTCATAATTTTCTTGAAAAAGAATAGCATGATTTGATTTATTCATTCATAATTGTCATGAAGGGATAATTGACATTGATTACTTCATTCATAATTGTCTTGAAAATGAATAATTTGCATTAATTTATTCATTTATAATTGTATTCAATTTGCATTGATTACTCCATTCATATTTGTCTGGACAATGAATTATTTGAATTCATTTTTTCTTTCATAATTGTGTCGAAAAGGAATAATTTGCATATACATCTTCGTTCATAATTGTGTTGAAAATGAATAATTTGTCTTGATTTCACCGTTTATAGTTGTGTTGAATAGGAATAATTTACATTTTTCTTCATTCATAATTGTGTTGTAAAGGTACATATAGTCTGCAATGTTTTCTGCATCCATTACTGTGTTAAAAAGTAATGATTCGATTTATTGTTTCAGTGAAAGATTGCCAACTACGTCCTTCATCAAAGATTGTGGGTGGCGTATGGTTTTTAAAAGACCAATTGTAATGATGTTTACTTGCGGGCATATCAGAATGGTAACGGTACACCAGAAATAATATCATATTTTACGTAAAGATAAAATAATTTTGGTACATTTAATTTTATTGAACTGTTTGATCAAACAAGTATTTGCAAAGATAATTTTTATACGCCTCTGAGAACGTTAAGTCGACTTTCCCCTTAGAGGATATGCCGTCAAAGTAACGTGACAGAAATGGGTTTAAACTTTCATTCATCAAAATAGGACATTACTTTTAAATGAAAGATGAGCGACTCTGGTTCACTAGTTAACGTGCTGTGTTCGCCAGTTAGATGATGGGGGTTCTCGGATAAGTCGTAGCTGGCAAATGTGGAATGTCTCTATACAAGGTACTTTAACCTGCCGATGATGATGTGTATGAAGTCACTTAACTATACGGAACAAAAATGTCGCAATTTAGGCAATATCTTTTGTGGTACAGTGAACTGGAGAAATATTGCGTATTTTTCAGCTAAAATTTGTTTCCCAGCATTACTGTTTTGATTTTAACCAGTCTTTGCTGAGATCTTCCAAAGAACTGATTGCATGATTACAGTCCGTAAAAAGTATACATGCAAAGATAGAAAGTTTATATTTAATTCCAATTATCCATGCTTTATTAATGATATGGTCAAATGGACGGGGTTTAAATTGAATTATTTATACCTCTTTATCCCCAAATATTGGACTTTAAAACTGCCCAACGGTATCAAATATAAACTGAGCATGAATACATAAATATGACGATGATTGAATCAACGTTTCTGGTTTTAAATTGGACATGTATCGATGTTGTACTGTTTTGAAACCGGATGATATGTATCGATGTTGTACTGTTTTGAAATCGGATGGTATGTATCGATGTTGTACTGTTTTAAAATCGGATGGTATGTATTGATGTTGTACTGTTTTGAAATCGGATGATATGCATCGATGTTGTACTGTTTTGAAATCGGATGATATGTATCGATGTTGTACTGTTTTGAAATCGGATGATATGTTTCGATGTTTTACTGTTTTGAAATCGGATGATATGTTTCGATGTTGTACTGTTTTGAAATTATATGATATTTATTGCCGTTGTATCGTTTTGAAATTGGAAAGTATATATCGATGTTATGTCGTTTTGAAATAGGATGATATGCATGGAAGTACCGTTGTGAAATAAAAGAAAATGTGTCGATGTTGAACCTTTTTGAAATTGTGTGGATGCTGTATCGCTTTGAAATTGTGTGGATGCTGTATCGTTTTGAAATTAGATACTATGTATGTACTGTATGATGTTCCTTTTAACGACACCTCAGCATACTATGAAATGTCTGGCGCCTACTAGAACGTAAAGTTCAACAAGAAACCATTGCATTCCAATAGTCAATTAGTAAGACCACTGAATTCTAATAGGTAGTAAACCCATTGCATTCCGTTAGTCAGGCAGTAAACCCATTGCATTCCGCTAGTCAACTAGTAAACCCATTGCATTCCGTTAGTCAGCTAGTAAACCCATTGCATTCCGTTAGTCAGTAACATTAAAATATATGGTGTTCTTCCACCCAGGGTTTAATATAATGTTGCGGTAACTTCTAATTGTTTTTGAAAGCGTTATACGAATCTTCAAACTGAGGTATGTTACATTTATTAATGAAAAATAAGTACACCCCGAACTAAAAATTAGATTACACTTACCTGGTAGGCGCATATGGAGTCGACAATAAATGCCTCAAGAATGGCGATGACGATATGTGTCAGCTTTATCATCTTCCAAATGTTTTTACAATGTTGTGTCTAATAGTAAATCTTGATTGCCAAGTATGTCTAACGGGATGGATGTATTTCTGGACCTAAACGATAGACAGCTACAGTAGTGACAGCCACAATCTTTATCACCGATCTTACTGTGATGTACCGTCTGGAACGTACTATTACTCTTCAGTCTGCGATGTCTTCAAGTGTCACTCCTCTTTTATGGTCATTATAAAATCGAGAGAATTTATATCCTTTCGGAGATCATATCTGGAAAGATCACGCCCATTATTGTAGAAACTCCCATGTGGTCATCCAATTGGATATTATTCGTCATATTCATAATGCAGACATTATTCATTATATAAAACGTCGTAAAAGTCATTAATGTTTTCGTCAGCTAGATCATTTTTGGTAAGCAATCGGCATCGATCGGGGCTTCATAATTGTAGAAAAATGTATTCCTCAATCATTGTGACCAGAAAGCTTACTCGTCATTGCAAATTATGCTCTTAAGATTCCTGAAGATGTAAAAGCGACCTATATTTGTTTGAAAGAGTTTTAAATAGGCAATCGAAAATGCAATAAACATTGGCAACGATTAATTCCAAAAAGCAAATCTTTGCTTATAAGAAAATAGATTGCATGATTTACAAATTTATTTCACTTGTAGATCTTGCGAATGTTTAGAACATTTGCATTCCAATATCATTTCCAGAAATTCAAACACATTAGTAAGATAGGCCAATAAATCTAACGCGCAGAGCTTCTCTGCTTGTTATAAGTTTACATTACGACTTGTTCACAAATAAATATCGTTCTCTGATGAATCAACCCAGATTTCCGATTGCAGCGCTATCAGTAAAATCAAAACCATTCTAGTTTACGTGTTTTTTGTTTTTGGTCTATTGGGAACAATACATAATGTTGTAAAATTAGTATGAACACAAAGCAACGAATAATCACTTTACCTGGATGAGCACATTTGAGAGAATAGCAAATAATTTAATGAACAATTCAATTTTCAATTCTATCAGATTAATGAACAGGCTGTCTTTACGACTGAAGCAATGAAAGGCTTTTAACTAATTAGGTTTTACTTTATATCCGTACAATTAATGACCGTAGCTGAAATAAATATTTTCTAAAAATTTATAATAACCATTAATCTCTGTAAAGTGATAATGAAGACAAAATAATAAAATAAACGCTTCCTGGAATAAATAAAAATCGATTCAATGTTTACTTGATACACAGATGCTCAGACAGCACGAAAAAGAACTTTTTTATTTTAAAATAAATAAATTTCATCTCTAATTTAGATTATGGTAGATTTACATGGCTGCTTAAAGATGTTTCCTTCTTTGTTACATCATTAGATCTCTTGAACGTTTGTAATGTCGTTAAAAGTGAAAACCAAAAGACTTAACATAGCTATTTCATTTGCCATCACTAATGATGCCGGAAGTAACCATTGTATTTTGGACCAAAACAAGGTGATGTTGTAGCCAGCCTTCTTTTTATATTCCTTTCAAATGTTATCTTAGGCGCGAATGACATAAAAAATATCAGTTAATATTAGACATGAACGAATGTATCAATACCTTAATCCCAAATAGAACCGCTCCGGTGGCCTAGTGTTTAGAGCGTCCGCCGCGGAAGCGGGAGGTCGTCGGTTCGATCCCCGGCCGAGTCATACCAAAGACTTACAAAAATGGTACTAACAGCTGCCTCGCTTGACGCTCAGCATAAAGAGGTTAGTGTTAGGACTGGTCGGCCTGGTGTCAGGATAATGTGACTGGGTGAGACATCATGCTACATGTCTGCGGCATGATGTCTCAGTGCTAGACATCACTATAAACTGCCTCACTGCAGACATCGTAGCGATATGACTGAAAAATTGTTAAAGCTACGTTAAAAATCCTAATCAAACAAACAAATAATCCCAAATAGCTTATTAGTACGTTTATCAATGATTTAATCCACAATAGCTAATTATTATGTCAGTTAATGATTTAATCTATAATAGCTAATCATTATGTCAGTTAATGATTTAATACCTAATAGCTAATTTTTATGTATGTCAATGATGTATTACTCATTTGCTAATTAGTATGTATATTACTGATTTCATCCCCCAAAAGACAAAGGTTCTAATAATTTAAAGTCGTTAATAAAATTCAGTAAAATACGAAACAAAATCCAAACTTTGAAGGCGATGACATGTCTGCTATAGCTCATAGTGTGTTGATGTGCCAACAGTTTTTTTTTTTTATTAGTATTGAATAACAGTAATATAATTCCAGGTTATAATTCATTATAAATTCCACTGAATGTCTGTAACCAATAATGTTATCACAGAACTTGTGTATTTCCATAGAAAATAAACATTTGATTTCAATAATTTGAAAAATATCCATTCAGCCAAGTGAACGTTACTCAATGGAAAATAACTTTCTAGAATGGTATAGTGATAAAGGGAGTTTTATAGAGACACGCAAAGACCAATACATAACTTTCTTGTAATGTTTACAAAATCAAAACAATAACCTGTTTAATTCACTTACGAAAGTCCAAAAAACGTGACCCAAATAAACATGTTTACTTCTTCCTTTAATATTAATACTGACTTTAACCTCATACATATAGATAATTATTTAATATGAGTTAGTTGTTAACGATGAATAAAATGAAAACGTTTATTTGGATCAAGCAAAAATAATTACATAAAGTCCAATATACAATGTTACGTTACAATAACATGTAATGAAATAAATTTAAATGAAACTTACATAGCAGTTTAAATATATATTACACTTCACCTAATAGAGAAAACAAACAATATTTATGAAATAATATTATTATTACCCTAGTGCCAAGTACAGTGACGCGAGCTTTCTGTTTACCGTAAGTCAAATATGCCTATGGAAAAATATTACAGAAGATGAAATCTTGTGAATGACACAAAGTACCCCGGTATACACAACATATATTTATAATCATGGAAAAGTGCATCTATCATCAAACTGTTTCTTACCTTAATGTGCCTATTGTATATATCATATTCCTGCAACATCAACCTCCACCCTAATAATATCTGACTTTTGTTTTTCATCTTGCCGATGAAAGTAAGAGGGTTGTGATGACAAAACACAAAAATCGGCATAGAAGCTGAAGCAAAGTAAGTAGTGTATGGAGCCACATTTATCGTTAATGGGACCTTAAGGTTGAAATAGGGTATATCAAAATTAAAGTCGATGGGAATTTAGCATTGTATTTCCTATCAGTGGTGACTTTAAATATATACAAGCGTTTTAATGTGAGATTTTATTCATTTCTCTTACATTTTAAGGAAACACAAGATATTTAGACAGTAAGTACAATATAAAGGATGGTATAGTGGGTCAAATGGATAGTATGTTTGACGTGTTAGGGATAGATATGTTTTTGACATTTCATCTCCTTCTCTGAACTTCTAAGCGAAAACATCACGATTAAAGTGTGGGTGTGTATATTGGTCTTGGTGTTTGTGCCCTTGTTTGTGCGTATGTGTCTCCGCGTATGTTTGTTTGTGTGTGCATGTATTGATCTTTGCTAGTCTCTATAAAACTCCCTTTATCCCTATCATAAATTTCACCTACCTACCTAACTACCCACCTACCTATAGCAGCGCGTATTCAGGTCAAAAAATTGCAAAACTGTGTCGTTATTCCCCCTAGTGTCCAGTACAGTGACGCCACTGAAGCTAGACATTTTGAGGCTATGTATGTAGTCTTGGGCTTTTCTATAGGAATTTCCATCAGATGTTTCTATAAATATATACAAAGGTTTTTAAACCGGTTATATGTATAAATAGACACTTCCATGTTTATTCACGATCGTAACAAAATTGAGACTATAAATACATATTAGAATTACCCATTTTAGTCTAAATCAATGTATCCTAATGTTTGGGTATATATTTAGTATATATTTAGTCTCTTTAAATTCTAAGAAAACTTTTAGCGTTGATCTTTTTTATAATTATAGCTATTTATAGCATCATTATAATTATGCAAATTTACGAACACCGCCAACATAGTTTAAGGTCTAGGTGATGCTTTATATAAAAATCTCGGAGTTGTCTGTCTCTGTCTATCTCTGTTGTGTTTCACCCTCTACTATCTTTGTACGTAAACAGGCTCTTTACAATTTCCCCATTGTGCCTAGAAAGGTCCATCAATGTCCATTATCCCTAGATATTCCCTATGGTCGATTCCCATTGTCCCTATATAGTTCTTAGCTTTTATAGGTTCAACTTGTCCATGTCCCACGATATGTCCTAGAAATGTTACACAATCACGGCAAAACTCAATTTTGCATACATCAGTTGCCAAATTTACGTCAGTGAGTAGCTCAAAGAATTTTCGGATTGTCGCTTAATGATCTTTCCAGGTGCCGTTGTAGATCATGATATCATTTGTGTAACCATTACAAAGATAGACCAGACATACTAATTTTCATGAAAAGTATTAGGCGAACCTTGCATCCCAAACGGCATCACCTCATATTGATAAAGTCCATCTATAGTCACGAATGCCGAAATTGTCTTTGGTCTTTGCCAAAGTGGAATTTGCCAAAATCCTTTTAGAAGGTTATATTTTGTGACATACTTTTGTTACGGCTATTGGATTTAATTTTATTTATTTTTAATTATTAAATCCAACATTGTCATTTAGGAATTATTATTCATTAAATGGGAAATTTTTCTAGAAAATTCAGTTGACCTGTACTTTACTGATAAACAGGCTGACCTTGGCTTACAGTGGTCTAGTTCCTGACCTTGCTTTAGACATTGTCAACAGGTCTTCAATTTCATTGGTTAATTTCGGGGACAACATTTTATAAGTGAATGATTTCCTTCTAGAACATTCCATTATTACGTGACTAGGTGAAGGTAGACTCTTCCTCTGACCTTCTATCCATTTCTAGAAAAGCGCGTGATTACTTGTTTACTTCAGAAAAACAATATATATAGCTGTGTTTTAGAAGCTAACTTTAGTAGAATATAAATTGGGCTTATTTTAAAGAAGTTGTGTATTTTCTGTTTGAGTTTAAAAATCTTGTTCTGGACTGTGTCAATTCGTCGGAAAAGAAGAATTATTCTATTTATCTGGAAAAGGACATATGTTTCATAATTTCATTTGGATGATTAAAAACAAGAACTGTACCACGTGACATTGTCAGCCATTTTGGATTACATCGTCAAGATTCGAACCTGGAACTATTAGAACATTTATTTATTAGGACTTGCAATTCCATTAGTGGATTATTTTTGTGAATTCTATATTGGATTAATGTTGGATTTGATTCTCTAAAACTGTAAGTTTATTTATTTTATGAAAATAATTGTACTTAATAAAATCATTGTTAAAGTTATACAAGCTTGTTAGTTTTCACTCTTTCTGTGTTGCTGCTTATTCGAGTCTAAGCACGTAACATAGAATGGGTGGCTATCGTGTCGGGATTGAGATTGGGATTGAGATTTGAGATAAATTTGAATTTAAATTTGAATTTCCCCTAGTTTTTGAGAATTTTAAATCTTTAGTGTGGCTAACACGCTTGAATCAAAATGACATCTAAGGTAGAAATATTTCTTTCTAATCCTACCCAGGAGCAATTAGATCTTTTCAAAAAAGACGAGTTGGTTCAACTTGCCAGAAAATACGATCTTTCTGAAGTGAAGGCTTCTTTAACGAAACAAGATATCAAAAAGATTTTGGTCCAGTATTTGGTAGAACAGGATGTTTTTGAACAAAGTGCTTTGATTCCAGTCAGTAAGTCTACACCAGACTCTGACATTAAACTGAAGGAATTAGAATTAAAATTCAAGATGGAATTAGAGTTGAAGAAGCTGGAATTTCAGAGAGAGAGAGTGAATTAGAGTTAAAGAAGCTGGAGTTTCAGGAAAGGGAGAAAGAGAAACAAATTGAATTACAAAAAGAGCAAATGCGAATTGAGAGAGAGGAGAAAGAGAAACAAATTGAATTACAAAAAGAGCAAATGCGAATTGAGAGAGAGGAGAAAGAGTAACAAATTGAATTACAAAAAGAGCAGATGCAGATTGATAGAGAAAAAGAGGAGAGAGAGAGGGAATTAGAGTTTGAGAAACTGGAATTTCAGGAAAAGGATAAAGAAAGACACTTACAATTTGAAAAAGAGGAGAGAGAGAGACAGGAAAGGGAGAAGGAAAAACAATTACAATATGAAATTAGAATGAAAGAAATGGAGCTGGCAAGTGAGAATCACCATCATACTTCAAATCAGAATTTTGATTTAGCAAGGAATATTAGATTAGTGCCCCCTTTCAAAGAAAAAGAAGTAGATAAATATTTCATTCTTTTTGAAAAAGTTGCAGAAAATTTAAAGTGGCCAAGAGAGAATTGGACTCAGTTACTACAATGTGTACTTACTGGTAAGGCTAGTGAGATTTACACTTCACTGTCCGTTCAGCAAAGTGGTGATTATGACGTAGTTAAAGAATGCATTTTAAGAGGTTATGAGTTAGTTCCTGAAGCTTATAGGCAAAAATTTAGAAATTACAGAAAAGAAGCTGGACAAACTCATGTCGAATTTGCTAGACAAAAAGAGCAGTTGTTTGATAGATGGTGTTTAGCTAAGAAAGTCGAGCAAGATTATCAAAATCTCAAGCAAATTATATTAATTGAAGAGTTCAAAAACTGTGTCCATAGTGATGTTAAAACTTATCTTGAGGAGCATCAGATTGAAACCTTGGAAAATGCTGCTCGAGCTGCTGACGAATATTCTTTGACACATAAAGTTCCTTTTGTTAACAAGACTTCTACTCAACAATTTAATGGCAGAAAAGTATTTCCGCCTAATTCAAGCCCTTCTAAAACTCAAACTAACACAACTTTCAAAAATCAGACTTCAGAGAAGTTTGATTCTAGATCCTTGTCTCTTCCGACGTGTAACTTTTGCAAGAAAAAAGGACACATTATTTCTGATTGCTACAAATTGAAAAATAGGCAACAGAATCAAGATAGACCTGTTCCAAATGCTCTTATTTACAAGAGGTCAAGATCACAGTCATGTATTGAAAGCAATACATTTGTTGGGTCTAATAAATCCCAGTCTGATTTTGATATGGAGAATTATGAACCATTCATATCGAAGGGTTCTGTATCACTTTTGGGTGATTCAGCTAATCCCACCCCTATTAAAATTTTAAGGGACACAGGAGCCTTTCAGAGTCTTTTATTATCAGGTACTTTGCCTTTATCTGAGAAGTCTTCTTCTAATGAAAGTGTTCTTATTCAGGGGTTAGAGTGCTGCTTTGTTAATGTTCCTCTCCATTGTGTAAATTTGTCATCAGACTTAGTGTCAGGACCTGTGACAATCGGAACAGTCTCGGTTTTGCCCGTAGAGGGAATTGATTTATTGCTAGGCAACGACTTAGCTGGGGACAAGGTTGTGGTTAATCCACTTGTAACTGACAAGCCTAATTTGGATCAGAAAGTTGATCCAATTGAAAAAGAAATCCCTGATATATTTCAAGCTTGTACAGTTACTAGAGCTATGGTAAAGAAAGCTTTTGAGAATGAAGTTGAAAAGGGCAGTATTCCCTTCGTTGACAAATGCATGGGTCAGGCTTATGTTATTGAGGGCAGCATTCCCTTATCTGATATATGCGTGGGTCAGGCTTATGTTGAAAAAGCCAGTATTCCTTCAACTGACGCTTGTAAAGGTCAGGTGTTTGATGAGGACACTTTTACTCTTGGTTTAGATCAATCAGAAAGTATTGATCATAGTGATCCTCTTTTGACAACTCATTCTCTTTATTTTAATCAGGGTGATGATTTTGAGAGTGATGTTACAGAAGGCAGCATTCCTTCAACTGGCATTTGTATAGGTCAGGTTTTTGATGAGATCACGTTTACTCTTGGTTTAGATCAATCAGAAGGTATTGATCATAGTGATCATCTTTTAATAACTCATTCTCTTAATCAGGGTGATAAACGACAGTCACTTGTCGCTGAACAGGAAAAAGATCCCGAGATCTCCTGTTTGTTTCAAAGGGTCATAAATGAGACTGAAGTTACTGAAGTTCCTGTCTGTTATTTCATTAAAAATGGAATTCTTATGAGAAAATGGAGACCTCCCGAGGTATCTGCTGGTGATGAATGGTCAGTGAACTATCAAATAGTAGTTCCAAAACCTTACAGACAGGAAATACTTAATCTGACCCATGAAACTCCTTTGGCTGGTCATTTAGGGATTAATAAAATGTATCACAAGATCTTGACTCACTTCTATTGGCCAGAAATCAAAAGTGATGTTGTCAAATATTGTAGATCTTGTCATGCTTGTCAAATGGTAGGAAAACCCAATCAGAAGATACGTAAGGCTCATCTACAACCTATTCCTACGTTTGATGAAACATTCAGTGGAATTATGGTAGATTGTGTGGATTCCTTATCAAAGACCAAGTCAAGTAATCAATTAAAGTTAAAAATGAAGCTAAGGTTTGAAAGAAATACAAGGGAGAGAACTTTTGAGTCTGATAATGGAGTTGTGTTACTCTTATTCATTCTTCATACTTTACTTCAAATTAGATATTACGGCCCTTACAAAGTTAAGAAGAAAATAAATTAGTTAAATTATAGTATTAGTGTTCCTGGGATCTAACTTAATTATAGGAGTACCAGTGTATTGAAAGAAATAGCCATGTTAAAAATGTAATTAATTTAATTGTACCAGTCCTATTTAGTGAAGGAATATCATCAGGATTCGACTGATATTGGAGCGACGAATTGTCAGAATTCAGAAATTATGAAAAAATCTAGACCAAAAACTTTCACATTTGCAAGTGCAAGAAAGAAATGAACTGAAAGTTATTATTATATGAGCACTTATGTCCAGATATTCTTACCAGGACAAACAAAATTTTCATGACGTTGAAATTGAAAATTCCAAACAGCATCTATGCTGGACGAGTCCACTCAAACAGGAATATTTGAAAAAGGAAATTCAATATTTGCTGTAGAATGATTTTATCAAGCTCAGTAAAAGTGATTGGAGTTCACTATGCATACTTGTTCCTAAACCAGATAAAACTCTCGGTATGTGCACTGATTATAGGAAGGTGAACAGAGTGATCAAAAACAGATTCATTCCCATTAACAAGAATTGACTATTCTATTGATAAAATTGGGAATGTCAAGTACGTCACCAAATTCTGACCTTCTGAAAGGATTTTGGCAGATTCCACTACGGAAAAAGCAAAGGAAAACTCAACATTGCGACTCCAAAAAGGACTCTACCAATATAAAGAAAGTCCATTTCAACGTCTCATAAAAATGTTCATCACTGGTCTAGAGATTTGTGACGTCATCATTTACAACGACACCTGGAGAGAACATCTAGCAACAATTCGATAACTCTTTAACAGACTCACTAATGTATGTTTGACAATTAATTTGTCTAAAAGTGAGTTCTGCTGTGCTTGTGTGTTTTTCCTAGGACATTTTGTAGGACATGGACAAGTTAAAAATTTGAGGCTATTTCTTGATAAAATCATTGTAAACACTCTTTCCCGTGTATAATTCATTATATTGTATAATTTTTAATTTCAGATGTAAATTGGTTTGTGATAAAAAGAAAGTTTTATCATATAAACCTTTCTTTTTATTTTATGGGGGAAGGTGTTACGGCTATTGGATTTAATTTTATTTATTTTTAATTATTAAATCCAACATTGTCATTTAGGATTTATTATTCATTAAATGGAAAATTTTTCTAGAAAATTCAGTTGACCTGTACTTTACTGATAAACAGGCTGACCTTGGCTTACAGTGGTCTAGTTCCTGACCTTGCTTTAGACATTGTCAACAGGTCTTCAATTTCATTGGTTAATTTCGGGGACAACATTTTATAAGTGAATGATTTCGTTCTAGAACATTCTATTATTACGTGACTAGGTGAAGGTAGACTCTTCCTCTGACCTTCTATCCATTTCTAGAAAAGCGCGTGATTACTTGTTTACTTCAGAAAAACAATATATATATAGCTGTGTTTTAGAAGCTAACTTTAGTAGAATATAAATTGGGCTTACTTTAAAGAAGTTGTGTATTTTCTGTTTGAGTTTAAAAATCTTGTTCTGGACTGTGTCAATTCGTTGGAAAAGAAGAATTATTCTATTTATCTGGAAAAGGACATATGTTTCATACTTTAATTTGGATGATTAAAAACAAGAACTGTACCACGTGACATTGTCAGCCATTTTGGATTACATCGTCAAGATTCGAACCTGGAACTATTAGAACATTTATTTATTAGGACTTGCAATTCCATTAGTGGATTATTTTTGTGAATTCTATATTGGATTAATGTTGGATTTGATTCTCTAAAACTGTAAGTTTATTCATTTTATGAAAATAATTGTACTTAATAAAATCATTGTTAAAGTTATACAAGCTTGTTAGTTTTCACTCTTTCTGTGTTGCTGCTTATTCGAGCCTAAGCACGTAACACTTTGCATTTCCTTATTTTATTTTATTTTTATTTGTGCTGAGGATTATTTTGGGATTTAAATCGTCAATACTCTATTTTTTTCTTCTCATTTTAACTTTGTATTGCACGGAAATAAATTATTTGTTAAATTTTTACAAAGCTTGATGTCTTTCACGTTTTTCTGTTGCTTTCTTTAAGAGCATAGGCTAGTAACAATAGATAGATAGATAGATAGATAGATAGATAGATAGATAGATAGATAGATAGATAGATAGATAGATATAATATAAAATATAATTAATTGGGTGGGTATTAGCACAAACTTTGTGTGAATGCAAAACTAATGACCGGCTGTGGTTTGGACAAGGCTGCAATGACGAAGTTTGATTTTCTTTTCATTATGTTATATATATATATATATATATATATATATATATATATATATATATATATATATATATATATATATATATATATATATATATATATATATGACATAATGAAAATGTGTGTGTGTGTGTGTGTGTGTGTGTCTACAAGAACCCGAAATTTTAATCCGATCGGAATGCCATATGACAAGTAATACAGTTACCTTTTGATTTCTGATACAGCTATTTTCCTACTGGTACATTACACAAATTGTATATTTTAATAGCTGCACAGAAAGATATCTTAAACGCTAGAAGCGACTAATACACACAACTCTAGTCGAGCTTCTTGGAAAACATTGCTTTCCATTAAAGATCAGCTTGATCATATCATCGTTGGATGTCAAATCGCTTGACAACAAGTATAAAATACCCAGCGATATTTCAGGCACCCATGGTTTACAGTACAGCCCCGGTCGATTAATTATCAAGTAAAATAATAATGAAACTTTAGACATTGGACATTGCCGATAAGACGGAAATAGCAGTATTGTTTTCCAGCAGCGGTTCTCTATCAAGTATTTGGGATTCATAATTCTACTAATCACTGTCTACAATTACAAGATCGCAGGAACTGGCTATTTCCATAATCTGACATTCACGCACCTTAGTGGTAATGATGAAGTCGTCGAGTTGCACGTAAACAGCGTAATTTAGCACGCGCTAGTATTTGCGTGTTGGCATCGCATCCATGGTAATAGATCTTATGACGTTCGCAATAAATAACCTTTCAACAAATTATTGATAGTTATTTGGAAATGGAGATTTTTTTTCCCGAGGTCTAAGACTCACATTTTAATAACTAGCATGTTTTTTTTCTCTTCCTATTTTATAAATAGGATATTTAGTAAAATAAACAAGGACAGTTGGAATGATTAAAAACAGTTAGAAAACTTCAGTCACCTTACTAATTAAATATAATATGCTTTCTCCATACATACATACATACATACATACATACATACATACATACATACATACATACATACTAAACAAACGGCAACGAGACCCTAATCCATGTCCCATAATATAGTCCCATAATCCGTATATACAATCGTTAATGAAAACCTGATACATGTATAACTAAACTATGCCAAATTACAATTAAACAGATCAATACATATAAAAACAATTTAAACGGGTAAATTATACTGGTCCGTTGGGGCAATTAGCAGCCAGCCAATAGGGTCTAGGTGTCACAAATGCATATGATCCAAGCTTAGGCGGAAGCAAATGCCTCACACCGCCAATAAGATGGACTGACAGGTGTACATCTGAAAACCCTAAGAGAAATCTCAGAAATAGGGAAAAGGAAAACTAATATATACTGGGTGAAGGGAGTAATTATGGTCCAGACATCGCAAATGCCTACGAACCCACCCATACGCGGTGGAGGCCGGTACACAAATGCCCCAGACAATGAGCTAGCAAGGCTACACCTAAACAATATCAGAGCAAATCAGAAAAAATACACTTAAAAAAACATCACGAATTTATTATCCAATATCGAACTAACCAAACAGATTTAACCTATAACACCCCACTGTTAAAACTTTCCCATCCCCCAACCCCTGAAGAAATCTGCGTAAGGTAAGAAATCAACAGAACTACTTAATCGGAGCCTAACACAAACAATAAGTAGTTTATAGAAGGTGTCCCAAAACCCAAGTCAAGCGGTCAAGCAACACAAACTGGCAATGTTAGAGAAACTGACCCCTAACTAAACCTATAAAGTGTCCATACCACTGACCCGGCCGCACACGGTGACATCGATTGACACCGAATACAAAAGGTAAATATAATACTTCTATCCTAACCATCGAAGCAACATAAAACTATCAAATGTCTAAAATGCACAAAGCGATATTTACCACCCCCAACAACAAGATACAAAAATATAAAATAAACATTGATTCCACCTGGACAGAAAACACCTAAGCACATAAATTATGTTATAAGGTGAAAATAACACCAAACAATCGGACCCCAGCCACACAAAATAACACATCGATTGGACAAAATATAACAACAAAGACTAAGAACCAAAACAGATCATGGATAAACAAATTTCCTTCTACAAGTCTCAACATAAACCGTTCAAAATGTTGTTTTCCAGTTTCTTTCCACTGACAACAAATATCCAAATGTATAGAGAAACTTCCATTCAAAAATCTTTTAATGCGACACCATTTACGTTTTAGATAAGGGATCTAAAACTCCAAGAATCAAAAATAGTTTCAGGTGCCATCGAGGCGTGTGCCCTGACCCATTATATACATTTCCTTTTCCGGACATGATAATTAATAAGTGTTGATATGTCTATCTACATTTATTGTAACTCCTGGTACATGTTTTGGTGAGTGTAAATTGTAGTGATTATTTACAGCTCGACTTGGCAAAAGCGCGTATTTGTTTAAGATCAAGAACATACAGTTATATAGGTTGTATAAACAGATTCTTGCTACGACTTGACAAATACTAATGATACAATTAAGAGCAAATATGTTTATAAGTTTCGGGCTAACACCAATTGAACCTGTCGGTCAGGTATTTATTAGAAGAATTTAGTTAACTCCAATTGGATGGGGGGTTAAATTATGTGCCTTCTTCTACGATGTTGGAAATTTAATATTTGTCATATACATAGCAATAAAAAAGGGCTTATGCACCCTTTTGGAAGTATATAAATGTGTAATGCTGGACAATTCTGGTCTTTGTTATTTCTTGTGTTCTTGTTGTAACATTGCGTTTGCAGATGAATAATTTTGTTGTATTTATATATTATTTGTGAGGAAGATATTTGTTTAGATATTTCAGTTAAGTTATGGACAAAGCCATTTCGATAACGACACAATTCTTGCAGGACAATGGCACATTTCTGGTTCTTAAAGTTTTCATTCTTTTGGACTTGAATAGAACTTTTAGTGGATTGTTTTGGATTTACCTCATACTGCTGTAAGTTCCTCTCGCATTTTCATTTATCACTTTCATAATTAAATTATTTATATATTTTAGATAACGCATTTCTAGGGAAAACAGAGGAGACTGCCAGATTGGCCACACAGCCTGGATGCAAGAGAAAATATAATACTGGAAGAAGTAGGCCAGCAAGCCAATTTTAGACTAGTAGTCTTTACAAAAAGCAGGTTCTGGATTGCAGAAGTATGTTTTTCGATAGTAATCGAAAGCTTGATGTTGGATTGTAGGAGTGTGTTTGGATAGTATGTGTATTGTGTTGGATTTTATCTCAGTATTTTAACATTACCACCCCATTTGACCCCTTAAATGTTGACCCTATAATACAATCCCCATGTTATGGACCATTATAAAATCGGCGTAGTCATATGATTTCGCACACGTTTAAGCATGTGGGTTATTAGTAACGCATGTATAACCAAAATTATTATCATATAACCATTGATGTGAATTAATTACGCGTGCCAGATGGCAGAACGACAGCTGTTAAGGTCGCCGTTGTGATTTTAGCGAGATGTATCATCTAAATCATTTATTCTATATAATAATATAAAAACGTTTGTAATACTTCTATGCATAAGCGTTGCTTGTTTTGAACAGTTTCAAGTTCTAAAACTACAACCTCACAACTATAATGCATCATTCACCAGAGAAGACCTTTTGAAACATTATATATTCTTACAAATAAGCAGATAAGGCCCTTTCTAGCATTATATTTTGTTGTTATAGATATGGTCCCTATAGCATTATGTGTTTATATATATATATATATATATATATATATATATATATATGACATTTTATGTTGATATAAATATTTAATTTAATTGTCTGTTAGCTGTAAAATATTTGTATTCCATTATATGTTATTGGCTAAAAACTTTATACAAAAATGTATTTTGTCTCAAGGTAAGTAAGAATCATTCGGTTGAGTCAAGACCGATATCTAAACTCGATGTCAAGTCAATAGCCTGTGTGATATATCACCTCGATGTCAAGTCAATAGCCTGTGTGATATCGCAACTCAATGTCAAGTCAATAGCCTGTGTGATATCACCTCGATCTCAAGTCAATAGCCTGTGTGATATCGCAACTCGATGTAAAGTCAATAGCCAGTGTGATATCGCAACTCGATGTCAAGTCAATAGCATGGGCGATACCTTCAATTCAAAACTACATGTTAAAGCAATAACTCTCAAAACTCTCACTCCAGATGCTCTTTCATAATATAAATCTTTTATTATTCACGCCAATCATTTCAGTCTGACACATTCGTTTTTACATATTTATGCAACACGAAACATATGGAGTGTCGATTGAGGGTCGCATGGTATCGAAAAAAGTATCTTATTTGTATTACAAAATTTGGAATAGAAGGATTAATTCACGGTATTCTAACTTTAATGATTACTCTTACAGCTTTTATTGCATCTGAATTACATTTAATTGACATAATTTGGTGCTTGTCCTTTAGCAAAATGATAATCAAGTATGGACATTATAAATCATTAAAGTAAAATGAACGCATTTACTGGAACAATAATTAATACCATTAAGAACGTAGTGAATGTAAAAATTGCACCTGCTTCTAATAAAAAGATACATCGAACACCAAGAAAACGTTGAGTGATTCATTTATAATTTGAGCGATCTATTAAATCCAGTAAAGGGAAAATTACTGGGTTTTTTTCCTATTTTTTTTTATTATTCCAGGTATTTCTGAGAAAATTCATTGTGCAAGTCTTTGTCATTTGCCACTGTTATCCCAATATGACAGACAATCTGTTTCTTCCAACGTGAAATGACATATAAATATTTGCGATCGTCTTAGTTTCCAGTCAGTCTTATTTGTTTTATTTTTTCTGCTTTCTTCATACAGAATGGTTTCTAAGACGAAAACCGTCACATATAGACATATAAAAATGCGGAGTGTTTCACCATACATTTAACAGCATGATCTCACTAATGTAAAATGTATGTGCAATACTAACAAAATGCACGTCGAATAAATCAAACGTGTGTGAAACTTGCTTTAAAATATTATTCCACGTAAGGACATGTGACCATTTGCAAGCTAACACATGTAATCTTTCGCACATTTCAAGCAAAACGGGTTTTCTAAGACATATATAAGAGAGATATGTTTAAAACGGAGATTTTCTACATGATGGAGATCTGAGATGCATTAATAAACATTAATTCTCTGATGACCTTTAGAAGTTCATCCCTACTTGTTTTAATAGCCTATCAGATAAAGCCTTACATTTCTTATTAGGGAGAGGATTGTTATCAACAATATGTCTGAATGACGTGAATTGTTTTCAGCCATACAAAAGCACCAACTTCATTAATAAGTTAAAAGGTCAAATGAAAATGACTGCGTATCCGTCAGATCTATTTAATGATATGTAGATCTGGAGTTTGTGCAGATCTACATTACATATGACATATAATATATTTCTTACTCAAAATTTGTAAAACCATGGGAATCTGAATATATGTTTAAGATAAGCGAATGCTGTCCTTTTTTATACTGATTAGTGTTTCTCAGCAGGATTAATGGAGGTTTAATTGTTTAAACACTTACGTTTTCGTAATAAAGCTAGGTCTATGTGGGAAATTGTAATTAATTTATGAGGCACATTGATCTCCATTCAAAAGATTTATCTTCATCAGTAAATTGAACAATCTATAGTCTTTCTTTTAAATTTTGATCCAAACTTCTAACAGCCGTAAAATCAAATAGGTTTGCAGGATAATAATTGATAGAGTATCACAGGTGAAAATGTTCCTTATAACTTTGAAAGCTGTTCAGAGTTAGAAATAATAGTAAAATAATAGTAACTAGTGGAATACCTACACCTTTTGCTACGGCGCGATGTTATATATATAGAGAAAAGATTCTCTCTCTCTCTCTCTCTCTCTCTCTCTCTCTCTCTCTCTCTCTCTCTCTCTCTCTCTCTCTCTCTCTCTCTCTCTAGGCTTTTTAGTACGATACGCAAAATAATGAACTGGGTTCCCACATATACCATAGAAATTTTTTTAAACCTAATAAACACTGTTTAGAATATTATAATTATAATATACCTAACAGAGCAAAACGAGATATCATTTCTGTAGAAATATATAGACATTGCATACGGGCAGAATATGATGAGAACTTTCATTGTATATACATGTTTGAATACGTGAAGATGTTCCGGAAATGACGACCTCTGGTTGTTTCCGTTCACTTCCAACATGTATAGCGTTAATTAGCTTCAAATCATCTCCATATTATTTGCCAATACTTTTTAGGACCGCATATTGTTGATGGAATATGGCAAGGCTTTGGACTAATTATGCAATTATATGTTTAGCAATGTTGACGCGGTACAATATCATATTTGAAATATTGGAATTTTCTGTGTATGCCTGGACATGTGAGAGACCTTTTACGAGGTCATTGGTGTATCGAATTTTTTAAATGATCACGAATGTATCAGAAAAGTATATTTTGGTATTGGTTACGAGGATGAAATAGCCATTTCAACGTTGGATGTAAAGGTTTTTATTCCTTACCAGCCTCTTCCAGTCGTGATCAGACTCATCCATTCTTCATTCGTCTCTTCCAATCTGTATCAAACTATTTAAATACTTACCAATCTCTTACGATCTTTACTAACTTCTTTTATTCTTTACTAGCCTCTTCTAATCATTACTAACCTCTTCCGATTCTTACCAGCCTCTGTCAACCCTTACCAGCCTATTCGGAACGAATATAATGCTGTTACGTCAGAATAAATAACATTGTAAAGTCAGTATCGAGTTCATAGCATTTCGAATTATATTGCTATTGTAAAGGTTTGTCCAGATCAAAGCATAAATGTATTTTCCTTAAAAGTATAACCGTATTTCAATACATAGAAAATACTATATGCTAAATGCTCAGACAATGATGAGATAGAGGATTAATTTAACTAATTTAGTTTACCATCATATATTACTATAAATATAAATAGTGCACGAGTAAGCAGGACAAGGAGTAGGTACACGAACTTGCTAGTTCCTGTCCACTATAGAAGAAGAAATATTACGTTCTTTATAAGATAAATGTGCAATCGCCATTTTGTCCTTCAATATTGCCGTCTTATCTGTAGAAGGCACGTTTTCAAGTGGCGACGGCGTCGTAAACGTTTAAGTTTTGTATTAAAGTTTCTGCAATTCAACGCTGGAGGGGATGGGGAGACAGTCACAAACACAGGGACGCAAGTAAGACACGGGTATTACTGATTTTTTTAAGAGCCAATCAATGCCGGATTACCAAATAGGTAGAAGAGGCACATTTTAGGAGACCTGTGACAACGGATCAAAATATTATTGATCGGAGATAATTTGCAGGAAGGCCCCAAGATATCGACTACCTAAGGGCCTACATAGGGTTTAAACCGGCACTGGAACCATTTCAATCACGTATAATTTAAAATTTCCAAATTATTTTAAAGTCGGTTCAGAAAACAAATTAAATTTTGCATAGTAAAAACCTTTCCTCTGTGATGTAGATTTTATTTTTTATTGAGAAATATTATCATTCTTTTTAATTATAATAACCAACTTACACACAATCGTGAGCCGTATGGCAGTCCCATACAACAGCGCTCATGCATGTGTGTGCTTGAAAATTAGAATGTTGATAGCTATATAATGTAACAATAGGATATCCAAGTAAGGAATAAAGAAATTTAAGACTACGGTCATACAAACCATGAGCCACTATGTCCGTCTATGAAGTTTAACATTATAGATGTTACTTAAGGTGTCTATGGACGCCTGTAAAAATCCATCATAACGAATGGCAGACTTGGAAGCGATAAAGCTACATCAGTATGGACTACTATAGTAGTCTACGGTAATTTAACACTAGTCATACATGGGGCCTTGGAATGTTGACCCTAATTCCTTGAATGTAATTATAACATTGTATCAGCTATGAATTAAATTCTAACATTGTATAACCCCTGCGAAAACCAAACTCGCATGTTCAATAGTTTTCTTTTCTGGAACTAGTTTATAGCAAACTGCAAGAATCTACCAGCTATTTCTAAATCGAACAGATAGAAAAATGCACAGATAAAGAAAAAGGAGACGCGTTTACGATTATACATTTTCTTAAACGTAACGTGTAAGTTAGGAAACAAACAGACAAAACAAAATCAACCGAGAGAGCAAACAATAAGACTAACACTAAGAGTTAAGTGATTGTAGCGAGAGTGATGACAAAAGTAACTGGCATGATATTCGCTGGCAAGATAAATCGAATTTAGATCTTGTGTATTCAAGCTAGCAATAATCTGGACTACGTTCAACTTCACTGCCTTCACAACTTTAAATATAAGATATTTAAATCACATTTGTACACTAAATGTGGAATAGTTTCTAATCTTAATTTAATTATTTTAAGGAACATCCATATTTAAACCTTGGCCAAGATGGTCACAATGTCAACGCGTAGTTTCGAGTGTTTGAATATCAAATAGGCATTTACAGTAAAATCTATTTGTATTTAAAAATCAATACAATGGAACTTAGTTTGTTGAGGTGAGTGCTTTTACTGGTAGAGAATAATTTTATCCACAGATAGGAAGAATGGAAGTTATTACTGCCAACACAATTACATTTTTTATAGAAGAGAACATGAATAGCTGAAACGAAGGAATGAAGGTTTCCAAAAAGTGAAAATTATTGGTTCTGATACTAATTTAAACGAAAGTTCTTTAGTATGTTTAAAAACACACGTAAGCACACAACTATCCATAAACAAAGAGTGTTTCTTCTCAACGAAATGGCGCTGAACATGCAGTTTAACGTCGGGTCACTATATAATGAAATAGTACACTCGAATAAACCAAATTTCTTCATGAAAATAGACGACTTGATCGGTTGGCATGCATTATCACTAACATCAATAAAATTCATTGTGTTGTGACAGTAGCACCCTATAATCTCAACCTGCAAGAAAATGCTTAGATATATTTACACTTGCTTACACACAGAAGGATTTATATTCAGACTTGTGTACACTCAGATATAAGGGTTTATATTTACACTAGCGTACACTCAGATAGTATGGTATGTATTTACACTTGATTACACTCAGAGGAGTTTCAAATCTTACGTCCTACAAGAGACATCATTTTGTTTAAATGACTTATCTGATGAGATGTTTATTACTCGTTGACACAAGACTATCAGGAATAAAATTAAGATAAATTCCAGCTTTCTATGACAATTTCGAAATCTCCAGATACGAATCAAATATACAAGTTTTCTGAAATCAAAAGAAAAACGTGCCATTTGGAATTATTTTCTATTACACGTGAAAAATCCCTTCTATTTAGGGTTAAATTTCTACTTTATTTTGAGTTCATTTTCTTAACCCGCCATTGGCCCATTAGCTTTAGAGCAGATACTACCTTCATGTAACTCTGACCTCACTTTTCGTTATTCGACTCAATTTATGCAGCAGGATGGTTGCTACTAGTACTAGAATGTATTTGCTAGATTGTTAGGAGTGTATGGGAAGTCCTGGGAGGGGGTAACACCTCTGGCTGGCTAAATAATCGTATTCCTTCGGGGTAGATCACCCATCGTTGGTCCCCACTTGGCACTCAGCTTTCACTTGTGGCTCCAAGAATATGTAACATGAGCAGAGGCCACATCCAGAACACGGCATCGACTAGCTAGCTAAACTACACTAAGGGTAGCCGATGGGTCCTAAACCCTCCGTGAATTAGGCTATGCCTACCTAGCATGTGAAGGCTGGATTCGGCAGCCTGCGCGGAAAGGCGATTCTCAGCAAAGTGCCGTGGAGCGCTAAGAGCACAACAGGACGTCCTGGTCATCCACTGCATTCAACTATCTCCGGGCGTCTCGACGTTGTCGTGCTGATGGACTTAGATGGGTTTGGACGAGAGAGAGAGAGAGAGAGAGAGAGAGAGAGAGAGAGAGAGAGAGAGAGAGAGAGAGAGAGAGAGAGAGAGAGAGAAAGTGAGGTCGACGAGCTGCGTTATTCTTCCTCACTTAAACCAAAGTCGCTGCACAAATCATTTGTGTCATCCACCCATCCCATTTCAACGCCCACTAAAGTCCTGTGACGATAGGCAAGCGACGAAGTGGCAGGTATCGGTACACTGGCAGTCATAGCTGTACACCGGCACATAGGCTGCACAGGGTAGTTTACCATTGCCATGGAGATGTAATGGAGTATGGCAGCCACCTGAACGACTGAGCAGCGCTCTTCATGAATGCACTGTTCACCTCCATGGCACGAGGCAGATGCTAGAAAAAGTGCTCAAAAGCTTGCCTGCTCTAAACTTCCCAAGACAGAGTCCAAATACAATTAAAAAAATGAGGAGTCTTTCTTTCACACTTATCAGCAGCTTAGTGGACAGAAGAGAACCGCCCTAATATGAATGGAACACGCCATATACAACGTGGACAATGCTGCCTTGCAGAAGACGAACTCTGTGAAAGGGGTTCCAGATACACTTTGTATGGAGCGACCGAGGAAGTGAAAAAAGCCGTGAGGCTGGATTCAGCTTTGCAGTGTGGATAGCACTGATTGGCAAATTGCATGTTCCTTCCAAGGAAGTAAACGACAGACTCATGACCATGAAACTCCCGTTCTTGCCTGGAAGAAAAAAATTTACCGTCATCATTTTATATGGTCCAACTATGATCAACCCAGATGAAGAGAAGGTTAAGTTTTATGAGAACCATCACTCCATCATTGCTGATGTTCCAATGAGAGATAAGCTCGCCATTCTTGGCCATCTCAGTGCAATATTAGACTGTGATCACGTTGACTGGGATATAGTCCTAGGATAACAAGGAGTGGGTCACCTTAATAGCAACGGTATCCTATTGCTCCAAACTAGCGGCAAGCATGAACTGCTGATCATCAATACAATCTGCCGCTTCCATACCCGTAACCGGATGCACCTACGCTTTAAGCACTGGCACCTCATAGACTACATCATTGTCAGGAAGACATATATGCAGGATGTGCGTGTGACCAATTCCTTGTGCGGCGTTGACTGCTGGACAGACCCTCCCCCTCCCCCTCCTCCCCTTATCAACACCAAGCTCAACATTCGCAGTCAGTCCAAAAGACGCCCACGGGAAAAGAATCATCCCTCAATGATTACGCCATCAGTCGACTCCCCCATGTACCCATCAACAAAGCACTGGATGACTCTCCAACCTGGCTGGACACACCAAAAGCGATACATCTGCTCTACAGTGACAAAGCATCTGGTTCAGACCCCATCCCAGATGAAGTCTACTAGGAAGGGGACACAGCCCTGATAGGCTCCACCAACTGTTTTTTACTGATGTGTCAGCAAGAGACAATCTTCCAGAAATTCAAAGACGCTTCCACCTGTATAAGAGCAAAGGAAACCGCCAGCCTGCGACAACCACCTGGGTATATCCTTGCTCTCAATTGCAGGAAAGATACTGGCCGGAATCCTACTGAACATCCTCACCTCACACCTTAACAAACGTGGGACCCTTGACATGCTGTTTGCTGCGACGCAGCTAAAAGGAAAATTTCAAGAGAAAAACACAGACCTTTCTTCCATCAAGGTCGACTTGACAAAGGCCTTTTATGCTCTCAGCAGATTAGATTTGTGGAGGGTAATAGCCAGTATGAATGCTCAAGAAAATTTATATCTATGGTGCAGCATTTCCCTGATGGCATGCAGGCACGATTCCAGAACAATGAAAAGACATTTGAGCCATTCGCAGTAACCAAAGGCGTCAAACAAGGGGGTTGTTCTGGCACCGACACTGTTCAGTCAATTATTCTCAACCATGCTGGCTAATGCTTTCAGAGATGGAGAGGTTGGGGTCGGTATCAGGTACTGTACAGATGTAAACCTATTCAATCCCAAGAGGATTCAAGCAACAATCATGGTCATGACAGACACCATCTGGAATTTTGTACTTGCCCGGCCCCTGGAAAGCCTTATGTTGAGCCCAACATCACCGTCAACACCCACAAACTCAACGTAGTAAACTGCTTCACCTAACTTGGCAGCACACTGTCACAGAGCCTCTTTATTGACAACAAGGTGAACCATCGCATTGCCAGAGACAGTCCAACTTTTGGCAGATTGTATATCAACGTCTGGAATAAAAGAGGCATCAACATCCAGACCAAGAAAAAAGTCTACAAGGAAGATGTGTTGCCCACACTACTTTGCGCATGTGAAACGTTGACGATGTACCAACGCCACGCAAGGAAGCTGTACCACTTTCGAAACAAACGTCTTAGAAATATCCTCAACATAAAGTAGCAGGACAAGTTTCCATACGCTGAGGTACTAACCTAAGCAGGTCTCCTCAGAATCCACACCATTTTGATGCAGTGATAGATACTTTAGAAGGGACATGTACGCATGCTAGACAACCGAATGCTTCAAATATTCTTCTATGTCGACTTACAAAAAGGATAACGATCCAACGGAGATCAGAAGAAATGCTTAAAAGACAGTATGAAAGCTTCATTGAGAGCATTCAAATTAAACCCTGATTCATGAGAGCAAACAGCAAGCGATTGAGTCACTTGGCGTTCCTCTGTGCCCAAAATCCCATTGTTGTGTAGCAGAAAAACAGCTGCAGAGCTGAATAAGTATGTACGAAAACCACGTGCCATTAACTCTCCTGGAGATCTCCCACTCATCCCTTGTAATTGATCCAAACGACCATTCCATGCAAGGGTTTGACTCATCAGCCACCTGAGCACGCACAGAACATAACCAGCAACTCTATCTCTCTGATTAATACAGAGGTCCTTGTCGAACGGACCAACAAAGAACAAAACATAATGTAAGTGGTGGGTACATTACAGATTAAGCTGAACACATATCTTGCAAATTTGTTTTTGGTAAAGTGCAGAATTGTTTGCTGTCCAGTTCCTACTTAAAGAATCGCTGTGGTTAACGTTTGCTGTTTTAAAGTACATGACACGATATACTGAATTTAGTGTGTGATAACATGTGTCTCGCAATATTTATTCAATGTTCAATTGCATTAGCTCAACCTGGGCAACTTTAATTTATACAACATTGTAATGCAATGTTGTAATTGTGTTTACTGAATGTATGCCACTCTAATTTATACAATTCTAAATGTCAGCTTTTCTAATGTAGACAATATTGTAATTGCAATAGTTGAATGGCAGCCACTCTAATTTATGCATTGTTGCAATTGCCATATTTAAATTTCAGCCTCTCTAATTTATAGAGTATTGAATGTTAGCTACTCTAATCTAAGCAACGTTGCAATTGATTAGTTGAATGTCAGCCATTCTAATTTATACAATGTCGTAATGGCGTGTATGGTCTACAGTTAGTGTTTATAATTGATACACTGTTGAAATAACATTCTTGGTGATACAGTAAAAGTGCTTATTGCTGTGTCCAAGTAGAATTGGAACTTCAACATATAAAGTATTTAAAATAGTTGTTGATTAGTCGTAATAGGAGTTGAACAGTCCCAATATATGTTGTCAATTAGAATCAGCGACGGTCAGTCAGAATTGTTGTTGCTCATTCTGCATTGGTATCGTCCAGTCCATGTTCAGTAAGAATAGGCTTTAATTAGTCAAACAAGGTTTTTGTCAGTCTTAGTAGCTGTTATTCAATCAGTATATCTAAGGAACAGGTAATTCAGACGATGGTTTGTCCGAACTGCTCTAGGTTGGTCACGAAAGCTGGTAAGTTTCAATTAATTTTACCCAAAATAGGTATGTTGGTAAAAAAAAAACATTTGCTAATTCAGAATACGTGCCAGTGAGTGAGAATAGTATTGGTCGGTTAAAGTAAGTCGATTAGAATATTTGTTGGCCTGTCTCAATAGACCAGTCAGAGTATGTATTGGTCATTCAAAAGAGAGATTTCGGTTTGTCAATACTGTTCGGTTTCAATGTCTATAGCACCCATTATGTTATATATAATGCTAAATTCCTTTTCCTTCATAGTGCCATTCGTAGTCTTAATATCCCTTTCCCCCATTTCGCTATTATTATAATATTGTCTTCCCCTGGAAATCAGTATCAATATAAAATTGCACCCCCTTCACCACAACGTCACTCTTGTGTTAAATGTTCCCGTCAATATCTTATATCATCCTGACGGTAAATTCCTATTTTTCCCATAGTGTCCTTTCCGTGATGTTTAAATTGCATTGCACTCGCAATGTTCCGTTTTTCCCACTACGCCGTTTTGACATGTATATGGTAATATATTTATAAAGTGCCAACTATAAGCAAAACAGATAGTTAAGTGTATAACACCCAAACATTTCCACATACAGCCCCATCCCCAATTTAGATATGCATCAGGAAGCATACGTAGCGTCAAAACCAGCAACCGTTAAAACTCACCAATACACATTCGTTCACTCTTTCAAAAGTGTTTATATCGAGAGAAAGAAAACGTTTTTTTTTCTGAAAGTGAATTTAAAAAAAGTCTAACTTTGTCTGAAAAAGAGAACATCCACTATAGTCCTAAACTAACTGAAATGAGTCTAAATCAACGTGGAAACTGTTCAATTGGTACATGACATGTGTCCCAGGCTGTATGCATACTATCTATATTCGTAATGTAGCATTTTGCAATTTGCTCTAAATATTCTATATTTAATGGTTATTCCAAGATCTTGAAATCAGTAATGTTTTATTTGTTTATTCAGTCTAGCTCTGAGTTAGTATTTGTCACGCCAATACGTATCACTAGCAAACTAGTAGTATTTATCAACACTTGAGAGGTAGACGCATATTGGAGTAGTTGCTTGAAACTAGAATTAGAGACAATGTCATGTGTAATTGATATTAGTTATGCAAATTACAAAGACGAGTTAAATAATTGCAAAATGTTAATTGATAATTAAGACCAAGAATGTGACTATTTACTTAACTAATAAGCAAATTAAAGAACACAAAATGCGTCAAACCTTTGTAAGCCATGCATTATTCGGGATTTCGTGTCCACTCTTTATAAAGCATACACTGAGCATTTTCTTTTCAGACGAGCAAGCTTAGTGTTCACGCCAATTGAACATAAAATAAACTTTATTTATTTCAGGCTGATTGTACAAGATATCAAAACATGCATTGGAATAAAATCACGAGTCACCTATTTGTCAGTGATCCAACAAGAACCTTAGCAGTTCCTTTTTTGAAGTATAAACTTGCTGGAGAAATATATTTCACTAAACTTGAGCAAATAGTTTTAGAAAGATATCACAATGCGTTTGAGATCGTTATTTTGTTTATTTAATATTTTAGAGCGCAACTAAGTTTTGCACCAATATATGGTGTTTTTTCTCTATTGTATGCAATGCCACTCCATCGAAGCGTTTTAGAGTTAGCCTTGCTATTGAAAAAAATGATGATATGTTTTGAATGATTGCGTTATACACTCTAAACTGGCTCAGTATGGTCTTCAGGGACTGGAATTATATAATGAGATGTAGACAGACATATTGCAAATACAAGCATATAATTCCTAGGATGGAAATTCGGCAAACTACCATATGAATAATACATTTTGTCAGTCTATGCTGATATTAGTATTGGTGGGTCAAACTAGCTTTGACAAAAGATCGATAAACGTTTATCACGTCAACATAAAAATATTATCAGGTCAACACAAATAGTGTTTATGAGTGACAGTGTTATTAAATCAGCATTTTGTCCATTGCTTTTTTTGCCGACTTCAAAATGCAGATATGAGAGAGCTGATAAAACTATGATTTAGGTTTAGCCGTGTATTAGAAAACATTTCACTTCGGAATGAATAAATATCATACATACGGTATTCATTTTCTCTTAGTATCTCTATAACATGGAATGAAAGACTACCTTGCTAAAGTCTTTATAGGGGTAAATTAACAATGTGTCACGTCCTTTAAAAAGTTATATTGCAGTGATTCTGTTTTGTTATGCGATTTGCAAAACCGAACCATATTTCTCTATAGCTTTGGGAAAATAATTGAAAGACTCAGGCCGATATTGAATGAACGTAGCGTAAAAGTCATGTATTGTCTAAAATATTAGTGGGCCAATCCCTTTACAAATATCAAGCATTGTCCATGCATTACATGCAGATCCCTCCATGTTCTTAGAGTGGAGGATGAGAGAGATACAGAGAAAGAGGCAGACAGACAAACAGACAGATAGACAGAGCAGTAGAATATCACAACAGTATTTTATATTGCATTATATAAACAACTGCAAGGAGAGACTCAAGGAAACCATTTTCAGTTTATGAGGTACAAAACAGCATCTCAATAATTTAGAAGACAAATCTAATATCTAAATCTGATTTACGCAACTGCAAAAGAAGCAATATAAGTAACGATTCACTAAGGAAAGCTAAATTTAGAATAGAGAAAAGCGATGTAACTGATGATACACAGGAAAATGCTAAAACGACAATGGATAAAAGCTAAATTTAGTACAAATGGCTGGGTGAGTATACAGTACACCAATTAATGTGAGTCGAATAATAGATACAGCCTATAATGGGTATCCAAACAAAGTCATTAAACTAAGTGTTGTTGAAGGAACAGAAAATTTAGTAACTGGGTGTGATTAGGAAGCATCCTTATTCTCATCTGCACGGGCTGAAACACCGTGTGGGGTGGACGATAAAACCTGACGACAGTTATTATATAAACTAAATCATTTTTGTAGTAACAAGCCTAAACATATTTTTCGGTGTTTGGAAACGGATTTAATAAGCGCATTTTCTTGAAGTTTGAATCTCAAGTTAAATAGCTCATCTCTGCATAGTTTAATGTAATTCTCAACCTTTATTCTAGACGTTATATCAAAGCATTTATGCAATATATTTCGGTAGAGATGATGCACATGTTATCAACATTGTGTTATTATCTCATCGTCTTAGTTCATATACATGCCGTTTCTTTGTACGGTTTGTACGAGGCTGTACTATATTTTATGTCAACAATTAAGTAATATTTGACCAAATGTTTTATATGTAAACTATCACTATCAAATGACAAAAATAGATACAATGAACCCAACTTGGCAAGTGAATAAGTAAGTTTAAAGCAACATCAGCTAGTGAAATTCAAAACAAGATATATTTTATAGAGACGTTAATTTGAATTATAGTGAAATTCAAAACAAGATATATGTTTGGATTGTCCTTTTGTGATTCAATGAAAGTCTGGCGACATATCATCACGACACAGTCCACCACAAGCACAGCAACACTTCCAGCGTTAGGGGATATTTAGGATTATCTTTATAGCTTATTTAGAGCTTTAACCATTAGGACTTATATTAGTAATTATATATTGATGTGTATAGTTTCATTTCATTACACGCTACCGCTCCGGTGGCCTAGTGGGTTCAATCAGCTGCCGAGTCATACCAAAGACTTACAAAAATGGTACTTACAGCTGCCTCGCTTGACGCTCAGCATTAAGAGGTTAGTGTTAGGACTGATCGGCCAGGTGTCAGGAAAATGTGACTGGGTGGGACATCATGATTCATGTCTGCGGCATGATGCCACAGTGCTTGACATCACTATAAACTGCCATACTGCAGACATCGAAGCGATATGACTGAAACATTGCTAAAGCTACGTTAAAAATACTAATAAAAACAAACACATCATTACATGCTATAGTAACATAACATTGTATTGGTAATTATATAGTGTTGTGTATTTTTAATTTCCTTTGTTAGTTTTACTTCATTAATGCTATAGTAACATAACATTTGTATTAGTAATTCTATACTGTTGTGTATTTTTAATTTCCTTTGTTAGTTTTACGTCATTACATGCTATAGTAATATAACATTTCTATTAGTAATTCTATACTGTTGTGTATATTTAATTTCCTTTGTTAGTTTTACTTCATTACATGCTAAGAAGAACGTCACAAACATAGTCCATTTAGCCAAATCATCCCACTACAGTTCTAAGATCACGGAGAGTTCCAGCTGCAAAGAGCTCTTCGAGATAACTAACAAACTAATGTCAAGGAACAAATGTACACCACTTCCAACGACCTTCTCTCCACTAGACCTACCAGACTAGTTTGCAAATTTCTTCAATGACAAAGTTCAAACAATTAGAGATTCGCTTTACAGCACAATTTCAACTGATTCGTCACCATACAGGTATGATTCAGAATTTCAGCGACAACCGTTAGGAGCATTTGAACCTGTTTCTGTAGATTTAGTACGGCCAATCGTATTGAAAAGTGCACCAAAGTCTTGTGAACTTGATCCAATTCCGACATCACTGCCGCTTGAGTGCTTCGAACCAATATTGCCTTCACTAACTGATGTTATTATTATCTCTCTCTTTCATCAGGGGAATTCCCATCATTTTTCAAAACTGCCATTGTAAAGCCACTGCTGAAGAAACTAACACTGGACCATAACGATTTAAAGAACTACCGCCCAGTTTCTAATCTCCCTTTCATATAAAAAATCTTAGAAAAGGTTGTTCTTATTCAACTTGTATCTCATTTGAATTCAAACAGTCTTTTTAGCAATGTACAGTCTGCATATCGCCCTTGCTACAGTACGGAAACTACTCTTCATAAAGTATTTAGTTACATTCTTTCCGCTTTTGATAGTGGAAAGATTACAGTCCTCACTCTCCTAGATTTATCTGCAGCATTTGACACAATAGACCATGATATATTACTTCACCGTCTCCAGCATGTATTTGGCAATCAGAATATAGCCTTACAGTGGTTCAAGTCCTACTTAGTGAACAAAACACAAATTATATCTGCAAATGGAATACACTCCAGCCTAGTTGATGTATGTTATGGTGTTCCACAGGGATCTGTTCTTGGACCTGTTCTCTTCATTCTGTACATTCATCCGCTCTCAAGTGTCATAGGTCATCACCCAGTGTCGCACCAATTGTACACTGATGACACCCAAATATACAAGTCTAGCCACCCAACTGAAGTTGATGCTACCATCCATGGAGTAGAGAAGTGCATTTCGGATGTGAAATCATGGATGACATTTAACAAACTGCAGATGAATGGTGATAAAACTGAGGCTATTCTGATCACAACACAAAGACTTTCTCATCCACATCCTTTACCTCAGACAATAAATATCAGCAACACCAACATTAAATTCTCACAGTCAGTACGGAATCTAGGTGTTACTCTAGACAGTACTCTCATATTGCACCAACATGTGATGAACATCTGCAGGGCTGCATATCTTCAATTGAGACGAGCAGCAGAGAGGGTGAACAGACCAAATTTTTAGGCGTCAACGATGCTTCCTTCTAGTTAATAATTACTAGGAAGTCTCAATTTGTCAAATAGACCTTTCTAATAAATATTAACTAGAAGGGTCCATTTGGTAAAAACAAAGACGCCATATAGTTGGCGTTCACCCTCTCTGCTGCTATGCGCTAACTGAAACAGCTATAGATGCGGTCTAATCCAATTCGATATCGTGTCTGAGGATCGTGTATACTTATCGTTACAAATCCATGTGGAGTAGCTCTAGCTCCGCTGAAAAAATTTTGAAATCGATTATAGTCCGTGTCAGGACACCATGTCTGCCAAACATTTCTAAGAGTATGAGTATCAACTCCGTTAAACACACATAACAAATTGCAGTTGTCCCTTATCACTTTTGGTATTTGTGTATAACGTTGAGTTACATATATCACGTCGGAGTTTTTGTGACGTCCTCGGGAAAATATTCTAGCGGGGTTCTTTTGTTGGTCCAACATAACATCATCGTATACGACTAGATTATTAACGAATCCATCCAGGTCTTCTACGGATGGTGCTTCATCAATATCTGTGATAAATTCAATTACGCTTCCGCCGTAAGCTTCTGAAGCGGTTTTATTGTAATCTTTTAGCACCTGATAACAATGTTGATCATCTACTCTCGGGGCAATCAAATACAATTTATCCCAGGTTAAATAATTCCTTATCATCGTTAACAGCAACTGGGTTTTACCACTTCCGGATGGTCAAATGATAATCATTCTGATTGAGTTTGGTAACATCGGATGATGTTTTATCGGTTGTTGTTTCTTCAACGCGGAGAAATCGATCACTTCCATTTTGTTGATATAACATAAATATAATTATGGATCTATATTGTGTGAAATGTAGAGCGCGTACACCGACGTTTGACCCAACGACTGTTACCACGAGTAATAACAGAAGCGCGGTCACCGGCAAGTGTGAAATATGCGGTACAAAAAAATATCGATTTGTTAAAAAAAAGCGGAGGAGATATTGCCGCAAAGTTAGCTAAACTCCCAGGGTTACCATGGTCAAAATATCCAGGTGAAAAACACCTTCCCGGGTATAGTTATTGCGGGCCGGGAACACGATTAGATATAAGACTTGATAGTCTTGATAATCCTAATCCGGGAGAAAATCCTATAAACGCTATCGATGAAGCGTGTCGTGTACATGATATAGCTTACCGTAGTGGTGATCTACAACAGCGTCATCTCGCAGATGTAGCGTTGATTCACGCGTTGAATGCTATTCCAGATAAATCTTTCAAAGAAAAATTAACATCGACGTTGATAAAATCCGCCATGAAAGGCAAATTAATATTTGGTGCGGGTAATTAATAACAACATGGAATCTATTTACTATTCTCCGAGAGGATACTGGAGGGGTAAAGCAGCAATCAGTAAACTCGCTAGCGCTGCAAAGGTAAAAAATACTACAGCCGCGGATTGGTTATCAAAACAGGCGATATTGCAAATTTATCTACCACCGCCTAAACAAATTAACTACTCGCATTTTGATGTGACAGTTCCTAATGAAGTTCATCAAGCTGATATATTATTTCTGCCGCATGATCGCGGTTACAAATACGCGTTAACCGCAGTTGATATTGCGAGTCGATATAAACAAGCAGAACCGCTAAGGACAAAATCATCAACTGAAGTGGCTTCTGCGTTTGAAAGGATTTATCGACGAGGTCCTCTGCGTTGGCCAAATCTATTACAAGTTGATCCTGGTAAAGAATTTCAAGGCGCTGTTTTAACAACGATGAAACATCATAATGTCACCATTAGACGAATGCATACTGCACTATATCGCGATCAGGCAATTGTTGAACGATTTAATCGGACTCTTGCTGAGCGGTTATTTGGATATCAATACGCGAAAGAATTTATCCAACATGAACGATCCCGTGAATGGGTCAAGAGATTACCAGGTGTAGTTACCGCAATCAATAATGAGATTACTAGAACAATTAACATGAAACCTAACAACGCCATTAAAAAGAAGTATATACCCGTACAACCACAAAAAGATTTTTCAAAAGAATCAATTCTTGGTAGTAATGTCACTGTAAGGTACTTATGCGAACCAGGAGAGCTTGAGGGTGGTAAAAAAAAGAGCTACCGATCCTATCTGGAGTGTCACCGTACATAAAATATCTAGTATAACACGATCAACTGCTGAAAACGCTAGCGTTTCTAGACCAGCAATTTATAAACTAGATTCAACTGCTCCTCAGCGAGGATTTACTCGATAACAACTACAGGTAATTCCCGAGGATACTCAATTACCACGCGTGGTCTTAACTAGCACCCAGAGGCATTGTGCTGGCGCCTCTTCGTCTGTTGCACTCAAGACAAGTCAGCATAATGTTATCGTTGGTATGACCTACGCTGCTATTCTTTCTGTCTACGGTAAATTGGCGAGGATCTTTATTCGACCAACTCCAACGCATTATACAATTGCAACTCGCGCAGTGATTATTCTGTTGTTGCTTCAGCGTAATTATTAATTCAGCATCAATGTCAAATTTTCTATTATTTTTTTATCCTGTTGTTTATAACCAGAGAGGTTTTTTCTGATTATGTCCCCGATGATATCATCGGCGCTTATTGAAGTGTCATTATCGTCACTGACTTCGTCAACAACAATTCTTCGAAGTTGATTTATACTTCGTACTTTGGATAATGCGAGATAAACTAAATTTGACCACTCAATGCGATTATCTACTATCCAAACAATTGTGTCTGTGACAGTTAATCCCTGTGAAGAGTGTATTGTCGCTGCGTAACCTAACTTCCACGGGGATTTATCAGCACGCAATGCATCTTCGACGACGCTGATATCAACCAGCACAATATCATTTAACACTAAATTCTGCTTTTCACGTTGTCCAGGAATGTTAACGTCGATATTTTGTCGCCGTGTATCCTTGGGTCTATAACACAACGGCACTGGAAGTGTTGCAAATTTACATTTATGCAATTCAAATAATTTCATCTGAAGTTTATCTCTGACTATTTTTCTACTTGCTATTATCAAATCGTCTGGTTTCCATGTTTCCCAAAAATCATTCATGGGAGTTTCTGAAATTATTTCACGCATTATTTCACATTGGATTCTATCCGGTTGTAATCTGATTAGTTGTTTCAACTCCTTTAATACTTCATCTAATGATCTAATGTCATCGTTCATCTCCGTGTAATAATCAACGTATTTTTTTAGCCATTCATGAGGAGATTCACCGAAAATTGGTGGTGGTTGGCCTTGATCACCACACATAATAATTTTTGTATTTTTCGTTGACAACCATTCAAGAAACATTTTTAGTACTTTTAACGGTACTGTACAGATTTCATCCCATAATATCACCGGTGGAATAAATTTCTGTCCCATTCGCTCAGGGGTCCACTGATCTCATTTCCATCGAAAGAAACTGTGATAAGTATTAGATTTTACATCTCGTTTGGTTATATCTTTGGCAAGTTTATGATTTGGTGTTAGCGCTTTCATGTTGATTTTATCCTTGAATAAATTAATTACTCGTGTTGTCTTTCCTGATCCTCCTAATCCGTTTATATAAACGATTTTATATCGCGTAACAGAATCTGATATCGATGGCGCGTTAGATAATTCTGATAATTGGTTGCTTTTCAAGTATTTATCGTCGTTGGTAACATCTGCCGATTCACAATACTCGTGTAGCGTCTCCTTTTTAAATCGCCAACGCCCCCAATTTTCCTCGGGATCTGTGAATGCCGCTATATCCGATCTGTATTTGTTGTGGATATACATCGAGTCAGTGGCTACTCTAACCGCGGTATTAAGAAATCTATTTATCATCGAAAATAGATTAATAGTAGAATAACCGAGCATAGATGATCTCAAGTGTGTATACTGACAACTATATCCATCACAGTAGGTAACAATTGTACCTAACTTAGTCCCATTGGATAGAAAAGCATCTTTACGAGTTACAAGTTTTCCATTTTTCGTTAAATCTGCTATGATAAAATCATATTCAGCGCTGTCTGTGATCAACCGCGAAGAATATTTTGCATTTTCATATCCTCCACCTTGAGTAAATTTACCGATTATTTTTCGTCCAAAATCTTTTGCTAGTCCATTTTCAATTTCAAATAACTGCCTAGACAAATCCATGATTTGTTGTTCATTGAAATCAGAAAATTGTTTTCGTTGTTCGCGTATTATATCATCTAAATCTGGTTTTGGTAGCCAAACTTCTTTCTTTGCTCGATAGCATATAATTGCTTCGCTGATAATCAACGATATCAGCATACCACTATCAATCATATATCGTAGTAACACTATTGGCATCCAGTGTTTTTCAGACATATGTCTACTAATCCAAACATAACTACACGGATGTAATCCTGACGCTAATTCAAATGATACCACACGAGCGAATCCAGTTAAGTCAAAATCAGGCAAACGACCATTAACCGAAACACGAGTCATTTCATGTGTGGGGTGCCCAAATCGTTTAAAATATTTTTCGCATTCTCCATATCTGAGAAAACTCCCTGGATAACACGCAGCTATATCAATTGAAATCATACCCTCGCGGTGGTATTTTGTATTCCACAGTCCTCTATGACTGAATTCTACACAGCTTGATTTGACATCTTCGAGAAAATCACTTTGTGCTGGACGCCATGAGTTCTTTTCTCGTGCAAAATGAGCTACCACTGATGGAATCGTAAAACTATCCGTGAGTAGTTTTTCATGGGAAAATTCTTTAGACTTTTCATTGAAACTCTTCGAGTATTTTACAGCGATATTTTTCATCCTCGAGTGTAACGCTTCAGTGCGATATAATTCTTCATTCGGTCTTACAAACTGATCAAATCCTGATTCTGAATCTTCGCTGCGAAGTAGCCACACTCACACAGGATCATCTTTACACAACTCATGAATAGCATCAAATAATTTCTCTTCGTGAAACACATCCTTACAAAATTCCCCGGGGATATATCTTACGATTCGTTCTCGTGGAAATACGTTTACTGCAGGTGTCCATGCGTGTTTGTTATGATCAATAATTTCAATTGGAGCTCCTCGCGATTGATATTTCGGTTCGTATAATACTTCTCCGGTTATTGTCGCTACCGATATTGGAAATTTTAATGATGCTTCTAATTTAGCTATATCGGAAATCATTGCCCCGCGCTGTTCCGCTGTCAGTTCCCATTCGGTTATTTTCTTACGTCGCAGATCAGTTAGTTTATTTCCCCGGGATGCATTCGTGAAATGTTCCATTACCCGTGTTGCTACACAATTGAGCCTTGACGAAGTCAACGGTGAATATTTCATAGGTCCTAGTTTTGCAATACTTGGCTTATCATTTAGCGGATATATTCCATAAACAACTGCTGTTACAGGGTAAGATCTCTCGTACTATGGTTTGTCAATTCCAGTTAGAATTCCTGGTTTGGAATCTCGACTCACAATGACAATTTTTTTATCCTTGAGAATTGGTTCAAATTTACCCCTGATAATCAATTCACCTTCGACTTCGATAATGAATTTTATTCTAAAAAAGTACCTCTGTGAATTACTTTGTTGGGAATTGCTTTGCAATTTAACTTTGGATTTTACACCTTTGGATGCTACACGTTCGGATTTTACACCTTTGGATGCTACACCCTTGGATTTCCCCGTTGGCTCGCCAAGGTGTGAAAGTAACTGAACTGCTCTTGCATCGTTCATGGTAGCATCGATTACGGGTACATTGACATCATCATTGATAATTCGAAATGTCGACCACGCATGAGATGCTCCATCGCGCTTAAATTCATTAAAACAGTCGCTGATTTTACTCAACATGGTTTTGTCATCTATTAGACTTTTTGGTATATCAGAGATTTTATCGAGATTAAATCTATAATTTTTCCAAGGATTAATTTTCGATAATCTCTCGAACTCCTTCATATCAGAGATTCTATCGAGATCTAATTTAGTATTCCGATTAAATCCGGGATTAATTTTCGATAATCTCTTGAACTCCTTCATGCTACCGTCGTTTAAACGTTTTGGTTTAACAGAGACTCTATCCCGATTAAATCCAGGTTTAATTTTCGATAATCTCTTGAACTCCTTCATGCTACCGTCGTTTAGACGTTTTGGTGTATCAGAGACTCTATCGAGATTAAATTTAGGCTTAATTTTCGTTAATCTCTTGAATTCTTTCATATTATAATTAAAACAAGTATTTAAATAAAAAGTTTTTTATATAATGAATCATTGCGAATGGCTTATGATTGGATCAACGACCCTGTGTAACAAATCATGCAGAAATGAATTCTGTGGGTATCATATGCAAAGTGTGAGAAACGGTTCAAAGGGTCCTCTTCCGTGCCTGTATTGTGGGGTAGGTGTTAGAGGTAAATCGCAGTTATGTATTAGTTGCGGTGGTAAGCGTTATAGAGAGTTGAAGCGTTATTATGACAAGCGAAGAATAAAAACTCCTGACGTTGTCAGCGACGTTGCCAACGGCAAAATCATAAAAACTGCTCAGGACTACATAGAAGATTTTCAAATAATATATCTAAACCAAATAATTATTTAGACAAATAAAGTATATTGTATATAAATGAGCCAAGAATTTCAAAGACATCCTGTTATTGTAAATTATGAAGCGTCTCGTGATGGTGTTGTTAGACGCTGTAAACATAAGAAATCTGTTGGGGGTGATAATGGTATGGGGTATTTGAGGTTTAACACTGGAAAAAAAACTTATTATAATCATCGTTTCGTCTTCGAGGTTTATAACGGATTGATCAAGGATGACCTTGTTATTGATCATATTGATAGTATTAGGACTAATAATTCTTTATCGAATCTACAAGCTATCTCTCAGAGTGAAAACACCAAACGAGGTAGGACTGGGAAATACTCGAAAAATGCTAGACCAGTAAAGTCGTTTAATACGGCAAATAACGAGGAAATAGTTTTTCAATCTTTGTATTCAGCTGGTAATTATTTCGATATTTATCCGTATTCTATTCAATGCGTTGCAGAGAATATAACCAAGACGGCTTTTTCAAAGTGTTTTAAAAACAGCATTAAGTTTACTTATGTATAAGTACGTAAACTTGCATTGTTCAAGGGGAATAACTCCCTTAGGTAACGCGCGTGTGATAAATCACCAATGACAGAGTTACCGTTGGTGAACGCGTAAGTAGTTTTGATTGGCTGTTATAATTGTCATAAATATCAACGGAGTATAATCAATTTTCGTTTTTTTTCAAGTATTAACAGAACTATTTTATATACACGTCGTATTTAATTCTTTTTTTTTAGTGTCTGCTTCAAGTATTATGTGTTACTTCAACGTTATCAGTGATTATTATTATACACAACAAAAAAATAAAATCACCACACCACGCTGTGCTGTTAGTCATGTAACAGTGGTTTATATACGTTAAAAGCACCTTATACTATTGGGGTTTTCGCGTTCGAAAATCATACATGTGATCATATTATACAACCTATACACGCCTGGTGTATGGGTATCTTTTGGTATTCATACAACCTAGGTTTTATATAGGTTGTATAATGATCACGTATGAATGTAGACCCACCCCGTCATCCATTGAATCAATTCATTGTACATACCATTATCATTGCATTCATTCATCCATTGTACATATATACCATAATCACGTTATAATCTATTGTTGTGCCGTCGTCATTCATTGCATTTGTATATAACCATTGTCATTGTAAATACCATAATATAATCTATTGTTGTACCGTCGTCATTCATTGCATTTGTATATAACCATTGTCATTGTAAATACCATTATATAATCTATTGTTGTACCGTCGTATACAAGCGCCTACACACTAGATCATTTGGGTTGTAATGTGCCGTATGTGCTGTCGTATATGTATAGTCAACCGCCGTCACACTAGATCAGCGGGGTTGAATGTGCTGTCGTCATCCATTGTATATAACCATCACATCATCGTAATCGCATTAAGCTTCTGGACATGCTAAGATGACCAACACCTTAGCGGGTCCAGAATTCATTTTGTGAAATCGTAAATTGCTTTGCAATTTCAAGGATTTCCACTCACAATTAAACAAATATACTTTTTCATTTATATGAATTCTGAAAATATCAAATGTATTATTTCGGAAATCAACAAACTCAAAACTCAAAATATTAAACTATGTTCAGGGTTAGATTGTGATCAAATCATGACCGATTTTGACGATATTGAATTTGCACAAAACAATGGAAAGTATGTACTCGCTAAGCAGTATTATTTAATTAAGCGCGTACAAAAACTTATCTGTGAAAGTTTAGTTAATACCGAAGACGTTAATGTGTTTGTACCATTATGTAAGATCGTAGAACATGTTAGGAAGCAGTTAGGTGCAGAATATGAACAAAGGAAACTTATTAATTGTAAGGTGAGACAGTTAAAAGCGTTAATCGAGCAGGCTGATTCCCACGCGTAGAGAGCCTCCTTTGTATAACCGGTACACAGGTAATGTGAAACGCGCACATGTATAAATACTAGAACAAGTTTGTAAACCTGTGTCAACAACAGGGAAGTAAAATTGTATTGTATGCGGTCAATAACAAGGAAGTATAATACTTATGCAGTATTTTTTTTAGCTGAAAATTCTTTCAGAATTTCAAAATCGTGAATGGAAAATTTTAGAAAATATACAAGATTTTTTTAAGATTTTGCACGGATAAGCATGAATGGGCGTATTGCATTATTTGAAAGGTTATAACGTTTTGCTGAAGATTTAACATTTGATAATCAGTCAATAGAAACTTTTCATCGCCGAGGTTATCTATGACTATATCCACGTAGAATTCACTTGTTGTTGCTCCGCTGAATACCTCTCTGATAGCTTGTTCAAGGAGTTCTTTATCATGGATAGATACTAGCACGTGTTGGTACATTATTGAAATTCTTTTAGATTTTCTAATTGTTGAAAATCAGGCACATTGTATAATACTACACACACATGTTAAAATTTCATTGTTTTTGTTAAAATTTCATTGATTTTGTTAAAATTTCATTGATTTTGTTAAAATTTCATTAATTTTGTTAAAATTTCATTGATCTTGTTAAAAATTTCATTGATTTTTCACTTTTTTTGTCATTTTTGTGTAATCCGTCGACAGATTTTTCATAAAATCAACGGTGAAAACCCCCTGAATTCATTTAGAGAAAATCGATTTTAGTTAAATTTCGATACTTTTTAAGGTAAGTTTAATGTGTTATCGTTGATATTTGTCAAATATTCGATCTTTTTTACGACGATTTTACGTTGTTGAATGATTAGTTTGTTAAAAAATTTAACTAAAATCGATTTTCTCTAAATGAATTCAGGGGGTTTTCACCGTTCATTTTATGAAAAAACTTTCAGAATTTCACTAAAGAATTTTTACGATTTCACATCTAGCGTTATTTGTAGTGTTTCCCCGCGAAGGTCAATTAGGTTAAATTCTTGGTCGGTTATTGAAAAATTCATCTTGGACAGGAATTCATTAACAGGTTCAAGATAAGTCAAATTAGGTGGGTTTTTCACTATAAGACTTCCCGGGGATACGTCAGGAGAGAACGTGTACATGATATATCCCTGTTCGGCGCTGTTTGATTTTGAAACGTCAACTGAGAAACTTCCTAGGATACTATCACAGATAACATGTATTGCAATAACAGATGATATATCAACGTTGCCGGGAGATCTATGTTTGTTATTACGGTACACTGAATTCGTTGATGTTAAAATTGCTTCTGGTGGAATCAGTTTAAGCCATAACGCGTGAATCTGTGGGCAGAATTCGTCAATGAGTTTTCTCGTTGATGCTTTCATCGCTGGTACATCATACCCTGGAGGTTTCCAACTAAATAGAGTTTCATCTGTCAACGATAACGCCTCTATAGCAGATATTCGTTCATTTATATAAAACAAAACATTTTCAACACGGTGGGGTGTGATTATCGTATCGAGTAATGTCTTCGTTAACAAATTCATATCAGCGATAATTTGATTTAGCTGTTGTTGTTGTTGTTTGATTGAATTACGTGTAATTGCTGTTGAAAAATTCAAATAATTTCCGACAGAGAGAGATCCTTGAATAAGATTTTGAAGTTGTTGTTGATGTGTTTGATATAATCGCTTCATGTTGTTGAATCTCGCAGATAGACTATTGTATGACACGGTGAAACTTTTTCCTGTAGACGCTGATGTAAATGTCCACGTGATTGGACCTTGTGTTATATACTCGGAACTCTGGGTGTTTGTTATTACACGATAATTTTTTATTACATCTGCTGCCGTTGTTGTACGAAAAAAACCATCATCGGAATAATCTAATTGTGAAACGCTAGGTAGTGTTTCATCGATGAAGTCAGCACGTGCTGGTTCTGGTAATCTTGGATGAAGCGCAGGAAGACTATCCAACCATGCTTTGTGAATCCGTGGGAAGAATTCATCGATGGTGTCACTGATTTTTTGACGCATCCATTGTACGTTATATCCTGGAAACGTAAACGTGAGAATTTCTTCGACGGAGATTTTATAATGTGCTGCAAAATCTCTTCTTATTGTTTCAGGAATTTTCTTATCAAGAATATTTTTAATATTAGCTTTATTATAGTTTTCCATATCGCGGATAATATAGTTACACACTTCCATGTATTTGATGACATCATCACGACGTGGTGGAGTTTCACTTATTGCGGTTATTAAATAACCTAGAAATAGATTAAACTCAGAGTTTATTAATCTTAAATTATCTTCGACAATTTTAACATCCCCTAAAGCATTAAGTGATAACGGTAATACTTGTCCTAAAGAATATTTAATTTTAGGAATACCATCAACATCACGACGATCAAACCCATGAGAAATAAAATTAATCGGTGTTGTATAATCGGATTTCAATGGTTCTCGTGGTAAATCTTTTATGTCGACGGTGCCTGGAATAAACTCAGGATAACCCAATAATGTTCTAATTGAGCTGTTGTATATATCTACGGCGTAGTCAGGTGAATTTACTTCTATGACAGTTGACAGCAGCGGCTCATGTCCTTTTATCTCGATTGGGTATTTATCAGGTTCATCTTTGACTTCGATGATATTTGGTCCTGTGATTGCCTGGATTGATTCTATGATTGCGTCATTGATATCTTCGATGTCGTATACGCCCGTTGGCAGATGTATTGTGTGTGTGACGGGTTCGGATTTTGTTCCATCCGGGTAAGTTTTTTTATACGTGAACGTGAAACTGTTATTGGGGGGTTTACCATTGAACGGTTCTGATCTTACATTTGGCCAACTATAGTAGCATCTTAATTGTGTTAGCGCGATTGCAGACACCGCCAACGGAGGATTAAATTCAACGCTGAATTCTGGTGTTTTCGTTACCAGCGAGATCAACTTTGTTTTTGTCGTGGTAGTATTTGTTGCTATCCGTTGAAGGATTTCTTGCGACGATGACATTATTATTGTTGTTTTCCAACTTTGAAATCGTTGAATCATATAACCGTACCGTCCTAGAGAACTCATATTCGGATATTAATTGATCATCAATCGCTGACGAGATCAGCATTGACAATTGCGAATAAGCGTTTGACGCAGTAATAAGTTTAACAGCGTAATCGTGTAATTTCTGTTGAGAACACGATGATATTTTTTTTTTGTTATTCCGGTGAATACTCCTGCGATTGTTGCAGCCGCAGATACACAAATTGGTACAACAACGGGGGATATCATAACCACCGAAGATAGTATTATTCCAGCGCCGGCAATTACACCTGATACTGAGTAAACAGTTACATCTAACATGGTAATTCTACGCTGGTATTTTTTCTTTTTAGTTTTATACTCGGCGATTAACGCTTCAAGTTTGTTTTGATATTCTTTGACAGTGTTATAACGGTATTCAAACACTGTTGGTGCCAATGACATCGTTGACATTTTTATCAATTAACGACGTCAACAATTCTTTGATGGAAAATCCTGAAAAATTCAAAGAATTTTCTATGGATTTTAATCAAAGATTTTCCCCTTGAAATCGTTAGATTTCCATTGAAACTTTGAAAATCTCATAGAGATTTTTCAGTTTAACTGTTTACTGAAATCAGCTACAAATTCAACATACCATGTCATTGAAACCCTAGCTAGATTATTATCAGTGGATGTAATTGTGAATTGTTCAATCGTATCCTTGTCGATAATTGTTGATATCGTATTATTGACTCCAGATGAACTCGACGATGATATATTAAATAGTGTTGGTGTCACTAACGTTAATCGATAAATTCCCTTTACGGTTGCAGTGATATTTAATATATTATTTGTAGGTGTCCAAGTATATGATCCATATTGAATCGTGTATACTACGTTGTTGATATTTATTTTATCATGAGGAATTTTTGTTTTTTCAACTATTGCTATTATCCTTTTTGCATCATCCACGATACCATTTGTGGTCACGCTAAGATCATCGATGGATTTCTTATTAATCGCGATTAAATCTGAAATTGATTTCGTGTCGCGAATAACACCTAACCGGGTATTAATCTCGGTTATTTCATCGAGCTTTGTAATAATATTTTCAAGAGTTGTTTTAATATTATCTGGTTTTGCATTCTTTCCAAAAAACTTATCAACGGCGTCATCAGCCTTTCGAAATTTTTTTCGTAGCGTAGTAAATTGATCAACATGAAAATCAAAATCAGTTTGTAATTTTGGTAAATTATCAACGGTTGCTTTTACTTGTCCGATATGTAAATCAGGGTATGCACGCGGAATACCAAAGAAATTATTGAGTGGAGTTTCAATGGCGTCAATGATATTCTGTTGGAGCTGATCAAATTTGGTTATATGATCGTTATAATCGTCACGTAGTTTTTTATATCGCTGACGGAGTCACCAGCAGTGACTTTAATTCCATCGATGGTCTTTTGTAATTGTGTATTAGCGCTTATTTGATCATATATTTTTTTAAAATTCATCTAAGTTTGCTATCGCGGAGATAAGTAGTAATAAGGGGCACTATGGGGACAATGGAAAATCCAGTCAGAAACAGCTTGGGGCACTATGGGGACAAGATTTATAGGGACAATGGGAAATCCAGTCAAAAACAGTGTCACAGAATTAGGCGAAAATTGAACTGATTTTTGTTGTACTTGAATTGCAAACGAAACTCACCATTTTCTTGATTTCGTCGTACACGCATTACCTGGGGTGATTAAGTGGCGTGTAACGATTTGCATGTGCCAATTTGTAATTTACATGAAATCCGAAATACTCGTTTTACGTGGTGTACGGCAAGCTCGATGTGATTTATGTTCACCTATTGAGAGTATATAAGGCGAAGGATTTCTCATTATTATTTACGGGAACTAAAATATCTAATCGAAGGATAGATAACCTCGTCTTGCAAATCTCCAGCCAAAGGGGTGAGTGTTAAATTTACATTTCGTTGTATTGTGAATTTTATTCAGATTATCATTTCGTATAATGATGCCTTTATTGCAATTAAACGTGGAATATTTGGAATTACTAGTCACTTTTAGACTTTAAATACAATATCGTAATCTACGGCTTAGATTATTTTTGAGACAACTATTATTAGTCTGGTTTTGTTTATTATAGCTGATTCCGGAGATCTAATAACATCGTTGATTCCGTAGATCTGATAACATCTGACAATAGTTGATTCCGTCGTTGATTCCGTCGTTGATTCCGTCGTTGATACCGTAGAAGTACATCACTGATAGCGCATCTAATAACATCGTTGATACCGTCTCTGATACCGTAGCTGCTAACGTAGTTGTTACAATGTATCTGATACCGTAGCTGCTAATAACATCGTTGATACCGTAGCTGCTAATAACATCGTTGATACCGTAGCTGTTAACACATCTGATACCATCTTTTGATAAACGTCTTTGATATCGTCTGATTTGTTGTGGGACATCTATTGTTTGTTCTGGAACATCTCTGTATAAATATCTGAATGTGCTTGTGCCGTTAATTTGTGCAAACGGAATTGAAGTATCTGTCTGTGTGTCGAACTGTCTGTTCGTCAACATCTGTGTAACATGTAAATATCCGGAAAGCTAGAAGTCCGAGTGTCGGAGCTGTCTTAGAGTTGTAAAACGTCCGGGTCGACATCTAGGGGAGTGAGGAACCGTTGGTTCGGGTAGATGTTGTATGCTGTCTGAACGTATAACTGTGGTGGATCCGTGTAGGGAAACGTCCGATAATAGTATTGGTCAACCCTCGGTTCTCGGGGAAACTGGGAGACGATTCAACTGTTGCTGAATCGTGCGGTTATACAGGGGAGACACATAGGTGTATTGAAATTGTAATATAATTTAATACATTGTTGTATTTGCATGCTTATGTCAGATCGCAATAATATTTCAAGTGATCACATAGATATCAATAAAAGCTAGCAACTTGATTGAATACAAGTATATGATCGTGCTAGTTATCGCAATCCATCGTGCGATAGATAGTTTGTCGTTTGTGTTTATTTTTTTCGTAAATCATACTTGCATTTATTTAACTTTCGTAAAGGATTCTTGGATCTGTGTATAATCCAAGAGATCCCTTTACATTTGTGATTCCTTTTGTATTGTTATTTAATTTGTTCATGTATTGTGAATGGTTGTGAGTTTAATTGTGGGTTGAGTGCATGAATTATTGTGTTGTTACATCTGTATTTATTCATTTATAATTTATTACATAAATTTATATTTTCTTTCACAAATTGTGTTTGTATTGTTCATTTAATCCACCCTCCTCTCGGTAACAATTCTGTTACAAACAGCTTGGGGCACTATGGGGACAAAACAGCTTAGGGCACTATAGGGACAAGGGAAATTTAACATGGTGGGTCTGTATAGAGACAAGGGAAATGGAACAGGGTGGGCCTGTATAGGGACAAGGAAAATTAAACATGGGGAATATGATTGGTATATGTATAGGGAACTGTCTAGGGACAAGGGAAAAAAAGGGTGGCAATGAAAGCTAATATCTTTTCGAGACCTATGAGTGGCCCTGAAAAGGGCCTTTGGATACTTCTTTTATTTTCTGCCGTCGTTGTTCCACCACCTTTTAATTTTACCAATGATTCCCGTTTTCTTCTTCTTTTCTTCCTCGGGAATCCAATTGGGATGTCCTATAGCTCTAAACTTTTTCTGAACTCTCATCCATCTTAGATTGAGTAGATCAAAGTCCTCTTTCTTCTTTTTGTTCTTTTTTTCCTTTCTCTCCTTAGACCAGTTTTCTTTAATCTGGATCACCTGTTCTTCCATCACCATTCTCATCATTGCTTCTGCTTTCTTTAGCCTGTCTAGACCCCACTGCACATATTCCCACTCTATCAGATGTAATGTTTCTTCTAGAAAGCACCTGACTTTGATGACATAATCAAGTGCCTGCTTCAAGTCCCCTATTCTTATATATTTTCTTTTAATACGTCTTCTTAATTTCTGGTCTTCCTCCTCTATCATACCTTCTAATAGATCTCTTGCTAATTTCAGTTGGCTTACAAAGCCATGGTTACTCTGAAATTCTTCCTCAAGTCTTTCCACTTGATATTCTGCATCAAGGATCCCAAACCAGCTGTCTCGGAGTTGGATAAACAAGTCGAAATTCATCTTGATGTGTTCAACATTGAATGGCTCTAAGGACCGACGATTGCGTATATATATCTTAAGCACGGACGTGAAAGAAAACACCCCTTACATTCACTTTTCATATTATATACTATTCACAAACCATACTATTTACTATCCAAAATCACACCATATACTAACCACACACGGGGAAGCAGCCAAAACAAACCATACTATATATTATCCAAAATCACACCATATACTAACCACACACGGGGAAGCAGCCAAAACAAACCATACTATATACTATCCAAAATCACACCATATACTAACCACACACGGGGAAGCAGCCAAAACAAACCATACTATATACTATTCAAAATCACACCATATACTAACCACACACGGGGAAACAGCCAAAACAAACCATACTATATACTATCCAAAATCACACCATATACTAACCACACACACACACACACACACACACACACACACACACACACACGGGGAAGCAGCCAAAACAAACCATACTATATACTATCCAAAATCACACCATATACTAACCACACACACGGGGAAGCAGCCAAAACAAACCATACTATATACTATCCAAAATCACACCCTATACTAACCACACACACACACACACACACACACACACACACACACACACACACACGGGGAAGCAGCCAAAACAAACCATACTATATACTATCCAAAATCACACCATATACCATCTAAAAAGAGTTAGTGTTTATAATCACACTACTCCTCTCTCGCACCCATTGGCAATTGACATAGTATTTCTTTTCTAGACATTTGGGTAGCCCTGAGAAGGACTGTTTTTTTTAATCTTCAAAATGCACCTGGTTAATGCTGACATCTCCCAGGTCTAGCCCCACACACACATCTTCTACTCCAATCATTCTCCCAATTCACTCTTGTGATTGGGAGCACAAAGGGAGAATGAGTGGCTTCACTATCCCAATCTTCTGTTTGAGGGATAGTGAAAGTCTCTTCATTTCTTCCTCTATTCCGCAACCGTGGATGAGGCTGTGATTGTTGCGGCTGAGACTGTGGTTGTTGCGGTGGGGGCTGTGCCTGTAGTGGACGAACTGGTTCTGGTGAAGGTGTCCTCACCATAGGTTTAACTTGACTAGTTTGCCTCATCATGCGGTGAGGCAAAATTGACATTTTCATTTCCTTCTCCTCTTCTTTCTTTTTCCTCTCCTCCTCTTCTTTAATTCTGGTCTCTTCTTCTTTGGCTTCCATAACCAGTTCGTCCAGGAGACGCCTAGCATTCTCCAGGTGAAGTTGAAGTTCAATCAATTTTTCCAGTCTATTCATCTTTGGTGTTGATGCGTCAACGATGGGTAGCCAGACTTATTTATTTATTTATTTAATATGAATTAAGGTCGCATGCGCAACTATGTGCTTTCGCGACCAGTTAATGCCCGAGGGTCGGGCTATTTGATTGGTCGGGACCAAAGGTAACTTTGACTACACTAGGCTGTGTTGTCGCAGTCTCCCCGGCACCCGCGTTAAATGGCAGTCTCGCCTTAGAGTAAAATGTCGGGTCACGGCAAAGCAGGAAGGCAGAACAAATACCAATGTTGTGTAAGCCACCTCTGCAATTATATCAAATCCATATAGTCATAGAATTTTTCATCTTTCCTAACAATAAATATTTCTAGTACATAGTGTACATGTTGTAGGTCCTTAACAAATTTAATTGCTAAAATGTCTTAGCGACATAAATAAGTGTAGTCACTGTTAGGTATTTTAGCTTGTTAATTTTGAGCGGTGGTCAAAATTGATCAAGTTAGATTTCGAGAAAGAGATTGTTTGAAAAGGGTTCTCGTACCAAATTAGAACCCTAGGGAGAAAAATAAAATAAAATAAAATAAAATTAAAAAAATTAAAACAAATTAAAAATTAAAAATGTTTAAAAATATATATATATATATATATATATATATATATATATATATATATATATATATATATATATATATATATATATATATATATATATATATATATATATATATATATAAATAAATTTAAAAAAAAGAAAAGTAAAAAAAAAAAAAATTAAAAATTAAAAAAAAAAATTAGAGTTTGGTGTTATCTCATTTCTTCCTTCTTTTTCTCTTCCTTTCCCTTTTTTCTTTCCCACTTTCTTCCTACTACCTTCTTCCCTCTTTCTTTCTTTTTCCTTCTTCCATCCTTCTTTTCCCTTTCCTTTTACTTTTTCTTGTCGGTTTGTTGGTGTTATGTTTCCTTGAGCTATCACTATTTGATCCCGGTGTTCTCATCACACTTATCTTGCCACTTGCCGGTTGACTGGTTTTACTGTACCTACATTGTGCCACTTAGTGTAATGTTCTCTTTTTTTCCCCCTTCTCCTTCTTCCCTTTCTCCCGTTTCTTCCTTTTTTCCTCGCATTCCAATGTTTATATTATCCCCCCTTTCCCTTCCTTTCCCCTTTTCTATTTTATTTTATATATTTATTTTAGGGTAATGTTAAGTTGTTCTGCTTTTTTAAGCTAGCGGTATTACTATCCGCTCTGGCCCCTTTAACCGATATGGCCTCGTTAATTATTTATCTATTTTGATAGTTATAATTTTTGTTTTTTTTGGTCCGTTTATTTAAGGCATTGTTACGTGGGTCTGTTTTTTGAGCTAGCGATGTTATTATCTGCTCTGACCCCTTGATTGATAAATATTAACTCTTTGGCTATGTTTATGTTTATTTACTTATTTGATGGTTTTGATATTTATATTTTGTGTTTTATGTCTATTGATTTTAGGTAATTAAGTATATTTATTTAGGTAGCATTTACGTTTTTGTTATACCTTTTATCTAGAATTTGGGGAAATGATGTAACTGAGTCAAGTTTTCTTTGTTGTAGTTGGAAGACGGTACGTTGTCGATGGTATTTGTGACATATATTGAATACATGTTCCAATGTTTCAGTTTCTGGACAGTGTGGACATTTATCCGGCGTGGGTCCTGTACTTATATGTTTCATAAAGCTGCCATTTAGTAGTGTTTTACCTGTTCTGATTCTGTTGATTATTTTAATATCAATGGCTGCAAGGCTTTTTGGTAAACGTTGGGTTCTAGTGACCTCTTTTTGTAGTTGGTATAGATGTCTACCCTTTGTGGAGTTTTCCCATTGTTGTTGCCATTTATTATTAATTCTGTCCCTGACTTGACTATATAGTTCCTGAGTTGTACTGTACGGGTTCAATTTGGTCTTTCATCAGACTGCTTTTTGCTGCTTTGTCTGCTTTTTCATTTCCAGGCAAATTGATGTGAGATGGCACGCACAAGAAGTGTATGGTTTGGTGTGATTTATCTGCTTCCCTGATGGTCAGCATAGTGTCCTCTAGAAGATTTTGTCTACTTTTGGAATTACCTGTCTCAATACTTTCAAGTACACTAAGTGAGTCTGTTATGATTACGTACTGTTTTTGATTTTGTGTTACTATCCATTTTAGGGCTCGGTTGATGGCCCAGAATTCCGCGGTATATATGGAACAGTCATCCGGTAGTCTTGTCGTAAATGTGATCTGATGTTCTGGGATCACTACCGCTGCAGCCGTTCTATGTAGTTCTTTAGATTTTGAGCCGTCAGTATAGATTTTTACATATCCATCATAGTTGTTGTTGATGAGGCTTTGTACTTGTGTTAATGTGATATTGGGGTTGTCGCGCTTATGTACCAGTTGGAGTGCTGTTAGGTTGATGTTAGGTTGGTTATTTCTCCAAGGTGTGGGGTCCTTGATAAGTAGTTGTTCTGCTTGGAGTTCTATTTGATTGAGTTCTTTGCAGAGTGTGTGTATTTTGTTAGCTGCTGGAGGATGTGGTACCAGTCTTGAGCTAAAGGTGGTTTGACATTTACTTATTATGTTTCTGGTGGGATTAATCTCCTTATGTATTGAGATTCTACAGGCGTATCTAAGTATGTGTTCTTCTCTTCTCAGTTGTAATGGTGGTTCACATGCGAGGATTTGTAGTTCTTCCAGGGAAGTGTTCGGTAATGCACCAGTGCAAAGTCTAAGTGCTCTATATTGGATGCTATCTAGTTGTCTAAGTGTTTCCTTGTTGGCTGAGGAATAGATCTGGGAGCCATAGTCTATCTTACTTCGAATTAAAGATTTGTAGATCATTAGCATAGTTTGCTGATCAGCTCCCCATGTAGTACCTTTGATGTTTTTAAGTATGTTTAGATCTTTTTGACATTTTTGAATAGTTTGTTGTATGTGTGATTTCCAATTGATTGTTTCATTTAGTAGCATTCCCAGGAAGTGGGTCTCCTTTTGGAATTGGATGGGCTGATTCTGCATATACAGTTTAGGGTATTTAGGTTGTTTATTAGTTGGGGAGAAGAGCATGGCAACTGTTTTTATTTGGGATATTTTGAAACCCCAGTTGTTGGCCCATGTGCCGATGATGTCTAGTCCTTTCTGAATTTGAGTGATGTTCTTTTGACTATTCGGGTTTCCTGCTTTCCAGATACTACTGTCATCAGCAAATTGTGACAGATCAACTGGGCAATTTTTGAGATAGTTGGTTAGATTGTTGACCATTAGATTGAATAGGGTTGGGCTAATCACACTTTCTTGGGGGGTTCCATTATCCAGTGTATATGTTTGGGACAAGGCCTCTCTTACTCTAGTTTTAAAGGTTCTTCCCGTAAGGAAGTTTGCTATCCAGCGGTGCATTCTTCCTGTTATGCCAAATTGGTTGAGTTGAGATATGAGGCCATTGGTCCAGACTAGGTCGAAGGCTTTCTCTAGGTCTAGAAATATTGCTATTAGGTGTCTATCTCTTTTCCTTTTGGCATTAAATGCTAATTTGATGTTGGCTTCCAGACGGATTAATTGATCAAGTGTAGATCGTTTATTCCTAAATCCGCTTTGGGTTTCAGCCAGTAGTTGATTTTGTTCTAGGTGGTGTTTTAATCTATTGTTAACCATTGTTTCCATTACCTTACAGATTGTATTAGTTAGTGAAATAGGTCTGTAGGAGGTTACATTAGTAGGGTCTTTGCCTGGTTTTGGGATGGCTATGATTATGGCTCGCTTCCATAGTGTGGGGATGCGACCTGTTCTCCATATCAGATTTATTAAGTCTAAGGTAATGCTCTGCATGTTGGGTGGTAATTGTTTGTATATTTCATAGCCTAGGTTATCCTCTCCTGGTGATGTACTTTTTTTTTGGCTGAGGGTTTGTCTCCATTCTTTCAGATAAAAAGGGTCATTCAGTGGCGAATCTCTGTTGTCTCGATCTTTGAAAATGTGGGGAAATTCTTTTTCTAATGTTGATTTTTGATGTAAAAACTCGTGTTTATGATTGTTATCGCTGCTGGAGTTAGCAAAGTGTTGGGCTAACTTCTCTGCTACTTCCATGTTGTTTTTTGTTCCTGGGTAGCCAGACTGACTGACTGACTTGGTTGTTTTATAGCTGCAGCCGTCTACTAGAGACATATGTGCAGCTTTTATAGACACCATATCGGTGTCCATTTAGTTCCTTCAGGGAGGGGAAGGATGCACTCCCTCCCCTTAGGGTTTGAGTGCTTAATTGCACCACATTTCAGTCTTTGTTAGGCGTTCCCCTGAATTACTAAAAAGTAACTATCAAGGGAAATGGTAGCCTATAGAGTGGATAGGACTGGCACTACACACATCCACCCCCAGTTAAGTTCCAATCGATGTATTATTAAAGGTAGCAAGGAGAATTTTCTCACTTCGCTAGTAATGTCATGTCCGGAAGCGGCAAAGGCGGAAAGGTCCAGTTCAGGAAGCTCCAAGCTCCAAGGTACTGCAATCGTCGTCCAGCACGAAGAGGGGGCGAACGCACACCCGGACCCCAATACGAAGAAACAAGAGGCACACCTTAGGTGCTTGGCTACTTTACAACCTCATAGGACATGTATCAGAGTGTATGTGCTATAAAGTTGTGTTTTGCATTGTTTTGATGTTATTTATTGTGTAACATTTATTTGCAACATTGTGTTGCGGGAGCCTGATAGTCCTGGATTAAGACTACCTTATATTAACTAAGAGGGGCAGAAGTGTGTGTACGTATATGTGTGCTGTCCATGAGGCTGCATTCCCTATGACTCTATTCAATTATCCAGTTGTACTAGTGGAATTCCCTATTCGCCAATAATGTGTTAGCCACCTATGCAATTATGTCAAAACTATATAAGTTACTGAGTTTTGCAAAAACTTAACACTATATCAGCAATTAAGTACAGAATGTACTATATGAGTCGCCACCATCCTGGTGAAAAGCCCTTCTTTCGAGGGTAATTCACCCTATGAAAAAACAAAAAACCTATACTATGTCAAAGTGACTGCATCAGTTGTTCACGGTGGATTGTTCAAGTTGTTAATTTGGTAAGGTGTGCTCCGAAAGGATCAATTCAATATTGATGTTGGTTAATCAAATGGAATTCTCGTACCAATCGAGATTATGAGAATTCATTTTGTAATAACATATAACAAGAAGACGATACATAGTACAGAATGAGAAGGGAAAAGGTTCAACATCAGCTTCCCTGAGAAATTAATTGAGTGGATACATACAGAGGTGTACTAGGCTGTACACATATATTTCTCCAGTCCAGGCTTGGAATACCCGTATCTCCACTGTTCCACTGATCTTCACCAAATCCCAAAGAATACAAAAAAGGGGGGAATAGATATATCACATTGACAATACAATTACAACAATGACATTAACAACACGAGTATATTAACAATATTAGTAAGCTATAAAACACAAGGTCAGTAAAAAGTAAATAACAGTATCTTTAGTATAACATAGTTGTATTAGTAAAAAATTTAATACAATATTAGTGAACAATAACAATAACAATATTAATCATAACATATTAACAAAATTACCATCAATACAAACTATACTAAGATTAGCATCAATACAAACTATACTAATATTAAGAGAACAAGAACATAACAAGAATAAAATAGCCCTGAAAAGGACTGTTGTATAATCCTATGAATCTGTAGTCCGTCCTCCACGTTTTCATTGTCCTCAAGGATAGCGCCATGAACTCCATTGATATTCCTAAGCTGTCCACACTTTGTGTAAAGTTCTATTATACTTTAGAATATCAAGTGCCAATGACTTTGCTCCAACAAGAAAGTGGTAAGTAAAGGTGTTAGTAATTGTTTACAGACTACAGTTGGTAGCCAGACTGATTGATTGATTAGATTTGTTTAAGGTGCTTCGTCCAAGAAGGCTCTTGGCACCGTTTTATCCCTCAAAAGAGGGTTATTTAATTTATCCTGAGGGGAAGGAATTGTGCCACATCCCCTGCAGGCGTTTATGCACTCAAAGGAGTGCTTATTTACTTAGGCCGTCACCACGGGGCAATTATTGAACTGCCACTGGGTGAATGTAAGGCCATATGGTGGGTAGGAATGGAACCTACTCACACCCACCCCTATCATTCAATTTCTGATCTGCAAGAGCAGTGAAGCGAGAGAAAAATTAGTTTTTCTCATATCGCTTATGTCGGCGCGCGTAATATGGTCGTGCAAGCACGAGAAATTACGGCAGCAGGGAAGAAAGGTACCAAAAAGCAGAGCACGCACCTGTATATCAAATTCAGTCCAGTTATGCTAATGGACACCCTAACAACCAATAATGTGTAAGCCACCTGTGCAATTTACCAAATATCAGAGTTATAAAAAATATTAATTAAACATCCTATATAAAAAATAGGGACTAGTACTATAGTGTACATATGAAGTCCCTATTGTATTTAAACTAAAGTGTCTAAGCGACACATAAAAGTGTAGTCAATGGTAGGGGATTTTGGTTATAAATTTTGTCGAAGGCATACCAAAAAGGTCATATTTGTGTTTTCAGGGCCAAATAGTTAGTCGAAGAGGGTACTCGAAGCCAAATGAGTCCCTATTATTCAAGCAACGATAACAATGGCTATATACATCACTCCATCTGTCTCTCCGTGTGGTCCGGTGATAAAGTTTCTGCGTGTTGTAGGGGGTGATAGCTCTGCCGTAGTTTTTCCTTCCAGTCCAGGCACGGCCACAAATCAAGTTTGGGACTTATGCGCCTTTCTTGTCCAGTCAAAGATGGCCGCCATGGCTTCCAGTTTTCCCGCCACTTGGTCCCTGCCGCAGACAAGTCCGGGAGTTACGGGATACAAATGGTGGTCTATTCTGTAGTCTTCACCTCCGTTCAGCCCGCAGTTTTCTTTTCTGTGGTTGTGACGGGATAATGTCACAACATTTGTCCTTAGCAAAGCCCGGGATATCATCATGCTATGAACAAACGTGGCACCTTGCTAAGCGCCAGGTAGCCCAATCCACGCTGTTCTAACCCTCCCATTGTGACATCACCAGGTCACCAGCTCCAGAAAAGCCGTCCAACTCGGTCCGCAACCGCTGCTTGAATGAATGATGAGCCAGACTGATTGATTGATTGAAAGATTTGTTTAAGGTGCTTCGTCCAAGAAGGCTCTTGGCACCGTTTTATCCCTCAAAAGAGGGTTATTTAATTGATCCTGAGGGGAAGGAATTGTGCCACATCCCCTGCAGGCGTTTATGCACTCAAAGGAGTGCTTATTTACTTAGGCCGTCACCACGGGGCAATTATTGAACTGCCACTGGGTGAATGTAAGGCCATATGGTGGGTAGGAATGGAACCTACTCACACCCACCCCTATCATTCAATTTCCTATCAGTCTGCAAGAGCAAGAAAGCGAGAGAAAATTAGCTTTCTCATATCGCTTTGGGCTGCGTAATATGGTCGTGCAAGCACGAGAATTTACTGCAGCGTGGAGCAAGGTGGTGAAGCGCCAAGCACGCTTTGTATGTCAAATTCAGTCCAGTTATACTAATGGACACCCTAACAACCAATAGTGTGTAAGCCACCTGTGCAATTTACCAAATATCTAAGTTATAAAAATTATTAATTAAACATCCTATCAAAAATAGGGACTAGTACTAAAGCGTACATGCGTAAGTCCCTATTGTATTTAACTAAAGTGTCTAAGCGACACATAAAAGTGTAGTCAATGGTAGGGGAATTAAGTTATAAATTTGTTGCAGGCGATGCCAAAAAAGGTCAAATTAGTCTTTTCAGGGCCATATAGTTAGTCGAAAAGGGAAACTCTAAGCCAAATGAGTCCCTATTATCATTCAGGCAAATGAAAACCTTGCTAGTTATGCTGTCATCTTTTTCTCCAAGGAGTTTCTGCGGTGCGGTAGGTCAGCCAGTCCGTACTTTTCCGTGTTCCGTACTTTTCCGTCCCGGCTGGTTTTCCTGTTCCCCCTTGGCTGTGCAGTGGAAATTGGGTTATGGCATTGCCACGTTTCATTCCTTTTGGCTCCCAGCTCAAAGCGCGTGCCCACCGTTGATGGTAATGGTGGTGCACACTGGTCGCCATCTTGAAATCCACGTGGCATGGTATCCGTTTTCTGCAAAGTCTTAGGTTTCCCTCTAGCAGCACCGCTGTAGTCTGGTTCAGTGGGGTGATTTCTACCCCGGCTCGGTTGCCCGTCACCGTAGTGGGTAGACACCTAGGTCGCTCTTGTGACTGCATTTTTATTTGATTTACAGGTCTAATGGCGCCTTTTCTCACTGCCGGCTATCATGTCAGTACTGGAGAGGTCCGGTCACCTTGAAGTCCGCTTGCTGAATGATGATGATGAATGTGAGCCAGACTGACGAGTGCTTCTTTATATATAGTTCAAGCGCGGACGTGATGGAAATCACCCCCTAGATCCAAAACACTTACAGTATCCCTATCATTACCAAAACACGCGGACGTGATGTAAAACACCCCTCACTTTTATACTTGATTCATATAAATTATAAATTTAACAAGTTATTTTGAAAGAAACGTTGTGCTTATAGACGCACTTCAAACAAAAGTAAAAAGAGACAGTGATTATAGACTCACTTCTATTTTTTTTTCTAACTTCCTCACATACCATGAGCAAATTGTATGATTAATTCTTTTCGAGAATATTGGGTAGCCCTGAAAAGGGCTGTTTTTTGTGTGTACGAGGAGGGATGACAATCTTTTATCGTCTTAGATTGCGTCCTCGTTTTGCAACAGGATAGGGTCTGCTTCTTCGGAAAGAAAAAGAGAACTCTTTCGTGTCCACACGACAGTCGACAAAACTTCTGTCTGGGTCCTGCTGCTGTTGTTGCTGCTGCTGTTCTCTCTGCTCTCTCTGCTGCTTTTGAAGTCGATACTTCTCAGTCCATTCTTCTTTCTCTTTTTGAATTTCCTCTCTGAAGAGTTCTTCTATGAGGTCTTCCGTTACTTGTAGCATTCTCACATTTTCTATCTCTTCAGGCTTTGGCATCAGATTGTGTCTGATACGATGCAGAGTGACGTAAGCTTCGTTCAGCTTAGCTAGTCTTGAGCACATCTTCGTAAGAGGATGAGTCAAACAATGGATGGTCAGACTGGAGACTACCCTTGCTTTATATGGTTCAAGCGCGGACGTGATGGAAAACACCCTCGACGGTTTAGGGTTGGAAACGTTTAGATAGTTTGATGTGAGGGATAGAAAGAAAAGTCAAAGAGTATTTATATGAATACAAATGTAAAACAAACGACAGACGCATTGGTTTTCAAAACACAAAATTTTTATTCAAATAACAAACATTATTTCAAATAACAAACACAATTTTTTTCAACTAACAAACATTGTTTTCAAATAACAAACATTTTTTCAAATAACAAACATTTATTTCTTCAATAACACTAATACATTATCTTTGACATGGTTGACAACGTTGTGAATTAACTTGAGATTTCCACTGTTGAAAGTCATTGGGCCATTGATGTACACTACGTTTCCTAGCTAAAGACAACAGATAGCCATAATGGTCACAAAACCATCGATCTACTTTGTCATCGTTTCGAGACGAATGACGATCAAAATAAGTCACTAAATGTTCTAAAGAATATCCAAGACTGCGATGATGCAGATAATAGACACAATATTGTCCACACACCATAGAATCTGTGCCTTGTAATTTCACATTATTGAATCGTGTCGTCTGGGCATTTCTTCTCATAAAGTCGATGATATCATTTTTAAAAGGGGGCAATCCATACGAATCAAAATACTCCGCACAACCCTCTTGAGGAAAGTAGACAGCTACCCAGTGAGTTCCTGGAAGATGACTGTCATCTGTGTTGATGACATAAGCTTGATTCTCTTGAGGTTTGCGATGAGGTAGTTCATCTTTAGCACACACGACAGGATTCCAAGAAGCAGTGTACGAACTACGGTTCAAAAGATAATAAAGTTCCCAGGTATCCATTTTTTTTGTTGTGTAGCCTTGTTTTTTTTTTCTCCTTTCTTCACAGATGATGATAAGTCATCAATTCAATCCAGACTTTTTTCTTGAAACGGTCTGACAAGTAACTGGTGGTTTGCTTCGTCTCCTTACTTTTGGCCAAGAGAGCTTCGATGCGATCAATTTCTCGAGCAAACAATGGAGGAGAAGAATGATCACGTAAGCCTTTATACCACTGAAGTAACACGTCTTCTTCTGAAATGAGACTCCAAGCTTCGTTCAGATAATCATCCAATTTTTCTTCTTGACTCATCATCATACATTTATCGTGTTGAATTTGACTGGGATGATCGATTTGACATCCATAACAATCTTTTTTAATCATGTCTCTCATTTTATCTTCCAAGTGTTGTGCAAAACAGGAGACTAACTGTTGTTCCTGTTCTGGCCATCTGGATTGCATGATCACTACTTCTTCTTTTTGGTCTTGGGGTTCTGCTTTTTCTGTAACCTCCCATTCCATGGATTCTCCACTATGCAAAGAAGGACAAGGGTCTTCCATAGTGTCTAATAGTCTAGAATGACTTCTCTCAAACTGTTGATTTCTATGGTATTATCGAATTCGGCATACAGAATGACATTCACCGTTTCGGGAAGAAATGGCGAAAACTGAAGTTCCACACGTATCTGCCCAGATTTTATAGGGTGGAAATGTCCCTCGTCACTGCCTTGATCTGGAGTGAAATCAAAAGCCCACAAAGCGTAACCTCCTGCATAATCGTCGTAGGAAATACCGTGACTGGTGTTGGTTCCTAACTGCCCTGTGGCTTCGTACAGTGACAAGTACGACCTCAAGTAATTCTTCGGGCCAAACTTGGGTTCGAAGGGTCTGGTACACAAACTTTTGCCATCGCGACTGACTTCGATTTTGGATACTCCGTAGTTCTTAAACTGGAAAGGATTTTCAGTGTAGGCACCGTTGAAGGCTGCATTGCTGACGATACCAATGAATAAACGTTTGGGTAACTGTCCTTGGAACAGATGATCTTCGATCTTAGAATGGAGTCCCTGGGCAATGGTGAACGTTTTGACTTCCACGCGTCGTATCGGATACTTGGCTGTCGTTCTGCTCAAAGTGTGACTGATGTCATTTCCCACTTTAGGTAACACTTCCACACGACGCACGTATAACTTGGCTTCTTGGATACTGGTTTTACAATGGTGGATAGTCCTCTGATCAGCTGGATCAGCAGGTTCATGAGCTATCAAATGGAAAGCAGCACTGCTACGATTTAGTCTCAAGCGAATATCCACTCCGTTCAGCAAATACTTCTCTTGAAATCACATGTCCAAATGCAAACGATCGCACAGTTCTAAACTACGTCCTACAATTTTCTTTCGACGCTCGATAAAACCCACATTGTGGGTATTGTTGGCTTCTGAGGCTATGGTTGTGTCGTTAAACTTATCTGCGGTGTCAGGTTTCCATACCACGCAAGCATCTAGATGAGTGTTCTTGGCTTCTTTTCCGTACGTCAAGAGCTTTTCGAGGAACGCTCGGTAAGGGTAAGTATCCATGCTATTGCTGACCAGTTTGTTATTCATGTACAAATCCACTTCGCTGAACAAGGAATGCATGAAATTGTTGACGGGAGCTGCTTGGGTATCGGCTGCTAGATTGGAGCCGTCCGTTTTGGTTACTTTCACTTTCAAATACAAGTAACTGTTGTTGAGATCAATGTAATCTTTGGGTTGTCCTTTGATTTCAAACTCGATGGGAGCTGAATCCGTCAAAGAGGAGACGGGATGAAATTCAACCCATTGGGCTTCTTGCATGGTCATCATTGTGGGTGGCATGGCAAAGAGATCTAGTTCCGATTTGGAACAGGCACAAGATTCTTGGTGCATCATTTTTTTTCTCTCAGTCTCTTTGTTTTTTACTTTTAATAATCAAAAATGTCTAAGTCTCGAGCGGTTCTTTTTTTCTTCGTCTTTCTAACTTTAGAGGTACGGAGACTTTTGAAAGGGTGTCTTCGTCGTCGCTTTCTACCTTGTCCTTGCTGTGTCGTCAGGGAAGCAGGAATGCCAGACTCGGTACCGTTCAGGGCATTTATAGGACTTTCTCGTCGACCCAAAATCTCTTTACCCGTTTGAAGCAAGACATTTTTGCCTGCTCTCAAAAAGCTTCTTTAGGGTTTTGTTTGTCAATGAGAACATTTTGAAGAAAATCTTTGCCGTGAGTCAATGCGGCATCTTTTAAGGCGTGTAATCCTCGTGTCACCATCGGTTTCAAAACAGGGACCACAGAACGAAAGGCTGATTTAAACATATCTCCTAAACCATGTCCTCGTTGTCGAGTGACTCCTTGGTACACAGGATACATCACTTTTTCAGTTGTTTGAGAATCGTTTTTGAAAATGGAGTTTCACTGTGACTTTCCCTTTGGTAAATGGAATATTTTGTCCTAGTTCTCCTTTTATAGTAATGTTGACACTGTCGAAATACGACTTACTGACAGGTAAATAATGAGGATGTACAAATTCACGGTGAACGTGATAGGTATTTCCACTTTCCTCGTCAGCGGCGACGGCAGAATCCACTTTGAAAGGAATGACACGTAGTAACGGTACAGAGGTGTGTCCTACCACTTTGTACTCCACCACATCGGAGTACACAAACATCAAGTTGAGTCCTTGGTTCAATTCTACAGGGAATTTAAAATATTTCGCAACATACTCGTTTTTGTCTATGAGTGTTGTTTTTCTCATTTTTCCTCATCTTCTTGAGCAACTCGGTGTCTCCACCTAAAATCTCAAACAATTCAGGACAAAAGGTAATGCCTATCATTTCATCCTCTGGAAATTTGATCATGAGACGACGAGCCACTTGATAGTACTCAAAGGTAACACTTTTTCTGGGGGATAGTTTATCCAAGGCTTTACCAAACACAGCATTAAACCTGGCAGCAAGTGTAGTCACTAAATGTTGACCACTAAAATAATAGCCTGGAGGAATGTTGATCACATGAGTGGATTTAGTTCTGGGGTCATCTGATTTCTTTGTGGCCATGCCAGTGATGCCTCGTTTGTTTAAGTCATCTTGCAATTGCTCGTCAAAGACGTCTACTGTAAAAGTGTTTTGATTTTCGACGATGTTTTTGATTTGTGTCGGGTGTATTATTTCCACTAAAGCCACTTCCCAATGAGGATCTTGATCCAAATGCATGGCTTGAGGTAATTTAGCTGTGTAACAGCACAACGTGTTGTTAGGAAACACCTTCATGGAACTGTCACTGGGTAACGTTAAGTAAAATTGGTTAATAGTGTTGTTCATAATTCCAATGTTGTTCTGTCCGAGGAGTCACTCGAGGTTAAAGGAGTGTCTAAAAGAGGATTGTGATTGGAAGGGTGACTGTCAGGAGAATGACTAACGTTGGACGCAAGGCTCCCAATAGTGTTACTGTTGTTCCCGTTGTAAGAGTATTTCAGGGAAGGATTAGGAAGAAGATACCTGATGCAACTGCTAAGTAAAATAGTCCACAATTGTTTGTCTCCTTGTTGCAAACTCAAATTAGCAATGGCTGCACCGATAACACAATACACCACAAAGATTTGACAGAAAAAGACGATTTGGGTTTTAGGGACACGTTCTCCACGCCACACCCACAAGGGTTGCTTTTGTAAATCTTGCAGAGATGACGTGGGTGAAGGAGTAGTCACTGTGGTTGCTGAAGCTGTATTGAAGGGCATGATGGTCACTTCTTTTTATAGTCGATGACTTGCGAAGCGTCAATCCAAGAATCAAAACTAGGAGGATATCCTTTCCAACGTACTTTGACTTCTTTGACACGACGTTTTCCTACTTTACGAGTTCTTCGTTCGAGAATGCTTTCAATGTCGTACACGTCGTCTTCTTTTTTGGTGACACGTTGTAATTTAGGCAAGTAAAACGTTCCTTTTAATACTTCTCCGTTCATGTCTTCCAATTTATAGACGGCAGGATGACGGCCACGCACTCGTTCAGTAACACGAAACAATTCGGTGGTCCAATTGGGTAAGTAACCTTTGTCGAAAGTGCGTTTGGTTTTACCAATGCGTACTCATTCTCCCGGGGTTAACACTTCTCCACCTTTCTTGGGGACAGCCCTCGTTCGGGACGTACCAAACAGACGCTCAAAAACAGTCACTTCGTTGTCGGGTGTCACCTCTTGTGGGGCACGTCCAATGCTTCTATGGTAAGATTGATTGTAGGCTTGGACTAAGTGTGGTAAGACGTCGATGTACTTGAGAGTGTGTTGATGCGTAAAATATTTCCACATGCGTTCTTTCAAGGTACGTTGAAAACGTTCCACGATACTGGCTTTGGTTTCAGGATTTTCGGTGGTGAAAAAATGAATGTCACGTTTCTTTAATTCTCGTTGGAAAGCTTGGTTCAGAAATTCGGTGCCTTTGTCGGTTTGCCATCAAAGAGGGTGACGGCCTCTTTGTTTCAACACCACTTGCAAAGCTCGAACTCTCCGCTCGATTTGGATGTCAATGGTACGACCCAGGCAAATTTAGAAAAGACGTCGATGACACAAAACAAATATTTGTAGCCACGATTGTAGGTGGCTAAATGAGAGACATCGGCTAAATCAGCTTGCCATTGATGATCGATGTCTTCCACTTGAGTGCGACTTCTGTGAAATTTTCGTCGAATGGGTTTGTGTAAAGTGTACGTCGCTTGTTCTTGTAACCATCGTTGCACTGCAGGTAAACGGAGCTTTTTCAAGCGAGTTTTGGCAGCACGATACAATTTCTGAATGCCTCCGAAACCTGCAGGGTGAGCTGGATCGTAATAAATGCTGGCTAATACTTTCTCCATGGTTTAGGTTAATAAGTGACCCACTCTTCGAGGATATTGCTTTGGGTGGGACGAAATGGGGGTTGTTTGGAAACGGTTTTATGTGTCCGATGTGCCACAGGAGTTGACGTCGAGGGTACTGGTGGTGGTGGTGGTGGTGACGGAGGTAATGAGATAGCTTTGGTATTCTTTTCTTTTCTGACCTCTGGTTTCCTTTCTTTCTTTTTCACTTCTGTTGAAGCAGGAGTAGCCATCATCTTTTTAACCCAAGTTTTGAGTTCTTCTCGTTGGGGAGTGGGAGATGGGGTCAATAAGGAAGCAGCAATCTTACTCGGAATGGGAGTAGCAGTGGGTGTTTGAAAGAGATCATGGGGTTCTTCTTCTTCCTTGGGTAATGGTGGGGTGACGTCTGTTTTGGCCACTGTAGAGGGTAAGGGCGACGGATTATTCATTAGTGCCTTGAAATCGGACAGAGTAGGTAGAGCTGTTTGTTCCACAGCTTTTCGATGAAAGAGTTGTAGTCGTTGCAAAAGTTTACCGTACTTTTGCGATTTTTCGGTTTCGGACAAATCGTGGCGATGCATCAAGGATTGTAATTCTTGTTGTAATTGGGACATCTCGTTCAAATCAGGATTGGGTGGTAAATGGGGGGTACGTTGTTCTTGCCAACGATGGTATTCCATCCATCGTTTGTAAGGAACTAAAGTCAGTTTTCGTCCTTCCATGGGCTTACAAAGGTTACGTCTGAGTTCGTGGTGTTCTATGAGTCCCTTTTATCTTCTGGAAGGATCATACATATTGCTACCCATACCTTGGGGACATCCCTTGGGGCATCCCTTGTGTCATCCCTTGTAAAAAACCTGGTAATATGCTGGATAGGATGCGGATTTCGCTAATCCTCCCAACACAGGAAGAAGAAAGGGTAAAAATCCTCCGCGTTGCACCAACATTTTTTTCTTTTGACGGACGGGTATTTTCTTTTGGACCATTTGACGAAGAACGTGTCGATGTTTGGCTAAGCATTTTTTCTGGTGTGGAGACAAAGGTATCGTGCCTTTCAAGACATTCAAACAACATTCGCACACGGTATCGATGACATCTTTGGAAGCCGTTTTAATGATTTGTTTTCGCATGGGTGGAGAGGATTTAGACAGGACGGATAACACATCTCCATGTTTGACTACACGAGGAGGTAGTCCATTCCTTTTCTTTCCCTTAGGGAGTGAATAAGAATGTTTTCTGCGAGGTGACATCTTTGCTTTGTTCGTTCCAGAAATACCACTGACGTCAATGACTTGGAACACACACCCTTATATCTTTTTTTGGAACTAGCGCTTCGTCAGAAAGGTAACGATGTGTTTCCTGAAATCACCAAAGGATCCTCCTTTTTGGTGACTCCTCTTTTTCTTTAAAGGCCTACGTTTTTTCAGGGGATGACTTCGATGTTTGGCAAAGACTTTTGTGGTATGACATGTCTGTCTTTTACCTTTTCGTTTTTGAATAGAAGAGCGACGAGGGTTGTGGTGTGCACATTTTTGAGTTGACATCTCTGTGTGTTAAGGATCACACACACAAAAAATAAATACACTGAAGACTATGGCCTGAGACGACTCTTTTATCTTTTTTTTTCCTCATCTTCATTTCTGCGACCCTATTGATTAAAGGTCCTAGTATAGGAGTAAAAATATCCAATCATTCAAACCCCAAACCTCTTTGGTGACTTCTCCTTTTATTTGGACGACTGCGTCTTTTTAGGGGATGACGTCGATGTTTGGTTTTTAAGCCTTTTGTGGGATGACGAGATTGCCTATTTCCTTTTCCTTTTTGGACGGTAGAACGTCGAGGGTTGTGGTGTGCACGTTTTTGAGGTGGCATCCTTGAGTGTTCAGCAGTGGTACAGAAAATACTGATTCCCGTTGTTGTTCTCAAGTCATTTTTATACTGGAATGCGTCGCCACTGATTATCTTTGCGTCGTATCAACTTCATGGTAGGTAACACTCGTCGTGAAGGAGTTCGCAATGGACTCAATCGGGACAGTTCTTGTTTGGACAAATCTAGTAAACTCTTTAACATGCCAGATCTTTCTTGGACTTTGACTTTGGAGGCAGGTACTTTGTGAGCAGCTGCTACTGCCGCTAATGTGGACGAGGGTGTCACCGGTGGAGGAGACGTTTTGGGAGACGCAGATTTCCAATGTTTCATCAAATTAGGAAAAACGGGTGTCAAATTGGGTTTGGCTGGCATCACCCGCAACGGAGAAGTGGCAGCACCTGAGGCTACTGGCAACGTAGTCCCTGCCAAACGTCCTTGTAGATCTTTTCTTACAGGTCTTGGTTGACGAAGATAAGGTTGCGTCCTGGCCGAAGTGCCTTTTTTGCGGGTGACCACTTTTTTCTGTGGACTTTTCTTTTTCTGTGTTTTGGTCTTGGCACCCTTATTCTTTTTCTTAGGGGCTTGTTTGGCTTTTTTTGTTTTCTTGGGGTGAACTTTGGAAGCATTGGGATCCCATTTTAAAAGGGAACGAATGATGACACCTCCTAGAGAACCACTACCTCCAGGTTTCAATATGATTTGCTTTTTGGTGTGAGAGTCGATGCGAGGATTGGCCAGTTGCGTCAAGGCTACTTTGTTTCTGTCAAAAAAGCGTTTGGTTTGATGTGGAATGTGAATGATGCCTTGCAGTATTTGACGTGCTGTCACCGTAAACCATCGTAAGACTTCTTTGAGACTGGCTTCTAAGACGTGAGCACGTATTTGTGGATTTTTTTCGCGACTGATGCCGTACAAGGCACGAATCAATTTGATGGGAAGATGAGACTGAAGGGACGTCATGTTGACGATGTATGAGACAAGGTCAAAGTAACCCAAGGTTTTTATAGATTTGTTTTAGTGCTTCATATGGTTATGTCGACGACGAGGACGTGTACACGACAGGTCCTCCGTCTTGACACCAGTCGTGAAACAAATCGGTACGAAATCGCAAATAATCAGGGGTAGTGGGTTTTAAATCCACGAGTAAATAGGCGTGTGGCGTTTGAGTGGCATCATCGTACGCATGAGTCAGCCAAGGTGTTCCTAACTGTTTGGCTAAAACTTGCACTTGTGATTTATCTTGAGGACTTTTAAACAAGACCACGTAATGAGCATTAAGACTAATGGTACGATGGGCTTTACTTTGTTGAAATAAATTTTGTGTAATGTAAATGACACTGGCATTACGATGATGCCCTTTACGTGTAAACCACAGTTTAATTTCTTCTTCGTCTTCTAATAACATGTCGTCAAAAATGACCCAATGAGTTTGACTAGGGTCAGACACGATCTCCTCGTCTTCTTTAGGAATCCCTCCTACAAACACAATGGAATCACCTTGACTTTCTTGCAAGAGGCTGTATGCTGATTGCCACTCTTTGTAACACCACACGATGCGTTGAGGTGGACGATCGATCAAATGATGTTTATGTTCGATCACACGTTTGACAAATTCGGTTTTGCCTGAACCGCTCGGTCCAGCAATTAACATGTTAAAAGGATGACGAAGATACAAGGCTTTCCAACTAGCCTGATCTAAGTGTTCGTCAATGACTTTGAATGTGGAGGAGGAAGGAGTAGTAGAAAGAGCAGAGTGAGCCATAGTCGTGTAGTGGTATGACACGATTGACACAAAAACAGACAAGACAAGAGGTCTTTATACTTTTTTCAAGACACGTTTATTTGAATGCATGTTTTAAATTCGAACAACACGAAAGACAAATATACATAAAAGCCAAACGGATAAATACAGGGATAAAATACATAGGCAAACGATCAAAGTGGCATATAAACAAGTCACTGTACAACATTGTTTGGGTAACGAAGTTATCCTAGGGGTAGTATGTAATGTTCTTATAGTCTCCTCTACATGGGGTATAGTCACATACGTATCCTCTCGAAAGGGTTTTTGTGGGGGAATGTCCATGACAGTTCTGTCTTGAACAGAGGGATTGTCCTGGGTGACAGATTCTTTTTCTTCTTCTTCTTCTGGTACTGTTACTAACACAGGATTAAAAGTGACTTTTTTCACTCTACGATGTATTTTAGGAACACAACGCTTGGGCATAATGGGATGCTTCGTTTGTCCAAGTCTCAAAATCCCAACTTTTCCAGTGACGTACATCTGTCCAATGAGGGTGTAAGTCACAAGCTACACACACATCTTCGTACGCCGCTTCCGTACGTAAAAGTTGACGAATCTTTTTTTCTTGGAGAGGTCGAGACGTATCCAGATGAAAGCGTAAGGCTTTGAACAGAATGAGTCTCTCGTGGACATTTAAAGGAGTCAACATACTGTCCTTTTTGATAGGTAGTGTTCGTAAAGTGTCCACAAAGAATCAACAGGTAAACGAAATCCCAGAAAGCAAGTCACTAAAACACACACGACACGTCGACCCCAATTCATAGGGTACAGTTCTTGCAATAAGTGTTCGTAATCTTTCACCGTGTGAATCTTCTCATTGATATCCTTCCATGGAATCTGTTGGATCACAAATGATAAAGGTTGTGGCATGGCCGTTCTCTTTTATACTTCTTTAGGTCGAAGACTATCAGTGTATATTCAACACAGAATTAAACACAGAATTAAATCTGCTCAAAAAGCGAAAGTGATTAATATAACGTGTAATTTCGTCCCACTGCCATTCAGGGTAACGGTCAAGAAGGATCAAAACATCTTCAGATGTAAACGTACTAAATTGGAAACAGAGCAAAACAATACCCTTGATCCAGAGAAATCTAATACGTTGGTTAATTTTTGTCACTTGCCTCTTGTGAATTTCACGACACAAAAGTTCTACAGTCACCCATTGAGATTTTTCTTTAGCAAGACCCTGCCAAACGTCCTTGTAGATCTTCTTTTGCAATTCGTGTGGTAATCCTTGAATATTATATTTTAGAGAGGGTTTACATACTGGTCTAGGTGTGTTACACGACATGGAACAGTAGTGTCACTTCCAATCACTAGGTCCCACTAAAGGTAGGTATTGACAATTCGGAGACCATCGAGCATGTTCCAAGTAAGCGGAATCTTTATGTTCCCACTCGTAAATGGATACACCACAACTGAAACACTTGACTTTATCCCCTTCGCCCAAGAGAAACATCCGGCTCTGGCTAATTCTTCAGGAGTTGGTCCAGGCAGATATTTTGGCCATTTATCTTTGAAGGTTTGAAATCGACTTTTAAAGTGACAGTATTCAGGCAAACTCGTCGGGAACGAATATTCGACTCTCCGCACTTCTGTTCGATGTAGGTACGGTGAAATTTCTAGGAGTCCACGATAACGTGTCGCACCGCTTTCGCATCCCTCAGGTTTGACACGCACAGCATCACTTTCCAGGGTAGATATAGGGGTAGTAGTCATAGCAACGTTCCCACGATATCCTGCTGAATCACTAAGGTCACAGCGCCTGGCATCACTACAATCGCAAGGTTTAGCATCGCACTCCACTTGAGAATTCCCAAATTTGAATGATGTCTGTTTAAATGGATTCATCTTCTTTCTCACTTGGCAGTGTTAGTCACAATGAACTATTGGTCTTGGACGATATCCCTTTTTATATAGTGCCCAATTTCGACGTGACCGTACGGTAGAGTAAAGTGATTGGGAAGTCGCACTCTCTTTTGGTACACGATTTGGTAGACTTTTTCCAAAGGTCGGCTAACAATTTGGTGTGTGGGTAAACGGACAATCTTGTGTGGTTCGTGGGTAGTCACTTTAAAGGTTTCATCCTGTCCCGACTGTAAGGCTTCTTGAAGCACGTCAAAGTTCACCACTCGACTGGTGCGATAATTGAGAGTCAATCTTTTCACTTTACATTCGGTGTGCATTTCTCCTTGGGGGTCTCGGTATTCGTAGCCGTAATTTTTAGGACCACCACTTGCAAAACATAGAATCTTGTCGACGGGATGTTCATCGGTCCAGGCTCCTAAACGGTCTCCTTCGATGACAGGGTTACACTGGTTCGGTCGGTGAATGTAGATTCAACTGTCCGTGTCAAAATACAACACACGATCTCCTAACAGTTCTAACACTTCGTACAATTTTAAGCGAGCATGGGCTGTCACGTAAGCCGCAATAATGACATTTCCAAATTTGTCGGCTTCTACAAAGTCTAGTTCTTCTTCGTAATTGACTAAGATCAAGTCCTCACGAATGACGTCCACGTGTTTCATGACTTTGGTTTGGTCGTGAATCATCTGGAAGTAGCGAGACGGTTCGGACAAATACTCTGTCTTGGGTAAAGACGGGCGTTGTGCCATTTTACCCCACAAACAATTGAGCATCACTTTGGCAAACGATCGCCTTCCTTCGTTTTTCTCGATGTGGTCTAAAGTGATGCCTTTCTGCTCCCGATATTTTACTTTGAATATCTTTTGGTCTTTGGGAGTGTGACACCAGGAAGGATAGCCACTTGCTTCTTGTTTTAGTTTTTAAAAGACATCCACGTAGTCTGCAAAAATACCTTTCTGTGTCTCGTTGCCCTTGTGGTATTGTTGTGTCTTGGGAAAGTGGTAAATTTCGTATACTTCTAACAGACGGTATCCCAGGTCCAGAGCTTTAAACAATTCCACGCTCACCCACGTTCCTGTCAAGGCGCGTTCTTCCTGGGTGTGCTGACAAGGTTGGTCTTGGTTGCACGTTTCGGCACATGTGCGACACAAAGGAAACATCAGTTTTCCTTGGCAATGGTGAGGTAAAACGGGATGGTACAAGTCTGTGGGTGGTAAGACTTTACACTTGATCAATCCTTCGTACTGACGAATGTGGTCCAAGTCAATGTGTTCTGTCATCAATTCTGGATGCCCTACGGGAAAGTGACAATATTTGCACACGTAAGGATACAGCGAACACACGTGCAAGTATTTGATTTCTTTTCCTTTCTCTTCGTCCACCTGGTACAGTAAACAGGTGGCATTCGTTCGTCCTCCGTACAAACTATCCCGGGGGTTCAGGGGGTCCACCAACTTGTAACTTTCTACGATGCGTTTAAACTCGGGATCGGTTTTCAAATGCAGATCGTACTCGTGTTCCCAAATTTTCACCACCTGGTATCCTTGCTGTTCTAACTTCAAACGTCGCTGACACGTAGTCTGGTACAAATCTTCCATGGTTCGTTGTAAAAACTGATTTTTGGTGTTACGCTGAGGGTAGCATAGGGGACATCCGTGAAATAAACATCCGTTAAACTCGTACACGATCTGAGGGTTTTCTAAGTCCCACCCATCTACCGAATACGTTCCGATGGTCTTTTCGCCTCCTCCGTTGCGAGCGTGTTGGATCCATTTGTCTTCCTTGTCGCACAAGTAATGGAGCCAGCGTAGGGCTTTGACCGAGTATTGACGTTTGACAAAATTCGTCGTTTGAGGACTGATGACAGCTAGAGTATTTTCGGGCATGAAGCGTTTTCGGTACACTAAGGAACATGCTTTGGCAATGGTACAAGCTTCTTTCAAAGGGTCGATCCTACCGTACTCCATGAACAATTCTCGAAATTTTCCACAGCAGCGTCGTAAAATGTCCACGTCAGATCGACAGTACTTTAAAATTTCTTCTTGAAAGTCAAAGAGGTCCGAGGCGTGAGTCTGGTACCAAGCATGGAAAGCTTCTCGTTGTTCGGTGCGCATATTGTGGGGGTCGTAGTCGTCAGCCTCAGGCAAATGGGGTAGAACGGCATGTTGATTGGCTTCGGTATTAAAATAGTGTGGAAAATAACCTTTAGCCATTTCTGTCATTCCAAACGTTTTAGGCATGCGACTCAATGGCATGGCCAAGTAACACATCGAATCTTTAAACTGTACTTGTCCTACTTGCATAGAAATGATTTTGGCTCCGTTCAAAGTCACTTGAGGCCGTTCGGTACTTTGTTCCGCATAGTATCTAAGCAGAAATTGCCCATCGTATCCCGAGAAATTGTGAGCCATGACCGTGGCATGGCGATGACACTCTACGTAACGTTCGATGTCTTCTGGACTCCACGTCTCGTCGATGGGGTTTAGGATCCATTGGGCAAAATCGGCTAGCGTGTTTGACCCTCGAAAGATTTTTTCACGTCCTCCAGGAATCTTGCTGCAGTGAGGGCAATGACTAAAGATAGGTTCTTGGATGCACTGCTCGCACGCACGGTGAGCCACGCAGAAATTGGGAATGTGAATACCGGTCTCTTGCATGCATTCGGAATCAAAAAAGATAAAATTACCTTTTTTCTGGGTATCTTCTGGTCGGGGTTGATATTTTTGAATGAAGCATTCGTGCTCCAAGTCCACAATTTGATGACAAATGTGACATCGTTTCTTACTTCGACAAACGTGACACTTGACACTATTGGTACGTATGCCTTGTCCACAAGTAGGGCACAATCTCAGAAGCTGACAAGTACTTTTCTGCTGTGAACCTTGCATCTTCAAATGTTGTTGGTAACAGGTAAGACTGACAAAAGTGCGCTGACACACAGGGCAATGCACTCGTACTTGTCCTTTGTCCAGACAAGGTTGAGAGGCCAAACATCCCTCACATTTTGATCCACAATGCTTGTGTTGTTCTCGATTGTTATAACCATAGTCACATTTTTCACAGTAGTAACTGAATTTCAGAAATCCAGTGATACTGGTAACGGTATCATAATGACCATCGTGATGATAGACGTGAATGTATTTTCCGTCTTTAAAATCGTGACCTCGAAACAAAAGAGGACCACGCACTTCTTGAGGGTGTACTTTCAAAGTGTAACGTGGAGCCAAGACGTCTTGCAATTTTTGCATTTCTGGAATACCGCAAGGGGTGTCTTTGGATATCCCTGCTTGCTGTAACATGAGTTCTGCTTCACTTCGTTGTTTGGCTCGACCCGATTTTCGAATAGTTGTCCAGGCTCTTTTCCATTCTATCGTCTCATTCTTGTTGGCATACGTTTGTCCGACGACGATGGCACGGGCTAAACACATCTGGTCTTGAGGATTGTTAATTTGGACGAGGCTTCGCTTAATGTTGCGAAGGCTGTCCACCAATAACACGTTTTTTCGTCCGGTCCCCTGGGAAAGAGACACGTGGGTCATGAACAGTGTGACATTTCCATCGGTGATGTGAAACTTGTCGTTGGATTGTTGCACATGTTGAATTTTGTCAATGACTTTGGAAGGTGTTAATTGTGATGGGTTAGTAAACTCGATCCAAACGGGAGACTTTAAATTATCGTGATGAATAGAAAGTCTCAAACGATCGTCTTCTTTGGCTTGACATTGCTGTTTCAATGCAGTTAACACAGAATCCCACACCTCGGTAATGAACCCTTCTGTATTCTCCAAAGGAACATTGGACTTGAAATCTTTAAACTTTACGGCATACCTGTAAGCCGTTGTACTAAATTTTCGAGAAGAACGCTTTTCCATCTCTCGAATGTGATAGTAATTTTCAGGGTTTACTAAGGGTGGTGCACTTTGCTTGGACGTCGATTGTCTGGGTGTAGATTCGGGCTCACTCATGTCATCTTCAAAATCACTGGCATGAATTTGAGCCAAGACTTCAGCTACTGTGCTAGGCGATACATTACGTTTCTGTCTCTTACTGTCTTCTCCTTTCTCGACAACATGATGTGGTCTTTTCATCTTGTCTGCAAAAAGTCAAATGACTACCTTTTAAAGACCATAACCCCTATATATTCATGACCGATCTGTGCATATATAAAGGGTCAGTGTCTAACCTTTCAGTATTCATTTTATTCTCACATTGACCAGAACGATGGAAGAACCTACACATGTGGAACTTCTCATTAGAAACAGAAACAGAAGGAGCAGGAGGAGGAGGAGGAGGAAAGAAATTCTGAACAGGAGGAGGAAGAGGAAGAGGTACCCTCCCCCAAGGAAGAACCCCGACACGTTCACAAAGACATGAAAAGAAGACGAAAAGAAAGTGAAGAGGAAGAAGAAAAACCTGTGACAGTAAAGAAAATGAAAAAAAAAGAAAGAGTGAAACAGAAGAAACCTATGAACTTTTTAAAAATGGTATTGTGTTATGTTATGTTGTGATATTGAATTGTAACGTTTGTACTAGAATATACCAGAGAGAAAAAAAGTAAGTGTCTCTTGGTTTTGATTTTATAGAATAAGAACATACACTCACACATTCATTTCACTCACACGTACATTATGGGTTTAAAAAAAAGGACTTTTGAGTTTTCATTGAATTAAGCGATTGAAATAGTATTTCTTTTCGAAATAATTGGAGTGGTCCTGAAAAGGACCGTTGGTGTTTTAATTGTTTAAAAACAAAACAAACTCAGAAACGGGACGAAATCCTCTTGAGCTGACTTAAGCCTTTGCCACGGCCAAGGCCTACATCGGGACTGGTGGTTCCTGTCAATGATTTGGTAGAAATCACTAACGGTGGTATGGCAGACGTAGTCACAGAGAGATTGGGTTGTTTAGCTCGAGAAGGTCTTTTTCTCTTCGGTCGTGATAAAGAAGTCTGATACATTTGTTTCAGACTCCTTAACTCTGCTAAAATATCTAAAAGTACCGTCGTGACCGTTTGATTTTCACTATTTTCTTTCTGTCCTTGGTCTTCTTTCTTCTCGGTTGCTGCTACTGTTTCTTCCTGGTGTTTCCTTCTTGCTTCTTCTTCCTGCTGTTGAATAAGAAAAGCTTGTTCTTCTACTTTCTGTTGTTGTAAAAATCGCTCCAATTCTTCTTTTTGTCTTTGCTTAAAATCATCGACGTGTCCATAAGAAGAAGCAGAAGGCAACGAAGGTTCCGGAATAAACTCTTGTGATGTTAAAAAATCCACAATATCCCAGTTAAAATCAACTTCTTCTGGATGTAGATTTGTCATGACTTTAGTAGTCACTGTTGGCCCATGACTTGCTGTCTCTACTCCTGGCTCACCCCAATTCATCGTCTTCTTAGTGTCCGCCATGATTGACAACTCTGTCTCATCGATTGACTGCGCACAGGCGCTAGTACCTCTATATAGAAAAGGTGACGTCACAGACCGCTCTCTTCCGATTGGATGACTGTGACTGACTTTTGTAACGCACGTTTGGATTGGTGGATACACTCAATCCGTTTCGATTCGCTCTTCCCCTATAAATAACCGCAGTACACGGCATTCTCTTCATCTGTTTCTCATCACAAGATGTGGACTAACGTTGAATCTTCTACCCTTGTGTGTACCATGCTGTTTAGGACTGACATACCCATGTATGTCAGATCATCATGGAGTGTCATTTATATGACGGATACAGCCTTTTGGAAGAGAAGAGTCTATGTGGAGAGGCAAGGTTGCTTAAAGAGAGTTCTCTTCTATGGACCCACAGTGAGGAGAAGTTTAAGGAAGAGAAGAAGATCGGTGAGATGTCCTCTGTGTTAACAAGATACTGTTAATATTACACATAACGGCCCTTTTCAGGGCCACTCATAGGTCTCGAAAAGATATTAGCTTTCATTGCCACCCTTTTTTTCCCTTGTCCCTAGACAGTTCCCTATACATATACCAATCATATTCCCCATGTTTAATTTTCCTTGTCCCTATACAGGCCCACCCTGTTCCATTTCCCTTGTCCCTATACAGACCCACCATGTTAAATTTCCCTTGTCCCTATAGTGCCCCAAGCTGTTTTGTCCCCATAGTGCCCCAAGCTGTTTTTGACTGGATTTCCCATTGTCCCTATAAATCTTGTCCCCATAGTGCCCCAAGCCGTTTCTGACTGGATTTTCCATTGTCCCCATAGTGCCCCCTATTACTACTGAGATAGCTTTGTTGATTATTTTTTTTACCTTTGCGATAGTAACCGATTCAGAAACACGTGGTATTGATCTTCCAAAAATATCTGACATTGTTATATATACACGTTTTTCTTTGTTAAAATCATCGATGATTCATCATTGTGTATTCGTGGATGGCCTTGTGAGGTAATTTAGGATTTGCCGAGATAACCATTAACGCGTTAATGGTTTCTTGTCCACATATCGGAGGATCTGTTAATGTCTGCGTGGGCAACATTGAATACCAAATTGGAATCCTTTGGATTCTCGGAATTGATTGCGAAATCGAATTACTTCGTAATTCAGACACGTATTTGACAAATTCAATCGGAGGTGGTAATCCTTACGAGTCAAAATAAATAATTGATGTTCGATATATCGCGTAACAAACCCAATGAGTTCCAGGTCCAGTGTTATCATCAAGATTAATTATTCCAGTTTCTGGTATTTGTGGTTTTGCTGGTAATTGATCTTTCATGAATACACCTCTGAAATGCTTTATTGGGAGTTTTTTTTACAGCTTCTAATAGATCAAAATTTGACATGGGTAAAAATCCTTTGGATTTTCCTGGTGAAATTTCGTTGAATCTAGATTTTTCCACTAACTGGTTTTGTAATATCGCGTGAATCGACTTCCTGGTAGTCTGCATCCCTTTCCCTTTTTTTTCTCGTGGATTTTAGACCTTTACCCATTATCTTATTGAAAACACCAGAAGCAAGTGCTCCAGCTGCACCAGTTCCTAACGCTCCAAGAAGTGCCGGAGCCGCTGATGCAATCAATCCTGGAATTGCAGCCAACAAAGGGAAGAATCCTCCGGTTTTTATCATATTCGCTATAGCAGCTGCAGATAGCGTAATCTGAACTCCTTTTTTTCCTTAAAAGCGCTATTAAAATGATTAACCTGAGTTTTCGTCAACGATAGTTTATTTTATCCACCAGTCATTTGATCATGTTTTAGCGTAATCGTAGTTCCACATTTTTTAGCTGAACTTGATTGAAGTTTTTTTATCTGACCAGGTGTCAATGTGACATTAATAGTGTTATACGACATTTTTATATAACACCGATTGATTCAATTACTGAAATCCTACGGATTTTCACTGAAAAATTCTTTAAATTTTCAAAGATTTTCCACTGGTGCATCAATGATTCTCATTCTTCCACCACCACCTTCAAGTATCATAGATTTATCACTGACAAGAACAGCAACTGCTCTAAATCCGTCAGGGGCAGGACCAACACGAGCTTGAAATTTTACATCAACGGTTGAGTGTTTAGAAAAATCAAAATGTTGCAGCGAAAAGTAATAAATCGGATATAATTCTTTAAAATCCACCTGTGATATTTGAAGTCCAGTATCAATGTTTTGAACACGACCCATAAGCGACCACAATCGATGATAAACTCGTCCTATTTGATTATGTTCGTAATCGATGATAAGATTTTCCGCGGGTTCTTGTTGGTTACTTATCCGCAATGATACTTCACTGACATTAAAACGATCAAATATCATATTTGATCGTAATTGTAGACTGTCATCTGCAGCTGTCTTTTGAGTTCTTTTTTGGTGTTGTAATACAACAAAAACATGTCTTGGCGCGGAAATATTTTTCGTCAACGCAAGTTGCCAAGTAAAAGCTCCAGAACCTATACTAGACGTAGTAGCTGTTGTAACCTCACCCCAACTCATCAACGATTTCCCTCCTTGATCCATAAACGACAGCAACTGAGTCTCAACAGACAACGATGGAGTCATAACTGGCATCCACAACGCTAACTTTGTTAATTCTACACGACCATCTGCTACAGGAGCAGGACCACGCCAAAGAGCATATTCATCAGTTGATCTTCGTGTAAGTGTTACAGTATGACTAGAACCAAATATTACTCGCCGAATATATGCGACAGCGGAATCGTACATGAAAATCTACCATCGGCGTCAATGTTCTTTTTTCGTAACGCAAATCCTGGGTTGTAATTAGGATTATCACTCACAACAACAGGTTCACTTTTAGAACCATCAGCGAAGGCAGAGTTATCTAACTTTGTTGGTGTTCTTATAATAAACTGACGATGATCAGCGTGATTGGTAGTATCCTTGAAAAACATCATTGAATGACCCGCAGATTTAATAAAATCATCAGAATATCTAGCTAAACCTATAAATGTAGTTGCAATATCAACATCATTATCGATGGATTCTATTTTAGCAGTACCAATCGAATACCGGGCGTTGCTGAATAACGCCATTATACCGTTGTTGACAAACCCAATCCGGGTATTTTTAAGATTATCGCCGGCTGCAAATGGAGTATCGTCACCTTTCCGCAGTTGTCCTTCTATTTCGATGAATGCTTCACATGGTAAAAAGTATTTAGATGTGTCATCGAATCTAAGATCAATTTGTGACCTTACATTTGGATTTTGTGCTTGATATGAAAAATACTGATAATCGCGTATAGAATTATTCCTTGATACGGGATCATTTACTTTAAAAGCATCATCAATCTCATCCCGAAACATTTTATATTAACGTAGTTGTTCTAAATGTTTATCCGCGCCAACCCAGAGCCAGCAATTGCTCTTAACCTCGCCGTTGCAAGTTTATTAATTGCACTTCCTATCTTAGGTGGCATTTGTTCCGTAGATTGTAATTGAAATTTGTTTAGATTTTTCTTTTTACCTCTTGCCAACGACATAAGTTTTTCTTTTGCATCGCCCAACATATCAAATGCCTTATTACCAATAACTGTACCAGCTCTATCACCGAAAACCCCAATAGCTTTTGACGCTATTTCTTTACCAACCGGTAACAACTTTGGAGCAATTCTAGTAAATAATCCAGTGACAATATCACCAAGTCCATTGCCATAAGTGAGTTTGTAAACCGGCAATCTTGAGTTTACAACGTAAACAGGTCTTGCTCTGTTCATACTACAATGTACTATCATTTTATTTAAATGCTATATATCTAATCAGTGATTAATCACTGTAATAATCATCAGTAAGTTCATCGATGAAACTACGATATAGTCCGATATCCATTACACGTCCTTGAAATAACCGTTGACAGATTTCAGTCGCTTCGTTAATTATCTTTGGGGAATTATTTCCAGCTCTTTTTCCCCCAATAAGAACTTCTATCATCGAGGACACTTCTTGAACAAGGCATTAAATTACCACCGCGATAACCCTCGCGGATTTTTCTTCTTCGGGATCTTCCAGAGGTTCTTCAATAACAGGATCTGGTTGTTTTTTTGGTCGTCCTCGTTTTTTTGGAGTTGATTGTACACGTGCTCGTTCTTCTGCTCGTGTTTGTTTTAGTTGTTGCTGTTCTGTTGCTAGTCGTTGTTGTTCAGATACTAACAAATCTCGCTGTTGTTGATATTGAGTATCATTTATGGCAATGGCAGTTGTATATGCTTGATATGAAGGATCATTATTATTAATTTTTGGTATCTGATTTTTAATTTTAAAAACAGCATCAGAAAATTCTTTTACATTTGAAATAGAACCTACATATTTAGGATTTAAATAATCATTTTTTTTATAATATCCTAGCGCGGCAAAATCTGTTAATTTATCTAATTTAGTTTCATCGATATATGCTAAAATTTCTTCGGTAAATCCATTGCGGAGTTCTTGAACTCTATTACCGATGATTTCTTTTAGGTTTAACCGCAGGTTCAACCGCAGGAGCAACTGGTGGAGCAACAACAGGTTTAGATTCTTTTATCGCGGTTACAACTTCACCTGTTGCTGCAGTGATAGACTTAAATAATTCTTTAGTGTCAGTGGTAAAATCTTCTTTTGCTTGTTGACGCGCTTGCAAATTATCTCTGAAAGAATCTCTCACCGGGAGAAATTTCTTAATCGCAGCCAACCGTCCTCGTGTTAATCTAGTTATTTGTGCTTCTCCGATGTTTGACATTTATATAAATAAAAATCGAAGATTTTCAATTGCTAATTCATCATCGTATCTATAGCTGTTTCAGTTAGCGCATAGCAGCAGAGAGGGTGAACGCCAACTATATGGCGTCTTTTTTTTTTACCAAATGGACCCTTCTAGTTAATATTTATTAGAAAGGTCTATTTGATAAATTGAGACTTCCTAGTAAATATTAACTAGAAGGAAGCATCGTTGACGCCTAAAAATTTGGTCTGTTCACCCTCTCTGCTGCTAGACGCATCAGTTCCATTCGTAAATATCTTTCTGTTGATGCCACGAAAACACTTGTGTGTTCATTAGTACTTTCAATACTGGACTATTGTAACTCAATGCTGTCTGGTTCATCACAATATTTACTCCAGAAACTTCAAAAAGTTCACAACACAGCTGCACGGATCATCTTTAGAGTACCTCGTTCAGAGCACACCTCAAGACTGCTCCCCTACTCTGGCTATCAATTCGATACAGAATCAAACACAAAATTTGTTCTCTGTGCTATATTTCAATGACAGACTCCAGTCCAACATACCTATCCAGCCTCACTCATGTGTATACACCAGCTAGATCATTACGCTCTTCTTCTGATAATCGTATACTCATTGTTCCCAAGGTGAAAACAAAGTCATATGGACAACGTTCATTTGCAAACCAGGGCCCGGCAAAGTGGAACGAATTGCCCATTGAAATTAGACACAAAGACACAGTGGTCCCTTTTAAGAGTGCTCTCAAGACTCACCTGTTTCGACTTCAGGGACAAACTTAGCGACCTAATCATGTTTTGTATCTTATATATTTTCAGCATGTTTTTATGTTTTCTAATTTCATTGTTTTTGTCATTTGTTGTTCTGTAGTGTAATCATATCATTATTGATGGTGTAAAGCGCTTAGAGCTTTTAAAGATTAGGCGCCATACAAAGTCCTCATTATTATTATTATTATTATTATTATTATTATTATTATTATTATTATTATTATTATTATTATTATTATTATTATAACATTTGTAGTAGTTATTCTATATTGTTGTGTATATTTAATTTTCTTTGTTAGTTTACTTCATTACATGCTATAGTAATATAACATTTAATTAGTAATTCTATACTGTTGTGTATATTTAATTTCCTTTGTTATTTTCATCTCATTGCATGCTATAATAATATAACATTTAATTAGTAATTATATAGTGTTGTGTATATTTAATTTTCTTTGTTAGTTTTACTTCATTACATGCTATAGTAATATAACATTGATTGTTCGACTTGACCTTGTCCAAAATTGAAGTATTTTCTGCTTGACCCCAATCGACTTCTGTATTTTATTTATTGTAGATACATATTGCTTAACTATGTTATTCTCTATGTGCATTTGTTAAACATAATATTATTAATTATATGACAAATACCTATTTTTGGAGGGGTCATAGCTTTGGAATTTCCCAAGTGAATTTTACAGATTTTGTTAATTTTGTAAACATCAGAATCATCCTAGAAGGTTATTTTCCATTAGGCAATATTTGTTTAAGATATAGAAAATGCTGGTTGTGAACTGAGCTCAAGAAAAGGACTTCATATATTGCAACTCAGAGGATTCTATCATTCGTGCTTTTAACATTATGACTTTCAGGTTTGTTTTGGGTTGTGTCTCTTCAAACTATTGAATTCAAAGTGATTATTTTATCTGGAAATACAGAACTGCACGTTTAACATCCTCTGGTGAGACATTCACTGGAATGTATTGTGCATTCAAGCTTGGAATCATATTTATGTGATTCAAGAAAAGATTGTTGGCACATCAACACGCTAGGAGCTATAACAGTCACTTCACACCTTCAGTTTTTAGATTTATTCTGGACTTCTGGACGTCTGGATTATTTTTGGGATTTAATTTGCAATACCGTAAGTTCTTTTGATCATTTTCTCTTTGTATTCTACGGAAATAAATTACAACTGTCCTAAACTATTTATGTTATTTATGTTACTCGTAACAAAACAGTCGGTGACTGATTTAGGTACTTGCAAATTTTAAAGGTGATTTAACTTTTACATATTGCAAGCTCAGTAATGACTTGCCTTGCAGGGATCCCGAGTGGCCGAGTGGTCTAAAGCGCTGTCCGTTACGGATCACTGCCATCTTACCTCTGTCTGCGTGGGTTCGTGTCTCGAATTCGGTCAATGTGGGTATGTGAGAAAGTTTGCCAGTAGCTTCTCGTGGGTCGGTGGTCATTCCGGGGTTATGCGGGTTCTTTCTCCACCATTAATACTGGCCGCCATGTATAGCCTATATTGTGCTGAAAAATGGCGCTAAACCATAAAAAACAAACCCAAAAAGAACTTGGCTTGCTGTAACAGACATCTACTAATTAGACATGAGTTAAAATGACACAGAAATGACGTACAACGTACAGCAAACAGTGGCAAATATAATTAAGAATCGGTAAGGGTTTCGTCATCGGTTGGTTATCGAATGAAGGAATATAAGATAAGAGGTAAATGTGAAAAATTCATAATCGATATCATATTTAGCTCAGTGCTTGAATGTTCTCTAGTTATTTCTATTATAACTTTTTGTGTGGCACTCTCAAATATTTCTTCAATGTCATTATTTTCAAATATTTGCTTTATATACATTTCGATAATGCAAGATATCAGTGATTAGGACTATCCTCGTGACATTATATAAATCAATTGTCTCCCAATAATTGAGAAATATAATGCATAGCAACAAAAAGTATTATAATAATGAAATGGATCGATTACAATATATGTTGTTATCGGATTATTGAGACATACACTGTTTCAAAATGATATGCATCAAAATGTAACTTTCCACTTAACTAGGAGACATTTAATAACACAAACATTAAATGTTCAATGTTTAACAGCTGGACATATCTTTATCTCAGAGAACCATTGCCAAAAGCCGTTCCAAGGAAATGCTCTTAGTCTCCTTAGTCTCGTCATGTTTGTATGTCTGTTTGTGTGTCTCTCTCTCTCACAATATATATATATATATATATATATATATATATATATATATATATATATATATATATATATACTGAGAAAAAGAGACAGAGAGATAGATTAATGAGGCTCATATTCAATTTAACGCTTTTGGAATATATAAATTAGAGCAACCCTTTTTAGTACTTTAAATGATTTTATCAAAATTAAAAATTTACAACTTCTTATAGCATTTACATGTCTGTGAGAGTTTTCATTTAAATGTGTATGCATTACATATATGTTGACCAGAGCATTGAAACATTTCCTGGAAGTGGTTTGTTGACCCGAAATTAAACTGATTCGTTAATGCCACTTTCATTAGCAGTTATTCAGAATAGTTCTAAATGCTTTTAGCTAAAGTAATCAACTAATACATTCTATAGTTATTTTGATTATCTTTATTCAATGGAATTAATTTAGGTGTGCTCCAGTCTTCCTGGAAATAAGAAGCTTCAAGAAAGGCAAGTCTTTAAATGAATCAATGTTCTTGGGTCGCTGTATTAATTGTATTGTACTTTTCCTTATAGTCGTACATGAGAGCTGGCGGATAGTATAAGAATTCTAATTCTTATCTACATGTATTTTTCAAGATGTAATTTAGTTTAGAATAATTAAAAACATGTTCGATGCAGTTGTTCTTTAAGCGTTTTCGCAAAGCGCATCAACAAATGTTTGTTTAGTAGATATATTTGTTAAACTATATACCTAGTACAACCTGATGTTTAAACTTGAAAGATCAGCACTAAAATTGTATTTTAACGTGTCCTAACCATATCTCTATAAATGACATTAAAATCTATATCTAAAACAATCTTCATACAAATAATTTTGAAACGAGTAGTGCTTGTTATGTGAACTTTACTAAAGTATCAGATTATTTATATCTGTATAACATGCCCATTGTTTTATAATTTGTCCACTAGAAAACTCAGGAAAACATTGAGGGCTTATATTTTTATTAAAGCATTTATGTGATAACAAATACGGACATATCACGAGTCTATGCTCTTACAATAAGTAACAGTAATTAGTGAAGAAGCCATGTACAATTTTAATAAATAATTAATTTCCCTAGAATGCAAAGTGAAAAATGTGAAAAAGAACGTACGGTATTGCAACAATAATCCGAGAATTAAAGACACTAAGACCTTGTAATGCAAAATCCTGAATCAAACTCAGTTAAAGTTCCGAAGAGATCCATAATTGAAAGCGATGACGTGTCTGTAATATGCAATAAAGTACTCATGTGTCAACGGTCTCTTTTTGAATCACATAAATATTTTAAGCTTTGAATACAGTATCAATTTCTTTATGTAAGAGTTGTAACAGGGCACTTTTTTATTTCCAGATAAAATAATCACTTGAATTCAATAATTGACAGAAAATAACATTCAGCAAAACTGGTCACATTATGATACAACTTAAAGTGCTAAATGTTAAAACACGACTGGTCACATTATGATACAACTTAAAGTGCTAAATGTTAAAGCACGACTGGTACATTCATCATAGTCACAAGATAATTTAGTTCTCTGCTTGATTCCAGGTCACAATTAACTTTTTCTAAAAATAATCCATGGAAAATAGCCTTCTCGAATGATCTAATAATCCTTGTTTAATTACAACACATAGCCGATACAATTCACGTCATCATCATTATAGTGAATTGACCTGGGGTAGTCGTTGAGGCACTGTGCAGTTGAACATCTGACCAGTTCTCTCCACTTGTCTGGATCATGTGCCAATGCTTGTGTTTCTGCAAAACTTTTCCTGTGCCATTCTGTGATCTTGTCAGTCCATTTTTTTCTTTGTCCACCTCTCCTAATGCCACACTGTACGCTACCCTGACGTACTGCTGTGGATAGACTGATGGTTCTAAAGACATGGCCATACCATTTCAGCTTTGTCTTGCTAACAGTGGAAAGTAACTCTTCATAAAGGCCTACGTTGTGCCTGATGGTGTTACGCACTTCATTTCAAGTGCATGGATTCTTCGTTGTAATTCTGTTGTCAGGGCTCAGGCCTCACATGAACACAAAAAGACTGAGATGACTAGCGCTCTTAATAGTCTGATTTTAGACAGATAGTATTGCCTCTCCAGATGAGTCCTAGCTTTGACATATTGCCGTTGAGTGTGCCACACGTGAATATATTTTGGCGCTTGATCCCTCTTTGCTGATCATGGAACCAAGATATTTGAACTGGCCCACTGTTTCTGATTCCTGTCTTCTGACTTTAATCTTGGCTGAGATTTGTTTGCCACTATTTGTCATCAGCTTTGTGTTATCGGCGCTTATCTCCATGTCAAATCTAGAAGATATTTCATCCAGGTTCTTCCCTAAGGTGGCAAGATCGTCTTCACTGCCTGCCAGACCATCAATGTCATCTGGAAATCGTAGGTTGGTGATGTTACGCCTTCCTATTATGACTGTCCCACAGTGGCTTTCCAGGGTTTCGCTCATGATGCGCTCCAAGTAGATATTGAAAAATGAGGGTCACAGGAGACAGCCTTGACGTATTCCAACTGTTGTCTTGAACAAGTTCCATACATAACCTTGAGCAATTACTGCACTGGTAGATTTGGCGTTCAGCTGCTTGATGGTATTGATCAACATTTGACCCATGTTGTACTTCGTCATTGTGGCCCACAACTGTCATGCCACACTGTCAAAAGCTTTTTTGAAATCTATGAACACATGATAGATGTCTTATTGATGCTACAAGTACGTTCCACACAGAACCATAAGATTTAATATTTGTTCTATTGTGCTTTTTCCGCTCTGGAACCCTGCATGTTTGTCAGCAATTATTTATTCTGCGTGTGGTTTCAGTCTGGTCTAGATGATCTTCATCAGCTGATGAAACTGGCAGTTCTCTAATTTTGGCACAGCTGGAGGTAGCTTTTTGGGGGGAGTGTTATAATCAGTAACCTGTGTCCACCGTGCTGGCCATTCACCTGTGTGTCAGATCTTGTTGCAGATTTTTGTAAGTACCTCTATCACTGATTCCCCCATTACTGATAAGTACAGCTGGTATGGTGTCTTCCCATTCTTCAGTGCTCTTATTGCATAAAATTGACATAGGAATGGTCATAAATAAACATTGACCCTGATTAACATATTTACGCCTTCTCGTTTACCTGAATAATAATCCTAATAATAATGTCGTACACATAGAGAATAATGAAAATGATATTAGCTGTTTAGTTAAATATAAATATTGTTAAACATTTTTAAAAAGACAATCGGGTGAATCAATAAGGAACTCAATTTTGGATAAGACCAAATCCATCATTCAATGTTACATTACAATAGCATGCATACAGAGTCATCCAATTATCTTTCCAGTTGAACATAACTAACCTTGCAAGAAGAAATAACAAATTATGTAATGTAGTCATATCATTATAGATGTTGTAAAGTTCTTAGAGCTTCTAAAGTTTGGGCGCTGTACAAAATCCTCATTGTTATTATTATTATTATTATTATTATTATTATTATTATTATTATTATTATTATGTACAACCTGTGTTAAACAGCTGACATTTCGAATTAGTTCCTAATCGTAATAATACAGTAGGCAAATTCTTGGAAAGATTATTTAGTCACTTTAGGTTGGACAAATATGACTGGAAAGAAACCATTGGTCATGTTCCGTTCTACCAAGGCGACTCAGAAGGATACGTTGAGTTGATGACATTAGTTTGGGCAAATGGGACTGGGAGGGATTGGTTGGTTACACCAGGTTGGACTAATGAAGGTTACGAATGCGTACTGAAAGATAAGACAAAACCGATGCATAAGCTAACTAAGCTAACAATATGTCAAGGCTTCGTTTTTACAATAACAATAAAAGAACCTGAAGAAAGAGAGAAACAGAAACGATCCGCTTGAGTAAACAGGCATTAATAAATAATTCAAAGTGAACTTTTTCCCTTGCACTAAAATGATTCTTTGCATTACAGAAAGAAATATTTTGTACTATAGCGATTGTCCAAAACAGAATCTGAGATGATCACATTATTGCGCTATCTGTCTATGGAACGCCTAAACAGATGTGAAAGTTTGTATCTCCAATCTATTTTTGCAAAAGGTTATCATCCCAATTCTACAACTATACTTCAATTCAGACAAGCTATGTTTAGTGGCTCTACTGTGTATATATTAAAAACTTGAAAGGAAAGAATAATGCGTGGGTATATTTAGTGGTTCTACTATGTCTATATTGAAAACTTGAAAGGAGAGAACTAGGCGTGGATATATTTAGTGGTTCATCTATGTATATATTGAAAACTTGAAAGGAGAGAATTATGCGTTGGTATGTTTCTGCATGATAAACCAGATTCCGTCATTAAGGAGAACGACCAGATGAATTGTAAAGACAGCATGACAATTGAAAGGATATGATAGTTGTTTGAACAGTTGGGCTGACAAAAAGTTGTGAGGATTAGAGGAAAATTAAATCAGCAATCATTGAAGCTTTTAAAAATATTAACCAAAACGCTATACTGCAAGACAGCGATTCTAACAACTTTGGTGATGAAATCATTTCATTACATAATATCACGATGTTAGCCTCCTGAATGCTAAACATTGGTATGGCAATAGAAGCTTTATCACATCCACCAAACACGTGTGCAATATATTGGATATTTCTGGTGAGAAATCGCCAAGTAGACAATACAAGGTATGGGAAATACATTTCTGAATCTTGCCTAAGAAACTCGACATTTACACCATTTTTAACATTATTCTACATAAATCAAAATTAAGCGACAAAGTGCCGACTTAAAACTTTGCAACTATATGTACGTAACAATATATTTAGAGCGCAATAAATATGAAGATATATATATATATATATATATATATATATATATATATATATATATATATATATATATATATTGCAGAACGTAAGCAAGGAAGATACTTCTGCGTGTTTTTGATTTAATGAAAAGTTGTGTTGAGCCTATTAAATGCAGAAGCAAACATTAGCAAATGTGTAGGCTGTGCTTTAACTTTATAAAGCAGGACTGTCATAGTAATGGAGGAAATTAAATATATATGTAAAGGTTGATATATGATACTCGAATCATAAACGTTATAATTCCACAACACTATTGCATAGTCGTGATAAGGAGAAAACAGAAGAGAGGGACGCTATATGAGTAAAATATTTTGATTAATTAATTGGATAATGTTGGCTTTAATTAAATGTATAATAGAGGGCTCTGCATACGTTCACTGTAATTTTTATAACAAATGTCCACACTATATGCCATTACTTATTAAAGGTGTTAAGTATTATCGATATAAAGTTTTCCACCTTTATAGTTTTCATGTGTTATGTATTACCGGCATACAGATTTACCCCTATATAGTTTTCAAGTTGCACATACCACGGTACTTTTTATTGCTGTACCCTTATTCCGGTGGCTTCATTTCTCGCATCATCTAAGTTAAATAACATTGTCAACGTGCTACTCTGGCTACGTGGGGTTCACAATATTATTGAACCTTGAAATAGTACAGTCCCTTCGCTAACTAATCAAACTAAATACGTTACAGCAATACCGTGAAAATATATTACTTTGCTTCTTCATATTCATTGATGACATTTAATTTTATTATAGCATATATTTGTAATTACATATAATTTTCAATAATTTTCAATAACAACGTGTGAGGCAAACTCTTTGTAAAAATATTCTGAATCATTAACAGGTAACAAAACTATTGAACTTAAATCCTGGAGATGGTTTTATGATCAAATCGTGGAAAAAAATACCTTTAAGGTTTGAAAAAACGTTGACTGTATCCGATTCAGTAGATGCCTGCATAAATCTTTGACTCCTGATTTCTAGCAATTTAAAGCTATTATTGGTTTTCGACACCGTGTAATTGCTATTCAGAGATATCAAATTGCCCTTCGGACTTTCGATAATCAATACTTTATTCAATATTATATTAGCACACATCCCCCGCCTTTATTTTAGTCAAGTTTGTAAAATCCTTTTGGAATTAAAACAGTTTTTCTTAAATTCGCATCGTTAATGTGATATAATCTTACATTTGTTTCTAATCATTCGAAATATTATAATAACCATTTAGGAAAAATGTTTAGTGTTATGAAATAAATACTTACCACCTTACCTTTGTCATCACAATGATTTAACGAATACAGTTCCAATCCATGTTATCCATCAATGGTAATGAATAAGAGACATTTATGCAACTATGAGATAAAGATATTTTCTTTAAATGATGTTATTACGGTACGTCATGCTATGACTTTAGTCTTTGAGATTTCTAATTTTCCCTTTTTTTACTCTACAATATAACTTCCTGTGTTGTTTATTTTCGTCCTGGCTGCTTTTTTTTACTTCCTTGCTTATTTTGTACTCAGTACCTATATGAGTTAGCTATGATCACAAACGTCCTTTTTGCTTATTTGATCATTGCATGCAATCAGTACCTATGAGTTAGCTGTGATGGTAAACTGTCTCTTTGCTTATTTGAGCATTGCATATTTTGTATTAAGTACCTATGAGTTAGCTATCATGCCAAACTTCCTCTTTGCAAATTTTTACTCAGTGCCTATGAGTTAGCTATGATGGCAAACTTCCTCTTTTCATATTTTGTACTCATTACCTATGAGTTCGATACCATGGCAAACGTCCTGTTTACATATTTTATACTCAGTACCTATCAGTTAGCTATGATGGCAAACTTCCTCTTTGCTTTTTGTGCACTCAGTACCTATGAGTTAGATATCATGGCAAACGTCCTATTTACGTATTTTGTACTCAGTACCTATGAGTTAGCTATGATGACAAACTTCCTCTTTGCATATTTTGTACTCAGTATCTATGAGTTAGATATCAAGGCAAACTTCCTATTTACAAATTTTGCACTCAGTTCCTATGAGTTAGCAATGATGGTAAACATTCTCTTTGCTTATTTGAGCATTGCATATTTTGTACTCAGTACCTATGAGTTAGCAATGATGGCAAACTTTCTATTTTGTTTGTTTTGTACTCAGTACCTATGATTTAGTTATGATGGTAAACGTCCTCTTTACACATTTTGTACTCAGTACCTATGAGTTAACTATGATGACATACTTCCTCTTTTCATATTTTGTACTCAGTACCTATGAGTTAGCTATGATGGCATACTTCCTCTTTTCATATTTTGTACTCAGTACCTATGAGTTAACTATGATGGCAAACTTCCACTTTACACATTTTGTACTCAGTAACTATGAGTTTGCTATGATGGCATACTTCCTCTTTTCATATTTTGTACTCAGTACCTATGAGTTGGCTATGATGGTAAACTTTCTCTTTTCATATTTTTTACTCAGTACATGTGAGTTAACTATGATGGCAAACTTCCTCTTTTCATATTTTGTATTCAGTACCTATGAGTTAACTATGATGGCATGAACGTTTCTCAGCATAAATGTCAGTTGTGGTATTACAGTATCCGACAGTAACTGTTATATTAGCTGATCGCCATTTGATGCAAATCTCGTCTATTTCTCTTTGTTTGTTATACATATAATATGTTCAACTCATTTTATTTTGATTCATTTTGTACGCATCAATTATTATTATCATCCTCTAGTTTGTTTCATTATTGTTGTGTTTTTTTTTTTCCAGTTATGTTCGTGCTAAGCTGGTTTTGACTCATGTAATAGCATGACAGAACGTGACGGTATATAGCTTTTTAAAAAAATAATTTCTAAAATCATGATTATGATGAATATTAATATAAGTAAAAATCCATTTGTGGTGAATATTATATTTATAAGTCATCTAACGATCGGTTGGAAACTCTTCAATTATCATCTAGATATACTTCAAACGTTTTATGCAAAGCTTGTGGAAAGAATAAAACGGTTTTTTTAAACATGACTTTCACATATCTTAAGATGAATATAATGTGAATAGACCTCAACATACCGTCAGACAGATAACTGTAACGAAATAATACAACTGTCGTAAAAGCATACAGAAAATGGATCTTACAAACTAACTTGATAGTTTCTCATATAGGTGGATGGGACGTCAGTTGTGAAATAAATGCAAATATATGGTAATAATAATAATAATAATAATATATATATATATATATATATATATATTCGATATTCGTGAAGCTACGAACATGTTAAACATTTAGAAGAAATAAACCTTTAAAGCAACAGTTACAAATTGGTAGGCAAAATTCATTATGGAAAAGATAGAGTTGGACGAAACTGCAAACGACTTATGATAATTATGCAGTGAATTTAAAAAAGGATATATTATTTTGCGAATGAACTTCAAATCGAAGAAAGCTTTAAAAAATAGTTTATATGCAAGAATAAAATGCTAACATACTATTTAATCAGGACGATATAGAGGGATTAACAGGCTATGTAAAAACTGATGACACTATAGAATTTGATAGTCGTGGCTGGGTATTTATCGATGTGTACATTTTACTTATCGATCAAAGTAAATAATGTCCAAAGACAATTTGTCAGTGATTCAATAAAATGTACAGATCCAATTACCCGACCACGATAAATTAATCCTTATAATTCCAATTATTCCAATTTTCTTCCTTTATAATATGAAATCAGCAGATTTAATCAACAAAACGTTCACTTTCATATACATCGAACTTTTCTGTCATTAGATTCTTAATTGTGATAATATACATTGTCCGATCTTCGCAAGCCAAAATTCTTGTATCCTTTATACAGTGATACGGGGTTGAATGTCATAGCGAGTCATGCCAGTGACATATTATTCTGATCATTATTTTAATATATAAAATGATTGTTGTGGTTAAACCAGACTATTCCTTTTTCCCGAATATTACGCTTGTGTATGGCACGTGTTATTATAGCAAAGTTGTTGTTATTGCTACCAATTTAAATCTTTCAAACGCAGAATCGTGTCTATTTTAGTGAGAAACCTTGGTTGACATATGACCCTGACCTTTAATAACAGCTTGTGTAACATGTTGTCGAGGTAAATTTGAGCTTGTAAATCCGACTCAAAGCCTTCTTCGGCAAAAGGAGTGAGCGGTGGCGTGCAGGAACGTCAATGCAACTACGGTGTTATAGTGGTCAATTAAATCAGGGGTTTATAAATTTTGATTGCAAATCACAGGGGTTAGGGTGGGATTTTATTGCTATTATTAAGGTGTAAGTCGTCAATCAGAGCTCACCTCACCGCTGCTCTGTACCCTACACTGGCTATCCATTCGATCCAGAATCAAACACAAAATATGATCTCTGAACTACGTTTAACTGACTTACTCCAGTCAAACATACCTATCTGGACTCACCCATGCGTATACATCAGCAAGATACTTACGCTCCTCTTCTGACAATCGTACACTCATTATTCCAGCTATGAAAACAAACGAAGTTAAATAGACAAGGTTTTTTTGCATATCAGGGCTCATCAACGTGGAACGAATAGCCCCTTAAAATGAGATACAAAGATACAGTGATCCATTTCAAGAGGGCTCTTAACACATATTTTGTTACTGCAATAACAAACTAATAATGTTTCCTACCTTAAATATTCTCAACACTTTTTGTATGTGTTCTAATTTCAGGTATTTTTGGGTGGGTAGGTGGATATTTGTAGTCATATCATGATAGATGTTATAAAGCGCTTAGAACTTCTAAAGATTTGGTGCTATACAAAGTTATTATTATTATTATTATTATTATTATTATTATTATTATTATTATTATTATTTGATGTGGATAATATTGCGAGTCAGTTACAGCATGGTGTGGATTTGTTTCTGGATTAGGTGTAAATTTTGTTTCTTTCCGGCAAACAATGCCACGTTATTCATCGTTGTAATTCAGTGCTTCTTTCAGGCAATCATAACAAAAGGTTTTTAGCTTTAACAAAATAAATGAAAGATAAGGAATCAAATGACAAGTTATATTTGACGCACATTATGTCAGCTTCAGCACCCATAATCATAGATTAAGTCGTTGTTTTGTTGAGTTGTGACCTAGGTCTTTCCAATAATGTGTGATTCCAAACCTTACGATGAATGTTATCATTTGTTACCTATTTCTTACATACATTTTCATGTGTTGTGCTGTCTGCTACACTGTGTCAAGTTATTACAAACCACGTATCGCCTGCTGGAGATATATTTGTTACTTGATCATAAATTCAAGTCATAATGATTGCTGGAGATTATTTGTTACTTGATCATTAATTCAAGTCATAATGATTGCTGAAGATATATTTGTTACTTGATCATTAATTCAAATCATTATGATGATTTAGTCTTAGAGAGTGAACCAAGCATGTTTTTCATACATCGGTGACATTACATCAATTTGTTCAGGCCACTTTTTGCCCGAATTCAACTATTCAGGTCCAGTAATGATAACGACTAATTTTTTTTTATCTCTAACATTATCTGGTTAAAGGTCTAAAAATACTACAATGTACCGTTTAATGTTCTTTAAGACCACTATCAATCACATACATATTGGTTTCCAGTAGTATGTCTCCTGTCTTGATTTGCCGGAATCTTAAAGTTATCATTGATGATGTTGAATAGATCGTGTTAAAAGCTGAATCATCAGTTAAAGTTGTTAAATCATCTGACAACATGAGAGGATTGAAACTGGCTTTCATTTATACAGTTTTACGGCAATATTGTTCAATAAAAGATGGGGCTGAGTCGCAGGATGTTATGGCACTAAATCTTCAATGTCAGTGTGCTCAATCGTAATGTGCCGTAATACAGTTGATTGCTTCGTAAGCACGTAAATTTTGAAAGATTGAATTCAACTCAGAATTTTTAAAAGTCTTTTGTTTTAAGTAATATGCTGAGAACAGAGACAAAATGAACAATATGTTTGGACTAGCTAAATGTTGTCTGCTTGACATATGTTCAAACTAATTCCATAAAGTGCTGATCAAGCAGTTTAGGTTGTGCATCATTCCATACAGTGCTGGTCAGTCAGTTTAGATTTTGTACCATCCCATACAGTGCTTGTCAGAAAGTTTAGGTTTTGCATCATTCCATACAGTGCTGGTCAGTCAGTTTAGGTTTTGCATCATTCCATATAGTGCTGGTCAGTCAATTTAGGTTTTGCATCATTCCATACAGTGCTGGTCAGGCCGATTAGGTTTTGCATTATTCCTACAGTGCTGGTCAGGCTGTTTAGGTTTTATATCATTCCATACAGTTCTAGTCCGGCAGTTTAGGTTTTATTTCATTCCATACAGTTCTAGTCCGGCAGTTTAGGCTTTGCTTCATTCCATACAGTTCTAGTCAGGCAGTTTAGGTTTTGCTTCATTCCATACCGAGACTGTTCAGGCAGTTTCGTGATTACTCAGACGGTATTGATTTGTTCATTTTATATAGTTCTTGCTCATATAGTTTAGGGACACTATTCACAGAGCATGAGTTTTGTATCATCGCATACTAGTAACGTTATGTACATTTAATTGAATTGTTTGTTTGTTTTAAAACGTTTTATTACATGCTAATGTAATGTTAAGTTGTATGCTAGATTTGACCTTGTCCAAAACTGAACTGAGTTAATTTCAGCTTGATTTGATTGAAAAAAACGTTGTTGTTTTTTTTTTCATTCTGTACAAACAACTAACATATAGATCAATTATTATCTATGTTTATAAGCCTAATTTCAGGATCTGTATTAATAGAAGAAGTAAATAAATTGATTTGGTTCAGCGTTTTGGACTTTCCTAAGTGAGTTTCATAGGTTAAAGTTTTCATTTTCTAAACATCAGGGTCAATATACAAGATTATATTATATTAGCTAATGTATTTTGTTTAGGAAAAAAGAAATGTGACCCGAGGTCAAGTAGAGACCAATATAGTCTTGCAATTGTGAGGACTCGGTAATTCGCACTTTACATCTAGCACCTTTAAGTTGTGTTACATGTTTGACCAGGAGGCTTGTGCTGGAATCTTTGTTTTGTTTTTTCTAATTATCGAATTCAAGTGTAAGTTATTTCAAATATATAAGTGCTCTGATAATTTTCTTGGATAAAGACTTTCACTGGAATTTATAGTGAATTCAAATCCGAAGATATTGTTTTGTCATTCAAACAAAAAACTATCCACACATCAACACCTCAATAGCTTAAAGAGACACGTCAGTAACTTCAGTTTTGGGATATGTTCTGCACTTTTATTGAGTATTTTAAGATTTTAAAGTACTAGGTTTTGCATCTGTAATTCCTTGATTATTATGATTGATCCTTCACACTTCTCTGTTAATTTGTTTAGAGCATATACTCGTAATAGTACTGTTAATGCGCTTAAGATTTATATCCTTCCGAATAAGACGACTGGATGAGGAGGTGAAATAGAGTTTGCAATAAGCAATAGCCACGATCTCAAATATTTTATGATTAATTTTAAATTATGAAATTTTACAAACTTCACCACAAAAGGACTATTGTACCTCAGACGTGTCACTGATTTCCTTCATTAGCCAATTATTAGGACATCGCAATTATAGAACTAAAAAAAAATATCCTAACATTTCAGTTTGTAACACGATAAAGCTGGACCGAAGGTGTGGTCCTTAAGCATGGTATTCGGTAAACTTTGGATGTGGCTCTTAAGAGTAATATATGGTAGCCCTGGATGTGGCCCTTAAGCATGAAATATAGTAGCCTGAGGGTGTGACCCTTAAGCATGATATATGTTAGCCTGGAGATGTCTCCCTTAAGCACGATATATAGTAGCCTCTGGATGTGACCCTTAAGCATGATATATAATAGCCATAGGGTGTGGCCCTTCATCATGATATATGGTAGCCTGGAGATGTGGCCCTTAAGCACGATATATGGTAGCCTAGGGATGTGGTCCTTAAGCATGATACATGGTAGCCTCGAGATGTTGCCCTTAAACACGATATACGGTAGCCTAGGGGTGTGGCCCTTAAGCACGAGATATGGTAGCCTAGGGATGTGGTCCTTAAGCATGATACATGGTAGCCTCGAGATGTTGCCCTTAAGCACGATATACGGTAGCCTAGGGGTGTGGCCCTTAAGCACGATATATGGTAGCTTAGGGATGTGGTCCTTAAGCATGATATATGGTAGATTGGAGATGTTGCCCTTAAGCAAGATATACGGTAGCCTAGGGGTGTGGCCCTTAAGCATGATATATGGTAGCCTGGAGATGTGGCCCTTAAGCACGATATATGGTAGCCTAGGGGTGTGGCCCTTAAGCATGATATATGGTAGCCTGGAGATGTTGCCATTAAGCACGAAATATGGTAGCCTGGGGATGTGGCCCTTAAGCATGATATATAGTAGCCTGAGGGTGTGGCCCTTAAGCATAATATAATGTCAGCCTGGGAATGTGGCCTTTCAGCATGATATATGGTAGCCTGGGGATGTGGCCCTTAAGCTTCATATATGGTTGCCTGAGGGTGTGGTCCTTAAGCACGATATATGGTAGCCTGGAGATGTGGCCCTTAAGAACGATATATGGTTGACTGGGATATGGTTCTTAAGCATGATGTATGATAGCCTGGAGATGTTGCTCTTAATGCATGATATATAGTAGCCTGAGGGTGTGGCCCTTCATCATGATATATGGTAGCCTGGAGATGTGACCTAGGGGTGCGGCCCTTAAGCATGATATATGGTATCCTGGAGATGTGGCCCTTAAGCACGATACATGGTAGCCTAGGGGTGTGGTCCTTAAGCATGATATATGGTATTCAGGAGATGTGGCCTTTAAGAACGATATATGGTAGCCTGGGGATGTGGTCCTAAAGCATGATGTATGGTAGCCTGGAGATGTTGCCCTTAAGCATTATATATGGTAGCATGGGAATGTTGCTCTTCAGCATGATATATGGTAGCCTGAGGGTGTAGTCCTTAAGCATGATATATGGTAGCCTTGGGATGTTGCCCTTTAAAGCAGAATATATAGTAACGCCAACTCCTCAAGAAGCATACCTAAACTAACAAAACTATACCATTTATTTTGATATATATATATATATATATATATATATATATATATATATATATATATATATATATATATATATATATATATATATACTGTAAAACTGTTCCTAAACGCTTAGCCCCCTGACACATTTTTAATATTAGTCTAAGAAATGCCTTTATTAATCAAACCATTTGCTTTGACATGGAAAAGTAGGAATGTCGAGACGAAACCGACATACAAACAATGGGCGAACAACCCTCGTATCAGTCAGTGTAATGAAAACGCGAAAGGATGATTTGGCTCATAAATTAAGATTTCTGTCACGATATACACGATGCATGAGCTTCATCCTTCACAAATATCGATTCTCTTCAGAAGCATTACACATGGAATCCATTTGAAATGTCACCTGTAACAATGCTGCATCTGTTTTTCTTGCACTTAGCTGTACCAATAAGTCATGATATATTGATTTATGAAGGTTATTTGAACTGATGAAATCTGAATACATTATGTGATGTTAGCAGCTTCATTTAGAAAGCAATATGGCAATATATTTGTTACATGTGGCCTCCGGTCAGGCACAGGTGTCACAATAAATCCATCAGTTAGAACACTGACGTTAGAAATTGTATTGAATACTACGTCACATATGGTTCCCTGTAGAGCACAGACAGCCTCAATCAAGTCCAGGCAAAATATATAAACTCACAAAACGTCTTTATAATTCATGAGCACACAATGAATAAAAATATCAGTAAAAATGACGTTCTAAACTAGTGTAGGGTTCCTGATGCCCATTTTTATTTAAAAGGAAAACCTTATGAAAAATTATATTTGCAAAAATGTTTCTTTGCGACTTAGTACTTTTTATGGATCGACGATCTTGAACAGATCGTTTGAAATCTTTGCTGATCCTGTACAGCCATCTTGATTTTCAGGTATAGCACATTATTCTTCAAACATGAAGCGTTAACTTGAATGCTTCTGAGTTTCCTTCTCAAATATATTTATGCGTTATTGGCAAACGTTTCTATTTGATGCTACATCTTCGTAAAAAATAGTCTCCATTTACCCATCATATGATCTGTCTAACCTTTCTAAATTGTAGCTTTGCTGAACGCATCATCTTTATGTGGTCTGTATTATATTCATCAGGAAAATTTGTTCATTAGATAATATTTTCTGACAATTGAAGTTTGTACAATATTAGTTGAAACTATATGACCCTCTTCTGTCACCTTTGGAACCGTAATAATAATAGTTATGATAACTACAACGTAGAGGCACAGAGTTCACTCAATCACTACAATTTAGAGATACAGAGTTCACTCAATCACTAAGATGTAGAGACAGAGGGTTCACTCAATCACTAAGATGTAGAGACATAGGGTTCACTCAATCACTAAGATGGAGAGACACAGGGTTCACTCAATCACTAAGATGTATAGACACATGGTTTAATCAATCACTAAGATGTAGAGACATAGGGTTCACTCAATCACTAAGATGTAGAGACATAGGGTTCACTCAATCACTAAGATGTAGAGACACAGGGTTCACTCAATCACTAAGATGTAGAGACACAGGGTTCACTCAATCACTACCATTTAGAGATACAGGGTTCACTCACTCACTAAGATGTAGAAACACAGGGTTCACTCAATCACTAAGATGTAGAGACATAGGGTTCACTCAATCACTAAGATGGAGAGACACAGGGTTCACTCAATCACTAAGATGTATAGACACATGGTTTAATCAATCACTAAGATGTAGAGACATAGGGTTCACTCAATCTCTAAGATGTAGAGACATAGGGTTCACTCAATCTCTAAGATGCAGAGCCAGAGGGCACTCGATTACTAAGATGTAGAGACACAGGGTTCACTCAATCACAAAGATGTAGAGAGACCTGGTTTATTCAATCTCTTAGATGTAGAGACACATGGGTTTACTCAATCACTAAGATGCAGAGCCAGAGGGCACTCGATTACTAAGATGTAGAGACACAGGGTTCACTCAATCACAAAGATGTAGAGAGACCTGGTTTATTCAATCTCTTAGATGTAGAGACACATGGGTTTACTCAATCACTAAGATGCAGAGCCAGAGGGCACTCGATTACTAAGATGTAGAGACACAGGGTTCACTCAGTCAATAAGATGTAGAGGCACATGATTTACTCAAACACTAAGATGTAGAGACACAGGGTTCACTCAATCAATAAGATGTAGAGCCAGAGGGCAGTCGATTACTAAGATGCAGAGACACAGGGTTCACTTAACCACTAAGATATGTAGACACAGGGTTCACACAATCACTAAGATATAGAGACACAGTGTTCACTCAATCAATCACTAAGATGCAGAGCCAGAGGTTACTCGATTACTAAGATGTAGAGACAAATATTTCACTCAATCACTATGACATAGGGAAACAAGATAATCTATGTTGGGGTTTGCACCAAGAAAAGGAAATCCCTGTCGCGGGGTTACATGCATGTCACCCCATGTGTAGAGCATCGTGGCGAGGCCATAAATTAAACAATGTGTGTATGTGTGTGTGATTAGAATCTTTAACGTCGTTTAAACAATGTTTCAGTCATATTGCTACGATGTCTACGATGTTGCACATTATAGTGATGTGTAGCAATGGTGCATCATGTGCCAGACATATAATATTATGTTCCACCCAGTCACATTATCCTCACACCAAACCGACCAGTCCTAACACTAACCTCCTAATGCTGAGCGCCTAGCGAGATAGATGTTAGTTCCATTTTTGTAAGCCTTTCGTCTCACTCAGTCGGGTTTCGAACCCACGACCTTCCGCTTCTGATGTTTACGCTCTAACCACTAGACGACCAGACCGGTCACGCATGAGAAAATATAAACTTGAGACCATCGTATATTATCACTATTATCCCATTTAATCGATCTATGTACTATAAACGTAACAATAAGTAATTCTTATTTTAAACTACGGTAATGAGTTCAAAGATCGATTGAGTCATAAGTAAGTGTGTAATGACAGATCAGATCTCTAATTCATCAAATACTTGGAAATTATTACTTCATTTCGTGTAAATATGGGCAGTGTTTTTATTACTAGTGTATGCATGATAATGTTACAAGCATGGGGCCTTTTCTTGACCGAGCGATGTCAAAACCTAGTGGGATTCCTGCAAGAAGTCATAAGTTTACCCCAAATTTCCAAAGGCCTCTATACAACTTCAGTTGTACATTAGAAAGCCCGACGTGTCTGTTATATGCATAACGTTTACTCTAACCAATGAATGATCACATATCTCACAACCTGCCAAATTTATTTACATATGCATGGTTTCTCTTTGTTAGGTTATCGTATCGCTAACAGTTAATGCTGTAAAAACTATATAACTGTCACCTAACACATGGAAATATTTTAACTACGTCACCTTAAGCCAGTCAATTCATGGTTTCCAGGCACATTTCGCCAGCACAACTGCATTACATTTGCCACCATAGCGATATAAACGGTGTCTGCCAAGTGCCTTCTTATTTATCCCTTGTGTAATTTACCCGTTTCATACCGTAAATAATGCCACTGCAGTAACACCACTAATGTACAATGCTGGATTTTAAAAGGGAGTATAGAACAACAGGAACACTCATTCGGTTTTGACCTGAATTCACCACTAGCGAATCATTTCATCATGGAAACTCGCTGACACTTCACTCCCTGAAGTTTGCACTTTGCATTTGGCTAATTATTTCGGACTAAAAACATTTTATTGCACTGATATCCAATAATCAGACGAGTACTCACAAAAATCTAAGATGTCCTTAAAACGGGGAGGTGGGGCGGCTATAACAATATGCGCAAATTCCAAATTTAATACAATACGCTACATTCAAATCTTTTTGACGATTAGGTCGATGACAGATTCATTAACCACTTTGGTTGTTTATCGCATGTTTTTCATTTGTTTACAATGATTGATTGAATTGGAGCTGTTTGGGAATATTGGACAAAATGAAGACAGGTCTGATATAACACATTTCTTATCGTTGCGGTCTCTGTGGTAACTCTTGACAAAGTTTGAAGAAGGTAGGTCTGATATAACACATTTCGTATCGTTGCGGTCTTTACGGTAATTGTTATGAGAGTTTGGAATATTCGTTGTTTTAGACGATGATGTGTATAATCTATTAGTTCCACACAACTTTGTGTGCGTGTGTGTGTCTGTCTCAACATGTTTTATTTGGTGTGTTCTTAAATCTAAAGAGAACTTATGTTGCTATATTGTTTTTGTGCCATATATCTAATGTTGTTGTTTTGATTTTAGAACAATCCCGTCAAACATAGCAGAACACAACAAGGGTTTATTCTTTTTAACCATACTTTGAGACAATATGACTGAGACAACTAAACTGAGATAAGAAATGTAAGATTAACTAAACAGCTAGATTTCTCCGTCACATAGGTGATGAAAATGTCATTCAATCATTACGATGTAGTGCCACAACGTTCACTGAGTCACTACAACGTAGTGACACAATGTTTACTCAATCACTAAGACGTAGTGACACATTGTTCACTCAGTCACTGCGACGTTATGACACATTGTTCACTCAATCACTACGACGTAGTAAAACAATGTTCAGTGAATCACTACGATGTAGTGACACAATGTTCAGTGATTCACTTCGATGTAGTTACACAATGTTCACTCAATCACTACGACGTAGTGATGCAACTTTCACACAATCACTAGATTCAGGGAGACAAAGTTTGCTCAAACACAACGACATTGGAAGAAACAGTTCACTCAATCTGGGTCATTATGTTTCGTTGTAGCTCAAAACAACAATTGTCATTATCCAGTATGGGTATACTAATCATACTGGGAGTCGGTAGTTCTTTGCCATTCGTATTAAAATGTCAGACTACAGTATATAACAACAGCACATTTCTTGTAGACATGAATAAACTCCATGAATGTATGTTGGTACATTTGAAAACATATGTTAGATAGATTTGTCACGAATTATCATTTATAAATGAGGTTTCATCAGTACTTAAATCCGATACGATCACGTGTTTAATACTTCAGATAACCGTTTAAACCTCATGTACATTTCTGAAAACATCGTTCTAAGCCTTCCTGTTGGTCTGTCTGTGCATCAAGGACCGTCACCTGAAATGACAATGGTCACATCCACATCTGATGATAAACCGGTAACTTGCGTAGATATTTTTCCCATCTTTGCAGCGCAGGCGTACTGCTTTCAAGACCGACACCAAGTCTCTGCAGCATTTGCACTTGTACCTGAACGGTTTGTGAAGTACCGGACCAAATGAAATCTTGGGGACTGTATGAGACTTCGAACAATATCCGTCACACTTTGACATCAGGACGTTCTGCAAGACAAAACCAGACACGCTGCATTTAGTTGGCTGATTTAAAACATAAGCTTACTATTAACAACAACAGTAACAAAGAAAACTACATCGATTTTTAAAATGTAAAGCAGCCGTCCATGTCTGTTGCTTATTGCTACCCTAGTATGTTTGTTGTTTGTGTCATGTTGTGTTTTATTAATTCGTGTATAAGTTAATATTATACGCGTAGAATATTCTTCTTTGAGAATTTAAAAATGTAATTTCACAACTTCTACTGCGATAAATAAGTCATTTATTGAACTTGAAGCTTGTGTAAAATTTAGCACCCGTGAAAATTTCTAACATAGATCAGTAACATAATCAAAACGAATCAGTAACATAATAAAATATAATCAGTAACATAATACAATATAATCAGTAACATTATAAAATATAATCAGTAACATAATACAATATAATCAGTAACATTATACAATATAATCAGTAACATTATAAATTATAATCAATAACATTATACAATATAATCAGTAACATAAAAAAATATAATCAGTAACATAATAAAATATAATCAGTACCATTATACAATATAATCAGTAACATTATACAATATAATCAGTAACATTATACAATATAATCAGTAACATTATACAATATAATCAGTAACATTATAAAATGTAATCAGTAACATTATACAATATAATCAGTAACATAATAAAATATAATCAGTAACATTATAAAATATAATCAGTAACATTATACAAAATAATCAGTAACATAATAAAATATAATCAGTACCATTATACAATATAATCAGTAACATAATACAATATAATCAGTAACATTATAAAATATAATCAGTAACATAATACAATATAATCAGTAACATTATACAATATAATCAGTAACATTATAAATTATAATCAATAACATTATACAATATAATCAGTAACATAATAAAATATAATCAGTAACATAATAAAATATAATCAGTACCATTATACAATATAGTCAGTAACATTATACAATATAATCAGTAGCATAATAAAATATAATCAGTAACATTATACAATATAATCAGTAACATTATACAATATAATCAGTAACATTATACAATATAATCAGTAACATTATACAATATAATCAGTAACATTATAAAATGTAATCAGTAACATTATACAATATAATCAGTAACATAATAAAATATAATCAGTAACATTATAAAATATAATCAGTAACATTATACAATATAATCAGTAACATAATAAAATATAATCAGTACCATTATACAATATAATCAGTAACATAATAAAATATAATCAGTAACATTATACAATATAATCAGTAACATTATACAATATAATCAGTAACATTATACAATATAATCAGTAACATTATAAAATATAATCAGTAACATTATACAATATAATCAGTAACATAATAAAATATAATCAGTACCATTATACAATATAATCAGTAACATAATAAAATATAATCAGTACCATTATACAATATAATCAGTAACATTATACAATATAATCAGTAACATTATACAATATAATCAGTAACATTATAAAATAGAATCATTCAGTGAAACATAGCACAGAGAACAAATTTTGTATTTGATTTTGGATCAAATGGATAGCCGATGAATGATAAGGAGCAGTGGGCAGGTGTGCTGTGATCTTGGTGCTCTAAAGATGATCCGAGCAGATGTGTTTTGAACGTTTTTAAGTTTCTGGAGTAGATAATGAGACAAACCAGACAGAATTGAGTTACAATCATCCAGTCTTGAAAGTACTAATGAACACGCAAATGTTTTACTGGCATCAACTAAAAGATATTTGCGAATGGAGCTGATGCGTCTCAGCTGAAGATATGCAGCCTTGCATATGTTCAGGACATGTTGATGCAATGTGAGAGTACTCGTTTCACATTATTTTATTATTTTTTTAAATGGGGTTTAAATACTTGTCTCGATGTTTTCCATTTTATGACTCCTAGCCAAGCCAGTTTTTTAAACGACATGGCATGCAACTTCAATGACTAAGAACTCACCAAAGGTTGGTAGTGTCAATTCGGAGATCATTGAGCATGTTCGAGGTAAGCGGAATGTTTCTGTTCCCACTCTTAACGTGACACACGGCAACTAAATACTTGACTTTACCCCTTTGTCCAAGTAGATAAACCCTGCTCTCAATAATTCTTCGTGGTTCATCCTGCCAAATAATTTGGAAATTTTCCTTTGAAGATGTGTGATCGACTTTCAAAATTGCAGTATTCCTGAAAATGTGCAGAGACAGAATATTCGTTATCACATATTATGCTCATGGCGGCATCACATCTGTATGGTGGTAAATTATATGTCTCGCTCATACGGTGACATCTACAATGCAAATCAGTAAAGAGTCCATTATAACGAGTGGCATCTATTTTGAATCCGTCAGGTTTGACACGCACATGAATTTCAATGGTAGACGTAGTGGAAGTAGTAGTCATAGCAAAGTACCATGATGTGATATTGAATTGCAGAGGTCACAACGTACGGCATCCATGCAATCGCAAGGTACTGCATCGTACTCCACTTAACAATCTCCGAACTCGAATGATGTCTGTTTGTTATGATGCATATTTCTCGCTTGACGTTTGTAGTTGCGATGAAATATTGGTCTCTGGACGTTTTCCCTTTTTATACGCAGGCCATTATCGACGTGTCCGTACGGTAAATTGAAGTGTTTGGAAGCCGCACTCGCTTCTGGTATACTATTTGATACACATGTTCCAAACTTCGACTGACAATTTGGTGTGTTGATAAACGTACAATCTTGTGGGGTTCGTAGATGGTCACTTTAAAATGTCCTTCCTGTTCGACTGCAAAGCTTTTATCAATACCTCAAAATTGACCACTTGACAGGTGCGATAAGTGAGAGTCCATCATTTCAGTTTGCTATATACATACACTTTGCCTTGTGAGTCCCGATATTCGTAGCCTTAATATTTAGCACTAGCAAAGAATAAAATCGTGTTGTCTGGTTGCTCGTCCGTCCAGGCTCCTAAACGATCTCCTTCGATGTCAGGGTGCCGGTGACCCAGGCAATCGATGTAGATGTAACGTGTCCATGTCAAAATGCAGGACGTAATCTCACTGAAGGTAAAAGCTCCGTACAAATTGAAGCGAGCATGGGCTGTCACATAAGCCGCAATAATGACATTTCAAAATTCAACAGCTTGTACAAAGTCTGTCTTTTTCGTAATTGACTAGGATCAAGTCCTCACGAAGAACGTCCAAGGATTTCGTGTATCTGGTTATGTCTTGAATCATCTGGAAGTAGCGAAAATGATCGGTGAAATACTCGGTCTCAGGTAAGCACGGTCGTTGTGCCATCTTAACCTACAAGCAATTTTAATATCACTTTGGCAAACGAGCGCCTTCATTAATTCTTTCCACGTGATCTAAAGTGAGATCTTAATTCTCCCAGTAAATATCTTTGCATTTATGTTGGTCTTCAAATTGGCACCAGGAAAGATATCCGCTGACTTCTTGTTTAAGTTTTACAAAGGTATCCACGTAGTCTGCGAAAATGTCTTATGGTATTATCTGTCTTGGGAAAGTGGTAAATTTCATACACATTTGGTATCCGAGGTCCAGAGTGTTGAACAATTCCACGCTAACCCACGTTCCTGTCAATGCGCGTTATTCCTAGGTTAGTTGACAAGGCTTGGCTTGATTGCACGTTTCGGCACAAGTACAGCACAAGGAAAACATATGTTTTCCTAGGCAATGGTGAAGTGAAACGGGATGGTTCAAGGCCATGGGAGATAAGACTTTGCACATCATTCCTTCGTATTGTCAGATGTTTTCCACAACGATGTGTTCGGTTATCAATTGCAGGTGCCCTGAAGAAACATGACAATATATGCACAAGTAAGGATACAGCAAACACACGTTCAAGTGTTTTATTTCTTCTCCTTTCTCCTCGTCGGCTTGATACAGTAAACAGGAAGCAGTCGTTTGTCCTCTGTATAAACTGTCCAACGGGTTCAGAGTTTCCAACAGAGTGTAACTTTCCACGATTCATTTAAACTTGGGATTGGTTGTCAGTCTGTGATCGGTATCCTTGCTGTTCTAACTTAGTACACGGTCTTAGGGTTTTCTAAGTGCCAACCATCTACCGAATACCCTCCGATGGTCTTTTGACCTCCTCCGTTGCGGGCATCTTGAACCTATTTTGTCTCCCTTTTCGCACAAATAATATACACAGCGTATGGTTTCGACCGAGTATTGACATTTGACAAAATTGATCGTTTGAAGGCTTCTAACAGCCAGGGTGTTTATAGGGCATGAATTGTTGGTGGTACACTAACTAACACGCTTTGGTGGTGGTGCATGCTTCTTCAAAGATCGATCCCTCCGTGTTCCATGCACAGTTCTCGAAATTGTCCACACCAACGCTTTAAAATACCCACGCCAAAATGACTAAACTTTAGCATTTCTTCTTGAAAGTCGAAGGGTTCAGAGGCGTGATTGTGGTACCATGCGTATAAAACACCTCGTCGTTCGGTGCGTATGCTGTCTGGGTCGTAGTAGTCAGCCTCAGTCAAACGGGGTAGATAGGCGTATTTATTGGCTTTGAGATTGAAAAATGTGCGGGAATTGTTTTGGCTATTTCTGTCATTCTAAAGGTTTTAGGTGCATCTGACTCAAAAACATGGCCATGTAACTCATCAAATCTTTAAACTGCACTTGTCCCATTTGCATGGAAATGATTTTTGCAACGTGCAAAGTCACTTTAGGACGTTCGGCACTTTGCTCCGTATTGTATCTGAGAATGAACTGTCCAAAGCATTCCGAGATATTTTGACCCATCACCTATTGGTTCGACGTCGCGTCGATGTGGTCTAAAATCCAATTGTCAAAAGAGGCTAGGGTGTTCTATTCCTGACAGATTATTTCACGTCCTCTAGGAATTTCGCTGCAGTAATGGCAATGTCTAAATATATGCTGTTTGATGCACTTCTCGCGCGCTCGATGAGCCAGGAAGATATTAGAAATGTGAATCAAGTGTCTTGTATGCATTCGACATAATTAAAACAGATGAATTTCCTTTCTTCTGGTCATCTTTCTCTTCTAGTTTGAAATGGGGTTTGTAAATATAACTTCGTGTTCCAAGTCAACACATTGGTGACAAATGTGCCATCGTTTCTTTCCTCATAATAGGCGTATTATTGGTACGTAATCATTGTCCTAATGTAGAGCACAATCTCAGAAGTTGGCAAGAATGTTCTGCTGTGAACCTTGCGTCTTCAAATGTTGTTGGTAACAGGCAGGGCTGACAAAAGTGCGCTGACTATCTAGGCAATGCACTGGTTGGTGTCCTTTGTCGAGAAAGGTTGATAAGCCTAATATCATGAGCAATTCGATATACAATGCTTGTGTTGCTCTCGGTTGTTATAGTCGTAGTCTCGTAGTCATGTTTCTCACCATGATATATGTATCCCAGAAATGGGTAGATACTAGTAATGGCATCAACATGTTCATCGTGATGATAAACGTGAATGTATTTTCCGTTTTTGAAATATTTGCCTCGAAACACCAGAGGTCCGCGAACCTCTTGCGGATGCACTTTCAAGGAATAGCCAGGAGCCAAGACGTATTGTAATGTTTGCATTTCAGGAATACCACAGTGTTTTGTTGGATATGCCAGATTGCTGCACCAGGAGTTTTCCTTCTCTTCGTTGATGGGCTTGCTGAAATTGTTGAATAGTTTTCCATGTTCTTTTCATTCTGCTGTGTCTTTCTTGACGGCATATGTTCGTCCTACTACGATGGCACGGCCTAAACACATCTTATCTTGTGGGTTGTTAATTTGGACGAGGTTGGTTTGGTGCTGCGAAGTTCGTCAAGCAAACACACCTTTTCTGCGTCCGGTCCATTGGGGAAAAAAACGTGGGTCATGAACAGTGTCACTTTTCTATCGGTGATGTGAAACGTGTCGCTCGATTGCCGCACGTGTTGAATCTTATCGATTTCTTTAGAAGGTATCAGTTGTGATGGACTGCTATACTCGATACAAACGGGGGACATTAAACTGTCCTGATGAACAAAAAGTCTCAAGCGATCGTCTCCTGTTGCTTGATCTTGCCGTTTCATTGTGGTTAACAAAGAATCCCTCATCTCGGCAATGAACCATTCTGCTTTCGCCAGCGATACTTCGGACTTGAAACTTTTAAACTTCACTTTGTAAGTTCATGCCGTAGTTCTAAATTTTCTAGAGTAGCGCTTTCCAGTCTCTCGAATGTGGTAGTACTTTAAATGGTTGTGCTAGTGGTGGTGATGGTGGACTTTGGTGGTTTGTTGTAGAATCTCTGAGTATGGATTCTGGTTCACTCATGTCATCTTCAAAATATCTAGTATGAATTTGAGACAAGACTTGTACTTTCTTCTCCTTATTCCACGAAATGATGCGTTCGTTTCATCTTGAGTGCAACAAGTCAACTTAATACATTTTAAACGCCATGGGTTCATTTATATTCACGTAAGACCAGTGTATATATAAAACGTCAGTGTCTTTCTTCCAGTATTCATTTCAATATCAACCCGACAAGAAAAATGGAACAGCCAAAACAGAGATTGAACTTTTGATCAGGGCTTTACAAGATGTCATACAAACGTTTTCTTTAAAAAACCGATGAACTACACCCCTCCTCTTGAGATCAAATTCAAGATACTTGCTATATATGTAAAAACAAAGGGCACTGGGCATAAATAAACAAGACAGGTATCAGATGAGTGTGTGTGTGTGTGTGTGTGTGTGTGTGTGTGTGTGTGTGTGTGTGTGTGTGTGTGATTAGGATTGTTAACGTAGCTTTAACAATTTTGCAGTCATATCGCTACTATGTATGCAGTGAGAAGGTTTATAGTGATCCCTAGCACTGGGGCATCTTGCCGCATTCATGTAGCATGATGTGCCACCCACTCACATTATCCTGACACCAGGCCGACCAATCCTAACACTAACCTCTTAATGCTGAGGGCCAAGCGAAGCAGCTGTATGTACCATTTTTGTAAGTCTTTGGTATGATTCGGTCGGGGATCGAACCCACAACATACCGCTTTCGCAGCGGACGCTCTAACTGGGCCACCGGAGTGCTCAGGTAATCGGAAGAGACAAAAGTCAAGATAATATTAAAATTATCAAGAGAAAGGACATTCGTCTTCAGAAAGAACTGGAGAAAGAGGAAGAGGTTCAAAAAAGGAAGAATAGCATGTTGCCTCCCAAATAAAGAACCCAGACACGTCCCTTAAAAAAAAAAAAAGAAAAGAAAAAACAAGACGGGGAAAATGAGGAACAAAAGGAATAAAAATCTGTAAAAGTGAATAAATTCATACAGCAGAGAGTGAACAAAGACACAAAAGAAGTCTATAAACTTTTTAAAGTGTTGTACTGTGAATTAGACTGTACAATTTGTACAAGAAAATACTAGAGAGAAGACATTAGTTTCTCATGGTTGTGAGTCTTATAATCGTAATAAGAACCTACATTCACTCACTCACTCACTCATACACGCACTTCCATCATGGGGCAAAAAGGGATTTTGAGTTTTAATTAACTTTGACCAAAGTAATACTATTTCTGTTCAAATGACGTGGATGGCCCTGAAAAAGACCGTTGGGTATTTTTTTAAATTTAAAAAACAACAACAAAACCAAGAACGGGACGTAATCAGCTTTCACTGCCGTAAACCTTTGCCACAGCCAAGGCCTACTTCTGGAATGGCTTATGTCGATGATGATTTCGTAGAAATTACTAGGGTGAGTATCTCAGGCGTAGAGTAAGAGTTGGCCAAGGGAAGGCCTTTTACTCTTTTGTCGTAATATAGAGGTCTTATACATTTCTTTCAGACTCCTTAACTCTGCCAAAATGTCTAATAGTACAGTCACCATTTGACTTTCACTCTCCTTCTTTCCTAGACCTTGCAACTTCTTCCTGTCATTTCCTTCTTCTTGTCTCTTATTCTTCTCCTTCTTGAAAGATAAAAGCTTATTCTGCTTATGTCTGCTGCTGTAACAATTTTTCCGATTCTTCTTTCTTTCTCTGTTTAAAATCTTTGACGTGTGTGGTATGGAAGGAGGAAAGTGGTGAAGGTAGTAGTACCGTAACAAATTATTGGGAAGAAGAGAGAATCCACTAAACCCCAATAAAAAATCGGTCTCTTAATGAAGTAGGATTGTGTTGACTTTGGTAACCGCTGCTATAACATTGCTTCTCGTCTCTACAGCCGGTGCACCAGAATTCATCGTCTTCTTAGTTTCCGTCATGTTTGAAAACTCTCTCGCATTAGTTCACAGCGCGCTAACGCTAACGCATCCATATGGTATCACGGTACCAATTGTTTTTCCATAGATCTCAATGCTAATATTTGGAGAGATACATATATTTTCTATCCTAATTTAGCGTGCATCTCACGCACTGTTATTGAGAACAATGTTAGATTGTCAATTTGATGATGACAAAACCAGGTACTCCATTGCATTTAAGAGAGATAACTCTGCTGGAACTAGACAGGGGTATGAGTTATCTAGTCACAACATACTTATTTTCAGTCATGTGTATCACATTTTTAAAAAAAAATCATAAAAATACAAACTATAATCTATATAGGAATTAGCATAAATTAACATGTTGTCAAGAGCCTAAACAGCAATGTTCCCTACACCTTAAGCTCCTTCCACCTGGACTTGCGCAATTGGTACCGTTATACCATATAGGGAATGGGTCGTCATAGGTAGTTCTCTTATGCTTGGAAAACAGACTCCCCACTGTAACTGCATTTTGTAACGCGTATTGGGATTGGTAAAAAAAAATCAGTTTCGATCTGCTGTTCCACTATAAATGACCCCGGTTCACTGCATTCCCTTCATCATGGACAATCATCAAGATCACTGATACGAGTGTTTGAAAAAGTAAGATTTGTGTGAAGAGACAAGGATGTCTGAGGAGAATCCATATGTATTGCTCAGAAATCAAAAGAAGTTTGAGGAACGAAGAAGACCTATGTAATGCTCTCTGTGTTAATGGAATGGTGTTAACAAAAATATCAAAGGCCCTTTTAAGAGCTTTTTTTAGATTAGCTGCTGTATATGTTTTATATGTCTCTGTCTATATCCCTCCAGTCCTGTCCCATCCAATATGTCTATGTCTATATCTCTCCAGTCCAGCGTTATTTTGTTGGTATAGGTTTTGAACTACACACCAGGCCCACCAGTCCTAACACTAACCTCTTAATGCTGAGCGCCAAAAGAGGCAGCTGTTCGAAGTATGTTTGTATGGCATTGGTATGATCGAACCCACGAACTTCTGAACCCGAGGTGGATGCTCAAACCACTATGCCACTGGGGGGGAGAGAGAGAGAGAGAGAGAGAGAGAGAGAGAGAGAGAGAGAGAGAGAGAGAGAGAGAGAGAGAGAGAGAGAGAGAGAGAGAAGAGGAGAGGAGAGGACGGGTGGGTGAATGGGCATATAATATGTATACGGGTGCTCTCTTGGATACATCAACGTGGGCCTTTATGTAAATCAACCCAGTCTTCCCGCAAGGAATATACACTGTTTTATAATTAGGCTATATACTTTTCAAAAAAAAATACCAAAGTCAAGAAACTTATAATAATGCACTAAGTATCGGTCAATGTTGATGCAGATTGTATTTAAGTATAGCAATGGACTATTCATCTATCCCTTTGTTAGGAGACGTTATAAAACGACCAATATATGGCATTTAATTGTCCATTTAGAAATTTAGGAAATGAGAATGAAGCACGGCTTCAGTTCACCTCTACGATTTAAACTGGTTTTGATTTTTCTGCCACAGTCAATGCAGCCATACAAGCATCAACACTGACTGAATCGCACATGGTACAATGAAAATCAGGTGAAATTGCTTTTGCAATACCTGGTGTCACTTAATTTTGCCGAATGGAACAACCACAAAATCTCGTTTTCTGGTTTAAGTCTCATAACTGTTTTGTTCAGGTCAAAAGAGTGTTTAATATAAAAATAGAATTGCTTCTTCATATCATAAAATGTATCAAAGTGAACATTGGTAAAATGTATCAAAGTGAACATTGGTAAAATGTATCAAAGTGAACATTGGTAAAATGTATCAAAGTGAACATTGGTCAAATGTATCAAAGTGAACATTGGTAAAATGTATCAAAGTGAACATTGGTAAAATGTATCAAAGTGAACATTGGTAAAATGTTGCATGAAACTGTTTCCCATTTATGAAGTCAATCATAATTAGTGTTTTTCTCTTATTTCATGTTTATAACTGGATGCAAAGTGAATGGTATGTTTACCAATAGGAAATTCAATTCACTGATATATGGCCTGCCTTGCTGTTACAATACGTAATCAAAAAGCAAGGCCAGTTGAGCAAAAAAGGTTGGTCTTTACAGCCACAATTTACGTTTTGCAAGTCTTCAGTGGAAAATAGGAAGGTACGCATGGAATTGCATATTCATACATGAAATTGTCCATAAAACGAAGCTTAACAATAAATAAACATTGTCTGTCTTATTTTGCCAAAATTAGACCACTGGATAAATCTGACTAAAATATGTGAAAACAATGCGGTTTTGTTACTAGGAACACTGTTGGAAATTATGAAGAAAACATCTCTAGGAAGCAGTTGGCTTTGTAACAACACAACTTTTTGACACACACACATTTGAAACATTGGGGCTGACATATATAATCGAAATCAAAATTTCAGATTTGGCAAAAGGACAATGTCAATTTTGAGGTTAATAAATTGCTCAAGGAGACTCTGCGCAGGATTAGACATGAAAGCTATGAACTACGATAGCATGAATTTTCAACATCCCATAGGATGCTGTCCAAACGTGAATCCCTACTGAAACTTTAAATATCACTGACAATGAGGAATGGATATGCAATATGATAAAGTTATCGTTGATAGAAATGAAAGTAGAGAGTAAAGAACGAGTCGTGGATTATCTTTCACCGCACAATTCGTAAAACAAATAGATCACTGTATTCCAAAAGTCCGTTGCCTAGATGGTTGTGAGGCTACACCCTATCTAAAAATGTATTGCATAACGGAAAGAATCAAAACTAAACCAGTTTATTTAGCAAATAATTTAATTATCAAAGTATCAAAATTATTAAATTACAATTATGAATTTTCTTGATTCGCATCGGGCGGAAGACGCTACAAAAGTTGTAACTTTGTCTCCTTCTGAGAGAGAGAGAGAGAGAGAGAGAGAGAGAGAGAGAGAGAGAGAGAGAGAGAGAGAGAGAGAGAGAGAGAGAGAGCCTACATATTTTGTTCGTAATAGAAGTAAATAGATATTCGTTCATTCACTTCGAGACAGGAACAAATTAATATACAAGAGCATCAAATCTGGTACGCTAGAAAACATATAAGTTTAAGGTTATCCCCCTTAGGTTCTGTCGCTCTATTCAATGCAATCTTTGAATCTTTGAGACAAAGGCTACCACTGAAGCCGAAAAAGAAAAATGAAACATGCGAGAGTGTACCCAAGTATTAACTTTCATATAACTGGAGTATTTAATTTAATTTCGAACAAATTAATAAATAAAGCAGTAACATTGATTTGGTTTTGTAGAATATTCATTAAATAAAACAAACAAAAGCTATAGCGCACACACATACACGCACACTATCACCAACAACCAACTATAGCACACGCACAATATGGCACAAATACACCCACGTCATTATCAGAAAGAGATCCATTCTGATTTCTAGGAAGCCTTCAGGTGAAAACTGGTTGCATAGAAAAGAAAACTAATTAGCAAGTTGCTCGATTGAACTAATGACGTCGAGAAAAACAATAACAAAAATTGCTTGGCCCTCCTTAGGCAAACTCATTTTCCGGACAAGAAAAAAGTATACTTGATACACACACAAAAAATGAAATGAGCAATTAAGAAAATTTACAACTCGGTAATATTAGAATAAGATATCTGACTCGCATCTTAAGCACCATGTTAGGGATTGCCCAACTGGAAACGGCTGCGAATTGACCACACACAAAAACCATATGTTTACAGACGGTAGACGGGTAAACGGATGGATGGGGACGGCAATCGGGGGCTTGCTTTGAAGACACAAAAATGGTGCAAATCGCAAGATTGGGAAGCATCCATTTGGCGAAAAACGACATTGCTCCAAACTACGACGGTGTCCACGTGATAATTACAACAGTTCTCTACGACGTATTGAAAACAACATAACTAAATCAATATATCATAAATTATATTGTCTTTACTCTCCTATAATATATTTATGTACAGGTACAACAGGGTCTTTGTTGTTTGGTCTATCGAAAAGTCCAATCAAACGGCATATACACATATATGATGGTATATTATACGATGTTCTGTGTTTGTGCCGTCTATAGTGGGGATCCTGTGCATACGTTGGAAGGAAAAGTTAATAAAAGGGGCTTATGTACATGTACATACATGCTAACTACATTGAAAATTTATACTGTCTTTGTTTTGAAGCCTTATTTACAGTATACATACATACATACATATATATATATATATATATATATATATATATATATATATATATATATATATATATATATATATATATATATATATATATATATATATATATATATATACATACATATATATATATATATATATATATATATATATATATATATATATATATATATGTGTGTGTGTGTGTGTGTGTGTGTGTTTGTGTGTGTGTGTGTATGTACTTTCACAATAATTTTGAGAAAGTCAAAGATTTGAGCCTAGACGTGAAAACCAAACAAACCGGCTCCTTTAATTTCCAATATTCTATTTGTTGATCATAAATCTGGTTCTGAATTGAGAGCTTTCCGCATAAAGGCACGTGCCAGACGCCGCCATTGCCAGAGTCTGGTTTTCTGAAATTAACAAGATCATCTTGGCTGCTAGTACGCTAAGTGGTCTATAACAATGTCAGCACTTATGTTTGCTTTCTCGTGTTATTTATTGTAGTATCTGAAAGTTTGCCAACTATGAGTATTGTACCTTTACATCCCTTGGCATTCAACAGGTTGGAAGCTAACATTTCCGTACCGTCGTGTATGTATGTATGTATGTATGTATGTACGGATGTATGTATGTATGTATGTATGTATGTATGTATGTATGTATGTATGTATACCATTACACTTTACAAAGTATAATCTTACAATAAATGATTTTACTTTCAAGCTTGAGAGCTATTGTCTAATATCTTTTTAACTGACCTATTAACTGTCTACCTTGGAGTGAAAGTCGACTCTTCGTCTCTTTATTCCTCCATTGACAAAATTGAATGAAAGGTAGAAAGTACGAAATAAAGAAAGGAGATTCTCGGAAAACAGTCTTTGATGGAACTAATCAACGTGGCGTCATAAACACATGGAATCATTGGCTCATTATTTTTTAAATTTAAATTTAAGTCCATTATTGCTACAATATTAGTGTAAAGTTGATGCTGGAGATGATGATAATAAGAATAAATAGATGAGAATAATTATTCATGTAATGATTATAAACAATATCCAAGAAGACGATAAAAACAAAACGACCGATACCAAAGGCAATACCAATACTACTACTACTACTACTACTACTAATAATAATAATAATAATAAAGACGATGACTAGGACCACGGTAACGACAATGATAATACTTGTGAATGACTGATAGTAATAACGATGATAATGATGCATACATCGAAGATTCTGAGATAAATAATGATGACAATATCGATGATGCTTTGTTTAAATTAAAAGAAATGGTTCGAGACAAATTTACATGTACTCGTTTAATTTGATTTGTCCGCTCGCAAGAACCATACTAAACTGACGTATAAATAAATGATCAAGGGCTTATGTTAGAGACGGCTTGATAAATTGAACAAAGAGGTTTAACCTGCTTTTCTCAGCTGAAGAGAATTGCGGTAAGAAATGCATACTTTTAGATGATATTAATCAGGAATAATTATTCTTTTTTTTTCGTCTTTGCTATATGCTATGATAGAGATTTTTTTTAAAGCATTGGACACAGATTGGATGATTGATGTTATAATATTTGCTCATGACATGAACATCATAATGTATTACGATATTAAACTTCCGTGTTGGTATTTCATTTACACGCGACTCCCGTACTTGTCAATCGTAACAGACGAGATGAGATCACTGCAGGTCACGCAAATGTCATTCATCAAATGTCGTCGCGCCACTAGAATTCCACCACATCGTAGGTACACTGTATCGTGACACAAGCTGGTTAACTGAGATTTAGTGGTATGAAGCAGGTGCCAGAAATTTACAAATAGATACAACATGAGGATATGTTGAGGGTGGGTTTTGGAAACTGATGTAAAACATGGGATTATTAACGTTAGGTGGAGCATTAAACTTTAGTGAGTTACTTCAAGTTTCAAGTATGCGCATATACATAATTATTTGAGAGGTGAGGATTTTTTTCTACAAAAAAATGAAGACTAAATGTCAAAGTATATATCAGCTGTTTTTAATAATTTCGCATGTAGTCAGCATCTTCCCACATTGTCATTGCTTGTTTTACTAGAACGGCAATTAACACAAACCCGTAATATTGGGCGCATGGCATTGATGACGCAAAGATGGTTAGCTTTAATTTGAAACCAAATTTATAAAGATGATAGAAAAGTTCACTCGATTAGGAATCTTTAAGATATACTCAAAGCAATTTTGAACACCTTTAATGGATGATCTGCAAGAAATACAAGAATTTCGACATAGTATACAAATGTAGCAGGCTACACACCGCCTAATTTACAAGTGATGCAGGCTACACACTGCCTAATCTACAACTGAAGCAGACTACACACTCCCTAATCTGCAAGTGAAACAAGCTATAAACTCCTTAATAAACACGTAGAGCAGGCTACACTCTCCCTCATCTATAAGTGAAGCAGGCTATACACTGCCTCCTTTAAAGTGAAGCAGGTCACACTGCCTAATCTACAAGTGATGCCGGCTACACACTCCATACTCTGCAAGTGAAGCAGTCTACAAATTAAATTATCGTCAAGTGAAGCAGGCTACAAATTAAATAATCGTCAAGTGAAGCAGGCTACAAATTAAATAATCTACAAGTGAAGCAGGCTACACACTCTCTAAGTAGCAGGGTATACAATCTATAATTTAATAACAATATTATATTGTTTACAAACTGTCGTTTCTTTTGTTATTAAAAACAACAGACATCTAGGATCCTCTCCCATCCAGTCACATTATCCTGACATCAGTCCTAACAATAACCTCTGAATGCTGATCGCATAACGCAGTACCATGTTTGTTAGTCTTTGCTATTACTCAGTCGGGGATCGAACCCTCGACTTACCGAATCCGAGTCGGACGCCCTAAAAACACTTGGCCACCGGAGCAGTTAATATATCCTTGTGTCAGTGAATGAAAACAGACGATTCTTGCACATTGCTAATGATGTGATACAATACCGATAAACGCCATACTGAAAAATGATGTGAGTGATAGAATACCGATAAACACCATACTGCAAAATGATGTGAGTGATAGAATACCCATAAACGTCATACATCAAAATGATGTGAGGGATACAATACCCATAAACATCATACTGCAAAATGATGTGAGTGATACAATACCCATAAACGTCATACATCAAAATGATGTGATACAATACTCATAAACATCATACATCAAAATGATACAATACCAATAAACACCATACTTATAAATGCTGTGATACAATACCAATGAACTCCATACTTCAAAATGATCTGATACAATAACAATAAACACCATACTTATAAATGCTGTGATACAATACCAATGAACTCCATACTTCAAAATGATCTGATACAATAACAATAAACACCATACTTTAAAATGATGGAGCAATTCGTACCAACTTATATTATCTCTCATTTTGATTATAAAAAGTTGTGATTTCCATAGTTATGAATCATTAATTTTATGCTGCTTCCATTTGTCGTTATTGACAGCTTGTGACGATTTCGCCTTTTTAGTGGTCGGTTCGCTACAAGTATGATGCTTCTTTGAACCTTGCCATAGGAAAATATCCCCTTAACTGCAATAATGGTGTCCTTGGCATCCAAAATGTGAAACTTTACAAAGCAATCAAAGAGATTAAATTTCATGATATGTAAATTCATCATAAAAGAAAATACAGAAGGTGGAAGCAATCTGCTGAAAAACCAGTCTCGAATTGCTTCATGACAATTTAAGTAATTTAGGATTTTTCCCCTCTACCTGAAGCCATTAATCTTTTTGCGACACTGGTAAAATACCTCTTAATATTGTGCAACAAACTTAATTTACTCAAAATGAATATAGATCATTTTGAAAGAAAGATGATGCATCACTCAAACTTGACTTACTTGTGTTTCACAGTCTCGTGTTGGGTGCCTGATTGTTTCCACATAGTAGTGCCGCATACAACGGCTTTCTCTTCGCACAGCATAGACCATGAATATTCCTACGAGATGAAAAATAGTGCCCACCACGAGAATATAATAGTGCACAGGTATTATCCTCATTGTAGTTCCTTTAAAATTGTAATACTGACCCTTACGAGGGCCACGCGTTTTGTTCAAATAAATATCATCCTGAATGTTTCATTTGATCATACAAAAGCGCTTGATAACAATAGAGCGGTTCATCAAATATTTTTCTTGTGTAAGACACAGGTGATCATCTACGGCGAGTTCAGACATCGAAAGAGTGTCAAAATCCCGATCCACTATATACCATCCGCTTAAAGTTAGGTACGCACAACGGGCAGCCATCTCTAACGAAGTGTTAAGTATACCAGATGCACAAAAGCAAAACCTATGTAAACTGTATATGTTTGCAAGGTAGTAAAATAGTTAATAGCTAGATGAATGACTAATACGTGCTTGTTTTAGCAATAGGGAAACCGCTGACGAGATGTCATACTCTAATTAATGTTCAACGTACTTCCCACGCACTAAATTGGATAAGAATGCGATATAAAAATGGGGAGATTAAAAATGTTTGACACGATGCGAAAAAAAAAAAAACACACAAGTGTGCGGTGCACAGCAGTTTGCAGCAGTATTCCGGGTTGCGTTGTACTGTACCAAAATTGCGTATTAATTTCCCACCTTGCCAAACAATCAATCATGGTTGCAGTCTATGTGACTTGTTAATCTACTAGTTTGATGCTGTGAGACGTTTATTTCATTGTATGATTTCTAAGGTATGACTGGTCACGGGATTTGCCCTATGTCCAAATGGTGTGCATAGCTATACAGGCATGATTGAAATTGGATCACAGGTGAAATTTGATCACAGGTGAAATTTGATCGGATACATAGGGCTTTCTAGGTACCACTGGACACGGGTCAATAACAAAAGCAAAGTAAGGAACTTCTCAGAATACAACCCTCATTACAAATACTCGACTTGCGCATGTGAATATTTGAAAATATCAAATGTAACCTATGAAAATGCTAACGCTCTGAGAATTACGATACAGCCTGAAACAGCCTACACCAAAACGGCTGTATAATATCTAATAGAATGTCCATAGTCTTTATATAATATCTTATAGAATATCCATAGTCTTTATATAATATCTTATAGAATATCCATAGTCTTTATATAATATCTAATAGAATGTCCATAATAGAATGTCCATAGTCTTTATATAATATCTTATAGAATATCCATAGCCCTTATATAATATCTTATAGAATGTCTATAGTCTTTATGTAATATCTATTATATAATATCTAATAGAATGTCCATAGTCTTTATATAATATCTTATAGAATATCCATAGTCTTTATATAATATCTTATAGAATATCCATAGTCTTTATATAATATCTAATAGAATATCCATAGTCTTTATATAATATCTAATAGAATATCCATAGTCTTTATATAATATCTAATAGAATATCAATAGTCTTTATATAATATTTATTATATAATATCTTATAGAATATCCATAGTCTTTAAATAATATCTAATAGAATGTCCATAGTCTTTATATAATATCTAATAGAATATCCATAGTCTTTATATAATATCTAATAGAATATCCATAGTCTTTATATAATATCTAATAGAATATCCATAGTCTTTATATAATATCTAATAGAATATCAATAGTCTTTATATAATATTTATTATATAATATCTTATAGAATATCCATAGTCTTTATATAATGTCTAATAGAATGTCCATAGTCTTTATATAAAATCTAATAGAATGTCCATAGTCTTTATATAATATCTTATAGAATATCCATAGTCTTTATATAATATCTATTATATAATATCTAATAGAATGTCCATAGTCTTTATATAAAATCTAATAGAATGTCCATAGTCTTTATATAATATCTAATAGAATGTCCATAGTCTTTATATAATATCTAATAGAATGTCTATAGTCTTTATATAATATCTATTATATAATATCTAATAGAATATCCATAGTCTTTATATAATATCTAACAGAATGTCCATAGTCTTTATATAATATCTTATAGAATGTCCATAGTCTTTATATAATATCTTATAGAATATCCATAGTCTTTATATAATATCTTATAGCATGTCCATAGTCTTTATCTAATATCTAATAGAATGTCCATAGTCTTTATATAAAATCTAATAGAATATCCATAGTCTTAATATAATATCTAATAGAATATCCATAGTCTTTATATAATATCTTATACAATGTCCATAGTCTTTATATAATATCTAATAGAATATCCATAGTCTTTATATAATATCTAATAGAATATAAATAGTCTTTATATAATATCTAACAGAATGTCCATAGTCTTTATATAATATCTTATAGAATATCCATAGTCTTTATATAATATCTTATAGAATATCCATAGTCTTTATATAATATCTAATAGAATATCCATAGTCTTTAGATAATATCTAATAGAATATCAATAGTCTTTATATAATATTTATTATATAATATCTTATAGAATATCCATAGTCTTTATATAATATCTTATAGAATATCCATAGTCTTTATATAATATCTAATAGAATGTCCATAGTCTTTATATAATATCTAATAGAATATCAATAGTCTTTATATAATATCTTATAGAATATCCATAGTCTTTATATAATATCTTATAGAATGTCCATAGTCTTTATATAATATCTAATAGAATGTCCATAGTCTTTATATAAAATCTAATAGAATGTCCATAGTCTTTATATAATATCTTATAGAATGTCCATAGTCTTTATATAAAATCTAATAGAATGTCCATAGTCTTTATATAAAATCTAATAGAATATCCATAGTCTTTATATAATATCTAATAGAATATCAATAGTCTTTATATAATATCTTATAGAATATCCATAGTCTTTATATAATATTTATTATATAATATCTTATAGAATATCCATAGTCTTTATATAATATCTAATAGAATATCCATAGTCTTTATATAATATCTAATAGTATATCAATAGTCTTTATATAATATTTATTATATAATATCTTATAGAATATCCATAGTCTTTATATAATATCTTATAGAATATCCATAGTCTTTATATAATATCTAATAGAATGTCCATAGTCTTTATATAATATCTAATAGAATATAAATAGTCTTTATATAATATCTAATAGAATGTCCATAGTCTTTATATAATATCTAATAGAATATCCATAGTCTTTATATAATATCTAATAGAATATCCATAGTCTTTATATAATATCTAATAGAATGTCCATAGTCTTTATATAATATCTAATAGAATATCCATAGTCTTTATATAATATCTAATAGAATATCCATAGTCTTTATATAATATCTAATAGAATGTCCATAGTTTTTATATAATATCTAATAGAATATCCATAGTCTTTATATAATATCTAATAGAATGTCCATAGTCTTTATATAATATCTAATAGAATATTCATAGTCTTTATATAATATCTAATAGAATGTCCATAGTCTTTATATAATATCTAATAGAATATCCATAGTCTTTATATAATATCTTATATAATATTCATAGTCTTTATATAATATCTAATAGAATATCCATAGTCTTTATATAATATCTAATAGAATATTCATAGTCTTTATATAATATCTTATTAATGTCCATAGTCTTTATATAATATCTTATAGAATGTCCATAGTCTTTAAACTCCCTAAGTCGTCCACGAATATACAGATACAGTCATAATGTGTCGAAATACCTCACGGTTATGCGCGCTGACTGTTGGGGGAGGGGTCTCTCAGGATGATGTGGGGAGAGGGGAAGCCCTAATACGTAGGCGTATCTGTGTTTACTAAAGTTCATCAAACTTTGTGAACAGGCCAAATTTTCTTTAAACATCTCAAACTTTCTTAGTCAAGCTCATGTTTTTTAATATGTGTCATGATGATCTGTTTAAACTGATTCTTCACTGAAGTACGCAAATATAAAAAAAACTACAGTTTTGTCGTCGCATCTTGAATGACAAGTATGTCATCGTGATTTGGATTACATGTTTGTCATCCTACACTGAATATCATGTCTGTCATTGAATCGTGAATTGCGATTCTGTCTTCGTACATTGAATTACCTGTCTATCATTTATATATTAAATTGCGTTTCTGTCGTTGTACATTGAATTACATTTCTATCATCGTATATATTGAATCGTTTAGAAAAGAGTATTGTTTTATATATAATGAATCTTCAAGCTTTTCCTCGATATGTGCATTGAACAAGAATTTCCTGGACTCAACGCACTGAACAATCATTTGCTGGGCTGTGAGGCATTGAACAAGAATTTCATGGAATCCAACGTATTCAACAATAATCTGCTGGACTATGAACCATTGTTCAATAATTTCCTCGACTCTGAGACATTCAGTAAGAATTTCCTGGACTCCGATGCATTCAACTACATTCGACAAGAATTTCGAGACTCCAAGACACTGGACCACATTCAGCAAGAATTTCTCAGACTACGATGCATTCGGCAAGAATTTCTCGGTGTCTTTTTTCTACACCAAATGGAAATCCCAATTTTATAAGGAAGATAATACTAAATCTGAATTTGATGTGGAATAGTTCACAAAGTTGCAATCAATAATGAAGAGTTTGTATTAAAGTAAACGCTGACCCAACAAACACCCGAAAATATCGGAGACTCGCAAAACCCTAAGTTAATTACAGAACTAAATATCTTCCGTCACGGTATAAATAGAAATGACATCTACAAAGCAGGAAAAGCAGATAGACAAAGTTACAATCATCTGACGAAATAAGGAATACCCTAGCAATAATAGATGTGTCCTCGTAGCGTAATTTAACCATTCACTCTTAAATTAAACCTCATAGTAAATATAGTGATAATTAAAAAGTTATATGTCTACTTATCCGAAATGAGTGCAACCAATTATTTAGTGACAGTAACGCAGACCGGTCATATACCTATTGAGTTACCAATGTCATGTTGCAAAATTAGTATATGCATGTATTTGAATATATGACCTTACTATTAACCAACTATTGAACACAAGGTAACAAAACCGAGCAGAACAAAACTTTAGAAATGAAAGTAAACGTCAGACCACACATGCGTCATGTAAGAATATCACAACTGCTACAGTTTAATAAGGTGACATCAATGACCTATACACATCGCATCACTAGTCAACAAAAACATAAATATTCGGAGGAAATATGAAACCATTTGTTGCACAAATGTAACATTTGGAGGACAGAGACAAAAGGGACAAATTCTTTAATACAAAGGGAAACGTTCAATATAAATATCACAATCCGAAATATGTACAAGACCTTCTCAGTAAGACAATCACCACAGGAAGCACCCAGGGGCATGCCAATCACCATGGGACTCGCCAAAGGACAATAATGTTGGCTCATTAGTCACATTTTATGACAAGGTATTTTTAATTCAGTAGTCCCATGTTCTTCGATTTCTAAACCCACTGATCCATTATATCTTAGAAACTTCTCAACATTAATCAAGAACATATTTCCTGGATGGACACTGGGTCTTTAAGTCCCAGATGGAAATTACAGAGACAATTTGGACACGAAATCAATATCATTTCAGATGGAAATTACAGAAACAATTTGGACACGAAATCAATATCATTTCACAGATTTTACTGTCAACCATTATTTCGGTCATACTTTTTCCACCATTATATTCAATCGATTATAAGTATTCAACGTGCGCTGTGTGCCAAGAGCCGTTTTTAGTCTGTCAGAGAATATATTCCTCTCAAAGGTTCAAAACATTGCTTTAGCCAATTGTCATAAGCACATATAAACAGTTGTGTATTAAAAGTAGGATGCCCTCTCTCTCTCTCTCTCTCTCTCTCTCTCTGATCGTGAGAATGTGATTTGTTGGATGAGCTTTGCCATTGAAACCTCGATATGTATCTTAAAAAGCTCACATACTGTTACGTATACTTAATATGTCATTTATATTTATTTTTATTGTCTGTTTGTTAGATTAAAATTTGGCATTTTAAGTTTTAAGATTCGTTCATTGAAGGGGGGTGGGGTGACTTTACTTTACAAGTAAACAACAGATGTTAGCCTCATTGTCTGACCTTGCTTCAGAGTGTAAACAAGCTTCTAAAATGATTGGTTGATTCAAGGACATTAAAGCTTTACATTTAAAATGATGCTTGATTCCAAGGACAAAATGGAGTAAAGTATAAACATCTTTCTAATTTAGTTGGTTCATATGATGTTTGCGTGATTTCTTGAACGTGAGATTGTTCTGAGCGATTCTGGAAGGTCGTAAATTCTTTACCCACGTAACATAGAAATTGGGGGCTCGTCCGGGATTGAGATAAATTGGAATTTGGCTAGAATTTTTCTCAGAAAACGTTTGTTTTACATCTGAATTCCCCTAGTTTTTGAAAATTTTAAATCTTTAGTGAGACTGTCAGGCTTGTATTAAAATGACATCTAAAGTAGAAATATTTCTTTCTAATCCTACTCAGGAGTAATTAGATCTTTTCAAAAAAGATGAGTTGTTTCAACTTGCCAGAAAATATGATCTTTCTGAAGTCAAGGCATCTTTAACGAAACAAGATATAAAAAAGTTGGTCCAATATTGGTAGAAAAGGATGTTTCGGAACAAAGTGCTTTGATTTCGGTCAGTAAGTCTGCATCAGACTCTGACATTAAACTAAAGGAATTAAAATTAAAATTCAAGATGGAATTAGAGTTCAAGAGGCTTGAATTTCAGGAAAGGGAGAAAGAAAGGCAAATTGAATTACAAAAAGAGCAGATGCGGATTGAGAGAGAGAGAGAGAGAGAGAGAGAGAGAGAGAGAGAGAGAGAGAGAGAGAGAGAGAGAAAGAGAAAGAGAGAGAGAGAGAGAGAGAGAGAGAGAGAGAGAGAGGGGCAAATTGAATTCCAAAAAGAGCAGATGCGGATTGATAGAGAGAGAGGGGGGAAAGAAAGGAGAAAGAAAGGCAAATTGAATTACAAAAATAGTAGTTGCGGATTGATAGAGAGAGAGAGAGAGAAGGAAGAAAGGGAATATGAAATTAAATTGAAAGAAATAGAGCTGGCAAGTAAAAATCACCATCGTACTTCAAATCCAAATTTAAATTTTGATTTAGCATGCAATATTAGATTAGTGCCCCCTTTCAGAGAAAAAGAAGTAGACAAATACTTCATTCGTTTTGAAAAAGTTGCAGAAAATTTAAAGTGGCCAAGATACAATTGGATTCAGTTATTACAATCTGTACTTACTGGTAAGGCTAGTGAGATTTACACTTCACTGTCCGTTCAGCAAAGTGGTGACTATGATGTGGTTAAAGAATGCATTCTAAGGGGTTATGAGTTAGTTCTGAAGCTTATCGGCAAAAATTCAGAAATTACAGAAAAGAAGCTGGACAGACTCATGTCGAACTTGCTAGAGAAAAAGAGCAGTTGTTTGATAGATAATGCTTAGCCAAGAAAGTCGAACAAGATTATCAAAATCTCAAGCAAATTATATTAATTGAAGAGTTCAAAAACTATGTCCATAGTGATGTTAAGTCTTATCTTGATGAGCATAAGATTGAAACCTTGGAAAATGCTGCTCGAGCTGCTGACAAATATTCTTTGACACATAAAGTTCCTTTTGTTAACAAGACTTCTACTCAACGGTCTTCTGGCAGAAAAGTATTTCCGCCTAATACAAGCCCTTCTAAAACTCAAACTAACACAACTTTCAAAAATCAAACTTCAGAGAAGCTTGATTCTAGATCCTTGTCTCTTCCGACGTGTACCTATTGCAAAAAAAGGACACGTTATTCTTGATTGCTATAAATTAAAAAACAGGCATCGGAATCAAGACAGACCAGTTCCAAATGCTCTTATTTTTAAGAGGTCAAGGTCACGGTCCTTTAATGAAAGCAATACATTTGTTGGGTCTAATAAATCCCAGTCTGATTTTATTATGAAGAATTATGAACCATTCATATCGAAGGGTTCTATATAACTCTTGGGTGATTCAGCCAATCCCACCCCTATTAAAATTTTAAGGGACACAGGAGCTTCTCAGAGTCTTTTATTATCAGGTACTTTGCCTTTTTCTGAGAAGTCTTCTTCTAATGAAAGTGTTCTTGTTCAGGGAGTAGAGTGCAGTTTTGTTAATGTTCCTCTCCATGGTGTAAATTTGTCATCAGACTTAGTGTCAGGACCTGTGACAATTGGAACAGTCTCGGTTTTACCCGTAGAGAACATTCATTTATTGCTAGGCAAATACTTAGTTGGAGACAAGGTTGGGGTTAATCCACTTGTAACTGACAAGCCTAATTTGGATCAGAAAGTTGATCCGATTGAAAAAGAATTTTCTGATATATTTCAAGTTTGTGTAGTTACCAGAGCTATGGCAAAGATAGCTCTTGAGAATGATGTTGATGAAAGCAGCATTCCTTTAGCTGAGACGTGTATAGGTCAGGCTTTTGATGAGGTCACTTTTACTCCTTGTTTGGATCAATCAGAAGGTATTGATCATAGTGATCCTCTTTTAACAACTCATTCTCTTTATTCTAATCAGGGTGATAAACGACAGTCACTTGTCGTCGAACAAGAAAAAGATCCTGAGATCTCCTCTTTGTTTCAAAGGTCCATAAGCGAGACTGAAGCCACTGAAGTTCCTGTCTGTTATTTCATTAAGAATGGAATTCTTATAAGAAAATGGAGACCTCCCGAGGTACCTGCTGGTGATGAGTGGTCGGTGAACTATCAAATAGTAGTTCCTAAACCTTACAGACAGGAAATACCTAATCTGGCCCATGAAACTCCTTCGGCTGGTCATTTAGGGAATAATACAACTTATCACAAGATCTTGACTCACTTCTATTGGCCAAAAATCAAAAGTGATGTTACCAAATACTGTAGATCTTGTCATACTTGTCAAATGGTAGGTAAACCTAATCAGAAGATACCTAAGGATCATCTACAACCTATTCCTGCCTTTGACGAACCATTTAGTAGAATTATGATAGATTATGTAGGTCCCTTACCCAAGACCAAGTCAGGTAACCAATGCCTGTTGACCATTATGTGTGCATCAACAAGGTTTTCAGAGGCAATTCCGTTGAGGAATATAAAATCTAAAACAATAGTAAAAGATTTGATAAAGGTTTTTTGCTCAGTATAGCCTTCCCAAATCTGTTCAGTCTGATCAAGGTTAAAAATTCATGTCTGAAATTTTCCAGCAAGTTATGTATGAATTAGGCATTCAGCAATTCAAATCTTCTTCCTATCACCTTGAGAGCCAAGGGGCATTAGAAAGATTTCATCAGACTTTGAAAGATAAGATTCGATCATATTGTTTTGATACGAATAAAGATTGGGATGAAGGCATTTATTTACTATTGTTTGCTGTTCGCGAATCGGTTCAAGAATCTTTAGGCTTCAGTTTCTTTGAACTGGTTTTGGACACACTGTGCGTGGACCATTGAAGTTATTGAAAGAGAAACTTCTCTCTAATGAAGATAATGAGATCAATCTTTTTGATTATGTTTCTGATTTTAGATACAAGTTGGCAAAGGCTTGTGAGGTCGCAAGAGCTAATCTGCACTCTGCTTAATCTAAAATGAAATCAAGATATGATAAAAGGTCGAAAGAAAGGAGTTTTCAGCCTGGTGATGGAGTCCTGGCTCTCTTACCAATGCCACAAAATCCTCTTCAGGCCTAATAGTATGGTCCCTACACACCTGACAGGAAAATTAATGACTTAAATTACATCATAAATACTCCTGGGAGGCGTAAACAATATCAACTCTGCTATATAAACATGCTAAAAGAGTATATTGAAAGAGATAGCCATGCTAAACATGTAATTAATTTAGTTGTACCTGTCCCACTCAGTGAAGGAATATCATCAGATTCTACTGATGTTGAAATGATGACTGATATTGAAATGACGAATCTTTGTAATTCAGAAATTTTGAAAGATCTAGACCAGAAACTTTCACATTTACAAGTGCAAGAAATAAATGAACTGAAACAGTTATTATTTTAATATGAGCACTTATTTCCAGATATTCCTACAAGGACAAACAAAATTTTTCATGACGTTGAAATTGAAATTTCGAAACCTATTAAACAACATCCATACAGGATGAATCCACTCAAACAGGAATACTTAAAAAAAGAAAAATTAATATTTGCTGGAGAATGATTTTATCGAGCTCAGTAAAAGTGATTCGAGTTCACCATGCATATTTGTTCCAAAACCAGATAAAACTTTTCGTATGTGCACTGATTATAGGAAGGTGAACAGTGTGACAAAAACTGATTCATTCCCATTACCAAGAATTGACGATTGTATTGATAAAATTGGGAATGCCAAGTATGTCACCAAATTTGACCTTCTGAAAGGATTTTGGCAGATTCCACTAACGGAAAGAGCAAAGGAAATCTCGGCGTTTGTGACTCCAGATGGACTTTATCAATATAAAGAAAGTACATTTCAACGTCTCATGAATATGATCACCTCTGGCCTAGAAAATTGTGATGCTTATATAGATGACGTCATCATCTACAACGACATCTGGATAGAACATCTAGCAACAATTCGAAAATTCTTTGACAGACTCATTGATGCATGTTTGACAATTAATTTATCTGAAAGTGAGTTCTGCTGTGCTAGTGTGATTTTTTTAGAACATATTGTGGGACATGGACAAGTAAGATAATGTAATAGCAGACGCTCTTTCCAGTGTATAACAATATATTATATCATATACACTGTAATTTATACGAGTTTTTTTTTAACCTGAGGTGTAAATTGGTTTGTGGTAAAAAAAATGTTGTATCATATAAACCTTTCTTTTTATTTTATGGGGGAAGGTGTTACGTATATTTAATATAAGTCATTTATATTTATTTTTATTGTCCGTTTGTTAGATTAAAATTTGGCATTTTAAGTTTTAAGATTCGTTTTTTGAGGGGGGGGTGACCTTTACTTTACAAGTGAACAACAGATGTTAACCTCATTGTCTGACCTTGCTTCAGAGTGTAAACAAGCTTCTATAATGATTGGTTGATTCCAAGGACATTAGAGCTTTTTCTTTATAGAAATGATTGGTTGATTCCAAGGACAAAAGGGAGTAAAGTATAAACATCTTTCTAATTTAGTTGGGTCATATGATGTTTGCGTGATTTCTTGAACGTGATATTGTTCTGAGAGATTCTGGAAGGTCGTGATCCCTTTCTTATTTACGTAAAAAAAAGGTATATAAGTGATGTTTTGGAGCGAGATATTTAGTAGTTACTCTGGGATTTGGAATACAAAGATATGTGTGTTATTGTTTGAGTGTAAATTATTTCAAATTCGTTTGGGATCAAGAGGAATTTATTGTGTTATTTATCTAGAAATTACTTGTGCTCATTTGGATTATTATAAAACTAAAACTGACTTCATCACGTGACATCGTCGTCCATATTGGATTACATCGTCAAGATTCGAACCGGGAACTATTAGGACAATTTATTTTCAGGACTCTTGCAATTCCACTAGTGGATTATATTGTGTATTCTTTTTGGATTAATTTTGGACTTGATTCTCTAAAGAAAATATTTGTACTTAATAAATTGTTTGTTAATGTTTTACAAGCTTGTTATTTTCACTTCTTTCTATGTTGCTGCTTTTTCAAGCCTAAGCACGTAACAGCTATGGTGAGTTATAATTCTCATTTCTCGGTCAATCAATTTACGTGGACACTTGTTACATAAATTAATGACAACTCTTGACGCACGAAATGCATTATTATTGATTAATGTGTGCTTCCGCCTTTCAAAAGTATTTCAATAGTTTCAATTGTATGAGGAAACTATTGCGAAATTACTAAAGTAACAAAAACATAAATTGTGTATAATCAATCAATACGCATGATCTATCGTTAGTTTGGATATTAGAATTTCATTTACATTGACGTCCGCTTCGAGTCAGACAATAATGGTACGTAAGTTATCAATGCAGATTAGGATGCCTTTATTTGTGTCTAAATATCATTTCCTTATAATATAGAACAAACAAGTCTGATAGGATATTAGTCTCAGAGAAGTTTCGTTCATAATGATATTGCCTGCCATATATTACAAAAATGATGGTACGCGAGACAACAGATGCTTACACTAACTTCATTACGGGCATGAACACAACTATTGTATTCTCATAAAAGTGGGGGGGGGGGGAGACGTAGCATCTTAGTTCGTTTCTTGAGAAATCCGCAATTGCATGGAAAATGATATTTCCGGCATTCATATAATTTTCATATAGTTATACTTTTTGTAACGGAATGTGACGGCTGCACGTTCCAGTAGACTAATGTAAGTCCAATTACATAACGACTGACGAAATATCTGGGCAGGTTGATACACGATAATGCCAAAACACCTTCGCGGCTGAGGCCTAACACTAGATAGTTACCATGCACTTGTGACATCCGTACAGGAGAAACAATGTTGATGAATGAGCGATGACGCGACCCTATTTGAAATCTTGACTCCATCTTCGCTGGGATGGCTTAATTTACCACACGCGGAGGCGATAATGAATTGTCGATCTTATGTTGTCTGCGAGTTTGAATACTTGGCAACTACAAGTACTGATACAGACGCTTGCAATAATGTCAGAAATAATACCAGTACACAATGAGCTGTAGTTTACAAGGCATATTCGTCTGTGCGGGGTGTCCATTTGTGTAACAATGTTATTATGTTAAAATATTGTAAATGATATTGTAAATTATAGTGGACATATATGCATGTACCTGCCACACCCCACTCACTCTCCCTCCTGTATATCATGTGTATTGAGATTTAATCTCTGGTTTCTGGTTTGTTTTTCTCTAAAATGTTAAATGTCTTGCATCATTGATATAATTCGTATTTTATTTACATCGATCCTTGATTTTCGGTCATGTATGTTTGCACTGTTTAAACTAAAAAAGCTAACATGCATGTTTGCATTGTTGAAACTAAATAGGCTAACAGAATCGCAAAGGGTTCTGCAATTAAACAATTTTTTGGAAGAAAAAAATGTCAGATATGAAGCAGAAGAGAACATTATCTTGCAATCTCAAGTGTGTAAATATAGAATCGTTTGACAAGGGCACAAACTCTGTCAAAATGGATAAGGGAAAAATAGATATTCTACTAGGTGTAACTATTTCTAGGAGATTGTGTTCACGTAATGTGATAAGACTGAACTATATCGGATAGTTCCTAATATATGCCAATTATTTACGCTATCGTTAGTGAGTATCTATAATTAACAAAAAATGTTCATAGACATAATGTAAAGAAACTAACCACAAAAGTAGCATATTGATTATTATACGGTACTCGGAAAATTGCACCGGGCCATGTTAAATTGTTCTTGAGATTTAGCGGGTCGTGTTAAATGGTTCATGAGATATACCGGGTCATGTTAAATGGTTCTCGAGATTAGCCCGATTACACGCCAAATCTATTAGTCGATATGTACAAAGAATGATTTAAATAATATTTTAATCAAGGCTTAGAAAAGTGAGCTTCATCTCGCTTTGCCAAGATAGAAATTTAATTTTGCCTGAAAACTAAAGTTTTAATCAACCGCTGAGGTGCGTATTGTCAAGCGCCGTTCGATCATAGCTATTTCAAATTATTTTTCATGGAGTCAGTTCATTTATAAAGTATACATTATTTTTTTTTAAATGATACTTCTCAGTGCTTTAGCAGCAGAGTGTTTTGTATAACGTAGAGAATGAAAACACATCCATAAATTATAATTCTATTATTCTCCATTACATAGAATTTAAAGTTTTCTGTGCCACTCATATTTAGTAAAACAAAAATACCATATACTCCCTGGATCATGTGCTAGCTTGTATAAATGATATAACGGTAGGAGCTAATCAAGACTAGATATACGGCAAGGCGATCGAATAGACAACTGAATTTACTAAACATCACTGTCGAATTAGTCGTATAAGCGATGCGTTATATTAGCTATAACTCCGAGCCCATTATGAAATGCAGTCGACTACAAATGTCCAGAGGCGTAGCTATAGTCTTTGGAGCCTGGGGACAAGATTCATTTTTATGACCCACCACCACCACCACCCCTCCCACCCTCCCCAACTCTGAAACCCATTGTTTTCATCAATAAAATCACCATCACCCTATACAACCTATTTCAGAGCCCATTTTGGCGCCCCCACTAGTCTGGCGCCCGGGAACATCTGTACCCCTCTGCCCACCCCACCCCCACCCCCCGCTACACCTCTGCAAATGACCAAATGTTTACAGCAAAGTCCAGCAGTGATTTATTACGACTGCGCGTGTAAGTTTTTAAAATCTTTTGCTAACTAACGCACAATAAAGTAAGAAAGAAAGAAAAAAGTAAAACTGACATAAGTAATCAGCTTAGGAAATGGCAATGCATGATGATGATGGAGATGATGAGCTGACCTCAGATTACACGACAATATTTTGTCATATATATATATATATATATATATATATATATATATATATATATATATATATATATATATATATATATATATATATACTATTTCCAATTAAATATATATTTAAATATATTTAAAATTATACAAACTACACCGCATCAAGTGTATTAAACAAATACATAATTTACTGCAAGTTTTGTGTGTACAGTTAAGTTTAATGTTGAAACATAAAAAATTGTTCTGTGGCTTAAACCGTCTATAAAATTAATCGGAGACAAGAAGCCAATACAAGTATTTTTAATGATTAGTAGAAAGTATTTTCAATGACTGGGAGAAAGTGTGTGTGTGTGTGTGTGTGTGTGTGTGTGTGTGTGTGTGTGTGTGTGTGACTTAGACTTTTAACGTACTTTTAACAATGTTCCAGTTATATCGCTACGATATCTGCAGTGTGGCAATACAAAGTGATGTCTAGCACTGGGGCATCATGTTGCAGACATGTAACATGATGTCACATTATCCTAACACCAGGCCGACCAGTCCTAACACTAAGCTTCTAATGCTGAGCGCTTAGCGAGGCAGCTGTTGTACCAATTTTTAGAAGTCTTTGGTATGACTCGGCTGGGGTTCGAACCCACGACCTCCTGGATCCCAGACGGACGCTCTAACCACTATGACACCGTAGCGGTCTGGGAGAACGTCTTTTGAAATTAATGGAAAAGGCTGTATTAGCCTAAACACGAATAACAGTAAAAGTATATACGTTTAAAAATGACTTTTTTAAATGCTCAAATTATAAAATATATACCAGGAGAACAATACTTGATCTGCATTCGATCTTTCTATTACATTTTCTTAGATCAATTGACCAAATAGTTTATAATGTTTTTACTCTGTTAGATTTATCAATATGAATAATGTAGAAGTGTTATTATTTATCAATAGCAAATTACAGTGGCAACAGAGCAAAGCAGCTTGTTGAGACAAATATCTTACACAAAACATTTTTGTTTTTTAAAATTAGTTCTATGTTATTGTATTGTAGCTTTGCATGTTGGACTTTACCTTGATCAAAAGAAAGTTAATTTTCAACTTAAACTGAATTATTGATTATTTTCTGTAAACAGCTAATTCATAACTAACATTTTCTCTATGGGTATGGGTTTAATATTAGGATCATTATAACTTATAGAAAACATTTATTTGAGTTTGGGTCAATGCTATTGGAATTTGTCAAAAACATACCTGGCCTTCAGCCATATCGCTACGATATCTGCAGGGCGGCAGTTTATATTGATGTCTAGCACTGGGGCATCATGCAGCAGACACACGTTACGATTTCCGATCCAGACGCATTATCCTGACACCTGGTCGACCAGTCATAACACTAAGCTCTTAATGCTGAGCGCCGAGGGATCCAGCTACTAGTACCATTTTATAAGTTTTATATATGACTCGGCCGGTGTTCGAACCCGCAACCGTCTGCATCCGAGGCGGAAAAACCCTAGCCACTTAGGCTACATGAGCGGTTGTGTCCAGAAATGTATTTGGGCTGGAATTTTATTCGTGACATTATTTAATTCAAGTGATTCTTTTCTGGGAATACAAATTGCTCTTAACATATGGCAATATTGGACTTAAAGACTTGTTTTTCAACAAAAACTTTGTTTTGCAAAAGGATTCGGGCTACAACGGGCACATCAACACTTTCAGCATTGGATTTAATTTGAATTTACACTAAAGTTTATTCGGAACTTTAATTAACAGGTCTTTAGTTCTATTATTTTTTTCGCAATACCGTAAATTCTGGGTTTTTTTTTTACATTTTCACTTTGTATTCCAGAGAAATAAATAAAGTATTTCTCGAATTTTACTAAGACTGTCGCTTGTCACTTTCTTCTATTAGATATTTTAAGACCATATAATCGTAATAACATGGCAAAGAAAATCACATTTGTCGACATTATTGACCTTCCAAGGTACAACATGTTTGTTGTATTACAACTGAAGAGAACGATGGTCTAACAGTTAAATAGTTGTGTGGATCAAGATTAATTCTCTAGCCATTCAAATCGAACAAATATGAATTGAAAATCTGCAAAGGAATCGATACATTTGTTATTATAAAGAACTAAAACTTTGGGACGTACTAAGTTTGCTTATTAAATCAAATGTTTTTAATAATATAAAAGCACACCGAGAAATGGAGGTGATAAGGTCATGCAGTATGCCAAATGAACAAGGCAGCGTAGATTGAAATTAGCATTTTGGTTGATGATATATCTATTCCTATATCAATGCTAAGCCTGTACTAGGAGAGAGAGAGAGAGAGAGAGAGAGAGAGAGAGAGAGAGAGAGAGAGAGAGAGAGAGAGAGAGAGAGAGAGAGAGAGAGTGTGTGTGTGTGTGTGTGTGTGTGTGTGATTTGGATTGTTAACGTAGCTTTAGCAATTTGCGAGTTTTAGTAATGTCTAGCACTGGGGCATCATACCGCAGACATGTAACATGATGTCCCACCCAATCACATTATCCAAACACCAGGCCGACAAGTCTCAACAATAAGCACTTAAATATGAGTGCCATGCAAGACAGCTGTCACTACCGTTTTTAGAAGTCTTTGGTAAGATTTGGCCTTTGTTCGAATCCGCGACCTCCCGCATCCGAGGCAGACGCTCTATGCTATCAGAACTGTCTTGCACAGTAAAACAAACTCTTTTAAATCCATCCTATGACATTTAACTGTAAGATTTGTCACTGTTATTGTGTCTGTTATCTAGCTAAATTTCATGTAGTCAAAAGAAAATCAGCTCCATTTTTTTAACTTATAATTTACAGCAGGAACTATTGATTCTGATAAATGAGACTGAGGAAGGTGGGTTTTTTGGGATGTAGCGAAATCACTTACAGAACGAGGACAGACAGTGCCAACTACGCAAATTAGATAATATTTTATTAAAATGTAAAACCAATATTGGACACATTTCCCCCTAGCACTGCCACTCACGATCATAATGAAATAAATAAGGAAATAATATAAAAAATATGAAGTGATTTAATTTGTATTATTCGACCCCATTTCTATTGTTCAGTTCTGTTGTTTCGATATAAATGGAACTAACCAATATCCAGTTTTCCCCCCGCAAATCTTGAAACGTATATCAAACAAGGATTCAAGCCAAAAAGTGTACACAGTCTATCAGCCATATGTATTAAACACGAATTATCATCTGTACATGGCCACAATTCAATATTAATTGATTGTTCCATAACTCACAAAAAATGACAATGTTTTACATGCTCACGATTTAAACTTTCACCTACTTCGGCCAGATTGCTCTGCGAAGACTGTCTTGCGTACTCACTGGACATATATCTTTCTCTGGTCTTCTATCTTTAATAAACTTTATTTCCTCCCTACCCCAACCCCAACCACAGCCCCATTCCCCTTCCCTCATCAAAATATGCAGGAAGCTTGCATTTCCTCACAGCTAATCATGATTACAAGTCTTATCATAACATAGTACCTTCTTAGGTCACTTCCAATCATGAATTAAAGTTTTAATGTGCTGTAGTTTATTACATCTTCAAATTGCACTATTTTCATCATCGTACTTTTAAAAAATATATTGCTATTATGTCCATATCATTGTTAAATTCAGTGTAGATATCCGCAGCGTTAATACAGTATGGTCTTATAATAAGTAACAACAAAAATCGAAATTAAAAAGTTTTGTATAATTGAAAATACATTTTATTTCCTTAAATTACAACGTGAAGATTAAAGTACTTTGAGTATTGGGAATGAAATCATACACATTCCGAAATATTGTCAATTATCTAAAAGTTTCGAATAATCCGAATGAGTTCCAATGGAATTACGAATGCTGGTCTGTATCGTACTGATGTATCAACAGTACAGTATAATCACTATATGATCCCATAAAGGATTGAATACAGCTTGCTCTCAACTGTAATCGTATCCTAGCTTTCATACATATGCACATTGCAATCAAAGTTGTCAAATCATGACGTCAGAGCTTTTACGTCGTTCAAATCTATTATTTTGCGCTGCATTAAAAAAGTAATCAATGAAGTTGTTATGTGGTGTAATCTTCGTAAGCATTTTTATTTAATCAAAACTACTCCAGATACATTAAAGTAGTTTAGTAATAGAGAGAGCTGTAATTATAAAGTATGGATGCATTCATTCATTGACTGCTTCGACAAGGAGAAATTAAGATTTTCATATTTACAAAATTTACATGGTCCAGTGCTCATCTTTTTTTAAAAGTTATCCCGTCTCTCTGGAGCATTTCCCACGTAAATACATGTCTAAGATCTCCCACTTAAATCTCTTCCACCTCCGCACTTACTTCCCATGTCTCAGAGAACTCTCAAATAAACCCACTTACACCTCCTTCCTCACGTTCCGTGTCTCAGAGATCTTCTCGTTAAATCAATTTCCATCTCTTCACTGACTTACCATCTGTCCCATATATTCTACTCAAATCCCATTCCGCCTCTTGACTAACGTACCATCTGTCCCATATATTCCACTCAAATCCCATCCACCTCTTAACTGACTTACCATCTGTCCCATATATTCCACTCAAATCCCATTCCACCTCTTGACTGACTTACCATCTGTCCCATATATTCCACTCAAATCCCATTCCACCTCTTGACTGACTTCAGGTATTGCCCATAAACACTGTTTCACTTCCTCACTGACTTCCGGTGTCACAGAGTCGTAGAAAGAAACAACGGTGATATGATGTATCCCATGTTGTCCAGCGTTTTGCTTTCCATAGTCTCTCCAACTGATATTGGATATTGAATGCTCGTCTTCCAGCTCAGCATCATTTCTGTTTCCTACATAAAATATTTATCCTATATGTTCTTAAATAACAAAAGAATACAATAAAACATTTTGGAATATGAAAAAATCATGGCAATTTGTAAAAGTCATTTTCGCATGTAATGTAATAAATCACTTGAATTTGCACAGGTGGCTTTAGTAGAAGGATGTTGCACTGCAAATACAATTAATAACCATCAACAATGTTTATTCCAAAATTAGTACCTTTTACCGAACATAGATTTTACCGTTGCTAACAGAAATGATATAGACGATTACGTTGCTAATCAAAATGGCATAAGCGATTCCGTTGCTTATCGAAATGGCAAACGCGATTATGTTGCTAATCGAAATAGCATAAGCGATTCCGTTGCTAATCGAAATGGCACGAGCAATTCCGTTGCCAATTGAAATGGCATAAACGATTCCAGAGTTTCGGTTTCTTGAACACTAAAGAGATTATGACAGAACAAATGTGAGAACTATGACTACGATATTGTCTGATAACACATGTCCAATGGTCACGGAAAGGCATTGCAAATTTATCTAAATGTTTGAGATGGAAATGCAGCCTAAGTACATTTTCTAATTGCAATATATGGCCTTTTTATTTCATTGTAATATCAACATACGTTCGAAAAGATTAGGTGTTCTGTGAAAATTTATTTTAAATATGTTTAAGCTTAATAGAAGGTTACTCGCTTATTTTCCGTACTATACAAGTAAACAAAATTGAAATATATTTTAGACAAAAAAGTACCATCGTATTAAATTACGTGTCACGTTTCCAGGAGTAAATGCAAACATATAATTAATGTCCAGAATGCATTACTCCGAGAAACTGGTGTCTATAAATACACTGGTGTACGTAAATACACTCATGGAGAAATTGGTGCTGATTTATACACACGAAGGGAAATTGATTTGGATTAATGCACTCCAGGAGAAAGTGGTGTAGATAAATACGCTCAAAAATATAGTGTTGTCTATAAATACACTCATGGAGAAATTGGTGTAGATACATACATTTAGGGAGAAATTAGTGTACATAAATACACTCAGGGATAAATCGGTGTAGATATGTACACTCAGGCAGAAACTGGTGTACGTAAATAGACTCATGGAGGAATTGGTGTTAATAAACACACACACACACACACACACAAATTGGTTTGGATCAATGCACTCCGGGAGAATTAGGTGCAGATAAATACACTCAGAAATATATAGTGTCTATAAATACACTCATGGAGAAATTGGTGTAGATATGTACACTCAGTGAGAAATTGGTGTACATAAATTCATTCAGGGAGAAATTGGTTTAGATACACTCAGGGAGAAATTGATTTAAATACACTCAGGGAGAAATTGGTGTACATAAATATACTCAGGCAGAAATCTGTGTACATAAATACAGTCAGGGAGAAATTTGTAGCCATAAATACATTTAGAAAGAAACTGGTATGGAAAAGTACTTGCTGTATTTCATTATTTGTGTTTTCTAAAAATTTAGGGAATTTTCAGCCATTTCGCTAGAAACAAACAACTTCAAAATTATCAGTATAGTCACCAATTTTCCTGGCATTAAACAACAATTTTATAACTTCAATCTTATTGCTCACGAGGGATACTACTGGAAGCTTGGTAATAATCTTTCATATGGGCGAATCCAGTAGAATTAATACTAATTATAATGAAAAAGGCACCGGCAATCGCTGCAGGGACTCCAGGTGTGCAATAGTTAAGTTTTACTAGGTTGTTGGAAGCACTGTACCATTAACAGTCAATCGTCGTTCCTATGGCTTTCATTCAATGAACAACTTCTAAACCCATGTAGATTCTTAAAACATCACAAAACTGGGATAAGAAGAATATCCGCTTCTTTTACTATGGTGTGGGGGTTGAGAACGAAGAATGTGTCAGTTCTATCTATGAAAAACGCACAGGGTGATATTTAGTTCGCAGGGGTTGACATAAGCTAAACACTTGTGCATCTCAGCACGAATTGACACATTGATGATTAATGTTGCATTTGCTTACAAACATACTCACGTAATTAGTGTCACTGCATAGACATCGCAGTGTCAGCATGAAACGTGATGTTCGTGTTCAAACTACCACAATATGACATACCGAGCATTTTTGTTGGTTGCTTTCTTGTAAATGTAAACTTGTCATTAGTAAAACAAAAGCATATATACATTCGTGGAATTATCTATCTATCTGGAAGCCGCGATAACTCAGTTATTAGAACGTCTAATTCATAATACAATACTCTGGGGTCTAACTCATAATACAATACTCTGGGGTCTAACTCATAATACAATACTCTGGGGTCTAACTCATAATACAATACTCTGGGGTCTAACTCATAATACAATACTCTGGAGTCTAACTCATAATACAATACTCTGGGGTCTAACTCATAATACAATACTCTGGGGTCTAACTCATAATACAATACTTTGGGGTCCAATACCCGACCAGGCCAGCTACGATCTGCTGCACCGGTTCTCCTGTCAAAGGTGATTTGCTCTCATTTCCTCGAGATAAGGCAGCGAATAATGTATTAAATGTTATATTAAAAACATAACAACAAACAAGTTTCAATTTATCTATATACATACGCATTACTATCAATCACAACAACAACCATATATTGTTGTATCTACAAGTGTATTTATATGGTTTAATGCTAACATCAAAACAACTTAGCGTATTGTAATGTTTTAATCTATCTAGTTATTAATAAAGGCATGTTTTACATTTGAATGGGTTTACCTCCCTGTCTGGTTGTCCGTCTGTCTGATTGCCAGTCTATATATTAGATATCTGAAAAGGTGGTGTATTAATGCGTTAGAATCATACTCAATGGTTTGATATGTCTATTTTGTACTCAGTTATCTTTACACACTTAAATGTTTCAACTGAGTTTTTGATATACTTAATTTTTTAACTCAGTCTTTCTTATGCGTAAGTCTTTGAATTCAGTTGCTTTGTTTTTAACTCAGCGATATTTGCATACTTATTTTTTTCAGTAAATAAATACATAATATATAGAACAATATGTCCTGTTTCTGATTTATATTTTAAAAACTAATCAAATGGTGAAAATGTGACAATCGAAAAATGTAATCTTTAGACGTCATTCTCTGCAGTAAAACAATTTTTTAAATACCTAAAGTATAGAACTTGTAGGACATTTTTTTATAAACGTGGCTCCACTTCAATGGTCGTTAAAAGCAGGCTATTGTTAAGCACGATTATATCAACAAAATGCCGTCTTGTTTCGCAGCCATATTTAACGACTTGAAAATGATAAAACAAATGGCATGAAGGTAAATGTGCAGGTAATCAGGTAAATTACAACGTGACGAGTGACATATTTAGCTTTCTTTGTACTTACGGCTGTCATAGTGACGTGATGGTGTTTGAAGACACATTCAATATGTCTATCAAATTATTATATGAAAAAGTATGCGTCAACTAAGAAACTCTCTCTCTCTCTCTCTCACACACACACACACACACACACACACACACGCACACAAACACACACACATGCACACACACACACACACACACACACACACGCTGGAATCGATGTACAATAGTTAGTTTTACGTAGGATTTGCAATACAAGGTTCCTAGGGTCAATACCAAAACGAGTCAGCCTGTCTTTGTGAGAAGGACTTAACCCCCCAATTCCATGGGATGTTGTAGCCAATAATGTGTTGAAAATGAAGTTTTGAAACCATCAAGCAAATGTCTCTTTCGCACACAGCCTTACGCAATACAAGATTGGTATCTACACAAAAGGGATAGTAGCGGTCTCATTTTTAGCATAAAAATAAATTGTTGTTTACATTTGCCGCAGACTTAGGTGTGGACTAGGTACACGTTAAATGCGCAATTTTAATCCAATTTATACATTCTCGTTGTTTATATGTTTCAACGACATGGTGTGGCAAATAGATGAAACTGTTTTATTTTTGGTGCTATCGTTTAGAGTGCGGGGGAGATTTTATTTACTAAAGGTTTTATCTGTCAGTGTCACGTCATGATGTACGTATAGGGCAAGACACTGCTATCATGGCGAGTAATATCTTATATAGCTTTCGTTACACAGTAGGTATGTGCTCGGAATGAGAGAGAGAGAGAGAGAGAGAGAGAGAGAGAGAGAGAGAGAGAGAGAGAGAGATTCAAAACTGCTTTCATAGTTGAAATGACAGTTTCTTAAGGATATACCAACAGTTGTGATTTGTGCATACACGTTATAACATTTAATTTCAGACAAAGTAATTTGTACAATGCCACACAAAAAGTACAACCCACTCAGAACTATTAATCAGGTGCAATGTTTAAACTTTTTCTCTTGTTCAAAAGTACAGACCAAAATAAGGCCTCCGTGACGAGTTCAATAAAAATCTTGTCCTATATATTTTAAACCTACATACTTTCGCGGTAAATTATTTTAACGCTCTTTTGATGTCCAGCTATTTCACAGTTAATTTAGTTCTAGGGTTTTGCTACTTCTTGTGCTTTTTAACAAACAAAAGATTTCGCGGCTAATAAATATCGCGGATAGATTCGCCTCATGCATTATGCAAGAAAAAATGATGCCCACATTAGAGTACTCTTACGTCATTTATTCAGAAAAAAACAAGGATGGAAAGAAGGTGAAGACATAAATTGCATGTGAGAAAAATTATTTATCGGTGCAGTTTGAAAAACATTTGCCTACTTAAGAAATGTCATACAAAGGTTGAAGTTTTCTGAGTTGGTTAAAACTCGACTGTAATTTATTATGTGGGAGTTGAGTTACTTGTTGAAACATACCTTGACAAGAAGAAACATTGGGATTAGACTAAGACGTCTGGAACGACATCATTACAAACAAATACCTTAGAAATGTAAATCTGCAAAGATTCCACATCTCATAACATCAACAGAATACATTCTTAAGTTGTGACATTTAAAGTTTACTCCACAGGTACTTCTGTTTCATTTTAAGGTTATTTATCGACAAATTTCATACAGCAAAAAACCGATTTGAAATTTTATTGAAGCCCGTTTGTTTAATATTGTTGATTTTGATACCGCCTGTTTGTATCTGAAATATCACAACTTTGAAAACGTACAAATGATTCTCCTTTGGATCAAATTATTTGAACAATAATCATTTGTTTTAAAGCAAGTTGACCGTAAGAAATCCTAATACATTTACAAACTGTCTTCACACATGACTGTATCTGCCTAACAAGTATGTGTTTTGCATCGGTCCCCCAAAAATTGGTGGATGAAGAGATGCTGCTTTCCGGCACATTCTAGAGTGCATCATTTTTGTACGAGTCATTCATAGTTATATCTTTCCATAAACGAATGGGGGGGGGGGGAATGTTTGGTGTCAAAGTAAGACGGAAATGCAAAGGGCTGTTTGAGAATCTGCTAAAGCAGTTATATTTCGGCAAATCTTGATATTTTAATCTACATAGAAATGAGAGAGAGAGAGAGAGAGAGAGAGAGAGAGAGAGAGAGAGAGAGAGAGAGTTCTTGAATTCAGCTTTTCTCAAGGTTTTAGACCCTCACTAAGATATAAAAGATAAAGAAGAAGGAAGCTCACAAACAAGAAGGATAAATTTTACACATGGCAGTAGTGAAGTCGGGCATTAAAAAGGGTCCGGGCACCCTAGCCTCACGGTAAATTAAAATGGCGAAATATAATATAACATGGAGTGAATGGGGAATTGAAAAAAGCGACAAGAGTTTGGGGTACCATAGCCTCAATGAAATCCCAGTCAAAAAGGTCGTGGGCAAGACTGGCGACAAGGGCAATTTAGCATGGGGAAATATTTGGCCTTTCTAGCTACAAAAAAATATTGTTTATGTCTAGCGAAAACGATTCTCACCCATGCGACAGAGAAATCTAGCCGCTTTGTTAATTTTATTTTTCTTATCTCAAATCTCAAAGTGTTCTCGGGCTCCTAACTTCTTTTAAAAAAAAAGAAGAAAAAAACTCTTGTTGTCTTCGATATGCCTAACGTAGTTGTTCTAAACTCAAATACAACAATATAAAAGAAAAACAATGTAAGTTAAGGTCAATCCATGTATGAGAACATACCGTACATGTTGAGCATTTTTGTATTAAGCTAGTTCGTTCCACATTGCAGTGCCAGTTATATCCCTTTCGCAGCCCTAGCTCAGTTCATTTTCAGGCCAGCGTCATTAAATGTAGCTAAAGCAAACTAACTAGTTTTAAATACTTCGCATGAAATATATTATACAGTGTACTGTTAGCTACATTTAATAACGCTTACATGAAAATTGACTGTGCTAAAAATATGATACAATTCTCATGCTGTGTGAAATGAACTTTGAAAGAAAACACTGTTCCATGCAAATGGGCTTCATAGCCTCCCAACTTTCTTAAGAAATACGGAAAACTTAGTAACCACCATAAATGTGTTATGCCAAACATGCTTTATTCTGAATTTTGTTAAAGCATTTCTACTGTGCCCCAGTTGAATAAAAAATATGCCTGCAATATTTATTGACAAATAATCACTTGCCAGCCAGAAGGAATCTTTTATCCATCAACACAAGAATCCATAAAACAAATTTCACGGCAGCAATAGCCATATTTCCAAGACTGAAATATAAATTTTCAAAGAATCCCTGAACTTGAAAGTTTAGCACATGGGTCTTATTTTGGAAGGTTTTTTTAAAATACAGAGCTTAGTTTTTTTCTTCTATAAAATTGGACCTGATGAAATGAAACAGTTTCTTGTAATAAATATTGATTTTTTTTTAATTGTCAATTTCATATAACATTCTTATATTGAATGCTATATTACCTCATTACTATGCGACGTATTATGTTGTTATTTTTATTTTCACGCGTATAAACTTTGAATCGGATGCAACGGTCACACCACAGCCCTCATTAACGTATGTATATTCATGTGCCGCATGTAAACATTGAAAGGTGAACACTAGTGAAAAGGTCTATTTACTTTTAAGGAAAATCTTGGGTGAGATCAATAAACTACGTTGGGATTTGAACCGATACAAGGAAATCCCAGTCACGGGGGTTACATTGTATGTCTCCCCATGATGGCCAGCCTTGTGGGGAGACAAATAATTATATCTCCATGACTGGGATTTCCTTGTCTCGGTCCAAACCCCAACGTAGATTATGTATATATTGGGCCTGTCTAGGGACAAAAACTACTGGGCCTGTCTGGCGACAAAAATTCTGTGTCTGTTTAGCATCAAGGCAATTGAACTTAGGATTGTATAGCGACAATGGATTGAGACTATGGAGACAAAAGGAACGATGAAGTCACGGTTCAGGACATTGGCAACAATATCTGCTTGTTGTTACATATAGTTAGATACCCCGATCCGCCAGGCGTTATATAAGGCTATATGTCCGGTCACGCCACGTTGTATAGCTTTTCACGGCAATTCACGGACAATGCAAATCCTTTTGAAAAAGGCAGTGGCAACTTTGGGGACACTAGGACTTTAACATGGGAATATTCGTATACATGTTTCGCCATCACAACTGACTTCCATCATTGACACTCTCTAGTGCTTAACCTCGAAACGGGTGACAGTGACTGCTACATTGAGGTAATCGTTGCTGACAATATTGACCATTAAACGTTTTGGGTAACTGTCCTTGGAACAGTATATCCTCGATCTTGGATCAGAGTCCAGCGGCAATGGTGAACGTTTTCACTTCCACGCATCGTATCGGATACTTTGCGATCGTTTTGCTCAAAGTGTGGTTTATGTCGTTTCCCAGTTCAGGCAACACTTTCACGCGTCGTACGAAGATCCCGTCTTCTTGGATGACGGCTTTGTATTCATTGGTATGAACCATGAAATGGAAAACAGTGCTGCTAAGATTCAGTCTCAAGAAAATATATACCTCGTTCAGCAAATAATATTCTTCAACCACATGTCCAAATGCAAACGATCCATCAGTTCTTAACTACATCCTTCTAGTATTTTCTTTCGACGTTCGTTAGATTCCACATTGTGAGGATCGTCATCTTCTGTCCGGACTGTTTCGTTAAACTTGCTCACACCTGCCGTGTCAGGATTCCACACCACGCAGGTATCCAGATGAGTGTTTGTGGCCTCTTTTCCAGGTAGGCTCGGTAAGGGTAAGTACCCATGCTGCTGCTGACGAGTTTGCTATTCAAGGACAAAGCCACCTTGCTGAGAGAGGAATGCATGCAATTGCTGACGACATCTATTCTAAAATTGGTTCCAGGAACGGTGTCGTCCGTTCTGATCACTTTGACTTACAGGTACAGTAACTACTATTCAGATCGATGTAATCTTCGGGCTAACCTATGAGTTCAAATTCGATGCGGTTGAGGTTGTCAAAGAGGAGACGGGGTGAAATTCGACCCAATGAGATTTTTGCATCGTCGTCATAGTTGGTGTCTTAGCAATCAGATCCAGTTCTGACTTGGAAGATTTGCAAGAATATCGGGGCATCAATTTTTCTCTCTGAGATTGAATAATCAAAAATATCTAATTATCTTATGGTTCTTATTTTCTTAATCTTTTTAGCTCTGGGGTTGTGAAGTCATTTGGAGTGGTGACTTCGTTGTCATGTTTTACCAAGTCTTTGTTGTGGTGCTAGGGAAGCGGGAATGCCTGATTCAAAAACATCCAGGGCATTTATAAGAATTTCTCGTTGGCCCAAAATCTCTTCGTCATTTTGATGCAAAAGGGGACACTTTTGCCTGTTCTCAAGTAGGCTTCCTTGGAATTTTGTTTGTCAATGATGACATTATGGAGAAATTCTTTGCCATGCGTCAATGTGGCATCTTTCAAAGCGTGTAATCCTCGTATCACCAACGGTTTCAAAATGGGGGGTACCGAATGAAACTCCGATTTCAATATATCTCTTAAGTCATATCCTCACTGTCGAACTACTCCTCGGTACACAGTATACTTGACTTACACGTCCTTAGAGAATCGTTTTCGAAAATGTTTCACTGTGTCGTTCCTTTTACTGAATGAAATATTTTGTCCCAGATCAACTTTTATAGCAATGTTGACACTGCCGAAATACGACGTACTGACGGGTAAATAGTGAGGATTTCCACCTTTTTCGTCATTAGTCCCAGCAGAATCCACCTTGAAAGGAATGCCACACAGTAACGGTACGGAGGTGTGTTCCACAATGTTATACTCCAACACATCGATGTTCACAAAGTTACAATTTAATCCTTGGTTCAATTTTACAATGGGAATTTTTACAAAATCCTCGCAAAACTCAAGTTTTGGAGATGGGTGGCATGAGGTCATCCAAGTCGACAAATAATTAAGGTCAAAATGTAAATGACAGCGTGACAATGTTTTGCCGTCCGAACATTTCATCACTAGGAGACGAGGCACTTCATGGTACTCAAGGGTGGCGTTTTGTTTGGTTTTGATCAAGGCTTTGCCAAACAGCGAATTGAATCTTGCAGTTATCATGTCCACCAGATGTTGACAGATAAAATAATAGCCAGCAGGATTTTTCAAGAGTTATATGTACCGTGGAGTATTGGGGAATACATGTCGCTTTATAGAGACACCTAGAGTTTTGTTTTCGTTCAAGTATTGTTGCACTTGGTTGTTCAGAACTTCATCCTGATAAGTATTTTGTGATTTGCAGCGACATTTTTTATTTATGAAGGGTGAATAACTTTCAGCAAAGTCACTTCCCAGTGGGCTTTGTGATCCGATTGGATGACATGAGGTAATTTGTCCGTGAAACAACACAAATTTTTGGTGTGCCGATAGATCCCGTAATGTTTTTTTCAGTTACAAAGAGAAACATTGCTGAAAGTGGTTTTCAGGGATCTTTGGACTGACTAATTGATTGATTGAATGTTTTTTTATACGCGCACCAGCACTTTTAGGCTATTTAGCACATACAATAGGGTATATGTATAAACGTTTAAAACTGGTGAAAAGTTTAATATGTACCAGCGATATAAAAAATCAAATAGTTGAAAGTAAAACGATAAGATGGCAACAGTAAAATATTAAGCTTCCCGATCAACGGGAGATGTAAATGGTGTATGTTAATAAGGAAAGATGAAAGTTGTTGAAATAAGAAGCGGTATTTACATTAGATAAAAATGCACTAGCTGTGGAAATATAAGTTATGGTTTAAAATAAATGTTTGTTTCCTTCATGAAATGAATAATGCAAGTGATTTATATAATCAAAACGTTCCTTCATGTCATGCACATTATAATATTAATCACACGTAGGTTGCAGGTCAAACCAATCTGTCATAAAATGCTTAACAGTGAATGGTTTCTTGTAAGTAACGCACTCTGGTCCATCTTCACCTTCTAGTATGTCGTAGTGGGTTATATATGTATGACCAGTTCGAACTCTTGCAATGACTACCTCCTCCCTAATGATGGTTATGTTGGAAGGAGTCCATTTTCCTAGGTGATGGCTTGATGCCGTGAAGTTTGTTATTTACCGCATCATTCAACGATGCCTGTCACGTACGGCGTAAAGACTCTTTAATACTAGGTTTAAAGTCAGTATATGATATTTTAAAATTAGATATTTTTTTTAGATATGGTCATTTTAGCAGCACGATCTGCTTTTTCATTACCTCTAATACCAATATGGCTAGGTAGCCAACATTATAATATATTGTCGGAGGTACTCAGCTCAGTATTGTTCACGATATTGAGTAATATTGGGTTCTCCAGTGTTCTATTGTTATGTGACTGAAAAACTGATAGTGAATCAGAGAAGATAACGCTGTTTAAAATACGTTTGTTTTCGATATATTTCAGGACAAGGTCTATTACTCTGGTTTCGGCTAAAAAACTTGAAGTATCATTTGGCAAACGATACCTTGCAGTTGTGTTTGCCACTAACGAAGGCTTCAACAGCCTTTTTCTCATCATTTGATCCGTCAGTGTAAATTCTAGTGTAGTTTCTAAATTTGGTGAGGCGTTCTCAATAAGAGTTCTGGAAGATGGGAGGATTTGTCTCATATTGTTTCCCATCGTAACAAATAATTTTGGTTGTTTCGGAGACAAACGTGTTCTGAATTGTAGAAAGATCAATTTCGTTACTTTCAAGGCAGGATGGTATTCTCATGCCAAATCAAGGTATGACATTTGGTTTATTATCGTACAAGATTTTGTATTTGGTTTGAAAAACGCCAGAATATGCATGTTTCAGAGGGTTCGATCTTAATTTGAGAGCATACAGTGCAGAAAGTATTTTTTTACGATGTGCTAAAGCTTGTTCATTCGCTTCAGCGAGAAGGTTTACACATTGGGATGTCTTAAATGCTCCCAGAGCGAGTCTTATTCACTGATGATAAAATGGGTCAAACATCTTTAAATACCACTTCCTAGCTGAACCATGAACAATGGTGCATCGATAGTCTAGTTGGAGCGGATAAACATTCTATATAAATTGCGGATGAATTTTCTAGCAGCACCCCAGTCAGTGTGCGCTAATACACTAAGTAGATCTAAAGATCGTAAGCATTAGCTTTCAAGTTCTTATTGTGTGGAATTCCGTCCAGCGTGAGTTTAGTGTCATCCTGATGTCTTCGTAACTGACAGAAATGCATACACACGATTTTCTATTTCGAGAATTAGAAACCATTAGGGCTGGGTCAATTTTGAATTTTGTTAATATTTTCTTGTATTTGTCTTTAAACTGTATGCATGAGCCTTGATCGATAACATATTAGAAAATCATCAGCGTATAACGAGCAAATCACACCAGAAGACAAACACTTGGTGATGCTATTTTTATATTAAAAAACGTCACAGATAAAACACTGCCTCGAGTACACCGATCTCTTGCTCGTTCATATCTGAGATGGTAGAACAAACTGAAACTTTGAATTCTCTGTTTGAAAGAACGTTTGACATGAAAGATGGAAGACGGATTTTTAGACCCTTATCGGGCAGATCGTCAGGTTATTTAGTATCCCGTACTTCTTTTTCTGATAAATGCGTAGCAAATAAATGTTTCCAGTCTAACGAGATCATCGTTAGTACTACGGCCATAACGAAAACTACTTTGGAAAGGAGATATTAAATTGTTCCTTTCGAAGTACCATACAACCCATGAATTGATCATTCGTTCCATGCTTTTGCACACATAGTTTATCAATGCAATGAGTCGATAGCTGTTAAGATCTCCGCTATCTTTACCTGTTTTGGGAACTGGTATAATTGTGTTCGTGTCCTGCAGATTGTTATCACGTTTAATGCGAATTCTATGGACTGCATTGACACTTTCATTTTTCATCCATTCAATGATGTCTGTGCCGCTGACTCCAACAAAGTCACAACGTATCACGCCCTTGGACGTACTGAGTGCGCGTGTGAGTGATTGAGGTGACTGGAGTATCGATGACAGTTTTTATTTTCTTGATATTTTCTGTCTGACCTCAGAATAACAATTTCTGAAAACTGTATGTAGTGACCGCTAGTAGTAATGGGGGGGGGGGGGCTGTTTGGTGTCAATGTGAAAATACATACAGACCCCACCGGGGCTGTTTGGCGTCACGACGATTCCTCGTGGTTACTTTACGAACAATACCTACAAATACATTATGGTGGCTTGTTTAAATATCCACAAGAGACTCGTAATGTTAAAAGTCTTGCGCTTTCATCTGGATACTTCTATACCTCAACGGGAAAAAAGAATCGTCAACTTTTAGGTACTGAAGATGTGTACAACAATGTGTGTGTAGCTTGTTACCTACACCCTCATTAGACAGATGAGATGTATGTGACTTGAAAATTTGGGATTTTAAGTCTTGGACTAAAGAAGTGGCCAGTGATGCTCGACAGTTGTGATCCTAACATCCAACATCCAGTCAAAACAAATATTGTTAAAACCGGTTAGTAAAGTATCAGAAAAAGAAGAAGAACGCGAGACCGAGGACAACCACTCATTTCAGTAGAGGACTGTCGTGGACATTAGAAAAGGCCATTCCAACATGGGGACATGTGTGACTACAAACTGAGAGACTCTAAGAACGTCACACACTACAACTCACTCAGACACCTTAGTTACCAAAAACATCCTGGAAAATCATCCATTTTTGTAAAATTACTGATAAAAAAATGTTTAATAATTCCTTGGTAATAAAATAATTTGCTGAGATATTGAATGTCTAATTTATTACTATATTTTTTTTACCAATGTCAATTTATTGTACATATATGGTAAAAATTTTAGTAATAAATTAGACATATTTATTGTACATATCATTTGATTGCAAAGGTGTGCAAAAAGATCAATTAAGCTCTGTTAACTGACATACCTAAATTGTACATATCTTTATGTTGAGCACTTTATAGACAAAATAGTGGCAGACCTTTAAGAGCACTTTTTTGTAGAAACTAGTGACAGACATTTACCATTTTGTACAGTGTCATAATTTTATGTTGAGCACATTGTACAGAAAACAGAAGCAGACCTGTATGAGCACTTGCACAGAAAACAGTGGCAGACCTTTATGAGCCCATTGTACAGAAAACAGTGGCAGGCTTTTATAATGATGAGCACTTTATACAGAAACAGTGGCAGACTTTTATGAGACCATTGTACAGAAAACAGTGGCAGGCCATTATAATGATGAGCACTTTATACGGAAACAGTGGCAGACTGATATCAGCATTCTGTACAGAAAACAGTGGCAGACCTTTGTGATGAGTACTTTATACAGAAAAATGTGGCAGACCTTTATGAGCACTTTGCACAAAAAACAGACGCAGGCATTTGTTTAGCATATTGCTTATCCTCTTGTCTCCAGTTCATTTTTCCAAATTATTTTACATTATTCTTAAAAACAACAGACAAATAATTATGTGATGCCATTTTCTCAGCTTACTAGGGTATGAGGGGTAAAGTAGCAGTTGGGGTGAATGCACTTTTAAAATAGAATAAACCAGTGACAAAATATTAGAAAGTACAACAAAACATTATAATTACCAATTATTTATTGACATTAAAATATTTTTACAGATAAATATAAATAAAGATGGATGGAATGTTCTGAGATACAAAAGTGTTTGCTTTAAAGTTAAGTTTTCTAAATTTTGTGTACTACATTAAGGAACCAATTTGAGGCACCTGACACAATTCTAAAGATTCAAGGATAGTTAATCAGTAAAAGGATATTCACTAACAGTTAAACATCCATTATTAGGGCTTCTCAATAAGTCCTCCATTACTCAAAGACAGTTAAACATTTATTTTTCTGGCTTTTCATAAAGTCCTTCATTACTCAAGTTAAGATCCGCAATGGGTCTCCTAAAACAGTCAATTGATAAATAACAAGCCAAGAATTAAAGAAGAATTTAATTCTTAACAAGCATTTGTCTCATGTAAATAGTTCGAAGACCATTTAAAGATGTTAAGAAACAAGAGTTCCTAGAAGGGACTGATGCTCTACTAGCTAAAAAAATTCACAGAATAGCATGATAAGACCCTTTCCTCCTGCTAACTATTTAGCATGAAAAGTGATTGCTGTTGTTACTGTAAAACTCAAAAGGGCAACAAAATTATATTCTCAAATGGGCAACAAAATCATATTCTCAAATGGGCAACAAAATCATATTTTAAAATGGGCAACAAAATTATATTCTCAAATGGGCAACACAATCATATTCCCAAATGGGCAACAAAATCATATTCTCAAATGGGCAACAAAATTATATTCTAAAATGGGCAACAAAACTATAATCACATGTCTGAGTAAACATGTTCATACGATACATGTAAAGTACAAAGTTTTTATTAACCTGACATCATGGATAGCAGATCACTGAAATTGTTTCAGACAATGATAAGACATAACCTACTTACATCTGGTTAAGATATAACCATGTTAAGTTTGGCTAAGTTAAAACCAAGTTTGATTAAGATGTAACCAAGTTTGGTAAAGATTTAACCAAGTTAGGCTTGGTTAAGATATAACCAAGTTAAGTTTGGTTAAGTTATAATCAAGTTAAGTTTGGTTAAGATATAATGAAGTTAAGCTTGCTTAAGATATAAAAATGTTAAGTAAACAAGTAGTATTTTTTAAAACAAAAATTAGACAAAGTTATTGAAGTGTATCATTCAAATTATTCTTCAGATATAAATGTAAACTTGGTTTGTTAAAAAAAATCACAACTTTCTGTACTGAGTAGGAGTAGTGTTAAGGAGACTTTCAAGATGGCCACCACAGTGGTCATATCGGTGCCACATTGGAACCATTTCAGTCTTTTTACCAAACATCCAGTGTCATTATGACCATCTTTTCAGAAGGAATGATGGTAAGAATTTTAAGATAGCTATTTAGGATGTCCAAGAGACAAAATTTAATTTAGGATCAACTAGACCTTTTAGATGAATGTGTATGGAAAGTATTAGGTCAGGAGGAGTGGTAGAAACAGATTTGTGGTAATGGATGTTAGTTACTGGTCAAACTGCCATCAAATAAGCTCTTTTGGGCTATTACCATTAATAAGAATTAAGGGACCTGTCTAATTTTCATGTCAAACTTTAAACCAGTCTATTTGTGACTAATCTAAAATTACAGAACTAGTCTGTCATCCTCAAGAACTGCTGGCTGTTTTTCTCCATAACCCGAAACACCTCCTGCCACCATAACTCCACCACGCTTCTCATAACAAAATCTCTTTATCTCCAGGAGTCGCTCAACATCACGCCACATCTTCATCTGCTGAAGTGAGGGTTCATGATTTTCACGAATTGATTTCTGCTGCTCGCGTAAACTCTTCCCTACATTTTCTTGCTCTTGTATCTTTTTCTGATAGATTTCTCTGTTAAAACAATCAAAAGATCAGATAAAGTCATTTTATTGCAGCATGCATTTATGTGCCACCTGCTAAAATATGGCAACAATTTAGTGTCAATGAGTCATGGTACAACAAGATGATAGTGAATATGATGAGAAGATAGTGAATACAAACAAAAACTGAATACATTATGGTGAATATGAACAAAGAATGAATACAAAATAGTGAATATGAACAAAGAATGAAAACAAAATAGTGAATATGAACAAAGAATGAAAACAAAATAGTGAATATAAACAAAGAATGAATACAAAATAGTGAATATAAACAAAGATTTAATACAAAATAGTGAATATGAACAAAGAATGAAAACAAAATAGTGAATATGAACAAAAATTAATAGAATATTGGTACTGAGAATCTCCCATTGTTTTGTTATGTTCATACACTTCTTGGTACTTGCGCACATTAAGTTATGTTCTATGTGGTTGACTTATCACAAGGTCCTAATTGACAGCATCTGACCTGGCACATTCAAAATCATATTTTAAATTGAGTCATAATTCTTGGCAAATTATTGATGGAAAAAAGGGGGATTGCTATTTTCTCTTAATACAAGTATTGTTCTGACATATGAATGGGTTTAATTGAGAAAAGGATTGCACAAAGCAGGTCTTTGGAGGAAAAATATTTCCTGTGATTGAAGCATTGTATGGTGCTTTAGTAAGACGGAGACAGATTTGGTCTTTTCTTATCCCCTAAAAACATGTATCTTTTCCGTTATTAGCTACATTCCTCTGCCTGTTAAGTCTGTTCTCCTGTTCCTAAATGCAGGGCTGACAATAGTCTGTGATTAAAAAGAAAAAGGACCTAAGTTTAAGATGGCAGCATTGGTCAATTGGTGAATCAACTGGACTGACCTGGTGGGTGCAAATTTGGGCAATCCAGGGCCCAAATGCTTATATGCAAATTTATCTGATACTAGAGGCATCTCCAACATTATTATTTTGATATGCCAATATAATGAAAATATGTACGTTTAACTTGTCTGTTATATCTACATCAAATTCTGTCAGCAAATTGAAAATGCAGACTTATCTATAACAATAGGATTAACATCTATGTTTCTGCCTGATTTATACTACTTCATTTTTGACCAATTAGAAACCATGGAAATTATAAACTGAATGATGCATACATGCCACCCACCCCAAACCAAGTTGTTGTTATAGAGTTTAACGCCATTTTTAAGCACATGATAGGCTATATATGGCAGCCAGTATTATTGGTGGAGGAAGAACCCGGGAAAAAGCCTGGAAAGAACCACCAAACCCATGAGAAGCTACTGGCAAGCTTTCTCACATAACTACATAAGTTGAATCTTAGACTCGAACCCATGCAGACAGAGGTGAGATGGCAGTGATCTGTAATGAAGAGCGCTTTAGACCACTCAGCCACTCGGGGCCCCCCCAAACCAAGTAGTATCAGTGTAATTCATTATTATTGCTATTATGAGTGTAATTCATTAGTATTGCTATTATAAGTGTAATTCATTAGTATTGCTATTATGAGTGTAATTCATTAGTATTGCTATTATGAGTGTAATTCATTATTATTGCTATTATGAGTGTAATTCATTAGTATTGCTATTATGAGTGTAATTCATTATTATTGCTATTTTAAGTGTAATTCATTAGTATTGCTATTATAAGTGCAATTCATTAGTATTGCTATTATAAGTGTAATTCATTATTATTGCTTTATTATAAGTAGATTTCATTGTTATTGCTATAATAAGTGTAATTCATTATTATTGCTATTATAAGTGTAATTCATTATTATTGCAATTATAAGTGTAATTCATTAATATTGGTATTATAAGTGTAATTCATTATTATTGCAATTACAAGTGTAATTCATTAGTATTGCTATAATAAGTGTCATTCATTATTACTGCTATTATAAATGTAGTTCATTATTATTGCAATTATAAGTGTAATTCATTAGTATTGCTATTATAAGTGTATATCATTAGTATTGTTATTATAAGCATAATTCATTAGTATTGCTATTAAAAGTGTAGTTCATTATTATAGCTGTTATAATGTAATTCATTATTATACATTATTATAGCTATTATAAATGTAATTCATTATTATAAGTGTAATTATTGCTATTATGAGTGTAATTGTTGCTATTATAAGTAATTACTGCTATTATAAGTGTAACTCATTCTTATTGCTATTATAAGTGTAATTCATTAGTATTGCTATTATAGGTGCATATCATTAGTAATGCTATTATAAGTGTAATTCATTATTATTGCTATTATAAGTGTAATTCATTACTATTGCTATTCAAAGTGTAATTCATTAGTATTGCAATCTTAAGTGTATTTCATTATTATTGCTATTATACATGTAATTCATTATTATTGCTATTATGAGTGTAATTCATTATTATTGCTATTATAAGTGTAATTTATTATTATTGTTATTATAAGTGTAATTCATTAGTATTGCTATTGTAAGTGTAATTCATTATTATTGCTATTTTAAGTGTAATTCATTAGTATTGCTATTATAAGTGTAATTCATTATTATTGTAATTACATGTGTAACTAATTATTATTGCTATTTTAAGTGTAATTCATTATTATAAGTGTAATTCATTATTATAAGTGTAATTGTTGCTATTATAATTGTAATTGTTGCTAGTATAAGTAATTACTGCTATTATAAGTGTAACTGATGCTATTATAAGTGTAATTATCACTAATAAAAGTGTAATTATTGCTTTTATAAGTGTGAAAAAAGCGTACTCTGGGTACACATTTTGGGGGCTATTTCTGAATACATTCTAATACATAATAATCCTGTTAACCTAATGCCTAGTTATGTTAGAAACATTGATTTTCATTTTTACTCTTGTATGAGTAGTAGAACATGTTTATTTGTTTTTTTTGTTTGCTCAACAGCCCATTGTTTTTGTATGGAAGCCACTCTTTATTCTAAATGCTCATTTTATCCTATTTTTTGCACAGGTTCACCTGTCTGTGTGCAGTTCAGACTGGTCTGCATTAGGTATATGGCCAAAAAGTATAAAATGTGGACGGTAAATCTAATTGCGACCACTGGCGAAATTTGGTTTGAAAACATATTGGGTCCAAAAAATTAGGTTTTTCCCTCTGTATTTTGTAGTGCAACTAATACGTCCAGATTATTTGGTATCATTTCAGAGCTAAATCTATCTACGATTCTATAATAACACCCACTTTAGTGTACTGCACATGACCTTGATGTTACAGAGCTCAGAAGTAGACTACTACCTCCTGACAAGTAAATGCAGCACCAGGGTTTAAAGAGTTAATACCATTCTGTGCAATGTGAAAAGAGGTGATTATACATTTGTATCATGCTGGTGTCATGTTCGTGCTGGTGTCATTTTCTAAGTTAATGTTAACTTTCTTTAGAACTGTCCCAATAAAATATACTTGGGACCCAGGGACGGCACTATTTTTTATTAGATATAGCCACCCAAAGATGCAATTTATGTAGTCAGAGTACCATATTATATATTTTTTTAAAGTATCTTTTCTTGGTACCATGAATGTTTAAATGGTACACTCATAATAAATTATACATGAAGAAACATTCCAATTATACAGCCAGTGATTGCAGAATTCTGTACAACACTTCAGCACAGACTGGTATGCTAGCTTTTCTTCTCACTGGTTTTCAAAAAGAGAAACATTAGACTGGTTTTCACTGACAGAAAAATTAGACCAGTTTTTGCTGTTAGCTACACCTGAACAAGCATGAGAAAAATTAGACCAGTTTTTGCTGTTAGCTACACCTGAACAAGCATGGTAACGAAATTGTAAATGTCAACCTGATAAACCAGTGTCCTGTTCATGTAATGCCAAACCTATAAGCATCTCCAATTTTCTCCTCAATTATACACCAATCTCAAAAATATCTCCTGACAGCCACAACAAAATCATTCTAAGAATTCCTTCGAAAGCTACTGTACAGGGGAAAAATAAATTCAGAAAAAAAAACCAAGACAGATGGACATTCTGGAGTCAAAGCAAATGTAAGAATACGGGAGTTGACTGTGTCAAAATTATGTTTCTTCAATAAAGATAATGTTGTAGCTGGACAAAAATGCCACTAACCTCATCAGACCTTCTGCTGAAAATTTCTTTATTTAAACATTTCATCTTATAATGCATCTTTATTTGCAGATTGAACGATTGATGAGAAGTGTTACCTGAATGTTTTCTTGCGTGCAGACATGTCATGAGAAGTGTATGCCTTCATCTCCTCTGTGACCCTCTGTTGCTGAATATCCAACATTGCCATCATGCAGTTCAGATAGTGATACCTGGACTCCTCCTGAGTGCACTCCTCATGAAAAATACGCACCTCCTGATAAAAATTCAAATTAACAGAAATAAAATTAATTCAAAGATTATAACCAGGTTTGTTCCTCACCAATAAAATTTGTCTTTTCTTTTCCTTAACATGTCAAATCAATTACACATGAATATTAAAACAGCTTGATCTTCTCTGCTTTTGAAAACCTTCAGTTGTTTTGGGGGTATTTTACTCAAATGTGCAGTTTGTTTAAAGTGTTCCAGCACAACAAAACCCGCAAGTTTTTAAAATCTTATACTGCCTATAGGAATGTCCTGGTAAAATTGAATGAAACATTATAGCCTAATGTTCTGCAAGGATGACAATATAATCCATCAGGGCAAAGGGCACTCACTCTGTAAGGATGACAATATGATCCATCAGGGCAAAGGGCACTCAAGGTTCTATTGAACAGTTAGCTTAGTAATTTTCAAGCTGTTACTTCATGAAATAAAATAGCAGTGAATGGTCAATGTATGTCGTTGACTTTTCACTGTTCAAGTTTTAGTTCAAAGTTGATAACCAGGTCCAGAACCTATTCAGAATATTGAATATAGGTCAACGTGTCTCATATTTATCAAAACTAAACTCTATGAAATCATCTTACTCATTTTTATGTAACTTAGATTATGCTGCATGATTTGTTCAGAGTTCTAGCTTTATCTCAGATGCCAAAAGTTTTATCTCAAATGCCAACAGTTGCAAGAGCTTTATCTTAAATGCCAAAAGTTTTATCGCAAAAGCCAAGAGCTGCTTACCTTTTACAGCTAGCAAATATACAGTTCTGCCCATACGTTTTCCATACTGAATACTGCTTAGCTCTTACCTGTTCTAATTTGGACATGTTGCTTTCAGCACTGAATACAGTCCAGCTCTTACCTATTCTAATTTGGACATGATGCTTTCAGCACTGAATACAGTCCAGCTCTTATCTATTCTAATTTGGACATGATACTTTCAGCACTGAATACAGTCGAGATCTTACCTGATCTAATTTGGACATGATGCTTTCAGCACTGAATACAGTCCAGTTCTTACTTGTTCTAATTTGGACATGATGCTTTCAGCACTGAATACAGCTTAGCTCTTACCTGTTCTAATTTGGACATGATGCTTTCAGCACTGAATACAGCTTAGCTCTTATCTGTTCTAATTTGGACATTATGCTTTCAGCACTGATTACAGCTTAGCTCTTACCTGTTCTAATTTGGACATGATGCTTTCAGCACTGATTACAGCTTAGCTCTTACCTGTTCTAATTTGGACATGATGCTTTCAGCACTGAATACAGTCCAGCTCTTACCTGTTCTAATTTGGACATATTACTTTCAAGGCCTGCTGCTGCTGTGTCATAGGCCTGTTTCTTATCATTGTATTCACTTGCCAGGGACTGCAATGCAAAACATTTAACTTTGAAATGCCTGTACAGACTGTAAGAAAATGCATGTTGGAAAAATCCACATAATTTAATTATCTCTCTTTTATAGTCAAATATCCTGCAAGATAACATCCTTTAGTATTGGAACAAAAGACATGGTCACTCCTCCAAATCTGATAACTGATAGACAGCTGATTCATAACTAATAAATATACCTATGTGATATCTTGCCAAACACAAATGTTTTACCAAATAGTTTCCAAAAACATATCTAAACAGAAAATCATTGATGATATTTTCAGAAAGAACTCAAGTAACAGAACATTTTTCACCAGATTTTACTGAATAAATAAATTTACAGTGTTATAAAATTGTCATTGTCAGCCAATTTACAATTTTGGTACACACATAATCATTACAGTTAATGTGCTAGTGAAAACGAGAATAGTTCAAAGGTCTATTAATTCATTAATTGGGATTTCTCCCTAAAGGGGCCTGAATTCAAAGGTCCATTAATTCATTAATTGGGATTTCTCCCTAAAGGGGCCTGACTTCAAAGGTCTATTAATTCATTAATTGGGATTTCTCCCTAAAGGGGCCTGACTTCAAAGGTCTATTAATTTATCACTTGAGATTTCTCTCTCTAAGGCCTGAATTCAAAGGTCTATTAATTCATTAATTGGGATTTCTCCCTAAAGGGGCCTGAATTCAAAGGTCTATTAATTCATTAATTGGGATTTTTCCCTAAAGGGGCCTGAATTTAAAGGTCTATTAATTCATTAATTGGGATTTCTCCCTAAAGGGGCCTGAATTCAAAGGTCTATTAATTCATTAATTGGGATTTCTCCCTAAAGGGGCCTGAACTCAAAGGTCTATTAATTCATTAATTGGGATTTCTCTCTAAAGGGGCCTGAATTCAAAGGTCTATTAATTCATTAATTGGGATTTCTCCCTAAAGGGGCCTGAATTCAAAGGTCTATTAATTTATCATTTGGGATTTCTCTCTCTAGGGCCTCAATTCAAAGGTCTATTAATTTATTACTTGGGAATTCTGTCTATGAGGCTTCAGTTCAAAGGTCTATTAATTCATTACTTGGATTTCTCTCTCAGCAGCCTCAGTTCAAAGGTCTCTTTATTCATTTTTTGGCATTTCTCTCTCAGTGGCCTTTGTTCAAAGATCTATTAATTAAGTGAGATTTCTCTCTCAGGTGGCGCTCACCAGTTATTATGTACTTGTGAGAGAGCAAGGTGAAGTTGTTTGCATTTAAAATATTCACAGTGGAGAAAATGTTGGAATATCACTATGCTACTTTAACGTAATGTGGCTGACATTTCTTTGGATATTGTACTTCTGGAAATCGTACATGATCTAAGCACACTGCTAAATAAAATTACTGCTCCCTTGTGCAAAATAAAATCAGCCTGAATTAGTCTAAAGTACACTATCCATAGCAGCTATTAAAAAAGGGAAAATAAATTGTGCCAGACTAGACAATATCAGCATCTAAAATTGCAATGAATGAATTACCAAATATATAAAATGTATATAAAAAAGTTATTGGCTCTTATTTACACAATTTACCTCTGAAGTTCAGGAAGAGAAAATGACCAAGTGGCACTAGCACTTTTTTTAAAAGTTGCACATCTGAAATAAGGCTAAACTGTATACTTTATAACCCATATTACACCCATCAATCATACACCAAAATAATGGGAATTTAATGTTATTTTAAACTATACCTAAGATAAACTTGGTCTTTTCTAAATATCCAGTTGAACCAGTGAGGAAAGCTGGCAAAATTCTTTTTCTTTAAATCTCTAACCCTGTGCAAAATACGAAATTGTAGAGCGCCACCAAAGTAGCCTCAGTTCAAAGGTCTATTAATTCATTACTTGGGATTTCTCTCTCAGGAGCTTAAGTTCAAAGGTCTATTAATTCATTACTTGGGATTTATCTCTCAGGGGCTTATGTTCAAAGGTCTATTAATTCATTACTTGGGATTTCTCTCTCAGGGGCTTAAGTTCAAAGATCTATTAATTAATTACTTGGGATTTCTCTCACAGGGGCTTAAGTTCAAAGGTTTATTAATTAATTACTTGGGATTTCTCTCACAGGGGCTTAAGTTCAAAGGTTTATTAATTCATAACTTGGGATTTCTCTCTCAGGGGCTTAAGTTCAATGGTCTATTAATTCATTACTTGGGATTTCTCTCGCAGGGGCCTCAATTCCTTGATGATTGGAGCAAGGGCACTTTTCCGAGTTGCTATTTTTTGATTCAGCATTTTCACCATCTCAGAAATGTCTTCCAGCGTTCTACCCTTGGTTTCGTCAAGTTCCCCCTTCATGGCCGAGACTTTCTCAATGTTATCCTGGGTCTGACGGTATCCTGCCACACCATGTTTCTGCTCTACCACAGACTGGAAACATAAAGAAAAGAATAAAACTTCATTGTTTCACCTGTGATAATTTGTTATCTCCTGACCTAGAGCCTTCAGTTGGAACAAACAGAATACATGTGGTTTCTCTTGACCTAAATCTTACCAATAAATTACATGGAATCCTGATATGCTCTTAAAGCAACTTGAGCTAAACAAAGTTAAAATTGTGTTTGTTCCTCATCAATCCAAGTGATTTACATATACAAGATTCTTGAGTTCTTCCTCTACTATAACACACAACTGTAAAATTCAAACTTTATCAGAGAATATTTTATTAACATTCACACTAATGGTAATAGTTTCAATGATAGAGGGACAAGGAAGTACCATACATACTCACTTTTCAGTTGGGTCGTATTGCAAACAAAAATGATCCAAATCTGCCATTGTATAAAGTACTGGCTGATTAAAGTCTATGTTGCTGGTACTATAAATAATGCCCTGGCAGATTAGAGTCTATGTTGCTGGTACTACAAGTAATGCCCTGGCTGATTAGAGTCTATGTTGCTTGTACTACATGTAATGCAAAAGCAGATTAGAGTCTATGTTGCTTGTACTACAAGCAATGCCCTGGCAGATTAGAGTCTATGTTGCTTGTACTACAAGTAATGCCCTGGCAGATTATAGAGTCTATGTTGCTTGTACTACAAGTAATGCCCTTGCTTATTAGAGTCTATGTTGCTTGTACTACAAGTAATGCCCTGGCTTATTAGAGTCTATGTTGCTTGTACTACAAGTAATGCCCTGGCAGATTAGAGTCTATGTTGACAAGCTGCATATATCCAGATCTATCAGCACATTATGTTTATAAATGAAACTGAATTGAAACTTCAAACATCTGGACTTGAGAGAACGTTTAGAACTATTTGGATCAAATTCACTGTATTTTAAGTTATTACATTTTCTCTTTGTATTTTAAGGATATAAATTATTTATTAAATTTTACAAAACAAAGCTCTGGTTTTTTCTCCTTTATGTTACTTAGTTTAAGTATAAATAGCTGTAACAAAGTAAACAAAGCTTATATGAATTTATCTTTACATTAGTTCAAATTTGCAATCTCGTTCTTAAGATTTTATCATCTTTCAACATAGCCACATTCAATCTGACCCTATTTAACAAGTCGAACTTCAAAGGCAATTACCACTGTTTATTAACCATATTATTTATTCTGAATATGTTTTTGGGACATGATCTGGTTGGTATATACTTTCGAATTCAGTTTATTTCATGAATTTTAATAATGTATAAAGTAAAGTGTTATATCACATGCTACTCATGACCATAATACTTTGTACTCACCAAAATCGTGTCAAATCTTTGAAATTAAACTTTGTTTTGTTTCCAAGAATGCATGAATAATCGACATAAAAGTTTTAGAAATATGAATTTCTTTTTAAATTTATAAAAAGGTCAGTCATAAGCTGATAAGGAAATAGATATAATGACTGTTCATGGCTACAACACAACAGTACATATTTATCTATCACCATATACATGTACATATTTATCTATCACCATATACATGTACATATTTATCTATCACCATATAAATGTACATATTTATCTATCACCATATACATGTACACATTTATCTATCACCATATACATATTTATCTATCACCATATACATGTACATATTTATCTATCACCATATACATGTACATATTTATCTATCACCATATACATGTACATATTTATCTATCACCATATACATGTACACATTTATCTATCACCATATACATATTTATCTATCACCATATACATGTACATATTTATCTATCACCATATACATGTACATATTTATCTATCACCATATACATGTACATATTTATCTATCACCATATTAATATTATTAAATCTGAAATGAACTTCTCTAGCAAAATTAAATTATGCTATAGCACTTGATTTATTATCAACTGTCACTTTAGAAAATTCAATAGGTAAAATTTGGAAGCACCATTGCACTGCAAGATAAGTAATAACAATGTTAATTCGACAAAAAGGCATATGCACAAAAACTGGAATAATATATATAGTTTGAGCACAGCTTTCTCAAATATTCTGTATCATGCAGCACATTATTTCAATGCATATTATAGGCTTCTCCAACTCAAACATACCATGGTCATATTACATTATATAGTTTATCATTGACATCACCTGTCAAAAGGTGTCTGCCAGGGCATGGCAAAAGACTGGGATTTATAACCTTGATACCCATAGGTCTTACACAGAGGCTGATGGGAAAAACCCATACATCTTACACAGAGGTTGATGGGAAAAACCGATAGGTCTTACACATAGGTTGATGGGAAAACCCCATACATCTAACACAGAGGTTGATGGGAAAAACCGATAGGTCTTACACATAGGTTGATGGGAAAACACCATACATCTAACACAGAGGTTCATGGGAAAAACCCAGGTCTTACACATAGATTGATGGGAAAAACCCATATATCTTACACATAAGTTGATGGGAAAAACCCATCCATCTTACAAAGAGGTTGATGGGAAAAACCCATAGGTCTTACACATAGGTTGATAGGAAAAACTAATACATCTTACAGAGGTTGATAGGAAAAACACAGGTCTTACACATAGGTTGAAGGGAAAAACCCATACATCTTACACAAAGGTTGATGGGAAAAACCCATAAGTTTTACAAAGCGTATGATGAGAAAAAACTCATAGATTTTACACACAGAGTGTTAATCATTGACTTCGTCATCCCGAGTGGCTCAGTGGTCTAAAGCACTCAACATTACAGATCACCGCCATCTCACCTCTGTGTGTTCAAATCTCAGGCTCGGCCAATGTGGGTATGTGAGAAAGCATGCCGGTAGCTTCTTGTGGGTCGGTGGTTCTTCCTAGAGTTTTCCAAAGGTTCTTCCTTTACCATTAGGCTGCCATGTATAGCCTATCTTGTGCTGAAAAATGGCATTAAATCCTATAACAACAACAACAACTGTTTATCTCCGAAATGGATATGCAACACTGAAAAGACTGGAAAAGATGTCAAAACAAGAAATACCAGTCTGGAACATCAGTAATGGGAGAAAATGCCAAGAAAGTGCTAAACACAAACATTTAAAATATGTATCATTTAAATGACTTGACATTACACTACTTTTATGGCTATTTACTTAGGAATCCTATTAATGTTCACCTATGTATTCAATTCCAGCCCCAACGTATAGAATACTATTTAAGACATAAAGCCATCAATGTTAGTTTTGATGCTGAGATTGATCATAATTATTTTAACGTAAGCCATACATTATTTATGATACATGAAAAACAAAATTAGTATAGGGACAAAATTTTCACCCTAAATGACATTTAAAAAAATCATTGAAAATGCAGATAATGACCACTGACCAGTTGCCTGTTGATATGTTCATCCCGTTGTCTGAGAATTTCCTCTGTCCGACTGAGCACACCATTCTCTGCCCTCAGTTCAGCCAGCTCCTGACGCTTTTTCTTGTAGATGGAGCTTTTACTGCGTAACTTATTTACGTACCTCTTGAACTGGAAATATTCAAAGGAAAATGTTATGCTGTGTAATAAAAGTTTAAAAAAGTCATAGGAAATTTTCTTTAATTTAGGCCAAAAAAATAGAAATAACATATTTCAAATTCAAATTTACAATTTTTGAGTACAGAAAACATAGTACAAAATTAATTTAAAGACATTAATTCAAACAATGTTGGGCAGAAATATTCAGAATTTATTAAATGTGGGGAAATGTTTTGAAGAATTTTAAGATTTGCATAAGTTCTTTAATTGCAAATAGCAAAAGTCCAGTAAAATTATTTGGAGTCAAATAGCTCTCATGTGTAACATCTAAGTTTATCCCCAGCATTAAAGTAAAATGTAAGTAAATATGTGAGGTAAGTAAGCACTTTACAATCTACATAAACAAATAACTTTTGTTTCATCTGTACATCCAAAATATTACATTAGAGTCAAAGATTCCCAAATGAAACCAGTGGAGATTATAAAAAAGTACTCTTGCCGAAAATGCCACACCAAACAAAATGCGTATTTGGTAATTACAACTACATAGACTAACTTCCAACATTCCCTTGTCTATCTGTAGGTTTAGTGCCCAGATGACCACTACAACAGGTTGTACTTTACAAAATATGGGTAGGTTTTGTGTCAAGATGACCACTACAACATGTTTTACTATACAAAAATATGGGTAGGTTTGGTGTCAAAATGACCACTACAACATGTTTTACTGTACAAAAATATGGGTAGGTTTTGTGTCAAGATGACCACTACAACATGTTTTATTGTACAAAAATATGGGTAGGTTTTGTGTCAAGATGACCACTACAACAGGTTTTACTTTACAAAATATTGGTAGGTTTTGTGTCAAGATGACCACTACAACATGTTTTACTGTATAAAAATATGGGTAGGTTTTGTGTCAAGATGACCACTACAACATGTTTTACTGTACAAAAATATGGGTAGGTTTTGTGTCAAGATGACCACTACAACAGGTTTTACTTTACAAAATATGGGTAGGTTTTGTGTCAAGATGACCACTACAACAGGTTTTACTGTACAAAACTAATTTTGAAGAATAATCTATCAGTTTTATTACTTAAAGTAAACAATAACAACACCTTAAATCCATGACTACATTTGCTTACTAGCCTAAAATAGTTAATTATGTCAAATGGTCTCAAAAAAGATCAAACATCAAAAATCTATAACCAAAATGGCATCATGGCAGGAAATGTAGAAAGCCATTCTATTTACAACTTCATACAATGTGTTAGATACATAAATAGCCTGGAAAAATGACACATAGAAAAACATTAAATCAAAGATACATACAAACAGATCATACAGATACATACTATTGGATCATACAGATACATACTAATAGATCATACAGATACATACTATTGGATCATACAGATACATACTACTGGATCATACATATACATACTAATAGATCATACAGATACATATTATTGGATCATACAGATACATACTATTGGATCATACAGATACATACAAATAAATCATACAGATACATACTATTGGATCATACAGACACATACAAATAGATCATACAGATACATACTATTGGATCATACAGATACATACTAATGGATCAAACAGACACATACAAATAGATCATATAGATACATACAAATAGATCATACAGATACATACTATTGGATCATACTGATACATACTAATGGATCATAGAGATACTAATGAATCATACAAATAAATAATAATGGATAATATATATACATACAAATATGGATTATACTGATATATACTAATGGATGATACAGATGCATACTATTGGATCATACACATACTTAGTAATGGATCATAAAGATACATAATATTGGATCACACAGATACATACACATGGATTATACAGATACATACTAATGGATCATACAGATACATACTATTGGATCATACAGATACATACTAATGGATTATACAGATACATACTAATGGATCATACAGATACATACTATTGGATCATACAGATACATACTAATGGATCATACAGATACATACTATAGGATCATACAGATACATACTAATGGATCATACAGATACATACACATGGATCATACAGATACATACACATGGATCATACTAATAAATACTAATGGATCATACAGATACATACAAATATATCATACTAATACATACAAATAGATCATACAGATACATACTATTGGATCATACAGATACATACTATTGGATCATACAGATGCATACTAATGGATCATAGAGATACACATCTCTCTCCAGAATACCAAAGCATATCTAAAGAGTTTCCTCTAAATCCATAAATATGTGGAATCAATTCTTTATATAAATTGATTAAATGTGTAGAATTGATTAAATATGCCAAGTTTATTTGATTAAATAAATAAATAGATTAAATATGTAAAACTAATTAAATGCATAGAATTGATTAAATATGTAACAGAGAGTTGATTAATATGTAAAGTTGATTAAATACATAGGATTAAATATGCAAATTGATTAATTTTAAGGGTTGATTCAATTTATAGAATTAATTAAATATGTAAATTGAATAAATACATAGAATTTATTAAACACCAAGAACTGATTAAAACTATCAATATATCAATTGAGGAGTTTATATAATCTTAGAATTTTAAACTCTTGGAAAGACAGGGTCCATAACACTAAACCATGTGTTTCCTATGATAGTTGTTCCATTTCAGAATTAATATTACCTATCATGAATGAAAAAACTTCTAATTTATGGAAGCTGTCAGTAAAATGTTCATTAGCATGAGATAAAAAGTTATTTATTTGAACTCTATTATCATGTCATTAGATAATTGCTCAAGAGTTTGTTTAACACACTATATGCCATATGTCAATCTTCATATCATTAGATACTTGTTTATGACACTATATGCCATATGTCAATCTTCATATCATTAGATACTTGTTTATGACACTATATGCCATATGTCAATCTTCATATCATTAGATACTTGTTTATGACACTATATGCCATATGGCAATGTTCATATCATTAGATACTTGTTTATGACACTATATGCCATATGGCAATGTTCATATCATTTGATACTTGTTTATGACACTATATGCCATATGGCAATGTTCATATCATTTGATACTTGCTTAACACACTATATGCCATATGGCAATCTTCATATCATTAGATACTTGTTTAACACACTATATGCCATATGTCAATCTTCATATAATTAGATACTTGCTTAACACACTATATGCCATATGTCAATCTTCATATCATTAGATACTTGTTTAACACACTATATGCCATATGTCAATCTTCATATCATTAGATACTTGCTTAACACACTATATGCCATATGTCAATCTTCATATCATTAGATACTTGTTTATGACACTATATGCCATATGTCAATCTTCATATCATTAGATACTTGCTTAACACACTATATGCCATATGTCAATCTTCATATCATTAGATACTTGTTTAACACACTATATGCCATATGGCAATGTTCATATAATTAGATACTTGCTTAACACACTATATGCCATATGGCAATGTTCATATCATTTGATACTTGCTTAACACACTATATGCCATATGGCAATGTTCATATCATTAGATACATGCTTAACACACTATATGCCATATGGCAATGTTCATATCATTAGATACTTGCTTAACACACTATATGCCATATGACAATGTTCATATCATTAGATACTTGCTTAACACACTATATGCCTGCCATATGTCAATCTTCATATCATTAGATACTTGCTTAACACACTATATGCCATATGTCAATCTTCATATCATTTGATACTTGCTTAACACACTATATGCCATATGGCAATCTTCATATCATTAGATACTTGCTTAACACACTATATGCCATATGGCAATGTTCATATCATTAGATACTTGCTTAACACACTATATGCCATATGGTAATGTTCATATCATTAGATACTTGCTTAACACACTATATGCCATATGTCAATCTTCATATCATTAGATACTTGCTTAACACACTATATGCCATATGTCAATCTTCATATCATTAGATACTTGCTTAACACACTATATGCCATATGTCAATCTTCATATCATTAGATACTTGCTTAACACACTATATGCCATATGTCAATGTTCATATCATTAGATATTTGCTTAACACACTATATGCCATATGTACATTTATACTGATACCCTAGGGTATAAACAGGAATTGAACAAAATAATTTGTGCTCATTCTTACCTCATCTCCTTTGAGTACCTCCTCACCATTAGAGGTCTTAGCCAAATCTCGTTTCTCTTCCACCTCATGCATTAGATGTGCATATTCATCACGTACTTCACGCAAAGCCTCTGCAACAGTCTCCTTCTTATTAGCAATGATAGCTGCCTATAAAAAAATCAATCAATCAATCAATCAATACAAAATGTTATAATGCTATAATGTGAGTGAAAGCATCGTAGTTATATTTGTAGGTAATGGTTATCTTTCATAACCCAAGGGAATTTTTAAGGAATATACAAAATGGGTCACAAACTAGTCTAAAGGACTATGAGAAAGAAGTTTTCCTTCTTTAATTCTTCAATCATTTAATTCCAACTATAAAAGTTTTGTAGTTCAGAAAAGTGACAAATCACAATAAATTTTCAGATGCTAGATATCAGAGATGAACATAATGTAAGTGTACAAAGTTACACGTCATTTATAAATTTGCTTTCCTAAGCAAACATCACGTGATTATAAATGAACATAACCTTTGATAATGTTTTTGCTATGCAACACAAGAGATTGACAGGTAGTCTGCACAGTTTGATATGGTTTTCCATCTGATTTTGATATTATGTAACTCCTTTGTGAAAACTGTCACTGACTTAGCTCCCATGATTTATTTTAGTTCTATGTTCAGCAGCAGTCATACCTGTCACCACTTCTACCATAACTGGTATAAACTTTCAGGGCAAAACTCCAGATTATATATAATTACTAAAACCTGTCTAACTAGCAATTTTGACTTCCATCAAACTCTGAATTAGGCTTGAAAATGCTAAAGTAATTGGTATAAATACATCTTGTTTGCAGACCTAAAGTAAGTGATTATGAAGCTGAGCAGTCTGTAGTACTGTTCTTTCATATTGTCACCCCATAAACTTTAAAGACCTGTGAATTATGAAGTCTTATTCTATTTAATGTTAGAAAAATTGGAAAATATGCACATGCAAAGTAAAACCATAAAATAATCATAATATATTCTTTCAGTTTATTGATGTGGTAAATGACAAAGAGCTGGTCACTGCGGAATAGTGATTTTGCCAATTTTGTCGTTTTATATCTATAAATGTTGTGACACTGAAAATTATGTACGTTTTACATGCACATAAATCTTGGGCAACAAAACAAAAAAATTTGTTTCATGTCCCAAGATATGCAGTCATCAAAGCAGATCTGCCAACCCTGATGAGTGCATCTCAGTAAGGCAGTTTATTGTTTTCTGGAAGACTGACCTGTTTTTAGTAAGGTGTAACAAAAGATCAATAATTGCTATCGTAAAGCTGGAAAACGTAATTGAAAAGTTTGATGCATCGACGATAAGCAACATGTTCAAGAAAAAAGTTTGTAAAGTATGTGTAGACTTTTTTTTACCACTAGTACAATTATGCAAATTCTAGTTCCAAACCATATGCAGCTCAATGCTTTGTTTCTATCTCTCAACTTTGAAATTCTTTTCCATTTCATATGATGACAGCAATCATATCCCTTACCATGAGACTGAATTCTTTTCCATTTCATATGATGACAGCAATCATATCCCTTACCATGAGACTGAATTCTTTTCCATTTCATATGATGACAGCAATCATATCCCTTACCATGAGACTGAATTCTTTTCCATTTCATATGATGACAGCAATCATACCCCTTACCATGAGACTGAATTCTTTTCCATTTCATATGACAGCAGTCATATCCCTTACCATGAGACTGAATTCTTTTCCATTTCATATGATGATAGCAATCATATCCCTTACCATGAGACTGAATTCTTTTCCATTTCATATGATGACAGCAATCATATCCCTTACCATGAGACTGACTCAAAATGGCACATGATGTCCAATAAATGAAATTGTGTCCTTTCCAGCTTTCATTCACAATATATGTCTCTCCCAAATCTATATTCCATGCAAGATTACCATATCCTTCCTTTGACCCATCCTTTAAATTAAATCATCACCGATGTAAAATGTTCACCATTCTTAGTTTGTTCATGCTATAAAAACAATATCTGAATTAATCAGTCTGCGTCTCTTGCCAAGACCAAAAGACAGTCAGCTTATGTGACATGCCTATCAAGAATAGAAAATCAAAAGAAACTGTAGGATTATTTGTCCTGACACATGAACTAAAACCTGGCTTTACAGAGTCAACACATTTTTAATACTGAATGAAGCCTGGAACCAATAAAACAAGATGTAACTTGTATCCCTTTTCAATGACAAACTTTTTCTTCAGAGATAGTTTTTATTCACAGGTAATTATATGACCTGTCACACATGACAAACATATAACAATTAATTCACACCATCCAACAATAGAATTACTCCAATAATATAACAACTAACTAACACCACCCAGCAACAGAATTACTCCAATAATATAACAACTAATTAACACCATCCAACAATAGAATTACTCCAATCATATAACAACTAATTAACACCATCCAGTAATAGAATTACTCCAATCATATAACAACAATTAACACCACCCAGCAATAGAATTACTCCAATCATATAATAACTAATTAACACCATCCAGCAATATAATTACTCCAATCATATAACAACTAATTAACACCATCCAGCAATAGAATTACTCCAATCATATAACAACAATTAACACCACCCAGCAATAGAATTACTCCAATCATATAATAACTAATTAACACCACCCAGCAACAGAATTACTCCAATCATATAACAACTAATTCACACCACCCAGCAATAGAATTAATCTCTGGCTCTGTACCCTAATGATAAAAACTGCCTTGCTTTAGAATTTAACATATTCACACCTTTGTTAAAATGACCAGAGTTATGAGTGTAGAGCTAAGAAATGACTGCACATCGATCTTCATTTATCTAAAAAATGCCTTCCTCATGAAGCAAAAATTAGGTTTGCACTAACTAAATGGTTAATATAGATATGCTCCAGTGACTTATTTAGGTATGTAGAAACTATACTTTGTTAGGAAGCATGTGTTCAGTGACTGGAGATTGACCAATATATACAGGTAATTTATATAGGAAATTAGAATGGCTGTTGTGAACAGGTAACTGCTGAGTAATGGTGGACCACTATGACAGGTTTGATTGTATGTAGTCTTTCTCATGAAAGATTTAAGAAATGGTAGATGTGCCATGTAAAATGTCTTGACTGTATGTAGTCTTTCTCATGAAAGATTTAAGAAATGGTAGATGTGCCATGTAAAATGTCTTGACTGTATGTAGTCTTTCTCATGAAAGATTTAAGAAATGGTAGATGTGCCATGTAAAATGTCTTGACTGTATGTAGTCTTTCTCATAAAAGATTTAAGAAATGGTAGATGTGCCATGTAAAATGTCTTGACTGTATGTAGTCTTTCTCATCAAAGATTTAAGAAATGGTAGATGTGCCATGTAAAATGTCTTGACTGTATGTAGTCTTTCTCATAAAAGATTTAAGAAATGGTAGATGTGCCATGTAAAATGTCTTGACTGTATGTAGTCTTTCTCATGAAAGATTTAAGAAATGGTAGAATTGATGTGCCATGTAAAATGTCTTGACTGTATGTAGTCTTTCTCATAAAAGATTTAAGAAATGGTAGATGTGCCATGTAAAATGTCTTGACTGTATGTAGTCTTTCTCATGAAAGATTTAAGAAATGGTAGATGTGCCATGTAAAATGTCTTGACTGTATGTAGTCTTTCTCATGAAAGATTTAAGAAATGGTAGATGTGCCATGTAAAATGTCTTGACTGTATGTAGTCTTTCTCATCAAAGATTTAAGAAATGGTAGATGTGCCATGTAAAATGTCTTGACTGTATGTAGTCTTTCTCATGAAAGATTTAAGAAATGGTAGATGTGCCATGTAAAATGTCTTGACTGTATGTAGTCTTTCTCATCAAAGATTTAAGAAATGGTAGATGTGCCATGTAAAATGTCTTGACTGTATGTAGTCTTTCTCATCAAAGATTTAAGAAATGGTAGATGTGCCATGTAAAATGTCTTGACTGTATGTAGTCTTTCTCATGAAAGATTTAAGAAATGGTAGAATTGATGTGCCATGTAAAATGTCTTGACTGTATGTAGTCTTTCTCATAAAAGATTTAAGAAATGGTAGAATAGATGTGCCATGTAAAATGTCTTGACTGTATGTAGTCTTTCTTATCAAAGATTTAAGAAATGGTAGAATAGATGTGCCATGTAAAATGTCTTGATTGTATGTAGTCTTTCTCATCAAAGATTTAAGAAATGGTAGATGTGTCATGTAAAATGTCTTGACTGTATGTAGTCTTTCTCATCAAAGATTTAAGAAATGGTAGATATGCCATGTAAAATGTCTTGACTGTATGTAGTCTTTCTCATGAAAGATTTAAGAAATGGTAGAATAGATGTGCCATGTAAAATGTCTTGACTGTATGTAGTCTTTCTCATCAAAGATTTAAGAAATGGTAGAATAGATGTGCCATGTAAAATGTCTTGACTGTATGTAGTCTTTCTCATAAAAGATTTAAGAAATGGTAGATGTGCCATGTAAAATGTCTTGACTGTATGTAGTCTTTCTCATCAAAGTTTTAAGAAATGGTAGATGTGCCATGTAAAATGTCTTGACTGTATGTAGTCTTTCTCATAAAAGATTTAAGAAATGGTAGATGTGCCATGTAAAATGTCCTGATGACCAGGACCAGTTGGTTATATACTGTTCTATGAGTTCATTTCATTTCATTATCAATTTGTTATTATTATTATTGTAGCTTCTTGTTGTGACTGAATAAATTAGACTGAATCCATATTTTTCTTGTGGCTTTTTTGCTTTTATATTTCTTGTGACTGGATTGATCTGATTGAATCAATATTTTTCTTGTTTTTTTTTTTTTGTTTTTATATTTCTTGTGACTGGATTGATCTGATTGAATCTATATTTTTCTTGAGGCATTTTTGTTTTTGTAGTTGTGACTGGATTGATCCAATGGAATCCACATCTTTCTTGGGGCTTTTTTGTTTTTGTATTTGTTGGGGTATTGGGGTTATTTTATCTAGATACAAACAAGTTTTGAAAACCTCCAACATTTTTGCTAGCCATGGATGACTTGACTAATGCAAATATCAAATCCTGCCTCATTACCACCACAATGACATTCAGAGAAGGGGAATGAACTCTTACAATCATTTCCTTTGGTAACATGCATGCTGGATCAGACCTGTGTATGTCAATGTTTGAGATATATCCAGACTGTTTCATGCCTACAAACTAGGTTTAGAAACCATGAAAGAATGAATTCTAACTTGTTGCCTGAAGATTGACAGTTTGTCATCCATCGGTTCCCCACTTCTCATTCTTTTCTCCACAAGTTGATTGATTTCTGTGGTCAGTTCCCGAATCTACAGAAAAAAAAAGATAAAATTGCAACATTATTAATTTAAATCTACATTGTGTTTTAAATGACCTTTAGCAAGAATTACATTACTCTATACATTAATCTTAGCTTTCAAATTTTCTATTGCCATTTCTAGAGTTTTGTTCATATAATGCACTAACCTAAAACTAGTTACAATCATACAAAGTTTGAATAATGCTCTTCCCTTAAAGATACTGAGTATCTTTTGTGACATGTTTGATTCCCTTACAGTCACTGAGTATCTTTTGTGACAGTTTTGATTCCCTTACAATCACTGAGTACCTTTTGTGACAGGTTTGATTCCCTTACAGTCACTGAGTATCTTTTGTGACAGTTTTGATTCCCTTACAATCACCGAGTACCTTTATCACAGGTTTAAATCCCTTATTGAGTATCTTTGTCACATGATTGATTCCTTTAGAGTCACTGTGTATCTTTTTTCACAGGTTTGATACATGAGCTGGCAATGATTAGTGGTCATTCATCCAAAGCGTGTTTTTTTTCTCACTGGGTTCCAATCCCAATCACCTTAATGACATATGCCTATGAAGTATGTACATGATTTAATGGCATGTCAGCACAATAGTGGTTATATGGTGCTGATTGAAAGTTAAGTTGTAAAACTGAAAGGATGATTAATTGAGAAAAACTTTAAGAAGATTAAGTATTCCAAATAAATAAAGACTTTGAGTACTACATGAAAAAAGTATCAAATGTAGAATGTTAAAATTCTGTGCAATTTAAATAAAATAAAAGATAGAGGTCACAAAGGTAAATAAAATAAAAGATATATGTTACAAAGGTAAAAAAAAAAAGATATAGGACACAAAGGTAAATAAATTAAAAGATAGAGGTCACAAAGGTAAATAAAATAAAGCATAGGTTATAAGGTAAAAAAAGATATAGGTTACAAAGGTAAATAAAATAAAAGATAGAGGTTACAAACGTAAATAAAATAAAATATATTATTTTATGCTCAGCAGTGAATTACTTGATTTTCTAGTTAAAATAATATTGATATTTCACTGCAGTGAAAAAATAACAGTGAAAAAATAACAGTGAAAAAATAACAATATTTTTTCACTACAGGAACTACATTTTTGGGTTAGAATATTTGCTTGAAACGAGTGATTAAACGAGTGAAAGAGCAGATTTGAGGTAGCCAACGTATGTGAGCAAAAAATAAAAAGAATATTTGCTTGAAACGAGTGAATAACGGATACATTTCATCTCTTGGATAAAAAACTCTAGTATTTTCACTCGTGGCTTCGCCACTCGTGAAAATACTGAGTTTTTCATCCACTCGATGAAATATATCCGTTATTCACTCGTTTCAAGCAAATATCCTCTATTAGGTCACAAAGGTAAAAAAAATAAAAGATATAGTTTACAAAGGTAAATAAAAAATAAGATAGAGGTTTCAAAGGTAAATAAAATAAAAGATAGAGGTTACAAAGGTAAATTACTTCAGATGTTGAGTCAAAGTCAAACTTTGTTTTATAAAACACATTTTCTCAAGTGTCTAGCACATCCCGTATCAGACAACACAGGCAAGGTATGCACTCAGAAGGCATGCAGGAGTTGGGTATTTGTGCCCTATGCACAATCAGCTCTAAAATGTCAGATGTGTGTGTCCTTCACATGACAGGAGCATGAAGTCTGATATGCGTGTCCTTCACATGACAGGAGCATGAAGTCAGATATGTGTGTCCTTCACATGACAGGAGCATGAAGTCTGATATGCGTGTCCTTCACATGACAGGAGCATGAAGTCAAATATGTGTCCTTCACATGACACGACCATGATTCAGATATGTGTCCTTCACATGACAGGAGCATGAAGTCAGATATGTATGTCCTTCACATGACAGGAACATGAAGTCAGATATGTGTCCTACACATGACAGGACCATGAATTCAGATATGTGTCCTTCACATGACAGGAACATGAAGTCAGATATGTGTGTCCTTCACAAGACAGGAGCATGAAGTCAGATATGTGTGTCCTACACATGACAGGACCATGAAGTCAGATATGTGTGTCCTTCACATGACAGAAGCATTAAGTCAGATATGTGTGTCCTTCACAAGACAGGAGCATGAAGTCAGATATGTGTCCTTCACATGACCGGACGATGAATTCAGATATGTGTCCTTCACATGACCGGACGATGAATTCAGATATGTGTCCTTCACATGACATGACCATGAAATCAGATATGTGACTTTCACATGATAGGACTATGAAGTCTGATGTCAGAACTTATTATACAGTTGATATATCAGTAAGCAATGACAGAAGTAATAGTACCAGAATAAACTTTTTTATCTGACAACACACAGCTGTATTACTCTATATTTATGATGTGACACACTATGTTGGCCTGATGTAAATTTATACAAAAGGAGGAAACAACTCAGAAAGTACACTTAGTCATGATACATCCTGCATACAATATTTCAAAATGGTATTGCAAACAGTTCGGGATAAATGAAAGGCACACAAGAGTGTGATAGAATAACTATAATTTTCTGATGAATTGGATGGAGGAAGTGAGGTTTCCAAACTTAGTAGCAATTAGATGTCAACAACATAATGCTAAGTATGTGAAAGCAACAATCTTCATGCAATACCGACTGTCTTCGTAAGTTTAATTAGGTTAAATGTGCAAAAAGGACAAATTTCAATCATTATTTAAAACCTTGCTAGCAAGTATAGTGCATCCAAAATCTTACTTGTGCATCCAATTTATATGTTACAGGTTCATCAGTGAAACAAGGTATGTGTGTGTGTGTGTCTGTGTATGTGATTTGGACTTTTAATATAGCTTTAATGATTTTCCAGTCATGTCACTACAATGTCTGCAGTTTGAAAGTTTATTTTGGTTTCTAACACTGGGGGGGGGGGGAAGAAATGTAACATCAGGTCACACCTAGTCATATTATTACGCTAGGCTGACCAGTCCTAACACTAAGCTATTAAATGCTGAGCCCCAGGCGAAGCAGCTGCTAGTACCATTTTTTAAATGTTTGGTATAATTTGGCCAAGATTCAAACCCAATACCTCCTGCATCTGAGGTGGACACTCAAACCATTTAAGACACTGAAGTGATCTGCAACAAGGAATGGCTATGGAAAAGTTTCATAAAGATATGGAAAAGTTTCATAAAGATATGGAAAAGTTTCATAAAGATATGGAAAAGTTTCATAAAGATATGGAAAAGTTTCATAAAGATATGGAAAAGTTTCATACAGATATGGAAAAGTTTCATAAAGATATGGAAAAGTTTCATAAAGATATGGAAAAGTTTCATAAAGATATGGAAAAGTTTCATACAGATATGGAAAAGTTTCATAAAGATATGGAAAAGTTTCATAAAGATATGGAAAAGTTTCATAAAGATATGGAAAAGTTTCATAAAGATATGGAAAAGTTTCATAAAGATATGGAAAAGTTTCATAAAGATATGGAAAAGTTTCATAAAGATATGGAAAACAGTTGATATGAACCACAAGCAAAAATGGGATCCATGGAATACTGAAAGGAAGGACAAATGGGCAGGCTGAATCCCATATACCCTTACCTCTTAAGATTCAATGGAAATGGAAATGAATAATGACTAATATTTTGAAGAAAAAAGACAGAAGTTTACCTGACTGTGTAGCTGGTCCAGGTCTGACATACCCATAGCAGGTTCTGTAACTACCCGTTGAAGATCCTGAATGGTCTTTCTGCGAGAAGCAATGTCTTTGGGAAGTCGCTCTTTCACAATGTAGCTGTTTGCCCGTGTTTCCTCTTCAAGTCGCTGGAGCAGACCTGACATATAAACAAAACATAATTGTATTTTCTATATTGGAATGCCGAGAAAAACATGATCATATCTGATGGCTGGTCAGCATTACTTGTATGAATTTGAAAGCCCTCTGTATCAGAATGCTTTCAATCAAATTCAGTTTGTGAAGAACTGCCTCAATGTTTTTCCATTGTTTTTTTAGTGATAGCTATACCGTTTGGCTGTATTGTATCACATGTACAAATTTAAAAAGTCTTCATGTCAGGATGATTTCTAACATTTTTGGTCAAATTCTATCGAGCATTTTTGAAGAATTCATTCAACGATTTCTCTATTAGAAATGGCAGCCATATATGACCATGGATAAATATTGTTTGTCTAGACTTCAAAGGCCTTTAGGCTAGGATGTTGTCTCTTAAGACTGATCAAATTCAGTGGTTTTAAGGGTTTTATACTTTTAGCAGCAATATCTGATAGCAGATTAGTAACTTTTGTAAAACTCTGAAAGGTCTACACGCCAGCAGGTTTCATGTCAAATATGATCAATTTTTGTATAACTCTGAAAGGTCTACACGCCAGCAGCTTTCATGTCAAATCAAATATGATCAACTTGTGTATAACTCTGAAAGGGTCCCATGTCAGCAGGTTTCATGTCAAATACAATCAACTTTTGTATAATTCTGAAAGGTTTCCATGCTAGCAGGTTTCATGTCAAATACAATCAACTTTTGTATAACTCTGAAAGGTTTCCATGCCAGCAGGTTTCATGTAAAATACAATCAACTTCTGGCTCTTAAAGATTGTTTTATTTTTATTAACCGCAGCCATATTTCAGTGGTTGAGGAGCCAGGTTAAGGTTTATCTAGTTTTATAGCGGATTAGGATAATCTGTACAAATCTGAAAGGTCCTCATGTTTTCTGTCTGATTTGAATAAATTCTAGGCATCAGTTTTGAACAGGTCATTTAAAAGTGTGGACATGTCTGATGGCCGATCAGCATCACTTGTACAAATTTGAAAATGCTTTATGCCAGTAAGGTATGTCAAATTTCAAAATGCTCTAGGCCAGGAACCTTTTTGACAGGTGCATGATGCATGCAGGGCCACAACACAGCACACTATTTTAAATAATATGCAATTATTGACAGTGGGATGCAGGGCCACAACATAGCACACTATTTTAAATATGCAATTATTGACAGGTGGATGAAGGGCCACAATATAGCACACTATTTTAAATAATATGCAATTACTGACAAATGGACGCAGGGCCACAACATAGCACACTATTTTAAATAATATGCAATCGCTAACAGGTGGATGCAGGGCCACACCATAGCACAATATTTTAAATAATATGCAGTTATTGACAGGTGGATGCAGGGCCACACCATAGCACACTAGATCAGATAACTGATGAAATGAAGACATGATTGTAGATGAAATTCAAATTTAATATGTTACGTATATTTGATTTAAATCATTTATTTTTAAATGTCAGATCCAAATTTGTCATTTTGGGTTTAAAATTCATTAATTGGGAGATATCTATTCTGGAAAATTAAGGCTGAACTAGACTCTATTTGTAAACAACAGGGCTGATCTCATTTCTGACCCTGCTTCAGAGAGTGTCAACAAGCTTCTAAAATGATTGGCTAAATCCAAGGACACCTTTTTATTTTTAGTTCTTGGGGGTGAGAGGTGGATGATTTTCCTTCTGGATCATTCTATGTGTACGTCTTTTTATGATCTTACGTTCATTCCATGACCTTCCAGAATCACGTGACCCCTTTTGTTTACGAGGGAATTATATATATATATATATATATATATATATATATATATATATATATATATATATATATATATATATATATATATATAGCTGTGTTTGGGAAGTTAAAGGTAGTAGAATCTCTGGGCTTTAAAGTACTAGTTGTGTTTTGAGTTGTATTGGAATTTGTGTCAATTTGTTGGAGAAAGAGGAATTATTTTATTTATCTGGAAAAGAATAAGTGCTCATAGATTTTCATTTGGATTATTATAAAAAAATAAGAACTAACTAAATCATGTAATATCGTCGTCCATATTGCATTACATCGTCATGATTCGAGCCTGGAACTATTAGGACATTTATTTATCAGGACTCTTACAATTCCATTAGTGGATTATTTTTGTGAATTCTATATTGGATTATTTTTGGACTTGATTCTCTAAAACCGTAAGTTTAAATATTTTCTCTTATAAAAATATTTGTACTCAATAAATTTGTTTGTTAAATTTTACAAGCTTGTTAGTTTTCACTCTTTCTGTGTTGCTGCTTATTTGAGCCTAAGTACGTAACAGATAAAATCAGACATTTCAGTGTATAATTTTTTTCAAAAGTAACTTGCTAGTATATACCAGTTTGTCACAAAAAAAGGAAAGAAGCAGCAGAGAGGGTGAACAGACCACCCTTTTCAGACAAAAAATTGACTGAATCCTCAAAACGGAAAATAGTGCCTTCCTACGAAATCTCATATTTTAACCCAAAAAAAATAAGTCTCTATTTAGCAAACGGAGACTTTACGATTTTTCAATCAATTTTGGTCGCAACGATGTGGTCATCACCCTCTCTGCTGCTACAAGTTAACAAAGATAATAAATGATTTCAACCGAATATTTGATCGAGTCCGATACGATATCGTGTCCGAGGATCATGTAAATTTATTGTTATAAATCCGTGCGGGCTCGACTGAGCGTTACTAAAGAAATTTTTAAATTGATTGAAGTTCATATCGAAACACCATGTCTGCCAAATATTTCGTAACGTATGTGTATCAACGCCGTTAAACACAGCAAGAATATTACAGTTATCTCTGATCACTTTTGGAATCTGAGTGTAGCGTTGAGTGACATATATCACGTCGGTGTTTTTATGCCTGCCTTGGGAAAATATTCTAGCTGAGTTTTGTTGATTGTCTAACATCACATCGTCGTATACGACTAAATTGTTAATGCTCCCATCAAGGTCATCCACGGATGGCGCCTCGTCAATATCAGTTATAAAATCAATGGCGTTCTCACCCTTAATTTCTGATGCATTCTCATTAAAATCCTTTACCACTTCATAGCATCGCTGATCATCTACGCTAGGAGCAACTAAATACAACTTATCCCACTTCATCCATCTCACTATTAAATTGAGCAACAATTGCGTCTCGCCAGATCCAGATGGCCCGATTATAATTGCGCGGATAGAGTTTGGTAGCGCTGCATGATGCTTAACTGGTTCTCTTGTTTTAGTCGCTGAAAAATCAATTATATCCATATCCCTATACATAAATTATGGATCTATATTGTGTGAAGTGTAAAACGCGTACTAACACAAATGATGTGACGACGATCACAACTAAAAATAACAGATCAGCACTAACTGGTAGATGTGCAACATGTGGTACAAAAAAATTTAGATTTGTTTCTATGAAATCCGGAGATGTTTAAAAAAAAAACGAGGAGGTGATATCGCAGCCAAATTTGCAAAACTCCCTGGAACCCCATGGGCAAAGTACCCCGGAGAAAAGCACCTTCCAGGATATAGCTACTGTGGCCCCGGAACACGATTAGATATCAGACTTGATGATCAAAATCAGCCCCGACCCGGCGAGTATCCGATAAACGCTATTGATAAGGCGTGTCATGCTCATGATGTTGCATATAAAAGCAGCAATCTGCAAAACAGGCATCTCGCGGATGTGAAATTAATTCATGCGTTAAATGCTATTCCTGATAAATCTTTGAAAGAAAAATTGGCTTCGTGGTTGGTAAAATCGGCTATGAAAGGCAAATTGATGTTAGGTGCCGGTAATTAATAACAACATGGAATCTATTTATTATTCTCCAAAAGGATACTGGTGGGGTAAAGCAGCAATCAATAAACTCGCCAACGCCGCAAAAGTGAAAAAGACCACTGCGGCTAATTGGTTATCCAAACAGGCTATATGGCAAATTTATCTACCGCGTCCTAAACAAATCAATTTCTCGCATTTTGATGTTACTGTACCCAATGAAGTTCATCAAGCTGATTTATTGTTTTTACCACATGACAACGGTTACAAATACGCGCTAACCGTAGTTGACGTTGCGAGTCGATACAAACAAGCAGAACCGCTAAAAACAAAATCATCACCTGAAGTTGCTTCTGCATTTGAAAAGATTTATTGAAGAGGCTCACTACGCTGGCCAAATCAGTTACAAGTTGATCCTGGCAAGGAATTTCAAGGTGTGGTTGCATCTACAATGAAACATCACAATGTCACCATCAGACGAGGGCATACTGCGTTACATCGCGATCAGGCAATTGTTGAACGATTTAATCGGACGATTGCTGAGCGGTTATTTGGATATCAATAAGCAAAAGAATTCATCCAAGAAAAGCGATCCCGTGAATGGGTCAAAAGGTTACCAGGGGTAGTTGCAGCGCTAAATAACGAGATTACCAGAGCAATCAATATGAAACCTAACAACGCAATAAAAAAAAAGTATATACCACAACCACAGCGGGATAGCGTTTCTCAGCCAATTCTTGGTAGTAATGTCACTGTTAGGTATTTATATGAACCAGGAGAGCTTGAAGGTGGCACAAAAAGGGCTACTGATCCTATTTGGAGTGTCACTATGCATAGCATATCTACTATAACACGATCAACTGGTAGACCTCCAATCTATAAATTGGATTCAACTGCCCCTCAGCGGGGTTTTACACGCGAACAATTACAAGTGATTCCTGATGATACTCAATTACCACTGCACGGTCTTAACTAGCGCCGTTGCGTCTGTTGCACTCAAGACAAGTCAACATCACATTGTTTCTGACATGACCGAGACTGTTATTTTTTCTGTCTACGGTAAATTGGCGAGAATCTTTATCCAAATACTGCCAACGCATTATACAATTGCAACTTGCGCAGTGATTATTTTGTTGTTGCTTCAGCGTAATTATTAATTCAACATCAATGTCAAATTCTCGTTGTTTTTTTTTGTCTTGTTGTTTGTAACCGGAGAGTTTTTTATCAATAATTTTAACATCAACGATGCTAGCATCATCCATTGTGGTGTCATCATCGAAAACAATTCTTCGAAGTTGATTTATTCTTCGTACTCTGGATACTGCAAGATAGACTAAATTTGACCATTCGATGTGATTATCCACCATCCAAACAATTGTATCTGATATAGTCAATCCCTGTGAAGAATGTATCGTCGCTGCGTATCCTAGCGTCCATGGGGATTTATTAGCACGCAATGCATCTTCAACGACGCTGATATCAACCAGCACAATATCATTTAATACGAGAATTTGTTTTTCACTTTGTCCTGGAATATCAACTTCTATATTCTGTTTTCGTGTATCCGAAGGTCTATAACACAACGGTACTGGAAGTGTTGCAAATTTTTCTTTATGCGTTTCAAATAATTTCATCTGAAGTGTGTCTCTGACTATTTTTCTACTTGCAATTATCAAATCATTTGGTCTCCACGCTTCCCAGAAATCATTCATTAGAGTTTCTGAAATTATTTCACGCGCTATTTCACACTGGATTCTATCCGGTTGTAATCTAATTAGCGCTTTGAATTCTCGTAATTGTTCATCAAGTGATCTATAATCAGTGGTAATTTCTTCATAATAGTCTAAAAAAACCTTTAGCCATTCATGTGGGGATGCACCGATAAATGGTGGTGGTTGGCCGTGATCACCGCACATGACGACTTTTGTGTTTTTCAATAACAACCACTCAAGAAATGTTTGTAATATTTTCAACGATACTGTGCATATTTCATCCCAAATTATGATTTCAGGAATGAATTTATCGCCCATTCGATCAGGAGTCCATTCATCACCTTTCCATCGAAAGAAACTATGATAAGTACAGGCATTTACTCCTCGTTGTTTCATCTCTCTGGCGAGTCTGTGAGTAGGTGTTAGGACAATCATGTTTGATTTTGAAACGTTAGCGTTTCTATGATATAATTCAATTGCACGAATTGTCTTTCCTGACCCACCACAACCATTTAAATAAACTGTTTTGTATCTACATATTGGATCAGATACCGGTGGTGCATTAGAAAATTCGGATTGAATCTCATCACACTTTAAGTACTTTTCATCTATGGTAACATCTGCCGATTCACAATACTCATGTAGCGTCTCCTTTTTAAATCTCCAACATCCCCAATTTGCCTCCGGATCTGTGAATTTAGCTACATCTGATTTGTATTTCTCGTGGATATACATAGAATCAGTGGCTACTCTAACTGCGGTATTAGGAAATCTATTTATCATCGAAAATAAATTGATAGAAGCATAAGCTAGCATAGAACTTCTCAAATGCGTATATTGTTTAATATATCCATCACAATAGGTAACAATTGTACCTAATCGTCTTCCATCGGATAGGAAAGCGTCTTTACGATTTAGAAGTTTTCCCTGTTTCGTTAAATCCGTTACAATAAAATCTTATTCAGCGATGTCTATGATCAACCGCGAAGAATATTTTGCATTGTCGTATCTTCCACCCTGGGTAAATTTACCGATTATTCTTTGTCCAAAATCTTTTGCTTGTTCTTTTTTAATTTCAAATAACTTCTTAGACCAATTCATGATTTGTTCTTCATTGAAATCTGGAAATTGTTTTCGCTGTTCGCTAATTATACGATCTAGATCGGGTTGTGGTAGCCAAACTTCTTTCTGAGCTTCATAGCATATAATAGCTTCGGAAACAATCAACGATATTAGCATACCACAATCAGTCATATATCGTAGTAACACTATTGGCATCCAGGCCTTTTCAGATATATGTCTACCAAGCCAAACATAACTACACGGATGTAACCCTGTAGCGAGTTCAAATGATATCACACGAGCGAATCCGGTTAAATCAAAATCAGGTAATGGCCCATTAATTGCAACACGAGTCATTTCATGTGTGGGGTGTCCAAATCGTTTAAAATAGTTACTACGTTCTCCATACCCGAGGAAACTTCCAGGATAACACGCGGATATCAATTGAAATCATACCGCCACGATGGTATTTCGTATACCACAGTCCTCCATGACCAAATTCGATGCAACTCAATTTAACGTCCTCGAGAAAATCACTTTGTGTTGGACGCCATGAGTTTTTTTCTCTTGCGAAGTGAGCTACCACTGATGGAATAGTAAAACTATCCGTTAATAGTTTTTCATGGGAACTCTCCGGTGAAAAATCACTAGCAATTTTTCTCATTCTGTTATCTAATTCCTCAACGCGATATAATTCACCATTTGGTCTTACAAATTGATAAAATCCTATTTCGGGATCTTCATCACTTCTAAGTAACCACACTGACACAAGATCATCTTTACACAACACATGAATAGCATCAAATAATTTCTCTTCATAGAAAACATCCCCGACGAACTCCTTAGGGATATATCTCACGGTTCTATCTCGTGGAAATATTGTTACTGCAGGTGTCCACGCATGTTCGTTATGATCAATAATTTTAATTGGAGCTCCTCGCGATTGATATTTTGGTTCGTATAATACTTCTCCGGTTATTGTCGTTACTGATATTGGGAATTTTAATGATGCTTCTAATTTAGCTATATCAGAAATCTTTGCACCGTGCTGTTTCACTGTTAGTTCCCATTCGGTTATTTTCCTATGTCACAGATCAGTTAGTTTATTTCCTCGGGATGCATTTGTGAAGTGTTCCATTACCCGTGTTGCTACACAATTCAGTGAACTAGAATATTTCATTGGAGCTAGTTTTGCAATATCGGGTTTATCATTTAACGGATATATCCCATAAACAATTGCTGTTACAGGATAAGATCTCTTGTAGTATGGTTTGTCAATTCCAGTTAGAATTCCTGGTTTGGAATCTCTACTCACAATGACAGTTTTTTTATCCTTGAGGATTGGTTCAAATTTATCCTTGATAATCCATTTGCCTTCGACTTCGATAATGAATTTTATTCTGAAAAAATACTTCTGTTGGGAATTAGTTTGTAATTTACCCTTGGATTTCCAGCCCCTTGGCGGGCCAAGGTGTGAAATTATCTCAGCTGCTCTTTCATCGTTCATATTAGCATCGATGTTGGGTACATTGACATCTTCATCAATAATTCGAAATGTTGACCAACAGTATACTGCACCGTCTCGGTAGAATTCATTAAGACACTCCCTGATTTTACCCAGTATAGTTCTATCACCGATTAGACGTTTTGGTGTATCAGAGACTCTATCGAGATTGAATTTAGCATTTTTCCAGGGCTTAATTTTCGATAATCTTTGGAATTCTTTCATGGTATAATCAATGAATTTAGCATTTTTCCAGGGCTTAATTTTTGATAATCTCATGAACTCCTTCATATTATAATTAAAACAAGTATTTAAATAGAAAAATATAGTATAATGAATCACTGCAAGTGGCTAATGATTGGATCAACAACCCCGTGTAACAAATCATGCAGAAGCGAATTCTGTGGGTATCATTTACAAAGCGTTCGCAAAGGTTCTTTCGGTCCACTCCCATGCCTCCAATGTGGGGTGGGTGTTAGAGGAAAATCACAATTATGTCTCAGTTGCGGCGGCAAACGATACAGGGAACTAAAACGCTATTATGACAAACGAATAAAAAATACCGTCATTGACCCTAATGATGACAAAATCATCAAAACCCCTCAAGATTATATCCAGAGGTTTATAATTAAAGCAGATAATAAATTAGATAAGTAGTATTATTATACAAATGAGCCAAGATTTCAGACCCCATCTAGTGCTTGTTAATTACGAAGCCTCCAGTGATGGTGTTGTTAGAAATTGCAGACTAAAGAGGTCGGTTGGATGGGTAAATAATATGGGATACTTGATGTTTACAGCCGGGGGGAAGAAATATCTCTGTCACAGAGCCATCTATGAAGCATTTTACGGATTGATTAAAGATGGCTTTGTGATTGATCACATAAATGGCGTGAAGACTGATAATTGTCTTGAGAATCTTCAATCCATCTCGCAGCGCGATAACCTTTTAAAAAGCAATGCTGGTAGGCACTCAAAACGCCCTAGGGGGGTCAAATCGTTTGATTTAGAAACCAAAGAGGAGAAAATATTTCAATCAATAAATAAAGCTAGTAGATACTTTGACATTTGTAGGTCTTCAATACGATTTGTTGCAGAAAATATTACTAAATTAACTCTGTCGAAAAAAAATGGTCATAAAATAAAATTCGTATACATCTGAAACGATTCAAGGGAGATAAATCCTTTATGGATAAATCCGCCGCAACTCACACTCTACTCACTAAGTTCCCTTGTATTATGACGTCGAAGGAAATGTACCGTCTGCTATTACCTGTATACCTTGACTAGGCGCGCCGCCCATGTGACTGTATAATACATAGTTTCATTAGAGTTGTATTTTTATCAACAATTTCTAAAACCTTTTATTGTCGCTTGGCTAAAACTGCAATTTAAACAGTTGTATTTATTTAGACTATCTATAATACACTTTTAGTACAGACGCGTTCTTTATAATCCAGCGTATTACCTATGTTCGCTCAGCCGAAACGAGCATGAGAAACACTAGTGTTTCCCATTCATTGAAGTAGGTGGGCGTGGTTAAAATTCCTCTGTATACAGCTCTTTGTGATTTAATTGATAATGCATTTTGTCTAGAGAATTAGAACAGGGAAAATATACGCTGTTATCTAAGTGTTTTATTCAAATATTTGTCTGTTTTAAATGTTGTGAAACAGTATTAATAAGTAATTCAAGGAAATAAAATAACACACCCGTGAATCAACGCTGCTGTATTAGTCGCCTTATATACGTTTTGGCTCATAATAAGCTTGAGGCTTTCGAAAGCCAATCGAACAATCAAAACTAACCAATGCCATTAACACGGGCGTGTGGTTGTCTTTTGTCAATCATGCAACCGGGTTAATTTAGTTTGGTTGCTTTTGATTGGTTGGATTGGCCGTAGAAAATCTGCCCCGTCGTTTCATGTTTGTACTGTCTTGTGCCGTCCCACATCATTACATCACAAATTCCATCATCGTTCCATTGAATTATAATCCATCCTTAATTAAGTATATATGGAATTGTGCCGTCCCACATCAATCGTTTCATTGAATAAATACCATCCTTAATTAAGTATATGTTATATGTCTAAAATTTGCCGCAACACTCGAGTGGAAATATATATGGCATTGTGCCGTCCCACATCATTGCATCACAAATTCCATCATCGTTTCATTGTATATACCATCCTTATATGGAATTGTGCCGTCCCACATCAATCGTTTCATTGTAAATATCCATCCTTAATTAAGTATATATGGAAATTGTGCCGTCCCCCAACTTTGGGCTTACTTGGATGTGAAGGCAACCAAGGAGTTCCAAAGATGTGTTGTCGTATATGTAACCTCTGGGTCTTTCTGACGTCATAAGGCGCCAGCGGGATTGCCAAATGGGGTTTTCCTTAATTAACTTAATTAAGTATATGTAGTGATGTCCCCCAAGCATATCTTCTGGGCGGTCTAAGATGGTGTTTGCCACGTTAGGCCTCCTGCCGGAGATGTATGTTTCGGGTTACTTCGGGCTTACTTGGATGCGAAGGCACCCAAGGAGTTCCAAAGATGCGTGTTGTGCTGTCCTTAATTAAGTTAATAAAGTAACCTCTGGGTCTCTCTGACGTCATAGGGCTCCAGCGGGATTGCCAAATGAGTGTTATTTTTTTTAATAATTAGAGGTAAAATGTATTATATTTATATTTTTATAAAAATATGGATATCAAAGATGTAAATTCTATAATTGCTGAAATCTCAGATTTAAAAAATAGAGGGGTAGTATTATCTGAAGGTCTCGACTGTGACAGGATTGCCTCGGAATATGAAGAAATTGATTATCAGTCTAGTAAGGGTCGTTATGTTTTACCTAAGATGTACAGACTCGTGAAAGGAATTCAAAAGTCCATCTATGCTTGTTTGTACGGTAACGATATTGATGTATTTATAACGCTATTTAGCACCGTTAAAGCAATACGTCAAAAGCTCGGCCAAGAGTATCAAAAACGAGCTGAAATTAGTTCTATGGTTCGTGATATTAGAAAAATATTAAACGAGGAAAAACCCAGTATCCTAACCACGTGAGCGTTACTATAAAAAAAAGGCCTTCAGTAATTTTCAGTAAAAAATAATTTTTTTTAGCGTTTTTTGTAACACTCACATGGGATTTTCTCCTGAAAGAATACTCAGCAGTTTGGGCTTGCTCATGCAGTTATGTGCATACTGGATGATTTGGTTGTGGTAGCAAGTAATCACCGCGATGCCTCCATTTTCACGTAGTTGTTGTTGTTGCCTCGTCGTTAAAAAAATCGTTCATCGCCGTTCTCAGATATTACAATTCTGAAACCCCCAGCGATGTTATTTCTGAAACACTCGCGGATAGCGTCGTACAGTTTAACCTTGTCCGAGATGGATACGTTAGCTTGATGGTACATTATTTAATAACTCAGCTTTTAATTGTGATAGTTTCATATTTGAAAACTCAGTTCACAAACAATATATGGTAGGTGAATCGCTTACGACTAGATTAGCCCGAGAGCGGCTAGCAGCAATTAAAAAGTTTATACCGGTTCGAGACAGACTTCGCGAGAAACTTCAACAATGACAACAAGCGCAGACTGACTTTTCTGTGTCAAGTGAACAACTGTTTACTCCCATAACAAGTGCGACCAAAGATGTAAAAACAGCAACTGAACGAGCAATATTTGGAGATATTCCTGAGGAAGGCAAGCGACGAGAAGTGCCTGTTCTTGGTGTGCTTGAAAAAATTGCAGCAGAGACCAAACAAACACGCGCAGGGATACAACAGCTATCCAGTGATATAAAAACTCAACGCGAAATTGAAGAACGTGAAGAAAAACAACAAGGTGCAGCTGCAGGAAGAGACTATTCACCTAGAAATATATTTACAGCCGTAGCATTAAATAGAATTGAAAGACTCGGTACTGATTCCGAATTAGCTGATTTTGCTAGATACAATTTTCCAAGGGGTAAAAGAGAGACTTTATTAAAATACGGGTTTGAAGATTTTATAAAAACCAGAAGGGATTGGGCATCAAAAATATATCTAGCAAAACACGGCGGGAGTAGAATCAGAGCATTGCAGCACCCTGGTTTTGATAACTTTCTAGCTGCGGTTAAGGGCGGTCCACAACCACCACGTTATACGGAGGATCCAATCCCGGAAGAAATAGACATAAAAGCAGAAGCCGGTTCTAAGAAAACAAGCGGAAAAGGATATTCGATTAAAAATCCTTTGGATTTCAACGCAGCCGTGACATGTCCTGGTAACATCCTCAGTGATATATCACAGTTAGAGGTTCTCATCGGAGGGAAACGAGCCGGAAATAACTCACTGGAAGTAATTAATGAAGCAGCTGATATCTGTAGACGATTATTTGCCGGCGGTATCATGGACATTAATGTATATCGAGAACTCATTGCTGAATTAGTTGAAAATCACAGAGACGCCCATGGTTATGATGAAAATCCTAAAGATCTTAGCGATTGATCACTAATTGAAAAACTACTAGTTTTATAACAAGATGATCATACACTACAACCATGATAAACCCGTAAGCGTCTACGTGGTGAACTCACGATTGCCTGTTTATAGAGCATATTACGGAGATGGTTTCGGCAATACCATTGCGGAGTTATTTACAAGAATGGCTCCCAAGGTGGCGCCGTTAGCTAAACAATTATCAATGAAAGCCATTGATATTATTCGTGATAAGGGAATCAGCGCTGTAGGAAATCTTGCCAGAAAGGCATTTTCTGCCGCGAAAGATAAAATAGCATCATTGGTGCGAAAACGAAAAAAGCAACCAGTTGTACTGCCATCTACAACAGTGATGCCTGCAAGTGTAAGCAAAGCAATAAATAGCGCTGTGGAAGAAAAATTAGCGTCGTTGGTGAACAGTAACCAAGATGATATCACAAACATGATAGCAGGAAGTGGTTTGAAACGAAAACAAAAACGACGATGATTACAAAGAATTTCACAATTGAAAATACTGATGTGAATAATAATAATAATAATGTTCAAAAGAACAGCTGATCCAGCGTTAGATATGGAAGCCCAAGTACGCAAGGACGATTCCGTCCGCGATTATCAATTTTATTCCTATCATGCAATACAAGCAGATATTCGATCGCGAATTGAACTTCAAGTCCATGATACCAGCAAATACTTTTTGCCGTGTGAAGCGTTTATCGAAGTAGAAGGAGAACTTGTACGACTTACTGATACTCCTGCTGTACCCGCACCGTATCCAGATGGTACCAAAGTCGGCATAGTCAATAATGGTATCATGGCGCTCTTTGACTCCGCGAAATATCTCATTGACGGAAAAGAGATTGAGTCTATAGAACGTGATGTTGATGTGGCTACAACAATAATTGGGTTAGCATGATACTCCGATGATTAAACAAGATCAGCAGGTCCGTCTATGATGTTTGCAAAAGATAATAAAAACACTGCTGGACACACTCAATTTATTGTACGACGACCAAATGATTGTGCTGGTCCTCCCGCCCCTGCTGGTATCGAGGATATGATTATAAATACTGATACCCAGTACAATCTAGGAGCTGCACCACGAATAGCAATGTTGGCAGGACAACGTAGATTGTTTTCATGTGCGATTCCGTTGCATCATATATTTGGATTCTGTAGAAATGTATGAAAAGTTATTTATGGAGCGAAGCATACAGTAGTACTCGTGCGAAAGGGTAGTGATAATGATGCAATCTGGAGAATTCCAGCGGATCCTGCAAATCCAGATGCTGACGCTGGTAAAGTCATTTTAACTAAATTGGTCTTGTGGATGCCAGTAATGACCCCATCAATTACCACAGAACAGCGACTACTTTCATTTATGGAAATGGGTGGCAAATCATTGCTAAGTTGGCTAACAACAACAACAGATGTTAAGTAATCAAATATCAATGGTACATTTACATGGAACTTGGCATCACAACAAGGCGTTGCAGCTCCACGTCATATATTTATCGCGTTGCAGAATATGACAAGAGTGGAATCACAATTGCACAGTCATATGATATTTGATCAATTAGGAGTTACTGAGGTCTCGTTGAGAATAAATGGCCAGCAGGAACCATCCGAAGACATACAACTTAATTTCGGTCAAAACCATATTGCGCGCGTGTACCATCGTATGCTGTCATATATGGGCCGTGATCAAAATGTTGATACTGGTTTGCAAATATCGCAATATGATTTTAAGAACTTTTATCCGATCTACTACTTTTCGCTGGAACATCTTGATTTAATAAGGCAATCCGTCGTTGATATACACTTCAGAGCCAATGTCCTTCGTGGCGCTATTGCTAATTATAGAGCGGTTGCTGTTATTCTCAGCGACAAATCAATGTTGTTAGAAGGGGCTGGCGGACGAATGAGAATCGCTGATGCACCAGTGGAAAATATGTAAATGAAACTTGAAGAGTTTCCAATTAGATCAATTGAAAGCATAAATGTGTTTTACAATAAAATGACATATAGTGTTGTTAGTGTCAAGCTGACTGATGGTCAGGTCAAGAAATTGCGATCAAAATCCGCTAAAGAATGTGGAACAACAATAACGTTAAAACCAGCGCAGATGTCCGGCGGTACACATAAAATATCACTGACGGATCGTCAAATAAAACATTTCAATGATGCGCTAAAGAATAAGAGAGGGGTTCAAATTGTATTTTCAAAAGCCGCAGTCGCCAACATGATAAAATCAGGTGGTATATTTCCATTGTTAGCTGCAATACCAGCATTGATTGCAGCGACTGCCCCAGCGGTGGCGAAGGCGGCGGCGTTGGGAGCCGTTGGGACCGCGGCAGGGATGGCGTTGAAAAAGGCAACTGGGAAAGGATATAAAAAAAAGGGAAAAGGTCTAAGACTACCAGGAACCCCGTATTCATGGTACAGCGGGAGATCCGTTCACGGATCCGGTCTGAGAATACCAGGAACGGTTTATTAGTTGAAAACCCAATTCTCCCTATGTCCAATTTTGATTTAATTGATGCTGCTAAAAAACTAGCGATAAAAAACTTCTGAGGGGTTTTTATGAGAGATCAATTACCGAGAAAACCTAAACGCGTTGAAACCGGTATCATCAATCTTGATAACAGTAACGGATCGGGAACTCACTGGGTTGCATACGCGATTGATCCACGTGGGATTGTCTATTTTGATTCATATGGGCTAGCCGATTTTTTATTCCACACTGCCAACACAACAATTAAATGATCCACCGATATGCGGCCATGAAGTATTAAATGTCCTCGCGGAGATTTCATCGTTACAGAAACCACCTCATCTGGTTGTAAATAAATACACGAGTGGGAAATTACAAGGTAATTTTAGAGAATCAATAAATTAAAAATACTAGAGTCTTTACAATAATGATTCATATCTGGGGACGATCTCTGTCAATGTCGAAACCCACCGCGGAAACATCTGCGGGTTCTATCAAGGATGTAAAAAAAATAATTGAAGATGAAATCGCTAAGACGTTAAATTTAACAAGTGTTGACCCGAACGAAATAGTTGTATTTCAAGATCGCCAGGGTAAATTGAAAACCAGTAATATATCCGTGAATGACATTTTGATACGGCAGCGCAACGCCGCTGAAAACTCTATTGCGCTGTATTCCAATGATGGACAACTTAAACCAGGCGAACTTGTCGTGAATGACATTTTGATACGACAGTGCAACGCCGCTGAAAACTCTATTGCGCTGTATTCCAACGATGGACAACTTAAACCAGGCGAACTTGTGTCTACGATCACCGACGCGATTGACGCCCGCGGCCGTGAGCTGGATGATCATATACGAGGTTATAATAATTTTCGCAAAAATGTCGTACATAAATTCTTTGGAACCCCGCTTGTGGTTGGCATGACTCTCGCTGAAATTAAAATCTTTCTATCTTTATTCTTTTTTAACAAGGAGGCGGGAAGGATGATGAATGAAAATGAAATCAAGGCAAATTATCTCGATATTTACAATGATATTTCTAAACTAATAGAAAATCTTGAAAAGGTACAAAAACCCACTAACGACGTCGTTGGTAAGTTTTTGGGAACCCCGCTTGTGGCAGGCATGACTCTCGCTGAAATTAGCGAGTTTATTGACAAGCATACTCACAATGCCTACGTCGCTAATAATTTCTTTGGTGTCCCAGCTACATCTACGATGACTCTCGAAGATATTAGTATGTTTATGGTGAAACAAACAACACTTAATACCATCGTGGATAAATTTTTAGGGAGAACACCTGTGTCTGAAACCACATGGTTGACAGGCATGACTCTCGCTGCAGTTAAAAAAGCTATTGACGAACAAAAACGCACCAATGAAATGGTTAATAATTTCTTTGAGGGCTCTGAAAGTTACAATATCACGACGACATATTCTCAACTCAACGGGCATTATGGCTTCCAAGAAGGTTTGGAATTTAACCTCCTTTTGATTTCATTTTTTAAACGCCGCGATGGAACGATGATGAAATCTACCGAAATCAATAAAACTTATCTCGACGTTTATGACGATATTCTTCAACTAAAAGAAGATTTTGAAAAGGTACAAAACCCCACCAACGACGTTGTTGATAAGTTTTTTGATGTCCCGGCTACATCTACGATGACTCTCAAAGATATTTACGACGATATTCTTAATCTAAAAAAAAAATTTGAAAAGATAAAAGATTCCGCATCCACACATAAGAATTAAAAATGTCGTGTATACAGTTGATCATGGAACCATGGATTGGATGAGAGACGTTTATACTACATTGTCCACCGGTATCTGGACGAGGGCGGCGGGGGGCAATGATATCTACAGTACAACGGGGATCGAAGGTATCTACAGGCTAACGTGGATCTCTATCGATCAATTTAGTATGATCGTGGGCGGTAAAACCTACTCTGGTGGCAATGCGACGTTAATTATCAGGAGTAACGGTCAACACTTTAGCGTAGTCGCGGTTGATAGCTCCACCATTAGATCAAAAATAACTTGGTGTTTAGAACTTGTAGATGATTTTTCAGGCTGAAGCTCTATACTATAGGCCGCAATTCCACTTAATGACGGCAAATAATTGAAAACACTAGCGGGTTTAAAATAACAATGACATCGATGAAATCAATTGAACCGATAATAATCCCAGAGGTATCACAATCGCATCGATATCGATATGATACCGTGAAAGAGTTTTCCGCGAACTTGAAATCACTTTCTGAGCGTTATCGCGAAAAAATAAAAAAATACCGCAGAAGAATTACAATCATCAATGTAACTGTGTACTCGGTGTCCGGTGTGATGGCCAGTGCCAGGGTTATTTTGTCGATGGTGACCATGATGGCTCCGATTGCAGTTCCAATCGCTATCTCCACGGCAACAACAATTGTGGCAGTCGCCACCGCGATAACTAAAAAGTTATCATCGTGTTCTCAGAAAAAACTCAGTGATTATACAGCTCGGTACCGGGTGGTATTTGACGCGTACTCGAAATTATCCGAGTTGACCTCGCTGTCGATAGATAATTCGTTCATATCCGATGTTGAATTTTCCACGATGACCCAGTTGTATAACTCCACGATGTTGAAATTGGAAATTGAAGACAGCGTTAACAATAATGTCACTCGAACTATTTCAACTAATCGCGGAGAATACCACTCCGATACGAACAAGCATGATATCAATAACATCAACAAACCCTGAATTTAGTGTGAACTTCCCTTCTTCGATTCCAGTGAGTCGTGAGATCGCGCTGGCAAAATTACGAGTATATCATAGCTGGCCTAATATCAGATCGGTTGCATTTGGCGGTCGGCAACCCAATAACGCACTGGTGTTCTTGTATAAGAATAAATCCGATGGTACTCCAGCGTGGGAAACTGTTTCGTTTCCAACTGGGTCGTACGAAATTGAGCAAATCGATGCTGAAATTCAGCGTAGAATAAAATCAATCACTGGAAAAGAATCAAAAATAGCTATTAAACTTCATGAACCGACGCTCTTGTCGTCGATCGAAATAAGCACAGAGGGATACATTGTAGATATCTATAACAACTCATTAAGAACAGTGTTAGGATGGCCTGAAAAACCACCGGAAAAATCCGCCACCGACTTAACCACGGACATACAATCATATCATGAAATCAATCCCAGTTATCGAGATAATTTATCTGATATAAGAAAAGGAAAAATCGCCGATAGATTTATATTTACCAACAAAGACACATTGCAATGGGATTTTATCATTAAAAGAACAGCCGACTCATCTGTTACTATTTCATTTACGCTAACTGACATCCGTGGTTATTTTAATGAAATTAAACAATTATATGAAACACAACTAGAACAACTACGGAAAACAAAATCGCAAAAACACGTTGAAATAATAAATCAACTTATATCTGACATGAAATATATCTATGAACTAATTATTCAAACAATAATTAATGACAACAGCGACAGTAAACAACGATTCCTAACCGATTACAATATCATAGAAGACAATCTGCGTAATTTAAAGTTTCCCAAATACAATGCTGATGAACTAGCAAGAATTGTTAAAACCGATATCAAGGCTCTACAAAAACCAGATTCAACTGTCCTCCTCAGGTATAATAATGATCCAGATGGTGGTGGTAGACATATTGCCCCGCATAATGTGAACATTTCAACGGTGATTGCGCTCAATTTAGTATGTGATGCAATTGAAGGAAGCTATCAAATTAATCTAGAGCAATCAAATCAAGCTCAGCAGGGATATATTCTTTTTTCGTTTGCACTAACAGCTCCTCCAGGATTCCTAATTATTGAAAACCTAATTAATCCTGTCTACATGCGATGCATTAATAATTCGTTAACGAGAATTAATTTCCGACTCACCGACCAGTCAAATAATTTAATTGATCTACAAGATGAGGTGCTAGCGATTAGTTTGTTTGTGAAGTCCTAAAGACTCGATCAAATATTTTTTTGAAATAAATTATTATTTTTGTTAACTTGTAGCAGCAGAGAGGGTGATGACCACATCGCTGCGACCAAAATTGATTGAAAAATCGTAAAGTCTCCGTTTGCTAAATAGACTTATTTTTTTTGGGTTAAAATATGAGATTTCGTAGGAAGGCTCTATTTTCCGTTTTGAGGATTCAATCAATTTTTTGTCTGAAAAGGGTGGTCTGTTCACCCTCTCTGCTGCTAAAGATAATGCTTAAGCAAACAATTTTTGGGGTCAACAACAATTTGTTGCACAGTGAGTTCCCTGCTTGCAGAATGTTTGTACTTTGAACTCATGAAAGTAAGACAAATGTTTTCACAACAGCACAATACCTTCTGGCGTTGCTCCAACACTGGCTTGTCGGGTGTCATGTAACTGCTGTTGTAAACGCTTGATCCTCTGGTCTGAATGCTGGATCTGACATAAACAACATAGAAATGATCATTTCATTCAGCACATAACGGTCATCTAACACAGAACAGAAACGGTCATTTAACCCAAAATACAAATTGTCATTTAACACAGAACAGAAATGGTCATTTAACTCAGAATAGAAATGGTCATTGAAGCTAGAATATAAATTGTCATTTAACCAAAAAATATAAATTGTTATTTAGAAATCATCTAGAAATGGTCATTTAACTCAAAATAGAAATGATCATTTAACTCAGAAAAGAATGGTCATTTAACTCTTGTCTGAATGATGAATATCACAGAAAATGTCATTTAGCTTTGGTCCAAATGACCTATTTAATAGAAATGGCCATTTATTTTAGAATATAAATGGTCATTTCATTCAGCAGAGAAATGGTCATTTCATTCAGCAGAGAAATGGTCATTTCATTCAGCATAGAAAGGGTCATTTCATTCAGCAGAGAAAGGGTCAAGTAACTCTGATCTCCTTGCTGTAACACCAGTCAAGATTAATCACATACATGATGTTTTCAACCAGATGCTCAACAAGAAACCAAGCCGATGTGTCAACAACACCAAGTCTAGTATTTATTTATGTCAAAAAAAGTATATCTTTATATTATCTTAGACCTCTGTCTATGAAGTTGTATTATCAGTGCATGCTGATGTTTGAAAGTGGTAGAATGCAAGACAGATTTCCCACAAGAAAATCTCTGACATCAGACATAATTATCGATGGTTTTCAAAAGGCTGAACCCTGGTCACTCTACAGTTATTTACGTGGCAAAATATTGTGTTTACCAGACAACTTGATAGGCACAATGCTTGTGTTTACCAGAAGACTTGATAGGCACAATGGTTGTGTTTACTAGATGACTAGAAAGGTACCATGATTGTGTTTACCAGACTTGATAGGCACAATGGTTGTGTTTACCAGAAGACTTGATAGGTACACTGGTTGTATTTACCAGACTTGATAGGCACAATGGTTGTGTTTACCAGAAGACTTGATAAACACACTGGTTGTGTTTACCAGAAGAATTGATAAGTACACTGGTTGTGTTTGCCAGACTTGATAGGCACATCAGTTGTGTTTACCAGAAGACTTGATATGCACACTGGTTGTGTTTACCAGACTTGATAGGCACAATGGTTGTATTTACCAGAAGACTTGATAGGCACACTGGTTGTGTTTACCAGACTTGATAGGCACAATGGTTGTGTTTATCAGAAGACTTGATAGGCACAATGGTTGTGTTTATCAGAAGACTTGATAGGCACACTGGATGTGTTTACCAGAAGACTTGATAGGTACAATGGTTGTGTTTGCCAGACTTGATAGGCACATCAGTTGTGTTTACCAGAAGACTTGATACACACACTGGTTGTGTTTACCAGACTTGATAGGCACAATGGTTGTATTTACCAGAAGACTTGATAGGCACACTGGTTGTGTTTACCAGACTTGATAGGCACAATGGTTGTGTTTATCAGAAGACTTGATAGGCACAATGGTTGTGTTTATCAGAAGACTTGATAGGCACACTGGTTGTGTTTATCAGAAGACTTGATAGGTACAATGGTTGTGTTTACCAGAAGACTTGATAGGCACAATGGTTGTGTTTACCAGAAGACTTGATACGCACACTAGTTGTGTTTACCAGAAGACTTGATAGGCACAATGTTTGTGCTTACCATGAGACTTGATAGGTACAATGATTGTGTATGCCAGACGACTTGATAGGCACAAAGATTGTATAAATAGTATATATTTGGTAGTTGTACTTCAAGACTGTAATTAGCATATATATATACAGTTTATAATGGTAGCTGTAATTTGAGACTGTAATTAGCATATATACAGTCGGCTCCAGATATGTGCATATCATATAACTGCATATTCTGTCTTATTGCATAGCTTTGTGCCGGTCCCGATTTGTTACCATTGTTTTCAATGGATATCAATGTCTGACAATTGTATATTGTCTATATGCATTTTTTGCATTATTGCATAATTTTTTCTGGTCCGAACATGCATTATTATGTGTTAAGTTGCTTCAGATAACTGCATGGTTCAAAATTGTTCCTTTCAAAATTAAAAGAAACCGATTCTGAATATTGGCGATCAAGGTTGATTAATGAGGTCTGTTAATATCAACATCACAGCTATTAGATCTCCGTTGGTCACCAGCAGGCGCTATAGTAGATAACCATAAATATTACCAAGACGGCATTAGCTCTCTGATTCTCTGTTGATCACCAGGAGGCGCAATAGTAGACAACCATAATAATTAACCAAGCATGGTCGATGGTTTTAACACTCTTTAGCTTTAACACAAACTCGCATTGCCCTCATTAAGAATCTGATCCAGTCTGGTCATTAAATTTGATAGATTAAGACTGGAGTGCTGACTACAAGTCTGCTCCTCAATCTACTGACAAAACTGACCTCCATACAATACCAGAGCAAATCTCATCACATTTAAATGAACTAGGCCAAATGGGGGTTTGTTTCGGAGAAATAATGGGTATCAGTATGTATGCTGCACCAGATACACGCCATAACATGCATGCCAGTTTAGTGCATATGCTGCCTAATTGCATATCATAGAGTTTATAATGGTAGCTGTACTTTGAGACTGTAATTAGCAAATATACATAGTATATAATTGGTAGGTATTCTTCAACTTTGTACTTAGCATGTATACAAAGTATATCATTGGTAAGTGTACTTCAAGACTGGAATTAACATGTATACAAAGTATATCATTGGTAAGAATGCTTTAAGACTGTACTGGGCATGTATACAGGGTTGTTAAACGAAAATCGGAAATCCGATTATCGGTTTTGAAAACGATTATCGGATTTTGTTTTTACAAAACGATAATCGAATTCATAATTTTTTACCATTTTTATAGTGAAAATTTTAAAAAATGCCAGAAAAAAATTAATTCATGCATTTGTTTAGTGTTTACGTTTTAATACAATATGGCCAGCAGATAAGATGGTGTGTTTATTTAAAATTTGTGAGCGCTCCATGCAGCGTGTTTGTAAATGAATACATTTATTGTTGAAGGATGTCAATAGTTAGTCGACCGACCGGTCGCTAAGTTCTTTGATGTCCGAAATTGACAACAATAGACTGTTAATAGCTACAGTCTCTGTTTTTGAGGATTGGTCTCTACTGGTTGTGTCTTTTCAAGTTTACAAATATGGCTGGTCGTATAAATAAATCTGATGTATGGGAAAACTTAGAAAAAATTCCATCAAGCATGGCTCGCTGTAAACTATGTCCACAACAAATAAGTCGGAGCGGTGGTACTTACTGTATTGCATGCACATTTGCGTAGCAAACATCCCGTAATTGCGGCTCCTTCAAATGTTCAGCCGCGATTAACAACATTTATTGGAACACAAAGAAACTGTCCTGATAGTCATCAAGAAAAAGTTACTGTTGCTTTAGCTAAGTTTGGCGCTGAAAACATGCAACCAATTTCGATTGTTGAATCCAATTCCTTCCGTGATTTGATGGCTTTGGTGGAGCCACAATATCGTCCTCCATGCCGTCAGATGTTTGTTTGTTTGTTTATGATTTTTAACGTAGCTTTAACAATTTTTCAGTCATATCGCTACGATGTCTGCAGTGAGGCAGTTTATAGTGATGTCTACCACTGGGGCATCATGCCGCAGACATGTAGCATGATGTCCCGCCCAGTCACATTATCCTGACACCAGGCCGACCAGTCCTAACACTAACCTCTTAATGCTGAACGTCAAGCGAGGCAGCTGTTAGTACCATTTTTGTAAGTCTTTGGTATGACTCGGCCGGGGATCGAACCCACGACCTCCCGCTTCCGCGGCGGACGCTCTAAACACTAGGCCACCGGAGCGGTCCCATGCCGTCAGACGATGCGCGTCTATACGTTATGGTATGTAATGAATATCTTTTATTCGCAAGAGGCATTCACTAACTTGCATTATAAGAATATATTTCTTGTAATTTCAATGTAGGACAAAAACCGATTATCGGTTTAAAATCGGATTTCTACAAACGATAATCGGTTTTGGAAAAAAAATGATATTAACATCCCTAATACAGAGTATATAATTGGTAGTTGTTATGCTTCCAGCAATAGTTTTAGTATTATAATGTCTTGTTGGTCCTTAGATTCACACAATTAGCAAGAGTCCCCTGAAGGGACTGATGCCATATTGGCCAAAATAATTTCCAGAAATTCAAGATAAGACCATTTCTTCTTTTAACTGCCGAATGTTGAAATCATCTCTGATATTATTGAGCTACAAGATTTTCAAATTTACTAAGGGACAACCTTTTAAATGGAATATTAGCACCATACCAAATGCAAGACTGGCACCATTTTAAATATAAGATTGGCACCATTTTCATTAGTGCAAACTGGACACAAAAATCAGAATAATTTTTGTCTAATCTGAAGTCAGATTGGCATCATTTACACTCAAGACCAACTAGATATCATAATCAGTCCTCCAGTGAATTGGCATCATTTACACTCAAGACCAACTAGATATCATAATCAGTCCTCCAGTGAATTGGCATCATTTACACTCAAGACCAACTAGATATCATAATCAGTCCTCCAGTGAAAACCCCATGATGATATAATTTTCCATTTACAAGTAGCAATATCAGACATGATTTTGAGCATGAAAACACCCCACTGAAAACGTGAAAGGGGGGTTTGGGGGTACTCCCCCAATGGGGTCTTGAGGGGCAGTGCCCCTGATCACAGGGTTCCGGGGATCAAAGACCCCCAACTAAAATTCCATTTTACACACATGAAAATCTGCTCCTGGTGCAACTTGTGACATAATATTTAACAAAATAATCATTTAATAAACTAACAAACTTACCAAAAATTTGAATAATTTTACAATATTAATTGTCACATGAATTTGTTCTCCAATACTATTGGTACTTAAATTATTTCATGTGAATGTTGGTGTTCACATCGTAATTAAGTCAATAATTAGGCAATTTTTGCTGCTAACATGTTACACTTCTCTGTTTTCATAACAAATATGTATAAAAAAAAACAAATACATCATCAATCTACAAATAATCCCATATATTCAGTTGTCTTTTTGTCCACTGAACACAACCTGTTGATATGCCAGATGAGCTGTTTTTTGTGACTTTAAGAAAGATTTCTTTAGTCTTCCTTTTTGTCACCAATGATTTTGCTGGCTCAATGTGCAATCATTTCTTTTCCTTCTCAACGAGTACCTTTTTCCTTTGAAGCTCCAGCTTGTATTGGCAACATGCAGTGCACATATTCTGACAGAGGGCTTCATTTTTTCCATATGTTGCTTCATTTGTAGGTGCGGTTCCAGGCTCTTTCAACCACAACTTCTGGAATGTATATATTGCAGGAGGCACAAAATGCCAGTCCTTGAGTGTTCAGTTTTCTTATAAGCTGACCAAATAAATTTCCGTCAACAATTCGTTCCAGCCATTCACTTCTGTATTTTTAAAAAACCTTTATCTAAACTTTTCGTGTCATCATCTCTCTCAACAAATAAGGCGCCATTTTTTGCAAGCACGCTTCTTCTTTACATTGCCATCAGTTTCCTTTACACGAAGATTGATTGGATGAATTTAAACTTTTGACCAATCAGAATACTCTTTACGAGAGTCGTGGGCTAACTAATATATGGAGCGAATACGTTACAAGAGTTGTTGCGGAATGGAACTGAAAAGAATGGTTAAAAACTGGGAAAAAAACGGATTGGGTCTTTAAATTGGATTTGTGGGAGTTACCACAAATAACCCCAAAATGGTACCCCCATAAAAAAAGTAATCTTTACAAAAATAAGCCTGAATACTCTTAAGATACTGAGATACTGTTTTGGTAACTATGGTCATTGTAAAGAGGACTATGTTACACTAGGATATTTTTGGCTTGAAGTAAAAAAAAGTTATTACAAGGCAAAAATTGCCCTTTTGGATCTGTTTGCTGCTTTATCAAATCATTGATTGAAAATGTAACCCTAACCATATCATGCTACTTATCATATAATTACAGAACAATCTGGGGCCCCGAGTGGCTGAGTGGTCTAAAGCGCTGTCCGTTACTGATCACTGCCAACTCACCTCTGTCTGCGTAGGTTCGAGTCTAAAATTCGGCTAATGTAGTTATGTGAGAAAGCTTGCCAGTAGCTTCTCGTGGGTCGGTGGTTCTTTCCAGGGGTTTTCCCGGGTTCTTTCTCCACCAATAATACTGGCCGCCATGTATAGCCTATCGTGTGCTGAAAAATGACATTAAGCCCTACAACAACAACAACAGAACAATCTGAATGACCAAGCATAAATTGTTATGGCACTGATGAAAACAGAGCTGAATAATTATATAGAATAAAACAGTAAAAATATGTAATACCTATGTGGTCCATGCTGCAGATATGAACTTAATGGTTTCATATAGGTTTAACAATGTACTCTAACCACCCCACCCCCAACCTGACTACCTCCAACATCTGAAACAGCAAATGACCTCAAGTGGGAAGTTATGATTTTTATTTTGTGTATATTGTTTATCTCCATAAAATTTAAATATATTAACCAGTGTGATCTGTTCCTGCTTCTGCTCGGCCAATCTCTTCTCCTTGTCTTTTTCTAACCTCAAGTTTTTGGCAACATTCATCATGGTGGTAGAATTAGGATGAGATTCCACCTGTTGATAAAATAAGTATGAATTTAGAAAGTGTGTCAAATGAGCACCATGTCCAAAAATTTAAAATGGGATGAAAATCAGAAGGATTGTTTTCATAGAATCACTGCTAGACCCATCAACATAAAACACTTAGAAAAATAATCATTATCTACCACCCATATTTAATTAAATCAAGTGTTTTATGCTTCTCCATGCCATTATCTTGGTAGCAGTCCCAAATGTCTTTGATAAATTTTAAGACAAAGTTTTGCCATATTAGTGTAAATTTTAAGACAAAGTTTTGCCATATAAGTGTAAATTTTAAGACAAAGTTTTGCCAGATAAGTTTAAATGCAATCACTGCAGAGGTATACATAAGTTTTATGTCTAATTACTTACCGGGGAGATAATCAAACTGAGAAAATATTGAATTAGACATTGTGGCTGCCTCTAAATTCACTTAACATTTCTTGCAGCAATTTTATTAATTTGAATAATTACATTCTTTTTAACAAACTAGAAAATTCATATCAACATTAAAAAAAAATATCTGGACATTAAAAACATAATAACTGATCTTTTTGTGCAGAGAATGTATGAACTAACAAAAACTATCATTATTTATGTGAATATCTTGTCTGAAACATTAAGATCTCTTTCATCAGAACTGTGTACTGATCAACCCAGCAAGATCTTTGCCGATTGGATGTGGGCTTTGTCAGACAGCTAGGTTACAATACATACTTGTGTGACAATAAAAAACACTGTCAGACAGCTAGGTTATAATACATACTTGTGTGACAATAAAAAACACTGTCAGACAGCTAGGTTACTATACATATTTGTGTGACAATAAAAAACACTGTCAGACAGCTAGGTTACTATACATACTTGTGTGACAATAAAAAACACTGTTAGACAGCTAGGTTACAATACATACTTGTGTGACAATAAAAAACACTGTCAAACAGCTAGGTTACTATACATACTTGTGTGACAATAAAAAACAGTCAGACAGCTAGGTTACTATACATACTTGTGTGACAAAAACCACTGTCAGACAGCTAGGTTACAATGCATACTTGTGTGACAATAAAAAAAACCTTTCACAATGTGTTGGTGTTTTCATTAAAAAACAAACACTTCTGGCTATAGTTAAAACACTATTTCTTTTCTTTGTAAAACTGTGTCAGTCTATTTGCTACTGTAACAATACATGATTTATGTGCATGTACACAAATATATTAGTTAAGTTAAACAAAAGCTATAACTTAAATTTCTATAAATTCTGGGCTTATGTAGATAGCATGAAGCTAAAAGAGTATGATTGCAATTCAACTGATTAAAACCCAACAAGTAGTCTCCATCTTTGTTAAATCATCCATACTTATGGTCTCAAATATAATAATGCACAGATCATCTGACTGTTGTGAGACTTGCTATCAAGACTGTTTCATAATTAGTGACTGTGACAGCAGAAAAATAATATACATCTATTCAAATTACCTCACCAATGAAAGTTTGAAACATCATAGTTTATTTTAAAGGCTTGAAAAATCATCAAAATACTAATCCAAATATGACATCCTTAAAACAATACAATTATACCACTTCATGTAAGGCAAGGATTCAATACAATAAGGCAAATCACTATGACTGATTCTGGAATTTAAATGCAGAATAGTTATTTTTAATTGTCATAGAGGTCTGAAGACTCATATCTGCCTTTACATCATGCCATAGATCAGGGTCTCTGCAGTTTAAAAGTAATAAGTAAAACAAACAGACCCTGATATTCAGATGCAGTATGTAATGGCAGATCAAAGTTTGTGCTGTTTGTTGTTGGACTTGACATGAAGGCATAAAAACAGAGTATGTCTAAAATGGTGTGTGTGTGTGTTTTGGATTCTTAACGTAGCTTTAACAGTACTTCAGCCATATCACTACGATGTCTGCTGTGCAGCAGTTTATAGTGATTCAATTTTGACAAAGAATACATATGTTCCACTTTGTTCAATATGTTACTAGATATGTTCCAACCTTTCTTTTCAGCCTCTCAATTCTCTTAATGAGTTGTTCCTTCTCATCCTCCATATTGGATATGTCTTTACGGATCTCAGCTATGTTGTAGCCAGAGGATTTCAAGGTCTCTGCCTGTTTATGAAGTACTTTAAATTGTTCAATCAGCTCCTCATACTGAAAAAAGAAAAGAATTTAACTCATTTATAAAAACTCTGAGTGGATGGAAGAGCGATTTTGTGCTCTTAGCTTTCATAGTGACTCATTTTTAACACTGTTTAATTTTCCTTCCCAAAGTCATTGTAGGATAACTGCAGGCTATACCTTCTAGTAATTTTGAATATCAAGTTCTTGCTATCTCTAATGTGGAGCAAATTGGAGAATTTAAAATTGGCTTTATGTGCTCTCTTACTTCTACATGAATAGCACTGCCACAATAAGATAATATATAATAACTTTCTAGCAAAAATAACCACTTGTTTTTTCAAGTAATTTGCAAAAGGTAACATGGAAATTATAAGAAAAATTAGACTTGTATACTCAATTTGGCTACCTTGTTTTGTTTGCAATGACAACAAGCTGACAGAATCTGAGATAACAATTAGGTTACAAATTATAACTTAAAATGACCAATTTTTGAGCCTTTTTTAAAATTTGTTTTTCAAATTAGTGGCGGAAAACTAACAAACAGAAGGATAAGTGAATACATAAATGCAATTTTTAAAAACTCGTCATTGCCTCACAAATTCAAAAATGTTGCTTAAATGTTCCCAGAAAACCAAAATACTCTCACATAATTTACCAGTGAAAGCATGTATATATGTTGATATTAAACTAAAGAATTAATGTGATTTACAAAATAAATGAATAAACTTCTCTGGCCCCTTCAACAATTACAAGAGCATGATATAACCAAACAATTAGAATCTTTTTGCATAACAAATGGGAATGAGTCTGGTAGTCAGCTATGATGGGCATTTCCAGTCTCCTGGATGTTACCTCAGATTATAACCTGGGATAAAGGACTATTTCCTTTACCTATGTGTTTCCTACAACCTTGGATAAATGGCTACATTTCCTTTACCTGTGTGTTATCTACAACCTGGTATAAAAGAATATTTCCTTTATTATGTTTCCTCATATAATTATAATAACCAGGGATAAATGACTGCATATCCTTTATTTTGTTAATTCAGACAAGAACCAGGGATATATGACTGCATTTCCTTTACTATGTTACCTAAGAAAATAACCAGGGACAAATTAATGCATTTCCTTTACCTGTGTTTTACTTCAGATAATAACCCGGATAAATACATTTTACTATGTTACCTAAGATAATGACCAGAGATAAATGACTGCATTTCCTTTACTATGTTACCTCAGATAATAAACAGGGATAAATGAATATTATTTTTCTTTACCTGTACATAAAGTTCAGTTATCTGATCTTCTGCCATAATCTCTGATGGAATTTCAACTTTTACGAGATATTTGGCCAGATATGCTCTCTTCTTCAGCTCTGGTATCTTCTGAAGCAGCCATTCCAAAATTGGATATATATTTGGCTTTTCCCCTTGCACTAGACCAGAACGGAAAGAACTCCTACAAGGAGATATATTGCAATACATACTGTATACACTAACTTACATAAGTCAATATTCTAACTGCATACAATATATTTCTAAGTCAATATTCTAATTGCATAAAGTGTACATCTAAAATAATATCAACAATATGAATAATGATGCATACTAAACAAATAACTAATATCAGGCAAATAATATAAGGAAAATACAGAGATTCATATCCAAGACGATGTATAATCCAACGCATTCACCTAAAATTGCTGACATAGCACTCTCTATAACCTTTTAGATGCAATAAGCACAAGCTGGTACTCCATATCACTCATTTAAAGACAGTTGTAATACAATATAAACATATCTAGATATTAACAAAGATGAAATTCGAAAAGGTATACAATAAAAAAAATTATAATGGGACTAAACTAGTAGTAAAAGATAATAAAGCAACAATTCAAACAGTAAATTATCTTTCTAAATTACTTTTTACAGACATGTACATTTTATCATAGTCAAACCTGTATGAATGGTCCTCTTTATATAGCAGTCAACTAGTTTCAATGGTCACCTGCATTCAGTAGCCTGGTGTTTCCTAACAAAACAATGGTTGCTCACTGCATTAAGGATATGCTCCAGTGATCATCAAATTAAAGCAAATTAAACTTTTGCACTATGAGAAAGGCATAGTTTAGATAAAAGTATGTGATATGAATGAGTGGAATAAGAATGGTGATGTTGAAGCAGAAGTAGGAGTCTCCAATTCAGCCATTGTCACTGGTTTAGTTTGATATCTTCATCTATTTGCCTGCAAATTAAAGCTACATTTGATAAAACAAACATTTTCTCTTTTCAAGGAGGGACACAAGTTATCTCCCTTTTCACTCAGATCAGGAGTCATTAAATAGCTAAATACATGCCTGTGAAGGCAGGCATGGTTTTGGTTCCATATGTTACTAACAATAGAGAAGAAAAAATCCATATTAATCACAGGCCTATCACATAAAAGAACTATCTATTGATCTCTTGAGTTGAGCAACAAGTTAATCCAGATAGTATTTGAAGTATGAATGTCACTAAGACTATTATACATACTGACCCAAAAAGAGTCAGTCATCTATTTCACAGTCGTATGTTTAAATGTCAATTAGAAGTGAAATTTGTGTTTTGTCCTGTTGCACAAAACAAACTCAACTTAGTGATTTATTTTACAGTATGTAATTATCAACTCCTTTTCAACTATGGAATGGATTACCTCTATGTACTGAAGGGATTAACTGCACGTTGGTAACATCTTATGTTGAAAATAAACCAAGTCCTTTACCCAACAGCACAGTGAATTTTATGCCAAACTCAATCTTTAAATCCAGGATATTTCACTGTGTAATTTGGTATCAGTGGATACTACACAAAATATGAGCAGGAAATGTATTTACTGGACACCTCAATCTGTGTCACTACTCGAACATGGTGTCACGAAAGTGTAATTTAAAAAAAAAAAAACTAAATGACAGCCAACTCTGGTAGGTCACTGTTTTAACATTTTGTTTAAAATGAATTACAGCCAATTCTGGTAGGTCAATGTTTTAACATTTTATTTAAACTGAATTACAGCTAATTTTGGTAGGTCAATGTTTTAACATTTTATTTAAACTGAAATACAGCCAGTTCTGGTAAGTCACTGTTTTAACATTTTTAAGGGTAATGACTGGAGTCAGATTAATAAAACAAAACTTATTTAGATTTGCAGATAAGATTTAATTTATTTTACTCCCTGGTTTTAAATTAAGAGGTTCAATATTTACAGAGTAATTTGTTAGCACTGTATAAAACAAAATTTACCAGAAGGAAATATCTCAATCCTCTAAAAAATCATCAAATGACTAAGTGATGAAAACCTGAGTCAATGTGAGGAAGTGATTCAAGCATATTAGTTGCTTTAAACTCTTCTCATTTAATCTAAACATGCTCTAACAACAAAGTTCATTTGGTCTTGATTTGATTTTATGTTGTGTTTCAATAGATTGCATTGTAAAACACTGACTCCTGTATTAACTATCCCTTCAACAACAAAAAAATTGCTAATTGGACGAAAAAAGGTTACATGCTAGTATTTGGGTATTAATCTGATTCAAATCTGATGATAATAAAGACTATAAATTACACAGCTAACTTTGGAATTCCTGCCAAAACAATTACATACCTAACCAGAAATTCTATCAAAAGAATTTACATACCAGTACATGTAATAGCTAACTCTGGAATTCCTGCCAAACAAATTACAAATTTAAGAATTTCTACCAAAGAATTACATATACTAGCTAACTCTGGAATTTCTGCCAAATATTCACACATGATCCTTAAAACAGAATGTTAAACATTTAACATTTTGGCCCAACTGCAAGCAAATTATGAACTATTTGGATGATTTACAAATTAAACTATATTTCCAAATATTTTAATCAACATATGAAAAGACTGTAACTATGAAAACCCTGACCAGTTTTGTACCGTAACCTAATGCTGAAGTAACAATAGTAATGAAGAAAAATAAATTTTGCTATAGTTTTAAAATGTTTAACAGTAGCTCATCAGTAATTTAAACATATGACAATAAAATACAGAAAAACAGAGCTTTAAAGGGCTAGCTTTGAACACCATACCTCAGTAACTAATGATATCACATGAAAATTCATACAAACAGAAATTTAAAGCAATTGCTTTCAACATCATACATCTTTGACTTTCTACACTCACTTCTCCCAAGTTGAGAATTTATCAAAGACATTGTGTATTTCAAAATCTCATTGTACCCCTAGAAGATTTATCAAAGGCACTGTGTATTTCAAAATCTCATTGTACCCCATTAGGAATTATCAAAGGCATTGTGTATTTCAAATTCTCATCATACCCCTAGAAGATTTATCAATGGCATTGTGTATTTCAAAATCTCATTGCACCCCTAGAAGATTTATCAAAGGCATTGTGTATTTCAAAATCTCATTGTACCCCTAGAAGATTTAGCAAAGCCAATGTGTATTTCTAAATCTCATCATACTCCTATAAGATTTATCAAAGGCATTGTGTATTTCAAAATCTCATTGTACCCCTAGAAGATTTATCAAAGGCATTGTGTATTTCAAAATCTCATTGTACCCCTAGAAAATTTAGCAAAGCCAATGTGTATTTCTAAATCTCATCATACCCCTATAAGATTTATCAAAAGCATTGTGTATTTCAAAATCTCATTGTACCCCTAGAAGATTTATCAAAGGCATTGTGTATTTCAAAATCTCATTGTACCCCTAGAAAATTTAGCAAAGCCAATGTGTATTTCTAAATCTCATCATACCCCTATAAGATTTATCAAAAGCATTGTGTATTTCAAAATCTCATTGTACCCCTAGAAGATTTATCAAAGGCATTGTGTATTTCTAAATCTCATTGTACCCTTTGAGAATTTATGAAAGACATTGTGTATTTCTAAATCTCATTGTACCCCTTGAGAATTTATCAATAGCATTGTGTATTTCAAAATTTCATTATACCCCTAGAAGATTTATCAAAGGCATTGTGTATTTCAAAATCTCATTGTACCCCTTGATAACTGATCAAAGGCATTGTGTATTTCAAAATCTCATTGTGCCCCTAGAGAATTATCAAAGGCACTGTGTATTTCAAGATCTCATTATACCCTAGGAAGATTTATCAAAGGCATTGTGTATTTCAAAATCTCATTGCACCTATAAAGAATTTATCAAAGGCACTGTGCATTTCAAAATCTCATTGTGCCTCAAGAGAATTTATCAAAGGCATTGTGTATTTGAAAATCTCATCATACCCCTAGAAGATTTATCAATGGCATTGTGCATTTCAAAATCTCATTGTACCCCATTAGGATTTATCAAAGGCATTGTGTATTTCAAAATCTCATTGTACCCCATTAGGAATTATCAAAGGCATTGTGTATTTCAAAATCTCATTGTACCCCTAGAGAATTTATCAAAGGTATTGTGTATTTCAAAATCTCATTGTGCCCCAAGAGAATCTATCAAAGGCATTGTGTATTTCAAAATCTCATTGTACCCCTTGAGAATTCATCAAAGGCATTGTGTATTTCAAAATCTCATTGTACCCCTTGAGAATTTATCAAAGGCATTGTGTATTTCAAAATCTCATTGTACCCCTTGAGAATTTATCAATGGCTTTGTGTATTTCAAAATCTCATCATACCCCTAGAAGATTTATCAAAGGCATTGTGTATTTCTTAATCTCATTGTACCCCATTAGGAATTATCAAAGGCATTGTGTATTTCAAAATCTCATTGTACCCTTAGAGAATTTATCAAAGACATTATGTATTTCAAAATCTCATTGTGCCCCAAGAGAATTTATCAAAGGCATTGCGTATTTAAAAATCTAATTGTACCCCAAGAGAATTTATCAAAGGCATTGTGTATTTCAAAATCTCATTGTACCCCTTGATAATTGATCAAAGGCATTGTGCATTTCAAGATCTCATTATACCCCAGGAAGATTTATCAAAGGCACTGTGCATTTCAAAATCTCATTGTGCCCCAAGAGAATTTATCAAAGGCATTGTGTATTTGAAAATCTCATCATACACCTAGAAGATTTATCAATAGCATTGTGCATTTCAAAATCTCATTGTACCCCATTAGGAATTATCAAAGGCATTGTGTATTTCAAATTCTCATCATACCCCTAGAAGATTTATCAATGGCATTGCGCATTTCAAAATCTCAATGTACCCCATTAGGAATTATCAAAGGCATTGTGTATTTCAAATTCTCATCATACCCCTAGAAGATTTTTCAAAGGCATTGTGTATTTCAAAATCTCATTGTGCCCCAAGATAATTTATCAAAGGCATTGTGTATTTCAAAATCTCATTGTACCCCTTGAGAATTTATCAAAGGCATTGTGTATTTCAAAATCTCATTGTGCACCAAAAGAATTTATTAAAGGCATTGTGTATTGAAAAACCTCATTGTACCACTAGCGATTTTATCAAAGGCATTGTGTATTTCAAAATCTCATTGTACCCCTAGAGAATTTATCAAAGGCATTGTGTATTTCAAAATCTCATTGTACCCCTTGATAATTGATCAAAGGCATTGTGCATTTCAAGATCTCATTATACCCTAGGAAGATTTATCAAAGGCATTGTGCATTTCAAAATCTCATTGTACCCCTTGAGAATTTATCAAAGGCATTGTGTATTTCAAAATCTCATTGTACCCCTTGAGAATTTATCAATGGCTTTGTGTATTTCAAAATCTCATCATACCCCTAGAAGATTTATCAAAGGCATTGTGTATTTCTTAATCTCATTGTACCCCATTAGGAATTATCAAAGGCATTGTGTATTTCAAAATCTCATTGTACCCCTAGAGAATTTATCAAAGACATTATGTATTTCAAAATCTCATTGTGCCCCAAGAGAATTTATCAAAGGCATTGCATATTTAAAAATCTAATTGTACCCCAAGAGAATTTATCAAAGGCATTGTGTATTTCAAAATCTCATTGTACCCCTTGATAATTGATCAAAGGCATTGTGCATTTCAAGATCTCATTATACCCTAGGAAGATTTATCAAAGGCACTGTGCATTTCAAAATCTCATTGTGCCCCAAGAGAATTTATCAAAGGCATTGTGTATTTGAAAATCTCATCATACACCTAGAAGATTTATCAATGGCATTGTGCATTTCAAAATCTCATTGTACCCCATTAGGAATTATCAAAGGCATTGTGTATTTCAAATTCTCATCATACCCCTAGAAGATTTATCAATGGCATTGCGCATTTCAAAATCTCATTGTACCCCATTAGGAATTATCAAAGGCATTGTGTATTTCAGATTCTCATCATACCCCTAGAAGATTTATCAATGGCATTGTGCATTTCAAATTCTCATCATACCCCTAGAAGATTTTTCAAAGGCATTGTGTATTTCAAAATCTCATTGTGCCCCAAGATAATTTATCAAAGGCATTGTGTATTTCAAAATCTCATTGTACCCCTTGAGAATTTATCAAAGGCATTGTGTATTTCAAAATCTCATTGTGCACCAAAAGAATTTATTAAAGGCATTGTGTATTGAAAAACCTCATTGTACCCCTAGCGATTTTATCAAAGGCATTGTGTATTTCAAAATCTCATTGTACCCCTTGAGAATTTATCAAAGGCATTGTGTAGTTCAAAATCTCATTGTACCCCTTGAGAATTTATCAAAGGCATTGTTTATTTCAAAATCTCATTGTACCCCTTGAGAATTTATCAATGGCTTTGTGTATTTCAAAATCTCACCATACCCCTAGAAGATTTATCAAAGGCATTGTGTATTTCTTAATCTCATTGTACCCCATTAGGAATTATCAAAGGCATTGTGTATTTCAAAATCTCATTGTACCCTTAGAGAATTTATCAAAGACATTATGTATTTCAAAATCTCATTGTGCCCCAAGAGAATTTATCAAAGGCATTGCGTATTTAAAAATCTAATTGTACCCCAAGAGAATTTATCAAAGGCATTGTGTATTTCAAAATCTCATTGTACCTCTTGATAATTGATCAAAGGCATTGTGCATTTCAAGATCTCATTATACCCTAGGAAGATTTATCAAAGGCATTGTGCATTTCAAAATCTCATTGTACCTATAAAGAATTTATCAAAGGCACTGTGCATTTCAAAATCTCATTGTGCCCCAAGAGAATTTATCAAAGGCATTGTGTATTTGAAAATCTCATCATACACCTAGAAGATTTATCAATGGCATTGTGCATTTCAAAATCTCATTGTACCCCATTAGGAATTATCAAAGGCATTGTGTATTTCAAATTCTCATCATACCCCTAGAAGATTTATCAATGGCATTGTGCATTTCAAATTCTCATCATACCCCTAGAAGATTTTTCAAAGGCATTGTGTATTTCAAAATCTCATTGTGCCCCAAGATAATTTATCAAAGGCATTGTGTATTTCAAAATCTCATTGTACCCCTTGAGAATTTATCAAAGGCATTGTGTATTTCAAAATCTCATTGTGCACCAAAAGAATTTATTAAAGGCATTGTGTATTGAAAAACCTCATTGTACCCCTAGCGATTTTATCAAAGGCATTGTGTATTTCAAAATCTCATTGTACCCCTTGAGAATTTATCAAAGGCATTGTGTAGTTCAAAATCTCATTGTACCCCTTGAGAATTTATCAAAGGCATTGTTTATTTCAAAATCTCATTGTACCCCTTGAGAATTTATCAATGGCTTTGTGTATTTCAAAATCTCACCATACCCCTAGAAGATTTATCAAAGGCATTGTGTATTTCTTAATCTCATTGTACCCCATTAGGAATTATCAAAGGCATTGTGTATTTCAAAATCTCATTGTACCCTTAGAGAATTTATCAAAGACATTATGTATTTCAAAATCTCATTGTGCCCCAAGAGAATTTATCAAAGGCATTGCGTATTTAAAAATCTAATTGTACCCCAAGAGAATTTATCAAAGGCATTGTGTATTTCAAAATCTCATTGTACCTCTTGATAATTGATCAAAGGCATTGTGCATTTCAAGATCTCATTATACCCTAGGAAGATTTATCAAAGGCATTGTGCATTTCAAAATCTCATTGTACCTATAAAGAATTTATCAAAGGCACTGTGCATTTCAAAATCTCATTGTGCCCCAAGAGAATTTATCAAAGGCATTGTGTATTTGAAAATCTCATCATACACCTAGAAGATTTATCAATGGCATTGTGCATTTCAAAATCTCATTGTACCCCATTAGGAATTATCAAAGGCATTGTGTATTTCAAATTCTCATCATACCCCTAGAAGATTTATCAATGGCATTGTGCATTTCAAATTCTCATCATACCCCTAGAAGATTTTTCAAAGGCATTGTGTATTTCAAAATCTCATTGTGCCCCAAGATAATTTATCAAAGGCATTGTGTATTTCAAAATCTCATTGTACCCCTTGAGAATTTATCAAAGGCATTGTGTATTTCAAAATCTCATTGTGCACCAAAAGAATTTATTAAAGGCATTGTGTATTGAAAAACCTCATTGTACCCCTAGCGATTTTATCAAAGGCATTGTGTATTTCAAAATCTCATTGTACCCCTTGAGAATTTATCAAAGGCATTGTGTAGTTCAAAATCTCATTGTACCCCTTGAGAATTTATCAAAGGCATTGTTTATTTCAAAATCTCATTGTACCCCTAGAAGATTTATCATAGGCATTGTGTATTTCAAAATCTTGTTGTACCCCTAGAGAATTTATCAAAGGCAGTGTGTATTTCGAAATCTCATTGTTCCCTATTAGGATTTATACACTGCTCCTACCTACCCAGCATTTCAAACAAAGGCTGATTGGTGCAAATGACATTAGTAGTGTACTGGTTTAAATCATCTCTAAAAAATGTGAGTAGTGTTGACAACATTAAAGCTAAGCTTCATTGCCATTTTTTTCATGAAAGATAAACCCAGGTCAGTTTTCAATTCAACACCTATTGTAATTTTCAGCCCATTGCATACATGCACCAAAAACACATGAATTATAACAAAATAATACATCAGAATATTTCTTCTGTGTAAATCAACTTATTAGCAATGTAGCATAAAGCAAAAAGTAAAAGCACCAAACAGTTTGTACAAAGTGTACAGTGTGCATAATAAGTAAAAATCAATAAGCCTGGAAAGAATGTGAACAAAAAAATGTACTTACACGTCGCTGAAATGTGAAACAGAAAATGTGTGTCAATGATTGAAAAAAATACAAACTATTATAAAGCATTAAATCATTTAGCTGACTTGATTGATAACCTACCATATATATTTGCTTCTAAGTCGAGTCAAACAACAAAGATCCTGATCTGCCATTGCATAATACACATGTAGATCAGTGTCTATGCTGACTGTTCTACTGAATACTCCTAACAAACAGCATGAATCCAGGTCTGACAGTGCATTATGTGATGGCAGATTTGGGTCTGTGCAGTCGGCAGTTGGACTTGTCTATAATCAAAGCATGAACAAATATGATAGAGAAAAAAAAGAAAGTGTTCTGTAGCAGTGTTTGTATGAGGGTTGTTCCAGTAAAATATACTTATGATCCAAGAAAGTCACTTTTAATGTGAGTACGCAAATTAAAAATGTGTGTCATATTTGTATGAAGTCTTTGAATAATCAGTATACCCAATAACATAATTTTGAAGATCTTCCAAGGACATCATCTATACTTAAATAGAACAGCCCTGAGTAATGTGACAACACATATCAAAGATAAAACAAGAAACAATTTTCTGATCATTTATGTACCTAAATATACGACTAAAATGCTAAAACAAACTATTATGTTATCAATTTGTTTTATTATTAAATAAACTTACTGCATAATTGCTTCTAACCTTCCTTGATGCTGCTTGAAGTGAACAAATGTGTATAATTTCTCTCTCTCTCTCTTCTCTCTCTCTGTGATCAATTTAATTTTCAAGATGAATATAAGTCCAATTTAATCTCGTTGAGAAAATGTGCTTCTCCTCTATTTATCAGCCTCCCATGTAATTGCATTTTATTGTGCCATTTTGACTTACTGTCACACAGTACAAGTTAATGACAAAACAAAACATTTATTTTCCAGATACTGCTACCTACCTCTTAACAAGCTACATGTATTAATTCTTCACATATATACTTCTTGAAACCATTACCTTTTTTAATGGATACATTTCTGTCAAACAAGTTTTATATAGATATACCAAGAGATAAAAATGTAATTACCAAGAAAAAAAGTGTTATCACCAAGTGACAAACATATTATTACCAATACACAAAAGTGATTACCATGAAGGAAGAGTGTTACCACCAAGAGACAAAAGTGTTATTATTAAGAGAGAAAAAAGTGTTATTATCAAGAGACAAAAGTGTTATTATCAAGAGACAAAAGTGTTACTACCAATCAAGAGAGAATTGTTATTACCAAGAGACAACAGTGCTTACCATGAGGTAAGAGTGTTATTATCATGAGACAAAAGTGTTATTACCAAGAGACAAAAGTGTTATTATCAAGAAACAAAAGTGTTATTATCAAGAAACAAAAGTGCTACTACCAAGAGAGAATTGTTATTACCAAGAGACAACAGTGCTTACCATGATGTAAGAGTGTTATTACCAAGAGACAAAAGTGTTATTACCAAGAGACAAAAGTGTTATTATCAAGAGACAAAAGTGCTTACCATGAGGTAAGAGTGTTATTGCCAAGAGACAAAAGTGTTATTATCAAGAGACAAAAGTGTTATTACCAAGAGAAAAAAGTGTTATTATCAAGAGACAAAAGTGCTTACCATGAGGTAAGAGTGTTATTACCAAGAGACAAAAGTGTTATTATCAAGAGACAAAAGTGCTAACCATGATGTAAGAGTGTTATTACCAAGAGACAAAAGTGTTATTATCAAGAGACAAAAGTGTTATTACCAAGAGACAAAAGTGTTATTACCAAGAGACAACAGTGCTTACCATGAGGTAAGAGTGTTATTACCAAGAGACAAAAGTGTTATTATCAAGAGACAAAAGTGTTATTACCAAGAGACAAAAGTGCTAACCATGATGTAAGAATGTTATTACCATGATCTTATATCTGAAAATTCTTGGTGGCAAATATTCTCCACCAGATTTTTCACCAAGTATCCCAATCATAACATTGGTCATAAATTTGCTGCTTGATACTCTGTACTTAAAAGCCTGCCCAGTGTGACCTCAAGAGCTGTTCCAGTAACACAAACTTAGGACCCAGGGAGGCTATAGGAATATGTAAGTGACTGTTCACAATCTCAAATTTGCAAATGATAGTCTGTTAAATGTCATATCAAGAGTTTGACATGCAATACAGTATTAACCATTTCTCTTCCACTTGTGATAAAGTCAGTTATACATTGGTATCAAGAAGACAGAGGTAATACACAAATCTACACCTGGAAAACCTTATATAATGCCTATTTAAACATTAACTAGTCAATTGACCTATCTCTTCAGTGTAGTCATATGCATTCCACATCAACAATATAATCAAAGTCAGAATTGTTGAAGCAAGTGTGGTCTTTGGCTGACTCCATGCAGATATGTAGGAGTGCAGAGACGTTAGTCTACAAACAAAACTAAACGTCTACCAAGCCACTGTGTTGGCAACCATGCTGTATGCTTACAAAACCTGGCTGGTGTACAGACACCACGATGTATGCATACAAAACCTGGATGGTGTACAGACACCATGATGTATGCTTACAAAACCTGGATGGTGTACAGACACCATGATGTATGCTTACAAAACCTACATGGTGTACAGACACCATGTTGTATGTTTACAAAACCTGGATGGTGTACAGACACCATGCCATGGAGCTGAATAATTTTTACATAAGTTGCCTGATGAAACTGATGAGGATAAGAATGCAAGAAAGAGCCCCTTGCCTGAAGTCATCACATGGGCAAACATTCCATAGGCAAGTATTTTGATCATCAACACTCTGCTTATAAAGTAACAGTTTAGCGAATCTGACCACTTCATCAGGATTCCATCAGAAGCCCAATTAGTAAAGATCTTGTACAGTGAGATGAAGGAGGACAGTCAATCTGAGGGTGGTCAGAAGAAATGCTTCACATATTTCCTCAAGTCATCCTGGAAACACTTCAAACAAACCCTGCAGGAGCAGTATAAATCTCAGAAATGCAGCAAACTCTCTATTGATCAAGGAAACCTAAGTGGCATTTCCTGTCCAGTGTGCCTCAATTCAAAGCACAAATTGGCCTCATCAGCCACTCACATACTCACAAAAACCAAACTAGTTAGTGATGTCATGGTCATCTTCTCAAAGGACAAACAACAAAGTCACCAATACATGTTATTTAGACTTGTTATCATACAAATTATATACCCTAGCATATATTGTGTAGACTGTGCCATCACCAATACATGTTATTTAGACTTGTTATCATACAAATTATATACCCTAGCATATATTGTGTAGACTGTGCCATCACCAATACATGTTATTTAGACTTGTTATCATACAAATTATATACCCTAGCATATATTGTGTAGACTGTGCCATCACAGGATACCATACACATGAAAAATTCCTGACCCAATTTTTCACCAAGTATTAAAACCATAAAACATCAAAATGTGCTACTAGCTACTATGTATTTCAGAGCTTTTTTGAGTGTAGCAATAAATTAAAACAGATGCTTCACTATTTCAGTAACACATTTCTTTTCCACTGTCCACTTTAACCTGATTAGACTTACTCAGTTGGAGGTTTGTATTTCAATACTCTCAATAGACTGAACACTCTGACAGCTGTCTGGTCAGGACTCTCCTCTCGGATGTCAAGTTTGTGCTGAAACAAGAATGTACACATTCAAGTACTATAAACATGCATGCAATAAGGTCATGTGACTAATCACTGTGCTATTTAGCTGGTTGGCAGGTAAATAATGACTAACTGTTGGGTATACAAGAAAACAATTTACACAAAACTAATGAACTCTTTCAACATATATTTTTGATCTAAAGGGAATTACTGCGAATTTGCTATGACAAATAAGAGAAACTTATTTCATTTAACATATTTCTGCCATTCAGTTGTGATGAATCATTGTTAAATTCTAAGTAACCTGTTAAGTGTAATAAGTAAATGGCTTACAGTTCACTTGTAAGTAAATTTCATCAATAAGTGAAATACCTAATTTGCAAAATAAATCATAATCATTCACCTATACATCATTCATACAGCCATTATCAGTGATGAATTTTAAATAAGATATTTTTGTACAATCAGTAGAAATAGTTACGGTCAAGGTGTTTGTACCTAGGGTCTTAATCCAGAGCTGTGCATTTTTCTCCATAACAACTTACCTGCATTTTGTTAATTAAGACAGAGCCTAGATGTTTAATACATCATACCTTTGGGTCTATTTCTGAGAGGACATCATTCAAAACTTGTAGAAGCTGGAGGGGCTCCAGTCCATCAAAGGATATCATATTGTAGCTCTTACTAAAAGGCTCTTTGTTCAGCTCCTGAACTATGAATTTCAGTTGCTCACTCATCTTGTTGCTTTTCTGTACCCTTATAAGAATTGTGATTAACCTGAAGACAAAAATTAAAATGAAAATGGACATTAGGTGATTACAGATTTATTCATGATACAACTTTAATACTTAAAGGAAGATAATATGCTGCAAGCTACACGATAGAAACTAAACAGAATAACACATGCATGCAATGTTTTTTGTTTGCATACAAATACTTTGAATTTCAACGTTACCAAGTTGATAAAATAGTCATCCAAGTAAAAGGATAGCAAATTGAATGTTTATATGTGTATATGGATATATGTGAATATTGATGGGTTTATGTATATGTGTATATTGATGTGTATATCAATGTGTTTATATGTGTTTATCAATGTTTATTTCAAAATGTGTATATGTATGTATATGTGTATATCTGTATGGGTATATGTGTATATCAATGCACATTTATGTATCTGTATATATCAATATATGTATATGCATACATCAATGTGTATATAAAAGTATGTGCATATCTGCATGTGTATATGTATATCAGTATGAATATATGTATGTGTATATCAGTATGTATGTATGTATGTATGTATGTGTATATCAGTATGTGTATATGAATGTATGTGTATATCAGTATGTGTAAATGTATGTATGTGTATATCAGTATGTGTATATGTATATCAGTATGAATATATGTATGTGTATATCAGTATGTATGTATGTATGTGTATATCAGTATGTGTATATGAATGTATGTGTATATCAGTATGTGTAAATGTATGTATGTGTATATCAGTATGTGTAAATGTATGTATGTGTATATCAGTATGTGTAAATGTATGTATGTGTATATCAGTATGTGTAAATGTATGTATGTGTATATCAGTATGTGTAAATGTATGTATGTGTATATCAGTATGTGTATATGTATGTATGTGTATATCAGTATGTGTAAATGTATGTATGTGTATATCAGTATGTGTAAATGTATGTATGTGTATATCAGTATATGTAAATTAGAGAAGATCTGTACATCAACATAATCAGCAACTCTTTGAATTGAATGGATACAATGAAATCATCATGATTCCTTAAAGGTGATGTTACTGTAATGGCTTCATGAACAACAGACATCTTGGAAACACTTAATCATGCATATCTGAATGCAGATTTTTTTTATCTGGGATGCAGAAAATCACTTCCGCAGGAATCCCCTTGGCTGTGTGCCAAATTCAAAGGCTTACACTTGCTGAATGTCAAAATGTGTTGATCATTTTAGCTGTGCTGATGTTTACAATCATGACAGAATTAAGTGGCTGAAGGACCACCTGATGTCATTATAAGAACATGATGCTATAGCAAGGTGGTGATGTTAAAGACTTTGACTAGCTGCTGAGTGGGAAAATATGTTGATATTTACAATGACTGAATTCAGAAGAAGAAAGACCCAGTAATGTACATGTGGTCATTATAAAAGTGTATCAAATAAACAAATTAGCTTTCATTATTGTGTTTGTTTCCGAGTGTAGTGCATGTGACCTTGTAATTAAGATGTGCTGAGATTTAGACAAAAATACAGTTTGCAAATTCGGATAAGTAATTTGGGGTTCAATGAAAAATTAATAATGATTGTAATGAGATTCAGAAGAGTGCTAAAGTTGCTTAAACTGATAGTTCAGAGTTAACAGTAGCCAACTGTAAGAATGTGTGATGCCCGGCTTAGTGTTTTAAAAAAAAAAATTAATTGTGTCACTCTGACTCTGACAGAGAAAGAGCTAGATATCAGTGGTGTAAACAATTTGGAAACTGAAACCATGGCAACTATCACTGGCTCTTATCAGAAGATTTAGCCACTTCAGGTATACCCAATTTGCTTCTGAGAGGTAACTGTAACTTTTGCTGCTGGGACTCCTATTTTTACCAATCTAAGAGTCCTATACTCATAGTTTTAAAATCCTAGCGAGTCCAATGAACAAGAATCTGAGCTACATATAATTTTCTCATCATAATTTAATATTTTGATGCAAATAATTTCAAGCAAAAACACTTCCACACTTTTTCTGTTAAGGCAAAACTTATAAATTTTGGAAATATGTGCAACAAGCACTGTATATTTTAGAATTATAAATTTAGCTGAGAAATTCCCTCTCCATATTTTCTGAACACTGGGGAGTTGGTGAAGAATTAAAGGTAAAACTTAAAAAACATGATGTGCACTCTGTTGATTTTCAGCATGTTTTTACAAAATTTATTTGAATCTTGCAACCATACATTCTAGAATTGATTCTATGAACTTGTAAAATTTTTAAAAACAATGTCCATGGAAATTTTAACTCTTACCAGATATAATATGCCTTACTATGCAATTGATATCTGAACTAAATCCCCCATATCAACCTCATCACTGAATAATAAATAATAGAATGAAGTACAAAGTGATATTAAAAACATGGATTCAAATCAGTCCCACTGGAAAACGGGGGATTTACATCTAGATATTCTAAAGTCATCCATCATGGAAAATGGGAGATTTACATCTAGATATTCTAAAGTCATCCATCATGGAAAATGTAGATTTACATCTGGATATTCTAAAGTCATCCATCATGGAAAACGGGAGATTTACATCTGGATATTCTAAAGTCATCCATCATGGAAAACGGGAGATTTACATCTGGATATTCTAAAGTCATCCATCATGGAAAACGGGAGATTTACATCTGGATATTCTAAAGTCATCCATCATGGAAAATGGGAGATTTACATCTGGATTTTCTAAAGTCATCCATCATTCAGCTGAGGTGAAAATGTAATTGTTATTTGTCATCATGTTTAAGACTTTCTTTGTGGTACCTGTCATACTAGATGGTTAAATTATGTTATTAAGGTATTACTGAAGGTCTTTTCTTACAAAATTTTCAATGGAGATTAAGATCAGTGACTTGATTTTGCGGTCAAAATCATGGTTCATATTTTAGTAGAGAGAGTTATTTACTGAATCAGATAAAGCTATGCTCAAAATGATATTCAAATACATTGGCTATTGACAAAAAAATAACCTAATTAATCACATAAAAAAACTGCCAATAAAATTTAATTGTCTGCTTGTTGTTATTTCATCCAAGCAATAAAAGTTTTGAATGATAATTGGCTGAAGTGTCAAAATAAAATATTCACAAAAAAAATTACACAATCTGTTGTGGTTTGCTTTCATGCAAGTTTTCTCCTGTACTCACTGTGGTTTATTTGCATCCAACTAAATTAAAGCATATCATTGTTCAAAATCTGCAGACAAATTATTCAGGTCATTCAAATATTTGAATGTTAAAAGCAACCAACCACATCTCTGTGAAAACACTATTGTATCCATTTCTATTCCAAGTAAATGTTGGCTAATGTTAGATATGTGAAATCTAAGGCCAGTTTACTTTAATTATTACACTGAACCTTCTGGCAGTCCTATAGTACAAGTCACATGGGTCATGTAGGCATTCAACACCATCTATTTCAGTACGCAATGTCATTTTTTTAAGAATTTGATTCAATATACGTGTAGCTTAAAGTTACAAGTATTTGGATTCTTATTAATCCATGTTTCTTTGGAAGTTCATTATTTAGATGTTCTGAGAGGTGCATACAGCAAAATCAATGTTAAATTATGTATATATTTTTTTACAAAATGAAACTAAAGGTATGATTCTGTACAATCATGATTGAATGTAACGCACTGTGATGTCACAATGAAAGCTATGCATATTGATAAACAAATTCATACTACCCTCGATTGTGATGATTCCACTCAATGTGCTCTTTTTTTTTTACCCAAGTTTAGTACAAGGCCATCATTGTAAACGTCCAAAGCAATAGATAATTTTTGTCTGGAAGTTTCTTGGTGGCATTTAGGATGTAGAGTATTCAATACTCAGGATTGAATTGACTTGGGTTAAAGAAAATTAGTGCTAAATTAAAAGAAAAATACATATTTAAGTTAAAATGAGTATAAAGGCCTATATGAAATGTACTATAATTTAAACATTAAATTGGCTTGCGTCTCATATTGTTCCTTTAGTTTTTGAAAACAGTTATGTGACTGTTTAGCAGCTTGGTTGTTCCTATTGTATTAACCTGTCTCAAAAATAAACTATCTGGCAATCAAACATAGTTTTCGAAGAATGTATTTGTTTATAACAAAGTATTATTTTGTATTCAAAATTATTTGGAGAGAAATGTTAGAAAACAAGAGATCCTCGAATATGCAACTGGACATCCTAAATATACATCGACTGTTTGATGGTTCTGATGGATCGAGAAATATAATATCCTGTTAAGTTGATGTTAAAAGATGTGCATAAACTGCTGTTTAGCAGCAAAGCAAAAATGATCCTCTATTGCAATAGATGGTTTATGACATGAACCTTGTTCTTTACACCCACCCCTTGTTGGCAAGGACGCAGTTCTTGCAACTACATAATCGAAATACTTAACAAACTGTTTGATAAATTAATATAATGAATCAATGAAAATATATCTACAAGACTAAAACTCGAAGACATGGAAGCGATGAATCAAACAAACCTTGGTATTGTTTAAACATAAGAATCAATTCAGACAAATCTGAATCTGGCTCTGAAGAATGCGGGTTCTCTGACGGTGTTTCCCAAATACAAAATACTTAACTCGGCGCATAAACGGACATGGCTTTCTACAACCAGTTCAAACTCCAAACAAAAAAAAAAAAAAAAAAAAAAAAAGAAGCATGAACAATTATCGATGAAATTTTTTTCTTTATAAACAAAAAATACAAATCGATGGTACTTTAGAATGAAACTTATGGAGTAATCTTAATATGGGTGGACATCTCTCTCTCTCTCTCTCTCTCTCTCTCTCTCTCTCTCTCTCTCTCTCTCTCTCTCTCTCTCTCTCTCTCTCTCTCTCTCTCTCTCTCTCTCTCTCTCTCAATAAAAATTATGGAACGACAGGGACACTCATGCGGCTCTGACCTGAAATCACAAAAAGGAAACCATGGTATCTAATTGGATAATTATTTAGTGCTAAGTAATATATCCAGAGGAACAACTACTCATAACAGACAAATACTAAACTCTAATAATTCCTTAAAACGGGGCGCTATAACCAAATGCGCACATTCCAAATTTAATACATCTGTTATTCAGATCATCAACCCCACTCCACCCCCACCCCCATGAGTGTGTTGTGCCTAATTTTCAGTCATGTCTTTGGTCTTTTTATTTCACTCATATTTCTTTGAAAAAAAATAGAAGCAGTTATATCTTGCACATTGTTTTATTTTCACTTCTTTTTAACACCAGTACCTTAGCCATTGCATTAGAATCAATATCTCAGTTACTTCAAATACATGTAATCTTTCCATGCTGGTTAGAAACTATGTTGTGCAATTAGCAGTGATGGCACAGGTCGGCTTAGGAGTAGAGATCGGAAACAACACATTGTAGCACATCAGTGATACTGCCCCAGACAAATTTCAAAGAGACCACCTGTATCCAATCAGAAATAACACAGTCACATTTTTTGGAGGGTTTCTCAGACAGCTAGACATTATTTTGTTACACTCATTGAGCATGTCTGGACATTGGAGAGAGCAGATCATAGGGAAGGAGGAGACATTAGACTACTCTCTGAGCGCCGAAGTTGTGCGTTCATTTAAAGGGCAGGAATTGAGTTTGAGAAACTTCGGGCGAGATTGGAACAGGCTTCTCATTAAAAAAAATATCATCTCCGAATCTGTCTCATTTTCTTAACTATGTGTCGTATGATTTATACGTTATTGTGTGTATTTAATTTAGTATTATGCATAGCTGAATTCTCAACATGTCGTAATGTAGCGTATAGAATGTCTCAACATGTCGTAATGTAGCGTATAGCATGTCTCGACATGTCGTAATGTAGCGTATAGCATGTCTCAACATGTCGTAATGTAGCGTATAGCAATTTAGTAATGTTCAATATTAATTAATGTATGTAGTTGTAAGGATACAATTAAAGTGGATGGGGTAATCTGCTACGATTTTGCCTCGTGGTGCAGGATTGCATTTAAAAGTGAGTAGTATTAGAACTTACACTTGTATTTGACTATATAGTGTGGATTATGCAGAGCTAGGTATTATTGGCCGTGTGTACGTATAATTAGGCATTTTATTTTTGTAAGTGTCTTTTATAATTTGCAATGTAGGATATGCGTTGGAATATTGTTGATGTAGATAGTTTACTATATAGAAAATTATGGATGTATTTATCTGAAATCTTGATATTATTGTTGTTGTTACAGCATTTAATATAGAACAATCATGTGTGAAATATTTAGATGTGAGTGTATGAGTTGACCTAATTATTCAGTTGTCATTATGCTGATGAATGCTCTGTGATAGTGTATTATTGCTCCTGTGCTTCAACAAGGAGGCAAAATTGTACGTCCCTTCTAATCCACATGAAGCTTTATGGGTGGGATGGGGCACCGCCATTAGATTAAAGAAAAGATGACGAGAAGAGCAAGTGTAATTAGAAAGTTGTGTGAAGCGCCTGGCCAGGAGACATAACAAAGGTACCAGAGTTACAATAACGAGAGCTTGGAGAACGGAAAAAGGGATCCTGAAGTACCGATAAGAATGGAAACACTATCGACTTTAATTTCGCGTGATGAAATAATTGGAAATAATTTGAATAGGCTTTCTATTGATTGGAAAATAATGCGCTGAAAAATTGTTCTGTAATACCGAGATATACCTTAAGAAATTGTTATACCTTTCACCATTTTATGTTTTATTTTATACACCTAGACCGTTGTCTTTGCTGATTGGGGGCTTAAAGCTATTTAACATTTTAATAGACACTATTCCTCCGAAATTAGCAGTACTTCCTGGGAAGGCTGATGGGGGGGGGGGGGGTGAGCGTGACAAATACTATCCACCATGCAACTGTATATTTTTTAGTTTCAATACATGAAACTTGCAAATCTGTATTAGTCCGCAGCTTCACTCAGCTTGTTGTAGGAGTTAATACATGTTTACGTAAACCAGTTCGATAGCTCTAACATAGTGACCACCATATATTTGTTCGTCTAATTATTTTTATGATCTTAAAATGCAAATATATCTTTGGAAATTTCTTTTCCTTACGACATATTTTTTTTAAAGTTGCCTTTTCACTCGTATTATCAATGTGTTTAACCAGTTATATAAACAATTCAGTGTTGCCTTTTGTCTTGAAGTGGTATTCTATTTAGTGTATGATTTTAATTATACGTAAAAATTGATAACAGGTAACAAATTTCTCTGTATGTTTTAAATGTGCACATTAATTTGGTGACAGTTGATTAGGTTCCGTTTTTAATTGAAATTAATTGCTTCTTAAGTTCTGACCATTCGTTATAAGGTGTTGCCATTTTAATGGTATGCAAGGACTGATCTTAATGTGTTTTTGCTTCTGAATCAATCTTAGAAATATATCTGGTTTCGACGTTATTGCGTATTTCAAAACCATTATATTTAATTCATTTCATTTAGTTCATTCCACTTATTAAGGACTCTTTACACGAGAACTGAAATAAACTAAGGAATATTTAGACATAATATACATTCAAATTACCAAGCAGAACTTTTGGTATCTAACTTGATAATTTATTTATTTATTATTGTTTTTTAAATTTTATTTTAGAATCCAGGTGATAAACACGGGCAAATTTCCGGTGTTATGTTATGTGCTTGTCTCTTGAATGAAGTTTTAACATGTTTTATCAAATGACAACCAGTCTGCCAACCGGATCGACGTGTATTTCCTGTTAGCGTTTTGTGCAGACTGAAAGATGGCAAGCAAGAAGAATGGAAGTTTGTCGCTTAAGGTTAATTATTAGCCACGCATTGCAAAATGATATAAATATCGTTATTCCATAAAATTATTTGTGTATGTATGCGTCCACATTTTGATTGATTTCAGTCACTTTTTATGTAAACGTTCCGCAGTAATCACCCATATGGGCACAATTTCCGACCAATGACCCAACGTATATTTAAAAAAAAAAATCAGTCATATATCTACGATATCAGCAGTTAGGCAGTTTATAGTGATGTCTAGCACTTGGGCATCATGCTGCAGACACGTAACATAATGTTAGTTACACCCAGTCACATTATCCTGACACTAGGTCGACCAGTCCTAACGCAAACAATTAATGCTGAGCGCCAAGCGAGGTAGCGGTTAGTACCATTTTTGTAAGTCTTTTGTATGATTCGGCCGGGGATCGAACCCACGACCTCCTGCTTCCGCCGCAGAAGCTCTAACCACTAGGCCACTGGTGCAGTCAACACTTTTGAAGTGTACATTTTAACCAAGGAAGACTGAAGTAATTTTAAGACTTACTTTAAAGACACACCACTTGAGGAAATATCTTAATGACTTGACATGTTCTACTATTGTCTGTTATTTTATGTACATATTACAGAATTTTAATGTCTTTAAGTTTTATATTTTATTTTATATAATTTTACGTTTTTGTTAAGGATTTAACTAAATGTATGTGCAGTTCAATTTTGGAAACCTTTTAGCCCCCCCCCCCCCCCCTTCCAAATGTGTTTCCTATTGCAATGGTTTTAAATTTATTGTAGGTAGACTTGTTTAAAATAAGTTTTAAACATATATTATATGATTATATAGTATACTAAATGCTTCAAGTACTGAGCTGATCTGACTCGATTAGAATCTTTTTTAGATGCACAAGTCAGTATAGGAATTTTTCTTAAAAAAATTGTTTTACCATTGCATACCTGCCAACCATCCTTGTTTGGAGGAGACATCTGAAATCCATCTGCTTCTCACATACTCGCAGTTTTTTTTCCCATTAAAAAATTTTATATAAAGAAATTACTATTTGAAACTCTCCAGCATATAAGAGTGGACATCAGGGATGGTCCTGGCTTTTAAAAATCTGTCGCCCAAAAAATCGCCAATCTCATTATTTTGTCGCCAATTTTCACAAAAAGTATCGCCAGAACAAGTAGTGTACATTTTTCCAAGTGTTAATTTAGTCTATTAATGTAACAGGCAATGAAAATTACAAAAGATGGGTTAGTTAATACTTTTATTACAACAAGCATTAACAAAATGTTAAAAAAGTGTTACGTGAAGATCCGTCAGGATTTTATGGCTGCCCACTTGTTGAATGCAGTTTCAAAGTCTAATTTTTCACATCTGTACATGCTGATTCTCGTTAAATTCTCAAGAGATGAGATGCAGAGTTTATTTCTGATGTCAGCATCCCGCATCACCGTTTGTGCACATGTATGACTGTTGTTACCCAGTGATGTAGCGGGGTGGGGTGAGGGCAGGTGGGGCATTCGCCACAGTGGCTAAGGGGCGCCAAATGAGCGCCCAAATCAGCCCAAAGTATCAACAATGAAGGGGCAGGGGCAGCCGGGAGCGCAAATAAGACAGAAGGGTTCCAATATTAAATTTCGTCATTATTTGCAGCAGCATCACTGTTGAATAGGCATTTTCCAACTCGATAAACGATGTTGACTTAGTTTGAAAATTTATGCTGATTATGAAGCGTTTGCCATATTTTGCCCACCACCTATCGAGTGGCTATTGCGGTCAGCTGACCACCCGCCACGTGATAAAAATTCTGAGCAAATTACGAAGTTCGCCAAAATCTCCATTAAATACTCTATTGCTTCCTAAATCCCAAAAGAATGATCACTGAATGCTGTATAAATTATCTCAACAAGGAAAATAGGATCTCCATTCCCACGAATGAAACTTACACGAGTCAACATCTGGCATTGGACCATATATATTAGTATAAGTTAACACCCAATTCAGGGATTCTTTCACTCCTGTATTTTGAGAAATAAATAATTATTTTTAATTATGCAAAACTTGTTTATTTGTTGTTTGCTATTTCTTCTTGCGGAGCTTAAGTCTCTGTAACCATAACACGGGATTGATGACAAAAGGAAAAGATCAATGAGTAAAATGGACAAATATTATTTACACCGCCTGGATTCATGTTTGGTGACACACTCCTTCTACAAAATATCACAGCCAGTTGTAAATGAATTGACGAACTTTGCCTTGATACATACATCACAGAACATCTGTTTTAACGTTTTATCATATCTCAGCCATGGAGGCCCAAGTTTCCAAATGTCTAGAAATTTTTGGGAATTTTTGCCCTGTTCATCATTATGTGGTGTTGCACTTGGAGCACTACATGTAGATGATGTTGGACTGCAAGAATTATCATCAGGTTCAGTGACTGTATTGTCTGATGAATTTGCACTAAATCCAAACGCCGTTAATTTTGTTAACTTTGGAGGAGATGATGAAAACGCAACGTCTAACTTCCGTTCGCTCATGATAATATTGCACTGGCGACAGATATAATTGTGATTGAGATTTTTTCCATTTGCTTTGTATGTATACACAGTAGTCGGTACTTCAAAGGTTATCAGTTTTCTATGAAGGTTCAGCAAAACTATTGCATTGGTATATGTAAAAACAAAACAAACAAAAAAAACAAGCAGAAGGATTAGCCATTCAATTAATTTTATCTGTCTTATTCGCATCTTCAGAAGTCGGTCAGATGTAGGTATAGTACGGTAGCATGATTGACTGTATCACAGCATACAGTACTCGGCCCAGGTGTCAGCATAAGCAGATTATGATGTAACAATGCACTGCTAAGATGGGGTTGTCGATACAAACAAAGGATCATTTGTGTACAGACTGATTCCAATGCATTGCTTAGTCAAGTTTGTGGCTTATTTCGTTCCCTTTTAATTTATCAAGTCCAAATCCATGATTGTTTGTACAAATTAAATAACCAAAAAGTCTGTCGCCAAAAAAATCACCAGATGGGTCATTTTTGTCGCCAATAAGGGGAAAAAATCGCAATTTGCAACATTGGTGAAGCCCAGGACGATCCCTGGACATGCTTAGAAGTTCTTTTAAAGTATGTTAAAGTTTTTGTAAAGTTGAATCCTTATAATATCAAAAGGATAGGGTTTCTATGCCTAACTCATGAATGTGATCCATGTACAGCATTTCGCAAGATGTGCAGTTGAAATTTCAGTGACGTCAGTTGAAATCCTCTGTGAATTTTAAATCTCCCTGAAAATGAGTGCTATTGGGGTTGGCAGCTCTTCCCATGGGGAAAAATGTACTAGGGTTGGTAATGAATAACATGATTAGCCATCCAGAAACATTATTTTTGCCTTACATAGCCACTTTTTCACTGTGGTAAAACACATGCACATACATAATCCATCCACACAGACACAAAAACACATACATACATACATACATACATACATACATACATACATACATACATACATACATACATACATACATACATACATACATACAATACATACATACATACATACATACATACATACATTTTGGTAACTTTTTGAGTTCCCAGTCCAGTTAATTTCAAGTAGCCTATCAGATATTGTGGTAAAAGATTTGCATTAGGAAGAGTTATCATTAGTAATAATTTTTTCCAAAAAATGTGCGTCACTTTATCAATTATGAAAGTTATGATTCGACTGACCATGATTTCTTATTAGTGGCCATCAGGTGATATACATATAGTACTGTGGAGATCTGCTCTTAATTAGATCTTAATCAGACTGGAGATTGATCTTACAGAGATCTGAATCAAACTGTGGAGATCTGGTCTTAAATATATCTTAATCTGATGTAGAGATCTAATATTAATTAGAGCTTAATCAGACTGGAGATCTGTTCTTAATTAGATGTTAATCAGAATGTGGAGATCTGATCTTAATCAGTCTGGAGATCAGATCTTAATTAAATCCTAATCAGAATGGAGATCTGATCTTAATTAGATCTTAATCAGACTAAAGATCTGATCTTAATTAGATCCTATTGAGACTGGAGATCTGATCTTAATTAGACCCTAATCACACTGGAGATCTTAATTAGACCCTAATCTCACTGGAGATCTGATCTTAATCAGGCTAGAGATCTGATCTTAATTAGATCCTAATCAGACTGGGGCTAGAGATCTGATCTTAATTACATGTTAACCCATTTTATCCTGAATACGCCTGCAGTTGTAATACCTCATTCTATCCTGAATACACCTGCAGTCGTATCCCATTTTATCCTGAATGACTACGATCGTACTCTACTACTTATGTGTGTAGCGTCTCTAGAAACGTGTTTTTCGTCACAACTATTTGTGTACTTCTTCACCTACACAGGAAATGGTTAAAGCAAGCATGCGCAGTGAAATAAAAAAAAAACGTGTTTGGAAGAGAAACTAGATTTGAAACCCGATTGATAAAAAGATGGACCACAACTCTGATGTTAACATGGATGTTGATAGCGAGGGTAGTGACATTGAAGTTGAGGATTTTGATGATTCTGATAATGATATGGACTTAACTGATGGGCTACGACTGAATAAAGTGGATGAAAAAGATGACGCATGGCTTCGTGCACGTTTCTATAGCGATTCCGAGAATGAAGCGGAGTTTGAAGGCTTTCTAGAGGAATGGGCCAGAAATGATTTTTCAATTCGGTTCCAGCCAAAATTTAAACTGTTAGAAGGAGCAACTGTTCAACATCCAGAAGAAGCAGATGCACAACATTATTCTGAGCTACTTTGGGATGAGTTATTATGGAGCAAACTTGTTGATGAACCAAATCGTTATGCTGAACAGGAACGTAGAAAAAAATCAACCCCCCCCCATCAAAGTCGCCAAGATGGACACCAGTCAATATTCCCACAATGAAGGCATTTATAGGCTTATGTTTTGCCATGGGAATAATTCGTCTTCCATCAATACATAATAATTGGCGACAACATAAGTATATGTTTGTCACATCTTTCAGTAAAATTATGTCTCGTGACAGATTTGATCTGATTTGGAGATATTTGCATCTCCATGACAACGAAGGACAAGCTGCAGAGCCTCAGCCAGACCAGATAAGTTAAAGAAAATTAGATGGTACCTGGATTATTTAGACCAGAGATTTTCCTAAAATTTCATTCCAGAAACCACTGCAACAATAGATGAAAGCATGATTAAGTTCAAAGGAAGACTCTCCTTTAGACAGTATCTTTTTAAGTTCTAGCAAAGCCGACACCAGCAAAGAAGATGGACAAGAAAAGGGACTGGCTTACATAGTGGTCATGGATCTCTGCTCGCACATGTTTGTCTATTTTGACAACTTTTATACAAGTACAGATTTATTGAGAGACCTTCATACTAGAGGGGTGATGGCCTGTGGATCAGTCCGTAATAACAGAAAGGGTTTGCCAAAAGACTTGCTGCCAAAACATCTGAAACTGAAGAAACACGAGTACAAAGTAGCACAGAAGGATGAACTTACCTATTATGTTTAGCAAGATACAAAAGCTGTTTGTGTCTTGTCAAATTTTCATGATCCATCATCATGTGGCATTGTAAACATACATTCTGGTATGGCTATTCAGCAACAGGTTGAAGTACCCAAAATGCTGTCAATTACCAACAAAACATGAAGGGAGTAGATATCTGTGACCAGATGGTTGGATACTATCTTCTACATCACCGGTCAAAAAATATGGTGGCATCGAATTTTCTTTTATCTAATGGAAACTTCGGCGTACAATGCATATGTGATAGCAAGGGACACAAATCCAGAGAGAGTCAAAACTATGTGGCCAACATTTCAGAGCTATCTGGAGGACTTAGTTGCCTCTCTGGTTGGTGACACTCGAGCTGGAAAGGCTGCAGCACTTGTTCCAGAGCCTACCAGAGGAACAGTGCAACATACAATTGAAAAAATGTTCAAGAAGAAAAAAACCTGTCATGAATGTTCACTGGCCGCTGAACCTGGAGCCAGAAGAGGGGTGACAAAATTTGGATGCAGGGAATGCAGTGTCACTGTTCATACAGAATGCCAAGCAAAACACATCACTAGGTGTATAAATACTTAAAAGCCGATGTTTTGACAACAATTGATGTATGGCTGTTTTAAAAATGTAATATGTTTTTTCAATGTGATGTGGACATTTTTATTCACCAGTAAAGTAATAATTGTTGTTACTAACAAAGTGATGACGTGGATTTAAAAATTTGGACAAAATTTGTCCTGATTAATTTTCTTTATACATGTGTATTACTGAAAGATTTCTAGGATTAATTTGTGACATGTTTTCATGAGAAACTGCACGCTGAAGTACATATTCCAGATTGTGATGTAAACAAACTGTTCCACGTGTCATATTGTGTAATTTTAGTAAAATTATTATAACTTTTGAACTAACAGTGCTAGACACTCCAAAGTTGGACCAAAATACTAGAAATTGAATTATCTTTATTTTATTCCCATACTATGGTGAACATTTCATTCATCTTCATTGACAAGAGATTCACTGAACATCATGGTAAGTTTAAAAAAAAAATTCTTGCAAGTCAAATTTCAAAATATAGTTGTGAGCATGTACATTGGTAAATAATAACAAAACATGTATCAATGTGTTGCAAATTGTATTATCTTTTCAGAGATATATAGTTTTATAGACTTTAAAAAAGAAATAACATTGTTACAGCACTTTTAGTAAACATGGTGAAGGTAGTCACAATTTCTGCTGCAGTATGATGCTCAGTTTTACCACAATGTATTTAGAATTGCTTTTCAGGAATCAGGCACTGCAGTTGAAATTGGTAAACAGGATAAAATGGGTTAATCAGAATGTGGAGATCTGATCTTAATCAGACTGGAGATCTCATCTTAATTAGATCTTAATCAGACTGGAGATCTCATCTTAATTAGATCTTAATCAGACTGGAGATCTCATCTAAATTAGATATTAATCTGATGGCAAGATCTGATCTTAATTAGACTAACATATACATTTTACTATGATTGATGTGTTCAGGTTGGTCAGAATATTTTTAGTAAGATTTTGAGACGAAGTTTTTTTTTGATGGACCCAATCTGGTGTAACTTATGATTACCTCAATGCACCAGATTAACAGTATTACTAAAGACTTTGATTATCCCTATACACCACTCCCTCGATAACTCACGCACATTGGGGTCCAAAAACATTGACCGCACTATCAGTGAGGCTCTAGTTATCGACGGACCTATAATAACAAAAGGATCGATACAAAGGCAGAAGGTGGGTGGGTGGCATATTTTTTTAGTTTTTAATACTCACTTTATAGTTGTGCTGTGATTAACTGTGAATAAATATCTCCTCAATATGGTGTAGTTTATTTTTTCTTCATTGAGTAGCATTAATTTCAGGATAAATTACCGTATATTGAGGAGACAATCGAAAACATTATTCCACATCGTTTCCATTCAATTAACACGTGTACCACTTCACACATTGTTTATTACATCACTAATTTTTGTGCTGAATTGGATACATTCTTGTTTTATTGTTTGATCCAAATTAGATGCATTTGTTTAATACAAGAGATTGACTCTTTTTGAGAAACAATGTCGATCGATTGATTAATATAGTGTATAAATTTTATTGCAGTAGAAGTAAAATGAAAAATTTGGAACAATGTAAATTAGAACTTGATAGTACAAATGCCAGTTGTGATGCACTGGACAAATGACTCGATCAATTATTTGTTTTACTCCCTGATTTTTCTGCTGTTTCGCAAAATCACCACTTGCTTGATATGATGCACAATACATAAGTGGTAAAACAACACAGGTCTCTTTTAATGGATTATTTTAGTGCAACAAACACTTCACCAAGTTTGTTGATCAAAACAAAACCGGCAGGTAATTAGGTTCTCATGGAAGTACTCATGGGTTTCGATGTGACGGTTGATTGACTCCCTTCATGTTTTCATAGAAAAGAATATGTTGCAATTATAATGTTTACATTGAAATGGAAATAAAGGATTTGAATGTGATTTTCACACAGCAAGATATTTAATTGCTGTTTATTTCATTATCTGTTGCCACCTTTAGCATTTACTGGACATTTTCATTGATCGCTATTTCACCAGACTATTTACTGCATATACATATATGACGGTGTATCAACAAATAAACCCGAACCTAATGTGATATCTTGTTTAGAATTTGCAAATTTCACAATATGGAATAGATCTTTATGGGCATTAATCACCGTTTTTGATGATAAAACGAGAAATGTATAAAGGTTTAATTTACCAATTCTTGTCTTAATTTTTTCACGTTCAGCATATTTTAAAAGATTCTTTAAATATTTTTTTTCTTTGGGGAAAAATCGAGATCAATGCCAGACACCGTATTATAAGTGGGTTCGTGAGTTATCAAGGGAGCGCTGTATATCCTTGTTTTAAAAATGATGAAAGTATGATGATTAATTCCTCATGATTCATGTATTTAGTGGTCAAAAGAAGTAGCAGTAATGGATTATATGTTTACATTATTTCAACGTATTATGTTATTATTTATTGGATATTTAAGTGTTCGTTTACAGATAATGTGTTGTATTGTCAGGATATTTTATCTCAATATTTCCCAATAAAATTAATATACCATAATCTTTTCAATATTTTTTAGACAAAATTCCTATACAGTCCCTTAATCTTCAAACCATTTGGATGAGTTCTAGACAGGCGCATGTATGTGACAAAACCTACGATAAATTAACAGTAGTTCATTTCAAAGTGACTCATTTAATTGATTTATATTTATCTATGAAACTTACACTTTCAACTTAATTCCAGGAATCCACTGATGGTACCAATAACAAGGTCGGTACCTCGATTTATGACTATGCATGCTGGAAAATCATTATCATTAATCTTCTTTGTTATATCTGTTTTTATGTACGAGGTTTTCCTAATATTTCATATAATGTTGTAGAGATACATTGATCTTGGCAGTTAGGTCATGATATTCTAAAGATACATTAAGATTCACATACTAATGTCTTTTACTTTTCTGAAGACACATTGAGCTTTCCATATTTAGCACTATTGCTAATTTCATGTAATGTTTAAAGATACATGAAGCTTGGCACATTGGGCACTATAGTTAAGGTCATATAATTTGTAAAGATACATTAAGCTTGGCATATTCTTCACTGTAGCTAAGGCCATTTAATGTTATATAGATATATTACGCTTGGTGTGTTGGGTACATGTACTAAGGCCATATAATGTTATATTGATACATTCAGCTTGGTGTATTAGGCACATTAACTAAGGCCATATTATGTTATATAGATACATTACGCTTGGTGTGTTGGGTACATTAACTAAGGCCATATAATGTTGTATATATACATTAAGCTTGGTGTGTTGGGAACATTAGCTAAAGCCATATAATGTTGTATAGATACATTAAGCTTGTTCAAGTTGTTGTGTTGGATACATTAACTAAGGCCATATACTGTTGTATAGATACATTAAACTTGGTGCATTAGGTAAGTCCATATAATGTTGTATATGTACATTCAGCATCGCATATTGGTCACTTTAGCTAAAGCCATTTAATGGTGTATAGATACATTAAGCTTGGTGTGTTGGATACATTATCAAAGGCCATATGTTGTATAGATACATTAAGCTTGTTGTGTTGGATACTTTAGCTAAGGCCATATAATGTTAAATAGATACATTAAGCTTGGTATGTTGGGCGCATTAGCTAAGGCCATATAATGTTGTATAGATACATTAAGCTTGGTGTATCAGGTAAGTCCATATAATGTTGTATATGTACATTCAGCATGGCATATTGGTCACTTTATCTAAAGCCATATAATGGTGTATAGATACATTAAGCTTGGTGTGTTGGGTACATTAGCTAAGGCCATATAATGTTAAATAGATACATTAAGCTTGTTGTGTTGGATACATTAACTAAGGCCATATAATGTTGTATTGATACATTAAGCTTGGTATGTTAGGCACATTAGCTAAGGCCATATAATGTTGTATTGATACATTAAGCTTGGTATGTTAGGCACATTAGCTAAGGCCATATAATGTTGTATATATCCATGAAGGTTGGTGTATTAGGAACTAATAGGTAAGTCCATATAATGTTGTATATATACATTCAGCATGGCATATTCTTCACTGTAGCTAAGGTCATATCATGTTCTAAAGATACACAAAGCATGGCATATTGGGCACATTAGCTATGGCCTTATAATGTTCTAAAGATACATAAAGTTTGATATATTTGGTACATTAGCTGTGGTTATATAATGTTTTTCAGATACATTAAGCCATATAATGTACTATTGATACATTAAGCATGGCATATTGGAATTCTAGCTAAGGTCATATAGTGTTATAAATGTACATTAAGCATGGCACATTGGGATTTATTAATATGGTAAAATATTATGTATTGTCAAGAAAGTGAAGGGATAGTCATACTCTTATGTACTAAATTAAATAGGCTTAAATTAATGTTCAGTTATTGTTCTTTGCATAGTTTTCTCTCAGATCCTTGGAGGCTTGTTCATGACTGGATGAAAATGATATACATGTACATCTTTTGACAACTTTGCATCTTCAAACCAACTTGTATTTAATTGTACACATTGTTATGTCTGTTTCTATTCAGCGTGATGTTTTCCTAATGTGAGCTGTTTCAAACAGTTCAATTAACCCTAACCCTCTTAAGACTTTCCATAAAAAGTGATAGGCTTTCCATTAAATTGAGCTCATTCAGACATAATTCAACTAACTCTAAACCATAACCCTCTTTCAGACCGAATTTAACTAACCTAACTTTCTTTCAGATAGAATCTAACGAGCCCTAACCCTCTTTGAGACATGATTAAACTAGCTCTAACCCTAACTCTCATTCAGACATAATTCAACTAACCCTAACCCTCTTTCAGACAGAAAGTAATTATCCCTAAGCCCTAACCCTCTTTCAGAGAGAATTTAAATCGTCCTAACCCTAACTCCTTTTTAGGCAGAATTCAACTAGCCTTAGTCCTAATCCTTTCAGATATAATTTAATTAGCCCTAACCCTCTTTAAGACAAAATTCAACTAGCCCTAATCCTCTTTCAGAGAAAATTTAATTGGCCCTAATCCGCTTGTAGATTGAATTCATCTACCCTAGCCTTCATTCAGACAAAACTCAACTAACCCTAATTTTGTTTACCTTCCTAATTTGAGCGTTTTTAAGCAGACTGGCTAATTTTAGGTAAGTCTTTAAGCAGCAGTTTTGCAAAAATTTGTCTTTCACATACTGTTTAAAATCCCCACCTCACAGTACTATTTATAACTAGCTTGTCATTAATGTTTTCTCACAGTTCTTTGAAATATAATATTGCAAGTGTTTGAATAAATTAAAGTTGTACATCGAGTTGTTCTTGAGGCTATATCATAGGCTTGACAAATCATGATAGTTGTTTTTTGTTTCTTTCAGTGGTCAATTGATGAGAAGCCTGTGAAGATAGACAAGTGGGACACAGCAGCCGTTAAAAATGCCTTGGATGATGGAGCCAAAAAGGTACATGCATTAGATGCTGTTATTGCTTTTATAAAATGCATCCATTGACAACAGAATAGACTCTGATATGTCCTTAGGTCATGATGCTGACACATCATGGTGTGTGCTGATGGTGCCAGTCAGTACAGTGCTTCCTTACAACTATTTACAGTAGCCATACAAGTATACTGTGATATGGACAAAACTGCTTTATACATGACTGTTATAATGGAGAATTATTATTGAACCAGCATAATGCATTCTCTGGTCATACCTGTGCCATACTGGGGTATGTTATAATGGAGAATTATTATTGAACCAGCATAATGCATTCTCTGGTCATACCTGTGTTATACTGGGGTATGTTATAATGGAGAATTATTATTGAACCAGCATAATGCATTCTTTGGTCATACCTGTGTGATACGTGGGGTATGCTTTAATGGTAAATTATTATTGAACCAGCATAATACATTCTCTGGTCATACCTGTGTCATACTGGGGTATGTTATAAATTATAATGGAGAATTATTATTGAACCAGCATAATGCATTCTCTGGTCATACCTGTGTTATACTGGGGTATGTTATAATGGAGAATTATTATTGAACCAGCATAATGCATTCTCTGGTCATACCTGTGTGATACGTGGGGTATGCTTTAATGGTAAATTATTATTGAACCAGCATAATACATTCTCTGGTCATACCTGTGTTTTACTGGGGTATGTTATAATGGAGAATTATTACTGAACCAGCATAATGCATTCTCTTGTACAAAATAATGTATGAAGCTCATTTCCATTTTTGTAAATGTTGACAAAGCTGATACTAAATTTAATGAAATAAGATTGATTTCACTTATCTAGATGAAGTCATTATTTTCTAAGTGGATAACAATGTCTGTCATAATGTTTTGTATCAAGGTTGAATTAACCATGTATATTGTATAGAATTAGTGCTATTTAAAATGTTATGAATATGTGTGAAGCTTAGAAAACAGATTTTCTTCAGAAAGTAACAGGTAAATAACGGAATAAATCTGGGTGTGTGAAGGTATTCTTTTGTGGATTTTATCACTATAATATAAACAAGATCTCTATACTGGTGGTCAATTTTTGTAGATTTTGCCTTGAAACACAGGCTTGTCTGAATACCAGCATCTTTACAAACTAAGACTTATTTACAGAATATTGTATAGTCGGTATGTTGTGCAATAGTAAATAGTGGTAATTCTAGTGTGTATTGATAGTGTCTGCTTTTTGTGCTCAGTTTCACAGATGATGTGTGCTGTGTTACGATGTTAGAAACACTGAATGAAAATACTGACTGCCTTCTAAAAATACTGACATTGCTTAAAATACTGACACGAAAATGTAAGGGTAAACAGGTTTGGCATAAGCATTGTTATGATGGAGTAGCTTCCCCATATCTCATGAGTTCTCAAGCAGTTTCCGTTGAGCTCAACATGTTGTCCAGATGTTGAACCGCAATGTTTGTTGCACTAAAATGTGATCTCCAGATTAAAATGGCTTGCACTAAGAATCATTAGCCAAGAAAGTGAAAGAAGCAGAACACACAAGAGTAACTGTGGGTCTAACTTTAATTAAAAAAAAGTAGAAAATAATTCCTTTGACTGGAATACAGCCCATCCATTGGAATTACTGGTATGACTTATGATCGCATGATTGTGAAGACTGCAAAAGTGACTAATCCTTTTGTGACATGGTTTAATTTGCCCTTATTCACCACAAGATATCTGGAGAGCACATTATCACCCAAGACATTCTTTCACAACAAATAAATCTGTAAATTTGCAGAGACAAATGCGTTATTTGGATTACAAAATCAGGAAATCATTGCAGAATTTGTTGGTTTTTAACTTTGCTGCAATAAAAGAAAGATCCAAAAAGTCCAATGTGTAACTTAATAAAGAGAAGATGAATCATTAGCTTCTTTGATTTTTGGATAAATTTGTTTTGTGACGAAGTATAGTGAAACTGATGATAATACAATAATACACATTTTCTGACAGGCAGTAAATTAATTGTCATTTGGTTAAAAAGATTTATTTGGCTTTTTGTATTGGTTTATATGTAATGTGTTGGTCTATAATATTAGATATAAAAAGATTATAGGTAGACTGTTTAAAGTACAACTTTAAACTAATAGAACAATGAACTAATAAAATATTCTTTGAATGGACAATGCATATGTTAACATTTAAGAAGTTCATGTAACATATTCTGCATCATTGGTAGCATTCTTCTGAAAGTTTTATTTCATTATTTGCTTAAAATATGTACTTGTATATGCTAGGATTTCTATCTGTTTGAACAAAAAATACAAAGATCAGATAACATAGAGCCCTATGATTCATTGTATTGTTATTATAAAGTCTTATTTCATTGTAGATATGAATGTTCCAAGATCTTTATATTTACAGGTGATGTTGGACAAGTTTGGCTTTGTTGAAAAGCACACGCTGATGGACGTTCGTCTTCTCATCTGTACGATTGCTGTGGCATTTGCAATGTTTGCATTAATATGGGACTACCTGCGTCCGTTTCCTGAATCTCGACCAGTTCTAATCACCTGTGTCTTGTCGTATCCTTTCATGGATTGCGCTTTTGTACACTTGATTATATTACCAAAAAAATCGATTACGTGGATTTACAATTATTTTGGATAGTCATTAAGACCTTGCATATACTTTGAAACAATGTAACTAAAGTTGTAAGGAGGACAAAATGTTTTTAAAAAAATGAAATATCCATATGCCATCATGAAAATATTTAACAATTCTGGGGTTGGCAAACATGAACATTGGGTGTCAAAACCTCATTAAAATATCTGCTGATATTCCTTATAAAATTATTAATGTGTTTAATAAAAACTTTTGCATCCAAAATGACGGTGTAAAGTTGATACATATATTGAGGAACAAAACTATTAATATGCAAAGAAATTTCTTGTTACAACTCAATAGGCCATGACAGTAAAAGTACTTAAATTGCAGCTGCATTTGGATGTTAAAATGTCTGCAGTATTATGTCTCTCTGGGTCAAGATTTCAGAAAGTAAGCATAGATCTAAATGCGTCAGAATTTAAAAGCTGGATAAAATCTTAACTAGGTCAGGATTACTAAAAGCTGAATCGGGTCTAATTGGGTCAGGATTACTAAAAGCTGAATTAGGTCTAATTTGGTCAAAATTTCTAAAAGCTAAAAGCTGGATAAGGTCTCATTGAGTCTAGATTTCTAAAAGATGGAATAGATAGTTGTAACTATATCAAGATTTCTAAAAGATGGATTATATCTAATTGGGTCAAGATTATCAAAAAGCTGATTTATATCTAATTGGGTCAAGATTTCTCAATGCTGGATTAGATCTTATTTGATCAAGATTTTAAAGAGTTGCTGCACCATCAATAGCTGAAAGTGTAACATAGGTAACCAAATCGAAGAAAAGTACCCAAGATGTGGGGAATGTGCCAAGGTTACACCAGTTTTCAAAACCAGTGCAAAAGATGATGTGAGCAATTATTATTGGTATCCATTCTCATCCATATGAAAAGTGCTTGTAGGACATGATCATGTATTCATATGATATACACTTCAATCTTATCCATATGAAAAGTGCTTGCAGGACATGATCACGTGTTCGTATGATATACACTTCAATCTTATCCATATGAAAAGTGCTTGCAGGACATGATCACGTGTTCATATGATATACACTTCAATCTTATCCATATGAAAACTGCTTGTAGGACATGATCATGTATTCATATGATATACACTTCAATCTTATCCATATGAAAAGTGCTTGTAGGACATGATCACGTGTTCGTATGATATACACTTCAATCTTATCCATATGAAAAGTGCTTGCAGGACATGATCACGTGTTCATATGATATACACTTCAATCTTATCCATATGAAAAGTGCTTGCAGGACATAATCACGTGCTCATATGATATACACTTCAATCTTATCCATATGAAAAGTGCTTGCAGGACAGTACACTTTAGTCTTATCCATATGGAAACTGCTTGCAGGACATGATCACGTGTTAATATGATATACAATTCGATCTTATCCATATGAAAACTGCTTGCAGGACATGTTCACATTATTCATTTGATAATCACTTTAATCATAAAGTTCTTCTGGAAAATCAGTCAAGTTTTGGACAATGTCATTCATATGATAGAGAATTTGTGTCTGGTTGACTGGTTTTTTGATTTTATGAAATTTACCACCGTATTGAAGTACTTATTGGGCAATACTGGGTGGCCTGTGTATTGGTGTAGGAATACTTTTGGAAGACCCCAGGAAGAACCACTTGCTGTCATGAAATGCTGTTGTGAAAAACTGAGTCCTATAAGGGAAGTATTTTTATGCTGAAATGGTTTGAGTCCTTTTTAAGACTCGTGTTGCTAAGAGTTATGATTCATGTCTCATATCCATTGAAGGAGTTAGGTAATATGGAGTTTTTAAGTAGTTATTCATGGCTTCTGTTATTTCTACTATATATAAATGACTTGCTACCTAAAATAGGTCATATAGTATCAGATAGGTGATACAGTATCAAATAGGTTATACAGTACTAAATAGGTGATACAATATCAAACAGGTGACACACTATTAAACAGGTGATACAATATCAAACAGGTGATATAATATCATAACAGGTGATACAATATCGTAAAGGTGATACAATATCATAAAGGTGACACAATATCAAATAGATGATACTTTATCAAGTAGGTGATACAATATCATAACATGTGATACACTATTAAACAGGTGATACAATATCAAACAAGTGATACAATATTGTAAAGGTGACACAATATCACCAGGTGATACAATATTAAATAGGTGATACAGTATCATAACAAACATGTACATGCTTCTAATATTAAATTTGTCAGATACACAAAATTCAAAGCATGTCCTTGAATCAAAACTTCAGACTGCTCTCAGTAAGCATAAGGATATGGGATGGTAGTAAATACTAATAAAATTAAAGTATTTTGTATAGCTATGTCAGTACTAATCAAACATAGGTACTTCTATAACTATATAAATAAAACAAATGTACTTCCTTTAGCTAGTTAATACATGAAGTCTCATTATGACTCATAATTATGTCATTATACAGATGGCAAGTGGTGGGTGGCTATCTCCTCTTTGTCATCATCGGTCTTGGGTTCAGCCTATGTGGGCATGGTGAGAAAGCTTGCCAGTAACTAGCCATGGGTCATTGATTTTTACAGGAGATTTCCCAGGTTCTTCCTTGTCAGTTATGCTGGCTGCCATGCATGGCATATAATGCTGAAAAATGGCATTATTCTTACAAGAGCAACAACAACAGATGGTGTCACATGACAGTATACTTGGGAGTTTATTTTTACAGCAAGCTAAATTTGTCTTCACACATTTTGATTAACAAACAAAAAAAATTCACATTCTGTGGTTCATTAGAAAACAAAGACACAGCATGGTCTGGCTTGGGTAGGTATTGAACCTGCTACTTTTGGATTCTGATTCTCTACCAACTGAGCTACTGTAGCTCCCATATAACATGCAGAATTAATTCAACTCCTACTTCATTCATCCATAAGTTTTGTTTTAGCACCTGTGAACCAAGGCTGTGTTAATAAGGTGGTCATGCATCTGATTGGCTGTACTTTTGACCAAAGGATATGTTAATAAGGTGGTCATGCATCTGACTGGCTGTACTTTTGTCCAAAGGCCATGTTAATAAGGTGGTCATGCATCTGATTGGCTGTACTTTTGACCAAAGGCCATGTTAATAAGGTGGTCATGCATCTGACTGGCTGTACTTTTGTCCAAAGGCCGTGTTAATAAGGTGGTCATGCATCTGATTGGCTGTACTTTTGACCAAAGGCCAAGTTAATAAGGTGGTCATGCATATGATTGGCTGTACTTTTGACCAAAGGCCATGTAAATAAGGTGGTCATGCATATGATTGGCTGTACTTTTGACCAAAGGCCATGTTAATAAGGTGGTCATGCATCTAATTGGCTGTATTTTTTAACACATCAGTTTATTTAGATTAGTGTTCAAGCATGTGTTATCTAGTGTGTGTGAATGCATTAACATGTTGGCACCGACATGGCTATATGATACCAAATAAAAGTAAAGTTCTACAACTTGCTCACTGTTTTTGAAGGATGTTCTAAATAGATTACACAGTCTTAGTAATAACCCCTCCCATCCTTTCTCAAAATGTGAGCATTTTCCTTGGTGAAAACTCAGATAAATAAAGAAACTGATTTAAACTAGGTATAACAAAAGCTACCCAGTGGGTAGATAGGGAAGTTAACCTGTAAGAGTTGCTTCCCATTTCAAATACACACACTAAGGCATATTTTCCATATTTCCAGACGGGCCGAAATTTGGAGGTAACAAAGAAAGTATAAGTAGACAAATGAAATAAGATAATCATGTTTGAATGTATATGTACGTGTCCTGAAAAGATCATTTTTCATTACAGAAACTGCTGTATCAATTCAGGCTCACTTTTATGGTAAAATGAAAAAAAATTGCATATATCTTGAGATAAGTTTTATAAAATATATTCTTAAACATTTGGCTGGATGGAATGTATTTCTGAAGCTGAATCCAGTCTTTTTACTTTTAAAATACAGTACTATTGCAGTCATTGAATTTTTTATGGACATTTGCATCCTTAATCTATAACAGCTATTTTGTGCTGATGGGGGTTCTGACTATTTACACTACGTACAAGGAGAAGGGAATTTTCCTGGTCTGTCTTCAGAAAGACAAGGCTGGTATTGACCCACCCAATGTATGGAGCTTGTCATCTACACTGAAGAAGTAAGTTAAAACTGCTTTTTACAAAAAAGTCTTTATCCTTTTCATTCCTTTATTGTTTCCTCTCTTCCTGAAAGCAACATATTTCCAAAGAATTGCTAGGCTAAAAGATGAAGTTCATGTTGGATAAGTATAATACATGTGATTTCTAAAGGATAAAATGCAAAGGATTCAAATTAAATCAGAAGATTAACTCTACAATAATAAATATTACTACTATTTACTTTCATGTCAAGACCTGAATAAAATGCTGTTTTTGAATTTGGATAAGTAAAAATGTTTGCAAATTTGGATAAGTATTTGAGCAGATTTAATGCATACATGCCTGCCATAATGCTTTTGGCATAATCATTGTGCCTTTTTCTCAACAAATTTAATTTTTTATGTTCTCCAGTATATGGATTACACTGTTTTAGTACATTAAAAATAAAATAAATAATCATTCAAAAGTTGTCTTTATTATTTTTATTTGGAAATCTGCTTTAAAAACAGCACTGCTGCTTATGAATGTTCCATATTTTCTATTTATAGCAACTGTATATCACCCTTTCTATTTCCAAGAAAAGAGACTGGTTTCATTAATTTGAACTTGGCCTCACATGTTCATTACCATGTATTCATAATAAAATTAGGTAGCAGACCAGTCTAAGGTTTTATAGAAAAAAGTGCCAGATTATAAACAAGAGACTTTAGAATGACTTGTGGATATTATACAGTAAATTTGTTTTGAGCAGACAGGTCTTTGCAAACTTCAAAACTTGCCAGATTAGACAAAAGGTACAAATCAACACTGTTTTACAAACTTTAAAAGAAGAATATGCGAGTAATTTAATTCAGCACTTGGAATTGAGCAGTGGAATGCTCATTGCAAAATATGTAAAATGGAATTCATGAAGTGATCATCCAGTTCAGTTCATGATCATCCAGTTCTGTAAATAAGGCGCCTCTATAAAGCGTGACCTTGTGTAGCATGTTCCCATGTTGACTGACGCAATATTAATTTTAATACATGAATATTTAATACTGACAAGGTTTTATGGGTCTTTATTCCTGGCATTATATTGGATATTTATCTACTTTATACACAACATGCATATGAAAGGGAACTGCAATGTTTGCTTGATTAAATTTCTATTTTCGCCAAAATTCTAATGAGACCTCTCTCACTGTCTCCTCTCTTTCACACAAATAGACACACCTTACTATAGAAACTATAAAGTTGGGGCCTTTAGCATCTTCAAAAGGACCCTATAAAAGTTAAATGTGGGAGTCCTCAGGGATCCATAAAATGTAAATTTAAGGGAAGACATGAGAGAGCAAACTAAGTATTACTTTTAAGTTTTACACACATGTACCACTTGAATGTCTGATGGATGAGTACAGCTAACATGACAAAAACTGACTGTCACAATAGCCAGAACCAGTTCAGTCATGTAAGAATCATTTATAACTATATCATGGCACATGTATAACCAAAACCAGTCTGATCATGTAAGAATCATTTATAACTGCAATATGGTACATATACAATGCATAGTTGAAATCAGTCCAGTCATGTAAGAATCATTTATAACTGTAATATGGTACATGTAGAACTGGAACCAGTCCAGTCATATACAAATAATTTATGACTACATTATGGTTTGTGTATAGCCAGATCCAGTGCAACATGCAAGAATCATTTATAACTACATTGTACTGCATGAATAGCTGAAACCAGTCCAATCATGTAAGAATCGTTAATTATTGCATTATGGTACATGTATAGTTGGAACCAGCTCAGTCATGTAAAAATCATTTATAAACTGCATTACACTGCATGGATATCATTATGGTATATGTATGGATGGAACCAATCCAGTCATTAAAAATCATTTATAACTGCATTACACTGCATGGATATCATTATAGTTTATGTATGGATGGAACCAGTCCAGTCATGTAAGAATCATTTATAACTGCATTACACTACATGGATATCATTATGGTACATGTATAGATGCAACCAGTCCGGTCATGTAAGAATCATTTATAACAGCATTACGCTACGTGGATATCATTATGGGTTTTGTATAGTTGGAACCAGTCCAGTCATGTAAGAATCATAAATTAGGTGATTATATCCCAAAATTTGGCGCCTATTTGTCAAACATGAAGAAAATCATGATAATAATTGGTAAATGAAACCTTGATATTTCATTCTTATCATTCAAAAGGGGTGCTTTGTACCTGGAATATTGAATCAATATCATGAAACTCTCAACTTTTAATTAGAAGTCATAGATTTTTTTTAAAAACTCCTAACACTATTATTTTACACTGTAAGTAGCAGTATTTGATCAAATTTGAATAATTAAAAATCACTCTGTGAAATAAATACCAATTAAAAGCAAGTTTGTTTCAAGAGAAATTCATAATTTAGTTCCATCATTAAAATTGGTTTCATGATCATAAATCCAATATGCCTCTTGTGAAACCAGGAAATCAAACATCATAGCTATGTCTGTGACTCGTTACATTGTTGCATCCATTTAAAACCTGACATTATGTTAATATATTGTTTGGAATCACCTAAAGCAGTTGGAATAAAAAATAAGTCAGAAGGCATACAGACCTTAACCTGCATAATAGCTAGAGAACACTGTCATGTGTCAGGTCAACTTATTTCAGTTGATTAATCGAACAGTTATTAATATCATTATGTAGTATATTTAAATTGTCTTTAATTAGCCTACTCATTCACTAATGTGATCATATATAACAAGGAATTTAAAGGAAAATGAGTGTTTGGTGAATAAAAAAAATCTTTTGTTTTTGAATGATTGTTATTTATCATTGTGGATAAGAGATTATCAGAATTTGTCATGAACATAGGTTTAAATTTAGTAAACTTAGGTTTAAAAAATTTCCTTCGTTTTTGAATCAACAAGAATGTTTTTGTGTTCATATGATGGTTTGTACTGCAACGTACTGGAATAATGTTATTGATCTTTCAGTGGTAGGGCATCTTTAATATTAAGGTAATTTATGAAAAATAATTAAACAACTTCATTTTAAAAAATTCATTATTGACAATTACTCCTAACTTGGATATAAAACAAGTACACTGCTCCTCTATTTATTTTCTCCATGTCCAGCAGGGATGGTATTCCCTTTAATAATTTTTTAGGACCATCACAGATGCATCACCTTGGTTGTATTTGTAGTTCTTAATTAAAATTCAGATATATCAAAAACTACATTATTGATCACATTATTCAGAATTCAAATGCATTAAATACTTTATATGAATACTCACCTTATTCAAAATTTAAATACATTACAAACTTTAGATTAATACCTTATTACAAATTTAAATACATTTCAAACTTTATATTATTACTCAACTTATTTAAAATACATCACAGACTTTATATTAATACTCAACTTATTTAAAATTCAAATACGTTACAAACTTTATATTAATACTCACTTTATGCTTTCAGGTATGATGACACATATACGCTGCACATGACCTTACAAGATGGCACAAAACACAAAACAAGATCTGAAGAAATAACAAAATCTGTTGCCAGTTTTTTCGATGAAAATGGTACACTTTGCTTTGACCTATATGAGCCTGAAGTCAGAATGCTGCAGGGTAGAATAGCAGTGGACAAGAAGGAATAAAAGCTCACATCAAATTAATACTTCTTTCTGTGTGTGTGTGTGTGCGTGTAAGTGAGAGAGAGAGATGGGACGGGTGTTTATGATTAAGAATAACATTTTCATTTGGAAAAACAAAACTGTGGTATGAACATTTATGCCATCTCTTCAGACATTTAAAGCAAGAATTAAATTATTATATTAACTTTCTTCTGGTAAGACCAAAACACAACATTTAAAGCCTTATAATAGAGGTTTTATTTATTCTTCATTTGAATTTAAAAGCCTGATTGCAATACATCCTAGTTGGTACCAAATGGTAACTGAGTGCAGTAAGTGGTAATTTTTTTGATTTTAAATGGCCTTCTTGTTTTGCTAACTGGAAAAGATTGCAGTATTTTTTCATGAACAGACTGAGGGTTTGGTATGGTTCCTGCTCCAGTCTTGTGTCATTCATTATCCACCAGCATTTGCAGTGTTCAGATTCTCACAACTGATTGGACTAGTTTCAACAAAATTTGGCAGATAGCTTCCTAGAATGGAGGATGTTACGTTTATGTAATGATGTCAAATATTATAATTCAGTATGGCCAAAAATACAAAAAAAAAACAAGATTTTACAACTTCTTGAAATCTGCTAATCAGATATTAACCAAATCTTATTGAGCAGAAATTACCGTGGTTTAAATGCCAATCCACCCACCATCAAATATGGCTGCTGTTACTTCTATAATAAAACGTGTAAACTTCTTAATAAACACTCAACAGAAAGCAAGACAAATTTGACAGAAAGTGCCTTGGCATGAAAGTATATTAAGTCTGTATTCAAGATGTAAATCCACCATAACCACCTTTTTTAAAAGTAAAAAACCTTTAAATGATTTCTTCTGAAATAGCAAAAGACAGTATTTAATCATGTTTAATTGAAAGTATTCATGTATGAAGCCTTTTATGTAGACCAGTCCTGTATGTTTAAGAAACAGACAAGCCTTCTTAAATTACTTTATAAAAATCAGAACAGAATTTAACCAGACTTGACTGAAATCATCATATTTGGCCAAAGAGTATAAAAGCAGAGAAAAATTAGGAACCATTCAACCAACATTTAGGCCAAAGAAGGTAAAATCAAAGATAAATTCAATATCTTTCAGTAGCCATTCAACCAACATTTAGGTGAAAGAGTGTAAAAGCAGAGAAAAATTCAATATTCTTTTGGGAACCATTCAACCAACATTTAGGTTAAAGGGTGTAAAAGCAAAGAAAAATTCAATATTTGGTTTTTTTGTTACATGTAGCTGTTAACAGGTGAGTGAAGTTAGACCCACTTACAACAATTGCTTTGTGTTTCTCGAAGGATGAGTTGGTATCAAGGATTGTCCATCCTTAAAAATAGTAGCTATAGTGTTACTTTCAGGGAATCTTTGGCATTGCAGAGGATTGTGGAATTGTTAGTTTTCATTCACTAACCTCTAATAATGTTTTGGACTCGTTTTTCAGACTCTTCCATGAGTTATTCATCATTGCCACAACACACTTTATAGTCATAAAATAAAATGCTAAATGTTGAGAAAGAATGGCATCTATATGATAGGTTTTTGATAAGTTCAAGACATCTATGAAAATATTGTCCAAATAATAGCATTTAAAAGTGTTTTTGTCTTGTTTGCAGTAAAATTAGTGTGTAAATAGTTAAACAGGTGAATCAAGGCATGAATGAAGAGAATGTACTCCAATCATATATGTGTCATGATAGCTGACAGTCAGTCATACACATTATGTCCATGTAAAGTTCCATTTTTGAGTAATGCCTTGTCATTCCCTTGAAGTGCTAGTCTGTTAAAGAATGGTGGAAAAATCAACAACACTTTAAAAGATTCCTCATATATCATGCTTGAATATTTGCAATACTTAAAACTGAGTTAATTCATCAGTGTGAAAATTCATATTTGAAGAAAAGTGAAATCTGTGCTGAATGAAGGGACAGTCAAGAGACAACAATTATTTTTTTGTCATATGTACTTTGTAATTGTTTGATTGAGAGAAAACTAAAGTAAGTAAAATTTATTTGTAAGTGTTTTTTTGGAATATCATGAATACAGGATCTTGTTAATGACTCATTTCATGGCAGTCTTGCACATAGTTCCAACTAGCTGTGTACATACAGTATACACTCACATGTAAGTTGCACCAGCAGCAAACAGCACAGACCCAGATCTGCCACTGGATAATGTGCCAGTAGATCTGTGTCTCTGCAGATTTTTAAGAGTAATCAGTAGACGAAATAACATAGACCCTTAACTGCTAAAGCATGATACAACAGAAAATCAGGATCTGTGGTTGACTTGTACGTCAGATCAGGATCTGTGGTTGACTTGTATGTCAGATCAGGATCTGTGGTTGACTTGTATGTCAGATCAGGATCTGTGGTTGACTTGTATGTCAGATCAGGATCTGTGGTTGACTTGTATGTCAGATCAGGATCTGTGGTTGACTTCTATGTCAGATCAGGATCTGTGGTTGACTTGTATGTCAGATCAGGATCTGTGGTTGACTTGTATGTCAAGTAAATACTGTAATTTGCTTTCTACTCGACATGTATTTCGAGTAAAAAAGAACTGTAATTTACTTCATTTTTCTGACACAGTATTAATAATCATGTTTTATTGATCAATTTGTCATAATTGTCGCCAGACACATATAACTTTCGTGTATCAGTTGCTTATCAAATATTGTTTGCAATTGATGGTTATTTTGACAGTTTGAAAACTTGTGTCTAATCCATGGTCTGTGTGAGATTGTAGTATTGATGGTAATTTCTCATACAATTTGTTGCACAAAATATCATATTCTAAAACTCCACTATTATTTTTTTCATAAATTGTTCCAGTATTTAATAACGTTTCTCGCTTTCTTCAAATGAAAAGGTTGGTTCTCTGCCTCTCCTCACAAATTTAAATTTCTGGAATAGACGCAGTTGATCTTTTTCTTATTATTGTTGTAAATCAGAGATAAATTTCTTATGTATTAACAGAAAGTCTACAAGGCCAGTAGTCATAGCAACAACTTAATTTTGCATCTAATTTCTCTCTAATTTGCACTAAATAAACTGAAGTAAAAAGTGACCTTATATTAAGTGAAGTTGTACTGCAATGATCACATCATTTTGAGCAGTTCAGTAGATGTTGGTTTTCTTAAAGCTAGTATTTGATATTTAAAAAAACGGGTCAAATTCAATTTTCATCTTTCTCAAACAGCAGAATAATTGCTCCTGCTTGACTAAATAAGTTCCCCTTGATTGTCTTGGGCATATTTTTCTCATTGACTTATAATTGGGGGTTTGTTGCTTCATAGTGGAAAAAGGTTAAAGTAATGACAAATTTATGTTTTGGTTATTCTAATTTTAGTTGCAGATAGTATTTAGAAGAATATGAAACCTTATTAAAACAAAACTAAGTCAGTCAGATATATCTCATTACAATTCAAAAGCTAGTTGTATGGAAGGATTGACATTTTAGTTAGTTTATCTGGAGATCAGCAGTTTTCTTGATGCAGAATCAGATTGAATGTCTAGTCGGAGATGAGATGTGACAGTGATCACCTGTCTTAATGTTGCATGGTCCATTTGTCTCTTCATGCTGTCAGAGATGTATGACTGATTTGTAAAATAAAAATGGGTTTCCAAAAGGAATTATTGTTAGTTTTCATTAATGCAGAGAATACATTTTGTTTTTTGTTCATGCTGACACTGTATTGATTACTCCAAGATCTTATAAGCTACTATTTTTAATTCACCTGGAAAGCGCAGTAAAAAAAAAAGTATGCCTTTATTTGGTTGCTGTAATGTATCTCTAATTGGTCCAGTCAGCTGTAATGTATCTCTAATTGGACCAGTCAGCTGTAATGTATCTCTCATTGGACCAGTCAGCTTTAATGTATCTCTCACTGGACCAGTCAGCTGCATCCTGTTTAATTCTCTGAGAAGATTAATAATTATTTATTATCATATTTTTCCTTGAGATTTGCTGACCAGTGAGGAATGTTGTGTGGATTAAATATACCAGCATCATCAAAGAATAGATTTAAAAAAATAAAATTGTAAATATCAGTCTCTTTGTTTTTGCATAAGATGACAAAGCAAACAGGTGTACTTTTATGTTCTGCAAACGGTACTTGCACTAAAGTTTCCAGTAATTCAAATGCTCCTATGTTCACTGCGATCCATGCAGATTTGTTTAATTTTATAATTCGTGTTCTGGTTAGCGTGTAATAAAAATAGAGCATCTGAACTGCTTTTCATAAGAAATGAAATAAATTTATAAGGAACTTAATTATCGGTAGTAAGATCTGTAAGGCAAACTTTTGGTTATTTAGGTCATACAAGAAGTTGATTTAGAGAATCAAGAAGTAAGAAACAATAATCACTGAACTAATAAATATTAATAATAATAATAATGACTTTGTATAGCGCCTAATTGTAAGAAGCTCTAAAACACTTTACAACATATATAATGATATGACTACAAAAGAACAAACACTATTATATTAAAAAACATTTAAAAGATGCTGAAAATATTTAAGGTAGGAAACATTAGGCCTTTTAAGTTTGTCCTTGCAGTCGAAATAGGTGAGTTTTAAGAGCACTCTTGAAATGGATTACTGTCTTTGAGTCTTGAGTTAAATGGCCAATTTATTTCATTCTGCTGGGCTCTGGTATGCAAATGAACCATGTCCATATGACTTCATTTTCATAGTGGTGAAAATGAGTATATGATTTTCAGAAGAGGAGCATAAGTATCTTACTGGTGTGTATACATTGGTGAGGTTGGATAGCTATATTGAACTGAACTCAGTGATATCTAGCACAGAACAAATTTACAACATAATTAACTTATGCTGAACCAATCATTTTTGAATGTTTTCCTGATGGTACAAAGCACTTAATGATTTGGCATTCAAAGATCAATTTTGTCCAGTCCACTGCATTTTAACACAGAGAGTTAAGTGTTTCCATTTTAACTTTAATTCTATTGCACAAACCTGATGAATATAGGTATAGAAGTTTCTGGTCATAGTCACTGAAACTCACAACATGAATGCAGTAGGTATGTTGATGAAACCCACAATACAAAGACATTAGGTGTGTTATGGGCTATTTGCAGAGTCACAGAAACCTACAACATGAAGGCAGTAGGTGTGTTATGGGCTGTTTGTAGAGTCACATAAAATTGAAACACGAAGGCAGTAGATGTGTTGTCAAAGAAACCACAATACAAAGGCAATCAATGCATTGTCACTGAAACCCACAACATGAAGGTAGTAGGTGTGTTGTCACTGAAACCCACAACATGAAGGTAGTATGTGTGTTGTCACTGAAACTCACAACATGAAGGTAGTAGGTGTGTTGTCACTGAAACCCACAACATGAAGGTAGTAGGTTTGTTGCGGGCTGTTTGAAGTACCCTTATTCATGCACTTATGAAGTTTCACAAACTTCAAAGATGTCAAAATTCTTCACTTCATAAAAAGTCACGATATTCTTGCCTAATTTTTAGACTTGAAATCTCTGACTCGAGTCCACAAATAGAAAGCAGGTATGGACCCAGTAAAAAGTCCCATTAATAGTTTGCAAATAAAAATATTCAAGCATATCACCAGACTACTAATGGCTATATTACCTACATTGATAGTGAAAATTTCGACGTATTGTTTCCAATATATGCCATTTAACGGGACATATGACTTACAAAAGCTTGATATATTAAGCTAAAACCATAAACTTGGACACACACTGGCATGTTTATTCACTTAGCGACGAGAATTATCTGGACCTACCGAAGGGCACAGTGTATATATCGGGTTTCGTGTCAATAGTTAACAATGTGCAAATGAGTTCATGGGAATTGTGATAATGTGTGGAAAACAGGTAAACTGACCGACCTATAAATAAAGACGAACTGCAAAGAGAAATGTCACCGACATTGCTGCACCTTCGCGTGGAAAACAACATTTTGAAACATCACTCTTTAGTTGCATCATTTGGGTTTAGGTTTCCAGTTTCATCTGTTAGGTTTCTATTTGACACTTTATTGTTTTAGGTTTCACTAAATATCTCCAATTGTATTGCACAATTTGATATTTACACATGTTTGTTGCTTGGTATAGATTAATGATTTTTCTGAACGCTTCTGTTTCTTTAAATTTATTATCGATGATAAATATATTCTCCACTACTGCAGTCAGAGTTGCAACAGATTAATTTTATATCGAGAAAGAAAAAGCATACAGAATTTGTGACTCGTTTTACAAGTAGTGATGCACCTTGGGTTCGTGGAGAACAATACAAAAAAATATATAATTATTCTGAATCCGCAGATTTTGAAATCAAAGATGCTTACGTAAAAATAATCAGATATCAGAATTACTGTCTGTGCCATCTTCATCCGATCCAGTTTCCAGACATACAAATGTTTATATAAATGGACATGGTGGTTGTGGTACAACAACTCAAGTTATTGAATTATTCAGACAGTTCGGATGATATGGTTGTTTTATCACCAACACACACCCTCGCCAGAGAAATTAAACAACGAGAATTGTGATACTTATCACAGCTTCTGTTGGTGATACGGTGATAAATGGACTAATGAACGAATGGGCGAGAGATATATACATAAATAATAATTGGGGATGAAATATGCATAGTTTCTTTAGATGTGTTAAACATGTTTTCTGACTGATTATTGTTAAAGAATACCGCGGTGATAATGTGTGGCGATCACGGTTTTCCACCACCATTTGTTGGATTGTCCTCGCACGAATTGTTAAAAACGTTTGTAGATTATTATGAGAAGATAATTATTGATCATAGAGCACTTGATCCAGAATTAAGAGAAGTTAGGAAATTAAATATATTACAGGCGAATAACATTCAGTGCAAAACATTGCGTGAAATAATTTCAGAAACTTCTATAAATGATTTTCGGAATTTGTGGAAACCAGATGATTTAGTAGTTGCAAGTAGAAAGATAGTCAAAGATAAGCTTCAACAATAATTATTTCAGTTACATGAAGAAAAGTATTCAGAATTACCAATTCCGTTATGTTATAGACCAGCAGATACGCGACGACAAAATATTGATGTTGAAATTCCAGGATCGTCTGGGAAACAGTCTTGTGTTAAATTATATTTTTCTGGTTCCTGTCAGTGTTATTGAAGATGCGTTAAAAGACAAAACTTCATGGACGCATGAATATGCAATGACGATCCATTCGTCACAAGGATTAACTATTTCTGATACAAATTATTTAGCCGTTGATGATCGTATCAAATGGTTAAATTTAGTTTATCTCGCAGTATCTAGAGTTAGAAGAATATCTCAGTTGCGGAGGGTTATCATAGATTTTACAGAAATCACTGGCGTTGTTATTACCAATGATATAATAAGAAAAACAGCTGGTTATAAACAGTGTAACAAAAAGAAAAATAAGCGCCATTTTGATCTTCTGAATTTCTAATGATGCTGAAACAACAGCAAAATAATTATTATGCGAGCTGTAATACAGTAATGTGGCAGTATTCAAATAATGATCGAAGACAATTTACATTCGACCGAATCAATTGTAAATTTGGTCATACGTGAAAATTTGATGCTGACCTGTCTTTAGTGTAATCGACGTCGAGGAGCTAGTTAAGTGAAGTCTGTGGTAATTGTGTATCTTTAGGAATTACTTGTAATTATTCACGTACAAATCTACGTTGAGGAACATTTAAATATAATGTGTATTTTGCAGGTCTACCCGTAAATCTTACCACGCTGACAATTGTATGTCTCGTAATACTCCAGATAGGATCAGTCGCTCTTTTTTTTTATTACCACCATCAAGTTCACCAGGTCCATACAAGTATCTTACCATAACATTACCCAACACTGGTTGCTTTGAAAATTCACGTCGTTGTATTAGTATATATTTTTTTGGTAATTACATTATTAGGTTTCATATATGTTGTTCGAGTGATTTCATTATTTCATGCATTTATCATACTTGACAATCTTAAAACCCAGTATCGAGATCTAGTATCCTTAATTATTTCCTTCGTGTATTGATATTCAAATAACAGCTCAGCAAGAGTTCGATTAAATCATTCAAAGATTGCCTGATCTTGGTGAATTGCGGTACGTCCTCGTCTGATTTTGTCATATATTTTCATCAGAGATGATACTACACCAAGAATTTCCTTTCCAGAATCGACCTGTGATAGTTGTGGCCATCGCAAGGGTCCTCGCAGATAAATTCTTTCAAAAGCTTATACAACTTCTGTTGCTGTCTTTGTTGATAACGGCTCTGCTTCTTTATAGCTACTTGTGGGGACCCCGAGTGGTCTAAAGCGCTTATCGATACGGATCACTGCCATCTCACCTCTGCGTGGGTTCGAGTCTTAGATTCGGCCAAAGTGATTATGTGAGAAAACTTGCCAGTAGCTTCTCGTGGGTTGGGGGTTCTTTCAGGGGTTTTCCCCTGGGTTCTTTCTCCACCATTAATACTGGCCGCCATGTATAGTATATCGTGTGCTGAAAAATGGCGTTAAACCATGAAACAACAATATAGTTAATTGCAACGTCAACGACACTAAATGCGTATTTGTACGTTCTTTGAGGTCTAACAAAGTATCATGTGGTAAAAACAAAATATCTGCTTGATGAACTTCGTTTGGAGTACTGACCTCAAAATGTGCGTGATGAATTCGTTTAGGTGGTGCTAGATATATTTGCCATATTGCCTGCCGTGCTAATTATTTGACAGCAGCATATCGTTTGACACCTGCTGCATCAGCGAGCTTACTAATTCCTGCTCTACCTCTACATATCCTCTTGGGCTATAATAAATTGATTCCATTATTTTATAATCTGTTAATTATTATTTAGCTCCTAATGCTAGTTTACCTTTCATCGCGAATTTTACTTAGAATCTAGCAAGTTTTTATATGAAAGATGTATTCTTTATAGAATTGAACGCATGAATCAATTTTTCACATCTGCAATATGCTTATGCTGCAGATTCTTATCTTTATAAGATACATCATGAGCGTGACACGCTTTATCAGTTTATGTATCGGATATTCACCTGGTTTTGGATGATCCTGATTATATTCTGGAAGGTGTTTTTCTCATAGCCCATGGAGTTCCCGGTAATTTTCCTAATTTTGCTGCAATATCACCTCCTCGGTATTTTTTAAATACTGTTCGGACATGAAATAAAATTATTTGTACCACATTGTTTACACTTAACTGTAAGTACTAATCTGTTATTTTGTTGCTGTAATAGTTTTTAATTCACCTGTACGATTACGCGTCTTGCATTTCACACAGTATCAATCCATATTATCTATTATATTTATATTATATGGATGTAACTTACTTTTCATCGAATAGAAAACGAGAACCGGTGAAACATCAAGCAGTGCTACCATATTCTCATTATCATAGCGCCATCTGGAAGTGGCAAAACGCAACTGCTACTTTATTTATTAATGAGGTGGTTAAAATGGGAGAAGTATTTAGTTGCACCATCTGTAGATGATCAACCATGCTACTATGTTCTTAAAGATTTAACGATAATGCAAATGTATTAAATGAAGAAAATAACGATATCATTTATTTTATAACCGATTTTGATGAAGCGTTGAGTGTTGAAGAACTTGATGGATTTATTAATAATCTTGCAGTATGTGATGCTGGACAATCAAATCCAGCAAGAAGTTTTTATAGAGGCAGATATAAAAATACAGATAATATTTAATATCAACGATACACACAATTTCCGAAAGTAAGTAGATATAACACTAGCAGTATTTAATGGAGTTAATATACGTACCGTACGAAACATTCATCAAACATGGTTTAGTGGACATATGGATATAATTAAGTTAAAAGAATTATTTTCAAAAGCTCAAGCTATCCCACACTGATTTATAACGATATATTTACATTACCCCAGATCACAATATCGAGTCTGTCTTGATAAAATATTTGGACAGCAGTAAAGGAGGTGCGACCTCAGTGAGACGTCATATGGGTAAAAAAAAACCCAACATAATACACATTTTAAAATACACTAACAACAAAAATAAAAACAAGTAACCTAATTAGAGAAACTCTCGGTATGTTAGAGGCTTTGGCTTGGTGTTATTTTTATATTTTTTATTTTATTTTCGTAGGAAGTTTTATTTGTAGGCAAATGACGTTTCAGCAAAAGGTCTGATCACCCACTCCGCTACTTTGCTAATTCAGATAAGAGCCCTATGGTTTTTGAAGTTTTTAAGGATCGTTTAGATTTCACGATTGCTACGCATTTACTATTGCTTGACCTTACATTAAAAAACGTCCTTTGACACGGATTGATAAAACGACATATAGTTGACCTAAAGTTAAATTTCTTGTATGTATCTAGATGTGCAACCCAAGGTAAATGTGATCGAGGCCGGTCTAAGGATTTTGGAGCCCCAAGCGAACTTTGACTTTGAATCCTACCCCTTTCCATGACAAAATATTACTTCCGTCTAATTAAAACCTAGTGCCCTAAACAACCATTGAGTGCGTCTGTCAGGTCGGACCGGCACTCAGTAAAAAAACGTTTTAAACAGGAATATTCAGTTACTTTAAAGCAATAAACTACAGTTTTAAGGATAACTTTATGTTATCCATACGCAAAACTTTGTAGGCAATATACAATTGAATTCATTATAGTCGTTTTGCATTCTTTCACCTCTACGCCATTAGTAGCCAAAACTCAAAGAAATATCGACGGCCATCTTCCACCATTTGCGGCAAGATGCACTGACAGTTGACTATTTGCTAATTAGAGTTTAAAAGAACCTTGTGGCTTCCTTTCAAGCTCTCCTCGTAATATGTATGTAACTTTACCTCATTAATTATATTAACCAGCAAAACGGTGTATTTGCAGCATCATGTGCTAGATTTGTATAGGTCAACTTTTTATTTGACTCTTTCACGTGCTGCTTAATGTATTCACGTAACTCGTCATTCAGATCTGACCCAGGATGGCATCGACTCACTGTCGACAATATAGATTTCTGCTTACATGAATCAAACGCATCACACGTTTATAGTGGTCTTTTCAACTGAAATAATGCTAAACATTTTTCATTTGAAAAGCTGATAAATATGTCTAGAATGCATTCTGAGTTTAGTTATTTGCCTTCATCCATCAATGTAATTTACATTTCCCATATCGTTTCCTGTGCAGTTAATAGTGCTGTAACACCATCTATGCCACTATAACATGTCCTGATGAAAATAAAATTTAACATGTAAAACAATCACGAGAGTCATATGTCTGTTGATTTTAAAATAAAGCAAACCGAGAAATTTGGAAGGAACGTTATACACTGCACGACAGGTCACATAAGCCAAACTGATGCATTATGTATATTGCATAGTTAAAGCTGTGATTAGAAGATTTCGGGATTATTTCCAATAGTGTGATATGACATTACACATTGCATTCTCAGACACTAGAACCAAACAGATAACATTGTTTGAGAACCAGTCACGTTACGACTAAATAACCTATATAACTATAAGAAAACATACATTACATTCTCCAACACACAATAATTAAAATGTTTAATCAAATTTTCATTTGATTAGTAAGTAGCATTGCATTATAGAGAATGAGTACTTATCTACTTTATTTTTAAAATGAAAGTGTTTATTATAAGATCATTTGGAACATAAATTACGGTGGTGTTCCCATGTGCAATGTAGTCGAAACTGTTTTAAAAATGAAGTATTCTCCAAATTAATAAAACAGTAAAGGGATAAAGCAAAATGTCTTTTTTGACGTCATAGATAAATTCACATCATGCCGGCAATCACATATTTTTAACCTTACTTCAGCATTCAGAACTATTTTTTCCCCACAAAATATAAAAAATAGTTGGGAAAAAATGGGATTCACATGCAGCCTATTTTGACAAGATTTCCACTGAATTGTCCTTTTCTACCAAGTTTCATAAATTGATGTTTGACAAGATTTCCACTGAAATGTGTTTTTCTCAGCTAAGTTAAAAATAACTCATTCAGTGAGTATTAAGTCATTTTACGTTCTTGTCGTGGTGTTATTTTATAAGCTGATGGTTTTTTTTAAGATTAAGGGGAAATGAAACCGTACTCACATGTGGATCAGCTTATGCGCACAGGCTTGAAAGCGCGAAGTTCCAAAATGAAAGTTATTTTTTAAAAAAGATTTGTAAAAATTGAAATATTTCAATGCCTGAATGTTGCTTTTCGATGGTGTTTGCCCTTTTGCTTTTAAGGAATATAGTCAGTCATATTTGATGGTTTAAAAACTAATCAAGCAGCTTTTATCTAGTAAAAATATAATACTTGAAGAGTAACCGTGGCCTCACATATTGCCTGACTGGCATGATTTTGGACAATAAGGTCGGGGTGTCAAATATTGTATGTACTTACGATATTATTATAACTTTCACTATCGAAGTTATCTTTTAAATTAGAATAATAATAGAACCACCATCATAAATATAAGTTTACTAATTCATTTAAAAAGAAGAGGCATTAAGAAATGAATTTTCAATAGATTATTATTTCTTATTCATAGAATATTTATTTATATTATTGTAAGTATTATGTAGACCATAAATTTTGTTATAACATTTGACTTCTAATGGAATCTGCAATATTTTATCAATGTATAATAGATTAAAATTATTACATTATACATCACAAAAATATTAATTAAACTGATTTATCTCTGTTTATTCATAAAGCTTTGATATAGTTATCAATCGAGATCTATGCATAGTTAAAATCCAATATTATGATTTTTATCTATTAAAATGTCTTTTTATATATACTGTATATGCATTTTCCATGTCAATTATTCGTTAACGATTAAACGAATTACGTATGGTAAAACGTCAACTTCTTTATGTCATGGTGTTTGTACGATTGATTACTTAGAGACTGAATTGATATAATGACGTAAATAATATTATAGAATTCGGTCTGACAAAAAGCGAATCCGCTGACACATTACTTTTACGTTGTGGTCTTATGTATGTTGTATGGTATGTATGTTGTTGTTGTTGTAGGGTTGAACACCATTTTTCATTACACGATAGGCTATACATGGCGGCCAGTTTTATTGGTGGAGGAAGAACCCGGGAAAACCCCCGGAAAGAACCACCAACCCACGAGAAGCTAACGGAGAGCGCTAGACCACTCGGCCACTCGAGGCCACTTGTATGTATGTATGTATGTATGTATGTATGTATGTATGTATGTATGTATGTATGTATGTATGTATGTATGTATGTATGTATGTATGTTTGTATGTATGTATGTGTGTGTGTGTGTGTGTGTGTGTGTGTGTTATATACATTACTAACAAATATATTTTATAACAACATCAACAATATGCATGATAGGTGCACGTAGCAAATGTCGGATTATAAGCCAGGGTCATTATTTTGTTTTATGCAAATATCGGATTATAAGCCAGGGTCATTATTTTGTTTTATGCAAACTGCACCGCCAGTATCAGACGTATACGGTAATAAAAAAGGGAAAATACACTTTACATGTATGTATTAAAATAATGGGGGTATAATTTGAAGATCTAGTCGACCGTTCCAAGGAAGAGGTTTACATATTCTGTGCCTGCAATGAACAGTGTAATTCAGTGTTTAACACTTTAAGAATCGGTATAATTGAACGACCGAACACTCTTACAAGCAACGTGTATACTTTTATCTAAAAATACCCACATTTTAGCAATATATTTGAACTGCTGAGACACCTAATATGTACAGTTATCAGATAGTGCGTATCTTAATTGTCCGCCGGTCTTGTTAAAACACATTCACTAGTCTAGCAGCTTCAAAGATGAGTCTAGGATGTGATTTGTGACGTAAATAATTCACAATGTCAGCAGGTCACATAAACATTAATGTCCAGCCTTAACATAGAGACTTTCTTTCTGCTCGTTCGGTCCTTTGCATTAAAGTCCGAAGTATTCCAAGTGAGTTAATTTGGAGAAAGTACTCCATATGGAGGCTTCGGGTCATCGTTTATAGATTTTATTTCGTAAAACACTCACCTGACATCTGCCCCATTTTGAAAAATGATATAGTTGTGGAAGTAAACGCTATCTTGAGATAGTCATGTTAATTCAAAAGTGCCTCTTAATTAAGTGATATTCACTACATCTTATTTGCTGGCATACGTTTTAACACTAGACAGGTGCGTGATCTTTATCAACGAATAACGTAATTCGACATCGGATCTGTTCAATTTGATTTTTTAATTTAAACGTTGCACTCGTATAAAATAATGACAAGTCTTCGTTAAAACTATGTAAAGAATAACTTCCAGTGCTTTTGATCTATCTTCAAGCAATGGTAGCGAAGATAACGTCATTATATATTTAGAAACCAGATGAAACATTCCATACACGTGAAATATTTAGATAAGTCGTGGTAGTGAAAACAAGGTAATAAGAAATGGGATGGTTTTTCTCTAGATTACACAGATACGCCCCTCTTTTTGGCTTGAACTTTATTGAAAATGGGGTGATTTTATTAATTAATACGTGTTGTTAGCAAATCGTTTTGACCTAAAGTTTGAGTAGTCAAAATATAATTTGGCACCGAATACCCAGATTAAAATTATGTCAGTGAAGGCTAGGTACCTACACATGTCACATTTCAAAGATATATGCTTTACTGAATCAAACAAAATAATATATTTAAAAGTGACACACATCAGAGTTGAGGATGCATGGTATGGTGACAATGCATATTAGATAACGAACACGTTTAGCAATAAATCTAGCAACATAACTGCCAGGGAAGTTGCATTCTCTTGAAGGTATGATTTAATGGAGAGCGACTTACGTTTATGAATTTATACGGTGATAATGAGGTTGACGTTTTGATTAGAAATTTGAAAGACGACGATTAATGCCTCGGTTATCATTTGTTATGTCTGTGATGCTGTTCAGGACACAGAGTTAGACTCTTGTTATATTGTACAGGATGAACACCCCATTGCCCAAACAGCGGTTCTGGACATCAATACTTATATTGACTTGACTCGTGTGATATTGCAAGGGATGACCACTTCAAGGACCGAACAGCAGTACCGGACATCAATAATTAGATTGGAGCTTGACTCGTGTAATATTGCACAGGATAATCACTCCAAAGACCGAACAGCAGTACCGGACATAAATAATTATCTCTGAGTGTGATCTGTGTGATATTGTACAGGATGGACAACACTACATGTCCCGAACAGCAGTCCTTGATATTTAGAAATAACTTGACTTACTAGGTCCGTGAAAAACAGTCAACTCTGCAATAGTTTATTTAGCTGAGGACATTTTTTTAAAACTTCGAAACACTCAATGACTGTAACACGTGCCATTCAGCTAGAGACTCATTGACTGTAACACGTGCCATTCAGCTAGAGACTCATTGACTGTAACACGTGCCATTAAGCTAGAGTCATTAAAATACGTGCCAATCAGCTAGAGACTCATTGAATAAAACACGTGTCATTCAGCTAGAGACTCACTGACTGTAACCCGTGCCATTCAACTAGAGACAATTGACTAAAACCCGTGTCATTCAGCTAGAAACTCATTGACTGTAACACGTGCCATTCAGTTAGAGACTCATTGACTAAAACACGTGTCATTCAGCTAGATACTCATTGACTCTAACACGTGCCATTCAGCTACAGCCTCATTGACTAAAACACGTGTCATTCAGCTAGAGACTCAATGACTTTAACACGTGCCATTCAGCTAGAGTCTCATCGACTAAAACACGTGTCATTCAGCTAGAGACTCATTCACTCTAACACGTGCCATTCAGCTACAGCCTCATTGACTAAAACACGTGTCATTCAGCTAGAGACTCAATGACTGTAACACGTGCCATTCAGCTAGAGTCTCATCGACTAAAACACGTGTCATTCAGCTAGAGACTCATTAACTCTAACACGTGCCATTCATCTAGAGACTCATTGACTGTTACCCGTGTCATTCAGCTAGAGAATCATTCACTGTAACCCGTGCCATTCAGCTAGAGACTCATTGACTAAAACACGTGTCATTCAGCTAGAGACTCTTTGACTGTAACACGTGACAGTCAGCTACAGCCTCACTGACTAAAACACGTGCCAGTCAGCTAGAGACTCATGGACTAAAACACGTGCCTTTCGGCAACAGGAGAAAAAAGAAAAGTTCAGGACGCTTAAAGGAAACATGCAAAACGTATCATATAACATTGAATCAAACAAAACGTATCATACAACATTGAATCAAACATTGACCCTACACAATACGAACAGATTTAGAAGAAACGTGGTAACAACGGCATGGAAGTGAACTGTTTAAATCTTTAGCATGGTCGTTTCCATTTGACGAAATATTCAAAATAAAGTTTAAATCTTGAAAATAGAAATTTCATTAAACAATAGTTGACTTTTTTGTTGAAGACGGGACAAAAGTAAGAAACCTGTAGGAAGTGGTCCATTCTCTTAGGGATGGTTTGATGGCGTAAAGTAAAGTAAAGACCTCTGGCATGTAACAAGCAAAGTTATGGTGGTAGACGGTGAGTAAATATTTATGTGATAGTATTGCATGTTAGTCTATTTTTTTTAGGTTTAGAATAGACTTTTCCTTCGCAATTAGGAACGAATTATGTGTCCTATAAAATTTTTAAAAAATACACATTAATGAGTACAGCTCTTTTTAAAACTTTCACTTCGGCTTCGCGACATTTAGTCTGCGAGAGTGGATATATTTATTTACTTTGAAGAAAAATCTTTAATTTGAGTGCTTATGTTCTGTCTAGACTGAATAATTTATCCAGGATATACTACAACGATGATACATAAAGAGTATGTATAGAAGGCGCAGAACTTCAAGAAGGGCGTGTGAAGCAGCGTGTTACATTCTGTCGACATGTGGTAGCTAGAACTGGCCAAATTATTATTTTTCCCCACACTAATACTATTCGTTCTTAAGAAGTAAACTATTCGATTATTATCACAATGGTACGTACCAAGTAAATTGCTATAACAATGAAAGTATACATCTAAACTACTATTCAAGGGAATATGTTATAAATGATCAAGTCTGAATAATAACTTTGCAGCTTTGAAAGTTACTCAATGCTTAGCACGAGCAGCACGTAGTGCACGAAGATGATAGCGTCAAACAAAGAGTGTTTTGAATTAGATAAATACTATATCACAACGCGAATCGAGACTGAAAATGGAGACTTTCTACAAGGCAAATACAAAGAATTCACACAAAAGATAGATGTTTCGATGACAGCTTTGGAAAACATACCAACCATAATGCGAATGCTTATTTCATTACAATTAGTAAACATATAATTTTTACAGACTCAGTAAATTGAAAAAGGTTGAAGAGTTGGATTTTGCGACAAAGGGGGAAGAGGTCCATACGGAGAAATTGAAATTTCGGGAGAAATCAAAGAGCAAGAACCTTGCTAAGGAAAATAAAGAAGAAAACTGCAGTATTACATCTATCAACTTTTTCTATGCAGATGCATCTAGAAGTCTCTGTGAAAAAAGTCGAGTTAAAACTAAATGTAACAGTCACCAGTACAAAAATGGACCTCATCCCCATCACTCGAATCAAAAACTGAATAACAGTACTATAACTAGAAGGAAAGGAATTAATAAAGATAAAACCGTTTTGTTTTAAACATGGCTTTTTTACCAAGTGCTGGTATAAATGGTGCATATATCAACTACGTGCAACAGATGCTGCAACATAGGACACACACTAACATACGTGCCCAACCCAGAAGGAAGAAAACACAGGGAACTCTAGACAGAATACAAATCCGTCCGAAAGCAAACGGACAAACACAGCAAACAACAAATATTCCAACAAAAGCAGCAGCCAGCAGAGAAAGAGCAGACATAACTCTACCAGTCTGTCAGTCTCACTTTCGTTAATCTGAGCTAATTTCACAGCGTCCTTGAGACCGCTGCTGCCTTTAAACATGCTCATGAAGAAAACCTTATTTTCCATAGAGAAACGAAGCTCCTGCGATTCGATAATAGTTTTACAGCAGAAAGGTCTTAGATATATTGCAACCACAGGCAGGTGAAAGTATCTGTTTCGGACTTGTTGCAATTCATTAATGTAAACGTAGCCGCAAAACGCAAGATCACTGTCTAATGGGGAGGGGGGGGGGGGAATACGTATTTTTTATTTTTGCCATCCGCATAAGGTTTTAGTTGTGATCGCCATTTTTCAATCAAAGATCTATATTTAGTAGTATTTTGAAGCATCAATGTTCAGTCGAGTAATATTAATATTGTAGTATAATGAATTATCAATTTTCTTCATATGAAAATCATCGTAAGGAGTTTTCATGTTTCCTGGAATGCATATTGTTGACTACGACAATTCATCAAACGCAAACTATTTCGAATACATAAAATACTTGGTTAATCTAGATTGGATAAACTGGACGGGAAAATACACTCAACCCTCCAATCCACCACCTTATAATGCATATTATTTGGTTTGGTCGTCCATAGCCTTATGAACCAGTTGTTTCAGTTCAAATATTTTCCGTTGAAGCTTCATATTTTACTGTTACCAACATCTTACCATTGTACTTTGAACCATTTGATTTTCTATATCGCTGGTCGATAGTAAACCTTTTAGTATTTTTAAACATGTATAAATACAACCTATTGTTTGGCGCTAAATAGCCTAAATGTGCTGGTGCGCCGTTAAAAATCAATCAATCAATTAATCAAATATTTTTTGGTCATCTTAATTTTCTTAGGAATAGCAAAGTTGTCTTCAATATCGTCTGCTATTCGTGAAATGAGGCTGCGTGTGATAGGAAACTTTCGTGCATTTTCCGCCACGGATCGATTTGAGAACAGCATTTCCAAAACAATGACATCCTGAGTACCATATGACAAATCCTTGAGATAGTAGTAGTCTCGGAAGTACTCGCTGAAGTCTTGGAGAATCCCCTCTGCGTCTTCTACTAGTCTAGTTATTTCCGATCGGAACAGCTAGACAGAAACTGATGTCACATGTTTACTCGTGAACAAAATCCTTGTCGAGTTTTGCCTGCAACACAATATATTCCCACGTAAAGTGTTAGTTCGTATGATGAAAAACAGAAGAAAAAAACGACAGCATAATTTATAAATCGGCATAAAATTACACCCGGTCGTTGATTTAGTATGAAATTAGTGAAAACTATGGCGCGATTGTCGCATGAACAAAACGCTTTGTTTTCTTTATGTACTAGTCAGGAGAGAATGCAGAGTTGGCAGAAAATAAACTCTCTTTAAAAACCGGGTTGAGTGTAGTTGTCAAGATAAGAGAAGAACAGACTGTAAAAGAATCATCAATCATTTGATCTGTAAAATATGCTTCATAAAATATGCAGGGGATAAACACGCACACATAAACAAATAACTCTGAAGAAGAAAAAAACCGGGAAACAAAAGGAACTTGTGTTAAAATCGTATAAACCTTTTCATCGTGTTATGCCTGGTGCTGAAGTGTAGGCATCTTCTGTTACTTATAACTGATGCTAACATGTTCAATGTTTCCACGCATTCCTCCGTCTATAAGATCGTCTACAGAGATCATCTTTGCTTTCATTTTAATCGTTTTAATATTAACTGATAAGGGTATTAATTGCATGTTTCACGACTCTTATGATGTAAAACAAAGTCAAAGAAGGAAGACAAATCGCTTGCATGTTTTGTAGAATTCAACAAATACTCTTCCCCATGAATACGAAATGAAACTTTGCAGTATTGTGAATTAAATCCCAAATAGGCTGAAACGTTTTATCACAAGTTCATATGTATAACGTTTCATCTGAATTTCCAGTGGTATCCTACATGTATTCCAAATATTGCATAGAGATGATAGGCAAGAATGAGTAACTTCTCAAATATACAACATTATATAAGCACAATGCAGAACCAGACTGATTTAGAAGTTCATTTCTAGAATATTCTGTGTTGTTAACATGATAATTCTGTTACTAAAATTATAACAGATAGCAAACAGCAGGTACGTCAGGATTTTCATCTAGCAATACTAGTTTCGTACTCAGATTAAGATAAACATGTTTACTCCCTTGATAGTAGTAGTAATCTTTTACTTGCACTCTCCGACAAAAATTACCTATGTATTATGCTGTTTACAAAATAATGTCACTATTCAGGTACATAATACAATTATTCATAACAATCATGGAGAAAAAGCCAACAAACAATGCAAATTAACTACATATAACAGGAAAATTTCATATAGAAGGCAAGACAGAAGGGCCTGAGCAGCAGAGAGGGTGAACAGACCACGTTTTCAAGCAAAAATAAGGCTTCCAGATCACGTTTTCGAACAAAATATGGCCTATAGATAACGTTTTCGAACAAAATATCAGGTTTCCAACAAATCTCATTTAACCAAAAAAAAAGTCTCCATTTTTGCAAAAACGGAGATTTTACGATTTTTTAATCAATTTTGCTCGCAACGATGTGGTCATCCACCCTCTCTGCTGCTAAAGTTTTCAGTTCTGGGTTAATAATTCTTTTACGATTTTAACCGAATATTTGATCAAGTCCGATTCGATATCGTGTCCGAGGATCATGTAGATTTATTGCTGCGAATCCGTGCGGAGTCGACTGAGCATGACTAAAGAAATCTCGAAATTGATTGAAGTCCATATCAGAACACCATGTCTGCCAAATATTTCTAAGAGTATGAGTATCAACTCCGTTGAATACAGAAAGAATATTGCAGTTATCTCTGATGACTTTTGGAACCTGAGTGTAGCGTTGAGTGACATATATCACGTCAGTGTTTTTGTGACGCCCACGGGAAAATATTCTAGCAGGATTCTTTTGTTTATCCAGCATTATATCGTCGTATACGACTAAATTGTTAATATCTCCATCAATATCATCAATACTCGGTGCTTCATCGATATCGGTTATAAAATCAATGGCGTTCTCACCCTTAATTTCTGATGCATTCTCGTTAAAATCTTTTAGCACTTCATAACATCGTTGATCATCTACGCTAGGGGCAATTAAATACAACTTATCCCACTTCATCCATCTCATTATTAAATTGAGTAACAATTGCGTTTTACCGGATCCAGATGGCCCGATTATAATCATCCGGATAGAGTTTGGTAGCGCTGCATGATGCTTAATTGGTTCTCTTGTTTTAGTCGCTGAAAAATCAATTATATTCATATTTCTATACATAAATTATGGATCTATATTGTGTGAAGTGTAAAACGCGTACTGGCACAGATGACTTGACGACGATTACAACTAAAAATAACCGATCAGCGCTTTCTGGTAAATGCGTGCAATGTGGTACAAAGAAATTTAGATTTGTGTCTATGAGATCTGATTTAAAAAAAAAACGAGGAGGTGATATCGCAGCCAAATTTGCAAAGCTCCCTGGAACCCCATGGGCAAAGTACCCCGGAGAAAAGCACCTCCCAGGATATAGCTACTGTGGACCAGGAACCAGACTTGATATCAGACTCAATAATCAAAATCAACCCAACCCCGGTGAAGAACCAATAAACGCCATTGATAAGGCCTGTCACCTTCATGATGTTGCTTATAAAAGTAGCAATCTGCAAAACAGGCATCTCGCGGATGTGAAATTAATTCATGCGTTAAATGCTATTCCTGATAAATCCTTCAAAGAAAAATTGTCTTCATTTTTGATAAAATCGGCTATGAAAAGTAAATGGATGTTAGGTGCTGGTAATTAATAATATGGAATCAATTAATTATTCCCCAAGAGGATACTGGAGGGGTAAATCAGCAGTCCATAAACTCGCTAGTGCTGCAAAAGTGAAAAAAAACCACTGCAGCTAATTGGTTATCCAAACAGGCACTATGGCAAATTTATCTACCACCGCCTAAACAAATTCAATTTTCGCATTTTGATGTGACCGCTCCTGATGAAGTTTATCAGGCTGATATATTATTTCTGCCACATGATCGTGGTTACAAATATGCGTTAACCGTAGTTGATATTGCAAGTCGATACAAAGAAGCAGAACCGTTAAAAACAAAATCAGCCACTGAAGTCGCTTCTGCATTTGAAAGGATTTATCGACGAGGTCCTCTGCACTGGCCGAATCTATTGCAGGTTGATCCTGGCAAGGAATTTCAGGGTGCAGTGTTATCTACAATGAAACATCATAATGTCACCATACGACGAGGGCATACTGCGCTACATCGCGATCAGGCCATTGTAGAACGATTTAATCGGACGATTGTTGAGCGGTTATTTGGATATCAATACGCAAAAGAATTCATTCAAGAAAAGCGATCCAGTGAATGGGTTAAAAGATTACCATCTGTGATTACTGCACTGAATAACGAGATTACTAGAACAATCAACATGAAACCTATCAACGCGATTAAAAAGAAGTCAATACCCGTACAACCACAAAAAGATTTCAAAGAACCAATTCTTGGTAGTAGTGTCATTGTGAGGTACTTATACGAACCAGGAGGGCTTGAAGGGGGTAGAAAAAGGGCTACTGATCCTATTTGGAGCGTCACTACGCATAAGATATCTAGTATAACACGATCAACTGGTAGACCTCCAGTCTATAAACTGGATTCAACTGCCCCTCAGCGGGGTTTTACTCGACAACAACTACAAGTGATTCCCGAGGATACTCAATTGCCACCGCATGGTCTTAACTAGCACCGTTGCGTCTATTGCACTCAAGACAAGTCAACATCACATTATTTCTGACATGACCGAGATTGTTATTTTTTCTGTCTACGGTGAATTGGCGAGGATCCTTATCCGAATACTGCCAACGCATTATACAATTGCAACTCGCGCAGTGATTATTCTGTTGTTTCTTCAAAGTGATTATTAGTTCAGCATCAATATCAAATTCTCGTTGTTTTTTTTTGTCCTGTTGTTTGTAACCGGAGAGTTTTTTTTATTAATGATGCTAACATCAATATCACTTATTGTTGTGTCATTATCATCGAAAACAAGTCTTCGAAGTTGATTTATGTTTCGTACTCTGGATACTGCGAGATAGACTAAATTTGACCATTCGATGTGATTATCCACCATCCAAACAATTGTATTCGATATAGTCAATCCCTGTGAAGAGTGTATTGTTGCTGCGTATCCTAGCGTCCACGGGGATTTATTAGCACGCAATGCATCTTCAACGACATTGATATCAACCAGCACAATATCATTTAATACGAGAATTTGTTTTTCACTCTGTCCTGGAATATCAACTTCAATATTCTGTTTTCGTGTATCCGATGGCCTATAACAAAGGGGTACTGGAAGCGTTGCAAATTTTTCTTTATGCAATTCAAATAACTTCATCTGAAGTGTATCCCTGACTATTTTCCTACTTGCAATGATCAAATCGTTTGGTCTCCACGCTTCCCAGAAATCATTCATTGGGGTTTCTGAAATCACTTCACGCGCTATTTCGCATTGGATTCTATCCGGTTGTAATCTAATTAGCGCTTTGAACTCGCGTAATCGTTCATCAAGTGATCTATAATCAGTGGTGATTTCTTCATAGTAGTCTACAAAACCCTTTAGCCATTCATGTGGAGATGCACCGACAAATGGTGGTGGTTGGCCGTCATCCCCGCACATGACGACTTTTGTGTTTTTGTTTAACAACCACTCAAGAAATGTTTTTAATACATCTAATGACACTGTGCATATTTCATCCCAAATTATGATTTCAGGAATGAATTTATCACCCATACGCTCAGGAGTCCATTTGTCACCTTTCCATCGAAAAAAACTGTGATAAGTGCAAGCATTTACCCCTCGTTGTATCATCTCTCTGGCGAGTCTGTGAGTCGGTGTTAGCACAATCATGTTAGAAACGCTAGCGTTTCCACGACGAAATAATTCAATTGCACGAGTTGTCTTTCCTGACCCACCACAACCGTTTAAATAAACTGTCTTATATCTACATACTGGATCAGATACCGGTGGTGCATTAGAAAGTTCTGATTGAATTTCAATACGGTTACAACAAAGATATTTATCATCCATGGCAACGTCTGCGGATTCACGATACTCATGTAGCATCTCCTTTTTAAATCGCCAACACCCCCAATTTTCTTCGGGATCTGTGAATGCCGCTACAGCTGATTTGTACTTATTGTGTATATACATCGAATCAGTGGCCACTCTAACCGCGGTATTAGGAAATCTATTTATCATCGAAAATAGATTAATAGAAGCATAGGCTAACATTGAACTTCTCAAATGTGTGTACTGGGAATTATATCCATCACAATAGGTAACAACCGTACCTAATTTCTCACCATTGGATAGAAAAGCATCCTTACGGGATACAAGTTTTCCCTGTTTCATTAAATCTGCTACAATAAAATCGTATTCAGCGACATCTATGATCAACCGCGAAGAATCTTTTGCGTTATCGTATCGTCCACCCTGGGTAAATTTACCGATTATTCTTCTTCCGAGATCTTTTGCTTGTTCTTTTTTAATTTCAAATAACTTCTTAGACCAATTTATGATTTCTTCTTCACTGAAATCTGGAAACTGTTTTTGTAGTTCGTTGATTATTCTATCTAGATCGGGTTGTGGTAGCCAAACTTCTTTCTGAGCTCGATAGCATATAATAGCCTCGGAAACAATCAACGATATTAGCATACCACAATCAATCATAAATCTCAATAGCACTATTGGCATCCAGTGTTTTTCAGATAGGTGTTTACCGAGCCAAACATAACTACACGGATGTAACCCTGTAGCTAATTCAAATGATATCACACGAGCGAATCCGGTTAAATCAAAATCAGGCAATGGTCCATTAATCGCAACACGAGTCATTTCATGCGTGGGGTGTCCAAATCGTTTGAAGTACTCAGCGCATTCCCCATACCCGAGAAAACTTCCGGGATAACACGCGGATATATCAATTGAAATCATACCATCACGTGAGTATTTCGTATTCCACAGTCCTCCATGACCAAATCGACGCAACTCAATTTAACATCCTCGAGAAAATCACTTCGTGTTGGACGCCATGAGTTTTTTTCTCTTGCGAAGTGAGCTACCACTGATGGAATAGTAAAACTATCCGTGAGTAGTTTTTCATGGGAATTCTCCGGTGAAAAATCACTAGCGATTTTTCTCATTCTGTTATCTAATTCTTCAATGCGATATAATTCACCATTTGGTTTTACAAATTGATCGAATTCTTCATCACTTCTAAGTAACCACACTGACACAGGATCATCCTTACACAACGCATGAATAGCATCGAATAATCTCTCTTCATAGAAAACATCCCCGACGAACTCCTTAGGGATATATCTCACGGTTCGTTCTCGTGGAAATATTGTTACCGCAGATGTCCACGCGTGTTTGTTATGATCAATAATCTGTATTGGGGCTCCTCGCGATTGATATTTCGGTTCGTATAATACTTCTCCGGTTATTGTTGTTACTGATATTGGGAATTTTAATGATGCTTCTAATTTAGCTATATCAGAAATCTTTGCACCGTGCTGTTTTACCGTTAATTCCCACTCGGTTATTTTTTTTCGTCTTAGATCAGTTAGTTTATTTCCTCGGGATGCATTTGTGAAGTGTTCTATTATTCGTTCTGCTACACAATTCAGTGAACTAGAATATTTCATAGGAGCTAGTTTTGCGATATCGGGTTTATCATTTAACGGATATATCCCATAAACCATTGCTGTTACGGGATAAGATCTTTCGTAGTATGGCTTATCGATTCCGGTTAGAATTCCTGGTTTGGAATCTCTACTCACAATGACAGCTTTTTTATTCTTGAGGATTGGTTCAAATTTATCCCTAATAATCCATTTACCATCGACTTCGATAATGAATTTGATTCGGAAAAAATGCCGTTTTTCCCCAACACGTGAAATTATCACTGCTGCTTTTCCATCATTCATGGTAGCGTCAACAACACCATCAATTCGAAATGTTGACCAACAATAAGATGCTCCATCACGCTTAAATTCATTAAAACAGTCTCTGATTTTACTAATCATGGCTTTATCAAGAATTGTATTCTTTGGTGTATTAGAAACTATATCGAGATTGAATTGAGCATCTTTCCAGGGGTAATCTCTCTTGGACGTTTTTTTTGGTTTATCGAGATTAAATCTAGGATTGATTTTTAATAATCTCTTAAACTCTTTCATGTTTCCGTCTATTGGACGTTTTTTGGGTTTATCGAGATTAAATCTAGGATTGATTTTGTTACGTTTTTTTGGTCTATCGAGATTAAATCTAGGATTGATTTTTAATAATCTCTTAAACTCTTTCATGTTTCCGTCTATTGGACGTTTGTTACGTTTTTTGGGTTTATCGAGATTAAATCTAGGATTGATTTTCAATAATCTCTTAAACTCTTTCATGTTTCCGTCTCTTGGACGTTTGTTACGTTTTTTGGGTCTATCGAGATTAAATCTAGGATTGACTTTTAATAATCTCTTAAACTCTTTCATGTTTCCGTCTATTGGACGTTTTTTGGGTCTATCGAGATTAAATCTAGGATTGATTTTTAATAATCTCTTAAACTCCTTATCAGCATTTTTCGAAGGCGTTCTCCTAAATTCCCTCATGCTATAATTAAAACAAGCATTTAAATGAAAGATTTTTATATAATGAATCACTGCAAGTGGCTTATGATTGGATCAGTAACCCCGTGTAACAAATCATGCAGAAATGAGTTCTGTGGGTATCATATGCGAAGCTTTCGTCGTGGAAGCCTTGGTCCGTTACCTTGTATTCTATGTGGAGTTGGGGTCAGGGGAAAATCTCAGTTGTGTCTAAATTGCGGTGGTAAGCGATAGAGGGAATTGAAGCGATATTATGATAAAAGAATAAAAAATGGACAATCAATCAGAAATTTCGACCCTGACGCTGACAAAGTCAGTATTCTTGACGCTGACAAAGTCAGTATCAAGGATAAAATCATAAGAACTCCTCAAGACTACATCGAAAGATTTATCATTAAACCAAACGATGAATTAGACAAACAATAGTATAATATATAAATGAACCAAGAATTCAGACCACACCCTGTGATCACAAATTATGAAGCATCTAGTGATGGTGTTGTAAGAAACCGTAGACTAAAGAAACCAGTTGGTGCTGTGAATAATCAAGGGTATTTGATGTTTGGTATTGGAAAGAAGAAATATTACTGCCATCGTTTCGTGTACGAGTGTTTCCATGGATTGATCGAGGATGATTTTGTTATTGATCATATCGATTCTAATCCAAAGAACAATTCTTTATCAAATCTGCAGGCTATCACACAAAGTGAAAATACCAAACGAGGAGAGACTGGAAAATGCTCAAAAAAAGCGAGACCAGTAAAATCTTTGAATACAATAACTAACGAAGAAAAAATATTTCAATCAATATATGAAGCCGGCAAGTATTTCGATATTTGTAGAGCCTCAGTACGAAAAGTTGCAGAGGGGATTTATCGATCGGCTATTTCAAAAAGGACAGGACAATAAGTTCAATTTAGTTATGTCTAATGCGTCATATTTTTTCATTTAGAAATATATCATTATTATAGAATAATGAATTCTGAAAACATGAATAGCATTTTATCCGAGATTTCAAAATTGAAAAGTTGGGATATTGAACTATCAGATGGGTTAAATCCTGATCAAATCATGTCTGATTTTCAGGATATAGAATACGGAGTTAACAACAATAAATATATGCTACCAAAGAAGTATGCGCTCATCAAAAGAATTCAGAATTCTATTAAGGACTCTCTCGCATTTTCCAGTGACGTAAGTGTGTTCGCTCCGTTGTATACCATCGTAGAACGAATACGAAAAGAATTGGGGTACGAATACGAATTGAAAAAGGAGGTTAATTCTAAAGTTAGAAACCTACGGGCGTTAATTGAAGAAAATGAACAATTTTGATTGACCAACCATTTATCATTATTTGATTGTGACAGTCCCTCATAGAGATTTTAATTTTTTTTTAGCATTTTTTGATTAAAACTGTTGAAATCAGTGAATAAAAAATTGATGGCTGGTTCGGATTGATCAATGGAAAAGTGGGGAAAGTGTGATATTATTTATTTTTATAAGGATTTCCACACTTTCCCCATCATTGATAGGATGAAATAACACTTCCATGACCATCCGATGGTGTTAGGTCGGGATTGAAAAATTGTTTTGCAATTGAAAAATTGTTTCTGATTTCAAATAATGGTCAATGAAGCATTAACAACCCGATTGGCTCGTGAACGACTGGATGCAATCAGGAGATTTGTACCAATTCGTGACTCTGTACGGAATAAACTACAACAACGACAGAGTCTTCAGACTGATTTTGCTGCGGGATCTGAAGAATTGTTTAAACCAGTAACCACAGCAACGAAGGGGATAGAGCGTGCTATACTGGGAGATGTTCCCGAGACGGGAAAATCTGTTATTGGTGAACTCGAAAAAATAGCAGCGAAAACTGAACAAACAAAACAAATGGAATCAAAAGAAATAGTAGATGATTTACGCGTGATATTTAACGAGGCGGGGTTAGCAAAAATTAATAAGACTGATCCAACAGGAATTCCTGAGCTTGTTGTTACGAATTATGAAAACAGGAAAGATATGTTGAAACCAGAATATCATAAGTTTGTTAGAAATTTAGATCATTGGGCTGATATATTCTACAAAATCAAAACTGAGAAAAGAGGTAGAATTAATAAGAAGAGTGCATCATATATTCAATATAGAAATGCGGTGGATATAGTGTATGAAAAATACGAAGAGTTTAAACAACAACGAAAACCGCGAAAATTGCGAGGAAAGCGACAGCAACCTACAAAGAAAGTAGTCTACTCGCCTAAAAAACAACAATAACTACCACCTGATGATGATGATTTTCTTGATTATTTACAAGAAGCCGATTTAGAAGAACCGGATGAAGCAACTGGTTATAGCGGAAGTGGATTGCAAAACGCTAGCGTTGGAAACTCTTCGAGGGAAAATCCTTGGATTTCATGTCCTGGTAGTGTTCTCAGTGATATATCACGATTAGAAGTTCTTTTAGGAGGGTTCCGAGCTGGAAATAACTCACCGGAAATAATTAATGAAGCATCTGATATCTGTAGACGTTTATTTCAAGGTGGTATCATGGATATCAGCACATATCGAGATTTCATTGGCGAGTTAGTGGAGGATTATCACAGTGATTATTCACCGGGATTGAATAAAAACGCTAGCGTTTACAATTGAAAAATTGTTTCTGATTTCAAATGATGATCATACACTACAGTCATGATAAACCAACCCCCGTCTATGTAGTTAATTCACGGTTTCCGGTTTATAGAGCATACTACGGAGATGGTTTAGGCAATACCATTGCAGGGTTATTTGCGAGAATGGCTCCAAAAGTGATGCCGTTAGCTAAACAACTAGGAATGAAAGCAATTGAAGTTATTCGTGATAAGGGTATTGGTGCTGTTGGAGATCTTGCTGGAAAAGCATTTTCAACTGCGAAGAATAAATTAACATCATTAGTGAAATCACGAAGTGATTTACGAAAAAAGAAACCGTTACCATCTACAGCGGAAATGTCTGCAAGTGTTAGTAGAATTATAAATAACGCAGTAGACGAAAAATTAGCGTCGATGGCTTTAACCCCCGACGCAAATATGATAGCAGGAAGTGGCTTTAAAAAACTACGACGATGAAAATCGTTTATGATTTCACGATTTAGACTCTGATAAATAGAATAAAATGTTCAAAAAATCACATGATCCGGCGTTTGATATAGACGCCCCAGTTGGCAAGGATGATTCTGTACGCGATTATCAATATTACGCTTATCATGCAATAGACGCAAATAGTCGATCGCGAATTGAACTTCAAGTCCATGATACCAGTAAATATTTTTTGCCTTGTGAAGCGTTTATCGAAGTAGAAGGAAAACTTGTAACAGCTGCTGGAGCACCGTATCCAGCTGGTACTCAAGTCGGTTTTGTCAATAATGGTATTATGGCGTTATTTGAGAGTGCAAGATACCTCATTGATGGAAAAGAAATCGAGTCGATAGATCGCGATGTTGATGTGGCTACAACAATAATCGGGTTAGCGAGATATTCTGATGATTATACAAGATCAGCAGGACCTTCTATGATGTTTGCAAAGGATGTAAAAATACCGCTGGAGGAATTCAATTTGTTGTAAGACAACCAAAAAAAGCCAGTGCTGCTAATGATGATGCTGATGTCGAGGCTGTAGTTATAAACAACGACGTTAATTTCAATCTAGGAGCCGCAACACGTATTTCAATGTTGCAAGGGGCTAGTAAATCATTTTCATGCGCTATTCCACTGCATCACATATTTGGATTCTGTAGAAACGTCCGAAAAGTTATCTACGGGGCGAAGCATACAGTAGCGCTTGTACGAAAGGGTGATGATAATGACGCAATTTGGAGGATTCCAGCAGATGCTGCAAATCCCAATGCTGATGCCGGTAATGTTATTTTAACAAAAATATCATTGTGGATGCCAATGTTGACTCCAGCAATCACCGCAGAAGAACGATTACTATCATTTATGGACCAAGGAGGAAAGTCGTTGTTAAGTTGGTTAACCGTGAGTACAGATGTTAAACAATCAAATCTGAACGGGTTATTCACGTGGAATCTAGCATCAAAACAAGGTGTTTCAGCTCCACGTCATATATTTGTAGCGCTACAGGATAACACACGAGTTGGCGATCAACGTTTCAGTCATATGATATTTGATCCATTAGGTGTGAAAGACGTCTCACTGAGAATAAACGGTCAGCAGGAACCATCCGAAGATGTGCAACTCGATTACACAGAAAATCATATTGCACGCGTGTATCATAGATTGCTGTCGTTCATGGCACGTGATCAAAATGTTGATACTGGTTTGCAAATATCACAATTAGATTTTAAGAATCTATATCCGATCTATTACTTTTCGCTGGAACATCTTGATTTAACAAGACAATCCGTCGTTGATATACACTTTAGAGCTAATGTAACCCGTCCTGATGCTATTGATAATTATAGAGCGGTTGCTGTCATTCTCAGTGATAAATCAAAGCTACTCGAAGGTGTTGGAGGAAGAATGAGAGTGGTAGATGCGCCAGTAGAAAATCTTTGATTGATTTTCTCGATTTTTCATTGAATTAGAATCAATCAATTATATATAATGTCATATAGTGTTATTAGTGTCGCGTTAACTCCTGGTCAATTAAAAAAATTGCAATCGGAATCAGCTAAAAAATGTGGAACCACAATCACGTTGAAACCCAACCAAATGACTGGTGGTGCAAATAAATTATCACTGACAACTCGTCAAATAAAACATTTCAATGATGCACTTGCAGCAAAAAAGGGTGTTCAGATTACTCTGTCTGCGGCTGCTATCAAAAATATGATTAAAACAGGCGGTATATTTCCGTTGTTAGCTGCGATTCCAGCATTAATTGCAGCAGCAGCCCCAGCGGTGGCTAAAGCGGCAGCGTTAGGAGCCGTTGGTACTGCAGCAGGAATGGCACTAAAGAAAGCAACTGGGAAAGGATATAAAAAGAAGGGAAAGTGTCTAAGACTACCAGGAACCCCGTATTCGTGGTACAACGGAAAGGGTCTAAGACTACCAGGAACCCCGTATTCGTGGTACAACGGAAAGGGTCTAAGACTACCAGGAACGATTTATTAATTCAGGAATCGAAGATTCCTATGTCCAATTTTGATTTGATGGATGCTGCTAAAAAACTAGCGATTAAAAACTTTAGAGGTGTCTTTATGAAAGATCAATTACCACATCAACCAAACAGCGTTGAAACCGGAATCATTAATTTAGATAACAGCACCGGACCTGGTACTCACTGGGTTGCATACGCTATTGATCCACGTGGGATTGTCTATTTTGATTCATATGGATTAGCCCCACCAAAAGAGTTTATGCGGTATATAAAAACCCTTCCAATGAAGACTTGGTATTCTACGCTACCAACACAAACGATGATTGACCCACCAATATGCGGCAGCGAAGTATTAAATGTCCTTGACGCTATTTCTAACTCCTTGAGTAACCCAAGCGGAAAACCACCACATGTTGTCGTTAATGAATACACTAGTAATCGCTGGAAATCGAAACGATTTTAGAGAGAGAAAGAGTTTTACAATAACATGATTGATATTTGGGGGAGATCTTTGAAACCCAAACCCGATGGCACTGCACCACCTGATTCTGTCAAGGATGTAAAAAAACTAATCAAAGATGAAATAGCTGAGACGTTGAACTTAACAAATGTTGATCCTAATGAAATAGTTGTATTTCAAGACAAACAGGGTAAATTGAAATCCAGTGATGTGTCATTGAATGAGATTTTAACACGAAGACATGACGCCGCCGATGACGCTATTGCACTGTTTCAAGATGGTAAACTCAAACCAGGCATACTTGTTTCGACGGTCACAGAGAAACTTACAACAGTAGATAACACAGCGAACTCATTAAAATCACTCAACGATGAATTCGTTAAATTCAATAAACCGCTACAAGAATTTCTTGGTGATCCACCAGTGTCCGCACCGAATATTGAAACGATAAAAACCGCAATCAACAATTTAGCAAAGCTACGAGCTGATTATGATGCTCATATAACTGCTTTTAACGCACTACGAAGAGGAATAAGCAGAACCGGTGAAGCCATTGCTAAATTCAATCAACCGCTACAAGAATTTCTTGGTGATCCACCAGTGTCCGCACCGAATATTGGAACGATAAAAACCGCAATCGATGATTTAGCAAAACTACGATCTGATTATGATGTTCATACAAGTTTTTATAACACAGTACGATTGATCACCCTCAGAAACACTGACATCGTTGATAAATTTTTTGGTAAACGAAATACTAGACCTGAAGATGTTAAAATAACTATAGATAACATCACTGAATATATCGCTACGACCAACAACAATCTCCCGCGACTTGAAAAAATAAAAATTCCTCATCATAGCTTCAGCAATAACTTATACACACTTCAATCTGGAACATTTGAGTGGATATCGCCACATGCTATTTTACCCATCACAGCTACTATCAAGGGTATTTATCGATTAACGCTGGTAGCACCAATTCAATTTAATATATCATCGTCGAGTTCATCCGGGGTCAACAATACGATTTCAACGATCATCGACAAGGATACAACTGAACGGTTAACGATAAAAGCCGATGATAAAAGTTTGGATAGGGCATTAGTAACATGGTATCTGGAATTCGTAGTAGATCTGAGTAAATAACTAAATTGAAATCGTAATTGAAAACGCTAGTGTTTTTAAAATAACAATGATTTCATCAACTCAATGTCGCTATGATCAGGTCAGAGAATTTCAAAATAGACTCAAAACCCTCACTGAGGAGTATCAAATAAAAATAAAAAAATACCGACGAAGAATCACCGCAATTGATGTTATTATATACTCTTTGTCAAGCGTTCTCGCTGGCGCCGGAATAATACTTGCATCGGTTACAATGATTGCCCCGGTCGTAGTTCCAATTTGCATTTCTGCGGTGGCTACAATCGGGGGTATATCAACCGGGATAGCAAAAAAGATATCATCATGCAGCCAGAGTAAACTGCAGAATTACTTACTTCAATTTCATATTGCATCAACCGCATACTCGCAATTATCCCTGATGATATCATCGTCACTCGATAATACGATTATATCAGATAGTGAATTCTCAGCGATGGTCAGTATTTTTGATTCCGCGATATCGAAATTAGAGCGACAACATGAGTATAATAACAATGACAACACCGATGGAATCAGAAAACACGAACCCAAAAAACAAAATGATCTCAATAATATCAACATTACCAGATTGTGAGTTCTCAGTGATGGTCAGTATTTATGATTCCTCGATACCAAAATTAGAAATAAATCATGAGTATAATAACAATGACAACACCGCAGGAATTACTTCAACGAATAGTGGAGAACACGAACCCAGTACAAACAAGCATGATATCAATAACATCAACGAATCCAGAATTCAGTGTGAATTTCCCCTCTCCGGTCCCAGTGAAGGAGATAGCGCTAGCAAAACTACGAATGTATCACAGTTGGCCTAATATCAGATCAAAATCATTTGGTGGTCAACAACCGAATAATTCTTTAGTGTTTGCAAATAAGAATAAACCCGACGGAACTCCAGACTGGAACGTCGTTTCGATACCAACAGGGTCATACCAAATCGAACAAATCAATAATGAATTCGCGCGTAGAATAAAATCGATTACTGGAAAAGAATCAAAAATCGCTATAACAGTTCATGAGCCGACGCTATCATCCGCGATTGAGATAAGCACAGAAGGATACGTCGTAGATATCTATAAGAGTTCTATTAGAACCGTACTAGGATGGCCTGAATTACCACCCCAGAGTAAAACTCTGGAGGAAACCGTTAATTTACCCGAACCACAAAAAACTGATTATATCACCGACAGAATAAAACCCGATAATCCAATAAAAAGCTATAGCTATTACAATAAATTTAATGTTTTTAATGTATTGAAAAATCCCATCGTTAAGAAAGATTTATACTTAATTCGACAGGATAAAATCACTGAAAATTTCACAGCGTTCAATAACGATATTTCGTTGTTGTTAATATCTCTTAAATCCGGCTCTCTCACCCGAGATGAATTTATCAGCGTCGTAGAAACATGCAACAAAATCATCAATGATATGGAAACATTTAATTCACAAATTATTCAAGAGATATTAGGTGACAATAGCCCTGAAACAAAGGATTTATTTGCAGATGAATATAAAATCCCCGTCAAGGATATTCCAACATTTAAACTACCAGGATATAACGTACCAGAACTAAAAAAACTTCTCAGTGATGCCATCGATGTTGGTTTTAAAATAATTCATGATACATGGAGAAAAACAACATCATCGGAAATAAAAATCCTCAAACACAATAATGACCCAGACGGTGGCGGCAGGCATATCGCTCCGTTCAACGTGAATATATCCTCAGTGATTGCGCTCAATTTAGTATGTGATGTTATCGAAGGAAGCTATCAGATTAATCTCGAACGATCAAATCAAGCTCAGCAAGGATATATTCTTTATTCGTTTGCACCAACAGCTCCTCCAGGATTTTTAATAATTGAAAACCCAATTAATCCTGTCTACATGCGATGCCATAATAATTCGTTAACGAGAATTAATTTCAAACTCACCGACCAGTCAAATAATCTGATTGATTTACAAGAAGAGGTGTTAGCGATTAGTTTGTTTGTAAAGTCCTAAGGACTTGATCAAATCATTTATTATTTTTTGTTAACCCAGAACTGAAAACTTTAGCAGCAGAGAGGGTGGATGACCACATCGTTGCGAGCAAAATTGATTAAAAAATCGTAAAATCTCCGTTTTTGCAAAAATGGAGACTTTTTTTTTTGGTTAAATGAGATTTGTTGGAAACCTGATATTTTGTTCGAAAACGTTATCTATAGGCCATATTTTGTTCGAAAACGTGATCTGGAAGCCTTATTTTTGCTTGAAAACGTGGTCTGTTCACCCTCTCTGCTGCTGCCTGTGAAAAAGACTTTGAAGGAATACCGAAATACAGTCATGTTGGTTATTGAGTAGCCTTAAATAAGACGCGGCCCTTCCATCACACAGCCCTATTAAATTCATAAGCTGTGTGAAATGCTGGATAAACTCTAAGCGGGTGTCATTCAAAAAACTTTATGGACGCTGACTCATTCCTTTTTCTCGTCTTAGTACTGGACATTAAGAAATATTCGGCGTTGTAGAATTGGCCCGACGTGCCTAACAACGTGTAGTAAGAGGCGACTACCGGTAAGAAGAGGCAACCTGTTTGCCGTGGGCTGCGACCCGTGTCGGGGGAGGAATGGATCCCGGTTGTTGAACGAAGTCTTTTCCGATGAAATAAGTTGCGTTGGCCTCTACTTCTCCTAGACGAGTGGTCGGGATGGACCCGGTCTCGATAACTCATGTGGTCGCGCCGAGTTCTAGGAAGTATTTATGTACTTGTTAACCTTATAGTTTTACCTTTCCTCTTGTATATCTCTTGATACACATATTTCCCAAAGTTGCCCCGAGTGGCCGAGTGGTCTAAAGCGCTCTCCGTTATTGATCACTGTCATCTCACCTTTGTCTGTGTGGGTTCGAATCTAAGATTCGGCTAATGTATCTATGTGAGAAAGCTTGTCGGCTGCTTCGCGTGTGTCGGTGGTTCTTTCCAGTGTTTTATCGGGTTCTTCCTCCACCAATAATACTGGCCGCCATGTATAGCCTACCACGTGCTAAAAAAATGGCGTTAAACCCAACAACAACAACAACACATATTCCACTTGTTGACAGAAACAACATTTATCTGTTGATCTTTCTACAATTCAGAAAACGTTTGTCTCAGAAACACCACTTTGGCTCCTTAAACAACCAAAAGTACATTTTTACTTTGCTCGATGCGAAAAAATCTGAGACAAACCCTTTCATCTGCCAGAACTATTATCATTTACTTCTCACCGAATTGAGAAACTGCACTAGAATTCATACTGATGGATCAAAGGATGAGGAAAAGACTTCTGGAGCCTTCGTTAGTGGCAAACACATAACAAAAGTTCGTTTACTAAATGATGCATCCATTTCGTCAGCGGGAATCAGGGCAATGGACCTAGCTTTGAAATTTATCGAAAAGAAACGTATTTTAAACAGAATTATCTTTTGTGACTCACTATCAGTGTTCTAGTCACTACACAATGAAAAACTGGAGAACCCATTAGTAATCAGTCTCCTCGTCAAATATACTAAGCTTAGTATCTCGTATTGATTATCTAGTCATATTGATATTAATGGTAACAAAAAGCAGATCGCGCTGCTAAAAGGGCTCTATCGTAAGAATCATCTGATTTTAAAATACCGATTACTGATTTTAAACCTCGTATTAAATAATACCTACGCCAGAAGTGGCTGGCATCGTGGAATGATACAGTGAATAACAAACTTCACGCCATGAAACCAAACCTAGGAGACTGGACTCCTTGCTACAGAACCATCCGAAGGGAGGCGGTAGTCATTGCAAGAAACCGAATTGGTCATAAGTACATAACCCACTTCCACATAGTTAAGGGTGAAGTTCCACCAGAGTGCGTTACTTCCTTGGTTGTTAGTGTGTTTTGTTTTTTAAGGGCGCACCAGCACTTTTAGGCTATATAGCACCATACAATAGGTTGTATGTATACAGGTTTAAAAATCCTAAAAGGTTTAATATCGATCAGCGATGTCATAAACAGAATAGTTCAACGGTAAGATGATGGTAACAATAAAATATGAAGTTTCCCAACCAACAAGATATGTCAATGGTGTATGGTAATGAGTACAAATGAAAAGATGTTGAAAACAAGGGGCGGTATTTACATTAGATAAAGACGCGCAATGTGTTGGAATACAATTATTAGTTTAAAAATAAAAAATTATTTCCTTGAGGAAATCTAAAATACAAGTGATCTGTAAAGTTGCAAAATATTCCTTCATGTCATGCACATTATAATACTTGTCACGCATAGGTTGCAGGTCGAAAGACTGTAATGAAGTGCTTAGCAGTGAATGGTTTATTACAACTAATGCACTCTGGTGATCTTCACTTATTTAGTGGGTTATGTACGTATGACCCGTTTTGATTCTTGCAATGACTACCTGCTCCCTACGGATGGTTTTGTAGGAAGCAGTCCAAAACTAAGGGCTAAAGGTACTTTGCCATACATGTAAACATTTTCATCATCACGGTAAGCCTCCGTTAAATGACATTCTTGTACTTTGCGCCACAAACATTGTCCTAAATGGAAGAAGCATCCTGCTAACCGTGCTCTTGGAAAGATGGTTGCATAAGCGTTTAGAGGCTTTCTCGAAATCGGCCATAATGCCTACAGGATTAAGACCAGGATGCAGTTCGAGAATTTTCTGCATGACGCGTCCATAGCTATGCTCTGTTTTCTCCGGCAGCAAAACGTATACTAGGGGATAGGCAGAGTTGTTAGATAAAGCATGGACAGTGAATAGCTGAGTAAACAGTGTTGGCGCAACTTTAAAAGTACCATTGGTAAACCAGTTATCATTTTGCTGTAGAAGGGTCAGATTTTCAGTCGTTCCGAACATCAGAATGCGAGCTACATTATCCGCACCCGAATCCCACAGAAGAAAATTAGTGTCTCTTGTAGATTTTTGCAGAGATTCTGGAATGGTAATATCGCATAACAAAGTTATGTTGGCGTATGGAAGGTCGTTTTTCTTTCTCCGTCGTTAGATTGCTCTCTGTGAAGCCGTATACGATGGCAAAATACTCGCTGTCTGCAACGATATTCCTAGAGAGCTGACTTATTTGCCTTAGTCTCTCGACGGTGTTCATTGCTCTTCGACGGATCTCTGCTACGGTCTTCTTCGCTTCGTTTCTCGCCGTATCTGGAGTATGGTTATGCTCACAGTGCTTGTGTGCACTGCGATCATTTTAATTCGCCCTTTACAATCACGTTTACAGCATCTCAACGATGCACTGCCGCCGGCATTTATTCGGTCTTTTCTATATCGAATCCATCAGTTATTATATGCTCTTTCCCCTTCTGTGACTCAGTCTTTTCCATGGTTAGATACGATTTTTACAAAATAAATTTGGTAGTTATGATTGTGTAGGCTTATACTGCGTAAATGTGCATATTGATGTCTGCTCACTGAAAACAGTGATTCAAGCTATTAGTTTATTTCTACTCAATATTAAGAGTTTATATTTTGATGTCTGCTCACTGGAAACAGTGATTCAAACTAATAGTTTATTTCGAATCAATATTAAGAGTGTACACACTTTGATGTATACTCAGATGGATTCAAACTTTTAGTTTATTTCTTCTAAATATAAGATTCAACACTTTTTCATGTGTGCTCACTAGAAAATGGCATATGGAGTTTATGCTGCGAGCTTTCGACGGCGCGCATTTGACGGGCATATTTCGTTGCGCGCTTTTGTCGGCTCGCATTTGTCGGTCCACTTTCGACCTACGCGTTAACGACGGGTTGCCGATAGTTGGTACTACCCCAAAAACGGAAGTCACTTTGGAAAGGAGATATTGTTACTTTCCAAGTACCATACTAAGTGAGTATTAATCATTCGTTCCATTGTTTTGCACACAGCTTGTCGGTGCAGTGGGTCTATAACGGGAGCGACTAATCACCCCAAGACACCCCAAGACTCTCCCTAAATACTCTGGCCTAACCAGTATACGTTTATACAATTAAAACAAAAAACAAAATGTAATCAGTATAACTATGCATTGTATAAAATCGAATAACATCAGTGAATTTTTACTTTGTCGCACATGGCCAACGGAACGACCCCAAGACACCCCAAGACTCTTACTAAATATTCTGGCCTAAGCAGTATACGTTTATACAATTAAAAAGATGAAATTAAAAATGTAATCAGTATAACTATGCATTATATAAAAATCGAATAATATCAAGAATTTTTACTTTGTCGCTCATGGCCAACGGAAAGACACCCCAAGACTCTCCCTAAACGCTCTCACCAAACCAGGATAGATTATTACAATTAAAAAAAGAAAAAAAATCAGTTACAAATTTTTATTTCAAAAATATCTTTTTCTCTTACAAAGAGGGGTCCACATAATAATTAGATCCGAAGGGTGTTGCATTTATAATCATTTAATTATTTTATTGTGATTACAAAACCTATGCCAATTAAATAACTAATTAAAGGAGAAAATAAAAGTGTGCCTTTCGCCTTTCTTTGATTACATTAATCAGTATCAAAATTAAAGATGTATAGCAAATCAAAGGTAATTTGTTTGTCAAATTATCAGGCTCGTGAATTTAAACTTCTTAATAGCTACAGTGTTATGAATAATCGCGTGGGGACGTTAAGCCAATTAATGTATTAAGGGAAACCAAACAGGATGCCGCCATGGGACATAATGGACGACATCCTGGCATTAATCCGCTTGATTAATGAGCCGCACAATTAACTAATCAGTAAAGAAAGTGTTTCTTTTTTTTGTTTTGCTTGATCTTAAAAGTGCTTACATGTCTTTACCTGGTGTGTATATAAACGTCATTAATTTTATTGCAGTTCATATCTGATCTGCTAGTCGGTTCATATACTAAAATATTTATCTACGCGTGCTAAATACTATAATGTACATGACATGAAGGAACTTTTTGATACAATACAAAGCACTTGTATTTTAGATTTCCTAAAGGAAGTAAATCTCTATTTTAAAACTATAATTTTATGCCATCACCTAGAATATTTTTATCTAATGCAAATATTACCTCTTTTTCTTTACAACATCTTATCATGAACATACACAATTTACATCTCTCGTTGATTGGAAAGATTCATATTTTCCTGCCACCATCATCTTACCAGTTTATATTTAACTATTATGGTTTTTAATATCGCTGGTCGATGTTAAACCTTTCTTATTTTTGAACATCTGACCTATTGTATGGCGCTAAATAGGCTAAAAGTGCTGTCGCGCCGTTAAAATTCAAGCAAACAAACAAAAATATTTATCAGTTCAATCTAGAATTCGAAATCTAAAATGGCTACAAAAAGAGCAGCATTTCGGCCCTGCGGTTCATAACGTTTAAATTGTATGTCTGACTGCATACTTTGCGACTCTTGCAAACAATGGAATCATTCCAAATGTCAGCAGTTATCTGCAGAAAAATTGAATATCTTTTATGAAAACGACAAAGTATCATATGTATGCAACAGCTGCTTCACGTTAGAGATGAGGACATCAACTAACAGCTACAATGAAGGATTATGCCGCTTAGCACAGATGTCGCGTTACGGTGTTGACAGTCTCTGCTTCGCATCAACAAGAGAGGGACAGTTCATTGAGTCCTTTCATTTGTATGGAAAACAGATCATCCCATCCGATTTTGTGGAAATAGATCGAAACGCACAAAAAATCATGAACAAATGTGGTTTGTCTTCTTTCGGTTTACCTTTGGTATCTACTGGCGACGGCAACTGCCTTTTCAAGTCTGTTTCAATTGCGTTGACGGGTAGTGAAGTTTTGGCATCAGAACTGAAGTTGCTCACATCGATTGAAATGTCACGAAATGCTGAAACTTACAAGTCACGATCTGACTTCAACCAGTTAATGGACAAGAGCAACTGCGCAAGAAACAACAATGTAGCTGATGAGATTTTAGATGTGTTGGGAATGTTAAAAGAACACCGTTACGTACAAACTGTGATACACAACTAATTACAAGTGCCATCAGTTATCTGCTACACAAAAGAACAAATAAAGGATCTGAAATACTTCTTAACAAACACAAAGAACCAACCGATTCGCATTGACCGAACATTCGGCCTTGGAAACTTTTATGTGACATTGTTGGTGTACAAAAATCAGAGTTGTGAGGAAAATACAACAGACCATCCTATATTTCTTGGTCCTCTACTTCTACACAAAGATGCGTCGTATAAAACGTACAAATCATTCCTGGAACATGTGGCAACAGAACTTGATAATGATGTGGAAAATATTGAAATGCGAATATCAGAGAATATAGAATTAGCCACGGACGACGAGAAAGCTCTGACCAAAGCTATCGAACACGTGTTTCCTTCTGCTAGACGATATTTGTGCACAAAACATCTAAAATACAATATTAAGTTTTATATACAAAACAAGGTAGGAATTGACAAGGTAGATACAGTTGTGAGGTCTCTGTTTGGTAGCGAAGGTATAGTGGACGCCAATACTACCATCGAGTTTGAAAACAGTTCTGAAAAACTAATAAAAGAACAATTTGACAGCTTCGAACAATACTATGTCAAGAATCTAAAACCAAGACTTCGAAAATTTGTGTTTGAACCAAATCGACAGAACAATGAAAATAAACACTGGACCAACCACAACGCAGAGTCCATCAACAATATTTTAAAAGTTTCCGTAGACTGGAAGCCTAAGCATACTAAAGAATTAATACACAAACTTTACGGCGTTACAGAATTGCATTTTATGGATTATAGAAGTTCTCTACATGACACAGGAAATTATCAACTGACTACTGAAGAATCTACCGTGTTCATGATGCGGTCTGGCGTTGCAAGTCTGAAGAAGAAAAGAACGAACTTTTCCAAAATTTTATCGTGGACTCGAAATGCAAGCAAAATTCAAAATTCATAAAATCAAAAGATGAAAATTTTCCTTCAATAATAAGGCGAAAGGAATTGCACGTAAACCGGGACAGCGACGGCGTCCCGTGAACGAAAGGACAATAAAATCGATGATTAAAAATAGGCCATGGAAATTTGAATAAACAGCAACCGAGAGGATTAAAATGTAGTCAATATCTAATAGAAATAGTTTGGTTTTCTTAATTATAAAATAAAAACATTTAATAAAAAAAAATAATACGAAGAACATCAATAAAAATGGGCCATGGAAAGAGCGCCTCATCGTGGTGTGGCCTGGATACATGGGGATAAATGATACTAAAATGAGCATTCAATTATTTTGCATAGCATTTATTATTCATTTATCCTTATATAACAGTACTTAGATACAGATGCACGAACGATAACTCGTCGCCACTGTGGCGGACTGGACTATTTCTTGGATTTGTAATTTTCAATTTTGGGGGTAATTAAGATTAAATTAAATATTTTTCTGGTCATGTGATAAAGAATTTTAAATGTAAAACATTATTTAAGATGTCTTGTATTTGAGTGTCCTGGATCTTTCCTTTGGCGATGACAGACAAGGGTAAAACTTATACCGATATTAAATGATAATTATGCAATGCATAACTATAATTTTTACTTTTTTACTTTTTTTTTGACTTTATTTAATTGTATAATGGGTAGGTAAGATTGTTTTGGGACAGTCTTGGGGTAGTCTTGGGGTGTTTAGTCGGACGGGTCTATAGCTGTTAGGATCTCCGATATTTTTACCTGGTTTGGGAACTGGTATTACTGTCGCTTCTTTCCAACTCTTGGGTATTTTACCAATAATCCATAAATCATTAAAGATTTTCAGGAGAGATGTTAGTGATGATTCTGGAAGGTGTTTCAAGAACTGGTAATGTACTTCATCAGGCCAAGCGTTTTTTTTTTTTTATCGCTGGTCGATATTAAACCTTTCGTGTTTCTAAACACGTATAAATACAACCTATTGTATGGCGCTAAATAGCCTAAAAGTGCTGGTGCGCCGTTAAAATTAAATTAATCAATCAATCAATCAAGCCAAGCGGATATATCATGGGCCTTGCATAAAATCTCTTTATTCTCCAATACTGAAAACAGCTGGAGCAGCAGAGGGGGTGAACAGACTAACGTTTTTAGGCGTCAACGAGGCTTCCTTCTCGTTAACTTTTAATAGAACGGTCTATTTGACAAACCAAGGCTTCCTAGTAAATATATAATAGAAAGGTCTATTTGGTTCCTTGTAGGAGTCCATTTGGCAAAGAAAAAAAGACGCCATTGTCGTTGGAAATCACCCCCTCTGCTGCTATGGGTTAACAATTCTTTTACAAGATTCAGTAAACGATTTTAATCGAATATTTGATCAAGTCTGACACGATATTGCGTCCGAGGATCTGATAAATTTATTGTCACAAATCCATGTGGGACTGACTGAGCACGACTAAAGAAATTTCTAAAGAGATGATGATCCATATCACCGCTGCACAAAGTTTGCCAAATATTTCTAAGAGTATGTTGAATACGGTAAGAATATTACAGTGATCTCTGATCACTTTTGGTATTTGTGTGTATCGTTGAGTGACATATATCACGTCAGTTTTTTTTATGTCTACCTCTGGAAAATAACCTAGCGGGATTCTTTTGATTGTCTAACATGATATCATCATATACGACTAAATTGTTAATATCTCCATCAATATCATCAATGCTCGGTGCTTCATCGATATCGGTTATAAACTCAATAATACCCTCGCCGGTTTCTTCTACTGCTTTGTCGTTAAAATCTTTTAATACATTGTAACATCGTTGATCATCTAGACTTGGAGCTATCAAATACAACTTGTCCCATTTCATCCATCTCGTTGTTAAATTAAGTAACAATTGTGTCTTGCCGCTTCCAGATGGTCCGATTATAATCATTTTAATTGAATTCGGCAACATCGCATGGTGTTTAATAGGTTCCCGTCGTCGGGTAGCTGAATAATCAATTACATTCATGTTATTATAAATAAATTATGGATCTATGTTGTGTGAAATGTAAGAAGCGTACTGATACAAACGACTTGACGACGGTTACAACTAAAAAATAAACGATCAGCACTTTCTGGTAAATGCATACAATGCAGTACAAAGAAATTTAGATTTGTTTCTATGAGATCTGCGGATAATTTAAAAAAAGCGAGGAAGTGATATTGCAGCTAAGCTAACTAAACTCCCAGGTACAACATGGGCAAAATATCCAGGAGAAAAACATCTTCCAGGGTATAGTTATTGTGGACCTGGGACTAGACTCGATATCCGACTTGATGATCAAAACCAACCCGAACCCGTTGAATATCCAATAAACGCCATTGATAACACGTGTCATGCTCATGATGTCGCAGACATATCGCAGATGTGAAATTGATTCACGCGTTGAATTCTATCACTGATAAATCCTTCAAAGAAAAATTGGCTTCATGGTTAGTAAAATCGGCAATGAAAGGTAAATTGATGTTAGGTGCCGGTAATTAATAACAACATGGAATCTATTTATTATTCTCCAAAAGGATACTGGAGGGGTAAAGTAGCAATTGGTAAACTCGCTAATGCCGCGAAGGTGAAATATACCACTGCAGCGGATTGGTTATCTAAACAGGCGATATGGCAAATATATCTACCACCGCCTAAACAAATTAACTACTCGCATTTTGATGTGACCGTTCCTAATGAAGTTCATCAAGCTGATATATTATTTCTGCCACATGATGGTGGTTACAAGTATGCGTTAACTGTAGTTGATGTTGCGAGTCGATACAAACAAGCAGAACCGCTAAAGACAATCATCAACTGAGGTGGCTTCTGCGTTTGAAAGGATTTATTGAAGGGGTCCTCTGCACTGGCCAAATCTATTACAAGTTGATCCTGGCAAGGAATTTTAGGGTGCGGTTCTATCAACGATGAAGAATCATAATACCGCGTTACGACGAGGGCATACTGCACTACATCGCGATCAGGCAATTGTTGAACGATTTAATCGCACACTTGCTGAGCGGTTATTTGGATTAGGGCATAACCGACTTTTGATCCGGAAATCGGATTCCACCGGATAGCATGAACTTCCGATTAATCGGAGTCGGACAAGGCAGGAACGACCGATTCGGATAATAAAAAAATAAAGTTGAATTTCTATAGCACCGTGTCTAACACTGCGTGTCATTCGATAGTGCGTTAATAAAGTTAAATAAGTCAGAAAAGTCCAATATGGTTAACACAACCACGCTGAGGCAATCTATTTGAACTGGCGGGTAAAAACCGGAAATGAAGCCGGATATGGTAAAGTACTAATTAACATACTAGACACGGCAAAACCAGATACCAGAAACCCGGAAACAGAAGATGAAATTTTCTTGGAAAAAAAATACGGATTTAGCATTTCCGATTAATTGAATCGTATCCGGAATCGGAAAAATTTCATGCCCAAAATCCGGAATCGGAAATCGGTAGAAAAATGCTAATCCGTTATTCCCTAATTTGGATATCAATATGCTAAGGAATTTATTCAGGATAAACGATCTCGTGAATGGGTTAAGAAATTACCAGCTGTGATTACCGCGCTAAATAATGAGATTACTCGAACAATCAAGATGTAACCTAACAACGCCATTAAAAAGAAGTTTATACCCGTACAACCACAAAAAGATTTTTCAAAACAGACAATACTCGGTAATGTCACTGTTACGTATTTATACGAATCAGGAGAGCTCGAAGGTGGCAAAAAGAGCTACTGATCCTATTTGGAGTGTCACCGCGCATAAAATATCTAGTATAACACGATCTACGAGTATACCAGGAATCTATAGATGGATTTGACCGTTCCTCAGCGAGGATTTACTCGTGAACAACTACAAGTGATACCCGATGATACTCAATTACCGCCGCGTGGTTTTAACTAGCACCTCTTCGTCTGTTGCACTCAAGACAAGTTAGCATCACATTATTTCTGGTATGACCAATACTGCTATCTTTTCTGTCTACGGTAAATTGTCGAGGGTCTTTATCCGACAAACACCAAAGTATTATACAATTGCAACTCGCGCAGTGATTATTCTGTTGTTGCTTCAGCGTAATTATTAATTCAGCATTAATATCAAATTCTCTGTTATTTTTTTCTGTCTTGCTGTTTATAATCAGAAAGTTTTTTTCTGATTATATCGTTTTTAACAATATCACTTATTGTAGTGTCGTTATAGTCTAGAACAACTCTTCGAAGCTGATTTATTCTTCGTACTCTAGATACTGCGAGATAAACTAAATTTGACCACTCGATGTGATTATCCACCATCCAAACAATCGTATCTGATATAGTCAATCCCTGTGAAGAATGTATCGTCGCTGCGTAACCTAGCTTCCATGGGGATTTATCATCGCGCAATGTATCTTCGACGACACTGATATCAACCAGCCCAATATCATTTAGCACTAAATTCTGCTTTTCACTCTGTTCTGGAATATCAACTTCAATATTTTGTTTTCGTGTATCCGAAGGCCTATAACACAACGGTACTGGAAGTGTTGTAAATTTTTCTTTATGCAATTCAAATAACTTCATCTGAAGTGTGTCTCTGACTATTTTTCTACTTGCGATTATTAAATCGTTTGGCCTCCACGCTTCCCAGAAATCTTTTAATGGTGTTTCTGAAATTATTTCACGCGCTATTTCACATTGGATTCTATCCGGTTGTAATCTGATTAGTTTCTTAAACTCGAGTAATTGTTCATCAAGTGCTCTATGATCGGTGTTAATTTCTTTATAATAGTCTCCAAAATTCTTTAGCCAATCATGTGGGGATAAACCGACAAATGGTGGTGGTTGACCATGATCGCCGCATATTATTACTTTTATTTTCGCTCACAATAACCAATCGAGAAATTTTTGTAATACATCTAATGACACCGAGCATATCTCATCCCAAATAATGACTTTAGGAATAAATTTCTCACCCATTCGTTCAGGAGTCCATTCATCGCCTTTCCATCGAAAGAAACTGTGATAAGTGCTTGCATTAATTCTCCGTTGTTTCATCTCTCTGGCGAGTTTGTGTGTTGGTGTTAGTACAATAATGTTTGATGCGTGAAAATCCATAGGATTTTTCCCACGAAATAATTGAATCGCACGAGTCGTCTTTCCTGACCCACCACAGACGTTTAGGTAGCTGGTTTTATATCGACATATTGGATCAGACATCTGCGGTGCATTAGATAGTTTTGATATCAGATCATTTTTCAAATATTTATCTTGAATCGCAACATCTGCTGATTTGGAATAATCACAAGGTATTTCCCGCTTAATTCTCCATGATCCCCAACTCTCGTCAAAATTAGTGAATTCAGCCACTGCTTCGCTGTGTTTCGTGTCTATATAAAATGAATCAGTGGCTACTCTAACTGCGGTGTCAGGAAATCTATTTAACATCGAAAATAAATTGATAGAAGCATAAGGTAGCATAGACGCTCTCAAGTGTGTATACTGAAGATTTTCTCCGTCTGCGTAAGTAACAATTGTACCAAATTTTGTTCCATCGGACAAGAAAGCGTCTTTGCGATCCATGTATATACCTTTAGATGTAATATCCGCGATTATAAAATCGTATTCGACGCTATCTATAATCAACCGTGAAGAGTATCGTTTATTGTCGTATTTTCCACTTTGAGTAAATTTACCAATTATTCTTCTACCGAGATCCTTTGCGTCTTTATTTCTGATTTCAAATAATTGTTTGGACCATTTCACGATATTTTCTTCGTCAAGATCGGGAAATTGTTTTCGTTGTTCGTTGATTATACTATCTAGATTGGGTTGTGGTAACCAGACTTCAGTCTGAGCTTGATAGGATATAATCGCTTCACTGACAATCAACGATAACAGCATTCTACAATCAATCATATACCGTAACAGCACTATTGGCATCCAGTGTTTTTCAGATATATGTCTACCGATCCAAACATAACAGAACGAATGAAGTCCTGTAGCCAGTTCAAATGATACCACACGAGCGAATCCGGTTAAATCAAAATCAGGCAGTGGTCCATTAATCGCAACATGGGCCATCTCGTGTGTTGGATGTCCAAATCGTTTAAAGTATTCAGCGCATTCTCCGTACCCGAGAAAACTCGCCGGATAACACGCGACTATATCAACCGAAATAATACTTTCACGGTCGTATTTTGTATTCCATAATCCGCCGTGGTTAAATTCTATACAACTTGATTTGAAGTCTGTGAGAAACTCACCTCGCGTTGGTTTCCACGTATTTTTCTTTCTCTCAAAATGAGCTGCAACCGACGGAATTGTAAAACAGTTTGTTAGTAATTGTTCGTCGTCGAAACTCTTCGAGAAACTATTAGCTAGTTTTTTCATCGCGTCATAGAGGGCTTCATTGTGGTATAATTTTCCATTGGGTCTTACAAGCTGATCGAATTCACCCTCGGGGTTTTCAGCGCTGTGAAGTAACCACACTGACACGGGATCGTTTTTACTCAACTGGTGAATAAAATCAAATAATTTTTTCTCAGAGAATTCAGGAGCGGAAAATTCCTCGGGTATCTATTTCATGGTTCTATCCCGCGGAAATATTGTTACTGCAGATGTCCATACGTGTTCGTTATGATCAATAATTTTGATTGGAGCTCCTCTCGATTTATATTTCGGTTCGTATAATATCTCGCCTGTTATCGTCGCTAGTGATATTGTGAATTTTAGTATTCGTTCCAACGCTGCCATATTTTGAATTGTCGCCCCACGCTGTTTCACTGTTAGTCCCCACTCGGTTATTTTTTTTGCGTCTTAGATCAGTCAATTTGTTTCCATGCAGCGCATTTGTGAAGTGTTCTATTATTCGTTCTGCTACACAATTCCACGACGACAGTTTCATCGGTGCTAGTTTTTCAATACTCGGTTTATCTTTTAACGGATATATCCCATAAACAACTGCTGTTACAGGATAAGATCTCTTGTAATACGGTTTGTCAATTCCAGTCAGAATTCCTGGTAGGGAATGTTGATTCACAGTGACAGTTTTTTTTATCCTTCAAGATGGGTTCAAATTTATCCCTGATAATCCAATCTCCCGTGTCTGAACGGATAATGAATTTTATTCTAAAAAAATACCTTTTCCGCGTAAGATGTGAAATTATCACTGCTGCGTTTTTATCGTTCATGGTATCATCAACGCTAATTTTTATTCAACCCAGGGTGATGTTGTGGGGTATATACGGTTGCAATTTAAATGTAGGAGTGTCATCATTCATTATCATTGTATATATCCATCCATTTATTTATTGTTATATGTCGTATTGTCCTTGTGCCGTCCCCTTATCATTCATTCATTGTATATATCCATCCAATTCATTGTATATATCCTTCCTTTAACATGTATGCCTAGAAACTACCCAAAACCGTAGTAATGGCATTGTGCTGTCCATTCACTAAACATATCCTCTTGTGATTCTAACCCGTTATTTGACGAGTTAGATTCACTCTTAGGGGAATATGTTTCGTAATATGCAATCTATTGTTTGTGCTGTCCCTATACAATTGCCAAAAGACTCGAATGGAATTGTATAACCATTCATTGACATCATTCATTGTATATATCCATCCTTTATGTATACCTAGAAACTACCCAAAACCGTAGTAATGTCATTGTGCTGTCTAAAAAACGTAAAAATTGACCCCAATTTTTTTGTTTTTTTTTTGTATTAGAAATATGTATTATCATATATGAATTCTGAAAATATGAATAGGATTATATCCGAGATTTTAAAATTGAAAAGCCAAGATATTAAATTATCTGACAATTTAAATCCTGACCAAATTATGTCAGACTTTCAAGATATAGAATACGGTATTATTACTAACAAATATATGCTGCCAAAGAAGTATGCGCGGATATAAAAAATCCAGAATTCTATTCGGGACTCTCTTGCATTCTGTAGTGACGTAAGTGTGTTTGTCCCGTTATTTACTATTGTGGAAGGAATACGAAAAAAATTAGGCCGGGATTATAAATTGAAAAAAGAAGTTAATTCGAAGATTAGAAATATACGGCGTTAATTCAAGAAAATGAAAAAACCAGCTGGATACAACTAACGATTTGACAGTATAGTGCGTTAGTAAAATTCTCGCATTGTTGCAGGGTATATTTGATCAAACAACACGGAAATAAATTAACTGAAAAATATTTTAGTGTTTTTTTTTTTTGTTGATTGTCTGAGTCGGGTTTAAACGAAAAAATCATAAATCACTACATTGTACATTAATTGGAAATTGCTTTACTGTTTCAATAATGGTCAACGAAGCATTAACTACAAGACTAACGAGAGAGATATTGACTGCAATTAGGAAATTCTTACCAAATTGCGACTCTGTCTGGCTTGAAATTTACTTCCGACAGAGTTTTCAGACCGATTTTTCTGAAGGATCTGAAGATTTGTTTAGACCGATTACCAAAGCAACGAAGCAGCTAGAGCGAGCTATATGGGGGGATGACCCCGAGACGGGGGAAAAAAGAAAAGAAAAACCTCTTATTGGTGAACTTGAAAAAATAGCAACGGAAACTTAAAAAATAGCACGAAGATCCAAACAAACAAAAAAATCTTTAAGAACACTTCCTGGTGATATAATAACTTCCGCAAGACAACAAGAACGAGAACAACAAGAACGAGAACAACAAGAAGAGCAGCTTCGAGAAGAAATAGAACGATTAGTTGGTATTGATAATAGATATACACCGCCTGAACGACTTGAAGAAGAAGTTAGCGCGCCACCTGAACAACTTGAACAACAAGGCGCTGTTGCAAGAAAAGAATATCCACCTGAAAAGATATTTACGAATGATGCGTTAACTGAAATTAAAAATACCCTTGATGATAATGAATTAGCTGAGTTTACCAAAACTAAATTTAAAATAAGAAAAAATTATATAAAACACTAATCTAGAAATTTTATAAGAGACAGCGACACCTGGGCAACAAAACTATATTTGGCGAAACACGGCGGAACTAAAATCTTAAAAACAAAACACCCTAATTATAATAATTATATATTTACAATAAAAGCTATCGTACAACCACCACCGAGTTATGCAGTAGACGACCCAAACCCGGATGAAATACAAATAATGGCAGAAGCTGATTCTGAAAAGGGTGCAACTGGTATCACTAAAAATCATCCGGGAAGGGATTTTCTGGGACTGGAATTTCAGGTAGTGGTCTAATTCAATGTCCCGGTAATGTTCTTGGTGATATATCACGATTAGAAGTTCTCATCGGAGGAAAACGAGCAGGAAATAACTCACCGGAAATAATTAATGAAGCAGCTGATATCTGCATGCGGTTATTTCAGTGTTGCATTATGGATATCAAAACATATCGACATTTCATTGACGAGTTAGTGGAAAATCCTACGGATGGTTACCACACCGACTAAGTCATCGCATTAGATAAATATCATTTAAATAAGATGATCATACACTACAACCATGACAAACCAACCAGCGTCTATGTAGTTAATTCACGGTTTCCAGTTTTAAAGTGTACTATGGTGATGGTCTCGGTGATACAATAGCAGGGGTATTGGCTTCATTGGCCGCAAGTGACCAGGATAATATAACCGCAAATATGATAGCGGGAAGCGGCTTAAAAAAACCACGACGACGTCGACGACGATGATTTAGACCAACGGGTATATAATAAAATGTTCAAACGGTCACCTGATACAACGTTTAATATGGACGCCCCAGTGCTCAAGAATGATTCGGTACGTGATTATCAATTTTATTCTTATCAAGCAACACAATCTGATCTTCGATCAAGGATTGAAATTCATGTTCATGATACCAGTAAATACTTTTTGCCTAATGAAGCGTTTATCGAAGTAGAAGGAAAACTTGTAACAAACGATGCTGCTCATAATGATCCACCATATGACAATAACCCAACTAACCGAGTTGGTTTTGTTAATAATGGGACCATGGCGTTATTCGAAAGCGCTAGATATCTCATTGATGGAAAAGAAATTGAATCTATAGAGCGTTATGTTGATGTTGCCACAACAATAATAGGGTTAGCAAGGTATTCTGATGATTATACAAGATCAGCAGGTCCATCTGTGATGTTCGCAAAAGATCTCACTGATCACCTTGAACACGTCCAGTATTCCAGAGTAAAGGCAACACATGCTTCTTCAGTTAATCCAGCGCCAGAAGGATATGTAAGACCAGCTGGTGATTTTGATGTCATAAATACTATTACTAATTACAACCTAGGATTTGCAACACGCGTAGCAACGTTACAAGGACAGAGTCGACAAATTTCATGCGCGATTCCACTTCATCATATATTTGGATTCTGTAGAAACGTCCGAAAAGTTATCTATGGAGCGAAGCATACAGTAGCACTCGTGCGAAAGGGTACTGATGATGATGCAATCTGGCGCGGTGCTGGTGTTGCTGCCGGTAAAGTTATTTTATCAAAACTATCATTATGGAGGCCAGTGTTAACTCCATCAATCACCGCAGAGGAGCGATTACTATCATTTATGGACCAAGGAGGAAAGTCGTTGCTCAGTTGGTTATCAGTGACTACGGATATTAAACAGGATAATATTGATAATATATTTACATGGCACCTGGCATCAAAACAAGGTGTTTCAGCTCCACGTCATATATTTATTGCGTTACAGAATAATGCGCGAGTTGGTAATCAAGAACGAAGTCATATGATATTTGATCAGATAGGCGTTAATGAAGTCTCGCTGAGAATAAACGGCTAACAGGAACCATCCGAGGATATACAACTTGATTACGACAACAATCATATTGCACGCGTGTATCACAGGTTGTTGACATATATGGCACGCGATCAAAATGTTGATACTGGTTTACAAATATCACAGTTGGATTTTAAAAATCTATATCCGATTTATTACTTTTCGCTGGAATTTCTTGATTTAACAAGACAATCCGTCGTTGATATACATTTTAGAGCTCGTGTACACCGTCCTGGTGGTATTGCTACTTACAGAGCGGTTGCTTTCATTCTCAGCGATAAATCAATGGTACTCGAAGGTGTTGGCGGAAGAATGAGAGTGATATATGCGCCAGTGGAAAACATGTAACAATTAGATCAATCTGTTATTGTATAATGAAATACAGTTATATTAGTGTTGCGTTAAACCCCGGTCAACTCAAGAAATTGCAATCGGAATCATCTAAAAAATTAATTCGGAACCACAATAACACTGAAACCCAATCAGATGACTGGCGGGGCGAATAAATTATCGCTGACAACTCGTCAAGTAAAACACTTTAATGATGCTTTCAAAGATAAAAAAGGCGTTCAGATCACTCTCTCTCTCTCTCTCTCTCTCTCTCTCTCTCTCTCTCTCTCTCTCTCTCTCTGCGGCTGCTATCAAAAATATGGTAAAATCAGTTGGTATACAAAAACATGGTAAAATCAGGTGGTATATTCCCGTTGTTAGCTGCGATTCCGGCTTTGATTGCGGCAGCGGCCCCAGCGGTTGGTACTGCGGCAGGAATGGCACTAAAGAAAGCAACTGGGAGTGGGTATAAAAAAAAGAAAGGAAATGGTCTAAGACTGCCAGGTACATGGTAAAGCGGAAAAGGTCTGAGAATCCCAGGATCGGTTTACTATTTGGAGAGTCTTTGACTGAGGAACCTATGGTTTCCATGTCCAATTTTGATTTACTCGATGCAATAAAAAAAACTTCAGAGGTGTCTTTATGAAAGATCAGTTACCGGCAAAACCAAACAGCGTGGAAACCGGTATCATTAATCTCGATAACATCACCGGACCCGGAACCCACTGGGTTGCATACTCGATTGATCCACGTGCAATTATTTATTTCGGTTCATATGGATTAGCGCCGCCGAAGGAATTGATGCGTTATATATACCACCTAAAAACTTTTCATGAAATGAAGACTTGGTATTCTACGCTCCCAACACAACAAATGAATGACCCACCAATATGTGGCAACGAAGTATTGAATGTCCTTGACGTTATTTCGACATCTGGAAAACCACCACATGTTGTCGTAAATGAATATACTACCAGTCGCTGGTAACGACGAAGTCGTCAACGAAGTGATTTTAGAGAGAGATTATATAGAATAACATGATTGATATTTGGGGGAGATCTTTATCAGCACTGAAGAAACCCGGACCTGATGGCGTTGCAACCGGTGATATGAAAAAATAATGAAAGATGAAATAGCTGAGACGTTGAACTTAGCAAGTGTTGATCCTAATGAAATAGTTGTATTTCAAGATCGTCAGGGTAAATTGAAAACTAGTAATGTTTCCCTGGATGATATTTTAATTAAACAACGAGACGCAACCGAGAACACCGTTGCGTTATTTTCCGATCAGGGTAAACTCAAACCAGGCGTACTCGTTTCGACGATTACAGATAAATTAAAAACTCTCAACGACGAGTTAATATTCATACAAATTTTTTTTGGTGATCCAGTGACAACATCACCGAATTTATCATTAATAAAAATCTCTATGGACAATATTAAAACTGTCAACGATGAATTAAAATCGATTATGGTTTTCTTTGGCGAACCAGCAGTAATATCACCGAAGCTTACAGAGATAAAAAAAAATTCTATGTTGGAACTAGCAACACTTCAATCTAGAATTGAAGATAACGGAAAATAGTTTTCAGTTTTTCGTAAAAATATTATAGATAAATTATAGATAAATTTTGTTGGAACCACGTTGAATAAAATTGAAATAAAACTCCCTGATATTAAAAAATCCATCGATGAGACGAAAAACTTCATCGAGGCAATCAAAGATGATTTTCCGAGGATGATAACAATCATTGAAAAAACAAAAATTCCTCATGATAAAACCAATAACGTTGTATACACGATCCAACAGGGATCATTTGCGTGGAATCCTACAGACAACAAATTCGATATCACTGCAACCTTGAAAGGTATTTATTGATTAACACTAGTAACACCGACTCAATTTAATATATCATCGTCAAGTTCATCTGGGGTCAACAATACGATATCAACAATCATCGACAAGGATACAACCGAACAATTCACGATAGCATCCACTGATAAGAATTTGATTAGGGTTTCAGTAACAAGGTATGTGGAATTCGTAGCGGATTTGAGTAAACAACTAAATTGAAATCGTAAACTGATTTGGAAATAAAATGTCGTCATCAACGGTACCTTCAGTATCTCAATATCGCTATGATCAGGCCAGAGAATTTCAGACTAAACTCAAAACACTCACTGAGGAGTATCATGTAAAAGTAAAAAAATACCAACGAAGAATCACCGCAGTTGATATTACCGTGTACTCTGTGAGTGGTTTAATTACCGGAGCTGGTATAATACTATCCTCGGTTACAATGACTGCCCCGATAGCTGTACCAATTTGTATATCCGCTGCGACAACAATCGCGGGAATAATTTCGATAATAACAAAAAAAATATCGTGCAGCCAACGCAAACTGCAAGACTACATAATTAAATTTCATGTATCAACCGCGTACTCGCAATTGTCCTCGTTGATATCGTCGTCGCTCGATTATACATTTATATCAGATAGTGAGTTCTCAGCGATGGTAAATATTTATGATTCCGCGATGTCAAAATTAGAAATACAACATGAATATAATAACAATGACAACACCGCAGGAATTACTTCAAAGAATAGTGGCATTCATACATAACCCACTCCCACATACTAAAAGGTGAAGATCCACCAAAGTGCGTCTCTTGCAATGAACCATTCACTGTTAAACACTTTATGGCCGAGTGTTCCGACCTGCAACCTACACGTGATAAGTACTATAATGTACATGACATGAAGGAACTTTTTGATACTGTATCTATCACTTGTATTTTAGATTTCCTGAAGGAAGTAAATCTTTATCTTAAACTTTAACTGTATATCATCACCTATTGCAATTTTATTTAATGCAAATACCTCCCATTATTTTGCAACATCTTTTCATCAACATACACCATTTACATCTCCCGTTGAATGGGAAGCTTCATATTTTACTGTTGCCAACAACTTATAATTTTATATTGAACTATTTGGGTTTATTTTATATCGCTGGTCGATATTAAACCTTTAGTATTTTTAACCATGTTTAAATACAACCTGTTGTATGGCGCTAAATAGCCTAAAAGTGCTGTTGCGCCGTTAAATATCAATCAATCAATCAATCAATCAAAGAATAGTGGAGAACACAAACCCAGTACAAACCAGCATGATCTCAATAACATCAATCAATCCTGAATTCAGTGTGAATTTCCCTATTCCGATTCCCGTGAAGGAGATAGCGCTAGCAAAACTACGAGTGTATCACAGTTGGCCTAATATTAGATCGGTAGCATTTGGCGGCCAACAACCGAAAAATTCTTTAGTGTTCGCGAATAAAAATCGCGAAGACAGAACTCCAGACTGGAACGTTGTTTCAATACCAACCGGATCATACGAAATCGAACAAATCAATGCTGAATTTCAGCGTAGAATAAATCCATTACTGGAACAGAAGAATCGAAAATCGCTATAATGGTTCATGAGCCGACGTTATCATCCGCGAATGAGATAAACTCACCTAGGTATGTTGTAGATATCTATCAGAGTTCTATAAGAACAATACTGGGTTGGCCTGAAATACCTCCTAGGACAGCTTATCAAATACCCGAACCACAAAAATCTGATTATGTCACCAACGGAATAAAACTCGATAATCCAATAAAAAGATATGACGAATACAATAAGTCGAAATTTTTCACTGAAATGATAGACGATCGCGCTAATAGATATTATCAAACTCGACAAGATGAAATAGTTAAAAGTTTCACAGCGATGACTAATGATTTTGCGTTGTTGTTAGTATCTCTCGAGGCTGATACTCTCACCAGAGATGAATTTATCAGCGTTGTAGAAACATGTAATAAAATCATCGACGACATGGAAACATATAATTTACGAATTATTCAAGAAGTATTAGGTGACGATAATCCTAAAACAAGAACAGAATTTGCAACGAAATATAATATAGATATCAGATATATTTTTTATTTCAAGATTCTAGGACATAATGTCCCAGTGATAAAAGAATCTCTTAGATACGCCATCGATGAAGGTTTTAAAAAACTCCACGACGCATGGAAAAAAATCGCCACAATCACAAACAATAATCCTTAAATATAATAATAACCCAGACGGCGGTGGTAGGCATATCGCTCCTCAAAATGTAAATATATCCTCGGTGATAGCATTGAATTTAGTATGTGATGTTATCGAGGAAGCTATCAAATAAATCTCGAACGATCAAATCAAGCTCAGTAGAGATATATTTTATACACTTTTGCACCAACAGCTCCTCCAGGATTTCTAATTATTGAGTCTCCGGTTAATCCAGTCTATATGCGATGTCATAATAATTCGCTAACGAGAATTAATTTTAAACTCACTGACCAGCCCAATAATCTAATTGATATACAAGGTGGGGTTCTACAAATTAGTCTGTTTGTGAAATCCTAAAGAACTTTCATCGGAAATGAATTGTTAACCCATAGCAGCAGAGGGGGTGATTTCCAACGACAACGGCGTCTTATTTTGCCAAATGAACCCCTACAAGGAACCAAATAGACCTTTCTATTATATATTTACTAGGAAGCCTTGGTTTGTCAAATAGACCGTTCTATTAAATATTAACGAGAAGGAAGCCTCGTTGACTCCTAAAATGTTTGTCTGTTCACCCCCTCTGCTCCTGCTGGTTATAGCTTTCAGAGTTGTTGGTTGTGAATATGATACGTTACTTTTCTCTTTGATCTTTTAATCTTCGGAAGGCTTCTGACTAATTAGATGATGATGAATTTTTAGAGAAACAATCTGCAAGAATATTTGCTATGTCACGTTTCTAACTAAAATTGTTTTTGTTTGTTTACTCGTGTCGGAGATACAAACAATTCGCTTTCCATTTTTTTTCCGAATAGTATCCCATACACTTTTAATTGAGGAACCAGAGTTTAAAGAAGAAATATATTTATTCCATGATGCACGTTTACTTACTTTTACTGTGCGGCAAGCTTTAGCCCGGATAATACGGTATTCGCTTTAATTTTTGGGCGATTGCTGAATTGTTTCTTAATGCTTCTCGGTGTTGTGTAATGGCTTCTTTACATTCATTGGTTATCCAAGGTTTTTTTCTTCGGGGGGGGGGGGGGGTACTGTTCGGTGAGAACATTGGAATAGATTCTTCTGCAATCTCGATTAAAATGGAAGTTAAATGTTATATAAGATTAACAGCGTTGAATACTGTATCCTCATTTAGTTTTGTTTTACAGAGTGTTTAAAACGTTGTCCAGTCAGCCTGTTTTTTTTATTCCATTGTGGAATTGCGTCATGAATTTTAGAGTTAATATTTTCAAGATTGATTGTAAAGTGATCACTGCTGTAAATGTCATCAGCGTCCTTCCATTCATAGTCCAAAAGCAGTGGATGAGATCAAATTGTCAATTGTATACACGTGTGTTAAATATGTCGGTGATTTAGTGTTAAATAGACACAGATCGTATTTAGAACTGAAACCTTTTACTTTGCGCCTTTGTTGTTTATGTTAGTTTATGTGATTTGATCCCCATAGGATGTTATGGGCATTAAAATCCCCGAGTAAAACAAAGACGCGAAACGTTGTTGAACAAGATTGTCTAATTCGTTTGTTTATCTAAGACATAACATTGTTCTCTTTTCAATAAGGCTTTAATAATGTTACAAGAGAAAACAGTTGTATTGGTGAACATGAAACGTATGACCATTTAAATGAAAAATCTCAATCCCTCCATAAGTAGCTTCAGAACTGTCAAAATGTGAAATCTGTCTAGGCACTCTCATTCGACATATGCATTTCAATGTCAATATAGCTTAATAATTATAGCACCTTAATTATATATACACGAATATACCAGTCGTTCTCACCTGTATATTTCTCGTGGGTCGGTGGTTCTTCCCGGTGGTTTTGCCGGGTTTGACTGTACCATTAATACTGGCCGCCATGAATAAAGCCTATCGTGTATTGAAAATGGCGCTAAACCCTACAACAACAACAATAACAACTCACATGTAAATTGTTTTACAACAAAGTCTTCAATTGTTTTTACCTATAATGTTTGTTGCAATGAAGTCTTAAGTTGTTCTTGCCTATACATTTTTTTTTGCCAACAAGTTTTCGTTGTTCTTATCTATACATTATGTTACCATAAAGTCTTGAGTAGTTCTTACCTGAATATTTTGTTACCATGAGGTATTCAGTAGTTCTTTCCTGAATATTTTGTTACCATGAGGTATTCAGTAGTTCTTACCTGAATATTTTGTTACCATGAGGTATTCAGTAGTTCTTACCTGTAACATGTTTTACTAATCAACATTCGAATCTTTGTATCGAATCTTTATCGATTTTGTTTCTATATAGATGGCGTAAACCGTTTTTGATACAAAGGGAAACAAGCTTGGTCAGTCTAGAATGCAACCATTTGCTTAAACCTCTTATGGGATGTAACATTAGTTAATTCGAACTCGGATCAACCTTAAATTCATCGATTTGCTTAAACTTCTTATGGGGGGCAAGCTTAGTTAATTCGAGCTCAGATCGACCTTCAATTGATCAATTTGCTTAAGCGTAGTTAATTCGAACTCAGATCGATCTTAAATTTATCAAACTCAGACCAGCTTTAAACGTATCAATATGTTTCACAATCTTAAGCATCATCACTAATATTTAAGGGATTGAACAATGGTAGGCTTACTTAGATTTTCTCAGTCTATTTGAATTTCGGAACAAGCGGTCAACTAACAAAAATGTGTAATAAACACATTAACTATCTACTATTGTGCGTAACGTGTTAAGAGAAATAATATTTAAAGCTGGAGCAAATACCTGCTTCTAATCGGACGTCGCCGCCACGTGAAGATAGTGAATTCCAGGTTAAGATTTAGCCTTGTGCGTTAACGATATTGCAAACCATAAAGTATCAGCTGTTAATCGCAACTAGGCTTCTTATCTAACCAGTTCTGATTGTTTTCAAAGACATCTCTTCTGTTCTAATTAGAGCAGATTTGGATATAATGCAGAAATTAACAAGTGCCCTAAATTCCATGTGACGTAAGATTGTGAATTTGGACAGACTGGCGTCACATATAGTCTTGCAATCGATTTGTGATTGCATAATGTTGGGTATCATTTCATTACTTTGTGCCACAACTTACCGTATGTACTCACTTATACGCCCGTCAAACTGCAAGCAAGAAAGATGTCGATCTGATGTAAAATAATGCGCCTGCATATCAGGATCGATTTTGGTTTTCCTCATTCCTCCAAACAAACGGTACTGACTGTTCAGTTTAGAGTTGGATTTGTCTGATAATCGTGTACATGTGGTGAAAACCTTTCTTGCACAGGTACTTTGAATCAGGAATAACTTAACTTATTTGAGAAAACTGAAGTCAAAAACTGCGGGAATAAAATGTGTATTTCTCTACATATAAATAATTGATGTGCATTATATACATGGTCCGACATATATCAAGGCATATATCAAGGCATATCGCCTATAAGGCCCTAATGTACAGGAAAAAACAACAGGTCCGTTTTATAAGTTGAGAGGCAATTTTCATTCCACATTTTTAATATAACGGCTTTTAAATGCCAATGGAAATGATTATAAGGGATATTTTATATAAAATTAATTTAATCCTCTTAATTTAAAGATTTAACGATTTCTGTAAGTTTACAGAAATTCTGATAATTATTCATCTTCCATGAAAGGGTTCTTTTTGCGATAGTTTTGGGGAATGAAACATCAATATTCAATATGATTAATCAGTTTCAAATCATATTGATACACTTGACATTAGAATATTGTCTCCAAAAAAACAAAATATGCTCCTTTAGTTACAGAAGCTGCTGGTTAAGAAAAGATCCCTAAGGTTTTTAGGGATTATTTTGGATTTCACGATTGTTACGCATTTACTATTGCTTGATCCGACATAAAAAACGTGATTTGACACGGGTTGATAAAAAGACGTATAGCCGACTTAAAGGTCTATTTAGCCATATATATATATATATATATATATATATATATATATACAAGGTCAGTGTGGTCAGGGCCGGCCCAAGGATAATGGAGCCCCAAGCGAAACTTTACTTTGCCCCGACCTCACCCACCCACCTTCCGTACATTTAGTTTGTCTTATATATGGTCTGGCCGGCCCGGAGTCTAGCGATATTTAGAAGAAGAATATTCAGTTACTTTTAAGCAATAAATTACAGTTCTAAGAACATCTTTATATATTATCCATACACAAAACTTTGTAAAATGTGCACTTGTGAAGTGATTTCTTATTCAAAGGCAAAATACAATTGATTTTACTATATTACTTTTGTAGCATGACTCCCCAACACCATTATTAGTCAAAACGCAAAGAAATATCGAAGGTCCACTTCCAACGTATGCGGCAAGATGCACTTACAGTTGACTATTTGCCAATCAGAGTTCGAAAGAACCCAGTGGCTTCCTTTCTCGCATTTTTCTTAATATGTATGTAACTTTACCTCATTACGTCTATTAACCAGCAAAACTGTATATGTACAGTATTATTTGCTAGATTTGTATAGGTCAACTGACTTCGGCGGATATCACATGCTAAATTTGTTTTTTCTGAATGTCAGTAAGTCTTGCTTTTTTAACCATTAGCGATCCTTCTTATTCTCTCCTTGATTGCCATAGCTTTCCTAATTTTCTTGAAATATTTCTGAAGTTCCTTCTGTACATAGGCTATTCTATCTTCCAGACTGTAAGCGGTGGTGAACTGCATGTTGGAATCAAGCTTGTGCCAGCGCGCTCTCCGCGCGTGCAGCATCGTGGCGTAGTGCTTGATGTCCTTGAGATGACGAATCACTTCGTTGCAATTCACAGTCCGGTTTTCCACATTAGTTACTCTGCACTGAAACAAAAGTACATATATTTTCATCAACATACACCATTTACATCTCCCGATGATTGGTAAGCTTCATATTTTACTGTTACCAACATCATACCATTTTATATTGAACCATTTGGTTTTTTATATGGCTGGTCGTTATTAAACCTTTAGTATTTTTAACCATGTATAAATACAACCTATTGTATGGCGCTAAGTAGCCTAAAAGTGCTGGTGCGCCGTTACAACTCAAACACACACACATTATATATATATACACACACACACACACACACATATATATATATATATATATATATATATATATATATATATATATATATATATATATATATATATATATATATATATATATATATATATATATATATATATATATATATAACTGCTTAATTGAATAAAACACAACGAACGTTTACAGTGGTCTTTTTTCAAGTGAAATAATGCTAAACATGTCTAGAATGCATTCTGCGTTGAGGTATTGGGCTTTATCCATCAATGTTCTTTACTTTTACCATATAGTTTCCTGTCCATTTGATAGTGCGTGGCGTCATCTAGGTCAAGCACGAATGCGACAATATGAAGTCCTGATGTAAATGAAATTGCACATCTAAAACAATTGAATATCAAATGTATCTTGATTTTAAAAAAAGAGAAACTGGAAAGGACTTTGTCCATTGCACGACATGTCACATGAGCGAAACTGATGCATGAAGTTTATTGCATAGTTAAAGCTGCGATTAGAAGATTTCAGGATTATTTCCAATAGTGTGATATGACATTACACATTGCATTCTCAGACACTAGAAACAAACAAATATTATTTCAGGACTAGTCACGTTACGGCCAAATAGCCTACAGAACTAACTATAGGACAAAATACCCGACGTTCTCAGACGCTAGGACGAAACAGACTACTGCATTGTTGAAATGCATACACACATTGACTTATTAGACACTAGAACAAAACAGACCATTGTATCATGGGACTAAACACATTATATTATCATATACTAGCACAAAACATAACGCAACTACCAAACATAACACAACTACCAAACATATCACAATGGGATCAACATAATAATAATTAGAACTTTGTATAGCACTTAATCGTTAGAAGTTTTAAGCACGTTTAAAAATTATGACTACAGACCATGACATTATAAAACAAAAAAGTCTGAAATATGTGGGAAACATTAGGTCGTTAAGTCTGTTCTTGCAGTCGAAAAAGGCGAGTGTTAAGAGCACTCTTGAAGGGGATCACTGTGTATTTGTGTCAAATTTCAATGGGCAATTCATTCCACGTTGCTGGGCCCTGGTATGCAAAAGAACGTTGTCCACATGACTTCGTTTTCGTAGTGGGAATAATGAGTATACAATTGTCAGAAGAGGAGTGTAAGTATCTTGCTGGTGTGTACACATGGGTGAGATCAGATAGGTATGTTGGACTAGAGTCCGTCAGTGAAACGTAGCACAGAGAACAGTTTTTGTGTTTGATTCTATATTGAATGGGTAGCCAGTGTTGAAAGTACAAATGAATACACAAGTGTTAAAGGATCAAATAGCCAAAATTATTCTATGAATTTACACAATGCATATTCAGAAATTAAAGGAGACCAGAAACCAGTGGAAATATAGAATAATAAGAACAACACTAATGAAGAAAACCTTATTCTGAATTATTATATGCGACCGCAATCCCAGTATTTAAATATTGGCATATGTTCAACGAGCTGAATTTCCGTGACCTCGTATGCAAAATTTCCGCACCTATTCGGTTACTCTCGTGATGTGACGTCATAGTAGCGACTCCAGCATCCCGACTGGTGAGTTTGTTTTACTGCTTACGGGTGTAAATAGCGCATTAAGAAAAGGCTATGGACAACATTTTTCTTCTTTTCCAAATGATAAAGGCATAAAGAAAGTCTGGATACATTATTACAAGCGAGTCGATTTCAATGCAACACCATACAGCAATCCGTGCTCATTACATTTCTCAAAGGAATGTTAACAGAGGGATCCGAAAAAATAGAACCTCTAGGATATACGAATGCTAAGCCTAGACTAAAAGTTGAAACTGTTCCAGACATACCATTGCATATTTTAAATCCTGGCAAAGAGTGTCAAACGTACGAGTTACGAAAATAGGCAGAAGGTCGAGTAAGTGCTAATAAAAAATATGACAGCCCGATACCTGTACGTGCTGATGAAATGAATAAATGTTTTTTTTCTTCTTCAAGATTTCAATCTAAATAAAGTCATCACTGTCTTATGTGAAATTGAGATCTGACTTTAATCAAATGGAAGCTTTGCTAAAAAAAAAATAATAATAAGATTATCAACCCTTGACACGGTCGTGTCTCGAGAAAAACAATTTAAGTAAGTTTTAAAAAAATATTTAAAAAATTATTTTAAAAAACACAACCTTTCAGTCTATGCCTATTACACGTAAAATGTATAAACGGAAATCTGTAATGATTGGAACTGATATAAAACTGTCACTTGGGCAGTTTAAATAGCAGCGATTAAAAGCAAAGAGATCCGATATAAAATCAAAGTTTCACATTAACTGGCTGATAATAGAAATTGGGGGAGGCGACTATTGACCCCGCCCATTTGCCCCAATTTTCAATTTCTCCCTGTGATACGCCATATTATCCCCCAGGACAAGACCTTTTTTCACATTTTGGTCTGCATAATAGTTAGAGGTTAGAATTAAGTACACAAACATAATGGCAGTTTAACAAATTAACAATTATTCCTTATCATTGCATTTATGTTGTGAAAAGGACTGGCCCTCTGACATAATTCAAAGAAACCATGTGCTATAGAGTGTGTATGTAAGCACCAGAAATTCATTGGCAAATAAACGATGCCGAATTTTGTTGTAACTTCGAGGCCAAAGACTTCATTTTAAGAGTTCAAATCTGCAGTCAAACGTTACCGTACATGTATGTGGCTTTTGTTTTCCCACATTTTATATTCCACCCTATTTCCTTTAGTTTAAGTGTTAAGATATATAACACTTTTTACTGAATTAAATATTTATTTTGAATTAGTTTTTTAGGGGCACATATACTGCGTCGTATTTTTTTTATTCCTTCTTTTAATATAATCATGGTAATGAAACTTTACATATATGGTAGAGGAATGTCGGGTGTTAACTAGCCGAGTTTTTAGGGGGAGGGGGGGGGGCGGAAATGGAGATATTGTTTGCAGAGAAAATTACGCAGCCTTCATTGTGATCATTCATGGGTTTTAAACTAATTGGTGACAATTTTCTTTTACAAGAGGTACTTCTGTAGTAGTTAAACAATCTGAAATTTACGTGAATAATGTTTAATCTTAAACTATTTACTGAAGACAAAAACTGTCCTGTGATATTAATTATTTCTTCACTGCAATATTCACAAGTGATAAAATAGAATATGACATCTGTGGACTGCACACTTGATAAAAAATTATATATGTATTTTCTTCTTCTGAGAAATGAAAATTGAGAGACATACTGAAATAATCGAGAGTTAACTGCGAAAAATCAAGAGAAATATTACGAGATAGGGAGGAAATACCTCAAAAATTGGAATTTCTTCTCCCGGCTTGAAAGTTAACATATATGAACTGTTCAGGTTTGTGGAATTTCAGTCAGGGCTACTGAGTTTATTTAAGTCATCAGCCCGGGGCCTGTGCTTAAAACATTTCTTTCAGCACTGACCAGTACAGTACGTAATCTATTTTAACGAAGCATGTATATACTTACAGATTTGTCAATACGCTAACTGTAGCATGCATGTAAAATACACTGTAATTGAATCATAGAAAGGAAGCTTCTTAATGTTGAAATTAATTACATATGATTTCCTCTCCGCAGATTTATTTGTGGGGTGTTGTTTTTTTGTGTGTGTGAAAAATTACTTCCAATGAAAACCGTTATAAATGGCCTTTCTCGTTTGTCATGTTTCTGTTTGTATACGAAGACTGGCTAGTATGACGTCACGAGACCACGTGATCTGTCGTCTCATTAAAACTCGGAAATATTCGGCAATTTCCGGAATCATTGTATCTTCTTCGCAATATAATCAATATTCGCACACGATATTATTTTTTTAAACATTATATTCGAATTAGAATTTGTAAAGAATTACATTTATAAAATAAAAATTTTCATTTCTAGTCTCCTTTAAGACAAAACCGTCAATATTTTTACAGGACTCGACACGTTAGGACCAGGTAGCTTATTATTATTATTATTATTAAGTTATTGGACCAAACAGTCACCTTGCTAACTGAATTCTTTCTATAAATTTGGTCAGGTGACAAAATGTCGATATTCAGGTGTTCGATACTTATGAATGACTGATCATTTCATTTGATTAGTAAGTAACTTTAAGTTACAGAGCACAGATGAGTACCTCTCTACTTTGTAAAAAAAATGAAAGTGTTTATTATAAGATTATTTTGGAACATAAATTACGGTCGTGTTTACATGTGCAACGTTGTCGAAACTGTTTTAAAGCTAAAAATTTCTCCAAAATCAATAAGAAAGTAAAGGGATAAAAATGTCTTATTTGATGTTATAGTTATGTTCATGTCATGACCGCAGTCGCATATTTTCAAGCCCGCAATCGCATATTTTAAACTTTACTTCAGCATTCCGAACTAATTTTCACAAAATATCAAAAATAGTTTTCTTATGCTGAAACAAAAATTTTGGGATTCAATGCGGCCTGTCTTTTATTTTACAAGATTTCCACTGAATTATCATTTTGTATACTAAGTTTCAAGAATTGATGTTTGACAAGATTTCCACTGAATTGTCCTTTTTCTGCTAAGTTTCAAGAATTGATGTTCGACATGATTTCCACTGAATTGTCCTTTTTCTGCTAAGTTTCAAGAATTGATGTTTGACAAGATTTCCACTGAATTATCATTTTGTATACTAAGTTTCAAGAATTGATGTTTGACAAGATTTCCACTGAAATGTGTTTGTCTACTAAGTTACAAATAACTAATTCAGCTTGTATTGAAAAGTCATTTTATGTTCTTGCCGTGTTGTTGTTTTATAAGCTGCTGGGTGTGTTTTTAGATTAAGAGGAAATCAAGTCGATCAGCTTATCCGCACAGTCATGAAAGCACGAAGTTCCTAAAGGAAAGATTTAACAAAATTGTTATTTGATAGCAAATTTGCTTCTACTGGATAAATTATAAACATAAACCATTTAAAAACTGATCAAACAGCTTTTATCTAGTAAAAATATAATACTTGAAGAGTAACCGTGGCCTTACATATTGCCTGACTGGCATGATTTTGGACAATAAGGTCGGGGTGTCAAATATTGTATGTACTTAAGATATTATTATAACTTTCACTATCGAAGTTATCTTTTAAATTAGAATAATAATAGAACCACCATAATAAATAAGTTTACTAATTCATTTAAAAAGAAGAGGCATTAAGAAATGAATTTTCAATAGATTATTATTTCTTATTTAAAGAATATTTTTTTATATTATTGTAAGTATTATGTAGACCATAATTTTTGTTATAACATTTGAGTTCTAATGGAATCTGCAATATTTTATCAATGTATAATAGATTAAAATTATTACATTATGCATCACAAAAATATTAATTAAATTTTATATTTATTTATTCATAAAGTTCTGATATAGAACTTGTACATATGTACATAGTATGTATGTATGTATGTATGTATGTATGTATGTATGTATGTATGTATGTATGTATGTATGTATGTATGTATGTATGTATGTATGTATGTATGTATGTATGTATGTATGTATATATGTATGTATGTATGTATGACTGACTGACTGACTGACTGACTTTATTTCCTCTTCAACAGAGATTACATCAGATTAATCAAATTCAAGATCATACAAAATCATGAAATACAACAGAAAAGTGTATATAAAAATGCTGAAACGTATACCAGTGTAATTATCAATGTAGTTCTTTCTACATGACATATGTAATTATGCATACATACATACATACATACATACATACATACATACATACATACATACATACATAAATACATACATACATACATACATACATGCATGCATACATACATACATACATACATACATACATACATACATACATACATACACACACATAAATGTACACCCACATATACATATACACACACAAACACATACACACATACACATATACACACACATACACACATCTATACATATATATGTGGAACAACATGAAACCATTCTGAAACGAAAAAAATAGCAAAATGTGACATTCTTATATTATATAAGACAGAAAGAGTTATATCTCCATGATCTGTCATACAACAAAATTGCGGAATTTGACAAGAACAGGATGGCCTTTTGTTTTTGCTTGTATTTTTTTTAAATTAATTAATTTATTTATTTAGCTTAACTACTGTATATTGCTGTTATGATATGACATGTTGTTTGAGAGTAGGGTATGCATTTTATTGTAAAATGAGGTTATGCTTTTTGCCGTTACCAACATGAGTTTATCCCATACGTCATCGTCGATAGACGACAAGCAATCTACTCTGATTCCAAGAAGTGCCTCCAATAGTATATCGTCTTCTTGATATAGAACTTGTACATATGTACATAGTATGTATGTATGTATTTATGTATGTATGTATGTATGTATGTATGTATGTATGTATGTATGTATGTATGTATGTATGTATGTATGTATGTATGTATGTATGTATGTATGTATGTATGTATGTATGTATGTATGTATGCATGTATGTACGAGTGTGTGTGTGCATGTATGTGTGTGCATATGTATGTGTGTATGTATGTATGTTTGTCCGTATGTATGCATGCATGTATGTATGCATGCGTGTATGTCATGCATGCTTGTATGCATGTATGTGTGTGTATGTATGTATGCATGTGTGTGCGTATGTATGTATGTATGTGTGTGTATGTATGTATGTTTATGCGTATGTATGCATGTATGTATGTATGCATGTGTGTGTGTATGTGTGCGCGTATGCATGTGCGCATGTATGTATGTATGTATGTATGTATGTATGTATGTATGTATGTATGTATGTATGTATGTATGTATGTATGTATGAATGTATGTACGAGTGTGTGTGTGTATGTATGTATGCATGTGTGTATGTATGTGTGTGCGTATGTATGTGTGTATGTATGTATGTTTGTCCGTATGTATGCATGCATGTATGTATGTATGCATGCGTGTATGTCATGCATGCTTGTATGCATGTATGTGTGTGTATGTATGTATGCATGTGTGTGCGTATGTATGTGTGTGTATGTATGTATGTTTATGCGTATGTATGCATGTATGTATGTATGCATGTGTGTATGTATGTGTGTGCGTATGTATGTGTGTATGTATGTATGTATGTATGTATGTATGTATGTATGTATGTATGTATGTATGTATGTATGTATGTATGTGCGTATGTATATATGTATGCGTGTATGTCATGCATGTTTGTATGCATGTATGTACGTGTGTGTATGTATGTATGCATATGTGCGCGTATGTATGTATGTGTGTGTATGTGTCTATGTATGTTTGCGCGTAAGTATGCATGTATGTATGTATGCATGCGTGTATGTCATGCATGCTTGTATGTATGTATGTATGTATGTATGTATGTATGTATGTATGTATGTATGTATGTATGTATGTATGTATGTATGTTTGTATGCATGTATGTACGTGTGTGTATGTATGTATGCATGTTTGTGCGTATGTATGTATGTGTGTGTATGTGTCTATATATGTTTGTGCGTAAGTATGCATGTATGTATGTATGCATGCGTGTATGTCATGCATGCTTGTATGTATGTATGTATGTATGTATGTATGCATGTGTGTATGTATGTGTGTGCGTATGTATGTGTGTATGTATATATGTTTGTGCGTATGTATGCATGCATGTATGTATGTATGCATGCGTGTATGTCATGCATGCTTGTATGCATGTATGTGTGTATGTATGTATGTATGCATGAGTGTGCGTATGTATGTATGTGTGTGTATGTATGTATGTATGTTTGTGCGTATGTATGCATGTATGTATGTATGCATGCGTGTATGTCATGCATGCATGCATTTATGTATGTATGTATGCATGTATGTATGTATGTATGTGTGTGCGTATGTATGTGTGTATGTATGTATATTTGTCCGTATGTATGCATGCATGTATGTATGCATGCGTGTATGTCATGCATGCTTGTATGCATGCATGTGTGTATGTATGTATGTATGTATGTATGTATGTATGTATGTATGTATGCATGTGTGTGCGTATGTATGTATTATGTGTGTGTATGTATGTATGTTAATGCGTATGTATGCATGTATGTATGTATGCATGTGTGTATGTATGTGTGTGCGTATGTATGTGTGCATGTATGTATGTATATATGTATGTTTATGCGTATGTATGTATGCATGTATGTATGTATGCATACGTGTATGTCATGCATGTTTGTATGCATGTATGTACGTGTGTGTATGTATGTATGCATGTGTGTGCGCATGTATGTATGTGTGTGTGTGTATGTGTCTATGTATGTTTGTGCGTAAGTATGCATGTATGTATGTATGCATGCGTGTATGTCATGCATGCTTGTATGTATGTATGTATGTATGTATGTATGTATGTATGTATGTATGTATGTATGTATGTATGTATGTATGTATGTATGTATGTATGTATGTATGTATTTATGTATGTATGTATGTGTGTGCGTATGTATGTGTGTATGTATGTATGTTTGTGCGTATGTATGCATGTATGTATGTATGTATGCATGCGTGTATGTCATGCATGCTTGTATGCATGTATGTGTGTGTATGTATGTATGTATGCATGTGTGTGCGTATGTATGTATGTGTTTGTATGTATGTATGTTTGTGCGTATGTATGCATATATGTATGTATGCATGCGTGTATGTCATGCATGTATGTATGTATGTATGTGCGTGTATGTATGTATGTAGATATGTATTTCATAATGTGTGTTTATATACATTACTACCAAACATATTTTTACGACAAGATCAGCAATATGCATGACACATACACGCAAGGAATGTTGGGTTATACGCCACGATCATTATTGTTCTAGGAGGAAAAGCTATACCGCATGTATCAGACGTGTACGAGAATAAACGGGAGAAAATAGACTTTACATGCATGTATGAAACTATCGGGCGTATACTTTGAAGATCTATTCAATGTCTTCAAGGAAGAGGTTTAAAAAGTATGTGCCTGAAATGAACAGTGTAATTGATTGTTCAACACGTTCACGATCTGTATAACTGAAGAACTTCTTTTACAAGCAGCTCTGTATACTTTTATCTATAAACCCACCATTTTAGCAACATAATTAAACTGCTGACGGCACCTAAGATGTACATTTATTGGATTATCAGAGTGCGTATCGCCGGTCTTGTTAAAACAGATTTACTAGTCTAGCAACTTCAACGATGAGTGTAAGATATGATTTGTGACGAAAATAGTTCACAGTTTCAGCAGGTTACATAAATATTATGTTCAGCCTGAACATGGAGCCTTTTTCTGATTGTTTGTCCGTTTGCATTAGAGCCCGAAGTGTTCCGAGTGAGTTCATTGTGAAAACGTTCTCCAGATCTCCAGATGGAGACTTCGAGGCATCGTTATAGATCTTTTTACCAAAAACACTCACCTGACATCTGCCCCTTTTTGGAAAATGATATAGTTGTGGAAGTAAACGCTGTCTTGAGATGGGCATGTTAATTAAAAAGCGCCTCTTCATGAACCATTGGTAGTGACATACAATACAACTTATTTGCTGGCATACGTTCTAACACTAGACAGGTGCGTAATCTGTATCAACATACAGCGTTATTCGACATGGGATCTGTTCAGTTTGATTTCTTAATTTGAATGTTGTACTGTTAATAAATAATGACATGTCTTCGTTAAAAGTATGTAAATAATACTTCAAGTACAAATGCAATTTCTTAAAGCAACGGTTGAGAAGAAAAAATCATTATATATTTAGAGTCCCGATGAAACATTCCGCACACGTGAAATATCAGATAACTGCTGGTATTGAAAACTTGGTAATATGAATGGCACGGTTTCATTTGGATTACACAAATGCGTCTTTCTCTCTGGCTTGAAATTTATTACACGTGTAAATTTCATCATTGTTATAAAATATTTCGTTCTTCATAAAATACGATAACAGTTTAAGCTTGCCAAAGTATGCCCCATTTCATACATACCTAAGGTAAACATCAGATGTATTTTAGTTATTACGACAAAATAACGACGTGAAGAAATATTATACTTAAGAAAATGCACGCCAGGTCTTCAATATTCCATATTTGTTTGCAGGAACATAAACCATGGGAATCCTTTACAAGAACAATAGTCTTTTATGCGTTTGGTAAAAATTAAGGATGACTGGATAGCTCATATATAAGCCTATGGTATGTACCATGTTTTTTGTTTTTTTTTAACGGCGCACCAACACTTTTAGGCTATTTAGCGCCATACAATAGGTTGTATTTATAAATGTTTGAAAATACAAAAAGGTTTAGTATCGACCAGCGATATAAAAAACCGAATAGTTCAAAGTAGAACGGGACGATGCTAGTAACAGTAAAATATGAAGCTTACCAATCAACGGCACATGTCAATGGTGTATGTTAATGAGAACAGATGAAACGATGTTGAAATAAGAGGGGGTATTTACATTGGATAAAAATGCTCAAGGTGATGGCATACCATTTATAGTTTAAAATAAAGGTTTACTTGATTCAGGAAATCTAAATTACAAGGGACACGTATAGTATCAAAGCGTTCCTTCATGTCATGCACATTATACTACTGATCACGCGTAGGTTGTAGGTCGAAACACGCTGTCATGAATCGTTTAACTTCGAATGGTTCATTGCAAGTAACGCACTCTGGTGAATCTTCCCCTTTTGCTATATGGGAGTGGGTTAAGTACTATGGCGCATCTTCACCTTTAAGAATATGGGAGTGGGTTATGTTCATATGACCGATTCGGATTCTTGCGATGACTACCTCCTCCCTACGGATTGTTCTGTAGGAAGGACTCCATTCTCCTAGGGATGGTTTGATGGCGTAAAATTTGTTAACACAACATCATCTAATTATTCAGAAGCCTTCGGAAGATTAAAAACTCAAAAAGAAAAGTCACGTTTAAAATTCACATACAACAAGCATTAACCAGCTGTTTTCACTATTGGAGCTTTGGGGAAACAAGGCCCATGATACATCTGCTGGGCCTGATGAAGTACATTACCAGTTCTTGAAACACCTGCCAGAATCATCACTAGCATCTCCTCTGAATTTTTTTTTATGATTTATGGATTGTTGGTAAAATACCTAAGAGTTGGAAAGAAGCAACCGAAATACCAATTCCCAAACCAGATAAAGATATCGAAGATCCTAACAGACATCGACACACTGCACTGAGAAGCTGTGTGTACAACACAGTTGAACGAATGATTAATTCTCGGCTTGTATGGTACATGTAAAGTAACAATTTAATATCTACTTTCCAAAGTGGCTTCCGTTCTGGTCAAGAAGGAACATTTAGTAGCAATCTTCTTTGATTTAGAAAATGCATATGACACAACATGGAAGTACGGGATACTAAATGACCTGCATGATCTGGATCTAAAAGGCCGTATTTCCTGTTTCATATCCAATTTTCTCTCAGACACAGAATTCAAAGTAACAGTGGGCTCTACCCTCTCCGATATGCACAAGCAAGAGATGGGTGTGCCCCAGGGCAGTATTTTATCTGTGAGGCTATTTAATATAAAAATTAATAGCATCACCAAGTGCTTAGCTCCCGGTGTGGATTGCTCATTATATGTAAACGATTTATTAATTTGTTATCGATCAAAGCACATGCATACAATTGAATGGCAACTCCAACAAAATATCAATAATGTTCCACAATTGGGCCAGTAATAACGGTTTGAAATTTTCTAAATCGATAACAGTATGCATGCATTTCTGTCAGTTGCGAAGACATCAAAATGACCCTAAACTCACGCTGGACGGAACACTTATTCCAGTTGTTGAGAAAACAAAGTTTTTGGGTATTATCTTAGACAGAAAACTGACTTTTATACCACACATCAAGAATTTAAAAGCTAAATGCTTAAAAGCTTTAAATTTACCGAAAGTAATTGCTCACACTGACTAGGGTGCTGATAAAAAAAAAGTCCTGCTATATTTGTATAGAACATTTATCCGCTCCATACTAGACTATGGATGCATTGTTTATGGTTCAGCTAGGAAGTCCTATTTGAAAATGTTTGATCCAATTCATCATCAGGGAATACGACTAGCTCTAGGAGCATTTAAGACATCTCCATGTGAAAGCCTTCTCGCGGAAGCGAATGAACCACCTTTATCGCATCGCAGAGAAATGCTTTCTGCACAATACGCTAAGATCAAACCCTCTGAACCCTGCTTTTTTGGCTGTTTTTCAAAAAAAAAAAAAAAAAACTTTATATGGTAATAAACCAAATGCCATACCTTCATTTGGCATTAGAATATCATCCAGCCTTGACAATATCAAAAGTAATCTCTCTAAGTTCAGAAAAGGTTTGTCTAGAAAAACACCACCTTGGCTCCTTAAGCAACCCAAAGTGATTTTTACATTACACGATGGGAATAAATCTGAGATCAACCCTGTCGTATTCCTGAACTCTTATCATGAACTTCTCAACGATTTTAAACACTACACAAAATTTTTACTGATTGATCAAAGTTGATGAAAAGGCTGCTGCAACCTTTGTTAGTGGCAAACACATAACCAAAGTGCGCTTGCCAAACGATGCGTCCATATTTTCAGCGGAAATCAGAGCAATAGACCCTGCTTTGAAATTTATCAAACAAAAACACATTTTAAATAGTATTATCTTCTGTGACTCACTATAAGTCCTTCAGTCACTTTACAATAGAAAACTGGATAATCCATTGTTAGTCAATATTCTCGTCAAAAACTCTGAGCTTAGTAACTCCTACAATATAGTATACTTTTGGCTACCTAGCCATATTGGTATTAGAGGTAATGAAGAAGCTGACCGGGCTGCTAAGATGGCTCTATCCCAAGAACCATTGGATTTTAAATTACCGTTTACTGATTTTAAACCTTTTATCAAGAAGTACCTACGTCAGTAGTGGCAAGTGTCATGGGATGATGCAGTCAATAACAAACTTTATGCCATCAAACCAACCCTGGGAGAATGGACTCCTTCCTACAGAACCATCCGTAGGGAGGAGGTTGTCATTGCAAGAATAAGAATCGGTCATACATACATTACCCACTCCCACATACTGAAAGGTGAAGATCCACCAGAGTGCGTTTCTTGCAATGAGCCATTCACTGTTAAACACTTTATGACCGAGTGTTCCGACCTGCAACCTACGCGTGTTAAATACTATAATGTACATGACATGAAGGAACTTTTTGATACAATACAAATCACTTGTATTTTAGATTTCCTAAAGGAAGTAAATCTCTATTTTAAACTATAACTTGTATGACATTACCTAGAATATTTTTATCTAATGCAAATATCACCTCTTATTTACAACATTTTATCATCAACATACACCATTTACATCTCCCGTTGATAATGAAGCTTCATATTTTCCTGTTACCAACATCTTACCATTTTATATTTAACTATTATGGTTTTTTTATATCGCTGGTCGATGTTAAACCTTTCTTTTTTTTAAACATCTAACCTATTGTATGGCGCTAAATAGCCTAAAAGTGCTGGTGCGCCGTTAAAATTCAAGCAAGCAAACAAAGCATGTGATGATGCGCTTGGTACGGAGACGTAGATGTGTGACACAACCTTAACGTGCTCAAGTGTTAGGTCACGACTAAATTTCTTACTAAACCGGTCGTCTGAAAATGGCATGCTTGCCTTAGTATACAGTAACGAGTATTCACGACAGCAACACATGACCCATTGTTTGATGGATATATGGTAGGTTCCTCCATTATCGTAGCTTTTTTCAGGGACTGTTTTTCCTTTCAAGTTAAACTATCCTTTACCTTTGGTTATGTTTGGATTATAAATGTAATTTTCTACCGCAAGCAGAAATTCCTCTGGAACTGGAACTATATTAGTGCATTTCTGATGTGAAATCATGGATGACATGTAACAAGCTGCAGATGAATGATGATAAAACTGAGGCTATTCTGATCACAAAGACTTTCTCATTCACATCCTTTACCTCAGACAATAAATATCAGCAACACCAACATTAAATTCTCACAGTCAGTACGGAACCTATGCGTTACTCTAGACAGTACTCTCACATTGCACCAGCATGTCATGAACATATGCAAGGCTGCATATCTTGAATTGAGACGCATCAGTTCCATTCGTAAATATCTTTCAGCTGATGCCACTAAAACACTTGACTATTGTAACTCAATTCTGTCTGGTTCGTCACAATATTTACTCCAGAAACTTCAAAAAGTTCAAAACACAGCTACACGGATCATTTTTAGAGTTCCTCGATCAGAGCACACCTCACCACTGCTCTGTACCCTACATTAGCTATCAATTCGATACAGAATCTAACACAAAATTTGTTCTCTGTGCTATGTTTCAATGACAGATTCCAGTCCAACATACCTATCCAGCCTCACCCATGTGTATACACCAGCTAAATCCTTACGCTCTTCTTCTGATAATCTTATACTCATTGTACCCAAGGTGAAAACAAAGTCATATGGACAACGTTCATTTGCAAACCAGGGCCCGGCGACGTGGAATGAATTGCCTGTTGAAATTAGACACAAGGACACAGTGGTCCCTTTTAAGAGTGCTCTTAAGACTCACCTGTTTCGACTGCAGGGACAAACTTAGCGACCTAATCATGTTTAGTATCTTATATGTTTTCAGTTTTCAGCATACTTTATGTTTTCCAATTTCACTGTGTCTGTCATTTGTTGTTCTGTAGTGTAATCATATCATTATTGATGGTGTAAAGCGCATTGAGTTTCGTAAGATTAGGCGCTATACAAAGTCCTCATTATTACCATTATTAGATTTGGGGCTAAAACGTATACGCTATTTGGGTGAACTCTAAGGGACTCTTCATTGCTGGAATATATATATATATATATATATATATATATATATATATATATATATATATATATATATATATATATATATATATATATATATATATATATATATATATATATATATATATATATTACTTTGTATCCTTTCAGTAACTTGGTTGGTCAACGCAAATATGAGCACATAAGTTACTTTTGCTGTACTAACAATTTCACTGCTTGAATCATGTTTATTTGGGAAACTTGTATCATATGGATTACGCTAGATAAAGGAGAAATTAAAAATATCGAAAGAAAAAGCTGCGATTTTAAAAAAAAAATCAGACCGACATAGAGACAAATCAGAGTGAATTTAAAGACAGATAGATAAATAACAAAACGAAACATGGTTCTAATCATTACTTACATATGACAGAAGTCTGTGGTGTTTCATATATATTCGTTTAGCATCAATTTCCAGAAGGACTGATTTTTCCCAGTTGCTCATTACATCTGATGCTTCATCTATCGGACGTACTTTTAATTCGGCTGAAAGTTATGAGAAATTATACGGGATGAGAAGGAGGTGGGTGACAACAGTGGCGATGATGATGGTGATGGTGGGTGTCATGATGATAATGAATGAGCTTCTGCTAATAAGGATGATTATTAGGGCGATATTGACAATGACAATGATGATTGTGATGATTAAGCAGTTGGTGTTGACTAATACAATAATGATGGAAGTGTTTAGATTTCCTGAAGGGAGTAAATTTTTATTTTAAACTATAACTTGTATGCCATTACCTAGATCATTTTTATCTAATGCAAATACGGTCTCCTATTTTCAACATCTTTTCATCAACATACACAATTTACATCTCCCGTTGATTGGGAGGGTTCATATTTTACTATTACCAACATCTTACCATTTTACTTTGAACTATTTGGTTTTCTATATTGCTGGTCGATATTAAACCTTTAAGTATTTTTAAACATGTATAATTACAACCTATTGTATGGCGCTAAATAACCTTAATGTGCTGGTGCGCCGTTAAAAAGCAATCAATCAATCAGTGATGGAAGTGACAACGATTAAGATATTGATAGCAGTGGTGATAACACTACTTAATTATAATAAAGGTGGGGAGGAGAATAAAAACAATGTAATGATACTGATGACATGAATAAAAAGTATCATTTGCCAATACTTTCTGTCTTATGAGAAAATATGAAACAAGTTGATATTTTTTATAATTGATCAGGATACCAAGTATAAATTAATTTGAATTCATTTTTTTCTATACTCTATTTATTCTAAATTATAATTCATGCTGGTAAATATTACGCGAATGGTTTTAGGCCTAACATTGAAAAATGCAACAACAAAAAATGATTATTATTATTTAATAATAATAATAATAATAATAATAATAATAATAATATTATTATTATTATTATTATTATTATTATTATTATTGTTATTATTATTATTATTATTATTAGTAGTAGTAGTAGTAGTAGTAGTAGTAGTAGTAAAAAGTATTTTTTTATACATAGTGTATCTACTTAAGCAACTTTGTGATTATCGGGAGGTGATGTTGTCGTGAGGTGATGTTATCGTGAGGTGATGTTATCGTGAGGTGATGTTGTCGTGAGGTGATGTTATCGTGAGATGATCCTTAGAATCCAACCAGAGAAAACCAAAACCATTGGGTGTGCTGGGGCAGAAGATTGGGGTCCAGAACATCAGAGGTGCAAAGCAAATATGTCTTATTTTGCAATGATAAAAGTGAACTGTTCTTCTACAGCCTTACACTTGTTTTTCCAACCTAATAAATCTTGAGAAATTCGGTACTTATGTTACCAATTAGACGTCCGGAACGTGGCAAAAAATGTTTCAATGGCGCCAAATATAGTCTAGTCATCTGCATATGCCGGTAAACATGATTATCAAATTTCGCACCGAAAAAGATATATGTCCCAATATAGATCGACACTTGGCAAACATGATTAAATCAATCGAATACCTACCAGGTTCACAGTAGGGGAATTGCAGTGAATAATATGCTGAACACGGTAAGAGTTGTACAAAAATTATGTGGCGAGTGTACCTGTAGATGGTGTGTTTAAAAATGGTGCTAGTCCATAATAGAGATGTGGTTTGAAAATCCCTTCAGAGATATGCTGTACCCGTCTGCCAGTCTCGCCTTCATAAAGCTGGATCAACTTCACTGCGTCCTTGAGACCGCTGCTGCCTTTAAACATTCTCATGTAGAAAACTTTGTGTGCCGTGGATAAACGAATTATCTGCAAATATAAGTAGTTTTACAACAGAAATGTTTTAACTCTTATGCAAACACACACAGTTGAATATATTTGATGACAAACAATTGTCTTAACTCTATTTAGGACTTGCATGTTGCGATCCATTCATGTAAATGCCGCTGAAAAGGAAGATCTAATAGAACGAAATTACATACGTGTTTTGTTGTTACCATCCGTATCATGTTTTAATCTTGATCGCCATCGTGAAAACGGAAAATCTCTAGCTCCAAATCTCCAATCACGGCTTTGTTTCTTTTGTAAAATGCATTAAATTGAAACCGGTAATTTGTTTTCTTCTTCAAATCAATTATTAAACACATATGCACCACTTTGTGAGCCATTGCGAACATATTTATGTGAGATTTATAATTTGTATGCATTCTTATTCTTCAAAGATTTTACCTTTAAAATAATGTCTCCAATCTTTCCAAGTTCACATTTTGAAAATATGTTCATATTGGTAATGAAAATTAATTTCAACTTATAGAACAAAAGTATTTTAATTATTAACTTGTTTAAGTCGTTTATTATCTTTGAGTTTTATTCATGTACGACATATCGACAAATTTAAATGTTCAGTCCACTAATATTTTCACTTCGTGTTATATTAAATTGTCAGTTTCTAATAGAATACTATTTACGTTTAGTAGTATATTGAATTATCAATGTTCGTTCTTATGAAAATCTTTAAAAACAGTTTCAATGTTTCCTTAGATGCGTGTAGACTACGACAACTCATCAAAAACAAACTATTTCGAATACATAAAATACTTGCTCAGTCTAGATTGATGTCATTTGACGGGAAAATACACTCAATCCTCCAACTCAACACCTTAAAATGAATATGTTTTAGCTTGGTCGCCCATAACCTTTTGAACTAATTGTTTCAGTTAACTATATTTTCTTGTCACCTTAGTTTTCTTAGGAACAGCAACGTAGTCTGCAATGTCGTCTGCTATTTGTGAAATGAGGCTGCGCGTGATTGGAAACTTTCGTGCTTTTTCCGCCACGGATCGATCTGAGAACAGCATTTCCAAAACAATGACATCCTGAGTACCATACGACAAATCCTTGAGATAGTAGTAGTCTCGGAAGTACTCGCTGAAGTCTTGGGGAATCCCCTCTGCGTCTTCTACAAGTCTTGTTATATCTGGTCGGAACAGCTGCATTGAAGCTAAAGTCACATGTTTTCTCGTGAACAAAATCCTTGTCGCGACTTCTGCCTGCAATACGATATATTCCCACGTATAGTGTTAGTTCGTATTATAAAAAAACAGAATATATAATAAATTGGCATAAAATTACTCCAGCTCGTTGAGTTAGAACGAAATCACTTGAATATATGGAGCGATTCTCGCATGAACAAAATGCTTATTGTTCTGTATTTACATGTTAGGAACGAATGCACATAGATGGCAGGAAATAAATTGTCATTAAAAACCGGGACGATTGTAGCTGTAAAGATAACACAAGAACAAATTGTAAAAGAACCAATAATACTTTGATCTGTAAAATATGTCTTATAAAAAATGCAGTGTATAAGCACACATTAACGAATAACTCTGAAAATGACCGGGACACAAAAGGAACTTGTGTGAAAATGTATAAGCATTTTCATAGTTCGATGCCTGGTGCGGAAGTGTACGCATCTTCTGATACGTATAACTGATGCTAACTTGTTCAATGTTTCCACGCATTCCTCCGTCTACAAGATCGTTTACAGTATCGTTTACAAGATCGTTTACAGAAAGCATACTTGATTTAATTCTAATCGTTTTAATATTAACTGATAAAGCTATCAAGATGAATATTATGTGTCACGACTTGAAGTATTGTAACTTAAATTCCAAATATGCTGAAATGTTTTATCACAAATACAAATGTATAAAGTTCTATTTTAATTACAGTGGTATACCACATATATTCCATATATTACATATAGATGTTAAGGCATGAGTGAGTAACATCTCAAGAATACAATATTATATAAACAGCTAAGACACAAATACAAAACAAAAATGAGTCAGAATTTTATTTCTAGAACATTCGAAGTTGTCAACAGGATAAGGTCTGTTACTAAAATTATAACAAAGAACATATAAAACATCAGGAACATCGTGTTTTCCATCGAGCAATATCAATGCCATAGACTCAGATTAAGATAAACATGTTTACTCCCCTTATAGTGATAGTAATATTTTACTTATATTTACGGACAAATATTAGTTATGTATTATGATGTTTACAAAATCAATGTCACTATTTAGGTACACAGTGAACTTGATTTTGAGCCATGGTCAAAAACAAAATACAATTATACATAACATATAATCATGGATAGAAAGCCAACAAATACTACAAATTAAATAGACATAACATAAAAATTTCATATACTAGGCCAGACAAAATGTCATTTGAAAAAGGCTAAGAAGGCATACCGAAATACAGTCATGTTGGCTATTGAGTAGTCCCAAATAAGACGCTGCCCTTCCATCACACAGCCCAATTAAATTCATAAGCTGTGTGGCATTCTGGATAAACTCTAAGCGGGTGTCATTCAAAAACTTTCTGGACGGGGACTCATTGCCCTTTCTCCTGAAGTGGCTGAAAAAAAATATAACTTGCTGAATCATAGAGAATGTATTAATCGTTCTTCTTAATATGTCGGTACTAAAATTCTAAACAATGCAATTTGTTTCTTACAATCAGGCCTTTAATTTAATGTAATCTGTTACTTTTAATTTAATTTAATTTAATAAGTAGTGAAATATAAATTTGCAAAAGTTCATCATAAGCTTTCCACAGTGATAACGAGAGTGTTCTTCTCCTACCATAAAATTAACGATGGCCTAATAAATGGCCAATAAATAAATTATAAAACCCCCAATGTTAAGTAACTATGTTAGCATTGTAGACAGAAATGACCATTTATAAAACCCGCCCGGACAAATAACTATTTTGGTATGATTTATAGCCTGGGTCCATTCCAGATTCCGCTCCCTGGCTGCTTACGGTAAAATTGTGTAAGCGATTGTTTAGATGCAATGTTTAGACATCAAACACATTGCCGCAGCAATTATACATGTCATAATAAATGGGCTCAGAAAATGTGACACTTCTTAAGTGTGTACATTTTCACACAGGAAGACAGAAGTATTTTAAGACGAAATTTAAAGACACACCATGTATCGTAAAAGGCGACTAAGTAGAGGGAACCTGTTTGCCGTGGGTTGCGACCTGTGTCGGAGGAGGAAAGGATCCTGGTAGTTGAGCGGAGGCTTTTCCGACGCAAAATACTGCTTTGGCCTCTACTTCTCTTAGACCGTTGGTCGAGATGGGCCCGGTCTCGACAAATCGGCTGTTCACGCCGAGCCCTAGGAGGTCTTTTGTTTACTTGCTCAGCTTCTCTATATTTCTTGTATCTCTCTTGATACCACCGTTGCCCGTACATTCTTTTCCTTTAGCTTTTACTTTCCCAAGTTATACAAGACATCTTAGAAGGCGGTGGCTCAACCGGTCAATCGGGAAGTAATTTTACTGACCCTAGAAGGAAACTTCATGGGTCAATCCCAGGGAATTTTATCTCACGAGTATAGCATCTGTGTATCCCTGGCACTTGAAAAGTGTCCCCTCGTTGGGCTCCTTGGTGGGTGGGGAGCATGGGTGCTGAAATTTTAACTATTAATCATGGCAATTGCACCCAAAAAAAAAACAACAATAAACGCACCAAACCACTGTCTGACTCTGATGAAGAAACATGTGGCGTGGAATCATTTCCACGCTTCATGGTTATTCAATCTAAGGATGAGTCTAAACCTATTGCTGCACTTCGTTTGTTATTGAGAAAACCATTTCGGGCTCTATTGGCACACCAAAAAGTGTCAAAAAACTAAAGTCGGGTTGCCTTCTTGTTGAGTGTGAGCAAAAAGGTCAAACAGACAATATCATGAAAATGAAAACATTCTTTGATATTCCAGTGACCTCACTCGTTCACACAACACTAAATATGTCCAAAAGGTGTCATGCGGTGTCGTCACTTGGCTGGAGTCACCGACACAGATATCATCAATCCCCCTGCGGGTTCGGGGTTATAGAATTGTCCCGACGTGCCTCACTACGTGTCGTAAGAGGCGAATAAGTAGAGGCAACCTGTTTACCGTGGGTTGAGACCCGTGTCGGTAGAGTAAAGGATCCTGGTAGTTGAAACACACTACTTTGGCCTCTACTTATACTAGACAGGTGGTCGAGATGAGCCCGGTCTCGACAAATCGGCTTGTAACGCCGAGCCCTAGGTGGTCTTTATTTACTTGCTCACTTTCTCTATATTGTATCTATCTTGATACCACCGTTTCCCTACATTCTGTCCCTTTAGTTTTCACTTTCCCAAGTTTAAGTAGACCCCCTAGAAGGCGGTGGCTCAGTAGGGAGGTAATTTTACCGACCCTAGAAGGAAACTTCATGAGTCAATCCCAGGTAATCTTATCTAAGGATGAATCACGACAACATGCTGCACTGTCTACATTTATTATTGAAAAAAAAAACATTTGGGTACCCATTGCCACACCAAAACGTGTCAAAAAAACTAAAATCGGGTTGCCTCCTGGTTGAGTGTGAGCGAAAGGCTCAAACAGATAATATCATGAAAATGAAAACCTTTATCGATATTCTATTGACCTCTTTCGATAACTGATTTTAAACCTTGTATCAAAAAGTACCTACGCCAGAAGTGGCAGGCGTCATGGGATGATGCAGTCAATAACAAACTTCATGCCATCAAACCAACCATTGGAGAATGGGCTCCTTCCTACAGAACTATCCGTAGGGAGGAGGTTGTCATTGCAAGAATCAGAATCGGTCATACTTACATTACCCACTCCCACATACTGAAAGGTGAAGATTCACCAGAGTGCGTTTCTTGCAATGAACCATTCACTGTTAAGCACTTTATGACCGAGTGTTCCGATCTGCAACGTACGCGTGATAAATACTAAAATTTACATGACTTGAAGGAACTTTTTGATACTATACAAATCACTTGTATTTTAGATTTCCTGAAGGAAGTAAATCTTTATTTTAAACTATAACTTGTATGCCTTCCCCTAAAAGCATTTTTATCTAATGCAAATACCGCCCCTTATTTATAACATCTTATCATCAACATACACCATTTACATCTCCCGTTGATTGGGAAGCTTCATATTTTCCTGTTATCAACATCTTACCATTTTATATTTAACTAAGTAGGAGTTGGGATGGGAAATTTATTAATTAAAACCAATTTCCCATGATGCAATGTAACACGGTTCGTCTTTGTGTTTTATAGAAGACAGACTTTTAGAAGATGATAAGGAAGGAAAGAATGGCATTTTCAAAGGACTTTCTCATTGCTTTATTTGGAACGGAACTATTGATTAGAAGGTGATAAGTGTTACGTGCTTAGTCTCGAATAAGCAGCAACACAGAAAGAGTGAAAACTAACAAGCTTGTATAACTTTAACAATGATTTATTTAGTACAATTATTTTCATGAAATAAATAAACTTACAGTTTTAGAGAATCAAATCCAACATTAATCCAATATAGAATGCACAAAAATAATCCACTAATGGAATTGTAAGAGTCCTGATAAATAAATGTTCTAATAGTTCCAGGTTCGAATCTTGACGATGTAATCCAAAATGGCTGACAATGTCACGTGATGCAGATCTTGTTTAATTTATCATCCACATGAATTATGAGCACGTGTTTTCTCCTCCAAATAAATAATAAATCCTCTTTCTTCAATGAATTGACACAAAGTCCAGAATAATTATAACACTCAAACATGAAATACACAACTTAACTTTAAAATAAGCCCAAATTCTACTGATTTGTTCTATCCCAAACAAGTCTATATAACTGTTTTTTAAGTAAACAAGTGATCACGTCATTTTCTAGAAATTGATAGAAGTTCATGGAAGGTCACAGAAAGAGACTGCCTTCACTAAAAATCACCTACTCTAGATATTTACTACCCCTAAGAACTAAAAATAAAAATGTTGTCCTTAAAATTGACCAATAGTTTTAGAGGCTTGTTGACAATGTCTAAAGCAAGGTCAGGAATTAGATCCACTGTACGCCAAGGTCAAAACTTGTTTACAATTAAAGGATGGTCAGCCTGTTTACAACTAAGAGTCTAGGTCAAACTGAATTTTCTAGAAAAAATCTCCCAATTAATGAATAAATATTAAACCCTAAATGACAAATTTGGATTTAACAATAAAAAATAAAACAAATTAAATCCAATAGCCGTAACACCTTCCCCCATAAAATAAAAAGAAAGGTTTATATGATAAAGAGCGTCTACAATTATAGTATCAAGAAATAGCCTCAAATTTTTAACTTGTCCATGTCCCACAAAATGTCCTAAGAAAGCTACTCTAGCAAGGCAGAACTCACTTTTAAATAAATTAACAGTCAGATACGCATTAGTGAGTCTGTCAAAGAATTTTCTAATTGTTGCTAGATGTTCTTTCCAGGTGTCGTTGTAGATGATGACGTCACAAATCTCTAGACCAGAGATGAACATTTTTATGAGACGTTGAAATGGACTTTCTTTATATTGGTAGAGTCCTTTTGGAGTCGGAATGCTGAGTTTTCCTTTGCTCTTTCCGTAGTGGAATCTGCCAAAATCCTTTCAGAAGGTCAGAATATGGTGACGTACTTGGCATTCCCAATTTTATCAATAGAATAGTCAATTCTTGTTAATGGGAATGAATCTGTTTTTGTCACTCTGTTCACCTTCCTTTAATCAGTGCACATACGGAAAGTTTTATCTGGTTTAGGAACAAGTATGCATAGTGAACTCCAATCACTTTTACTGGGCTTGATAAAATCATTCCTCAGCAAATACTGAATTTCCTTTTCCAAGTATTCCTGTTTGAGTGGACTCATCCTGCATGGAATTCTCAATCTCAACGTCATGAAAATTTTGTTTGTCCTTGTAAGAATATCTGGATATAAGGGCTCATATAATAATAACTTTCAGTTCATTTCTTTCTTGCACTTGCAACTGTGAAAGTTTCTGGTCTGGATTTTTTCTTAATTTCTGAATTCCATCAATTTGTCGCTCCAATGTCAGTAGAATCCGATGACATTTCTTCACCGAGTAGGACAGATACAACTAAATTAACTACATATTTAACATGGCTATTTCTTTCAATACACTGGTACTCCTATAATTAATTTAGATCCCAGGAGCACTAATACTATAATTTAACTAATTCATTTTCTTCTTAACTTTGTAAGGACCATAATATCTAATTTGAAGAAAAGTAAGAAGAATGAACAAGAGTAACACAACTCCATTATCAAACTCAAAGGTTCTCTCCCTTTCAGTTGTTTCAAACCATAGTTTCATTTTTAACTTTAATTGATTACATGACTTGGTCTTAGGTAAGGGATCTACACAATCTGCCATAATTCTACCAAATGATTCGTCAAAGGCAGGAATAGGTTGCAGATGAGCCTTAGGTATCTTCTGATTGGGTTTTCCTACCATTTGTCAAGTATGACAAGACCTACAGTATTTGCAACATCACTTTTGATTTTTGGCCAATAGAAGTGAGTCAAGATCTTGTGATACATTTATTAATCCCTAAATGACCAACCAAAGGAGTTTCATGGGTCAGATTAAGTATTTCCTGTCTGTAAGGTTTTGGAACTACTATTTGATAGTTCACTGACCACTCATCACCAACAGGTACCTCGGAAGGTCTCCATTTTCTCATAAGAATTCCATTTTTAATGAAATAACTGACAGGAGCTTCAGTGACTTCAGTCTTATTTATGACCATTTGAAACAAACAGGAGATCTCAGGATCTTTTTCCTGTTCGACGACAAGTGACTGTCGTTTATCACCCTGATTAAGAGAATGAGTTATTAAAAGAGGACCACTATGATCAATACCTTCTGATTGATCTAAACCAAGAGTAAAAGTGATCTCATCAAAAACCTGACCTATACAAGCGCCAGTTGAAGGAATGCTGTCTTCTATAACACCATTCTCAAGATCATCACCCTGATTAGAATAAAGAGAATGAGTTGTCAAAAGAGGATCACTATGATCAATACCTTCTGATTGATCCAAACCAAGAGTAAAAGTGACCTCATCAAAAGCCTGACCTATACTAGTGTCAGATTAGGGAATACTGCCCTTTTCAACTTCATTCTCAAGAGCTTTCCTTACCATAGCTCTAGTAACTGTACAAGCTTGAAATATATCAGGGATTTCTTTTTCAAATGGATCAACTTTCTGATCCAAATTAGGCTTGTCAGTCACAAGTGGATTAACCACAACCTTGTCTCCAGCTAAGTCGTTGCCTAGCAATAAATCTATTCCCTCAACAGGTAAAACCGAAACCGTTCCGATTGTCACAAGTCCTGATACTAAGTCTGATGACAAATTTACACAATGGAGAGGAACATTAACAACGCCGCACTCTACTCCCTGAATAAGAACTATTTCATTAGAAGAAGACTTCTCAGAAAAAGGCAAAGTATCTGATAATAAAAGACTCTGAGAGGCTCCTGTGTCCCTTAAAATTTTAATAGGGGTGGGATTGGCTGAATCACCCAAGAGTGATATAGAACCCTTCGATATGAATGGTTCATAATTCTCCATAATAAAATCAGACCGGGATTTATTAGACCCAACAATTGTATTGCTTTCAATATTTCAATACATGACTGTGACCTTTACCTCTTGGAAATAAGAGCATTTGGAACAGGTCTATCTTGATTCTGATTCCTATTTTTCAATTTGTAGCAATCAGAAATAACGTGTCCTTTTTTCTTGCAAATGTTACACGTCGGAAGAGACAAGGATCTAGAATCAAGCTTCTCTGAAGTCTGATTTTTGAAAGTTGTGTTAGTTTGAGTTTTAGAAGGGCTTGAATTAGGCGGAAATACTTTTCTGCCATTAAATTGAGTAGAAATCTTGTTAACAAAAGGAACTTTATGTGTCAAAGAATATTCGTCAGCAGCTCGAGCAGCATTTTCCAAGGTTTCAATCTTATTCTCATCGAGATAAGTCCTAACATCACTATGCACACAGTTTTTGAACTCTTCAATTAATATAATTTGCCTGAGATTTTGATAATCTTGTTTGACTTTCTTGGCTAAACACCATCTATCAAACATCTATTCCTTTTCTCTAGCAAATTCGACATAAGTTTGTCCAGCTTCTTTTCTGGAATTTCTAAATTTTTGCCTATAAGCTTCAGGAACTAACTCATAACCCCGTAAAATGTATTCTTTAACCACATCATAATCACCACTTTGCTGAACGGACAGTGAACAGTAAATATCACTAGCCCTACCAGTAAGTACACATTGTAATAACATGGTCCAATATTCTCTTGGCCACTTTAAATTTTCAGCAACTTTGTCAAAACGAATGAAGTATTTGTCTACTTCTTCTCTGAAAGGGGGCACTAATTTAATATTCCTTGTTATATCAAAATTTTGATTTGAATTATGATGGAGTTTTTCACTTGCCAGCTCTAATTCTTTCATTTTAATTTCTTTCTCAATTCGCATCTGCTCTTTTTGTAATTCAAATCGTCTTTCTCTCTCCTCTCTCTCTTTTTGTAATTCAATTTACCTTTCTTTCTCCTTTCTCTCTCTATCAATCCGCATTTGCTCTTTTTGTAATTCAATTTGTTTCTTTCTCCTCTTTCTCTCTATCAATCCGCATCTGCTCTTTTTGTAATTCCAGTTTTTTTTTAACTCTAATTCACTCTCTCTTTGAAATTCCAGCTTCTTCAACTCTAATTCCATCTTGAATTTTAATTCTAATTCCTTTAGTTTAATGTCAGAGTCTGATGTAGACTTACTGACTGGAATCAAAGCACTTTGTTCCAAAAGATCCTGTTCTACCAAATACTTTACCAAAATCTTTTTGATATCTTGTTTCGTTAAAGAAGCCTTCACTTCAAAAAGATCGTATTTTTTGGCAAGTTGAACTAACTCATCTTTTTTGAAAAGATCTAATTGCTCCTGGGTAGGATTAGAAAGAAATATTTCTACCTCAGATGTCATTTTGATACAAGCGTGTTAGTCTCACTAAAAATTTAAATTTTTCAAAAACATGGGGAAATTCAAATTTAAATTCAAATTTATTTAAATCCCAAGACGAGATCCCAATTCTGTGTTACGTGGTTAGACTCGAATAAGCAGCAACACAGAAAGAGTGAAAACTAACAAGCTTGTATAACTTTAACAATGATTTATTTAGTACAATTATTTTCATGAAATAAATAAACTTACAGTTTTAGAGAATCAAATCCAACATTAATCCAATATAGAATGCACAAAAATAATCCACTAATGGAATTGTAAGAGTCATGATAAATAAATGTTCTAATAGTTCCAGGTTCGAATCTTGACGATGTAATCCAAAATGGCTGACAATGTCACGTGATGCAGATCTTGTTTAATTTATCATCCACATGAATTATGAGCACATGTTTTCTCCTCCAAATAAATAATAAATCCTCTTTCTTCAATGAATTGACACAAAGTCCAGAATAATTATAACACTCAAACATGAAATACACAACTTAACTTTAAAATAAGCCCAAATTCTACTGATTTGTTCTATCCCAAACAAGTCTATATAACTGTTTTTTAAGTAAACAAGTGATCACGTCATTTTCTAGAAATTGATAGAAGTTCATGGAAGGTCACAGAAAGAGACTGCCTTCACTAAAAATCACCTACTCTAGATATTTACTACCCCTAAGAACTAAAAATAAAAATGTTGTCCTTGAAATTGACCAATAGTTTTAGAGGCTTGTTGACAATGTCTAAAGCAAGGTCAGGAATTAGATCCACTGTAAGCCAAGGTCAAAACTTGTTTACAATTAAAGGATGGTCAGCCTGTTTACAACTAAGAGTCTAGGTCAAACTGAATTTTCTAGAAAAAATCTCCCAATTAATGAATAAATATTAAACCCTAAATGACAAATTTGGATTTAACAATAAAAAATAAAATAAATTAAATCCAATAGCCGTAACAATAAGCAATCCATAATCAAGGCAAACCACAATTGAGTACAACGTGATTTAACAAATGAATTATAAGTTAATTCAAACAATCGATTATAAGTTGATTCAAACAATCTATTATAAGGCGATTGAAATAATCATTTTAACATGATTGAAACATGTCATTTTAAGGTGACTGAAACAATTCATTTTATGGTAATTGAAACATATCATTTTAAGGTGATTGAAACATGTCATTTTAAGGTGATTGACACAACTGATTATAAGGCGATTAATACAATTGACTTTTGTATAATTTCTGCATTTTAGAATATAATACGAATAGTTAAACCTCGATCACTTTCATGATAGCCAAAAGTATAAAATGTAATAGCTGCAATTAATGCAACAATCAATTTAAAGAAATGTATTTTGCTCATTTTAAAATAGAATATTGATTTAGAATATGTTACTAGATATTATTATTTCTTACTTAAAGAATACTTTTTTTCAACATTAAATCTAAACATGAAGTTGGTAGCGAATTCGTCTTTTACAATAAAAATTAGCATACATATAATTAAATATGAATTCTTTAAAACAATTAAACTTTCCATTACATTATAAAATAAAATAGAAGAATTCAGTAAGCAATGTTGCAATCATGAACTTTACCATTAAAATCTCAAACATTATAAATGCCTATTTATAAAAGAAGTTTACGACATATACAGTTCTTACCTGTAATGAAAAAGACAAGCTTCTGGATGCGAGGAATTGACCCGGGCGATTTGCGCACTTATTTATATGTATCTGGCGCATGGCAAAACCAAATATGGCCATCCCTCGGTACATCCAGTTAGAAGATGCTTTACTCTTCATTACATAAGAACCATTTTTTTTTACGTCATTTGACAGAAAATTAGACCCAAGCTCTTTGTCACTGCCTTGGAAATCTGCCAATGTATAATCTTGAAAGCTTACAGCTTGCAGAATTATATTTCTTGCTGAGCAGACTTTATATTTCTTGCTAAATTAGCGAAAAGAGCATGCAATGTACAATGCCTTTAATTTCATTATACACTTATTCCACACAACTATGTACATTGCCCTTTCGCTTGCAACAGCATTTATTTTCATTCCATTAATATATATATATATATATATATATATATATATATATATATATATATATATATATATATATATATATATATATATATATATATATATATATATATTTGTGCTTTAGAAATAAATGAAATTAATCTTAATATATTATAGAAAATTACTTTAATATAAATTAAATGACATATGAATGAAACATTAATTTAATGTCAATCTTATTACTTTTACTAAAAAGTCTGTCGTAATAGAAACATATTATTTTAAGGTGATTGAAACAAATCATTTTAAGGTGATTCAACCATATCAGTTTAAGGTGACTGAAATATATCATTTTAAGGTGATTGAATCATGTCATTTTAAGGTGATTGAAACATATCATTTTAAGGCCATTGACACAATTGATTTTAAGGTGATTGACACAATTGATTATAAGGCGATTGAAACAATTCATTTTAAGGCGATTAAAACAATTCATATTAAGATATTTGAAACAACTCATTTTAAGGTGATTGAAACAAATGGTTATAAGGTGATTGAAACAATTGATTTTAAGGTGACTGAAACAATTGGTTTTAAGGTGATTGAAAACAATTGAGTTTAAGGTGATTGAAACAATTGATTTTAAGGTGATTGAAACAATTGGTTTTAAGGTGATTGATACAATTGGTTTTAACGTGATTGAAACAATTGATTTTAAGGTGATTAAAACAATTCATTTTAAGGCGATTGAAACATATCATTTTAAGGTGATTGAAACATATCATTTTAAGGTGATTGAAACATCATTTTAGGTGTTTGAAACATCATTTTAGGTGTTTGAAACAATTGATTAAAAGGCGATTGACACAACTGATTTTAAGGTGATTGAAATAATTGATTTTAAGGTAATTGAAACAATTGATTTAAGGTTATGTAAACAATTTATTATAAGTTTATTTAAACAATGGATTATAAGGCGATTTAAACAACTGATTAAAAGGTGATTTAAACAATTAATTATAAGGCGTTAAAACAATTTATTATAATGTAATTTAAACAATATAAGGTTCTCTGAACAACTGATTATAAAGTGATTCCATCAGCTGATAATAAAGTAACTTACACAATTGATTATAAGGCAATTTAATAATTGATTATAAAGTGATCTAAGCATTTGATTGTAATATGATTTAAACAATGAATTATTGGATGATATAACTAATTGATTAAAATGTGATATAAATAATTCATTATAAAAGTGATTCAACAGCTGATTATAATGAGATCTAAGCAACTGATTATTAGGTGGCATAATAATGTGATTGGAACAATTGATTATAAAGTTATTTAAACAGATGATTATATGTTGATTTAGTCATTTGATTATAAGGTGAATAACTATTGATTATACGATGATTTAACAGTTAAATATAGGGTAATATATACGACTGAATATAGTATGATTTAAACATTTGATTATAAGGTGAATAACTATTGATTATACGATGATTTAACAGTTAAATATAGGGTAATATATACGACTGAATATAGGATGATTCAAACATTTGAGTATATTGTATTATTAATAAGATGATTTAAAGAATTGATTATAAGGTTATTTAATAAGGTGAATTAAACAACTGACTTTAAGGTTAATTAATAATGTGATTTAGACAATTGATTATAAGATTATTTAAACCACTGAGTATAATGTGATTTAAATTGGTGAATTGAACATTTGTTTATAAGGTGTTTGAACAATTGATTATAAATCGATTTAATGAATTGATTATTAGGTAACTAAAATTGTCATAGTACATTGAATTATAACACCTTAATTCTGTGTGAATGTAAGAATGTCATCTGATCAGAAATGTGACTTTGATAGTCTTGGATGTAGTCGTCCTGAGCATACTCTGGCATTTGTCTAGTCCAATTACAAATTAAATATCAATATATCCTAAAGACATACGTACTTGATTTCAGGTTAATTACGTACTTGATTTCAGGTTAATTACGTACTTGATTTCAGGTTAATTACGTACTTGATTTCAGGTTAATTACGTACTTGATTTCAGGTTAATTACGTACTTGATTTCAGGTTAATTACGTACCAGAGTTCCGTAATAATACTGCCATTAGAATAATGCACGGACCTTCTAGGGCACTCTCCCAACTGTAGGCTGGAGTTGAATCGGCGACTATAATCAAAGGCAGAGAGGTCCAATTTGTCACCATAGGACCTGTCATTTTGGAAACAATAAAAAAAAAAGAATTAGATAGTACTTGCACCCACCCATATACATACATACACCCCACCCACCCACATACATACATACATCCACACACATACATACATACACCCACAACCACTCACACATACAATACACACCCCCACACCCACATAAATACACACACCCACACCCACACATCCACACACACACACACACACACACATCCCCACCCACATATATATCCACACCCACAACCACACACACATACATATCCACACCCACATACATATTCACACACACCCACATACATATCCACACCTCCACATACATACATGATATCCACACACCCCACTCATACATATCCACACCCACACACACATACATATCCACACCCACACACATATTCACACCCACACCCACATCCACACCTCCACATCCATACATATCCATACATACATACATACATACATACATACATACATACATACATACATACATACATACATACATACATACATACATACATACATACATACATACATACATACATACATACATACAATTTCTACTTACACATGTTTGGACGTATTTCTGGTCTGTAATATTTCATATGGACTCTAAAATTAAGACGTGTTCATGCCTAATGGTGTTAAGTCTATGCTCATGAAAAAGTCATTGGGATACAAGAACTAAAGTGCCACAAAACTGATTAAGTTCATTTGAAGGAGTAGTCTCCTTGAACGTCTTACAAACTTTAAATATAGAAAAGAACCACTACAATGGCCAAGTGATTTGAGCATCCGACTCGGATGCAGGAAGTCGCATGTTGGAACCTAAACCGAGCCGTACCAAATAAAAATGGTGTTAAGAGCAGTGTCGCTCGACACTTAGCATTAAGAGGTTAGTATTAGGACTGGTCGGCCTCGTGTCAGGATAATATGACTGGATGGGACATCATGTTATGCTCCACGTCTGCGGCATGATGCCACAGGTAGACATTTCTATAAACTGCCACTCAACAACACATCATATCGATATGACTGAATTCTTTTGAACGCCACACACACACACACACAATTACCAAAAGAAAGCGGTTATCCCTCCAGACTATGGCATTGTGAATTCTTAAAGGCATTACAAAACGATATAAAATTATATTTTCAAAAGTAGTTATAGAGATAGAGAAGATAGATTGAATTTAACAAGAAATCTGACCATGCCAAACTGCAATAAATGGCATGATTCTGTAATGATTGCGAGTCCGTTTTGTTTAGAAGGGGTACAGGTAAGTGTTTTAAGCAAACCTCAAGTTCATAGCAGGGAACTTCAGAATTTCTCTTCTATCAAGACACTACACACTGTTTGCACATATTTTATAAACCCCATAATGCAATATGTCGCTAATAAAACATTCTTTCTAGGTCCGTATTTATTCTACATATGTCCAGGTAAAAAGACAGTTTAAAAAGATAATGAAAAACAAAACACTACAATAAACATGGACTTATGTTTTTGAAATTATGACAGTAACCCTGCAAAATATCAGAGATGAGACAGCTATATCGTCAGGGATTGCTTTGCAGCATGTCATGAACGACAGAAAAAGAGGACCAGGGCTAGTATGTTCAGTACACGTCATAAGCATTGCTTAAAAATTAAAAACTAAATTTTAACAAAAGTGTTCACGAGAAAAAACGACGACAGAACGGCATGGCCAGAGCCAGCATGTCAAGATCGAAAGAGGCAAATGGCCAGGGTTGACATGTACAGATAAAAAAAAAAAAATGGCCAGGTTTGGCATGTCAAGCTCGAAATAACAAAATGACCAGTGTTGGCATGTCAAGTCCACATAAACATTGCTAACACACGTGAACCGAAACGTTTTGCTTTAACACTGTTACGACAAAAATGACTGCACGAGTGCAGACACTGATATGTATCGCTTGCCATGAACTTGGGTGATAAATATAGACTTGAAAGTTTGCTGCTACTCATGTTTGAAGGAAAATGTTTAACCGTTTTCAAAAGAATTTATTATTTGAAATTTGATATTTATAATTGAACATTAATATTAACATATTTTATTCGGGTTTATTTAGAAAGCATGTTAATATGATTGCAAACTGTCTTATCTTGGGAAGCAAGGAAAGTCTTTCGATAGTTTGTTTCGTAAAGGAATGGATAAAAACCGAATACACATCCTATGACATACTAGGTTTGTTTTTCAATTACTTATGATGACACAACAAAATATCTAGACATTGTATCTCAATTTGCTGTTTAGGTGTCTAAAAATATTTCCTGTATATGAAATGCTGTTTTTTTCGTCCAACCAACAAATAACAGTAATTGATGTGGAACAAGCAGACTCGTTTCAAGTAATATCTTTGCCAGCTTATCTACAATATTCAAACTGTTCTCAGCAAAATTGACGTTTGACTGGTTAAATTTCATTAGTATTTGCTCCGTACTGCTCATTTCAGGAAAACATATTGACGTACTTTTTGGAAGATTGCAAATGTCATTCAAACTCTACCTTTTTATTAGTTTTTCTATAGTTACTACTCGTTTTTTTTTTCTTGTTGCTCTGCCAACCTAAAGTACAAACCACGTTTCTCCCAAAACTGTTAAACACGAGCTGGGAAGAATCAACGTACATTCTTGCTACTCAGTGGGGGTTGGAGAGATTCGAACGAAAGATAGTCGATGACATAAATAAATGCATTATTGCTATTATTATTATTATTATTATTATTATTATTATTATTATTATTATTATTATTATTATTATTATTATTATTGCAGTAACCATTATTAAATAATATAGTGGATATAATAAATTGTCATATAATATAATATGATTGCATATATTAATTGAAAATGACATTTGAATAATAATAATAATAATAATGATAATAATAATAATAATAATAATAATTGCGGTGGGGATGGGTGAGAGTTTGTTTCGAACCAGATTTTAGTTTTTTCAATTTCCAAGATTGATAACTGTTGTGACTGTTCTGGTGTTTGTTTTAGCATAAAAACTTCAGGTATTTAGGTTTTCCATATTCTTTGTTCTCCAAACTAAAATAGCTCATGCTAGACCAAACAAATAATGCTTTGTTCTGCGCCAATGTTATCGCAAAACATAAACCGTAATCTATTTGCATCCAGCTATCAAACATTGCAACTGTCCCTCAATAAAATTTGACCCCCACCCACATTGAAGTGATAATGTGCATCTGGCTTAACATTATTTTGCAATCTTGTGTTCAACGTGTATCTAGAAGAGAAAGAAAATGACTGAAGAATAATGAAAAAAATCCGGGTACAGAAAATTGTATTGAAGTATGTATTGCTAGAACAGCAAACCGCAATATGCCATCATACCGGTATATCGTAATATGCCAATATACCGATATATCGTAATATGCCAATATACCAGTATATCGTAATATGCCAATATACCGATATATTGTAATATGCCATCATACCTGTATATCGTAATATGCCAATATACCGATATATCGTAATATGCCATCATACCGGTATATCGTAATATGCCATCATACCGGTATATCGTAATATGCCATCATACCGGTATATCGTAATATGCCAATATAACGATATATCGTTATATGCCAATATAGATGTATATTGTTGGACCACTATTTATTTTTGTAATAAGATAACCAGGTGGAATTTCCGGATACACAACATAATATTTTTGACAATGAAAAACAATATACAATGTTTAATAATGAATGACTTGAATGAGCAACTAAAATATGAATAAAACTGATACAACATTGCAACTGAGTTGGCGTAAAGTTCCGCCTTTTAATATCCTCCATTCACGCATTTTCCCTGTTTAGTTCTCTTTATCTTTTGTGGAAGCTTTTTTTCGTATAAAATTGTGAGATCATGATGTAACGAATGTTCAGTTAACAGGTTAAACAGCTATAGGAAATAGAGAAAGAGAAGATAGCGTAAAATGCTTAGTGCCAGATTTTGGAATATCAAACTCATCATTTGGAGCACCTTTAATTATTTTTTCTCTTCATATCTTTATTAATTTTGTATTATGCACACGTACTTAAATTTGTAGGCGTAAAGTTAATTAAATAGAAGTCGAAATGATGACTAAATTAATGTCGGTATAGCGGTGTTTCCATTACGCCAATGCAACTTTCCACACGCCAGGATCAAAACCAACAACTCACGAGAAAATATTTGTATAGCAAACTAAATCTCAACAAATACCACGATACATCTTATTGCAAAATCATTTTGATCCTGAAGTATGTGTAATTACTTTCTTGAAATATGATCTAACTGAAATTCAAATATCACTGAACAGATGGACGTACAGTATTGGTCTTATTGCAGGTAAACGTCTACAAGCACATTTCATACATGATTTCCTACAATAATAGCAGGAAATCATTAACATTTATGCTTCAGCGCTAAGGCAGCTTTTGGTTAAAATTAAATATTTTTAAAAAAACCTTCAAAATATGTATTGAAGGGAATCCACATGTTTCCAACCTTCCATACATTATTAAGGTCTTTCTCACTCTCTCTCTCTCTCTCTCTCTCTCTCTCTCTCTCTCTCTCTCTCTCTCTCTCTCTCTCTCTCATATATCATTGTTCCTCAAAGACCGACCATTTAATAATCGTTTAGTTCTGTTGCGGCGAGGCGGCAGTGGTGTTAAAATGTTTCTGAAACATATGGACACCAAAGAAAGGAACGATTGAACAAAATACTCTTTTGCTGGTTTGTATAAAAAGTAATTATATCCACAACACGAGTTGCGAGAAATGTTCTTCAAATAAGTGGAAAAATATAAAAAATATTTAGCATATTTGCAAACACCAACAACACTATTCCAAGGCTTGAAATCTTGTTCTTAAACATTTTAGAGGTAGTAGTTTGACATTAAGCAGGCCCTCACATACACTGATAGGAAAGCACCCACATACGCCTACAGGTAGGCACACAGAGACACTGACAGGCAGGCTCTTACATACACACTGACAGGCAGGAAACCACAGACGCGGACAGGTAGGCACTGGCATACATTGATCGGCAGGCACTCTCATACACTGACCCGCAGGCACCCACAAACGCTGACAGGCAGCCATTCACATACACTGGCAGGCATGTACTCACAGACACTGACTATTTTATCTCCCTAAAAGTCTATCATTCGTGCTTTATGATATTGGCAAACTCAGTTCTTAATGTTTTGTCCTTAAATTCATTGGGGCTGGAATTTATTTATTAAAAAATCAATTTCAGTCATTTTTTTGAAAATACAATGTGCTCTTCAAAACGAACATTCTTGAAAATAGAGACTGGTAATTAAACTGAAATTTAAAGTAAGAATATATTCTTGGATTGTATTTGTGTGATTCAGCAAGGAAGATTGTTGATTGTTATGATTATGTGATTACTCCAAACTCGATTTCGACCAACCAGATGTTGTCTACATTCACTGCTTTATAAATAGATTACAATAGCAATTCACTGTGTGAACTAATTTCTTAATGTAATTTGCGAAGAGTTTTCTTGTGCAATGTAATTTCATGCTTATAAAAATTATAAAAATTATTTGCTGTCACAATCCGTTTGGCATTACAGTCTAAAAGAAATAACATTCTTGAAAAGATCCGTGATCTGCGGCAACTCTAACATTGCACGACCAGATGAAAACCCACACAAATGTGGACAGTCATCGTCCCTTAACTTCGCACTGGTCTAACTCATTTGCTTTTATGACAACCCATTCATAGATAATATTTCGCCAGATCAAAGTGATGCCTACATTAACGAAAAGTGTCACAGTAAATGCAAACACCATTTTTAAAAATCGAGGCTTGCAACAAACCATTAACCCAAACACCAAGAAAACAAAAGAAAAATAAAAACAACAACAAAAAAACACACCACCACAAACCAACAAAATGGAAATTTGAATGCTTGAACCAACAGATCTCGCACTTATATTATTACTTATCATTGTCTGTTTTCTCCGAAAATCAAATCAATGAGGGCAACAGGTGGCTGAGTGGTTTAAAGCATTTACCTTACCGATCACTAACATCTCAGGTATGTCTGCGTCGGTTAGCGTCTCAGGTTTGGTTAGTTGTTGTTGTTGGTTTTAACGCCATTTTTCAGCACATGATAGGCTATACATAGCGGCCAGAATTACTGGTGGAATACGAGACCTGGAAAACCCCAGAAAGAACAACCAACCCAAGAGAAGCTACTGGCAAGCGTTCGCAAATACCCACATCGGCCGAACCGGAGACTCGAACCCACGCAGATAGAAGTGCGCTTTAAAAAACATGGCCACTCGGGGCCCGCGGTTTGGTTTGGTCAGTATGTGTGAGTGAGAAAGTTTGTCAGGCCCGAATCAGGCAGGGGTGCTATCATAATTATTTTCATTGAGGGGATGGGCTTCAAACATGTAGTGGTCAGCTACAAAGTTTTAACGATATAGTCAAAATATGTTAAGAGTTGAAAGGAGGGGGGAAAGTGCAACCTCCCTGCCACTATGCGTGGGCGCTTATGGAATCTGGGGCGTCTGGGGTTTCATGACCCTTTCAGGCTAAGAAAGAAAACATACACTCACAAACGTACAGTCAATTGAAATTTGATCATCATTTTGTCTTGCGTACGTTTATTGGGTATTATGCACACTTTGAGTAACTAGGTACATAAACGTTTACTTAGGTGAATTTTGGAAACTCACCCCACCCCATACACAGCCCTTGATCGTATCTGATTTTGCTTCCCACAGTTATGTGGTTCTTACCTGCTGTTTTATTTACTGGGTTCTATCTCGACCAGCTATAACGGCCGTTCTGTATAGTCTATTATGCGCTGAGAAATGGCGTTACATCCAAAACAACTATAACAATAGCAACAGCAAGAACAAAATCTATATATAAATTGACCGCTCCAGTGGCAGAAGTGGTTACAGCTTCTGTCTTGGATGCTGGGGGTTGCCGATTCGAACCCAGACCGGGGCATACCAAAGACTTATAAAAATGGTACTAGCAGATGCCTCGCTTGCTGCACTTCATAAAGAGATTAGTGTTAGGAGTGGTCAGCTTGGTGTCATGATAACCTGACTGTGTGGTATACGATAACATGTGTATGTGACGTGATGCCCAAGTGTTAGACATCACTATCAATTGTCACACTGAAGACATCGTAGCGATATACTTCAAATTGATAAAGCTATTTTAAAAATCTTAAACAAACACGCGCACATATACACACCGACAATGAGAGACAAGGAATAATATACACACTATAAATATAGATCTCTCTCTCTCTCTCTCTCTCTCTCTCTCTCTCTCTCTCTCTCTCTCTCTCTCTCTCTCTCTCTCTCTCTATATATATATATATATATATATATATATATATATATGAATTTATCGATATTGTTGCAAATGAAGCTGTGTGGCCAACTGATCTGTGCAGAGAGTGGCATGGATAGCAGGTTGGACAGTTGGTCAAGCATCACCCATCATATAGTTTCATGCAGTCAGACAATGCACGGTGCTCCTCTTCTCTTTTGACTTTCAGATGTGCCATCATCGGGTGTCCTTCTCGTTACAGCATATGCATGTCTTGTTGTCTTATTGTCTGTCCCCATCAGAGGCGTCACTAAGGGGTGTGGGGGAAGCAAACCGCACCGGGTGACACCAACGGAAAGGGTGAAACCAAAATGACATTACCAAGGAATCTATATTGTCTATTACAGAATGGAGTCCACGGGGGTGGCACCATAAGTTACCGCACTTGGTGTCACCAATCCTAGTGAAGTCACTGGCCGCCAATTACTGCGTACCAACAATTTTCATAAGTTAACATTTCTCTGACGTCATTCCATCCATATAAAATTCTCATGCAGCTATCATATGTATATATACCAACTATTTTGATTGCTATTTCAGAATATATAGTTTAAAAATATTGTTTGAAACGACTTCATAATAATGCACTGGTGCTCTGATGGCAAGGTTTTTCCTACCATGAACAGGAAACGTCAGAGACAAATCAGCTTTAGAATCAGTACGAAGGTTGTAATAATGTAGGTTTATGAAAGTGTATATACCATGATGCCAGCTATGAAAAGTATGTTTTTTTCAAAACAGAAAAGCTGCAAAAAACGAAAATTGATGACTGATGTCGTACACAGATTCACACAGTCGTTTTTTAAATAACACTTCGATAGTTTCTCTCCCACTGATGTACTTACCATTTCTGCTATGAAGAAAAAAAATATATATATATATAGGTAAGTGATATTGCAGACTGATAGGCCATCATATCGTCTGCCTGGATCATGACCACTTGCTCGTGCTTAGCACGCGCTGACCCATAACAGATGCTGTATCTTCTCCCCAGTTGGGCATAACTATAGATCTGAGTTTGATAGGCTGAATGCCAAATCCAAGGGCGGCATCTCTTTCTCCAGCAGTAGCAGTGGAATCATTAGTGTGGAATGATTTACGATTAATACACGTTGAGTTAGGTCACCGAATAAGGTGTACGAAACCCAGACTGAAGCAATCTAGACTGCTTGGAGAGCAAAACTTACCGTTAGGAAATATTTTATAGACCAGTCGGATGTTAATTATTTTCGAATTTCCGTCCGCAGCTTTTAAGTTTATTGCTGAAAGGAAATTCTTATTGGTAAGAAATTAGGAAGAGGGGGAACCTTGCATTTTCATTATTATAGAAATGTAAAAAACAGGTTAGATTATTTACTAGTAGTTTGATTTCAGTTCTTTTTTTTCTTTTGACATACTTAAGTATATACTTTAAATTCGTATACGTGCGTGCGTATGTGTGCGTGTTTGTGAGAGCGACACACTTTTCGATATCTTTACTCCACATACAACTAAAGATTACTTTGAAGGGAAAGCTGTTGGAGACTAATGACTATTGCAAAAAGCGTTGAGCATATTCATCAGCATATTGTAATAATGTAATAACATTGAATTGAACCTGGCGTTGAACGTATACATCGCCAATCTGTAAGAATGTAATAAAAATTTAATAGAACTGCATATTGCGCTTATACAGCGGCAAGTTGTAAAGAATGCATTAAAACTTATGTGGAACTAAGTGAAACTAAATTTTGCGCGTACTTATCGGCTTGCTTTAAACATGTGATACAATTCAATGAAACTGCATGATAGTCGGCTTGCGTTAATAATGTAATACATTCAGTGGAACTGCGTGTTGAGCGTATTCATCTGCTTGCTTTAAGAATGCAATAACATTCGCTTGAATGGTATGTTGGGCGTATTCAAAAAGAAGCTAAGAATGTAATGAAATGATGTACGTGCTGTGCATATTAATCGGCAAACGGTGAAAATGTAATGAACTCAGTCGAACTGCATGCTGTGCGTATTCATCAGGAAGCTATAAGAATGTAATTCAATGAAACTTCGTAATAATGAAGGTATTAGGTTCATTATTGTATGGGGGCCCCGAGCGGCCGAGTGGTCCAAACAGCTCACCATTACGGATCACTGCTATCTCACCCCTGTCTGTGTGGGTTAGAGTCTCTTGCTCTGCAAATGTGTGTACGTGAGAAAGCTTCCCAGTAGTTTCTCGTGGGTCGGTAGTTCTTTTCTGGGTTTACCCTGGTTCTTCCTCCACCATATATACTGTCCGCCTTGTATATATCGTGCGCTGAAAATGGCGTTAAACCCTACAACAACAATGTCAATCAGTATCGTATGCACACATACCAAGGATTGTACACATATCTGTAAGCACACACATACCAAAGATTGTACACATATCTGTAAGTACACACATACCAAAGACTGTACACATATCTATAAGTACACACATACCAAAGACTGTACACATATCTGTAAGTACACACATACCAAAGACTGTACACATATCTGTAAGTACACACATACCAAAGACTGTACACATATCTGTAAACACACACATTCCAAAAACTGTACACATATCTGTAAGCACACAAATACCAAAGATTGTACACATATCTGTAAGCACACACATGCCAAAGACTGTACACATATCTGTAAGTACACACATACCAAGGATTGTACACATCTGTAAGCACACGCATACCAAAGGCTGTACACATATATGTAAGCACACACAAACCAAAGACTGTACACATATCTGTAAGCACACAAATACCAAAGACTGTACACATATCTGTAAGCACACACATACCACGGACTGTACACATATATGTGAGCACACACATACCACGGAACAACGATAACTAAGTATTGATTATTAGCACAGAACAACGACATGCACGTTTTGATCACTTCCGCAGAACTATGATAACCAAGTCCTGATCATAAGCACATTAAAACGGTAATTCAGTCCTGCTCATTTGCACAGAATAACGATAATCAAGTCTTGATCATTTGCAAAGAATAACGATAATCAAGTCTTGATCATTATCATAGAATAATGATAATCAAGTCCTGATCATCAGCATAGAACAATGATAACCAAGTCGTGATAATTAGCACATTAAAACGATAATTCACTCCTGCTCATTTGCATAGAACAACGATAATCACGTCCTGGTCTTTAGCACATAACAACAATAAACAAATGCTGATCACTAGCACAAAAGAACGATAAACACGTTATCATCAATATAAACAGAACATCGACATCCATATCGTTATCAGTAGCACAGACCAATGATAACCAAGTCCTGACCATTAGGACACACAAATAAAATCGAAAGTACGTCCTGGTCATCACCACAGAATAACGATAACCACGTCCTGATCACAGACACAGAAAAACGATAAGCTCGTTCTGATCATTAGAGACAATTATGATAAGCAAGTGCTTAACGATAGCACAGAACAACGATAAATCAATTTCTGATCACTATCACAGAGCAACGATAACCACATCTGTTTATTAGCACATAACATTTGATAAAATCACAACATGTTAACATTTAACTTAAGAGAAATAATGATGATAAAAAGTAAATGAATGAAAAGTTATGAAGATTGGATCTTGTTTATGATGCATAATGGCAGTTAGAGATGTGACTGACATAAGGTCGGAATATCCAACATGTTCCCAGTCAACCTGTAAATCACGTTATGCTCACATCGTTGTCCGCAATAGTACTGATATGCAGTCCATATAAAGTGACATTTGTTAGTGTTTGAGTGCTGTACGGCGATTTGTACATTCGTGATAATGATCGTATACACCGCTAACATAATAACTTAAAATAAGCAATCTAAATCAATTTTTAACAAATGCATCGTGTTGCTGGCAATTTGGTTCAAGTTATTATGATTTACTATTGAAATTAAAAAGATTGATACATTAAAATCACAGTAGGACAATCGAACTGAGTCTTTTTACATCGTCAGATGTCACAGACCTTAAAAGCAAAAGGTGGTCACGGGTTGTGGGCACATAATTAGGGCTTTGTTTGATTGTATAGATCATGCATTGAAAGTTGGCTGATAGTTGCCTTTAGATGCCTTCAAGATCGCGTCGGTTATTTACGAAACAAAGATTTATCGAGACGTTGCGGATGCATGGAACTAAGTTTTCTTTCGCAACTTTTCAGTGAATCCTACAGTCAATTCAACCATAGAAATACACGAGGTAAACCAAATAGATTGTGGTTTGTTTTCTGCAAAGAACTTTGCGGCGAATGTTTGAATTTTCTGTAAATTACAGTACCTGCAGAGATCTGATGATTATTTTGTCTGGCAATCAAAAGTCGAGGTAGTCCGAATCACCAAGGCCATTTGTCAAAACAAAGTTACCTCTCTTAGCTGGTACTGACACAGCAAGTGGTCATTATTACCGGTAAGTATGATAAGGAATCCGTATACAATTATTGCCTTATCTAGTCTCCACATGTGTCCAGTACCTAATTGCCAGAGTGTCCAAATCGAAATAAATCATAAAACGTACTCTAAAAATAGCTATGAACTACATTCGTGACAACTGCGAGCTGAGTCCTATCAGCGGAGAACTTTTTATCAGAATAGAAAGGTTATTTTAATCTGTTATGAAACGTACGTGCCTAAACTAGTCTTGCTATAATAGGTTTGAACGAATTAGATAGATAAAGGCTTCATTTCAGACACCGATGTTTTCAAACAGCAAGAAAGTTCAAAGTAACCGTCTAAAACTCAAGAAACTTTAACGTTTATTGTGAATGTGTTATTTTAAGAAAAACACTTAAAGCCAGTAAATAGTTTTGCATTAGTAAGCCTATTAAAAAATTATGAATCAGACATTTAAGCCCTCATTCCAAATTTAAATATTGGTAGAGATCTTGGACCACACAATCATGTTATTCAAATTTTAATGCCAATACATACATACATACATACATACATACATACATACATACATACATACATACATACATACATACATACATACATACATACATACATACATACTGTTACGTCTATTGGATTTAAATTATTTATTTTTAATTGTCAGATCCAAATTTGTCATTTTGGCTTTAAAATTCATTAATTGGGAAATTATTCTAGAAAAATCTTTATGACCATACTTTATCTGTAAACATGTTTTTGACCTTGGCTTGTTTACCTAATTTCTGACCCTGCTTCAGACAGTGTCAACAAGCTTCTAAAACTATTGGTTAATTTCAAGGACAACTTTTTATTTTTAGTTCTTGTAGGTGAGAAGTGACTGATTTTCTTATCTAAATCTTTCTTTGTGTACGTGTTTAAATGATCGTACGCTCTTTCTATGACCTTCTATGAATTTCCATAAAATCGCGTGATCACTTGTTTACGTAAAAAAAAACCATGTATTTAAATTATTGTTTGGGATATAACAATTCAGAAAATGTTGAGCTTTATTATTATTAAGTTGTGTCTTCTGTTTGAGTTATAATTTTAATTACCTTGTACAGGGAATTGTGTCAATTCGTGTGGAAAAGAATTTATTGTATTTATCTGGAAAAGGACATGTGTTTCATAATTTCATTTGGATGATAATAAAAGCAAGAACTGCATCACGTGACATTGTCAGCCATTTTGGATTACATCGTCAAGATTCGAACCTGGAACTATTAGAACATTTCTTTATCAGGACAATTCCATTAGTGGATTATTTTTGTGAATTCTATATTGGATTAATGTTGGATTTGGTTCTCTAAAACCGTAAGTTTATTTATTTTATGAAAATAATTGTACTTAAAAAATTCATTGTTAAAGTTTTACAAGCTTGTCAGTTTTCACTTCTTTCTGTGTTGCTGCTTATTCGAGCCTAAACACGTAACAATACATACATACATACATACTGCATGCATGCATGCATCCATACATACATACGTGTTTGGAGAGATTAAAATTACGGAGTTGCTATTGCGACCTATTTAACTGTAGTTTTATACTAAAAGCCCGTTAACACAGAAACAATTATGTGTTTACTGCTTTGATGATTGCTTTATTCATTCCTAATCAGCTACGTACCAATACACAGCAAAAGGGATAAAATTATTGTTTAGATACAGCCTAGTTTAGAAGTATAATTACATATAATTCTTATATAAATTCATCAATATACACGAGACAACATCTATGCGGCGTTTAGCTTGATCCATGTAGTTCAGACATTCACCAATTTGTTCGCTTAATTTTGATTTTAATAATAATAATAATAATAATAATAATAATAATAATAATAATAATAATAATTATTATTATTATTATTATTATTATTATTATTACTACTATTATTATTAGTGTTGTTGTTGTTATTTTTATTAATATTAAAATTACGCAATACAGTAGAACAGTAAAGTCCTTTAGCAATTTTCACTGCTAACGTGCCATAGCGAGGACACATCCGTGAAGGTGATGTTCTTGCACGCACAAGAGCAATTTGCTAGTTGGAATCGCTTTTCACAATTATTATTTCAGTTCAGTACCAATGAATGTGGTTCTAGTCTATTTTTAGAACATTTTTTCCTCTCTTGTTTTGGTGGTGATAGAAGAGTTATATTGATGCATTTTTGGTAGGGATTTAAAGGAATTGTTTATTCTTGAGAAGTTGAGAATATGAGCTCAGAGAGTGGTTGTCTGTGTGTATTGTGGCGACAGTGCACATTGAGTATAAGGCCTTGGTGATGATCCGGAAGTGAAATCTGTTTTTTGTTTACATGCTTTTTACAGTGCAGCCGTTCAATACAATGCCGATGAACCCCTGACAATAACTGCACCGTGAAGTCATCTTTGGATGTATTTTAGATTAACATATGCTTTGTATTGATTGTCACAAAGTTGAAATGTCAGTACTGAGAAATATATGTAGCGAACATATAGTAAAATTAATTGTGATGTATATCCAGTTGGGATCGCTGAATCAGAGAAGGCAACTTATGTTCTGGGAAAGAACTCCCCACTACCACCCAGCCTTACTACACAGATATAGAGGCTTTTCATGCTTTATTGTCATAGCACGTTTTGCAACAAAAAACTAAGGTATATAAAAATGGTCAGTTTATGTATATTCAATACAACCATGATAATTCTGTACTAAAACGCAATCTTTTATCTCACCAATTAAAAAATAAGCGGCTTTACAAATGAAAGTAAAACCAGACGAATTTGGAAATATACTCTTAATTATGTTCAATTTTTCAGTTCGTAGATTCTAATATAACAGCCAAGGTCTTTTGCAGTCATAAATCTGTAAAAAAAAAATGATTTAAAATTATCGGAAACCACACCATATGGATTATTTGCGAAATCAATTATCAATCCTGCATGAAATATTCAGTGTTTGCTACTTTTCTCCAATATCGTCCCCGTTATAAATCAGCCACCCACATTTCTGCTAAACCGCTACTTAAGCGACAGTGATGTTCTGTTAATTTTGTATTCAGGTCATACTTTATTTTCTATTAATTTGTTTTTAATGAATTCGAGGTCATGGTCAAACTCTTGCTGCCAACAAATGGTCCGGCGATAAATTTTCAGGAGATTTATTAAGTGTCAGCTTAAATACGCATGATGATTTTTATCGTTAGTGGACACAGGTGTGTTATGCCAGCACAAGGGCTATTTGATCCACAGGTGTGTCCACTTATAACCTCCTGGCGTATAATGCTATGAATGATTTCCTCTCACGATTCTTTTCTTTAGGTGTGGGTAAATACCACCCCTTCCACCATAGTAGAGTAAACATTTTAGGAAGGAAAACTCGTAACGCACCATTGTTTATTTCGCACAGAGGTTATTTGTCCTGCTCCATATTTTATCCGTATATCGCAGTAAAATATACTTGACTGCGTTTTTGTTTAAATTCAACACAAAATTAAGAACGTACGAAACACAACAAATCATCTATTGAGTGCAGATAACGGATCGTATTCTTGGCACGATCTGATATCATTCAATATCTCGATGAAATGGTACAGTGGTGATGCAATATCGATGAATGGTACAGTGGTGATGGGGGGATGGGGACGGAATCTACACCATTAAATGGAGATCAACTAAAAAGACTTGCACTGTTCTAACATTTTTCTTTTTTGACGAAGACAAATCAAAATAAGAATGACATATTTTCATTTCGTTACACGTTCAAAATATACAGCATCAACAACAACGACAACTGATATCTGCACGATTCGGGATTTTGTTTACAAGAAATCGGTTAGCTCATCTTTTCTGTCTAAACCTATAATGCTACATTCTACATTGCTGAGTTTAATTTGCAGGTTTGTGGTTGTGCAGGTCTGTCGAAGTCACAGACCTAGATACAAAATTTTAATTTTCATCTTTGATAATCAAATTGCTGGTTATGTGAAAAAAAATCATGGAACACAAGTTATAAATCTTTCTGTATTTAATGGCGCTTTCATTACTCTACCTCTATTTGATTAAAATCGAGATCTACGTACACGTAAACCGTACAGGTGCCGGTGACGGTTCATGTTCTCTAATATTTTGAACTATTGGTCCTGTTACCTTTCATAATCTACCTGGTAATTACTTGCATTTTGTGTTAGAGACGATATGTTTTGAATTAAGCTTTCTCTTTCATATGAAAGTTATATTTTTATTGATGAATCAAAAGGTCACAAGGCCATGACCTGGTATAGGTGTCAGGCAGACCTCCATTATGTCAGAGATCTCAATTTAATCCGAGTATAATTATGTTTAACACATTGTCTCAGTTTAATCCGAGTATATAATGCTATGTTTAACACATTGTCTCAATTTAATCAGAGTATACAATGCTATGTTTAACACATTGTCTCAATTTAATCCGAGTATATAATGCTATGTTTAACACATTGTCTCAATTTAATCGGAATATTCAATGATATGTTTAGAACATTGTCCCAATTTAATCCGAGTATACTATGTTATGATTAACACATTGACCCATTTTAATCCGAGTATACTTAGTTATCTTTAACACATTGTCTCAATTTAATTGGAGTATACTATGCTATGTTTAACAAATTATCTCAGTTTAATCCGGGTATACTATATTATGTTTAACACATTGTCTTCAAAACTGGATGATGTATGTCTGTTCCGAAATAGCCAACATATGTAGCAAATTTATTTACTGGTTTACACCCTAAATAATCCTTGCAGTCATGTCAACTGTAAAATGAGCCCTTGTCCTTAAATATTTGTATGTATCGTAGACAAGCGTTTTACTAGAAGGCTTTAATCTCGTGCCTAATTGTTCGAGGCTTTATAATGTAACACGTCTTAATTTCATAGCAGCTCATATAATTGTACACACGTAGAGTAAACAAAAAAAAAACAACGTTCATTTAAATGTTGGTCAATGACATTGGGATCAATAGAAAGGAAAAGAAAGAAGAAAAGAAAAGCACACACCGTGTGTTAAAGCAGTGGAAATATTGCGTACCTTGGAGTATGGATGGTGGCTAGACAAGTTGTATACGAAAGAGGTCAACAACTTTCAAGTGTGGCGTTAAGTGTACCAGATTGTTACTGGTTTGTCTCGTTAGCTTAATTAGGCAATTAAAGCGGGTATCATCCGTTAAAAAGATCAGATTTACACTTCAAACAGAGCATGCATTACAGTCACATTGCGCTATACCTCACACAATTAACAATGTATTTGAAAGTAAACATATATCTTAATAACTAGTGCGGTCGTCGGGATCAAATGGGTATGTTAATTGTGGTATTTTGTGCTGTTTTTCATTCTCAATTTTAATACAAGTCCATCATGCCATGCTCCTATTATCCCATCAGTCGATACTCCTTTTATCCCATCAGTCCCACCAGGCCACAATCCAACTACCCCATCAGACGCCACACTCCAAATAACTCATCAGGTCACACTCCTTTTATTTCATCCGGCCACACTCCTGCTAACCCATCAGGCCACACTCGTACTAACCCATCAGGCCACACTTCTACCAACCAATCAGGCCACACTCCAAATAACCCATCAGGTCACACTCCAAGTATACTATTAGGTCACATTCCAACTAACCCAGCAGGCCACACTCTCATTATTTCATCCGGCCACACTCTTACTAGCCTATCAGGTCACACTTTTATTAACCCATCAGGCCACACTCCTACTAGCCTATCAAGCTACTTTCCCACTAGCCTACTATGTCACTCTCCTACTAGCCACTCCGGCCACACTCTTTGTGAAATGCCAAATTTTCGGTCGATCTATTAATAAACCATTAGTTGTGGCCAGATAGCCATTAGTTAGATTTATGAGACACGTCGTGCAAGAGAGAGGGATCTGTATAGTAGGATGTGACCGTTGTACTAATTAACCCGTGTTTGTTCAGCAGCCGGGGCTGACTACTGGCGACCTCTTAACGTTTCATTTTATCACGAAAAGTGTCAGAATTGAGAAAATACAGAGATTTTATTACATAAAACCAAGCATGTCATAATGACCATGACGTAAGCGACTTTTAGAGGAAAGCGGGAGAAACTACATTTGATTATGATTGGTCAAGGTTAAATAAGGGGGGTGTTTCCACACGAATTCGTAGAACATAATACTGGCCTAGTGAAATTAAAGGTTAGCCTTAACATCGCTCTGTACGAGATACAAGTGGTAGAACTATTTTGTAAAGACTCCGAATGTTATTTGAGAGAAATACATTCGTGAAGGAAGCGTGGTCGAAAGCCGCCAAACCGTCGGTTGAGTGACACACCAAAACACAAAGGTATTGTCACAATTCCATGTATATTGTTGATGCAATTCATATGATGTTTTGCTTCGTTTACAGGTCTGCATGATTTCGTTTGATACATTTGTATAATTGATTTAATTTGATACATTTGTATAATAATGTGTTTTGTATTATGAATCGGAAGTACTTGCATAAATTCATTTGATACATTTATTTAATAACGTGCTTTTGAATTATGAATTGGAATTATTACCTTAATTCTTAGTTAAGAATGACGTAGTATTAATGTATGTCGTAAATACACTATACTGAGTGTGGCGTTGCCCGACCCAAAATTAAATTAAAACCATGTGTGATCAAGTAAGTCAGACAAGCCACTGTTTATTGTTAAACATGACCGCAAGCTAACTCCATCCCTTACGTAAGTTTGCCGTAGCTAGGATAGGATGCCGACCCAAGCCCGTCAGAATTGTAATTAGCACCTTGGGCTGGAAGGATGTTTTGTACATCAAAGAAGCTGCCAGAAGGAGTGGGCGTGCCTTATCTCCTGGATACGTTGACTGACCGCCAGATTGACTTAGTCGAGTGGATAGGGCCCCAGCGCTACCCAATAAGAATCAAGATAGGGGTGGGACCCTGATTTATTTTAAAGTATAATATCTTTAACCTGCTAGCGAGCTTTAGTTCGCTATAGCTCTTAGAGGGAGAATTGCCAGAAGATAGGGACTCCGTTCGGCCATACGTTAATTGGCGGAAAACCTTAGGAACAGAATTCTAAGGGTAGCTTCTAAAAAGGAAGCATCGAGGGACAGACTAGTGAGTGGTCCCAGTGTCTCCGTTAGAGACGGAAGAAAGAGAAGGAAGAGGGAAATCTGGAGAGGAATCTTCGGGGGACAGACCAGTGAAAGTGGTCCCAATAGTCTTGATAGAGAAACGGAAGGAAAGAGAAGGAAGGAGAGAAGTCGGGAGAGGTGAAATTCAGGAGGAGTGGGAGGATCGAATAAATAGATGAGTACAACCAAAGGCCAGGTGGAAAATCGAACTTAAACTGAAAATCATGAGATGAAATAGGCTATCACTTGGAGGACGAGTGATCGTGTATCATTTAAATTTATAGGCTTTATTAAATTGTTTTATTTGAATTTCATCTTCGTGTTATATATATATATATATATATATATATATATATATACATATATATATATATATATATATATATATATATATATATATATATATATATATATATATATATATATATATATATATATATATATATATATATAATTTAATCGTCGGCAGTGCTGACTGGGGGCTCAGAGCTGTACATCTATTTCGTCTTTAATTTAACTTATAAATTCACGAGCCAGGTGGAACCTCCATAAATATTTTAATTAATATATTGGAAGTACCCCACCCCAACCTTTGCAAACGCTACACTGAGTATGAATAGGAAGTGTTACGTTAATTCTTGAACTTATCATGTTGTTTGAATAATGACTGTGCTTTAAGAATTAAATGTATTTCGTTAGTAAGGGATTTACGAGAATGCATGTGAATTCACCGAATTTTGATTTCATAGATGATTTAGCGACAGTGTACACGATTTATGTACTGTGGAAAATTAAGGCAGAGCCATAATTCAACGCCTCGCTTTGTAGTACGTTAATGTATTAGGTAAAGGCAAAACGAATTAACAATTGGTTTAACTACATTCATTTGAGGACATGTGTAGTTAATTACTAGCCGTAAAATTGTTATCACTGATAGAAATATCTGATTGTTCGAACCAGGAATAATGGACAGTCTCAACTGTAACCATTGTAACGAGAGACTTAGGTTGTTTTAATTTTCTTTTGAAAGGAAGAAAATAGCTTTTTTGGGAAGATCGTAAAGTTACAGGAATAACGACGTAAACTTTGGACAAAGAATCGGGAGAAAGGGAAATTGTAGTGTACGCATGATACAGTGGACGAGTCCGGGATCAAGCGGAAATATCCACGAGGGCAGAGTTTCTAGAAATTGGACGAGAGAGCGACTTCTTGAAGCGACATTGATTGAACAGTGAACGAGAACCGAGAATAACAGGTTATGAAAATCGAACAAGTCATTGACTTCGATTGTACCACTCGATCCTATGATGATTTTAAACTATCAGTTATAGAAGGCTAATTTGTTTAATTCTATTTCAAATCTTATTGTAATTCGGTGAAAGTTGTATTTCTAAACAGCGTGTATTCCTAATAAAAGGAGGTTTCATAATTGTGTATGTATTTAATTAAATTGTTTGTTTTATCTTTACGGGGGCTCAGAGTTGTTTTATTTAGTATACCGGCTCAGTTTACCATATTTACTATTGTCCTACTCGAATTGGGCAACTATATCAAGTGAGGTCGTCTCTTAGATAACGAGTATCAAAGGGGCGTGGGTTATAGTTATTATTATATGTTGTACAATACCCCTTGACAAGTGGGACTTTACACTTACCCTTTGACAAGTGGGGCTTATACAATATTATACGAATAACGCTCATAACCCGCGAAGAACCTGACACTCCTATTATTATATTAGGCTCCTCTCTAACTTGCCCATCTGGCCACGCTCCTACTAGCTTATCTGGCGACTCTCCTGCTAGACATTATTCCATACGGCCATACTCCTACTAGTCCAAATGGCCACACTCCTAGCCCATCAGGCCACAAGTCTACAATCCCATCAGACATTAATTCTGCTTATCTGACAGGCCACTCTCCTATTAACCGATTAGACCACGCTTCTGCTAGCTCATCTGGCCACGCTCTTACTAACCCATCAGGCCACACATCTACTAAGTCAATCAAATCATACTCCTATTAACCAATCAGGCCACACTCCTACTAGCGATCAAGGCTACACTCCTAATAAACGAAATGGCAACCCTCCTAATAGCCCATCATTATACTTGAACAATAGGCAACATCCATACAAACTCACCAGGCCACATTTCTACAACGTCCATCAGGTAAAACTCCTACTAACCAGTCGGTTCACGCTACTACTAGCTATTAAGGCCACACTCCTTCTCAGCCTATCGGACAACACTCATTCTAAAACAATTAGGCTACACTCCTACTAGCCCACCATGCTACACTGATAGGAACTCATTAGGTCAAGTTATACTATCCATTCAAGCCACATTCCTACTAGCCCATCATGCTATACTGCTAGGAACCCAATAGGTCAAGTTATACTAGCCATTCAAGCCACACTCCTACTAGCCCAACATGACTGACATCCATTACCCATCAGACTACACCCGTTCTAGACCAACATTATCATAAGTTTCATTTGACTGTTTGAAACTGGTAGTGCGTTCCGATTTTATATCCTATATATTTTGCACTGTTTGAAAACTGGTAGCATTCTTCAAAGTTGTACAGGTAAAGAAACTGATTTTCAGGCACCCTTGGTTCCAAAGCCTTGCCGGATTAACCGTTGTGCCGGACCAACGGATGTCACCTAATTATTATTCAACAATAAAGGTATAAATAAAACAGGTTTATTAATTACTGTACATTCAAGGAATGTTGCTGTACTACCACTCCCAATGTGGCAATTATTAGAATTGTTGTACTGGATCTGTAGAGCTAATCACAAAAGGTCTGGACGTTGAGGGTTGTCGGGATTCATGTACGTTACTTAGCTGTTTTCTTCATCATGGATTTCTGATGTTGCAAGTGGAACATCTGGAGTACTTAAAGTTTAAACCGCATGATTTTCAGATGTACTACACAGATATACATTCTTCATGGCTATATGTTTAAATATTTTATCCAAGCGAAGTTGTTTCGTGTCGTTTGATCTTTCCAGAGATCTCGAAAACGCTTAATTACGTATATTTCGACCAAAATCACTCACGCAGGCGCCCTACGTACGCACTTTTTTGTTGTAAACATGAAACATTCGAGACACAATACATATGTTCTAATCAGTATAAAAAATTAAATCATATTTTTATTTAAGTTTGTTGCTGCCATCCTCTGATCAAAGGTCGTTGGCTTGCATTGATGAAGGTGCATGCGTTATTGAAGGCTCCGTTAAGGGCTCTCCTTCAAGGACCAAACAAATACCCGTTTATTATTGTTGAGGCAACATTAAATAATTGTAGAAATATCTAGCATTTTCTTATAATTTGCTTAGTATATATCGGTGTCTCAAAGTTAATCAGTATTCTTTGAAGTTGCAGGAAAACTATTGTTTCTGGTACATTTTTTTCCAAACAGTTTCCGTCGTCTGGTCGACTGAGAAATTTCCCATTCCCGCCTTAAGTTTTTATCAGCCAAATATATTGTCACGAAAACTATTGCCAGATGGCAAATTATTTCGCTAACAAGGAACAAATTCGCAATTTGCGACATTTGTGAAGCAGAGAGCGATCGCTGTTATTGTGTTCATTTCTGAGTGTAGCCGAATAAATATTACATGCGACTTCGAAATCAAGTCAAATCTAGACTAGAACAAAATGCCGTTTTCAAATAGGATAAGTACTTTGGGGTTAAACGGAAAACTAATGCTAAAGTTTCTAGCACTGATAGTTCAGATGGGGCAGTAGCCACGTGTAATGAAATGCTCGATGCATGTCTTAGAGTTTGCAATAAAAACATTCCATGGATTTTCAAAATTCGTTATGGTCGGCAACGAAGAGCTATATGCCAGTGGTGTAAAGAATGTCGACATCGAACTCAGTGGCAACTATTGGTTCTTCTAATCAGCAAATACCACATTTTCATGGCATAAGACATCTAGAGATCACTTACTTGGTAGGTAGTCATAAAATCATTGAACTGCACACTAAGAGAAGCTTGTACAACTCTACTTCAAGAGTACATCGATGTATTTGCCGAGTTTGCAGTTCTAGCTGTAATGTTGTTGTGTCACTAGTGACACATGTGGCATGCCGGTGAGGCTTCGGTATGCAGATCAAAATGAAGACGAAGGGACGGTCGAGAATAAAACACGATACCTTAACACAATTGATGTGAGGGGAAGAAGAGGGGCCTATAGTGGAAGAATACAATCCAAAGCTAATCATCAGAAACCATTCTGTACTAATCACGGTGGTAATCCAGCCATTTGTATTAGCACGGTATGTTACTAGGTAAATTATAATATTTCAAAGCCCTAGGACATTGAATTTTTCATATCGCCAGTGGTTTCATCTATGCGTGTCTGTTGTGTTTGAGCATCCTAAGATGGTAACTATCCTTAGGCTGTTTGAACCTTCTACATCCTCCGCTGTTAGCTTCTTTCTGGGTGTGCATCGCCAATAAAATGCAGTTTCACCCACCATCCTTATTATAGTCACACTCGTCTTTGTTATGAAACAACTGAGCCTGGTCATGTACCTACCATCCTGCCCGAAAAGTCAACTCCGTGACTCCGACGTTGTCGAAACCATTCCATCCTCACTCGGTCATACTCAGTACTCTTACTAACGTTCATGTGGTTTTTTTTAAATAATGTTCATTCGCTTCTTGGAATGACGGTCTGAACACAATTTCAATATTTTGTCACTGATTCTTTACATCGCAAACAGTTGATCAAATCAAAAAGTTGTACCAAATGTGTCACACAGCTTTCGCACGGGAATACCAGGGTAAAATGTTCTACTTTATCTTGTATCAATATTGACTGGTTTTACACCGCCACTGACACTTGCGTCTTCCTTAGAAGCCATTGCAAAGACAAAATGTGAGTTAAATGAGCTAAAAATCGCACAAATACAAGCATTGTCACCAACAATTGCAGTGTAAACAATTCAAGGATGCGCCCAGTAAACTAATTTGGCAGTGATGGGAATTTCATGTGCTCTCTCGTAAGTTTGTCCGGACGAAAAGAGTTGCCGGAAAATCAGTGGTTTACCTTTATCATAGTATCATTAGTCTGTTTGAAACTGGTAGTGCATCTCCGAGTTTGTATCATATATTCTTTAGACTATTTAAGACTGGTTGCGACCTTCGAGTTTGTATCATTGTTTCATTAGACAGTTTTACATGATAATTTATTATATTATTTATTCTTCATCAAACGCAAAAGGTGTACATACATAGAGATTCAGACATTGTTTCAATGGTAGTGTGTACTAAAGAAGCACGTGGTTGCTAGCATAGACAAGGTTGAAATACAGATGTTCTGCTTCTGTAACATGTCATACCATACGACTAAATCTGAATGCTAGGCATACCATCGATTTCAATCAAGAGTAATTATGAAACTGACGTCAATGCAATTCAGGATAGAATACGTGTTCAGTGTCTCCTATTTACATATAATTATTACAGATGACCAAGTGGCTCATTATAATATAGTGACAGGAAGTAGGTGGCGGTAATTCCCCCTTTCTTTATGGAAGTGTATAGCTAGACTGTGTTACTTTGGTCTTCTCAGTCACGTCATCATTCTACGAAGAATGCAAGTAGCCTCTGTTAAATACATGTTACAATATCTGCTTCCATTCTATATTAGTTTTATATGTGAGTGTCGCGCTTGTTTCTTTCTATTCATTGACTTGCAGTGGAGTGCGGGCCTGAACCGACCTTTTTTTAGAGACCTCCATTTGATAAAATAATTGTTATTTTGTATTATCAATATTTGTTTCCGTCTGATAAAATAACTGTTATTTTATGTTATCAAAGTAAAGGGAGTGAACGGATCTCCATTTGAAACATAATTGTTATTTTGTATTATCAATATTTGTTTCCGTTTGATAAAATAACTGTTATTTTATCAAATGGAAACAAATATTGATAATACAAAATAACAATTATTTTATCAAATTGAGGTCTCTAAAAAAAGTTATCAAAGTAGAGGGAATGACCCAACTTCTTCAGTAGTTTTACCAACTTTTTCAGTAGCTGTAGTTACCGGTTTAAACAATTGTTCTGTATCAGTTGCAAATCCTGTCTGTAATTCTTGTCGTCGTTGAAGTTTTCCCTGATTCTATTTCGTACAGGAATATATTTAGCAAGCGCAGCTAACCTTCCTCTTGCAAGTCTACAATAATAAGATTCTCCAACATTTGTCAATTGTATATATAAATTATACGGTTAATTAATTGCGACCGTAATCACATTTATCCCTGAAAATCACGTGAATAACTCCCTGAACCTGTTTTATTTGTCAAACAAGAAACCGCTTATTTTACCAAAATACGGTCCGTTCACTCCCTCTACTTTGATAACATACAATAACAGTTATTTTATCAAACGGAAACAAATATTGATAATATAAAATAACAATTATTTTATCAAATGGAGGTCTCTAAAAAAAAAAGGTCGGTTCAGGCCAGCACTCCACTATTGCCCTTTATGCACATTTTTGGGACCTTTAAATGCCAATACTATGATTCCCGATATTTGGCAATCATCAGTAGAGATGCTCATCTTAAAACCATTCCGTTACAATCTGTCAGCATCAAGCAACGCACACATTAAAACTGTATTGGCTACTTCAAGGATATTCCTACGAATCGTGCCTCCAATGCATGCCGATAGCTACAATTAAGACCATGATTGATATTTACTAAACAAGAATTGACTGTGAACTGTTTTTCCGTTGACAAATTGTCAAAACAATCGTAAAACAGACTACGTGGTTTAAGTTTTGCGAAGACTTTTCAGGCGAACACAATGTATTATGTTCACTAACACACTCAGTCGGCAGGTTACCAGCGATGCCATTCGGACCACATAGGCTCTTTTGGCTTTTGCGCAAAAGCATTGATTGCGTAGTAGCATAATAATTTGCAAAATATTTATATATATTGTGTTCGCCTGAAATATCTTCACCATAAAAACAAATTGCAATCTATTCCGACCATCGTAGCTATTTACACGGCTGGTTTAACAGAATGACTCGAGTGAGATGTTGCGAATGAAAAGATATAGTGATGGTTAGTCCAAATGTTTCGGAGTGGTCGCTACCTGAATACTGATCATGAATGGAGTCCATGATTGATATTAAGACGTAACATCTATGTTTATATCACAACGACTTGACGACGTATGAATAGCAGCCTAAACAATAGTTTAGTGCTACTGAAGCAAAATGATTTCTTCAAGTTTTGTTATACATTAAAATGTTGCGGTAATACTATAACAAATTATATTTGCAGACTTTTGGTGAAGGTAGAAACGTTGAAGAATGTCATTTATGTTGTTTGTTGTTTTAGGGTTTAACGCCATTTTTCAGCACACAATAGGCTATACATGGGACCCAGTATTATTAGTGGAGGAAGAACCCGGCGACCACACCCCACATCCCCGGAAAGAACCACCGACCAACGAGAAGCTACTGGCAAGCTTTCTCACATAAGTACATTAGCCGAATCTTAGACTCGAATCCACGCAGACAGAGGTGAGACGGCAGTGATCCGTAACGGAAAGCGCCTTAGACCACCAGCCACTCGGTGCCCCAATGTCATTTATAACACCTATCCTTAAATAAGAATCTATTCTTCGCTGGTTTGTCCGCCAAACACTCGCAATTTTAATACGTAACACTATGATTACCTCTTAGTCTTTTGCAGAGAGTCCAAGTTATCTGATTCGAATTGTACTGAGATGTTCCGAATGCAACTACTGTGACGTAATGCATAACATTAGCAAGAACACATAGCTTTTCACGGAATCTCAAACTATACACGTGTTCATTAGACATAGTTTTACAATCATTGGACAATACGAACATGCATTGTAATAAAACATTGTTCAAACTAGATAATGGACTAGCACCAGCCTCGCTTGGCACTTAGCATTAAGAGGTTAGTTTTAGGACTGGTCAGGCTTGGTGTCAGCCTGTCAGGTGAATGTAATTGGGTGGGACATCATGTTACATGCCTGCAGCATGATCTCCCAGTGCTAGACGTTACTATATACTGCCACACTATATGTATTGTTGCGATGTGCCTGAAACACTGTTAACACAGCGTAAAAAATCAAATTCACACACACACGCATCAGATTATATATCAAATTGAACTTTTTCAAGAACCTCTGTCATAACCAGATGTTCCTCCAAGCAGGTAGAAAATTCCATCCAGCGCAGTCTAGTTGGCAAATAACTTGACGCTAATTTTTGAAACTCATTGAATTGCTATGAAATAGTTATAATACATCAAAAAGTGCCATATTTTAACAGACGGCCACAAATTAATTTGATCTACCAAAGCCCACGTACATATGTTTGTGTTAAAACTCTAATAATGAGAAGAGCTGTGAAAATGTTACTTTAATATGGCTATTATTTATTTGGCTTTCAATCAGATTGCTGACTAGGACCTAATTAAACGTGGAATGTAAACTTATGGCCCACCGCCTTATCCCACTGACTTTATTAGGTCGATAGACTAGTAGGAAACAAGTGTTCTTAAAATTGCTAATTAATAAGAATGAGTAGTATTTATTAAAATCCGACTCACTTAATCTTAGTCGGTATTATCTCAACTGACCTCACTTAATATTACTCGGTACTTATCTCAACTCACCTCACTTAATCTTGCTCGAGAATTATCTCCATTCGCCTCACTTAATATTGCTCGGTATTTATCTCAATTCGCCTCACTTAATCTTGCTCGTATTTATCTCAACCCGCCTCACTTAATTTTGATCGGTATTGATCTCAACTCGCCTCACTTAATCTTACTCGGAACTTATCTCAACTCACTTAATTTTTCTCGGTAGTTATCTAGATTGGTCTCACTTAATCTTGCTCGGTATTTATCTCAACTCACCTCACTTAATCTAGCTCAATATTTATCTAAACTGACCTCACTCACTCTTACTCGGAATTATCTCAAGCCGCCTCCTTTAATATTGCTCTGTATTTATCTCAATTCGCCTCACTTAATCTTGCTCGGTATTTATCTCAACTTACCTCGCTTAATCTTACTCGGAATTTATCTGAACTCGCATCACTTAATTGTGTTCAGTATTTATCTCAACTCGCATCCCTTAATCTTACTCGGAACTCATCTCAATTCACCATACTTAATCTTACTCGGAACTCATCTCAACTCACCTCACTTAATCTTGCTATCTCACCTCACTTAATCTTTCTCGGTAGCTATCTCAACCGGTTTCACTTAATCTTGCTCGGTATTTTTCTGAACTCACCTCACTTAATCTTGCTCATTATTTATTTCAACTCACCTCACTCAATCTTACTCGGTATTTATCTCGATTCGCCTCACTTAATCTTGCTCGGTATTGATCTCAACTTACCTCCTCACCTAATCTTACTCGGAATTTATCTCAATTCGCATCACTTAATTTTGTTCGGTATTTATCTCAACTCGCATCCCTTAATCTTACTCGGAACTTATCTCAACTCACCTCACTTAATCTTGCTGGTATTTATCTCACCTCACCTCACTTAATTTTTCTCGGTAGTTATCTCAGCTGGTCTCACTTAATCTTGCTCGGTATTTGTTTCAATTCATCTCACTTAATCTTGCTCAATATTTATCTCAACTCACCTCACTTAACCTTACTCGGAATTATCTAAACCCGCCTCATTTAATCTTGCTCGGTACTTATCGCAACTCACCTCACTTAATCTTAATCTTAACTTAACTCACCTCACTTAATCTTGCTCGGGATTTATCTCAGCTAACCTCACTTACTTTTGCTCGGCATTTGTCTGAACTCACCTCGCTTAATCTTACTCGGAATTATCTCAATCTTTCTCACTTAATCTTCCTCGGAATTATCGCAACCCGCCTCACTTATTCTTGTTCGGTATTTATCTCTACTGGTCTCACTTAATCTTACTCTGAGTTTATCTCAACCAGCCTCACTTAACCTTACTCTGTATTTATCTCAACTCGCCTTACTTAAATTTAATTTTAATTTATTCCAACTTGCCTCACTTCTGTATATATGACAACTCTGCCTCACTTCTGTATTTATCCCAACCTGTTTCACTAAATATTACTCTGTATTTATACCAACCTAAATCTTAAGCAGTATCTAACTAAATGTTTGCATGATGGATATGCATTTGATCGCTTTTCATATTCTACTCAAACAGCAAATGTTGTTCAATTTTCTTCATCTAATGATGGATAATGCAATTTTGTCTTGTTGTAAATGAGATATACTCTAGAATAATCTAATGTTTTGTCGTAAATGATATCTACTCTAGCATAATCTAATATTGTCTTGTCGTAAATGCTATGTACTCTAGTATAATGCAATGTTGTCTTGTCGCAAATGAGATGTACCCTAGAATAATCTAATGTTGTCTTGTCGTAAAAGAGACGTACTCTAGCATAATGTAATGATATATTGTCGTAAATGAGATGTACTCTAGCATAATGTAGTGTTGTATTGTCGTAAATGAGATGTACTCTAACATAATGTAATGCGGTATTGTCGTAAATGAGATGTACTCGAGCATAATATATTGTATTGTCGTAAATGAGACGTACTCTAGCATAATGTAATGTTGTATTGTCGTAGATGAGATGTACTCTAGCATAATTTAATGTTGTATTGTCGTAGATGAGATGTACTCTAGCATACTGTAATGTTGTGTTGTCGTAACTAAAATGTACTCTAGTATAATATAATGTTGTATTGTCGTAAATGAGATGTACTCTAGCATAGTGTAATTCCCTTCAAACATTGTTTTCGACCGCTCCGATGGCCTAAATGGTTAGAGCGTCTGCCTCTGATTCTGGGGATCGCGGGTTCGAACTTCGGCAGTCATTCCAAAGACTTATGAAAATGGTACTAGCAGCTGTTTTGCTTATAGCTCAGCATTACGAGGTTATTGTAAAGGACTAGTGGGCCAAGTGTAACATGATGTGACTGGGTGGGACATGATGCTACATGTCTGTGGCATGTCGATCCTGTGATAGGCATCACTATAAACTGCCACAGCAGCGATGTCTAAAATCGATAAAGCCGCTGTTAGAATTCAATCCGATGAAAGAGTAGATCTGTTGTGTTTAATTCGATATCTTTTATAACGTTGCCTATAATTTCTCCACAATTTGGATAAACGTATTGTCTTATTAGAATAAAAAAACTTGCTTAATTTACCTACATTTGTTACAATTATCATTATTAAATATCTAATCCGAATAATAATAATAATAACAATAATAAAATAATAATAATAATAATAATAATAATAATAATAATAATAATAATAATAATAATATATTACCAAAACTGAAATAAATAAATAAATAAATAAATAAATAAATAAATAAATAAATAAATAAAAGTTCCCAAAACGAAAGAAAATCAAGTAAAACATTTTTATCAAGGTTACTAGTTAGCAGGTACTTTAAATACTTGGAAATTACTAATAGTAAATTAGGAAGTGTAAGTAGTTGGACATTACTAACTTAGGAAATCTAAGTAGTTGGAAATAACTAATAGTAAATTAGGAAATCTAAGTAGTTGGGAATTACTAATAGTAAATTAGGAAGTCTAAGTAGCTGGATATTACTAATAGTAATCAGTTGGATATTACTATGATCAACTTAGGAAGTGTAATTGGTTGGATATTGGTATGATTAAATTATAACGTGTCATTTACGTATCTGGAAATTACTAAGAATAAATTGCCAAGTCCAATTTCAACGAGTCAGAAGAAAGCATATTATTATTGTATAATTGTCTTCTTTATTTCTTTGCTTAGATTATATTTGGGATCATGCAATCGAAAATTCTGTTTAAGTAGTTAACCGATAACGTTATATCTGTGACGCCAATTGATCAACTCGGGACATACAACTATGATCGATCAGTTTACTAATATCACTGTCATCCTCTATCTTGAAAACACAGACTACTGCACGAAATTCTTTTAATAGTGTGCTAAATCATCTCACAGATTCCGCAGTGTTGATATTCCACATTGCCTCATAATGAAACTCCTAATATGTTGTGCTAGGTTACACGATAATTCCTATTAATAGTAATAATAACTTGTCTTTGTTATCTTATTTTCGGTCCTTTTATTCATTTTGAGTTGCAATTCGTTTCCACCCTGGCTCTTCTTTATATTTTTATGTCATTTCATCCATTTACATTAATTTTCAATCTCGTTTGATTGATTATGCATGCCTCACATCAGCTTTCTTTGCCGTTGAGTAGTCCCGACCCCAACTGTAACCACTACTCCACCCCAACCGTAACCACTGCTCCACCCCAACCGTAACCACTACTCCATCACAACCCGACTTTAAAGTATTTATCTTGCCTACAAAATCGAGAGTACATTGAAGAAGAAAAAAAAACGCATGCGAAAGAACAAACTAGTTATAAAATGGCGTTTCTTTTGGTTGCCTTGGTTTATTGTGTTTGAACAAAAAAGTAAAATGTGTTGACAATGACCCCTTGTAAGACCATATTTTAAAGTAATAACTGTGCTACTGTCTGAATATACATCCCTATTTATTTGCACACCCTTCCGAATGAAAAATGAAATGTATTAATGAGATAAAAAGTACACAATATGGTTCATTCGCTGATTTATAATTTGAAAACTGAATATGACAATGTGACCCTAGCATCGTTATCGTCTGCGCGTTTAATGACAAGCGGAAGTTTTCAGTTTAAACGACGGAATTGCTCGCTGGTCACTTACAGTTCCTGGACAAGTCCATTTTCAGCGAAAGTAAATGTACAGCTAGACATGTATGTAAATAGAAGGTAAATACTATGTAGTCTGCTTCCAATATGTACAATTTCGAATCAAGCAAAGGACAAGAATGACTACAAATTCGCCTTTCACTTGGATTTAAAAAGTGTTGTAATTTCTATGTACATGTGTACAAAGGGTTATAACTCAACTTTTAATCACATAGTAATTTACAGAATTACCCAGCATTACCGAATAGAATGAACCATGCCACTTTGTTGTCTGAGGAAAATAGTCTTATCGACAATGGGGGCCGCGAGTGACTGAGTGTCTAAAGGACTCATCCTTACGGATCACTGCCATCTCACCTCTGTCTGCGTTGGTTCGAGTCTCGGGCTCAGCCAATATGGGGATGTGAGAAAGTGGGTCGGTAGCGTCTCATGGGTCGGTGATTTGTTTCGGGATTTTTCTGGGTTGTTCATACACCATTAATACTGGCCGCCATATATAGCCTATCTTGTGCTGAATGGCTTTAAATTCTATAACAATAACAACATCGTCCATAATACATGCAACATGGCGCCTTGTTAGTATGGAAAGTCCATTAAACATAAAACTCGCATAAGTAGAAAGTATTAGGGTCACCCTAGTCAGTCAGGTTTGAATTTATAGTCAATGAATGAAATGGCTAAGTTCGGTGCATTGTTATCACAATAAAGGATTTTCTTGTTAAAAACGGTAGTCTAATGGTTTACAAAAAATGGGGATTAAATGCAAAACTATACCAACAATGTAAGCCTCGTTTTAAAGTAACAACTGCACAACCAACAATGGCAGCAGGAATTCAGTAAATTATAGTTTGGTTTGATTGGATTTAACGCCACTGTTCGGCGCATGATAGGCTATCTATAGCAGCCAATGTTTTTGGTGATAAAAGAACTCTGATAGAACCACCGATCCAATGGAAGCTACTAGCAAACCTTTTCATATACCCACGTTCATTGAGCCGAGATTCGAACTCACGCGGACAGTGATTTGTAAACGGTGCGCACCTGAAACAGCTAGGCCACCCGGTAAATTACAGACACTAAAAAACGCAAATAGAGCGATAACTGTTTTGGTTTTTGACTGGGTCGATTGGCAATTTTTATGTGCAATGTTTCAGGTGTCGCGTGACTATTATGAATACATTTAACAGTGACACTTGACAACCATAATACGCACATTGCACGTCGCCTTGCCAACTCTTTGAAAAGATTGTTTATAGTGGCATTTACCACGCTGACCATATTTGCATGGATGGTGGTAGACATGCGTGAATGGTGATATATATTGCAATTCTTAGCTTATTCACACGATAAATAGTCTGCCAGACGGATGGGGATCCTCTAATGGACACTGGTGTAAAATGTTCAGTTCTACTTAACTCTAGGAGTTTTGTTAGTTTGATTGGGATTTTTTAACGTAGCTTTAACAATTTTTCAGTCATATCGCTACGATGTCTGCTGTGAGGCAGTTTATAGTGATGTCTAGCACTAGGTCATCATGCCGCAGACATGTAGCATGATGTCCCACCCAGTTACAATATCCTGACACCAGACCGACCAGTCCTAACACTAACCTCTTAATGCTGAGCGTCAAGCGAGGCAGCTGTTAGTACCATTTTTGAAAGTCTTTGGTATGACTCAGCCGGGGATCGAACCCACGACCTCACGCTTCCGCAATGGACGCTCTTACCACTAGGCCACAGGAGCGGTTCCTTACCTGTAGGAGAAAACGTTCTTAAAGTTTCTTTTCAATTCACACATCATTTATCCGACCGTCGAATGTTTTACCAAAAAATGCGTACTGGGCACACGTTAAATCGGAACTAACTCGGCTTATATATATATATATATATATATATATATATATATATATATATATATATATATATATATATATATATATATATATATATATATATATATATATATATATATATATATATATATATATATATATATATATATACATATATATATATATATATATATATATATATATATATATATATATATATATATAAGTTTCCAGACAAAGGATATTTTCTAATTGTTTTGTACACTGCAGCTGATGATATCCGTATCAAAAGTTATATCAAATCATATACATCTTTTCTATGCGTCTCCATTCCCATACCATCTGTAATTTATTTATAGACTGGTTCCATTGGGTTTGCCGTCTTCTACCCTTGATATTGTAGGATAAAAATTAGGTGAATAGGATAGTATTCCATTTACCTGAGCTGATCGTAGAGACATAAACACCTGCGAAGCATTATCAAAGTGTACCATTGTTACCTGCCGTTAAATCCAACAGGTGTGCAAATAGTCACACAAACCGAAGTCTGAAGTATCGGGAATGAATAAATCTGAAGTATTGTGAATGACAATTGAACGTGTTCTTTATCACCCTCAGTGAAAGAAAAGTAGCAATGCCGACACGAACGGCCACGACAACAAAAACAATAACTTCTACTACTACCACCACTGCAATCAATAACAACAGCTACTACTACTACTACCACTACCACCACCATCAAAACTAGAGCGGTTGATGGCTAAAATAATATTACTTTTTAAATATTTGTTCACATTGGAAACATCGTTGTAAAATTTTATAATCTAGTAGCAATTCTTTATCGCAGATGTTTAAGAGTAATATTTTTTTTCAGCTAGCCTAACTTTTGTATTAGTACGTTTCTGCTAAAGACAAAACTTCCTGACCGCTATGGTGGCCTAGCAGTTAGAGCGTCCGCCTCAGATGCCAGTGGTCGTGGGTTCGATCCTCGGCTGAGTCATACCAAAGACTTTCAAAAATGGTACTAACAGCTGCCTCGTTTGGCGCTTAGCATTAAGAGGTTAGTGTTAGGACTGGCTCGGACATCATGTTACATGTCTGCAGAATGATCTCCTAGTGCTATACATCACTATAAACTGTCACACTGCATACATCGTGGCGATATGACTGAAACATTGTTAAAGTTACGTTCAAAATCCAAATCTCTCTCTCTCTCTCTCTCTCTCTCTCTCTCTCTCTCTCTTCCATGGAAATGCATCAGCACGTCGAAGACAAATCCTCAAATTGACCTTTGCACATTTAAAAAATGTATGAACTGTGCGGTAGTGCTGTTTCAAAGATACCGGTACGTATATCAGTATGCGCGGCTTATGCATCAAAAATTCAAAAATCCTTGTAGAAAGAATGATTTTAAACCGTGGGAAATCGTTTGTTGTTAGCAATATTACAGTTACGTGGCCTTCATATATTCCCCATGAGTGGACAGAATGGTTTGACAGCTGGCTAGATGAGAAGGACAGGTAATAAGATAGCTTACAGAGACTGCCAGTCGCTGTCAACGTAGTTTTTGTTGTTAGCTGTCGCAGCTATAGTAGTTGTGATAAACTGCAACAGCCCAAAAAGTGGTGGCAGTAAAATCGTTCGCAGCTAAAGCAACGAAAAATCTCCCACTAAAATCACGCAAACAGGAGAAGAAAAGAAAACTTGTTGTGTTGGAGGTTGCTGTACCTATAGTGTTGGAGGTTGCTGTACCTATAGTGTTGGAGGTTGCTGTACCTATAGAAGCAGTAGTATTTGCTTTAGTAGTGTAAATAAAATCAGTCGTATTGTAACAGTAATAATATTAGAGTTTTGTAAGTAAGGAAATATATCTAAAATAGTAGTGTTGAGAAATTTTTTACAAATATTGCTTACCTTCCAGACATAGACAGCAGTACCAAGAAACACAGCGCCTTGAAATGGTCCCCAAGAAAACGCCCCATAATCCTTCTGGTTCACAGACTTTCTAAATGATTTGCAAAAATTCGGCACAAATAAGCGTGTGTAGTAAAAACAAAAACTATGTCAATAGAAATAATGGTTGATAAAGTTCACAAGAAATGACGATAACATTACACTAGAAACTTTACGAATAATTGGCAGTAAAATGTCACATCCAATACTGCCAGGTTTTTTATAAGCACCACTGCTGGCTCTTTCTTATTGACATGCCAAGTTTAATTGGACCTTGCCAGGATGTCCTTGATATGTCAAATCCGTGGGAATTATTCGTCTTCCATTCAGTAGTGCCTCCTGTATGTAGTAAGAGAACTACTAATCAACCGTATTTCCCATTCTACAACCCATAATAGAGGTAGTATGATTGAAGAAGTGTTCACTTTGTATATAAATCCATATAAATTGGAAATACGTTTGAGGCAAGCACTCAGAACTCTTTCCGTGTCTTTCAATGGCTCGAGTAATTCAAAACAAAAGACGTCTACTTCACGACTAGCATTATTTACCAGGCATGGACAGTAAACATGTCCTTAAACCGAAATGAAAGACGAATTCTTGCACGCGAATCGCTCAGGTCTCATTCATTACGAACAGTCTGTAAAATACAAACGAAAATAGGCAGTTTTCATCCTCTCGTTACATACGGAGTATTAATTATATTGGGTCAATAGGTCAAACATATACATTACGTACACAATGATGCAATTTGAACTATCAGATCTCATCTCCTGTATCACAAGTGATAAGTATTCTCAGGGTTTTACAATAAGAAGGTCTCCACAATAAGGTGCGTTCCACTTATCTAGTTGAGTCTCTGTGATGTACACTCGTTCACCTGACAAGAAAAACGGTTATTCCCCACTAAGTGTACCAAGAAGCCGAAATCCTCCCTCAATCTACGTAAATCCATTGCCATTCAGAAAGATAATTCTGGTTCTGGGGAATTTATATGTACGTGTTGCTGTTAGTGTACGCTAGCTGCTGGCAGATTAAATTAAGACGAACGATGACTTTATCAGAGCATCAGCAGACACTCAGATGGTTAAGCTAATTCGCATAAAGGTGTTAGCGCAAAGCTGTCTATAGACAGAGACTAACTAAAGGCAATACAAATCTTGACATGGTTTTGATTTTTTTCTACGAGCTTAGTTGCAGTGTAACATGAACTACAAGTCTCGCCTATTCTGAAGCTTATAGCACTTGAAGGGTACCTTGTTGACACTGCGTGTGACAGCTCAACCAGGTTTGATATGGAAACAATCTTAAAGAGGGATGGAATGTTATTTGTATTGCAAGTACACTAAAAACCGTGATGTAGATATGAATGCCAATTTAAGTAAATCATTGCATTTGCCACCAAAATCACGTGGAATAACGATTATTTCCCCCTGTTTCAGATATTATACATTCAATTTAGACTATCATTAGACCCACTTTCAACCCAAATACGGAAACAAAAGACGTGGACATTATATCGGTTGAAGTACATGATTTAAACAGGACCCGTCTCCGGTTCGATGCTTGTCGTCTTTTTCAAATATTCAGCACCATATTTAATGAGTTCATTGTATAATCACAGTTTTGTTTAAACATAATATTAGTAGATTCGTTGTTGAATTTTATTAGTCAATTAAGGGCAACGCATATAGTTTGTTAATTGCTTCAAATGTGCCAGGGCTAGTCAAAATTTACACTGGGATGATGAAAGACTGGTATGATTCATGCTATCTAAAAGTTTTAAGTTTCCAAATGTTTTCTCAAAGAGACGATCTAGATATAACACGTGATGGGCTATCGGGTTTGATAGGGAACGGTTTTCACTCTAAGAATGAAGGGATTTGATTAGGTTTATTACAGGTGTATCCAAATTACGCAGGTGGCAAGAATGCCACTCTGGAAGTTGTTACTTGCTCTCTCCCTCCCACTCCCGTCATCAATTGTATACCTCTACTCGTGTTTTTGTTCTTAATAATAATAATAATAATAATAATAATAATAATAATAATAATAATAAGACGAAGAAGAAGAAGAAGAAGAAGAAGAAGAAGAAGATTACACACTAATAAATAAACAATCATTATCTATTTACGTGCGTGTTTGTATTATGTAAGTAGACATTTGAAACTGTATATTGCAAGATTGCTGATACACCTGTAGAAATATACTTTAATCTAACTATTAAGTGCCTCATGCATTTGCATGCATATTAAATGCTCTGATCGATGTAGAATATCCCAAAATAATCGGAATTTATGAACTTTTATCTTCTTCCTAACTGCTTTCATTCCATTTTCATCAAAAGGGGCACTGAAACTTGGTATCAGTTAGTGGATTAAATATCAAGTAAGGCAGGTGTGTTCTATGTTAAATCACAGATTCCAGTTTTACGCTAGAATATCAGGGTGTGAAGTATTAGTATTAAAACAGAATGCAATCTGAAGTTTTACCTTTACGTTTTCTTTAGTTTCTATTTATTTAATGGCGGGCATTAAGAGGTGGGCGGTTGTTTTTTGTTTTGTTTTGTGTTGATATTCATTTTAAGTTTGGAGATACATGATTTAAAAGCATCCAAGTGGTGTTAATATTTATAATATTTATTCATTTGTCGACACGCTTGAATACTTGCATACATGTTTAACATATATAAATGTTTGATATTAGCCAGAGAGAGAGAGAGAGAGAGAGAGAGATGGGTGGACGGGGGAGTGCCAAAGTGCTACGGTATACAGAATGTATATACACATACTGATAATTTTTGCGGGTATATACCACACCTGTCAGTAATCAAATACAATGGGTGTTTCCACTTCATTGTTATGTGCCCGCTATGTTATCTTTTGACTCGCTACTGCGACTCTAACAAAGTAAACGTTGTAATTGTACATCAAAGAGTTCCCATGCATAATACCGATTTACAGATCGAGCGACCGTAAATATCGTAATTACAGAGAGCGCAAGATGTATGTACATTTCACATACGTCCCGAGTAGCGAGACACAATCAAATTAGGGCTTAACAGGTGCACACATTCATTATGTTTCTATGACTTGTTGGCTCACGTTTCAAAATCCACCTCCCAGCTTAACCCGTTCTACCCACCCACCAACCCGGACATTGTAACAGTCGCGGTAGTTAAACCACTTCATTTTTATATTGTCTTATACTCGGCTTTGACATTAGGCATATAGTTTTTCCACTTACAACAGTTTTAACATTAGGCATATCGTTTTTCACTTCTAACAGCTCTTTTATTCGGCACAACGTTTTTCACCCTCAATAGTTCCAACATTGGGAACATTAATTTTCACTTCAAACAGCTCTGACATTGGGTACATCAATTTTCACCTCAAACAACTCTGACATTGGGTACATCAATTTTCACCTCTAACAGCTCTGACATTGAGTACATCAATTTTCACCTCTAACAGCTCTGACAGTGGGTATATCAATTTCCACCTCAAACAGCTCTGACATTGTTTTTCCCATCCAGCATTGACATTCGACACATTATTTTCACATCTAACAGTCCTGATTTTAAACCGCCGATGCGACAATATGCATTGTTCTGTACACTCATTTTGTTGTGAACAAACTATATCCAGTCTAGAACAATATATACATGGTATGCCTCCCCCCCCCCCCCCCCCCATCTAGAACATCTTCGCTAGCCAAGGTTCTGATAACCCTATCTACACCTTGGCATATCGGGCAGACATTTATGAGCTTCAGGTCTATGAATTTCATTGAATGCAGCGACAAGCCACCGCATCCAATCTAAAATAAGTTGCTAAAATTTGAACACTGTTCCTACCTGATCGAAAGAAGCGGTGCACACCACGTAAATGATCTGCTCAATAAACAATTTGCACAAATACCTTTTACTCAAATAGATCTGTAATGGCATCCATCTATGCTCAACGTACAAAGCATCCATTTTGGGTCATTTGTAACCATCGTTTCGGCGGATTACAATACACGACGCTATTAGTTAGTTGGCATTATATACCAAGGAAGAAAACAAATGAAATCTAATAGATGTCGCTAGGAAAATGTAGCAATATAACTGTTCGATCCGCCAAGATGTAGACAGGGTTATCGGAACCTTGGCTAGCGAAGATGAGTCTAGAACAAACTAGACTTTGTCGTACGTAATCACAATATCGACACATATGGAATCACATTACAATTAATACCTCAAGTTCAGTACCCACGAATGTAGTTCTAGTCTATTTTTAGAACATTTTTTCCTCTCTCCTTTTGGTGGTGATAGAAGAGTTATATTGATGCATCTTTGGTATGGATTTAAAGTTAATTGTTTATTCTTGAGAATAGGAGCTCTGAGAGTGGCTGTCTGTATGTATTTTGGCGATAGTGCACACTGTGTGATGATCTGGAAGTGAAATCAGTGTTCTGTGTACATGCTGCTCTGTTTACAGTGCAGCCACTCAAAAAAATGCCGGTCGACCCTTGACAAGAATTTCACCGTAAAGTCATTAGCGGGGGTATTTTAAATTTTCATATGATTTGTATTGATTGTCACACTGTGGAAAGGTCAGTGCTGAGAAATATATGTAGAGAACATATAGTAAAATTAATTGTGGTGTATGGCCATATGAAGGAGAGTGCTATTCTGGTATCAGATTATAACGTGTTTCAAAATACTACTGAAGGAAATTACTATTGCTGATTTGACACAAAATACGTACATAAATATGATTCATATTATGTGTTTGACGTTTGTGCGTTATTTAGGGCTGTGATCAGAAGTTTTGTCTTTTGTCTTTTGTCATGAATTTAAGTGGTAAATAAGATGTTTAGTAGATGGATTCATGGGCTCGTATGTGTAATGACTATTGAAAAGTGTTCTCTTTTGTCTTTTGTCATGATTTTAAGTGGTAAATAAGATTTTTAGTAGAGGGATTCATGGGCTCGTATGTGTAATGACTATTGAAAACTCAACGGTGTCAGCAAAAGGGATTAAACTTCAATGCCAAGAATATAAAGTAACAAAATATATCAACAAGATTTACCTTTTGAAAGGATTCTGGTAAATTCTAACACAGAAAAGTGCAAAAGAAAATTTCGTTATTTGGAACTTCTGATGGATTTTACACAAAACAATAACGATACCGTTTGGTATGAAACATTCTCCCTCAACATCAACATTTGAGCATTTATTGAACACAATAGCACAAACCGACAACATTGTTATCTACAATGATCCTCGGAAAGATCATTTGGAAATCGTACGGAAATTCTTTGATCGACTCGATGATGAAAATCTGACAGTTAGTTTAGGTGAATGTGAGTTTTGTGTTACATTTAAGGCATTGTGGGACACGGTCATGGTAAACCAGCAGAAGATAAGGTAAAGTTTATATTTTAATACCCTGTGAAATCTTTGTGAAAATCAAGTGATGCGATTCTTGGGTATGGCTAGATATTATCAGAAACTTCGTTCACACTATTCCATCACTGACAATTTGCTAAGTGGAAAAAAAACAAGTTTCATTGGTCCGACAAATAGAGACTTTTTATAAACTCTAAGGCGATACTTAAGAGTGGCCAAGTTCTTTGCGATCCAAATAAAATGCCTGTTGATGTATGTGTGGAATATCTCACCTGAACGTGGTTGTACCATACGAATAGTACTACATCAAGTGTGAAATTCCATATGGCAATGGACAGACCAACAAACGGAAAAAATGAGGTTATTGTAATGTATCCTCTGGCACCTTTGAAAAGAAGATGATATTAAATAAACACTCGTTCCAATTTTATCTGTATCATTTTGACGGATGTAATTAATTTAAATATGGATTCATTTTAACCACGATACGCGATAGATACCACAGGATGTGCAAACCTACACACATATACACGCAGACACACCGACACAAATCCACACACACATACATGAATGCATGCATGCATGCAGACATACATACAAACATACATACATACATACATACATACATACATACATACATACATACATACATACATACATACATACATACATATTTTTAAATATAAGGATTTGTCTTAAGTAGTGGCCGACATCAAATATCTTTCCTTTATGAGAGCTTAAATTCGACATTGTGACCACACCCATCGTAAGTACCAAGCACCAGCAATTTGGCACATGACTTCCTTACTGTTCACCTTTTTAACCGTTTAGTCACCATGTTAGCAGAATATTTGAATATTTCATAATTCGCTAAATGTTATCATATTCCCATTGCAAAATAAAAGAGGAAGGACAAACGTTCCTTAACAGTAGAAATAGAAAGGTATGCTGATGTCTCATGTAAATAGAAAAGGATGATCATCTCTTTTTCTTTAAATGGAAAGGGATGCTGATGTCTTTGCCGCATACGAACTAACGGAATTTAATGTCTGATATGTCGAGAAAAGAGATGACCACGTCTCAAATAAATATAATGTGCTTTCTTCAAATGTTGTGTAATGGAACTTTCCTTGAAGTAATCCTACTAAGTTTATCATGACCTCTGAAGTATCCCTGCTAAGTCTAACTTGCCTACTGGAGTATCCCACTAAGAATACCATGACCGCTGAAATATCTCTACCATATTTACCATAACCTCTGCAGTGTGACCTTTGGCCTTAAGTGCGTCACATTTATGTTTCCCAAACAGTATTCTCAGCTTATGAATATGTGAGAGAATAGCTGCTTTCCCAATCTGTACCATATTAAAATTTATAAACATATTGAAACATATTGTATCTATAATGAAGTCAGTTATTTGATAGAACGCCAGAATCAGACATTGAATAGTCTGTCCTGAGCCAGGTATTTCAGAGCTTCAGATTATTAGTGATTTGCCACCACACACCTCGCAACATATGCACTTGACAAGGACAATATTGTGCATCACATTTTTTATTATTTTGACAACTTGAAGCAAAACTTTGAAATTTTACATTGAAAAATGATTCATCACATTAGTTATTTTTCTATTGTGAAGCAATACGCAACTAAACAGAAAAAAAACATACCGTTAAAAACTGCTAAACTGTAATACAATTTTTTAAATAAAAATAATCATTTTTTGTTTTACCTCACACATTTAAATTCCGGTTGCAATGTCGACAGAGAAAACTCAGTGTCATAAAATATTTGACCTTTGCAAATAGGTTATCACGCGGTACTACAAAGACTATAGATGATTTATCATTTTGAACACTTGGCCTTTACGGAATACTTTTGACAGAGTAACTCTGCATCAGACAAAATATCAGAGGCATAACTGTGAAAATAGAAGTTAGTTTTACGACTTATTTCAAGATGAAAATACTATAATAAATAACATTAATTTTAGTCAAGTCATTATGTCATTTATTGTGAGCTATATATTACCGTAATTACGCAGGACCACAATAACGTGATGGGAACATTTTGTTTTCATATTATATTACGTGTTATCTTACATATTCAGTTTTGTATGTCTTATTATGGTGTTAAATAGTTTAGATAATGTACACAAACCCCGAAATTTGGAGAGTCGATAACACAAAATTTTAAAAAAATATATTGACAAAAAATATCAGGGATTAGATTGTGATGACAACTAGCCGGGATTATATTGTGATAACAAATAGCCTGGATTATATTGTGATAACAAATAGCCGGGATACGATTAGTGATAAACAAACTTTCTGCAGACACAATTGCGAACGATACTGGCAGGTTGAAAGGGGAATAATCGAGTCATTCCTAATAGCCACGTCCTTACACTTGCTCAAGTTGTATATCTTGAACAAGCCGAAGAGGGGAAGGAAGGCGGATCGATGGACTTTGTGCTGGGACATGCAGCCCACTCACTCACCCAAGCAAATAAGTTTAATTGAAGAAACGGAATGTTTCATACCGTGCGTTTTCTTTTCAGGTAGATTTTTTCGACTCATAGGTTTAAAATAAATTACAGAAAAGACCGAAAACCTAGCAACTTTAGAAGAATTGAACAAATAATTTACGACGTTAAAATACAAAATGAAACATGTATTAAAGAATACGGTATTGTGAATTATATCCCAAATAATCATAGAATTACTAACAGAACTCCTAATGAATAAAGTTCTAAAAAGAACTTTAGTGGTATTCCAAATTCCAAGATGTAGATGTTGATATGCCTGTAGTGGTCTGTAATCTGTATTGTACAAATACACCAATGTCCTTAATTACAAATACACCAATGTCCTTAATTACAAATACATCAATGTCCTTAATTGTTACGATGGGCAAACAATCTATCACTGAGTCACAATAAAAAATACTAAATTACTTTGAATTGATTGTGACCGTGTAACTGATTTGGGAAGACAAGGGATGCATTCATAGTTATACAATTAATTGTGATCATACGAACGACTTCGGAAGTACACAAATAAAATTATTAATTACAAGAAGTATTGTAGTCAGTTTGGAAAACGATGTTGCAGGGAATTGTAATCAACGTAGCCTGTGTAAGAAAAAGTCGCTCGACAACGAAGACATGGATTATTACACGTGATATAATCACCTTTTCGTATGATAGTACCAATCTTTAACTTATGGTGACTCGAGAATCACATGTTTTAAATATCACCTCTTTGACATAAACTAGGTTCTTCAAAATGTCCTCATCGACAAACAAAACCCAAAAAGTGTATTCACCAGATCATGAAAACATATTTAACTAGAAAAGACATTTTTGGGTTGCCATTCTTCAATATAAATGTCATTCACACTTATGGCCATGAAGTTAGATCATCCTCTGCACTACAGCATGGACGAAGCTGAAAAGCAGCTGTTATGGAATTGGACGTGTTTGACTACTGATTGAAAATGAAAAAAGTAAAATGATGCACCGCGATTTTGCGAATGCACCAATTTAGAACTCGATCTGTCTGCCATTGCACCCACGAAGGTCACGGTACAATAAATCCAAGGAATATAAATTCATCCTCTGTGTCTTTGACTACATCAACCCAGCTGTCGAATTTGAAATCGAAGAACAAACAGAAGATTACATTGCCCTGAATAACAGTTACTTGTATCTGATTGTCAAAGTTTACAGAGCGGACTTCATCAATCCAAGTGCCAATGCAGAGTAGCTTCCGTCAATAATTTACATGTATTTGTTGTACAGTGAAGTAGATTGCTATTTGAATAAGAAACTGGCGAACAGGGCACGGATACTTACCCTTACCAAACATACCTGGAAATTCTCTTGAAGTAAGGAGCAGAAACCAAGAATCTGAATGCGTCCGCGGTTTGGAAACACGATATGTTGGTTGATGATGATACAGGCGACACTGTTTATCCAAAGGTGAGGGAAGATTATATTGCCTTATGGATGAATTCAGGGAGGCGTTCGACAAAGTTGATCATGAGCAATTTTATGTTTCACATGTCAGTATGGATATCCCGGGCAAAAATGACGTACGTTACTTTTATATAAAGAGTTGCAATGATTGACAGTTTTTCGTTTTGTTACTCCATCAGGTTTTAAATATTATTTAAACTTCACGCTTGGTACAAGACAAGGTTGTGCATGAAGTCCCATTGTATTTATATTGCTCATAATGACATGATCTCAGAAAAAAAGGTATATTTATAACTTCTGACATCGAAGAACAGTTTGCGTTACTGTACGCAGATGGTTTGGCAGACTATTTTAATTCATTTTGATTACTGCAGCAACAGTGTATTACAGGACGTTTTGTAATATATCGGGTTGTTGAATAAAATAAACCTTATCAACACAGAATTAGTGGTACTTGCGATCGAGGAGGAGGTATGTGAAATGACCGAACACATTGTATGGTAAAGAAGAATGAATATAAATGGCGTCTTACCATTAATTCATAAGATTGTCATTTAGACACCAGAATGAATTAAACCAATATTATGTTACAGTGCTGAAATAAAGGAATTTGAATACTCTAAAGATATTGAAGAAGTGAAGTTTTCTTCTGTATGATATATCTCAGTTCTTCGAACACTGTCAATATTTGGGGTAGTCTTTTGGGAATAAAGTAGATTTCCTATATTTACCTCATTCGGTGTACAGTATATAAAATGCGGGTTAATATTATTTTGACACTGACGAAGTTGGTGGCATCTTCTGGATTTCATAAAGTAAAGCTATACTCTTTAAATATAGCATAGAGCATGCAGGGATAGCTCCAGATGTTGGCGATAATACAATATTTATAAAGGAGTCTATACACTTTTCTAACAATTACATTTATTGTCATATGTCATCAAGAAATCAATGGAATGTGTTTATCTTCTGTTTCTGGTCTTTTTTCAGAACCTCGTCCATTGCGTTTCTGGTGCACTATTATACATCGTTATGGTGCAACAAGATAATTCATTTTCCTTGTATTTATGAGGGGAGGAGAAAAACATACATATTGTTGATTCCTACAAACGTTTTGGATGCAAACAGATGAATTGTTTATGAAGAAATATGATTCATCTTTCTGGTACAGCAAGAGCCATTTGTTTTAACGAAAGGAAACAAATGTTTATTGTGCAATTATATTCACTTTCATGCTATAATACGATAGATGTTTCTGCTAATATTGTTAACATAACTTTAGAAACTCAATGCTGGGCGGGACGTGTTGTACGCATGCCAGACCACGGGCTGCCTAAGAGACTCTTCCATGGAGAGCTACAGCAAGGACAGCGATCCCAAGTAGGTCAGTACAAACGCTTCAAAGTTAATCCCAAAGCTATATTGAAAGAGTTCACTATAAGCCCTGATTCATTGGGGCAAACAGCAAGCGATCGAGTCTCCTGGTTTTCCTTTGTGTACACAGGCTCCAAATTGTGCGAATCCAGCAGGACAGCAGCTGCAGAACTGAAGAGGCATGCCATAAAGATACGATCCATCAACCCTCCTGGAGATGTCCCACTCATTCCCTGTGCCTTATGCAAACGAATATTTCGTGCATGTGTTGGCCTTATCAGCCACTTGCGCACGTAAAGAACAGAAACAGCCCGTCCAACCATTGTATGACTAGAGTGGCCCTCGTGGAATCGACGTACAAACCAAAAACAACAACTTCGAAATGTTTATCATTACTCGTGCATTTTAGCAAAGCTTGATCCACATGTATGCATGAAGTTGAGTATATATAGTTTTTTGTTGTTGTTGACATCTTACACATTATTCTAATTATAGACGAGAGTTCATCACAATAAATAGGTCGCTGTATGCATGCATTTTGATGTCGAAGGGGACTCTCTTTTGGCGTACACAACGACACCATAAGAACGAGTCCGCTTGAGATATCTGACAGGATTTAAATCATTCAGTAAAATTACCTTCGAGAAGCAGGATTCATTTAAGGTTTTATCAAACATTTATTTTAAGTTAGAACAATTAGCATTTTGTGTGTGTGTTAGACAATAAGTTACGTCGACACGAATATCGTGTCTGTTATGATATCGCTTATAGTGGTCCCGGGTACGTGATGTATTCGTCTGCTAAAGGAATACGAACCATAATGTAATAGAAGGAATATTGATAAAAATATAAAAATTCCAATGATAAAAAAATTCTGGATATATGTTTTGCAGGTATTGGGCCAACAGCTAGAAACAAGTTGCAGTTTATTCTGATAAAAATGGAGAAGGGAGTGGTTAATGTCAATTTCGTAACATAAAGGCTGCTCTTCCATTAAACTCCCCCCACCCCCGCGGGTTCAGGGATGTAGAATTGGTCGACGTGCCTCTCTACGTGTCGTAAGAGGCGATTAAGTAGAGGCAACCTGTTTGCCGTGGGTTGCAAACCGTGTCGGGTGAGGAAATGATCCTGGTAGTTGAGCGGAGGCTTTTCCGATGCAGCTTTGGCCTCTACTTCTCCTGGACGGGTGGTCGGGATGGGCCAAGGACTCGAAAAATCGGCTGGTCACGCCGAGCCCTAGGAAGTATTATTTACTTGCTCAACTTCTTTACCATTCTTGTATCTCTCTTGATACCACCGTTGCCCCTACATTCTATCCTTTTAGCTTTCACTTTCCCAACTTTTAGAAGGCGATGGCTTAACGGGTCAATCGGGATGTAATTTTATTGACCCTAGAAGTAGGTAATTTTATCTACTGAGTATAACATCTGTGTAACCCTGGCACTTGAAAAATGTCCGCTCGTTGGGCTCCATGGTGGGCGGGGAGCATGGATGTTGACATTTTAATACAAAATCATGGAATTAAAAAAAAATCAATTTAATAAAAACGAACGAAACAACTGTCTGACTCTGACTCTGATGAAGAAACATGTAGTGTGAAGTCATTGGCACGGTTCATGGTTATACAGTCAACAGATGCTGCAAAATCAATTACATCACTGTCACTTTTTTCAATTGAGAAAAAAAAATGAGGTCGATCAGCACACCAAAAAGTATCAAAAAATTTAAATCGGGTTGCCTTTTTGTTGAGTTTGAGCGAAACGGTAAAACAGAAAATCTCAAGAAAATAAAAACATTCTTCGATATTCCAGTGACCTCTTTCGCACACACTTTACTCAATATGTCGAATGAATGATGCGGTGTCGTGACTTGGCTGGAGTCAACGACACAGATATCATCGAGAGGATGTCACATGAAGGTGTCACTGCGAGTACGTAGTATACGTATTAAACGTAATAACAATCTGCAGGATACCAACACATTTGTACTCACCTTTAACAAACCAATAGTATCCAAAGTGGTCAAAGTTGGGTTATTGCAAGTAAGGGTCAAGATATACATTCCAAACCCCTTTCGATGATATAAGTGTTAAAAATATGGCCATCACGAAGACTGATGTTCCATATTCTAAACATGTGGCCGACGTTGAGATCACTTTCGTCAGGAATCTGATTGTAGAGCAACTCGTCATTGTGTCAACTGTGGCAAGGAGCATCACGCCAACTCCAAGGATTGCGATACATGGAAATAGGAGAAGAAGATTCAGAGGGTAAGGTTTACATCAAAGATTCCCTACTCAGAGGCCAGAAGACGTGTCCAGACAAAAACATCCCTTCCTGGCCCATCTTTGTCCATTGTCGTGAAACACAATCTAAAAATCACAAAGGACGCTCAAACACAGACGGATCAACCCGATTCAACAAGTCTTAATGTACCCCATTATAGAAAATACACAACATCTACACAAATTACATTCAAGAACACTTCACCACCGAGATCACCACAAATAAACACAAATCACAAACAAATAAGCAACACAAGGGGTCAGATGATCCCATCAAACTTTGCAACAAGTTTGGAGACATAACGAACATGGATGCAGAATAAACTGCTACATGTACTCAAGGTTGCTCCAAAACTATTAAAACAAATATACTCCATTACTTTCTCAAGACAAATAACAACACAAAATTGCTTCCGCGAATGGTCTAACCAAGCTCCAGAATCTCCAGCTTAACTTTATAATGAAGAACACCATCATGCAACGGAACTGTCGAGAACTTAAAGCTAACTACAATGATGTTCTTCTGTTTTTACATGAACACGATCCCGCAATACTATGTATACAGGAAACATTCATGAATGAGACGAATACAATTACATTTGATGAAGCAATTTCACAATGGAATATCAAGAAGGCCGACAGGGCTACGTTTGAAACACTGTGTGAAACTATATTACATAATGAAACAGTATTCAACGCTGTTAATCATATACATCATTTTACTCCAATTCTAATTGCGATTGCAGAAGAATTTATTCCAAAGTCCTCCCCGAACAGTATATAAAACTCCAAACCATGGGTAACCTCGGAATGCAAAGTAGCCATCAGACAACGCCGATAAACATTAAAAAAAACTAAACAATCGTCCAATGCCCAAAAATATAAACAAATATCGAATTACCCAGGCTAAAACTTGCCGCACAATCAAAAAAAATATGGAAGAAATATATTTCTTCTTGAGACTCTCGTTACTCAATTGAAAAAGTCTGGGATACTATTCAAAATATAAACGGAGAGAGAAAAAAATATTCTCTCCGACACCTGAAAAGAAACAATAATAATTTCAGTTCGAAACGTGACATAAAAAATATTCTTGCACAGTTTCTCTAAAAAATACATTCCTCATCATCTAATTATTCAGAAGCTTTCCGAAGATTAAAATATCGAAAAGAAAAGTCACGTTTAACATCCAACAACTCCGAAAGTTATAACCAATTATTTGCACTATTAGAGCTTAGGGAGTTTATAACAAGACAGAGCATTCAATGTTCGAGTGTTTTCAACCCTCTCATATATGCACGTGCAAGGGATGGGTGTGCCTCAGGGTAGTAATTTATCTGTGACTCTTTTTAATATCAAAATCAATAGCATCACCAAGTGTTTGACTCCCTGTGTGGATTGCTCATTATACGTTGATGGTTTTGTAATATGTTATAGATCAAAGCACATGAAAGACAACTGCAACAAATATCAACAAGATACAAAATTGGGCCAGTACTAACATTTTCAAAGTCTCAAAATAGAAAACGGTATGTATGTATTTCTATCAGTTGCCAATACATCATGATGAAGCTCAACGCACGCTGAACGGAACACCTATTACAGTTGTTTAAGGAAACGAAGTTGTTGGGTATTTTCTTCGATAGAAAACTGAGGTTTATTCTTCACATCAAGAACTTAAAGGAAAATGCTTGAAATGTTTAAGATCTACTTAAAGTTGTAGCATACACTGAATGTGGTGTTGATAGAAAGTCATTCTCAATTTATATAAAACATTTATCCGCTCCAAACTAGACTATGGTTGCGTTTATTTTTCAGCTAGGAAGTCTTATTTGAAGATGCTTGACCCAATTCATGATCAACGAATAAGACTCACTCTGGGAGCATTTAAGTTATCTCCATGCGAAAGCCTTCTGGTGGAAGAGAACGAACCACCTTTATCACATCGTAAAGAAACGCTTTCTGTACAGTATGCTCTCAAATTAAGAGCAAACCCTCTGAATCTGCATTTTCAGGTCGTTTTCAACCCTAATACAAAACGAATAAACAAACAAATATCATACCTTCATTAGGCATCAGAGTATCTGCCAGCCTTGACAGTAACAAAATTGATCTTTCTACAATTCAGAAAACGCTTGTCACCGAAATACCTCCCTGGCTCCTTAAACAATCAAAAGTACTTTTTACGTTACATGATGGAAAAAAAAGAGACAAACCCTTCCGTCTTCCATAACTTTAATCAAGAACTCCTCACCGAATTTAGAAACTACACTAGAATTTATACTGATGAATCAAAGGATGAGGAAAAGGCTGATGCAGCCTTCGTTTGTGGCAAACACATAACAAAGGTTCGTTTTCCAAATGATAAGTCCGTTTTTTCCAGCCGAAACCAGAGCAATAGACCATGCACTGAAATCGATCGAAATTAAACGTATTTTAAACAGCATTATATTCTGTGACTCACTATCAGTACTTCACTCACTACACAAAAGAAACTGGAGAACCCATGATGAATGAATCTCCTCGTCAAAAATGCTGACCTGAGTACCTCCCACAATATAGTATACCGTTGGTTACCAAGCGTTATTGGTATTATAGATAAAGAAGAAGCAGATCGGGCTGCTAAAATGGCCGTATCCCAAGAACCATATGATTTTAAAATACAGTTTACTGATTTTAACCTCGTATCAAAGAGTATTTACGCCAGAAGTGGCAAGCATCGTGGAATGATGCATTGAATAACAAACCTCACGCCATCAAAACAACCCTAGGAGAATGGATTCCTTCCTACAGAACCACCCGTAGGGAGGAGGAGGCATTGGAAGAATTCTAATTGGTCAAACGTATTTAATCCACTACCACATAGTAAAAGGTAAAGAGTCACCAGAGTGCACTACTTGCAATGAAACATTCACAGTTTAGCAATTCATGACGTAGTGTTTCGACCTGCAAGCGACGCATGATACGTATTACAATGTACATGATATGAAGGAACCTTTTGATACAGTAAACATCATTTGTATTATGGAATTCCTGAAGGAAGTAAACCTTTATTCTAAGTTTATGCCATCACCTTCAGCACTTTTATTAAATGTAATATCGTCCCTTATTTATGACATCTTTTATCCGGTCTTCGCTAATTTACACTATTTTCATCCCTAGTTGATTGGGAAGCTTTATATTTTAACGTTAGCGTCCTGCCGTTTTACTTTCAACTATTTGGTTTTGATACCACTAGTCGACGCTAAAACATTTGCATTTTTTTATACGTTTATACATTTAACCTATTGTATGGCGCTAATAACAATAAATGTGCATACCATATTGTTTCTGTACAGAACTTTCAAACTAACCATGCCACATTTCTGGATTACATGATTTATATGCTAACCATGACACACTTCTGGATTACAGGACTTCTATGATAACCATGCCACATTTCTGGATTACAGGACATCCAAGCTGATCATGACACATTTCTGGATTACAGGACGTTAATATTAATTGCTAGATTACACGATTTTAATGCTAACCAAAAAAACAAATTGTGGCACCACAGCATTTCCATACCAATCGTAACAACCTGCTATATTACAGGACTTCCATGATAACCATAACAAACTGGTGGATTACAGGATTTCTACGCCAACGATAACACATTGCTGTGTCACAGCATTTCCATACCAATCATAACCAATTACTCGATGACAGGACTTCCATGGTAACCATAACAAATTGGTGGATAACAGTACTTTATGCCTTTATGCCATTTATACGACATTGCTGGATTGCAGGGTTTACATGCCAACCCTTTTAGCTGTAGTTTGTACAACATTGTAGGATTATAGGCCTTTTATGTCAACTCCTTTAGCTGTAGTTCATACAGCATTGCAAGGAATTCAAGATGACCGCGTGACTGTTTGGAGACTCTCGAATGCTTTCAAATCATTCATACATTTTTATGCTGCAATATGTCGCTGACTGTCGATAAATCAACCACACCTTAATAATATTGACTGGTGTTTTAGTGGAAGTTCATTAAAACTTGCACAAATATGCTGCCACTCTTGCCTGCACACATCAGTGTATATTAAATAAAATATCAAACTTTTCTATGTCTATATGCATTAGATTTTATGATTTGAATTTTCTGTACTTATGACACCAATATCTGTCAAATAACAGAGCGTCAATATATTCATGGATCTTCCCTTTTAAAGAAATCCATGAGCTCTATATGTCAAGCAAGCATAAGTGACTAATGCTGAACCAATCAATATGTGAGACAATATGTGTGTGTAATCAAAATCACACTGCATACTGGTGGGAGCGTTCATGTATGAGACATTATATGTGTGTAATCAAAGTCACACTGCATGCTGGTGGGAGCGTTCATGTATGAGACATTATGCGTGTGCAATCAAAGACACACTGGAAGCTTGTGGGAGCGTTCGTGCATGCGATGTCAAGTGGTTATAACTTCATAACCACGTTTACCTATTAAATGCTTTACCTAAATGTGTAACTGTCTTTGGTATTTGTATTAATATTTCAGTATATGCGTGTATTTATTCCGAATTGTAGTTTGCCCACTGACCGTTTGGTCGTCTCAAGATTCATCCATATTGTTAGTTTCAAAATGACCCTTGCATATTACTTGTTACGTGAAAATGTTTTTTCGTATCATTTTTAAGCAATATTTACATATATACATAAGGCCCCGAGTAACCGAGTGGTCTAAAGCGGTATTCGTTACGGATCACTGCCATCTCACCTCTGTCTACGTGGGTTCGAGTCTCAGATTCGGCTAATGTGGGTATGTGAGAAAGTTTGCCAGTATGGGTCAGTGGTTCTTTCCACGGGTTTTCCCGGTTTCTTCCTTCGCCATTAATACTGGCCGCCATATATAGCCTAGCGTGTGCTCAAAAATGGCGTTATATCCCACAAGAAGAACACCCCCCCCCCATATTTACATAGTTCTACCTTGTTTCTTTAAATTAAAAAAGATTTATGTTTTAATCTCTTAAAACAGGAATATATAGGCTAGTAATGGAGTGGAACAATTAGTTTGACACGACTTTCCAAGACCAAGATTATATGTGAATTGACGTGAATTATCTGTATTCCTTTGGTCTGTGTGTTGATACGACTTTCCTAGACCAAGATTATATGTGAACTGACGTGAATTATCTGTATTCCTTTGGTCTGTGTGTTTATACGGCTTTCCTAGACCAAGATTATATGTGAATTGACGTAAATTATCTGTATTTAATTGGTCTCAGTGGTGACAAGACTTTTCTAAACCAAGACGATAATTGTATGAATTCTATTGGTCTTAGTGATGACAAGACTTTCTTAGACCAAGATTATATGTGAATTGACGTGAATTATCTCTATTCCTTTGGTCTGTGTGTTGATACGACTTTCCTAGACCAAGATTATATGTGAATTGAAGTATCTGTATCCCATTGGTCTTAGTGATGACAAGACTTTCTTAGACCAAGACTATATGTGAATTGAAGTGAAGTATCTGTATTCCATTGGTCTTAGTGATGACAAGACTTTTCTAGACCAAGTCGAGAATTGTCTGTATTCCATTGGTCTTAGTGATGACAAGACTTTCTTAGACCAAGACTATATGTGAATTGAAGTGAAGTATCTGTATTCCATTGGTCTTAGTGATGACAAGACTTTTCTAGACCAAGTCGAGAATTGTCTGTATTCCATTGGTCTTAGTGATGACAAGACTTTCTTAGACCAAGACTATATGTGAATTGACGTGAATTATCTGTATTCATTTTAGTCTGAGTGTTAACGCTTATGCAGATTTCCTTCGTTCATTTATAATTCTTGCTATCATACACAATTGTAATTGATAGAAGTAGAAAATGTTTAATTCCATGTATCTGTAGATGGTCAACCCGTAATCCTGTGAAGATATAGGTGTACAACTTGTTATTCCGTGTGTATATAGATGTATATACACATTCCGTATCACAAACCTAAAATTTCCGTATTTTATACACAGCCTTGAATCACTTTTAAAACTTAAACTATTTAATGATAGTCCAAGTATAAAATATAAGGAATGGTCAATTGCTATACATTTTAAATTATTCACAAATGCCAACATACGTTATTAGCTTTAAGAAATGCTTTTACAAAGTAGTGAAAATGCACGAAATATGTAATATATCTCTTCTGAATGCGTAAAGGTATTATTAGATCAAGAGTTATGCAAAATCTATTTGTTCGCAAAAGTTTTTTTTAAAAATAAAATCAATTAAAATTAGAAAATAGACAAACATGGTTAACAGCTTGAAGAATAAACCGACTATTCTGATTGTACAGCGTGAAAAAGTGATATACGTAAAACAGCGTAGATCAGAAGCTATTTTGTACACAAATTGAAATTCTCTCATTAAATCATTGAAACCGGATCAAGCTATGACCCATTGAAAAATACTTTTCCTTTTAATATCACTGCTAAATGTTGTACGTATCTTGTAAGTTAAAAGGCGTATTTACTTCTAGTGTATGGAACAATCCGTATCTTATCACACTGACATGAACAAATTCGTATCTTATTAGACTGTTTACCTTTTGTTATAAGCGTTTAAAAGTAACCACAGCCAGTCTGATCTGATTTACAATCCCAGATCGATATCGGCACTCGTTCTGGCGCACCTGTCAAGCATAGGCTTTGATATTTCAAAGAATGGACTGCTTTATAATTCATTCACAAAGTTTTGGCTTCATGCGGTTGTGGACGGGCTATTTTACAGTGCTAAATTCAAAGACATCGTTGAATCATATTCAAGTTACAGTCCTTTTAAAAGATAGCTAGCATATTTGTCGGCAATATATAGAGGTTTTACTTGCATGAAGTTATAAATACTTTTGCAAACGACTTTGATCGAATTAGAACCGACACAGTATAAGAAATGTTGGATATTTACAGTTACAATATGTGAAGTTCCTATATAGAAAACAATACATAACCATTGATTTTCAGACCAGTGTTTGACGGCAAACTTCAAACCATCTCTTGGATGATAAATCTTACACATGGTTAACATTTACTTTCTGCAATTTATGAGATATTGGTTCAACAAGGATCACAGTGAGTAAAATTATCTAATCCTTCCTTTCAGTTAGACGGGACCAATCAGACGTATATATAATCTGATATACGTAAAACAATGCCGTAAATTATTCGAACATAAGAAACTCTACCTTACATTTGAATAAATTCATATGTGATTTTACCATTGAAGTAGTTTGTATCAGATGACCACTTGTATGCATGTCACACGTAACCATGACATCTAATATTATTTGGGTAGATTTATATTCGGCTCAAGTTAGGCACTTTATGAAGACCAGTTGTTCCGAAGGAAACACCACCTGCAAGATTCCGATTATGGTTCTGGAGAACGCATCCGGTTTCGTACTCGCGCCTTCGACATTCGAACCTGTTGGCAACTGGGACAATATTGATGAGAGGATTAAACATATAGCACTGATCCCTCTAACTATCCTAATTCTCATTACAAATTTCATCGTCCTTACATTCATTGCAGCAAATAAGAAATTCCATACACCGACCTATATATTTGTTGCGTCCTTGGGTATAGCGGATATCTTTGTTGGATGTGTTTCTATTGTTACCTTAACAACGAGAGCGAACGAACCTACCCAAAACTTGTGCTTACTCCGGATTGGATTTACTGTTGCATCTGTGATGGCTTCAATGCTCTCTCTCACATCTATAGCGATCGACCGATACATTGCTATCACCAAAGCATTGACCTATAACCTAATCATGACGAGGTCAAGGACATTCCTGTGCATAATATTATCATGGATAATTTCACTCGTATTTGGGTTTTCTCCTTTAATGGGATGGAATAATGCATTTTATGGACAATACTGCTCCTTCATGTACGTTATGACCACCTCTTACATTGTTGTTCTATTTATCATTGCGGCTGTGATTCCGATGTCATTAATGTTTTTCATCTACATAACTCTGTTCCTGAACGCACAGGTTCACATCAAGAGGATTCAGGCCATAGAAAATCTTTACGCTGAGAGGAAGAACAGTGGCCTGTTTGGGATATCCAAAAGAAACCTGAGATCGGTCAAAACGTTTTCCGCAGTGTTCGGTTGTGTCGTTATTACGTGGCTGCCTTTCATGATCACCACCGTAGTTCAGATCATATGCGGAGACTCTGTCTGTTTTCTGAAGGATATTATTGGGACACATCTACTTGTTTTAGGGTTCTCTAATTCTTTTCTTAACCCAATCATCTACGCCATAGGAACAAAAGATTTCAGAAGCAAAGTGAAGCATATATTTCGAAGTAAGTGTTCCAAAAATGGCACACAAGTTTATCCTTGAAGAGAAAGCAAACTAAAACTAGACTTTTTTGCATAAGGGTTAGGATAAATACAAGAATGTTTCAAATTAATCAGGGAGAGCCGTCATTCTTGTCATTATTTATCTATTATAAATTTAAATTTTATTGATAAATATTTCAGTTACGGATTCATCGCATGAACAAAATTATGTCTCTCTTTCAGTAGGATACAAGCAAATCAATTTTAACTGACTTTTTGATCATTTTCTGATTGACAGTACTTTCTTGTTGTTTATAAGATATTTGCATTGATGAAATAAGAGTAAAATTGCTTGTAGCAGTTTAATAAACGTTCAGTACAACCTGATTTAAATATATAATGTCTTAACCTTAGAGATGTGCGTGGTATTCTGTACTTGATCTAAAGTTGCATAAATCAGTTTAGCTGAAATAATTCGAAACTATTTATTGCATTGTATTCGTTTACTTTTTACTGTAAATCATTTGTTTCTTTCTCACTGTAATACATCTGTCTTGTTTTAACCCTACTGAATGTGTCTCGCCTTTACTGTACTGAATATATTTCGGTTTTTCTCTGTACATATTTTGTTTCGTTTTTACTGTACCAGATGTGTTATTTTTTTACTTTGATACACGTGTTATGCTTTTACCGCATGCACTTGTTTCATCTTTTATAGAACTCCATGAGTTTTCTTTTGATCGTTATGCATGTGTATTCGTTTTTACTGTACTTGGTTGGATTAAACATTTGACCTGTTATTGTATCTAACACTAAGCAGCTTACAATTTACTATGCGTAACTTATATTAGTAAAATTATAATAATGAGTTAAATTATTATTCATAAAACACTATGGGTTATTTTCAATACACACACACACACACACACACACACACACACACACACACACACACACATACATACATACATACATACATACATACATACATATATATATATATATATATATATATATATATATATATATATATATATATGTTTATTTATAGTTCTATTTACACATGTAAAAACACATTTATATATGTAAATATTCATAAATTTTAATAACGTGTTATGTATTCACTGCAGGAATTTTGTAAACATCTTCATTCATTATTACTGTTATATGAATTAATAGGCATAATTCCTTAAATATATTTGTATAATGAAACTTTCTCCGGCTAGAAATCAAACATGTTAAACTTGCATCAGCTGTATCAATACAAACTATCGAACATTTTTTTTTAAAAATTACCGGAGAAAATAAAAAAGAACCAGACATGAAATTTGTAAATGAATATTCCAGATGCCACACCCTGAATATTATGTTGCCATTTTGCGTCTTCTTACTTAATTTTTCAAGCTTGATCAAATGTTAAAGTTTTAAATAAATTGTTTGGTGCAAAATATAACCAAGAAAGAAAGAACGAAGGAGGGAGAGTCAAGACGTTCCTCATATACCATCACTTAATTGATATCAATTGCGGAGTGTCTTTCATTATTCATATAAACGGAAATACCGCCGTTACTTCTCAAGATATTTACAATTTATTTATGACACCAATTGCACCAATAACCCTTAGCTTGTAAATCAACACCGAGCAAATACATGGGGAAGTATATATGACTTTGTACCAGTGAAACCTTCTAATGTTGACTAAAGTGCAAACCCCGTAAAAGACAAAGCAATATATTGTTACACGCACAGGGGTATTCACTTGACCGAGCGGTGTCAAACCCTGGCGCGAGTCACGCTGGAAGTCATATGTTTTCCCCGAATTTCCAAAGACTTCCATACAACTTGAGTTGTAAAATGGAAAGAGAGACGTGTCTGCTATATTTAATAACTTTCGCTCTAATCAATTGGCGACCCAGATGAGACTACTTGCCCAAAATTCCATTAACTGCACCTTTGCGTGGTTTTTCTTCATTATCATCCGATTTCCGTACCGATAGCTTATCATGCCATAGAAATTACACCAGTATTCCCTTACTAACTGGGAATTATTTAGCTGCGCGACCCTAGGCCAGTCAATCAACAGAATTTCCGGCGTATCACGCTCATATGCATACGCCCATTTTCCACTATGGACACATAAACGGTACCTACCAAGTTCCAACTTATTGATTTCATTCTATAATTTACTGATTTCTAACCATAAATACTGCCTTTTCAATCACAATACTTGTATACACCGCTGAATTTCAATATGTACTATGTTACACAGGGACAGTCATTCGGCTTGTACCTAAATTCACTACTAACGACCCCAGCATGGTTCAAATTCACTAACACTCGGCTCTGTGACGTTTGCTTCTACCAATTGGCTAACTATTTCAGGCTAGTAATATTTCCATGGCAGCTAAGACTAAACACTCACACAAATAAATCTAAGAATTGCTTATAAACAGGATGCTGTCAAATACACATACTCCAAATTTATTACAATATTTTGCACCGAAAACGTTAATTGTTTACACTATGATATGATATGATATGATATGATATGATATGATATGATATGATATGATATAATATAATATAATATAATATAATATAATATAATATAATATAATATAATATAATATAATATAATATAATAATAATGAGGACTTTGTATCGCGCCTAATCTTTAGAAACTCGAAGCACAACATCTATAATAATATGAATACAAAAAAACAAAAAGCAAAAACCATGAAATTGGAAAACAACAAATGATGAAAATATAAAAGGTAGGAAACATCTTTAGATCTTTAAGTCTGTTTTCATAGTCGAAAAAGTTACGTTTTAAGAGCACTCTTGAAAAGGATCACTGTGTCTTTGGTTCTAATTTCAATGGGCAATTCATTCCACGTTGCTGGGTCCTGGTATGCAAAAGAACGTTGTCCATATGACTTTGTTTTCATAGTGGGAATAATGAGTATACGATTGTCAGAAGAGGATCGTTGAGTATCTTGCTGGTGTGTACACGTGTGAGGCCGGATAGGTATGCTGGACTTGTGTCCGTCAGTGAAATGTAGCACAGAGAACAAATTTTGTGTTTGATTATGGATCGAATGGATAGCTATTGTATGATACAGAGCAGTTTGGAGGTGTGCTCTGATTGTGGTACTCTAAGGATGATCCGAGCAGCTGTTTTTTTTTAAAACCTTTTGAACTTTCTAGAGTAGATATTGAGACAATCGAGACATAATTGAGTTACAATGGTCCAGTCTTGAAAATGCTAATGAACACGCAAGTGTTTTAGTGGCATCAAAAACTGAAAGATATTTGCGAATGGAGCTGATGTTTCTCAGCTTAAGATATGCAGCATTGCATTTGTTCATGTCATGTTGGTGCATTGTGTGAGTACTGTCGAAAGTAACACATATGTATCGTACTGACTGTGTGAATTTACTGTTGGTATTGCTGATCAGAATGGCCTCAGTTTTATCATCATTCATCTGCAGCTTGTTACATGTCATCCATGATTTCACATCAGAAATGCACCTGTCTATTCCTTGGATGGTAGTATTAACTTCAGTTGGGTAGCTTGACTTGTATATTTGGGTGTCATCATGATATATGATATGATATGATATGATATGATATGATATGATATGATATGATATGATATGATATGATATGATATGATATGATATGATATGATATGATATGATATGATATATGATACGATACGATACGATATGTGATAGTTTTAAGTGATTATAACTGTAAAATCCCCTTCTGCAATTTTCGTTATTTCTCACTATACAGTTAAAAGTCTTCAGTTATAATGAACGCTATCTCGTATTTTACTTTATATTGGCCAATCACATTGTTTTGTAGCTGAGCACCAACAGCTCCGAGCGTTTACCGCGTCCTTACTACAAAAAAGAGAAAAGAACAACAATGACTACTATTATTACTACCACCACTACTACTACAATTACTAGTACTAATATAAATTATTGTGGCTTTGTTTTTACATGACAGTTTTTGTTGTTGTCGAGTATAGATCTAGAATTTCACAGTAGAATTGCAAAGTTATTTAGTGATTTCGCCAATGAACATTCAAAAATATAACAGAAGATGCTAATTTTCTTAATGCTAAAAGCCAAATTCCTTGGCAGTACAAGTATCTTGGACTAAATTTTGTGTCAATTATTTTGTAACCTTTTCAGCTTTTTTTCACTAAGTTTAAGCCTTTATTTTTTTACAGGGAAACCTGCAATAAAATGGCATTCACTATATTTAAAACACCATGTTAATTACGGTCGTATTCGAAAGGTCAGATTCATTCTCATGTTAGTAGACACGCCTATCAGGACAACATAAAATGTTACATCTGTTAAGTTGCGTAGTTGTCCATTATAGACAGGTTTTACCCTAAGTAGCGTTTATCACATTTATTATACCTTCCAGTCATTGTCATTACTATATCTTAGAATAAAACCAAATTACTTTAAGCGGATTCTTATCGCTTGTTGATTAGTGTTAACATTTAGTGAATACTGACAAGTCATTAAAGGTTTTGGCATTATGATGATAAGAATTAATATATGACGTATAGTGGCAGTTAGCTCGGTAGAGGATAATTGGACACACATTTACAGTTGGCTAGGTGATGGATAATTGGAGTATGTGATATACAAGGGAAGTTGGCTAGGTGAAGGGAATTCAATCTAAATCTTCGTAAAACAACACGTGCGTTTCCTAACACTTTTAAAGCCGCCCACATTTGTCAACAACATTAGCTGTTGGCAATTCGTGGGTATTAATCTTTGTTAACGTTTGACTGGTGATACGTTAATGACACTCACACATACACACGCACGCATACATAGACACATTGTAAAGTAATTTAACAATATTGAAACTTAACTACGTATATTCTTTGGTCTCTCTGATTCACGTAAATTGGTGATTTGAGTTTCTTAGTTTGATATTTGTTGACACTCCATTTGACATGTTAGTTCGAGTGAAAGTCGTACAGCATTGTTTTCACATAACCAGACTGGTGTCTGTGTTCAGTGATCGGCGTGTGGATAAAGCGTCACGTTGCCTGTTTCAAACTAACAAAGTGTCACGCCAACAATCAGACATTGTAAACAGACCATTTCCTTTTACAGCTTTACAATGTAAACATAGCTGTTACATATAAAATTTAGTACCTGCTTCAGTCGAGAGATACTAAAATTAGGTTAAATATTATGTCTAATTGTAGGCTTTATTTACTCTTCTAAGTCATACTAACTTGACATCTGAAAACCTATATTTTCAAAGTAGTCAAGTCTATAAGTCAGTACAAATAATACTTTTAGGAGAAGAAATTCTAGCAAAGATAATCTGAGAGCAATTAATATGGTGGCAAACGAATGTATTACACATAATGAAAACAATAAATATATTATAGTCAAGTTGACCCCACAAAGTAATTTATATTTCACCAATGAAATCAATTGTTTCATTTTGTGTTCCTTCTATCTGATATCAGATTTTTGCTGAATGTGCGTGCGAATACAGTAACTTGACCAATGAAACACAAACCTGGCACAAATCTGACCTTGAACCAGCACTGATGATACACGTACCTAGCTCAGATCAGACTTGTACCTAGCACAGATCAGACTTATACCTAACATCGACCAGACATGAGCCTAACGTCGATCAGATCTGTACCTAACACATATCAGCCTGGTACCCTGCACTAAACAGACCTGGACTGAGCTCCGATTGTACCTGTATCTAGCACCGATCAGACTTGTACCTAGCACAAAACAGACTTATACTCAGCAACACTCAGACATGTACATAGCACAGATCAGATCTGTACCTAACTCCGATCAGAGCTGTATCCAGTATAGATCAGACATGTACCTACCTCGATAAGACTTGTACCTAGTACAGATCAGACCTGTACCGAGCATCAATCAGACATGTACCTAATACCGACCGGACCTGTATCTAATACAGATCAAACATCCTATCACCGATCGGACCTGTACCTAGTACAGATCAGACATGTACGTATCACTGATCAGACCTGTATCTAATACAGATCAGCATTGTACCTATTACAGAACAGACTTATAACAGTTCCGATCTGACCTGTACCAAGTACAGATCAGACATGTACCTAACACCGATCGGACCTGTATCGAATACAGATCAGAACAGATCAGACATGCACCTATCACCGATCGGACCTGTACCAAGCACAGATCAGACATGCACCTATCGCCGATCAGACCTGTACAAAGCACCAATCAGACCTGAATCTAATACAGATTCAGCATTGTACCCAGCATTGATCAGACTTGTATTCAGAACCGAGCAGAAATACTTGACAAGCGTAAAAGAAGGAGTATGTAATAAACACAAAATCGCATTTTTCTCTCGTTTCTGTAAAATGAAATACAATTTCGTTTGATACGGCTTATGAATAAAAGTCGTCGCGACGGCCTATTAAAATGTGCCGAACATGAAATGTATTCATCTAATTTCAGTTTTATTTTGTTCCTGAAATCCACGTTCATAAAGAATATTTTGTAAGCCAACTACTCTCTTCAGAACGCCAGACCGATCATTATGATGTCAGTATTATATTATCTTTCGAGCTCAACAAGCGGAATGCATTAGTTGCAGATACTTCCGATAAAAATTAAACTCTAAATGACACCATTTGACAGCTTTGGCCACAAACTTGACAGTCAAACAACCTTTTGACGCGGCACGCAATCTGTTCCGTACTTCTGAAGTAAGCCACTAGTGTGAAGGCAATCTGGCTATTCTTTAATCGGTCACAGAAATGCGTTAGTATGGTTGCACCTTGCCATGCGAGGATCAAGATTCACATAAGAAAAATTGAATCTTAATTTTACGTTATTTTCAATTTTTAAAAAATTAAAAACCTCGTTTACTAATCCGATTTCATATAATGAGTCACTTATCTTCATTACCCTTTTGTTCAAGAGGCACAGACATAAAAAGACAGTCTATATAATGTTTTTTTTTTTTTTAAAGATTCACTATATAATTCGTGGACTAGTCAGTTCCGTTTTGAGAAGCCTCCTTCGTTCATAATAATAATAATAATAATACTAATAATAATACTAATAATAATAATAATAATAATAATAATAATAATAATAATAATAATTATAATAAATAAAATAAATAAATAAATAAATAAGTATATCAATAAATTAATAAATAAATATATAAATAAATATATAATAAATGTGCTTGTGTTGTTTTGATTTTTAACTTCGCTTTACCAGTTTTAGTGAAATCGCTATGATGTCTGCAGTGTGACAAGTTTTAGTGATGTGTGTCACTGGGATATCATGCCACAGACATGTAACATCATGTCCCACCCAGTCACATTATCACGACACCATGCCGACCAGTCCTAACACTATAACCTTAATGCCCAGCTCCAAGCGAGGCATCCGCTATTATCGATTTGTATAAGTATATGGTATGCCTCTGCCGGGTTTTGAACCCGCGACCTCCTGCACTTGATGCGTACTCTCAAACCACTTAGGCAAATAAATAAATACACAATATGATGGAAGTCACAATGTTAGGTAGGTTTCCATAGAAGCATTGTTTGAAATCCAGCTTTCCATTGATATAATACTTCTACCACTAGCACCACTACTACTATTAATTCTACTACTACTACTGCTACTACTACTACTACCAGAGCATTCCTATATTATTGTTTAAGTGACTGGTGTATTATGGGCTATATAGTATACAATTTGAACATGCTTGAGATGTTTACCTAAAGTTAATGTTAATGTGGATTGGTCATTTTCCCTTCTATTATACAAAGGTAAATTCTAAATACGGCCCCTCCCCAAACAAAAAGAACCGATAAGTTAATTAATATATAGTTTGTAATTTGCTCATTACACGTTCAGAATGCGGCATTGTGTACGTGGGTAAAAAATAATTTCCTTACTTTGGTATCTATTAAAGCTGGTATACTTTTGATTAAATTAGGGCGATGTTTAAAGCAGATGGAATCAGCCATTATTATCAGTTGTGTGCTGATATGATGTACTATCTAAACAAGTACAGTATGTAACGAAATAACAGACGGTAAACGTAGCATAGAAATATGCCAAGATTATATCCATTGTGCATGTTTCAGAGGTAAACCGTTTGATATTGCACCCGTCACTCTCTCAGAAGAACGTACTATCTGTCGAGCGCCACCTTTATTAAAATGTGAACCCACCGAGTTGTTACTGATGTCAATTTGTTATTTGAATCAAATGTATTGAATTAAACACGATTATCTTGAACTATTCATTGTGAAATGGTTGTACGTAATTCTGGGCTAAAAGAAATAGCACTTTCGGAATCTAGTACGGAGAACGACCCCGATTTCGACCTAACTCCTCTATACCTGCATTCATCAATGACTAACACGACCGCTTCAAACTTGACCTCGGACCAAATTGACCACACATACGGACTAGTAAAGGGAAGGAACCTAGAGGACACATATAACATTATGGAACAGACTGACGAGGGGCCAATGCCCCAAAATGCTACAATTTAATGGAAAACAAAATACTTGAATATCTGATAATAGTATAATAATATAAATAACGCCACCTGGATAACCAAAAATGGAAGAATTAAACTTCCATATCGCATCAATTAATACTAACGGATTAGATAAGGATAAAATTGCACAACTCATAAAATTAAAACAGGACATTATACTAATACAAGAAACACACAACAAACTCACAAATAATATGAAGGCTGAACTTGAATCCAAAATAGATGCAATAGTTGTAATTAGTGAAGCACAACAAAACGATATTAAGGCGGGAGTAGCGATGATAATTAGAAACAGAAATAGGCAAAATTGGGAAAGAATAACAGAGGATAATAGTTTAAAGGGAAGGGTAATTCATATAAAATTAAATAAATTACACATTGTGAATATATATGCTCCTGCAAATAGAGAAAGTCACTATGACTTCATAGGAAATCTAAATAGCTATTTAAAACCCTACACAATAGAACACCTGATTATGGGTGGAGATTTTAATTGGGTGGGGGAAAATATAGATCGAACTGGAAAACTAACAACTAAGGATATATCTTCACCTGACATTATGGGCAGATTGCTAAAACAAAATAAACTAATAGATGTGTATAGAAAACTGAATTTATTAAGAACGGAGTATACACATGATTACATTAAGTTAGGAATAAATAAATCTAGTAGAATAGACAAATTTTATGTAACTGATTTCGACAATAAAATATATAAAAATGCAAAAATTCTAGATTATAAAATTTCGGACCACAAACTAATAACTATGGAATTAGTGATAAAAAATAGTAGATGGGTATCTGGTGAATGGAAACTAAATAACTCAATACTGGACGACGAGCAATTAATAAATGAAATAAAAATGGAAATCCCTAAATTACTTACAAACGCAGAGGGAAAAAATATATCAGATATTGCCACGGATTGGGACAAGTTTAAAATAAAAGTTAAACAAATAGCAATATATCACTCAACCAAACGTAATCGGATTCAAAAAATACAAAAGTTAACACTAAAAAGATTAATAAATTGTGACACAACACCGCAAAGGGATAAAGAGAGCTACTCTATACAACTAGAAAAGCTGAGAGATAATAAAACAAGGGGAATGGATATAAGGGTGGGAAAACTCCACCACTTATACAAACAAGGCCGAGAACTATATAAAAGGGAAGAAAAAAGGAAGGGAGGGGAAAGGGTAATTGATGCACTAATCACTAATGGGGTTGAAATTACAACTAAAGCTGAAATAATGGACGAAATTTATAAATACTATACAACACTATATACTACTCAAAACATAGACAATGACACACTCACACAATATCTAAATTCAATACAATGCGAAATGATATCATCTGAGCATAAGAAACGATGTGATGATCTCATTTCTGTGGAGGAAGTTAAAACCACAATAAAAGAACTTGCAAAAGGTAAATCACCAGGTAGAGATGGCCTCACTGCGGAATTTTATAAGAAATTCCAAAGTGAGGTGGCACCAATTTTAGAAGCACTATTTAACAATATTTTATTAAAAAATGACAAGATGACCAAATCAATGAGGGAGGGTTTAATCACTTTATTATACAAAGGGAAAGGGGACAAAACTGACTTAAAAAATTGGAGGCCCATCTCCCTCCTAAACACGGACTACAAAATACTGAGTAGAATTTTGGCTAATAGGATTAAGCACGGAGTAAACACCATAGTAAACACTAATCAAACATGCGGTGGTAAAAATAGAAGCATACATGACAATATACTTAATATTAGGACCATAATAGATTTTATAAACACAACAAACTCAAAATGTGCTATGGTACTTTTTGATCAGGAGAAAGCTTTTGACAGATTAGAACATAATTATACACAAAAAGTACTGGAAAAATTTGGTTTTGGAACAAATTTCCTGAATTGGACTAGAATAATGTACAATGAAATAACTGCAAAGGTACAAGTAAATGGGGCGAAAACCCAAAAAATTGACAAACAACGATCAGTGAGGCAAGGTTGCCCACTATCGATGCTATTATATGTAATAGCAATTGAAATTCTGAGTATAAAACTCAGAAAGAATACTAACATTAAAGGTTTAAAAATTCCTAACTTAACAGAGGAATTTAAAATGTTACAACACGCTGACGATTGTACAAACTTTATTAATGATCTAAATTCTTTTAAACACTTACAAAAAGAATACGAGGCTTTTGGGAAAGCATCAGGATCGAAAATAAATCATGACAAAACGGAAATATTAAAAATAGGAAACTGGAGGGGAAACCACCCTGGGTTACCTCCCCACCTAATAAAGAACAGAGTAAAAGCCCTGGGGATATTCTTCGGGGCAAATGAAGAAAAAGAAAACTGTATAAAAGTTAAAAACAAAATAAAAGAAGTTATCGATATCTGAGCACTAACGCCGCTCAGTTTAATAGAACGTTCACAGGTTGCAAAAACATATATGTATTCTAATTTGACATACCTTATAAACTCTGTGGACATTAACAATAAAAGACTAGAAAAAATTGATAATTATATAATAGACTACATCTGGAATTACAAAACACACTACATAAATAAGGAAACTTTATATAGAGCTAAACTCAAAGGGGGCTTAGCCTTACCTAACCCCCCCCCCCCCTTAATAAAATTAAAAACTATATTAAATAGGTTAAAAAGACTTAGCGCCACACCACAAAAACCATGGGAGGCACTATACATTTTTGGGTTAGGTTTTGGAATGAGGAACAACCAAGATATATACACAAACAACAAACTAGTGAAAAAAATTGGTGCACCACATTTATATAGGAGGATTAAAGAAATTTTATATAGGTATAGGGATAATAAAGAATTATGGGAATTGAAAAAGGACAAAACATATGACGCTTTTAGACTTAAATTCCTTCCAAAATAAATCTAAGTTACAGCTACAATACCCATCTGTTAATTGGGACAGAGTTTGGAGGCATTGGTCCGGCATTAACTCGTTTAAGGTACAAAGTATCATGTACACGTACCTCCACAACGCCTGGCTAACAGGCGAAGTGGCAATTAAACGAAGGTTAATAAGGACCCCTGTTAGCTGCCCTCTATGCAAAAATGCCCCATATACAAAAGACCACACAATTACAGAATGTGACAAAACAAAGGAAGAAAGGATCAAACTAATAAACGAAATAATGAAGATAGACAAATATGACAGACGTCAATTACTCTTCCTAGACGGAAATTTCAATAAACAATTGGTTAGACACATAACGGACTTTATAACGAATATTCTTATAAGATGTGGCTCCATAATGAAGGTTAAGGAAAAATTTCTAAAATTAAATTAATTAGAATCATTTTTTAAAAAAAATTTCAAATTCTAAAATTTATAAAAAAAAAAAAAAAATAAAAGAAGAAGAATAAAATAATTGTGAGGGGGAAGTACATACGAGGACGCCATAGGGCTATATCACAGGGCGCTACGCGAAGTGAGCAGGCCTATGGAAGAGTTTGGAAAATACCACCCAAATATTTAACAATTTATTTGAGAATTTTACTTATTATACCTCTGTAAATGCACATGATTTCTTCTCTGGATCCTTAATCCATGCTTTATCTGTCATGGCTATATCCCAAAATAGCCATGACTCCCAATTAAGGGAAAATAAAAACTTTTTTGGATTTTTTCTTAAGTTTAATAATAAATAAGAAAGGCCGGACAAATTGAGACAGGAAATATACAGCCAAATAAATTTGTATATTTTCTGTCTCAAAGAAAACGGACCAATTTATATAATAAAATATAAAAATTGAGACACACATAACTTTTTGAAAATAATACACCTCAATTTTTACCAAGTTCTAAATTAAAATATTTGAATAAATAAAATTGAATAATTATCTTCCAGATTTGGTGAAGATAATAAATAAATATGACAACTGGTATGATTTGAAAAGAGACAGGGCTATCCTAAACATATACACAAGGATATAATATACCTTCTATAGCAATCACGCAAATACCATTACACATATAGCATACACCAGGATAATAAGGGACCACTAGCCATGGTCAACAATATTAAAAGTAACTTTCTAGAGTGGGTAGATCAAATCCCAACTAGAAAGGAATACTTAATATACACTAGGAAACGAAAATACCCCTTGTCAATTATATTATAACCCCGATGGGGAAAACTAATTGGGGACTTTAGAGATAAAGAATAAATAAAAAACAACATAAAAACATCGGGGGGAACACACATACATATAAACTTTTTTTAAAAAATTTTTGATTAGGGGGGGGGGGCATCTGTCTGGTGCCCCCCCCCCCCCCAAAAAAAAAGTAATTCTGGGCCTCATTGTCGGACAGCTTTACTATCGCTAAAGGACTTTCCAGAAAAAAAGCACAACATAATCTCGGGTGACAATCGTATTCCCGTTGAAAATTGCAAAAATATCTTCAGAAGATTTCAGGTAAAAATAATGCATTAAAAAGCATTGGAACAGCTATGACTGTTGGCTATCAGTTTTGTCGTGTATTTTTTTCTATTGAATTTCTCTATTTTCTGCAACTATTTGAATTGAAGACAAAATTTGTTATTCCTTGTAGTACACATATCTATTAAAAAATGCGTGTCAAAAAAACTCTAAAAGTTTGTAGAAAGAAATTAAAATGTTTGCTTATGATAGAAGCCCATAATAAAATTGTAAATTTGAAATACGACGTATATGAGTTAGAATCAAATGACACACATTACAACAACGTAAAATAAATAATTATACATTTCAGTCCAACGTCAAAAACATTGATGAATATGCTGCATATAAATGTTTTAACCAGACCAATTATCAAGCTTCCAAGACTACCATCTGTAACTTCTTGACTTCTTCTAGACATGCAAAAGAATTTTGTATATGCCTAGCTATATCATTTTTGAGCGAGTTAACAATCTTGAGAATGCGGAACATTTCATTTCGAGATTTTAGGCAACACTCTGAAATGGAGGCATTGATGACGACTAGTACGTCGACGTACTTTTCTTAGCTCAAGATTCATGCCGTTCTTTCCTTATATTTGTTGGTAGCAATTTATTTATACTATGTCTGTTATAATCTTATTGCTATTCTTCCTGTCTTGAGATACAAGTCACCTCGATTTCATGTTCAATATGTGTGACCTACATGTGAAATCTATTTTTAGCAGCCAATTAAACATGATTAAGGTTGAAAAGTTTTCTACAATAAATTTAAACTTTGTATCAGCAGCTGGTGACGAAAATGAGAGCAACATCGACGATAATGAAAGAAAACAATGTCAGGAAAGGTGAATGTGGCCATTAATATATATCTTGCAAATAATACTTAGTCTGTTTTCTGTCATGATAATACAACGGAGGAGACGGAGGCTACTTTGAAGTATATTAAATATGATATTTCCTCTCATAATTCCAAAGTACGTGTACCGTATATATATACAAACCTTTTCTATACAAAGAAAATAAACGTTTGTACCTAATATTATGCAATATTTCAAATTTTATATTCATATGATAGGTGACAGTAGAAACATTTCCATGGAATATATTGCCAATTTGATATAAGGCTAACATTAGGTGTACAATTTTATGTTTCAGCTTCTACGAAATATTGAATAAAATATAATGACACTACTTTGTGGGACATAAATCATATTCAAACAGTTAATAATTGATATTATGTTTTGAACAAGGGCATTGCAGATGAAATCGACAGTATTCGTCAAAATTAGCATTCAGTACGATATTAAAACTTGAAAGTGATGACGAAATAAAAGGGTGTTAAGTCTGAAGGTATCTCTCTCTCTCTCTCTCTCTCTCTCTCTCTCTCCCTCTCTCTCTCTCTCTTTCTCTCTCTCTCTCTTTCTCTCTCTCTCTCTCTCTCTCTCTCTCTCTCTCTCTCTCTCTGATTATGTCTATGTTTCTCTCTCTCCCTGTCTCAGCTGCTTTTCGATGAATCACCCAGCAATCAAAAAAATTAGTAATTGATTTCATGATTGTCAATCAATACTTTGTATTGATGTTCCCTTGCAATGTACTGATCATAGACATTGCTCGTGGCAGGGATTTCTACAATTTAGATGAGGAAATTTCACGTTATTAGGTTCAGTCAAATGTACGTTACGCCAGAAAATTTATCTTCTGTGTTAACAGAACTGACAATCAATCCTGTCGTTCTCCGCTATCCCAAAAACACGCCGGATTTAGCCGTATGCGATTGTCTTTGTTAATAAAAAAAATGCCTTATTTAAAGAGAAAGACACACGCATCCCCCGAAAAAAAGTTATAGAAACCAGGAATTAAACAATCCGCAGCCAAAAAGTTGAATTGGATTTAGATTATTACTTTTAGTCTTGACCGCAATAAAAAATATACGTCATTAGTTAATAAGTCATATGTAACTAACAAATTTTGAAAAGGGTTGTTTCACCAACGGAACCGCTCGTGCATAATCGAGATGATCCAAAACGTAGGTTGATAAATAAACCTATACTTGTACTCAGGTTAGGGAATATAAATACTGCACTTGTCCGTGACACTTCGAAGGACAACAATTATATTTCTAGTGGAAGAAACCCAGACTGACTGAAACAGTAAATTCATAAACGTTGATTGTACTATAAAAAGTTTCGTAATTATGAATGAGGTACGTCTCGAAAAAAATGCTGGCGTGGCTTAGTCATTTTTTCGTCATATATATATGAGAGGTAAAATCCAAATTCATAAGATATCAGAAATATTATATAGTTTGTAATTCATTCATTCAGTTTTGTAAAGTAGCATTTCGCACTCGGTTATAATTTGTTTTCGCTACTTTAATATATAGCATCGTGAATTTATTTTGGACTAGTTCAAGTGGAGGTAAAGTTATTTTATTTTGGATCAGTTCAGGCTGATATAAAGTGGATTTCTTTTGGACCAATTCAGGCTGATGTAAAGTGGATTTTTTGGGACCAGTTCAAGTGGAGGTAAAGTGATTTTATTTTGGACCAGTTCAGGCTGATATAATGTGAACTTCTTTTGGACTAGTTCAGGCTGATATAATGTGAATTTCTTTTGGACTAGGTCAGGCTAATGTAAAGTGGATTTATTTTGGACTAGGTCAGGCTAATGTAAAGTGTTTATTTTGGACTAGGTCAACCTAATGTAAAGTGGATTTATTTTGGACTAGGTCAGGCTAATGTAAAGTGTTTATTTTGGACTAGGTCAGGCTAATGTAAAGTGGATTTATTTTGGACTAGGTCAGACTAATGTAAAGTGAATTTATTTAAGATTAGTTCCGGTAGATGTAAAGTGATTTTTAAACAAAAAGTAGGTCAGGCTGATGTAAATTGAATTTATTTAAGACTAGTTCAGGCGGATGTACAATGAGTCTATTTTGGACTAGTTCAGGGGCATTTTTCAAAGTCTAGTGCTCACTGGCTGGGGCATGTGAATGCTCGGCTACTTTTGTTTCAAATGGAGAAATATACTGGTCTACATCTGTTTCTTTAAAAGGAAATACCAGTCTAATATTTTGTGTGACCTCAAAAGATGAACGTTTATCAGTCTAGTGCTGTTTTCTTTCTTGTAGTTGCAGTTTTGATGCATCTACACTTTCTGAAATTGTCACTAACTCTCTCCCTTTTGTAATTCCAGTTTCATTGGCAGATATTCTTTCTTTTTCTCTTTCCTGCATTTGAATATCTCGTTCATTTTCCTGACTTTCATCTTCAAATCCATTTCTTTTTCTTCTTTTTTAATTTGTAATTAATCTTGTTTTAATACAGATGGTTTTGCCTCTGAAAGTGCATATTGTCTGGTAGGTTGAAGCTACTCATCTTTTTGCAAGGACTCTAGCCATTCCTAGCTAGGATTTAGTTGACATTATAAAAACTGGTTAGTTTCACAATGAAAAGTGAAACAAATCAGGGATTAGGATACTTCCGCAATAAAATGAGTTGACAGTTAAAAACGATTTAACTGTCTCTGCAATTCGTACCTCGGATGAACCCCCACATTTATATTACGACTATATGGTCACAAACTTGAGAGACGCAAAGCCAACATATTTTGTAAACCTTAAAAAACAATTTCAGTATTAAGTAAGAAATTAAAAATGTGAGAGAAACTTACAATCATGTGAAGTAAATCAAAATTTGTCGTTTTTATTTAAAAGAAATGAAAGGTCTCTTATAATTTTCAATACCAAAAATAAACTGGTCTTTAAGAACCATGAGGACGTCTTGATGGTGCGGTCCAGACTTCTCATGATTTATTTATTCCAGAATGATAATAGACACCAGATAATGAACACTTTCTATCACTAATGCACAGTCGAAGAAATGTTCTTTTTATTGAAAAATATAAGTAAAACATAAAACAAATCTGTTTATTAAAATTAAGAACATAACAAATGTAAATTGAAGAAATAGGAATGAATTCTCAATGGTCTTTTTATTTATATTGATATACGATAAATAATTTATATTTACATGAGCGGAAACTGTGAGCGTCCATATTATTCTTTTTGAAACTTCCATATCTCATATCATATATACGTCTCTGTCTCCTTGCTTATTTTAGTATGGATATAAAATCTTCACATACTCATACATTGACACAGTTGAAGTTTAAGTTCTGTCTAATTGGGAAATACTTAAGCAATAACTATTTTCAATTATACATAGGTAGCCAAGGTTAAATATGCGTATGTGTAGTGTTAGATGTGTGCATGTGAAAGAGAGAATTAAATGATATCGTGAGAGACAATTATTGATAGCATCTTACACATTGTATCAAGCAAATATAACAAATCCTCAAAACTGATATAATACACAAACATTATTAGTTCATAATAATATAGCATTATTCATACTAGTATGTATATATAAAGTCTACGACCTCTTTATTCATCCAAGGGCTGGAGGGATTGGTTCTGTTCTGTGCGTGCGCAGGTGGCTGATGAGGCCAACCCTTAAAAGGAATGTTTGTTTGCACAAAGGATAGGGGGTGAGTGGGACATCTCCATGATGGTTGATGGCACTTGGTATGTTTGCTTACCGTTCAGCTTTGCAGCTGCTGTCATGCTTGATTAGCACAATTTGGAGCTTTTGTGCACAGAGGAAAGCCAAGTGACTCGATTGCAAGCTGTTTTAGCCCATTAATCTTATTTTATGTTGATGTTGAGGATCATCCTAAGGCTTTTGGTGTGAACGTGGTTCAGCTCCCTGGCGTGGCGTTGGTACACCGTCCGCGTTTCGCATGCTTAAAGTAGTGTGGGGAGCACAACTACCCTTTAGACCTTTAGTTTGGTCTGAATGCTGATGTCTCTTATATTCCAGACGTTGGCATACAATCTGCCGAAAGTTGCGCTGGCTCTGACAATGCAAAGGTTCACCTCTTTGTCAATAGTTAAGCTATTTGCTGCCAAGTAGGTGAAGCGGTTCACTACGTTCATTTTGTGGCCGTTAACGGTGATGTTGGGTTCAACATAGGGCTATCCAAGGGCCGGTTGATGCAAGACTTCAGTCTTCCTGGTAGCTTGTGCAGGACCTGGAGAACTTGTCATTGCAGGTCGACCTCTGAGTCAACATTGAGGACACAGTTATCAACAAATAATGAAATCCATGAAGGTGTTTGTCATACACTTGGTTTTCGCTTGATGCCGCCTCGTATTGAATAGTTTTTCATCTGTACGGTACCTGATACCGAATCCAACTTCTCCGTCTCTGAAAGCATTAATCAACATGACAGAGAACAGTAGACTGAATAGTCTCGGTGCAAGAACACAACCCTGTGTGACGCCTTTGGTTACTGGGAAAGACTAAGATGTTTCTCCATTGTCCTGGACTAATGCCTGCATGACATCGCGGAAAGGGTGCCCCATGGATAAACACTTTCCATTTTCGTGGGCATCCATACTTGGCCATTACCTTCGACAAGCCATCTCTGCTGACAGCAATAAAGGCCTTTGTCAAGTCGACGTAGATCCATAAACGTTCGGTGATTTGCTCCGGACATTTCTCTTGTAGCTGCCACGCAGAAAACACCATGTCGATGGTCCGACGTTCATTTCAGAACCCACACTGACTTTCTGGCAATAGTCCCTGGTATATCTGTCCAGTGACATTTATTTTGTAAACAGCATCAGACATAGCTAATATTTCCATTATAATTTTAATATTAAATATTCAGATCATTATTAATGGAAATAAACATGTTTTCTCTTTTCTGAATGTGGGATATTAGTTTTTTACTTGGAAATTCCAAAACATGCTCACAATTCAGAATTTGTTCCAGAAGGGACTTTAACATTGTGTCTTAGTTTTCTATATCAATGTTGTTTACCTGAAAATGTCACGTTCTTGCCTTAACAACTGAAATGGAATAATTATTGTTATGCATTTTAATTAGGGTTGAGTTATTTATTCAAATTATTAATCACTGGAATTAAAAAGTGAACAAAAGTATTCGTGGACAAAAGACATTGGATATATAGTTGATTCAGTCAAGTATTACATGTCGTTGTATTATAGAATTGTGATAAATAAAAAATCTTAACATATCGTAATTTTCTCTGCCATTGCAGAGACGACAGGCCCATTAGCACACACAATATTTGAATTTACTTGAAATAACACTAAAGTGAAATTGAAACTTCATACATTTGCACTTATGATAAAACTTTCAGCTCTCTTTGTGATTTAATTCACACTACTTTAACCTTTATCAATTTTGTTTCTTAAGAAATACATTATTTGCTGCATTTTACAAAACTTCTTGATTGTTGCCCTCTTCTATTACTTAATTTAAGACTATAGATTCAAAACAAAACAAGTAAGTGTTGCGTATTCATTAAACCTGTGTTGTAAAAGTAGAAATGTGTTCATGAAATACACATGATCCAAAACAGCACCAAAATACTGAGCTTAAAAGTACATAACGGTATGGACGAAGTTACTTACATAGGATGACAATATATGAGCAATCACTGTAGTCATGACGAATAACAATAATCATGTTTACCACCTATCTTACATGTAGAAAAAGCTAATGATCGAAATGTCACTATTAACACATAATATACATTTGCATGAGAGATGATATTGGAAAGCTTTAGATACATGTCATAGAACTTTCAGAACATTGACAGTTGTCCAAGGTACGATGTTTATTGTTATTGTTGTTGTTGTTGTTATTATTATTATTATTATTATTATTATTATTATTATTATTATTATTATTATTATTGCGATTAATCCTCTTTATGATTATTACTATTCTTCTTCTTCTTCTTCTTCTTCTTCTTCTTCTTCTTCTTCTTCTTCTTCTTCTTCTTCTTCTTCTGATTGTTATTATTATTTGGATGATGATGATGATGATGATGATCATGATGATGATGATTCTTATTATTATTATAATTATTATTATTATTATCTGGATGATGATGATGATGATGATGATGATGATGATGATGACTATTATTATTATTATTATTATTATTATTATTATTATTATTATTATTTTAAGTTGTAATGGTATTAGTAATAGTAATTGTCCATTCTGAAGTTTTCTATTGCTACGTATGGTATTAATTGGACAGCGTTCCAAGGGAGATAAATCATAATGAAGACTTTAATGTTTCCGATAGCAATTAAAACGAGTATCGAGGAAAAGTCAAAAAGACGACTTTAATGTTTCCGATAGCAATGAGAATGAGATCGATGGTAAATCAGAATGAAGACGTTAATGTTTCCGATAGCAATGAGAACGAGTATCTAGTATAAATCATGAAGAAGACTTTAATGATTCCGATAGCAATGAGAACAAGTATCGAGTATAAATCATGATGAAGACGTTAATGTTTCCGATAGCAACGAGAACGAGTATCGAGTATAAATCATGATGAAGACGTTAATGTTTCCGATAGCAATGAGAATGAGTATCGATGGTAAATCAGAATGAAGACGTTAATGTTTCCGATAGCAATGAGAACGAGTATCGAATATAAATCATGATGAAGACGTTAATGATTCCGATAGCAATGAGAACGAGTATCGAGTATAAATCATGATGAAGACGTTAATGTTTCCAATAGCAATGAGAACGAGTATCGAGTATAAATCATGATGAAGATGTTAATGTTTCCGATAGCAATGAGAACGAGTATCGAGTATAAATCATGATGATGTTAATGTTTCCGATAGCAATGACAACGAGTATCCAGGATAAATCAGAATGAAGACGTTAATTTTCCGACAGCGATGAGAACGAGTATCGATATGAAAGACTTTTATTTTCAGTTTAATAAATACCAGTTAGAGCAATCTTTGCAAAACTAACTGCTTAATTCGGAATTCCTTACTTCTGAACAGCCTCGCTCTGACAACAGGTGTGTGAATATTGAATACATTAATAATCTAGAGAAGGAAAATGTATCGTGCAATTCACACTAAGGTAAAACATTACGTTCCAAAACGAAGGTCTGACGTCTGATCACCGGTTAATTAATTAACCAAAGATAACCTCTAACAAACATTTCATGAAATTATTTAAGTCAGATCGGTTCAATAATTAAGAGTGCGAATAAATGTTCTTTAGATGTTCTTTAGATGGTATTTGTAGCTCGAGAAATTTAAAATAATAGTAGAGCTGTAAAGACACAACAGCACACTAAAGATATACAAATTAAGCTTAGCAAAAACTGGTACAAAAGGAACACAAAGGTGATTTCAAATTATAAAAAGGCTAATTAAATATTTCATATATTAATGATGGGAACGTGAACCGTTGATGCATATTGCCTATTCGTAGCTCGAGTAGCTTCTCTTTTTGAAACCTGTTCGAGCTTCGTCGCGTCGCGTTGATAGGCGTTCTCACTCTATGTTTCTTTAAGGTTATTTCATTTTGGTAAAAATTATGTTCATTTCAGACTAATGCTATGGTATTCAAACACTATATTATTTGGGTGCTTTATGTTCGATTCTATAATAAAACGTCAATTTATTGAATGTTCATACACCCAATAAGTATGATTTAGGGAAAGATAGCAAATAAAAGTTAACCTTCCGAATGAAGATTTCTTTTTGATAGAAATAACACCTAACTTACCGAAGCAAGATCTGATTCATCCGGCGAATAAAATGTGATTGAAAGTAGTCGTATCGCCAAGAAATAATTTGAAGACGATGGTGCATCTCATATGTGGTCAAGATTTAAAATTATACAAATTCATTGTCAGAGTTATTGATGCTACAATGAGCGACTGACGATTATTAATTATGTCGACGATTGAAATTATCTTTTTAAAGTAAAGTTTATAGTGCTAGCCGAAACAGACAATACTACTTGGATTATTAGTGAGAAACGTGACCCTGTACTTACTAATGACATTTTTATAAGGAGTTAAAAGTTCCGAACCTTAAATATTGGCTGGTATTGAAAAACCGGATTATACACGAGTGTATCCTGTCACAGCGATTATTTACGGGATATATCGGCTGAAGGATGAGCCCAGTGTTGATGACTTAACGCCGATGAACTTTTCATCCTTGACGCTGTCAAGGAAAAATAGTGTAACCGAACGAATAACAGAAAATTTTACAAAGCGAATCATGGAAATGGGTTAACCATTCAACGTCGTAAAAAATACGTGAGTGGGCTGAATCAATCAAGGATATAGGAATTACAATTAATGATGTTGCCGAGTTAGAGAAAGACACTAATATTTCATTCTATAGTAAAAACAATAACGAGAGAGATTTTACAAAAATCAAAATATATATCAAGAGGAACTTCGATTGAAATTATGGTCCATGCATACACTAATTCCGAAATTGTTTTTCTATGAAATCGAACTGTAAATAAGTAAATATGATTCTGTGTCAGTATGTTTTTTTCAAAGTTTCGTTCGATGAAGAAAAATATGATCAGTTCGAAAGACCGAACGGCGAATTGTATCGCTTAGAATCTCTCCAATAAAATATGAAAATTCTTGCGCAGATACTTTTATCGCAGACTGTCAATGCTGAACACTTATTGAATAATTAATTGTTTACACTCGCATCAGCTACTGTTCACTTTGCCAGGGAAAAGAATTCGTGAAACCCAACACAGTTGGAACTTCTTGAAGATGTTAGACTGAGTTGTTTCAAATATGGACACGGTTGACTGTGTAATACTAAGTATGACCACTAGAACGTTATCTCTGTTGATTTGTCGGCCTGGTTTCAAGGGAGTGTTCTTGGTATGGAAGCGCGTTCTGGGCATTTTGAGTGGATTGGACATCCCACTTACGAAATCACCAGATTATCGATAAATGGACTTTTACCTGACTTTGACCTGATTGGAATTGCCTGTAAAGAGTCACTCGAATTTGCCGAGAATTTACACACGATTTTATGTTTGTTTTGGTAGACATTTATCTGAAAATAATTGGCTTCAATAGTTTTATTACGACATATGCTAATTGAAAAATATTGATATATCTTTGTCGGTCAGTGAAGGCTTTATATCATACCGCCCTAAGATCGAAGTTTGGTTATTACAACCAGCTACGTTTACCCTTGAAGTAAATGTGATCACTGAAACGTTTAATAATATATTTAAGGCTAAACATGAAAACGACGAAAAAGTCATGAAAGATCTTGGCAGAAGAATAATCGGTAAATTTACCAAAAGTATATCTTGTGATTAAAAATGACATTGCACAAAATTAATTATAAATGATGCTGAACTCGATTTGATAATTGATGATACCGCATTCAGTAATATGCTTATGGGTAAAGAAACATAACTCTTGTTTAACGGAAATAAATTAGGTACACTTACACGGTATACTGATAAAGAGTCTCCAGAGTTTACTCATCTAATATTTATAATGCTCGTGTATGTTTCGATAAATCTAGTAACGATGAAAAATACTAGTCAGAGTTGTCACGGATTCATTCTATATAGAGCGAACGTACTTAGAATCACTGCAATTTACATGGACTGGCTGCGGAAAGTGGAGAATAAAACAAGCAATTTTACACGGTTATACCGAATCCACTGATGTATCCATTAAATATATTTATCGTAGCATTAATTAGATATCTTTATCATCGGCGCCATCTGTATATGATCCATTATCTAGATATAAAACTTTACCTGACAGGACCTGGAGGTTGTGGTAAAACAGCTAGAGTTATTGAAATATTTAGACATAGTTCGGATTTAGTTGTTTTCACATCTACACACAGACTTGCGAGATAAATGAAAGAGAGAGGTGTAAAATGATGTAATTATCACAGCTTTTATCGATACAAGTGTGACACATGAACTAATGAACAAATGGGTGAGAAATATATACCGAAAATAATAATTTGGGATGAAATATGCACCGTTTCATTCGATATGTTGAAATGTTTCTTGATTGGTTATTTATCAAGAATACCGCAGTGATAATGTGTGGTGATGATGATCAACCACAACTGTGTGGTGGCTTGTCTCCCCACAGATATCTTTCAAAAATGTTCATATATTATTATCAGGAGATAACTGATAATGATGGAGCGCCTGATCCAGAATTAAAAGAGTTCATGAAATTAATCAAATTACAACTATATAAAATACAGTGTGAAATAATGCGTGAAACTTCTATGAACAGTTTTTGGGATAAATGGCGACCAAACGATTTGATAGTGGCAAGTATATAATTCTTCATACACTTCAACAGAAATTAATTATATTACATGAATAATTTTGTTTCAAATCTACCCATACCATTGTGTTATCGACCGGTTGATAAAAGACGACAGCAAATTTACGTTGATATACTAATATCGTTGACAGAGTTAAAAAAAAACAGAATCTTGTATTAAATGATATTGTCACAGTTGATGTCAGTGTTGCTGAAGATGCGCTGAAAACGGACAAAAGTCCATGTACGCTAAGATACACAACGACAATCCACTGAGCTCAATCATTAACTATTACTGATACAGGTGATTGGATCGTTGATGATCTAGCGATATGACCTATTTCATAGTTCATCTATGACTTAGCTCATCTTGCAGTAATATAAGTCATGAAAATATCACATCTGCGACGAGTTGTCATAAACGCTACAGAACCTTCTAATGATGTTACTGACAATAATATAATGAGAACAAAATTAGATGTTAATAAACACTGTGACAAAAACATAATCGCGACTTCGATCTTGACCCTGAATTTATCATGACAATTAAACAACGACCGAAAAATCATTGTGCAAGTTGTAGCACAGTAATATTGTGGCAGTATTCAAATAATGATACAAAACAATTTACCTTAAACATATTTAATAGTAGTTATACTGACACACGCGACATTGTAATGCTGACAGCTCTTGAGTGTAATCCACTCTGAGGCGCTGGTTAATTGATCACAGTGATAACTGTGTATCCTTGGGATCCAAAGCCTGACTTAATTCCTCGAGAATTACTTGTATGTGTTCACGTGTAAATCCTCGCTGATGATCAGTCGAATCTAATCTGTATATTTTAGTTCTACCAGTCGATCTTACTACGCTAGAAATTGGATGCGTCGTAATACTCCAGATATACAAGATCACCTGGTTGATATAAATACCTCAGTCACATTACCTAATACCGGCTGCTTTGAAAAAATAACGTCTTTGTACATGTATGTTGTTTTTTCTGAACGCGTTAAGAGGTTTACTAGACATTGCACGTGGAACCTTATTATTTAACACTTGGTAGTCTTGTAATCCATTGACGAGATTCCTTATCTTTTTCAATTATTTTCTTCGCGTATTGATATCCAAATAACCGCTCAGCAAGCGTTCGATTAGTCATTCAAAACTTGCCCGATCCCGATGATTTGCGTTATGCCCTTCTTGTATTTTGTCGTAATGCTGCTTCATCAGCGCGAAGATACTGCACCTTGAAATTCTTCATCTTGATAAACTTGAAGCAGCTGCAGCCATCGTAAACCACCACTCTGAGAATGAGATGGTTAGTGGTATAAGGTATATTTGCTTGCACCATCTGTAGATGATCAGGGATGCTGCAATGTGCTTCAAAAGTTTAATGAAAGCGCACAGTTATAAAATCAAGAAGGCACTTGTTATTTCAGTTTATTACTGATATTGATGAAGTTCAAATCTTGATGGATTTACTCATAACTTAGAAGCATACGACGACATAATGCTGGACAACGAATCAAATCCAGCTAGAAAATGATTTCGAGAAAGACATAAAAATACTGATGTGTTACACAATTGTATACACAAATTCCGAAAGTGATCAGAGACAAGTGTAATATTTTAATCATATTTAAAGGAGTTGACACTCATACTCTGCGAAATATTCATAAAACATGGTGTGGCAGAGACATGGATATAATTAAATTATAAATTCTTTTCTCACATGCACAAACGTCCCCTCATTTGACTTAATAACGATAAATGTATATGATCCTAGATCAAGATACCGAATCGGTCTTCATAAAGTATTTGATAATAAATTATAGCAGCAGAAATGACACAACATCATAGAGATATCTAGTTGGTAAGCAAAACGCGCGTACAAATTTGTAACAAAACGACACAAATACAGTCACTTATAAACTAACCCACAAGAGTCACTCTCTTTGTTAGAGGCTTCGGTTAGGCGTTAATGGTCTAATAGTTTCATTTTCGTAAAAAGCTTTAGTTCAGCAAATGGAGACTTCAAAAATAGGTCCGTTCGCCCTATGCTAGAACATATTCACTGGGAATAGCCTTCTCAGACTAAGTACCGAATAACAAAACACTCTGACATGCTCATTTGTCACTTAACATTTTAATAAGTATAGGCTTTGGCATAATCACAGACATGAATGGTTCAAAATGTTCCATAATAAAATCAGACTGGGATTTATTTGCTCCAAAAAAGAAATTGCTTTCAATACATTACCGGGTCATTGACCTATTACAAATAAAAGCATTTGGAAGAACTCTGCCTTTTATTATGTAGATTATTTGTCAATCTACAACAATACAAAAATTAACGTGCACTATATTATTGTAAAATCTAAACCTTCGAAGCGATAAGGATTTCTGATTAGTCTTTTCAAAAGATAGATTCCTTGAAATTGTTCTAACTGAAATTTAGAAATGCTTGTCTAAAAATAAGAACGGACATTACCAAAAACGCTGCTGAGAGGAAGACCTATTGAGAAATTAAATGTGTGAGTCAGGGAATCATCGTCAGCTGAGAGGAAGACCTATTGAGAAATTAAATGTGTGAGTGAGGGAATACTCGTCAGCTGAGAGGAAGACCTATTGAGAAATTAAATGTGTGAGTCAGGGAATACTTGTCAGCTGAGAGGAAGACCTATTGAGAAATTAAATGTGTGAGTCAGGGAATACTGGTCAGCTGAGAGGAAGACCTATTGAGAAATTAAATGTGTGAGTCAGGGAATACTCGTCAGCTGAGAGGAAGACCTATTGAGAAATTAAATGTGTGAGTCAGGGAATACTCGTCAGCTGAGAGGAAGACCTATTGAGAAATTAAATGTGTGAGTCAGGGAATACTCGTCAGCTGAGAGGAAGACCTATTGAGAAATTAAATGTGTGAGTCAGGGAATACTCGTCAGCTGAGAGGAAGACCTATTGAGAAATTAAATGTGTGAGTCAGGGAATACTCGTCAGCTGAGAGGAAGACCTATTGAGAAATTAAATGTGTGAGTCAGGGAATACTCGTCAGCTGTAGGAGGTGTGTTTTCTAATGTTTCCATAATCAGCATTTTGTTTTGTAATATACAAAGTCCTCATTATTATTATTATTATTATTATTATTATTATTATTATTATTATTATTATTATTATTATTATCTTTATTTCCGTTTTGAAGTTTTAATTTAAATTATATTACTTTCATTTAATGTTTGGATAGAGACTTACAAATCAAACTAAAATCACTTTTATTCAAAGATTTATTTTCCCAAAAATATTCAACCAAAATATTTATTTCTTGGTTTATTAAAAGGCCTTCTTTTTAAAAGCATCATATTGCCTTGCCAGATAGAGCAATGTGTCCTTTCTTAAGAATTAGAATCCTTCCTGGATATAATTTAAATTGCAATTATCCACTCTATATGACTTTGTGAAAGCTTTCTTGTTACAATATAGATTTGTCAAATATGAGAAGTTCAAATTCTTGGGTCTCCAACATACAAATGTGTCAACTGTATTATATGACCCACAATGATATAATCCCAAAATGTCTTGAATGAATTCATCATAATTACAAATAAATGATATAGTCCAATAAGTATTAATACAAATACTGTCGTTCCAGTCGAATAATTTCTACAAATAAATCCATCCAAAAATTAAAACTTTAACACAGCAATAGGATTGAATCATGGGAAAAATCAATACAAATGACGAAACATAAAGCTAAGTCACAATCATGGAGCCAGGGTATATGTCACTTTTTTCTAAAACATTCTAAGTCATCTGCAAGATTATGACTTTTCAAGTGAGAAACTAATATCCTGTATTCAGATTCAAGTCAACATGTATAATAATTATCTGTATAGTTTATCTTTAATCATTGCTAAATAAGTGTTGTTTTATGTCGATTACAATATAAATCTTGCTAGTCAAGTAGACCACTAACTTAATTTTAAACAAAGTTCAATTACTAATTATAAATATACCTAACATATAATTATTGAGACAACCGGCAGAAAGTACAGTGTTGATTGAATCAAAGAGGGTTCTGGCACAGTGTCGATGCTATTAAAGAGGGTTCTGGCTTAGTGTCGATGCTATTAAAGAGGGTTCTGGCTTAGTGTCGATGGTATTAAAGAGGGTTTCGGCTCAGTGTCGATGGTATTTAAGAGGGTTCTGGCTTAGTGTCGATGGTATTAAAGAGGGTTATGGCTCAGTGTCGATGGTAATAAAGAGGGTTCTGGTACAGTGTCGATGATATCAGAGAGGGTTCTGGCTCATTTTTTGGTACCTTATTTCAGATATCAAAGGGTGGTTCTGTCTCAGTATTGGTATTATCGAAGGGGGTTCTGGGCTACTTTTGTTTGTGTTTTAACGACATCAAAGAAGATCAAAGGGATTCAGGCTCAGATATAAAAAAGATCAAAAAGTCTTCTCGCTCAATGTTGATATCAAAAGGGGTTCTGTTTCTGATATAAAAAAGATCAAAGGCGATTTTGGCTCACTTTTGGTTGTGTTAATTGCATCAAAAAAGATGGAAAGGGATTTTGGCTCAGTGTGACTCATGCAGAGGGGTTTGACTCAGATCTTGATGCGGTTGTATGCTATCGGTGAAGTATCGCTTATCATCGAACATGTATTATCCTATTTTGTGGATGAGCACCGTTGAGAGTCGATTGGTATGAGACCGGAATGTATTCATGGAGTAGTACTGGATGCTGCCCTGAAGCGATTGATGATAATGCTCGTATGACGCCAAGAGGTTGATGAAGTCTTTTTGACACCTTTAGTTTTTTGTTTTGTTTGAGGTGTCCATCGTCGAGGGTGAAGTTATACATTTTAGCACCATGATGGGTTTGAGCTCTCATACTTGCTGATCATACTGCAAATTGTGGCAGTACAATGATAACATGCTCCATATTAATAAGACCGATATCCAGCTACAAACGTAAATCATTCGATGATAAAGGATGTATTACATGGGTACAATATTAGACACATTTATTATTATCTAATTGTGTTTGGATAACGCAAGATGTTGGACTCTTGCTCTAATTGTATTTAAAACTTAAGTGGTCACTTGTTGAATGATTGCATTATCATGTAAACATTTAGGAAGTTTCTGTATTGAAAACTTAAGACGTCACATGTCGAATGATTTCATTATTCATGTAAACATTTAGTCTATGTACTGAAAACCGAAGATGTAGTAACAATTTAATCCGTAGGAGGGTACCTTTTCAAAACATAATTGTGGTCATTTCCAGACCTTAATGTCGACGTGGAACACAACGACTCAAAGTCCTTCTACTAGCGAAGATGAGAGAGAAATATAAATTTGTGCTTAGCATTGCAAATGTCAAGATAGAACCACTACACAACATTACGATCTCGAAACATGAGCTACAGACACTTGACCGTATTAAATATTACAGGTGGAGCTTGACCACTAATATGATGCAAACAACAATTATCATTTGCGTCCAGCTCGAGTAAATAACATTAAAAAAACAACTTTGCCTCTTCTTAATTATTTGGTTTTTATTATATCATGTTAATAAAAATAAAATACAAAATAACAAATTCAACACATTCGTCATTGTCAATGTTGAATCTCTGAACTAACGATATAGACAAATTACATCACGCTAATACTGTGTGACAAACAAAACACTTACTACATAATCTGGTTTGCTGTTTACGTGGCATATAATCTGCTTAGCCTGTACAAAAACCTGCTTTTACAATAAGAAAGATTATTTCAGTATATGTTACTTAACAAATATACACTATATAATGAAGAAGCCGAATGATGAAAGTTGAGTTACTTTAGACTGTAAATATATTTTTGCATAATATTTATTGTCATGTCATTAGAAATGGAATATATTGCTTTATGGATTAAAATCAAGATGTGCTATAGTCTCATAATTTCATTGAGTAATCACTGTAGATAAAACTAAAATATTGTTGTAGTAATACAAATGTAAAGTATTGAAACGAACACAGCAAATAAAAGTGAAGGCAGAAGAAAAATACACATGATATAACTCCTATATGTGTTTTACATTCAAGAGTATTAAGTTAATTTATTTCTTTTTGGTAAATTATGCGTCATATCAAACTTATTCTAATAATCTATTACTCAATAAAAATAGACTGTCTCAAACATACTGGTGAGTACATTTTATGTTGATCTTCGTCGTGTGATGCTTTCAATACGCATTGTATAAAAATAATTTCAAATAATAGTCAATCAATATAAAGCAGAATTAGTATGGTATTATTTACAACAGCTGAAAACTTGCTTGAAACTAAAATAAATGAAAACATTTAAGCGTGTATATTTACCTGAACGTTCATCTAATATCAATATACACAAAAAAAACTCCCTCATTAGAGTTTTACAAATCCTTACAGAAGTTTGGGTTTTACAATAAAATGGAATACTGACATTGTCTTGGTATAACAACATCATTGCATTTATAAAGAGTTTACTGTCAGTTAATTCAATTACTTGTCTTGATATAACAACATCATTGCATTTATAAACAGTTTACTGTCAGTAAATTGAATTACTTGTCTAGGTATAACAACATCATTGCAATCATAAACAGTTTAAAGTCAGCTAGTTCAATTACTTGTCTTGATATAACAATATCAATGCATTTATAAACAGTTTACTGTCAGTTAATTCAATTATTTGTCTTGATATAACAACATCAATTGCATATTTAAACAGTTTACTGTCAGTTAATTCGATTACTTGTATTGATATAACAATATCATTGCATTTATAAACAGTTTACTGTCAGCTAGTTTAATTACTTGTATTGATATAACAACATCATTGCATTTATAAACAGTTTAAAGTCAGTTAATTCAATTACTTGTCTTGATATAACAATATCATTGCATTTATAAACAGTTTAAAGTCAGTTAATTCAATTACTTGTATTGATATAACAATATCATTGCATTTATAAACAGTTTACTGTCAGCTAGTTTAATTACTTGTATTGATATAACAATATCATTGCATTTATAAACAGTTTAAAGTCAGTTAATTCAATTACTTGTATTGATATAACAATATCATTGCATTTATAAACAGTTTAAAGTCAGTTAATTCAATTACTTGTATTGATATAACAATATCATTGCATTTATAAACAGTTTAAAGTCAGTTAATTCAATTACTTGTATTGATATAACAATATCATTGCATTTATAAACAGTTTACTGTCAGTTAATTCAATTACTTGTCTTGATATAACAATATCATTGCATTTATAAACAGTTTAAAGTCAGTTAATTCAATTACTTGTCTTGATATAACAATATCATTGCATTTATAAACAGTTTACTGTCAGTTAATTCAATTACTTGTATTGATATAACAATATCATTGCATTTATAAACAGTTTACTGTCAGCTAGTTTAATTACTTGTATTGATATAACAATATCATTGCATTTATAAACAGTTTAAAGTCAGTTAATTCAATTACTTGTCTTGATATAACAATATCATTGCATTTATAAACAGTTTACTGTCAGCTAGTTTAATTACTTGTATTGATATAACAATATCATTGCATTTATAAACAGTTTAAAGTCAGTTAATTCAATTACTTGTCTTGATATAACAATATCATTGCATTTATAAACAGTTTACTGTCAGTTAATTCAATTACTTGTCTTGATATAATAACATCAATTGCATTTATAAACAGTTTACTGTCAATTAATTCAATTACTTGTCATGGAACATAATACTCAACAAGTTTCTCTTTCAACAAAAGCGTAGGAATAACATGCCAGGAGTATAAAGGAGTATAATACACATGGGGAGATAGCCAGAATGTAGGAAATCAATGTTTCAAATTTAGTAACTGCACCTGTGTAATAGAAGAATGAAAGGATGACATATAGAAATGTTAGTAAATATAGCAACAAAAACAAATTTAGATAAGAACATCACTACACCACCAATAATATTTGATTCATTATCTAAATATTTAAAATGGTATATACCACCTCACTACCGTTTGCTGATTGGTTATAATGGATTGCATTTCTTTCTCCATTCTTTGTATTAACTAAGTTTCGAGCGAAAATCTTGCTTCTGAAACAGAGTATTCATTCATCAACAGAGAAATGATTATTTATCCTGAATACACGTCACGTGCCCTTGAATGTACTTCATAGCTTGCTGTTACTTCTGAACTTGAATGGAATTAGTAGTCTTTCGTGATCTCCTGCAAAAGAACAATGTAGGGCTGAATAAATGCACTTGTTTGTGGAAAACATAATTGTTGATCGCCAAAATAGACATACTCAGATAATTATTTCTCTTATGTTGCAATCAGTCACCTGTCATTAAACACGATGATAAATTTAAAGTTGTTTTCAATAAATAGGACTGCTGAGGATTTATCCCCATTAAATTATATATATATATATATATATATATATATATATATATATATATATATATATATATATATATATATATATATATATATATATATATATATTGACATTCCGCTCTAGTCATTTTTACCACATTGGTGAGGCAAGAAATAATAAGAAAGGTACAGATAAAATGGAGTAGACTTACTCTTGTAAGTTGTAAGGACGTAATCATAGATTACGCTTCCCTTTGTCACTAAATGTATATTTGACAATATACATGTCATACCCATTTCCACTAAATGTATATTTCACAATAGACACGTCTTTCCACTAAATGTATATTTGACGATAAATACGTCTTTCATCTTGTCAGTAAATTATATTTAACAATAGACACGTCTTTCCACTAAATGTATATTTGACAATAGACACGTCTTTCCCCTTGTCACTAAATGTATATTTAACAATATACACGTGTTTCCACTAAATGTATAGTTGACAATACACACGTCTTTCCCCTTGTCACTAAATGCATATTTGACAATAGACACGTCTTTCCACTAAATGTTTATTTGACAATAGACACGTCTTTCCCTTTGTCACTATGTATATTTGACAAAAGAGACGTCTTTCCACTAAATGTATATTTGACAATACACACGTCTTTTCACTAAATGTATAATTGACAATAGACACGTCTTTCCCCTTACAACTAAATGTATATTTGACAATAGACTCGTCTTTCCCATTTCCACTAAATGTATATTTGACAATAGACACGTCTTTCCCCTTGTCACTAAATGTATATTAAACAATATACACGTGTTTCCACTAAATGCATAGTTGACAATACACACGTCTTTCCCTTTGCCACTTTATGTATATTTGACACGAGACAGGTGGTTTCCCTTTACACTAAATGGATATTTGACAGCAGACACGTCTTTCCAATATATATATATATATATATATATATATATATATATATATATATATATATATATATATATATATATATATATATATATATATATATGACAATATACACGTCTTTCCGGTCACATTATTTTTCAGGTGTAAATTTGGTACAGTTAATGTTTCTTTATCTTATTATGTTAATAACCCGTCAAAGGAAGATTCGTCCCCGTAACCAACAGATAAAATTTAGTTTGATTAAAATATTAAACTTAAACAATTATGAGCATTTTATTGGACTTCACAACTGTGATTTTCTTACCTATACTAATTTAGATGAAACTAAAAAATGTTTATAATAGATATTGTAATAGGCCTTCGTCTATTAGATAATAAATATAATCATCCATAGGTTGATAAGAATGAAGAAAACGGCGAGAAAAGAAGCAGTGGTGCAATACATTATCAAGAGTTTTTCTGACAAATGATCCTTGCATTGCAAATCTGAATTACTAAATGAAAAACAAACCTTATTTAAACAAGACTTTGTACAGAAAGATCGGTCTTTCTTCAGTCCATGTGCTCACCACGATCAAGCGTAGAAGTATTACATTTGTCTGACATTACCTACGTATTTTCACCAGTTCGTCCTATTAGGTTTTAGGCACAGCGATGGTGAAGGGACATCCATGGTACATGAGTACATTTATAGTTAAGTTACAGTTTCAAAATGAACTTACCTGAAATGCAAGATTTGGAACTGAGTTGAACTTTGGCCTTTTGATCTCAAACTAAAAAGAAATCGAAGTATAAATTACTATTTCATTAAGCCAAATTAATCGCGTTATTTTTGGTGCTAAGTGAAGATAAGATTTGACGACATTGAGACCGTCCGCTTCCATTAACACCAATAGATATTAATAACAAAAACCGTTTACATTAATCCATATCTATCTATCTATCTATCTATCTATCTATCTATCTATCTATCTATCTATCTATCTATCTATATATATATATATATATAGATATATATATATATATATATATATATATATATATATATATATATATATATATATATATTATAATTAAAAGTATCCCAACATTACGGTAAAAGTATACTTTAATGCTTATCTGTAAGAAATACGGTTTTTGTAACATAGTAAGCAACACCTGAATATTGGAAATACACCTGGTAGCTTTAAAATACACCTTATTTATCGTCTTCGTCTTCTTCTTCTTCTTCTTCTTCTTATTTATTATTATTATTATTATTATTATTATTATTATTAATATTATTATTATTATTAATATTAATATTATTATTATTATTATTATTATTATTATTATTATTATTATTATTATTTCATTGTTATCATTTAATTTGAATATGTGATTCCATGAGAGACACTATTTACCTTTTCTGAGGGAACATCATTCGGTGGACTAATTTCTGCCCACCCAGGAAGTGTCTTGATAGATTTGGGATGACCACCTGGATACAATAATTAAAACAAAATCAATTGTATACTACGATAAATCTATATGAACATGTGTTCAGTTATCCATGCATGGTTAATACAACTAAGCCATCCTGGTAATTTTCCTTTGCAGTCGATCAGAACGTATTTAATGATTTACTAAATATTCTAACAAAACGAAAGGTTTTTGAAATAAATAAGTACGAAATGGAATTTATATTTAATTTATTAAAAATTTTCATTTGCTAATTGATAGTTGTAGCTCTTGCTTGACTAAACCCTACACAATCAATTGTATTTTATGCGAATTGTACATGCTATTGAAATAAATGGAACTGTACATTTCTAAGCGGAAAAATGGAACTACATTTCTAAGCGGAAAAATGGAACTGTACTAGTGAAATGTCACTGCCGCTCATTCCGCACAAAGGTGTAATATAAGTTCTAGACATAAAATAACATGTAGTCTGTACCACCAAGAAAACAAAATATATAATTTGTTTTTACAAACCCTTTCTACAATGAATAAACTTGTTCCAAAATCAACATAAATAATCTTGGTTTCTGTTTACCGTAAACATATATGATATAGATTTGTATCAGGTTACACTCTGAGCTGGCAATTTCCTAAATTATATGCACACCGTGAGTTAAATTTGCATTGTCAGTAGACGATAAGACATGTTGATTATCTATCTTCAAGGATTAATTACTAAAACCATTAAAACATACCATAAATAATCTAAAAACACGTTATTTAGGACGGTACTCGATAGTATAATCAACGTTGACCCTTTTGCTTCAAAGGCGATGAATTGATCGCTGTACATTCCATTAAACTCCGGTTGAGTATATTGTACACATTATGTAAATTGCAAATGTTTAATTTACCAACTGGAACTCATTATATTTTATCACACATCACGGTAAAGCAACACTACTATATCTTTGTTTACAAGACAGTTCTGCACATTATTTATTTGTGTTTAACAATGCGTGCCAGTATGGGGTGCTAAGAGTGATTGAAGAAACACCAAACATGACGTGGGGAAGATTTAAAGTACGATTGTGAACTTAGTCTAGCGTGATACAGACGAAATCAAAATACGTCAGTGCTTAAGAAACACAAGAAATGAAATACACAGTGAACGCCAACCCCATATTTCTATACAGGTGTTCAGTATCTACAAATGTTATATGATTATGTCCCAGTGAATCTTGTGACCGTTACCATTCATTAAATTTGCCCGAGGTAACTCCTATGAATACCCCTGAGTCAAAAAAGCAATGATTTAACTCTCTCAAAACCTACGGCAAACGTAGTAATATCCAGAAATGTAAAGCCAGCTTTCATCCAATTTCCTACAATATCCTCAATACGTAAACAATCACAAATTAAAACTCCTGCACTTACCAATCAGATATGTTGATTCATTTGTCCATACGTTATTCCACAAGATTTCATTGGAATGGATTTTACAAGTAAAACATGCAGTATTTCCATAATATAAATAAATAAATATATATATATATATATATATATATATATATATATATATATATATATATATATATATATATATATATATATATATATATATATATATATATATATGAATGTTTGCTTGTTTGTTTGTTGTGCCGTTCATCCGATTACGATAAAACTTTAGTGAGTTGTTCTGCGCACGCCCGCGAAGGTTTCTGAATTAGTACAACCTTTTAAATTGTACAATTAACGAATGTGTGTATTTAATATAGTTTTGCGACATTTACCGTGTGTTCGCTGTTAACTGTAGGCGTCTTAGATACGTCACGTGATTGAACAGTAGGCGCCTTAAATACGTCACGTGATCGAACACGGTCTGTAGCGATACCTCATTTCGCGTGTCTTCAGTGTGAACTGTAGGCACCTTAGATACGTCATGTTTACTTAGTTACGTTTGGTTCGCGCCTTGGTTACGTCAAACAATCGCGGTGTGAATTTGTACGTAACGTGATCGAGCAGTAGGCGCCTTAAATACGTCACGTGATCGAACACGGTCTGGATTGGCTGAAACTATGATGACGTAAATCAACAGCTGTATGAAGTTCATAATCGGTAGCGATACCTAATTTCGCGTGTTCGGTGTGAACTGTAGGCGCCTTAGATACGTCATATTTACTTAGTTACGTTTGGTTCGCGCCTTGGTTACGTCAAACAATCGCGGTGTGAATTTGTAATAGTCGTTACAAAGCATTACTTTCGCTGTCAAATCAATTATGCCACCTAAACAAAAAGCTATTGGTCGATCTACACCTCAAGCAAGAAAGATAAAGGTATCACGAGCTTCAGAAACAGACGAGCAACGGAAAGCAAGATTGGAAACCGTTTGAGTTCGCACTGCTCAAACACTTTCTTTCTTTGAGTGGCATTGCAACGAATACCGGGTACATGCTAGTTATTTATATATTCATATAATATTATAAAACCGAATGACCTATATACAATATGTGAGAATCAATAGAAAACAATGTATGTTTTGAATTTGCTAACTCTATTCTAACAACAAACGATTATGTTAATTTGAATAAAATTCAGCTAATCCAAACCCAGGACCTAGTCCTAAATCTCAGTAGCTTTGAATTTAATGAAACAAGTCACTTCTCCTCCCCTGGCCATATTTTCAGTGATATAACACACTTTGCAATTGCTCATAACCCCAAATGGAGATCCGAAACTAGGAAAGAAACAGTAATCTTACTGGATACAGCTTCTTAGCACATTGTAACCAATCGGTTTAAGCCAAGAAGGCTACAAAAAGACAGCAATTCCATAATCAAATTAATTAATTTTCTTCATGCAGCCGACATATTTTCGTTTAAATAATTCTCAAAATGTGCGCATTAGTGACCCAAGAACTTATGGTTACTACTATAACAATGAAATATCCTGGATATAATTTGTGCGTACATAAATTTACATAAATTAAGAAATGTCGCTATGGCACATCAGTATTCAGGTCGATATAAAATACATTCCAGCATCAGCACCAAGTCATAGTCATGTACAGTATGAAAATTCAACGGTTTTTCCGTTTTATTTTCTTGTCTTGTCTCTGCTTTGAATTTGTCGTTGCAAAATAATCATTGAGATCCAAAAGAGCTCAGGGTAGCCATATACTATTTTTGCACTGTTTGTAGTCAGTGTACGGCACTTATCTTGATCAATCCCTAACAAATCTGATCCCTTCCTGGATTCAGTGTACTTGTAAGGACTGTAATCGGCCAAATGGTTAATATATTATTTTCCTAACGTTATTGCACCTTTAACTATATAAACGTGTTTACTGTATCAACATATAGCACTCTCCGACATTGTCCAACTATATTTCTTTAGATAGATTAATGTAATTAATTAAGTATCGTAATTAATTGTTGCTATGATTAATTTCAGAAAATGCATGCACAGTACACAATTATAATTTAATTTTTAAGCTCATCTTTTTCAGTTTAGAAAAGATAATGCAATTTTTGCTTTTCTTTTCAATGTTTAATTTCGATTTATTGCTTAAAATTTGCTGAATGTTATAAGAAGGTATGGAAAAGATGTAGAATAATTTATGTCTAGTGTTTTCATCAGCTATGTGAATTTTAAAACAAGATTAAAGATAATATCAATACCTTTCCCGGAAATGAGTACTGCAGGTGAATCAAATTTCGGGTCGATATCTAACTGTTTTGGACCAGATTTCTGTGTTTTTTCCAGGGCTGAAAAACGTGTAAGTGTCTTCGATCTATTGAGAAAAAAACCCACATACATTCACATCTAATATATACTGGCATGAGATATATATAAATGCATTGAATGACACATATTTCACTGCAAACTTCTTTACTGCAATTTGCGAAATATTCTTTTAAAGTCTATGATCAAAATTGATTTAATTTATACAGTGTAAAGTTATTCTAGTAGTAGTAGCTGAAACAGCATGTATATTATTGCTCTTCAAGCATGGCAAATAACTGCTTACATAACGACTCTCTTTTAAATGTCACACCAGCTTTTTGCCCTAAACTCAAAATTGCAAATGAAGTGCACATTATTATATCACAGAGTACACACTAGGAAATACAATAGGTACATCATATAAACATATGAAATTTGTCAAGGCTATATCATATAGATCGTTTCGTGGAATTTGACAAGGTCACAACATATAGGTGTTTTCGTGCAATTTGACAAGGCTACAACATATATGTATGTTCGTGTAATTTAACATGGCTACAACATAGAGATATTTTCGTTGAGTTTGACAAGGCTACAAAATACCAGTATTTTCGTAGAATTTGACAAGGCTACAACATATAGGTATTTTCGTGTTATTCAACGAGGCACTAGCACATATACCAGTTTGTGGGATCAGAAAAGGCATGAACATCCACGTCTTTTCCTGACATTCAACAAGCAGCAAGTCATAAACATACAGGTCTTCACAAGAGATTTTATACGGCATACAAATACAGGTCCTTTTGTGGGACTGGACAAGGCCACGAACCTACAGGTCCTTTCATGAAATTTGACAACTCCTAAAAATACGGGTCCTATCATGAATTTGACAAGTCCTAAACATACAGGTCTTTTCATGAATTTGACAAGTCCTAAATATACAGATCTTTTCATGAATTTGACAAGTCCTAAACATACAGGTCTTTTCATGAATTTGACAATGCATATCATAAGGTCATTTCGAGGGATTTGACACGCCATAAACACACATAGATTTAACATATGTTTCGACTCTATGATTGTAAACTAAGCAACAGAAAAGTGTGAAAAAAAACATTGTTGTAAACGCCAGCAAATAATTTATTTTTATATGACACAAAGATAAAATTTAAAATGACATGCAGTTTTGTGAATGAAATCATAAAATGTTATAAACGTTCGAGCACAAGTGAACAATTATCGAGTATTCCATGTGAGCTGGCACTGTGTTCAAAATAAAATTCAGTCCATTGTGATGATGTATCATTAGTCTGGAGTAGATAGATGTGTTGAAAGTCTTGAACTAATACAATTATATAGTCCCAAATGTCTTTGAATAAATACAGAATAATTCCAAAATAGTTACTTATCATAATGTTTATGAGCATCCTGAAATTCCAATGAATAATGTAAATGAATACATTTTCTCAAATTAGAACTGAACACAACTAAAACTGACTCAGTTAAAATGTGTAAGATAAGGAATAAAGAGATTTGCTACTCGCTACCTGATATATAAATCTAAGACACAATTTGAGAACCATGATGAAGGGCGAATATTCATACCCAGGTCTTTCTAACATTTCAAAAAGGTAAAGTCCGTGAGCAGATAACCAATCAGAAATCAAGCGACCGTACATTTCTGAACTAAATCAAACCCGTCAAAAAAATATCACTTCTATACCTTCCATGGTAAAGGGGCCACTAAAATATATTTACCAAACGAAATGACCTTTTCTAAAAGTATAAACCTACAATCAGGAACAAAACTATCAATATCTTATTTAATAAATGACCCTTATATTCCTATATAATAAAACTGATACACCTATCATATATAACACAAGACATATAAATATTTAGTGGGATTTGACAAGGCATAAAACAGACGTTCGTTTCTTGGATTTGACAAGGCATACACTTTTAAGTTCTTTTGGAGATATTAAGGGCCATGAACAATAATCTCCTTATCTTAAAGTTCATTTTCAGATATGTGTGGTTTGTCTACGTAAAATACGGTGTAATTCAAATATATTTAAACAGCGGGTAGTAAAAGGACTAAACCATTAAATTTTCCTTGTGCGAGTTTGTACAAATCTAAAGTGGGGCTGTTATTAATTTCAAGTATGCAGGTTCTCAAAAATGTAATTAAATCAATGATGTTGCACCGATGATTCCGGCTAAACGATTGCTTAATGCTATTAAAGCAGATCTTATTTTAATCAAGAATCCAGGGGATGAGATTTAAACTTTGGGACAGACAACAATAACAACAAACACTATGACGGCGGTTGCTACGTCTATCACTACTGCTTAAATAACCACTGCGACCGCTGCTACTACCTTTACTAGTACTGATAATATGGCCACGACGAGTGTACGTTTTTACTAATAATTTAACTACAAACGTAAGTTCAGATGCTTCTGGTGTTGCCAATATTGCTTCTGATATTACTACTGATGATGATACTAATGCATATTTTACACAACTGCTACCTAAAGGATCACTGTCATTGCTAGTCTGGTATATCTACCATACTACTAAGATTATTGATACTTTTATCTCTGTCGTATGTCTTAAAAACATCTCTCGCAATACTACCTCTTCTTGTACCGAATATCCTACAAACATTACCCCTAATATTGCCACTTCTGCTATTACTGTCATGAAGGCTGCTGTTCCTATCACTTCAGTTACTTACTATTAATATTTATATGCATTGATGTTTGGACCGCTACGATGGCCAAACGGTTAAAGTGTCCGCCTTCGATGCGGGAGGTCGGGGGTTCATATCCCGGCCGGGTAATACCAAAGACTCCTAAACATTGTACTAGCAGCTATCTCGCTTGACGCTCAGCATTAAGAGGTTAGTGCTAGGACTGGTCGGCCTGGTAAAAGGATAATATGACTGGATGGGATATCATGCTATATGTCTGAGGCATGTTGCCCCAGTGCCTGACACCACTATAAACTCTCACACTGCACACATCGTAGTGATATGACTAAAACATTATTACAGATATGTTAAAAATCCCAATCATACACACACGTGTTTACCTTTGACGCGCTTCCTTCCTTTCTTTTGCTTTTCGTGACTTTCTCCTCACAAAACAGATGATGAGAATGACCAAAACCAACAGCAGGCTACAAGGTATGCTTATACCAATAATGAGAATAAAATCCGTCATATTGACCCCTACAAAACAGGAAAGTATTGAGTATCACATTAAGAAACACAATGAGAACAATATGCCATGACTTGACACATTCGATTCAAGTGTGTTACATACAGAATGATAATCATATTCTATTTCAAAACTATATAACAAGCAAAAGCAATAACTCTTGCAAGACATCTAATCTGGATAAAACTAAACTTTACCGTACACACTGCTATAAGCAGTTGTTGCAAAACAGAATGCGAAGATTCTTTGCAAAGCTGTCGGATTCACATTTGTAACAATGATAATCTTTGCAAAGCTGTCGGATTCACATTTGTAGCAATGTTGAACTTTGTGTAAAGAAGTGGATGAAGGAGAGTCATTCCAGCATGGGTCTAACCCGACATTGTATACACTTCTTCAATAATAAAAAATCTATGCTGTCATTATGACTGAGCTAAGTAACATACTGACCCAATGACCACTAATTGCTAAGTAACATATTGACCCAATGACCACTAATTACTAAGTAACATACTGACCCAATGACCACTAATTGCTCAATGACCACTAATTGCTAAGTAACATACTGACCCAATGACCACTAATTGCTAAGTAACATACTGACCCAATGACCACTAATTGCTAAGTAACATATTGACCCAATGACCACTAATTGCTAAGTAACATACTGACCCAATGACCACTAATTGCTCAATGACCACTAATTGCTAAGTAACATACTGACCCAATGACCACTAATTGCTAAGTAACATACTGACCCAATGACCACTAATTGCTAAGCAACATACTGACCCAATGACCACTAATTGCTACATGGCGAGGTTCCCACAATAATATGCACAATCTCTCAATATATGTTGAAAAACGCACTTATATCTAAAGACTGTAATGTACAAATTGATGCGCAGAAGTGCTCCTACATTGATGAAAAATGCATTCCTATTGGGATACCAATTTCTTCCTGACATATATTTCTGAAACTAAACTACAACTGTATACAGACAGTATCGTCTCCTAGAATTTTGAAATTAACTAAATTTCTGACGGTTTTGCACATCACCTAGACTACCGGTGAAGTATTTTAAGAATGTTGCTTGTGAACGACAGATGAACTGAATATATGTATTCACTCATTTTTTAGTTTGGTCTGAACGATGTGACCTTGTGCAGATTCTGATAGACTTTTGTCACATTTGCTGAATATGTATATATTTTGTGAAATAAATACCTTATAGTTTGAACAATTAGAAAGGATTTGACATTACTTAAGATTCTAACGTAGTTACATAATTTTTAAGTCGGAAGAACGTGCTACTGTTTCCTATAATATTGTAAACATATACTGCAAAGGAAAGAAACCAAGAAAGTAAATCTTAACACACTAATTTGAACGTTTGCCACAATATATGCCGCAGTTATTCTCTACAGAGAAAGTATACAAGATCCAGAATTTTGGAATAATTAAGATAAATGCATCTACGTTTCGTCTTCTTCATAAATCTCACAATGAGGAAATTGAAAATTTATAAGCTGAGGATAAAATATTTACTTTTATCTCCCATTTTTACATAAGCACAAAATGAATCGCAAGCTGGTAAACATAGTTTGCAAACAATACGTACATAAATGAACCACCAACTTTACAAATGGCGATTACATTAACATATATAGCAAATATTGTAACTAGCAATGCTAAATATAACTCGGTATCACACCATTGTCGGAAATATCAACCACTAATAAACAGCAGTTCGTATTTACAGAACCATCTAAACAAGGTCCCACGATTAGGATAGTTAGTTCATAACAAGGTAAGTACACATAATGTGAAAACATGCAATGGGTCTAACTCATAAACTGCATTGCATGCTCATTACGGGACCGCAAAACGCTCATTGGATTGTCACATCTAAACCTAAAATGCTTGCAAATAAATCAACCAAATGAATTGAGTGACAACTACAAAAGTATCACGACACAGTTCCGATATAACTACCTCTGTGGAACGAAATATATCGATACGGATGTGGGTATTTGCAAAAAGGTACGATTAATAATGACAAGTGTATCATATTTATATACATGATTACTAGTGTTCTTTCCTGTTACACGCAAGCTTGGCTGTTGATGGTCCATGTCTTCCCTTTTTTCCAAGGACCTCAAGACAACTCTTGTTGCCATGTACCGTTAAAGGTTCATAAATGCACAATCACTGCAACTAAATTTCTTCTAATCACCTAATTACTTCACAAAATGCGGCCTCGAGTGTCTGAGTGGTCTAAAGCGCTCTCTGTTACAGAGCGCTGTCATCTCACCGCTGTCTGCGTGAGTTTTAGTCTCAGATTCGGCCAATGTGGATACGTGAGAAAGCTTGCCAGTACCTTCTCGTGGGTCGGTGGTTCTTTCCGGGGTTTTCCCGGGTTCTTCATCCACCAGTAATACTGGCCACCATGTATAGACTATCGTGTCCTGAGAAATGGCGTTAACCACTACAACAACAACAACAACTTCACATAAAGAAACTTTTAATTTCATACTTGCACAAGTAAGCCCCATACCCCCGTTGTTTATTAATGCTTCACGCCATTCACTACAAAACACACCCTAAGCAACTAATATAAATCATTATTTCTAGCCAAATTTAGAACGTATGCGTGTCTAATAATATCGAGAAGGTTCCCTATCTTAGGATATTAGGGAGAGCACATTTTTAAAAACTAATACAAGCTGTCATACAGTCTTGTGAATACTCCGCATAATGACGTCTGCTTCTAGCAACTTACAAATTCTTCTGACCGTGAAATAGCTTCGCAACATTGATTACCGATAATCACAAACACTTAATATAATCTAATAAAACATAGCGAGAAAATTAACCTAGCTTATATTGCAATACATCAAGGTAAATGAAATCAAAATAGTAGAATGTTTCTTATCTAATTATATAAAACCAGAGACCCCTATAAAATATGAATTCTTCCAATCAAAACAATACAAATTCCCTTCCATCACTTCTTCGACTAGAGCAAACTGGGATGGTTTAATACGATGTATTCAAGCAGATTTATTTTAAACAGATTTAAAGTGTTAAAGATCTTAAATTATGTAACGGAAATGTGTGAAACCCACAAGTTTAGTAAAATTCGACAATTCATTTATTTCCTCTAAATATCTAGTTAAAATTTAAAATGAAGATACAACAGTACGCAAAAATCCTAAATATTCCTTGAATTTGTATCAAAAGTCGATAAGTAAAGAGTTTTCCAAATCAATTCAAGTAAGATCCCGAATAAATTCCAATCTTGTATGCTCTGATGTAGCGCTAATCCTGTCTGTGCTAATGTGCCAACAGTCCTGATATCACTGTGAACAAATGCAATGTCGTTGAACGCACTTCGTTTTCAGGAAGTTCGACATCCTTATATTGCATGTCCATTATAGCAATTTGACCTTTCTGTAGTTCTTGGAATTGCTGATGATCCAAATAAACTCATTCCTGCTTCTGTGTATTCACTTATCGCTTGTTTATCATTTCATTAAAACTTTTCGGCTTATTAAATGCTGATGTTAATATTTCATGATGTTTAAAACTTAGGTCTTAATCTATTGTTCCTGAATGGGTTTTTGAAAAAGCACCTATAGCATTGTGCTTAAACCTTTAAATGCCAGCGGAAAAGCTATGCCTGTATCTTTCATTGTATAAATGTCGAAACTGGTTTATACAGTTTACATTGCTGCTTCCATTCAACTGAAAACGGTATATGATAACTTTTATTTCGTTTTCACACCACAATATTCATGGAGATACCATATTAAATTATTTTTGCATCTTGGAAATTTTTTATCCAATACAGAGACCGTTATTCTATTTAAAATGTATCTACGGAACGATTATTACGTTTTCGCATGCATATCCTAAGAGACAGCTTGTAGATTTGTTAAAAAAAACTGGCTCTATGATTTGGCTGAACTTTTGTATTTTATATATGTTATGCATTGTCGCATCGCCGGAGGGAAGCTTTAGTTTTGATGCAACATTATCAATTATGGGTTTAAACCTTCTTTTGTGATTTTCACTAATTCACATGATTTTGGTGAACTCGTCATCACGACAGGTTCATATGCTGTTAACGGTTGTCGCTGAAAGTCTGCATCGCAACTCTATGGTGAAGACGAGTCAATTGAAATGGTGTTCTCAAGCTTATCTCTAATGGTTTGTATCTTGTCAAGTAAAAAAGTTGCAACCGGTCTGGAAGGTCTACTGGAGAGAAGGTAGTTAAAAGTGGGGGACCTTTGTTCCTTGACATTAGTTTGTCAGTAATTTCGGAAAGCTCCTTGATCTTAGTATTGTAGTAGGATGAATTGGCTAAATGTACTATGCATATATTTCAGAAACTACTCTTTTCAAATCGGGCGTGAATCAAGCTAAAAGTCATAAGTTTTCGAAAGATCTCTATACAACTACTGTTGTAAACTGGAACTTCCAACGCGATCATAGTATCACTAATTTTAATATCATGACTACGATGACCAAACATCTAACAAACATCTAACAACTTCCCGATTCCCTGCCAACCTCAGAACTGCATGGCTTCTATATTTCCGTAACGCAGCACCAGTATTTTACTCCGAGAAAATATACAACTTAACTACCTAATACAGGGAGCTATTTTTCTTACGCTACCCTTGTCCACTCAAATCATGGTTTTAAGCCTCAGTTTGCCTGTAACTCTACACCATATTTACCTTCATATCAACAATAAATTGCGCCTCTCATTAACAAAAAAGTCACTTTTTGCTTATTGCATTGTGTAATTTACCAGTCAACGATCATAAATACCGCATATGGAGTCATATAGTCAATCCATATAATTAGATGTTAATAAATACAACTTAGCTTCAAGGACACGTGTGCGGCTATGTCCTAAACCCATTACAGAACTAAGTCATGCTCTTATGAAATCTCACCAACAGTGCACTTCCTGAAGTTTACTCCAAGTAATTTGTATATTATACTGGCTGAGTACCATCCCACCGTCACTGACTTCCCATAATCAAGTAATCACAAAGGTCTAAGAAAGATTTAAAATAGAGAGCTACATACAAATGTGTATACCCCAAATTGATTTCACAACGAAAGACACGTCATGAATGTAAGACATCTAATATAAACTGACTTCACACAAGACTATTCAAGCTTGCAAATCTAAAATTAATTGACTTTCCCGTTAAGATATTGTATTAAATGAATAAATATTGCTGTTCATGTTTCTTGAGTTTTGCACCATTTTGCAGTACAATATATGCCACATATAGCGACCAGTACACCTGGCGGAGCAAGAACCCTGGGATCCTTGGGAAGAACTACCATCTCACGGGAAACTACAAGCTTTCTCACTTAACCTGAATTGGCCCAACCCAAGCCTCAAACCCACGAAGATATAGGAAAGATCACAGTGACGTAACGGAGAGCGCGTTAGACTACTCAGCCAATCGTGACCCAGATTAAACTCATATTAATGCATGAAGAAATCCTATATAAATTAATATAGTCGTTCTTTTTCACTGTTATTTTTTATTTGACTCTATATTACATGTAATCCAGAGCAAGAAGAGTTCGGCTATGACTGTAAACAACATGGTGTTTAAAAGCTTCTAATACAAAATGTGCTAATATATTCAACAAACCTCTAATGCTTTATCAATCAATGAATCAATCTAATGTTGAGAATTTCTAATGAAGACAACGTGTGTAGCAGCCTACACACTCAGACACGCACGCATATTAATTCTTTCGCATATCATGATTTTACATGCCGTTTTAGATTTATGTTTGAACTGTTTGCTTTGAATCCAAGATTTTGAATGATCTGTTCGTTGCTTCAAAATTCATCGAAGAAAGGGATATAAGACCAGTTTATTTGGAAATAATATTGTATTTTCACTGGCAACACACAGCCGTTCCTTACCTTTACATTCAAATCCACCAGGTAGATTTAGACACACGAAGGTTCCAACAATTGTGCAGTTGTGACTGTTCTCCACACATTCATCTATGTCTTCTGAACAATCACCTCGCCATCCATTTTTGCAGATGCACATGCCAGATGGTGGATCACATATTTTGGACATGCTTAGAACGTTCTTTGCAAAGCACTTACACGACTCCGTGCAGTCTTTACCAAATGTGTTATTTACACATTCTGAAAATGAAAAATAAGATCCAAAACACTTTACAATCTATTTAAATGATGAACAATTCTTTTACAATATCATTTTACCACAGCCCTGTTTTGAAATCACATTCAATCTTTCTGTCATTATTTAAAAATGTACCACATCCGGTGTGTTTACTCCAATTTCTCTGGTTACATCTCTACCTAAGGTCAGTGGGCAGAAGCGATATTCAATGAAAATAGATGTGAAGAATTATAATCTTATAATTACTGCTGCTACGTTTATCTCGAGTCTTAGCCATTATTTACCTGAAGAATCAAGTTATACATCAAATTATCAAAAGTTTGTCGTACCATAACAGTCTTGAGAAAAGCGGTCAGTTTTCTTGTATCCAACTTTGCATGTGCAGAAACGTGTGCCAGCTGAGGAGACACATTCGTTGTTTCGACCAGTGCAATTGTTCCGACCATCTGCACATTCTTTCTGTGTTTCGCACCTAGACCCTGTCCAATCTGCAGGACATACACATCCTGATATTTTATCACAACGCTCCGCTAGTGGACTGCATGCACATTCCTTCGCGCAGTTCTCACCATAATGATATTCATCGCATGCTGGTAATAACAATAATTGTAATAATAATAATAATGGTAATAATAATAATAATAATATTAATAATAATGGTAATAATGATAACAATATTAATAATGGTAATAATAATAATAATAATGATAATAATAACCCCAAAAGTTATAATGATAATCATTTTGTTCTGATAATAATCGTAATAATTATAACAAATCAACATTGTGTTCTATATAAAATCAACATTGTGTTCTTATTAAAATTATAGTGTAATATATTTTCAAGAACGCGTATTTGTTTATAGCTTTCTGTTTTAAGGCTTTCTTAGATTTGTTATTATTTATTTGATTATGGTAAGTCGGTGCTGGGGATAGAGTCATCAGACTGATTTAATAACCAATTACTATGAACAAACGTCACAAATTGAAGTGTTAGTGAGTTCCCATAATGCGATTGTTTACTTTTTGTGAATTCAGGTCAGAGCCGCATATATTTCTCTGTCTCTCAGTAGTCCTTATTAAAATATAATTGTGTGAATTGATTGTGTGACTCCAGGTGCCGTATTTATGACTGGAGACTGATAAATTATACAATTGAATACACGAGAATGGAATGTTCCATCGTCGGCAGACGCCGTTTATTGTTGATATGGTGATAGAAAAGGTGTAGAGGTACAGGCGAAATGTGAACTGAAATCATGATTTGACTGGCCTAAGGTGGCGCAGTTTCCAGTAGTAGGTGGTTGAGTTGTATAATTTTACGGCGTGACATACATGCCCTACGTTATGAAATGTTATCGAGAAACCATCTAGTTGTGCGCTTGTCAGACAATTGCAAAGTTGTGAGATTTTTGGTCATTAATTCATTATAGTAAGATTCTATATTAAACAAGATAGACTTTATAGTTTACAACAGTAGAAGTCTTTAGAATCGAAGAGAAACTTAACACTCCAAGCGGATTATTGCCAGTGTTTGACATCGTTCGGTCAATAACCATTTTGGTTGCTATAATACACTAACTTGATTATATTATATTATATTATATTATATTATATTATATTATATTATATTATATTATATTATATTATATTATATTATATTATATTATATTATATTATATTATATTATATTATATTATATTATATTATATTTTATTATATTATATTATATATTGCATCCTTGTGTGTACGGCATACGTATTTAAACCATTAGAACTAAAGGAGCAGCGGGAAAGGGACGAATCCAAACACAGCTAGAAGTCCGTTTTTGAAATCAAACCCTTCCACGAAAATGGTACCAAGGTCAAAAAGAATAAACCGTTGCCTCTAAAGTGCCACTTTCATCGCCGCTTTTTTAAACTCTTGACCGGGTGTAACATTATAATGCATCATCGTTCACCGACCCAAAACAACCATGACCATACTGACGCTGATGTGTGGCCGGTGGTTCATCGTGCTAATTCAGAATTCAAGTTAGGATTCACAGCTCATCGATCAATATTAAACGGCAGCAACAGAAGATTTTCATGTATAATTCTACTGTCACATAGCTTCGGTTCTGCAGAAATGTCCGAAAGGTTTTCTGTGATGCAAATTACACAGTTGTACTTATAAGAGAGGCTACCAACGATGCTTGAATCTGGCGACCTGTGGGTGATATTGGTAACGTATTACGGACCAAACATTCGCTGTGAATGCTAGTAATGACACCATTTCTCTCCGAAGCACGGCAGCTCGTTTGTATAGATTCTGGTGGTAAATCAACATTGCCATTGTAGACGATGACCACTATAGTTTATTCACATGGGAGAGAGCCTCACAGCAAGGCGTTTCTGCGCCATAATAGTTATTAATTGCTTTCCAGGATGTTAATAGAGTAAACTCACAAACACACAGTACAATAGTTGGCAAACTTGGTATTAAAGCGGTTTACTAAGGGTAAATGGACACCAAAAAGCATCCGAACAGATATTATGAATTATGATAACTATCATATAGCATTTACGTATCATCGTTTGATAACAATGATGGGATGTGATCAGAATGTGGATTCTAGTTTTCAGATATAACAGTTGGATTTTACAGTCTTGTATCCGATTTATTAAATTTCGCTGGAACAAACACCTGGATTTATTTAGGCATTCTGTCATTGACATATATACTTCCGATCGCGTATAACACGGGGATACACAGCAGTTGCTGTTATACTCCCATACTCAGAAATACATTGTTGCATATATATGTTGGTGGACGAATGAGATTGATTGATGCTACAGTGGAAAACATGTCACTAAATTGTATCGCGAAACAAAATCGCCCTAGATATTATAATGTCATAACAACACGTAAATGTTACTTTGACCCTTTTCCTATTAAAAAGCTACAATCAGCATCGCAAAAACAATTCTGGAATACAGATGTTACTGAATCAGCAACCTGCAGGGCCCAAATAAACGCAGTTGCACTTGGTGGTGTTAGTGCTTCATCATTTATGGCAGTAAAGAAAGCCACAGGACACGGACTAAAGACTTTCAAACACGGGGCAGAGTCTACGATTGCTCAAACTCCTTGGTAAGGACAGGATTCGAGACTAACCGAAACATTTCGTTAATGCTTGCCATATCTGATTTTGATTTAGCTGATGCTGCTCGGCGATTAAACATAAAAACATGCAGAGGTGTTTTCATGCAAGATCAATCAGATGAAGAAAAAAAAACCGTGTTGAAAGCGTTGTCAGTAATCTTGATGTCAGTTATGGTCGCAGAACTAACTAGGTTCATACGTGATTGACCCATGTGTTATTTTGTGTTTCCAAGTTCAACCAATCCAGAGCTTGACGTTAGCTTTCCTATTGCAGACCTCCATCCAGATAAATAGCACTAGTACAACTGCGAGTATATTACAGCTGGCTAAATATCAGAATACAGTCGTTCTGTGGGTTGCACGCAAACCGTTCTCTGGTATTTGCTTATAAAAAGCCTGATGGAATACCAGACTGAATTGTTGTGAGCAGACCTACGAGATGTTATCAAATTGATTAGATCTAAGATGCGTTCCAGAGCAGAATTAAATCTATCACAGAAAAAGAATCCAAGATAGCATTAATTGAACACGAATCAACGTTATCGTTCGCTGTTGAAATATCAACGCTTGACTACAGCGTCGAAATATATCGGTCATCTATCCGAGCTGTGTTAGGATGGCCTGATGCTGCACCTGTTTATCCAGGACCACCAGAACCACTGCGATCAATGTATTATTTAGACGAGAGAATGCTGATGAAAATTCCAGATTATAGGACAAATCTTATATGGGCAACGTTGGGTGGCGACATCAGATCAGCATAATTTCTCGTTTACAGTATTGATATTAGTGCTGACAGAAGCAAATTTCTTCCAGATTCTTTATTAAATAAATATCAGTCCCCCTCTGGTACTGTGGAAATCTTTGTTGACCATATTAGAAGTTATTTTCAGTTTAAATCAATGCCGATCATCAACCAGTGTGTAATGAACTGTCACAATTATTCTCTAGGAAAGCATAACTGAATATCCCAACGATGATTTGAGGCAATGAATTATCGAGTGAATATAGCATCTAAATCAGTTTGAATCTGACCTCGAGTTCTTTAATCAAACTATTAGATGCGCAGTGATTAATTCTGCCAGGAAAAGTATTATATATTATGCTGCTGCTACAGTGCTAGAATAATGTAAAGGCAGTTGCTTTTCAAATATGAGATTACAAAAGAAGAATTGTTGGGGTTTAAATTACCGATATTCAAAGTTGATGAGTTGAAGACGAACCTTGACGAATATCATCAAAGAATAATATCCCAACTATCATCAGTGAGTGGAAGAGGTATCACTTTTTCTGCCAAGCATTCTCAAACATAACAATGATCCAAATAATGGTGGCAGACATGTCTTTACTGGGGTTGCCAACATCATATAAATGATATCTGTAAATTTAGTCTGCGACGCAGTCGATGGTAGCTATCACGTAAATATTGAAAAATCCAAACTGGGATAGATTCTTTATTCGTTTACTCATTATGTCCCCCATGAATACTGTATTGTGTCGGTACTTATCACTCGAGGTTTTTTACGATGTCATAATACGCACTTATCAGAGTTGCTGACCAACGCGGATGCCTTCTTAATTCAAAAAAAGAATCTATGACAATAAGTTGGTAGACACCCCTTGTCTGGAGACAAAGCGTGTTATATAGGGGAACTCTGTCATGGCTATGATAGCGTGTTATATAGGGGAACTCTGTCATGTATATGATAGCGTGCTATATACGGGAACTCTGTCATGTATATGATAGCGTGTTATATACAGGAACATGGTTATATACATGGTTATGATAGGTGTTTAACACCCTTCTCGTGTTATAAAATGACTTTGTCAAGGACTCTGCCAAAAACGTGCAGTGTTTTGCCTGTACGTTCTGCACAGTAATAAAAATATTTATGTTTTACTATCCTTCTGATAAATTCAGAGATCTATGAAACGCGCGTTATATTATTAGCCACCAGAGCAGTAGGTCACGCACAGTTGAATACCTGTCAATGAAACTCTGGTCAAGTATTTGCCGGTCACATTCCAATACCTGTCAATGAAACTCTGGTCAAGTATTTGCCGGTCACATTCCAATATCTCCATGACTCTGCCAATGATATAAGCAGGTATCAGTGTCACAACTTTCACTTTCACAATCCGATTGTTTACAGTCAGATGTTTCACGTTCTCACTGTTCAAACACAATTGTTTCAACTACCTTATACATGAAATAATATTTTTTTTGTTACATATTCCTTAAGCAGCTCTGGTCTAATTTGCTCCGTTGTAATTGAAAGCGGGACAAAATCTTGGATTTGCGAATCAACAACACAAGTAAGAAAATAATATCAGCATTTTGAAGCAATTTACTAAATCTATATTCGGCTGCTAGTATGTGTCTGCCTTCGTATTTTAGTTCTTGTATTGTTTCAAAATCAGTTGTGAGTTTTATCAGTTGTTCGGAATGTCGAATACTCCTAACATGGACGGAGGTGGAGTCACGTAATTATTCAATTGCATATATTGCCGTATTTATATTTTTGAGATTAATTATATAATAAATATCTGTATAAAATCAAAACAGAACAAAATTTCAGCGGGAATGCATGGACGGCACAATACATATAATTATTTCTTAGCATCTCTATGTCACAGAGTTCTCAATAAGAGGAATACAGTTCTCAATAACCAATCACTGATAGTGCCACTGCTTCATACGTCTGACTTACAGTGCTAAAAGTTTCAATAGGCAATCATTGTCAAAACAATGTATATGTTTCATGAGTTTGTTTTCTTTCATTGTTGATACCCAACACCAGAACTCCAGACAAGGGCTCTCACTTACAGTGCTAAAGTTTTCATTAGCTAATCATCGTCAGAAACGTGCCACTGCTTCATGAGCTTGTGTTTCTTTCATTGTTGTTATCCCATATTATAGCGAGGGTGATTAACAGTCACTCTATTTTTACAAGGGCGGGGGGTGACTCCTGTTTTCCAACTCTGCATTTTGTACATCTCCAAGTAATACTTCCGCTGCTAGATGATCAACAAATTTATACTGATTCCTTTCAAATATTTTGCACACCCTCCATAGATCAAACGCCGGGGAGTGCAAAACCAGCGCTCTCCACAAAACCAGCACTCATCACATTGTTTAACATGGTAGGAAGGTGTGCATGACGTATTAGTGATCAATACTTTTTCTATTAAATTTCACGCTTTGTCTTTGAAGTCCCCAATTAAATGCAATTTATTCCAACCATAGACTAATGTGTTAGTCACAAGGATTCGACTGTCAATATGCACACTTTGAGTTTGGGATTTTGGAACTCTAACCTGTCAGCCACGGAGTCTTCTTAAAGTTATATATATTTCAAAAATGATTTTGAAGTTATCCAGCTTATTATAGGCACACACATGTAACATGACCCGAACTAAAGTCCAGGGGTAATTAATTCTATGAATTTAAAAGCCTTTTAATGACAAATTCTTCGTTATCTAAATACAAGAAAATCGGAAGTACGCCAGGTGTAATACCTGGAAATCCAATATTTGCATTTGGCGGCGTGGCCTATTCCTTCTCCTCAGACAGTTAAGTGACACGCGCGGCTTTTATTATCACTAACCCCTGGTCCGGGGACCAGATACACACAACGCGATACAATAGGTAAATAAGCAACCCCAAGAACACGAATAACAGAAACCCAAACTGATTGACAGACATGATTGTAAGCTACCGGTCCAATGTTTTTATAGGCTGGTGAATTACTTCAGGATAAAACCATATTATAATCAGTATTTACTATTTGACTATCTAGGACTGAGAAAAGTGAGGCTACTTGATTGGTACTGTTAAACTTGAGAGAGTTATCTCTCTTCACCCACTCCATTAAACGTGTTCTACTGAGAGTGTTTTCCAGAGTGAGATACTGAAATATGATTTTTTTAATTTGTATTCCTTTGAAAATACTGAGTTGGTAATATGACATGTAACACGGTTTACTGAGGCTTGACAAGCACCGAAGTGTTTGGCAGCTGCATATGTCGAGATATTCGCCTGTCTGTGGATTTACCGATTTAAATGGTCTTGGATTATTATTTTTCGAGTATTTCCACGTGCAGAATTCTGGTTTGATGTAAAAGCCTGAAGAATTTCCAGAGTATTATTCCTTGTATCGGAATAAATGTGATCAATCACAAAACACTGTTCGATCAGGCGATTAAAACACTCATAGATACATCTTTATGAATGATTTTTTTTTATCATACCAGTGATCAAAATACAACCAGCATTAGAAACACAACTTAGCGATCTTTTTAATCACAACAGCACGCGACACCTCATATACATCAAAGATGAGATGCACTAGGAACGCTTGTGTTCTAAATTCATCGACGTTATTTCCTTTTGAGTATGTATATTATATATCTTTGTCTAAACTATAATGTTATTTCTTAAAACAATATGTGGCATGCTATCCGTCAACTACTCAGGATGGTTGATGCTAACATCAGTAGATCCCAAACATCTAGCGAGGTAGCATATATTGTGCTGGAAAATGGCGTTAAACCATTCAGCATCTTTTATCTGTGATTCATTGCCATTAAATGTTTATCAAAATACCGTTTCAAAGATCTATATTTTAGACCTCCACAGACATTCCCCCACCCATCTCGACAATCTGGCTGCATTTAAAGCAAAGCTATGGTCCTAGACTGATCCGTCGTACACTCTGGAAGTGATATCCTCAGAAATCCATTACACAAGCGTTATTACACAGACTTGTGGGTCCATTCATCAACCGTTGTTTCCCCGAGTCAATGAATAATACAAATGTAAGTTGAATTTAATACATACTCGCCTTACTTATATGATGGATAAGTTTTCAGGATTATCTGCAATCAAATCCGCCTAGGACAGATTCGATCTTGACACAATAAGCACTGGTTCCCCAGCACAAAGTGCTGAAATCAGGCACACGGACCGGCACGTATTAGCTGATGTTAGTCTGGAATTCTTTGATTGTTTGTTTTGTTTTTTATGGTTTAACGCCATTTTTCAGCACAGCATAGGCTATACATGATATCAGTTGAACTAATCCAGCGTCCGCGACGTTATTCTAGAGTGATGAGGAAAATACAAGATTCAACCAATTTGTGCTGCCATGTGACGATATTGATCGTGCGGAATCTCTCATGACCAAGACTATACTAAAATACACTGACAGAAAAAAAATAGAAGGATTACTTAGTAATTGTTTACTGTTCCGTCTGTTGCTGCTCATTTTGCTCAAAAGAAAAAAATACAGAGACCAGTACGTTCGTATTGAAGACGTTTTGCAATCGTGTGTTGAGTATTGACTTTGCCGATAGTTGAATATCAAATAAGGTTTCAACGAATCTATCTCAAGTGAAAGGGTTGCATGTTTTCCTGGAAGTTTTTTTTTTGTTATGGGAGTATGCACTGAGTATTTTTAAAAATTTGGATGGATACCCAAAACATGAGATGAATATTATAACGATAAATGGCCCATCCCCAGATTTCAATTTAATTCGGTTTGCCGAAACGATTCAATAATCGTTTGCATGTTTGAGCAAATGTGCATCCGCCTGATATTGTTTGGTTTGATCTAATTTTAATACACAAGATCCAGAGATATATCCGAGTGATTACTGTGCGAATAACAAACGCGATTGGGCCTCAGTGGTTTTATGGCGATATATGCCTGAGGTAGGTTAATAATTTCATATCGCCCCTAAACAGTCTTGATTCCCTTATCACAAATAGGACATAAGATTATACTGGCGACATCTTTAACAGTGAGTTAGGGTATAATTTCATATTGCCCAAAAACAGTCTGGATGCCTTTAACACTGATAGGACATGAAAGTGAGAACGGCTATTAGATATTATCCACGACGGATGTATATATGGGCAGAAAAACGTTGGTAAAATCACTCAAAGAGCCTCATCTAATCATCGACGACGTTGCACATGAATAATTATCGACGATGCTGAACTTTATTTTATAATCATTGATACAATGAAAAAAGACACATTTGTGTGGCGGTAAAAATCATATCTGAACGATGGAACTAGATTAGGAACTATAGTCTTTTATGTATGAGACTCACCGAAATATACCCATATAAGATCGCCGATGCCTGCGTATGTTTCCATAAACTAACTGCCCATGATATATATATATATATATATATATATATATATATATATATATATATATATATATATATATATATATATATATATATATAATTCTGATACCGCGATTAGAGTCACCACAGATTAAAATATAGGATTGTTAGATGAATGTGATATAGGAGTCTGTGATGCTCCATGGAGGCAATGACGAGTCAAGCATGGATTGATACTTGATTATTCTGAATCTGAAGATTATAAATCTACGATATATTACAAAAATAATCAAATGTCACAATCATCATCAGCACCATCGGTATATGATCATGTGGATGTGGATAAGACATAAAACAATTTAGATTAATGAGCCTAGCGGTTCTGGTAAAACCACACGAGCGTTTAATCTGTTAGTGAACCATGGTTCTGGTGTTTTACACAAGGGGATTTATATGTAGTATTACAAACTCAGACTCACCGGCTTGCCATAGAGATGAAAGAAAGAGGTGTTAAATCTCATTCTTATCAGTTTATTTCGGTCGCATGGAGATGCATGGACACCTGAACGAATGGGTGAAAATATATTCCTAAGATCATTATATGGGATGAGATATACACGGTAATAGTGGGAGTTAAAAATGTTTCTTGATTAGATCCTGACGAAACATAACTGCTTTTATCAATGTGGTGATCATGGTCAACCTCCACCTTTTGTTGACGAGTTGCCACATCACAGTATAGAACAATTAGTAGACTATTATGAGGAAATAATTGATTATCATAGAGCTATTGATGAATTGCTGAAAGTGCTCAAAAGGTAAATCAGACAGCAGCCAGAAAACATCCAGTACTTGATAATGTGTACGATCACTCCAGAGACATCAAGCGATGATTTTTAGATTTATAGGATCCACGCCATCTGATAGTAGCATCTAGAAAAATAGTTTATGATTCACGACAGAGAAACGTAATCCTCTTACATAGATAAAGGTTTTCAGAACAACTGGGCGATTTCGTTTTCGCCCAACATATACACGTAAACAAAATATTGATGTTGAAATTTGAGGATCGTCAAAGAAACAAAAGCTCGTTCTTAATGATATTGTTGTTGTTGTATCTGTCAATGTTGCTGATAGCGCGTAAACAATGGATAAATCTCCACGGACTCTGAGATATGCTATAACTATTCATTCGTCACAGAGGCTAACGATTGATGATAGTGTGCTTTAGATTGTCGATAATTTTACCAAATGGTCAAATTTAGTTTGTCTAGCAGTATCGTGAGTCAGAATAATGTCACAGCTGCGGCGGTTTATCACAGACTGCACCATGGACAAGAATTAACAATGATATGATAAAGAACAAAAATTAACAGGTTATCAGCAAAATAACAAAACGTAAGAACGTTTTTGAGTTTGATATTGAATATATCATGACATCGAAACAATTAAAAATTAGTCACTGTGCTTGCAGTACCAGTTATGTTGTGGCAGTATTCGAATAATAATCCAAGACAATCTACGTGGATTAAATTAATATTAGTCTCGGCCACGCATGCGCAAATGTGATATTGACTTGTCTTGAGTGTAATCGACGTCGAGGAACTAGCTCCTTGCTTTGCTACGAATCCATGCTGATTTAAAGTTGTGTCTGTCAGGAATTACTAGCAACTGTGCCCGGGCACATCCGCTCTGAGGGGCTGCTGAATCTAGTCTGAATATTTCAGGCCTGCCAATAGATCTTTCCCGCTAAAACGTTAATGTGTGACTCCACTCAAAAATCGATCAGTTGCACCTTTTTCACCACCTTTAAATAACCAGACTCAAATCAATATCGGACTATCACATTACTAAATGACGGTTTCTGAAAGGAAGAGTCATGTCGCTTAAATGACTTGTTTCTTCAAGTTTTGTTGGATTGCGGTCTGACCTCGTCTGACTTTGACGTTGTTGTTGCATCATATATGTTACTGCGCCCAAAAATTCTTTGCCAGGATCAACCTGCAGCAACGGTGTCCATAGCAGGCCGCCACGTTGATAACATCGTTATAATGAAAATACAACTTCAGTCGCTGTCTTTGTTGCTAATGGTTCTGCTTCTTAATATCTACCTGCAACGTCGACGACAATTTAATGCATATATATATATATATATATATATATATATATATATATATATATATATATATGTGTGTGTGTGTGTGTGTGTGTGTGTGTGTGTGTGTGCGGCTGACGGCTACCAGTTTTAGTAGTATCATGTAGTTAAACTAAAATATCTGCTTGATGAACTTCAATGAGAGTGCAAACACCTAAACGTACTTTCTGAAGTTTTTAATGGTGTTAGAAGAATGTACCATTATGGCTGTTTTGCTAACTAATATCCAACAACAGAACGTGAGACACTTCTCAGTAAGTTCTACCCTCCAATATACACTTGAGCTATAATAAACTGACTCCATATAATAATTATATATGATTAATTATCGGCATCTGACACATGTTTTTTCCACTGCAGATCTGATCAACCCGTGTTCGAATAATTGTCTCAGACAGTTTTGTACAGTATTCAAGGTGTTAATCAGTTTCACGTCTACAATATGTTGTTGTAGATCTTGATTTGCATACCCGACATCATGATTGTGGCACGCTTGATCGATCGTGTTTATTGTATACTTTCCTGGTCTTGGTTAATCTTTCTCGTCTTTTCCGATATTAAGTTGGATTCCATGACCACAATAATTATATCCAGAAAGATGCTTCTCGTCAGGATACTTAGCCCATGGGTCCCTGTTTGTTTTCTACGTGAAGCAGAAAAATCTCCACCACATTTGGCTTGGGAGACAATTTTGTAGTTTTCTGTACCACATCTCACACACTTCCCTGGCATAGATCTTTATATATCTTGTTTTTAATCCAATGGTAATGGTGGGTGCTCTGTATTAAACACAGTATAAAGCCACATACTTATAATATTTCTGCAACATCAACGTGATTGACTTCCCAGCGACACTAGAGCTAGATCCGGTCAGGTATCATCCCTAGCATTACCTAATTGCATCAAAACAATTATAAAAAGGCCGTCTGGGTCTGAGTTAATTGATACTTATCCTTATTATGAGATGCCGTAAGTTAGATAAGTTAAATTTAGGTTAACCATAAGTAGATAATCAGCGATGCAACGACGTGACTGATATCACTGATGCGCCTTTGGTCGATTATCTCAACAAATACATCAACAATCTCATAGTAAACGATGGTGTGGTGCTAGATAATCAATCAAATCAAGCTCGGATATTTTCTTGAGCAGACACAAAAACACCGATATTGTATATGTTATTCATCGATATATGCAAATACCTAAAATGATCTGAGATAACTGCAATCTTCTGGTTGTCTGTAATGATGTTGATATCCAAAAGCTAAGAAACATCCACCAGACTTAATGTTCAGGAGATATGGATACGATTAAGTAAAAAATAGAAAAATTCTTTTACAACGCACAAGCAACCCAACACGGATTTCTCATGATAATTTACATGATCTTCTGTCACGATATAGCATAGGTTTGGATAAACTGTTTCGTTAAGAGACGTGTCACATGCAAACGCTACTCTTTTTACACAAACGCAAACACAGCATCAGCAGCGGGGTAGGGGGCGAGGACCAGCATGATTGTATCGGGTCGGTGAACGATGACATATTAATATTTGACATAAAAGGTCAAGGACAAAAGAAAGCGGCGGGTAAGTGACACGTTGGAGGCCTCTATTTATTCGTTATGACCGTGGTGCAACTTTCGTAGGAGGGATTGATTTCAGAAATGTACTTCTCCTAAGCGTTATAGGGCTCGCCTACCCCTGCTGGAAAAAGCAAGCAAGTTTTGCCTCAAAATTCTTAGTAATGTGTATAAGATGACACGTACATGTAATTCCTTCCTTAAAACACACTGTTCAAGTTAAAAACCTTGAAAATATTCCTCTGTGGTTAATCTTTCATAATGATGCAATAAACCAATCAGGTAATCGGTCACATAACACGAAGCTCTTGGATAAAAGGCCAGCTTACGGCATATATAATCTGGATTTGATTGAAGTCCAAAACCCCAGTGAACAATAAATCTAATTAGAAGATATGTTACGTCCTTTCTTTTATACTTTTCTACATGAGAATTCATTACATACCTTCACATGTCCTGCCATTGTTTTGCAATTTCTGTCCCGCAGGGCAGGTGCATGTGTATCCGCCAGCCGTATTATTACATATATCGCGTGGGATGCATCGGTTAAGTGTCGCATTTTGACATTCATTTATATCTGAAGAAAAAAATTAAAAATAAAATATACATTTGTTAAACATCGTTGAACACTAGCTTCGAAAAAGAGAATCTCAAATATATACTCTCGTATATATTTAAAAATAATCCTTATTTGCAAAGTTCCCGACCTGAATATATGGCTATTACTAATATCGGTCTTCCATGGAGCAAATGTCGTTACAATGGGCTAGATGGGTGGATAAAGTGTGAAACATGTTTTCCATAGACTTCCAAGAAGTACAAACTATTATGTTTGATGAAGAAGTCTTTACACCCCTTCTCATAATGTATAATTATTATTTCACTTTATGAAAAATCACGGACTCAATATACTCATCGTACCAACGCCTGATCTAACCGTACCTTACTGTACTTGAGTTCATTCCTGCAAGTGTTGTTGAAAAAATAATGTCATTATTATTATTATTATTATTATTATTATTATTATTATTATTATTATTATTATTATGATATTTTCGTATTGCATTAATCACATTTGATGGGTTATTGTTTTAACGAACTTACTTGCTGTTTGAGGTACAAGTCCAAAGACCGGGAATTAAATAAGACAGTTGTTGCTTTATTAAGGTGTTGATTATTACTACAGTCAAATATCTTATGAACATAAAAGTTCGAATAATTTTCTTATTTATTCAGTTAATACAATTTATATAGTTGGAAATAATTCTTATGTACCATATTAATTTCTATATAGTAATTCTTTTAATTTCTGAAACTATTTTAATAATTTTGAACAAATCTCGAAAATATTACCGTATCATTTACGTCTCTTACCAAGGCATTTCTGTTTATCCTCAGCCAAAAAATAGCCTTGTCTGCATACACATTCTTGCTTTTTATCTCTTATCAAGCAAATATGTGAGCAGTTTAATTCGACAAAGCCATCACATGGGTTGAATTCTGCAAATAAAACAATAACTTTATAATTATGAGCATTGATAGACCACGCTGCAATTCAATTGCCAATTGTTCCCACTAAGTTACCGAATATTTGCTCTTACACACGTATGCTTTCCTACCATGATAGTAATAACCAACACGTACGAAATGTTAATAGTAGGATATTTTAGCATGTAAGTGTTACGTGCTTAGGCTCGAACAGTAACATAGAAAGAGTGAGAATAGCAAGCTTGTAAAAAGTTAATAAACAATTTATTGAGCACAAATATTTTCCAGAAACGAAAAATAAACTTACGGTTTTAAAAATCAATTCTAAAATTAATCCCAAAATAATTCAAAATATTATCCACTAGAGAAATTGCAAAAGTCCTGGTAATAAAATGTCCAAATAATTCCAAGTTCGCATCCCAGCGAAGTATCCAAGATGGAAGACGATGTCACTTGATGAAGTCAGTTCTTGTAAATAAAATTCTATGAGCACAATTCTTTTCCAGATAAATAACAAAATAAATCCTCTTGAATCCGAACAAATTGACATAATTTCCAGTACAAGGTAATTAAAAATAACTCAAAACGACACAACTTAATATTCTAACAGCCCAATTTCTACTGAATACCTCGCTCCAAAACATAGTTTATATAGCCGTTTTTACGTAAACAAGAAAGGGGTCACTTGATCTTCTAGAATCTATCAGAACAAATTTACGTTCAAAAACTCACCATATGACCCAACTAAAATAGAAAGATGTTTATACAAAGCTCCATAATGTCCTTGGAACCAACCAATCATTTTAAAAGCTTGTTTACAACTCTGAAGCCAGGACAGAAAAGACGTCAATACCTGGTGTTCATTCTGTAAAGTACAGTCCCCCCCCCCCCAAATGAACGAATCTTAAAACTTAAAATGCCAAATTTAAATTTAACAAACAAACAATAAAAGTAAATATAAATGACTTATATCAAATATAAGTAACAGTAAGTAATTCCTAATAGTATGGGATATGGGTATGTTGGGAATCTCCATTAGATGGGTAACACGTTCAATTATATAACCTTTGTCACTGACTGAACTATTAATTATGGGATGATTGGTCATAACCTGTTGGTCATACACGGTGATTGATAAACAAAAACAAACTTGTACTGCTCGGCAGGACACAGAAGGTTTTCATAAGCATCACCAGATACTAGTACCTTTAGTTGATAATGATGCCTAATTATGTCGTCTGCTTTGGAATTGACATCACAAGACAATCCGGAAGAGTACGCAATCGCTTGGTCTAAGTGTGATGGTTAACCTTGCCTATTGCTTGTCTGGCAAAAACTGTTGCAACGTTCTGACTGCTCTTAGTTGCACGTTTCAAAGGAATTTTAATCATTTAGATATGACAGTATTTCTGAACGTATATATTTGATATTTACTACAACGCCATATAACATGCCCCAAGAAAATGTGTCCTCACATGAACATTGTAGTAATGAAACGTTTCGATTGCCATTTTTGCAAGGACGTCATTTCAATTTTGTCGTTGGGGGGGAGGGAGGGAGACAAAACATGACGAAACATGACGGACATATTATAATTTTCGTAGATATAGGCTACATTAATTTTACAGCACATGCAAATTCAGGAAGGGTCAAATGCTGTCCCCTGCACCCCCACCTCACCCTTTATTTACGAACCTGCATTTATGGACTAAAGGTATACACTGTATATATAAGCTTCTATTTAGTTACTTCTTTGCTTAAGGGAAGGCAACGAATCAAACTCTCAACATGTATCATCAATTTGAAAGCTATAGCACTGCTTACAAACTATATATTATCTACAAAAATTAGCAATGCTTTCAACCCATAGCATTATAGCATTGCTCTCAAATTTAACCCATCATAATAATACATTTCTTTGGGAAAACCACTATTCCGTTATTTCAAATTCTCAACGACATAGGTTGTCTACTGAAAAAATTACATGAATCACTATAAATGTAAATTTTGTATCTAGAGATTTCTTCGTGGCAAGCTTTGTATATGATTTGTTTATATAAAAGTATTGCAGTAAACAGGCTAAATTGGAAGAGTAATGTCTTAATGGAGTTTTTTGGATATTGATATATAACGCATCAGGTTGTTGTAAATACCTCCAACAGTATTACACTTGATGATTACAATCTCATCAACGAAACAATATTTCAGTGTTGCTGTTTTGCACCTGTTACAAATGTCGCATTAGACTTGTTATTAAAGTTGACCTAATATTCGATCACAAGCGTTTGGTGGCCTGCACGCGATGAACTCATTTCATTTTTGTTTTCAGCAGATCGGTGAATATCTAGGAATATGGTAGAACTAGCAACAGGAACCTATGGTATGACCTCAATCAATGATGTGGTCTGACAAAACTTTCGGTGTTGTCCGGTAAGGAATCTAACATTTATGTAAGTGAATATGAGCCTAGACTCAGCTCCGTCATTAGAATTGAATCTAAACAATATTTCTTCGCATTGGACAGTCTTTGCTGAGAACAGTTATTGACTAGCTCAATGGTCGTATTAAAATCAGCGGTTAAACGGGATATATATCATATTACGCCCAACACAGAATTACCGCATCGATGTATCTAAAGTTAATATATGATAGCATCATAGTTAGTTATGAAAGCAGTTTTGAAACGACAGTATTTTTTCAGAGTTATATACTTTTGGATTTTGACAAAATGTGGAACCTGATGGTTTGAGATCGATTATCCATGCGGCACCTGTGTATCTTCCATATTACAATAATTGGATGACGCATATTCGTCTTACCATTGTGGATCAAGACGGCTACGTTGTAGATCTGCGTAGTAAAACGATGACGATACAACTGTACATTAGAGATGTATCTGTTGACTACAGTACATGGACGTGTGAAAACCGTACTAATTGTTATCAAGAAAAACACCGTTTACGCAACATATTACGTAATTAGCCTCGGTGACATTATTTGTCGATTTTGTACATGTGCACCAATGGTTCTCGCAGCCTTGTTATCGGTCGATGGACATATACTGAACATATTGCAATGAGAGTCGTTGTTAATATGAAAAAACGTTGATGTGGATCAAATGAAAATGTCATAACAAACGGCTCAATCGCATCAAGACCGACTACGACGATTTGTGACTAGGGATCCATGAAAGGCGGTTATGCTATCATCAACACCATTTATGCCTGCTTCTGTCAGTAACATTATTAGTGAAGCCACATAACAACGAATGTCAGATTCAGTTAATGTAAATTTGGCAATGGGAAGTGGACTGAGGTTGAGGGCATGAGGGAGGTATTCATAAGCAGCTTTGCCGGTTACTACCTTGTTTCAATGTGTGATTCTAGCTGCTTGTTTGGGCCTCTTTAATGGATTATCAAAGCTGATAGTTCATGGCTTGCTTGCTAAGTAAGTACAAGTCATGCGGGATAGAGGCTGTCACTTAGAAAAGGAATAGCAATCTCAGATCCTTATTTGGACACTACTGGTAAAAATCGAATTCTCTTTATTTCCTGTAATACTACACTCCCACCCTCTACAAAGGCAATTTGTCGCTACTGTGAAACTCTTATCATTTCCCATTTGATCCAGCAGACCAAATTAACATTTAAACAATGTGATCTGATATCCAACAACTTTTTCCAAACAACATTTCACAGATACATAGTTAATCCAGGTGGTCTGAGTATTCAGCCATGCTAAAATGTATGAAAATTATTTTGTAGAGTTTCGAACCCTTATTGTAACATGTTACAGAAATGGTTGCTATAGAGTCTGAGATATCCACACTTAACCTATCTTTAACACAATGACGTATATGTCACATAAATAAAGTACGTTCTAGATAGTTTACCAACAAGCTATATGACGGCGTCAAGAAATATAGAAGAAAAAAAATGCAAAGGAAGGTTAAAATATATAGCAATTTGATCTTGAATATTTTCTCAAAATAAATCAGTAGCAAGATAAGGAAATACGGCAAGTATTTTAACGTCCATGGGGTTTTAAGAACTAACTATAACTAATAAATCATGGTTAAAAACAGTTAATCCTTTCGCTTTGACACTTATTTCAAGGAAGTAATTGCAAAATTGCTCTATAAACACGCGCACCCTTTATAAGAACTACTTCAGAGTTTGCTTTAATCAAATCACACAATGTTTGATTAAGTTTTCCCAACATATATTTATCAGTAAAATACACAACTGATCATATCTTGTGCAGTATTGTACCTCTGATGCATCGTTTTCGGTCCTTGTCGAGAATATAACCATAATGGCAATAACAATTAAAACGACCAGGTACATTCTCGCAGATCTGTTCACAACCGGATATCATCTCCTCACATTCGTTGATATCTGCAACAAACATATTGTTTTATATTTATCATAAAATGACTTGTATCATATTAAAAATTTAAAATTGGCTTTATATCTAAGGATGTTGCACATTCCTAAGATAACGATATATTCGTATTTACTGACAAGATTAATGTAAGTTCAGAATAAATATTATATTAAAGATATTTTATAGAGGTATAGACTTATGTTAAGATGACACATTCATACTTAAATAGGTACATACACATGGATTGTGATTGATATTCAGAAATAATGAATGCTTTAACAATATTTTTCACGTAATGCTTTTATTTATACTAATGAGTCCAGTACCTTTACATGAGTATCTGTCAGAAGGGTTTGGAACGAAGCCTACATTACATGTACATGCATAGTTGCCCCAAACGTTTACACATTTCTGCTCACAAAGATTCAAATATGACTTAGAACATTCGTCTATATCTATAAAAGAAAATGTAATATAAATTAATGAATTACTAATTAAGTATGATATTGTGCTTCTTCGATATACATTTGTCGTACGTTTTACTATTACATATATAACACACATATTTTGTAATATCATCAATACCTACCATAGAGTCCGAATAGGCTTAATTCACAGGAAAATATTTTATATATATATGCATATCATTCAGTTTTTATAAAACCATGATGTCAATTATAAATTTAGGTTAAATATTATCAACGTGTCTCGTCTTTTATCTCACAATTTGTTAAATTTAGGTTAAATATTATCAACGTGTCTCGTCTTTTATCTCACAATTTGTTAATGCAATGATGATTGAATGAATCAATCGGTCGATCAATCAATCGATCAATCAATAAACGAATGAATGAATGAATCATTGAATCAATCAAACAATGAATGAATGAATGAATGAACAATTAAACAATTAACAAATGCGATAGGAAGGAATTGGCCCAAAAAGAATATATGTATGTTTCCTAATGTACATGTGTGGCGTGTATAAATTTAACAAAGACAGCAACTTTTCCAACTGCGACAGGATGAATCCGCGTTGGGGTCAGAATTAGGGAAGACACAGAGCAATTTTGTAAATGACGATTAATTATATTGTAATTGAACGTCATACTCATGCACAAACAAATCACTAATAAAGTTAACATAATGATGCGCACCGAAATTATCAACAACTGAGATTATAACATTGTATCACTCCTGAATGGAACTAATCAGTACATGCAATTAACAATAAATCGACAAAAATCACATATCGAATACATAAATCAAATATGATTGATTACGGGATTTAACAATATCGATGATTAATATAATTAATTTACTCACAAATTTGAACATTGAAAAATTCTATCAAAGCATGATGTTCAAAGTGTAGGATTTTTACAATGATATCAACAACGTGTATTTATATCAAAAAGGGTAATGAAAGTAAAGACTTTGCACAAAATAATTAATAAGGTGTTTCATCCGCAGGTAAAATGTAATGTATTATTCATGTTACTCTTATCGTGATACTAAAGTATTGTTTCCAATCTTATCATGATATTGAATAATAAACATATAGATCACGTAGAGTGCAGTCAACGAGCAATATATATTTCCGGTTCCACGAATTAGTCAAGGAACCGCAACGCACAATCCAATCCTCCCAGTCTGCCGAAGGATCCCTCGAGAGCCACCTATTCTCAGTAGACCCATTGGCCCAAATGTTTTGGTCCCTCCCTACGAGTAAACCAATGCGTTCCTCTAAATCAATGTCACTGTATAAAACATCATACCGTTTCCATAAAACCCCCAGTTCTACGATTGCACGTGACAAACCGCTAAAATATAGTGAATGCGCAGTGTAGTATATGATACATTATCTCCCTTTCGCCCTTTCAGACTAAACAATTTAAAAATTCGATTGATAATTTGGATAACCTGGTGAAAATCTTTTTTAAATCGTCCAACGTTGTATCAACTATCCCAGTTGTATAAAATTGTTAATTAATCGTACAAATTTCAAAAATGGCAGAGCAGTCTAAAGCTCTCTCCGTTACAGATCACTGCCATCTCACCTAATTGTGGGTTCCAGTCTCAAATTCGGTCTATGTGGGTATACGAGAAAGCTTGTCAGTAGCTTCTCGTTGGTCGGTGGTTCTTTCCGGGGGTTTTCCCCGGGTTCTTCCTCCACCATTAATACTGGCCGCCATGTATAGCTATCGTGTGCTGAAAAATGGCGTTAAACCCTACTACTTACTACTACAAATTTTAAAATAATTGTGAAAAGGGAGATAATCTGAATGCTAGAATATAAAAGTTTCACTTTCATTACCACATAAAATAGTTTTCTTCTGTGTATGTGAGTATTATCAAATCACAAATATCGCAAGTATTAGCAAGATTTCACATCATTTCCAAGGATAAACGAAACTTTCTGATCCAGTTGTATTTCTTTTCGAAGTACCACGTGACTCAAAACTCAAGAAAGTTTTCTCCATAGCATAGAGTTGAACTGTAAACATCGTGCGAGAGAATTAGCACTGATAAAAAAAATTGGTTATTCTAAACAGAATAGAAAATTAATATCGTATATTTCAGTGGAATATTACAGTATGTTCTACGACAAAATATCTAAATGTTTGCAATTATATATATATATATATATATATATATATATATAGAGAGAGAGAGAGAGAGAGAGAGAGAGAGAGAGAGAGAGAGAGAGAGAGAGAGAGTAAATAAATTTTAGGTCTCTGATTGAGGATGAAAAGCTCTTTTTCAAACTACAATTTTATATTTCGTTGTTGGAATACTACCAGTTTTCACGGATCAGTTTCAGCTCTATATTTAACATTTGTAAATTATGATACCCATAATATCATCTTAAATCTAACCACTTGTTAGTTAGTGTGTGTAGTGTGCAAGGTTTTGAATCTTGACCAATGACATTTACCAGTTTATATCGAAAACATTTACTATTTCCGTATCATTTATGATATATAATACGTGCTTTTAGGTCTCTTTTTCATATTCTAAGTGACTGACACAGTGTTTGTAGTATTCAGGTAGTGTCCTATACTTAACACAATAGCTGAAGCAAGTCCTAAGCAAAAAGCACAAATACAGCCACGGTTAGATTTTACTTTGGTAACTATGCAAATCTTAGTCCATCTCAAATATCAAACCTTATATACAAATTTTGTTCACAAGACTACATGGTCACAACCTTAGTGAAAATGACTGCATATTTGAATGCGGAAAATTGGTTACCTACCTGTACATGTTCCGTTTGAGAGCTCTTTAAAACCAGCTTTACATTTGCATTCATAGGATCCCATTACATTCGTGCATTGTTTATTTTCAAATTCCTCACCACAGTCGTAAAGCTTTGGGTCACTGCACTCATCAACGTCTATACTACATGTTTCACCTGTCCATCCATTACTGCATACACAACCTTTGATATGATTGCATTCTATTGCACCGCGGTCACATTGACAGGTCAATGAACAATTCTTTCCATATCGCAGATTGGTGCATTCTGAAAGATAATCAGAGAAAATGTCAAGACAATAAGACGCATAGGATCCAGCATCTTTATTCCAAACTATTTATGCTTACTGACTGTCTTGAATGTAATTTTGATTCGCTGTTCAAATTGAAACATATATAAGCATTCCTACAATTCTATAATAAGCAGCTATAAAGTTAGAAATAGCTTTGCCTTGGTAATTACAATACTATCTCAAAGTTTTAAATATTTTGTACACCATAAACAAAGATATGGAATACTATGAGGTTAGAACAAATAACGGAAGTATTATTTTGAAAGTTCTGCAATTTTGCTATAGCTTAAGCAAAGTTGAAAATGATTTTTTAAATGCGTGGACAATGAAGATTGGAATCCAAGACTGAACATCAACATCTGTGTAATGCTTTTAAAGGATCGACCATTTCGATTTCAGCATAAACAGGTTCGCAAAACGTATTAGCAAAAAACGAATTGTGGCATACAATGTATGCTACATAAATCCGTGATTGATGATATTGTCGTAACACGCTTTTAGATGAAGGATATGTATGCAGATATATTAACCCAAGATTACATTATGTAAATGTTAAAAGTTTAATTTTTTCAGTGTATCACTTGAGCAAAAGGATTGATACGTACATTTAGTTTCAGAGTACATTAGGGATTATACCGTTACTTAGGAATTTTAAAAAAATCATTGCAACTATGTAATGCCCATGTCTATTGGCGTGGACATGCATGTGCAATTCAAACTATAAATATAACATACAAGATTCAAAAATGAACAATATCATAATGAAAGAACGATTTAACCGAAAATGTTATCCTTTCTTCATAATTTTGTATTCATTTCATCAGCTCTAAATTTCGACATCTGTCATTCGAGAGATTTCTTCTCCTGTAACTGTTAACCTTTGCAAGAAGTTTTATCCTCAGCAAGTTGATAGCCTTCCAAACAAGTGCACGTATAACTTCCCCTGGTATTGTTGCAAGTCTGCGAACAACGGTCATGGTCACATTCATCAATGTCTGAAAATATATTTTAAACTATTCAGCTTTGAAGAATGGATCATATGCAACATTTGAGAAGGATTTTGGTTTATATAACGAAATACGAGTTATTTAGAAATCTTTTTGAAACAATCCAAAAGTCTTACATAATTAGATTAACATTATTTGCACATTCTATTTATTACCACTTGTATATCTTTTATCGTATTTGAGGTTTTCTCGATGAATGCGAACATTGTTTTCTTTGATCTGTGTTAACGTCTTTTGAAAGCTCAAGGCTGGCATTATAAATATAGTCTGCGATATGCTTACCATCACATTGCTGGTTGTCATTTAACTGGTATCCTCTTTCACAAAAGCAAACAGCATTTCCATTTGTGTCCACCTTGCATCCTGCTGCCTTCGAACAATTGAGCGTAATGCATGCTGCAGGTACATTATCTACAATTTTACGAAATAAAGTACTGTTTCTCTTTAATTATTTACATTCAACTATATTTAATACTTTATGTTCTTCAATGCAAGCAATAAAGTCTCCAATAATATCCCTTTTTGCAGTATTTGCATGGTTCCTATAAGTAGTATGGCAGATAAACAGGTGGGATGATAACATTTGAGAGTCGACAGGCTTGACATTGAGCGACATACTGAGAAAGGTATCAAATCGAGAGGAATGGAAGAAGCTGGTATTTGATCTTTTGCGGTGAACCAATGGTCTACCAGATTAAGGAACAGATGATGATGATGATATCAGCATTCCAGTCAATGTATTTTTTTTTTTAAAAAAAAAACGTACAACACTATATTTTAGTGTTTGCAAAGACCACAATCGAGGATACCCTTTCAGATCTCTCCTCCCAAATTTTATCCTCAAAGCTAAATCCCTCAGGGCGATGGTCGACCAATAAACGTTGTAATTACAAATCAATTGCAATGCATATAATTTACTTGTGAATTATAAATCTAATTTATGGCTGTCTATTCTCATTGTATAGACAAAATATATTTCGCTAGAATCGTTTTTATAGAGTTTCAATAATTTCCAAGTTATGAACCAATTTTCACCACAAGGGAATGAATTTAAACTCAAAATGCACATGTTCAGAATCAATATTTCTCTATGATGAGTGGTATGAGAAACGTTTCTTATCTTGATAGACTTATGCTTACACACATAAGTGCGTCCGGACGAGCGAGATTACGTAAAATCGACATTACATTAAATAGTAAAGAGGCAGTTAAGGGACAGTAAACAATTGGAAACAGCAGCAATTTAAACATTACAATGAAATTGTGTTGATAAAAGCCCCGAAAGTCAATCTTCGCTTAGGTTGATGAATAATAACACGATACCGTTTCAAATAATATCTGAACGCTTAACTAGCATTATCAACCTATACTTGAAATGTGTCACACAGATGAGGATATTGATCTCCACCCCCACCTTAATGACATAATTGATACATAAAAAGCATTGATTATCGGAGTAAGATCCTTAAATATCCATATCAATAGTTAAGAAGTTCTAATATCAGCTATCCGAGAGAACAGTATTATAGCCATGGCATTGTGTGTCTATACCATTATTGGAGACATTCAATGTGTGCATCGATTAGATGATTCATTGTAGATGATTCATTGGGAAGCTAGATCAACTTTGTAGACATATCATTGTGTGGCTAGATCAATATTCTTGATATGTCCTTGTGTGGCTAGATCAGTTTTGTAGAAATGTCGTTGTGTGAATGCATTAATATTGCACACGTGTCATTGTGTGGCTAGACCAATATTCTTGATATGTCATTGTATGGTTAGATCAGTTTTGTAGATATGTCATTGTGTGAATAAATCAGTATTGTATACATGTAATTGTGTGGCTATATAAATATTGTAGACGTGTCATTGCGTGGCTAGATCCATATTGTACACGTCATTGTGTGGCTAGATTAATATTGCACACGTGTGATTGTGTGACTAGGTCAGTATTGTACACATTTCATTGTGTGGCTAGATCAATATTATACACGTGTCATTGTGTGACTAGGTCAGTATTGTACACATGTCATTGTGTGGCTAGATCAGTATTGTACACATGCCATTGTGTGGCTAGATCAATATTGTACACGTGTCATTGTGTGACTAGGTCAGTATTGTACACATGTCATTGTGTGGCTAGATCAGTATTGTACACATGTCATTGTGTGGCTAGATCAGTATTGTACACGTCATTGTGTGGCTAGATCAATATTGTAGACTTGCCATTGTGTGGCTAGATTAGTTTTGTACACATGTAATTGTGTGGCTAGATCAATATTGTAGACGTGTCATTGTGTGGCTAGATTAATATTGTAGACGTGACATTGTGTGGCAAGATCAGAATAATACATATGTCATTGTGTGGCTAGCTTAATATTATAGACGTGTCATTGTGTGGATAGATCAGTATTGTACACGTGCCATTGTCTGAATAGATTAATATTCTATATATGTCATTGTGTGGCTACATCATTATTCTAGACGTATAATCATGTGACCTTAAAATTTGAATACGGACATAGATCAAAAATAGGCTGATCGATCAATATACTTTTTTTAATATTTTGTTCTGGTTTTCGCTGCCTGTAAATGAGCAATATGTTTTGTGTTGCTAATGCATAGACACCGCATCTGTGCGCCAAGGCCCTGGTGAATGACCATTTTGACCATCAATATTTCGGAATCACCTCTGCTAAACACTTGGAGGTTCATCTTTTGGTGGGAGAGGTAGTAAAGATAGTTCAACATCTGTGATGAGCCTACTTTGTGCCGCCGGAAGAGGTTTAGATTAAACACGTATTCGCGAATACATCCATAACAAAGTCATTTTCCCAATGCCGCCTCACTGATCAGTTGCTATGGTCATAATCCTGACAGCCGATACTATTGGTATACCATTGATAGTTGCTGTTGTGGCTATTCCAGTAATATCAATGCCTGCTGTGGTTCCAGCATTAATTCCTAAATTATTATCTACGACCATACGCAAACATCTGTAATTATCGAGTGAAAAAGTTGTATTGGTGATCTCACCAAGCCACTCTTCTTCCACTTTTGTAGGCCAGTAATGCGAAGGATTATCAAAGTTCTTTAATTACTATTGTAATTGTAGAGTAAATGATCGACATGCTGACCTTATTCAGCTGCACAGACCCCCATTTTTCAACAATAATTTTTCTTCTCTAGTACATCATTATCAATCCTCTCTGCGCCGTCTGGTGCTTAAGGCGACAGCAAGTGAGCACCATTTTGGTCTATTGGCTTTTGTTATGGGGGCGGTCTACAGTGTGAGGCCTCTGGTCTTAAGTTCTAGCTCCAAAATTTGTCAACAGGTCTCTTTGGGTCTGCCACGGTTCCTTTTCTCTTGTGAGGTCCATCTCAGTGCTACCCTTGGAATTAAGTCAGGGGAAAGTCTGCAGACGTAGCCAAGCCATCTCCATCGACGAGTTGCAATGATCTCAGTGATGGTGCTTGCACCCGCTCTGTGCCGGAGTTACTCGTTCGAGATCATGTTTGGCCAAATGATCATCATCATCCGTCGCAGGCACTTGATTTGGAAGACTTAGAGCTTGCGTTCTATGTTAGCAGTGGACTTCCAACACTCTGGAAAAAGGACGTTCAACAAGTTGCTCTTGAAAATACGGATCTTTGTGTGGACGCTGCGATTTCGTGTCTTCCAGATGGGTTTCAGCATTGCGAAGGCCTGATTGGCCAAGCTGATTCTTGTAGTTACTTCCCTTGTGCAATCTCTATCCGTGGAGACTTTACTGCCCAGGTACGTGAAATCGTCTACTTCTTGCAGGGGCTGGTCGTCGATAGTGATTGGGTTGCCCATTCTAGTGTTCTTCATCAAGACTTTTGTCGTCCCTCTGTTGACTTGAAGACCTATGGTGCTTGCTGTCTGTACCAACTGTTGTGTCATCTGTTGGATATCCTGATGTCTGCTTGCCAGAAACCCTATGGCGTCGGTATAGGCCAGGTCATCCAGCATTGAGGTCAACGTCGACTGTATTCCTTGTCTCTTGCCAACTGTGGTGCGGCGCATGTTCCATTTAATGGCCAGTGAGAAGAGGATCGGAGAGAGAATGCATCCTTGCTTCACTCCGGTTTTTACCTTGAATGGTTCAATGAGTAGGTTGTTGTGGATTACTCGGCACTCACAGTTCTCGTACAGGAACCTAACGACGTTGACAAGATTCTGGGGGATACCATAGTGTCGTAGGATCTTCTACATAGAGGCTCCGTGCAGGCTGTCGAAGGCCTTTTCAAAGTCCACAAAGACCACATAAAGTGATCCATTCCACTCATGGGACTACTCAAGGATCTGACTCAGTATAAAGATGTGGTAGATGCAAGATTTGCCCATCATAACGCCTGCCTGTTCCTGGAGTAGGATGCCGTCCACAGCTGTTGTGATACGTTGAAGAATGATGCGGATGAAGATCTTACTGGAGAGGTTATAGTAAGGTGATTCCTCACCATTTATTGCAGTTCCCCAGATCTCATGTCTTGGGAAGTTTTACTATGATACCGGTTTTCCCGTCATTTGGTGTTTTTTCACTATCCCAGATCATTTGGAGAATCTGGCAAAGAAGCTGCGGAGTTTCTGTGTCGTGTGCGGTCAGCATTTCAGGGCATACTCTATCATTGTCAGGTGCCTTCCAATTCTTCAGCTTGTGAATGGCCTGCTTGACCTCCTCAATAGTAATGTCGTCGCAGTTAATGTCAAGGTCCTCCTCTGCTTCAGGAATGTCAGCGAGTACTGGTGAGTCTAGGCGATTCAGGTAAGATTCAAATTGTTGCTTCCATCCTTTTCAGGTTCTCCTCCTCCACTGTGACATATATTCCAACTTCATCTCTCACTTGAAGGTCGTGGTGCTGACTGTAGTCGCCCTTCAACTTCTTTGTGTTCTGATATACCGTCTTCATGTCTTATTGCTCTGCTACTGCCGCCGCCTCCTTTGCCAGCCTCTCTGGGTATTCTCTTCTGTCTCTCTTTGCTGACTTATTCACCTCCTAATCGTTTCATCTATACTCCTTAGAAATTGTCTCTTTCAGTATTAATTATTTGGAATCCAAATGTGTCCTCTTAATCTTCCCTGGTACAACCACCATGACATCATAATAAATATGTTTCAGAGAATATTTAAGTCCCCAACGAGTGTGCGTTCTAGGATTAGGCACCACTTTCGTTTAGAAACACGCCGATTATGTCTTCGCTGTGTGCATCTAACGATCGTTTTCGTACAATGACATCTTACATGGTCACATGCTAGAAAACACGTGACTGACATTGTTATAGCGAGCTGGTCAAGATTTATTAATGAGTGAATGAGCAGCTTTGCTTCCGTGAACGGCTAGACCTTAGAAGCTATTTGCCTAAGGATATTTTGTTCGCCGTACCGAGTAGTTGAGGGATTTTATCTTTGTTTTCACCTACGAAACAGTATGAATCATCATTTATCTTTTTCTTAAAACCTAATTTGGCCATTTTGCAACCGCTGCAGTTGTAACTGCTAAAAGCAATGGAACGGCCGCGAGGAGTGTAACTATTCAACAGTTCGTTTGCATTTATGTCACTCCGACTTTGATAACTTCAAGGTCACTGAGGCCTTCTTTTATTTGGCCGTATTAACATTATCCGTGTGTGGACGGCTTTATCACAGTGGGATAATTTGAATCAAATTTAACAGAAAAAGTTTCAATTCATTATATTAGTATTTTAAATTGCACTGTTCAATTAAAACATTAGAGAATATTCCACAATCGCATCGATGACCCACGCATTGCCATATGTGTTCTAAAACAAAATGCTACCTGAGAGGATGACAGACTCGAATATAGGTGCATGAAAGTACACTTTGACAACGGACTGCTTGAACAACTTCAGTTTTAACAGTGAAAAGTGCTAAATCGGATGTCTGGGAAATCTACAGACTTGTGTCAACATTTTGATGTTGCTGCATGTACAACCATAGCTTGTTACAGACAAGCAGACAAGTGCGACAGGAATATCAGTGAATTTAATCACAATATACTTGGAGGGTTCCTGGTGACCATTTAACTACAGAGAAACTTTCCGTCGCCAGGATAAATATCACGGCATTACACCCCAGGTTATTCCTTCGTTCCCTGTCTTAAACTACATTTAACATATATCAGTACCATGAGACCATGTTCGGTACGTATTTGTCATGCAAAGTATCCATTAAACGTTTCTGGTCATCTCTAGTTCGTGGTGCAAGCTAGAAACGCGTTGATGTTATTTCAGAACGCATAAAAGAAAATAAACGATCTGAGTTCAGTTATGGGGTTTGCGCAGGCGTAAAAAAATTGTTATTGGACGACAACCCCACCTTGATGATTAAAGCGCAAATGACTGACACGCTACCAGCGCAGAGAGGTCCGAAAGTGACAAGGCTGAGGTTTGTCTTTTTTGTAATGCAGTTTTAATGTAACTCAACCACGATAACATGTATAGCAAGTCCAACTCGAGCTAAAATGTGTAATAACAGAGAAGCATGGACAAAACTTATGTCCAATGTAGAGCAAACAAGTTCACATTCAGTTCCAACAGTGGATGCAAACAAGGGTTTGCAAAATAACGGAGGTGATATTAGAGCTTCGTAAGTGAAGCTACCTGCTCACAGTGAATCAAATCTCATGGTTAAAAGCATATATCTGGATACAACTAATGCGGGTACTGAATATACGAACTACAATAAACGAAGTATTAATGATCACTCTCGCAATTAAAATGAATAACTTAAATAAATTAATCAAGCCAAATTAAAAATTTAACACAACAATACCACTACCTGTCTTACGGTACAAGGAATAATGTTTCAAAAAAGCAAAACTTGATATTGAAACCTTTCTAAAATGTCTCAAGTTGGCGACATGTTAAGGAATTTTTCAAGTAGAAGGTAATGTCCTAGACTCGGATTCGAATGAATATTGTACTTTCAATAATAATGATATGTATATTTAGTCTATAGTGATAGAAAACAATGCATTATTTTTACCATACGAAGTGTCTCTATTCATGTAGACAATCGACTTGAAATTTGGCTAAGGTATTAAAATACAGATATGCATAATATGCAAACGAATATTAAATAACAAATTAAAAGCCAAATACAGGTTCTGACGATCCTGGTCACTTACCTAATATGCATTGATTTGAGGACGAGTTGAGTCTAAAACCAGCAAAGCAGGCACATTGAAAGGAACCATTTGTGTTGATGCATTCTTGCTGGCAATTATCCAATCTTTCACTGCATTCGTCTATATCTTTTCGGAAATGATACAAGGAAATATATAATAGTAATATGGTATCAGAAAATATAAAATAGTACAAGAATATACTGAAATGCACAATGATATAAAGGATACAATAGTAAGAAGTATGTATGGAAATATCCAATAGCAGTAATGATATAATGGAATACACAATGCTTTAAAGGATATAAGACAATACACAATAATAAAGAAGAAATAGGAAATATATAATAATCAAAATGATGTAAGGGAATACACAATAATCAAAGGAATATAAGAGAATACACAAAAATCAAATGACATAATGGAATACGCAATACTGTAAAGGATATAAGACAATACACAATAATAGAAAAGATATATGAAATACATAATAATCAAAATGATATAAAGGAATCCACAATAATCAAAGGAATTTAAGGGAATACACAATAAGTTAAAGGATATAAGACAATACACAGTAATAAACAATATATGTGACAAAACACAGTAATGAAAGGGATCTAAGGGAAAACAGAATAACTAAAGCTATATAAGGGAATACACAATAATCAAATGATATAAGGAATACACAATAAATCAATGAGATATAAGGGAACATATAATAATAAAAAGGATATAGGAAATACACAATAATCAAAAGGATATAAGGAAATGCACAATAATAAAAGGGATATAGATAATACACAATAATAAAAAGGATATAGGAAATAAACAATAATCAAAAGGATATAACGGAATACACAATAAAAAAGGGAAATAAGACAATGCACAATAATAAAAAGATAAAAGAGTATACACAATAACAAAAATTATTTAATGGAATACGCAATAATAAAAGGATATAAAGGAATATACAGTAATCAGAAGTATATAATTGAATGCACAATGATAAAAAGCAACATATAAAGTCATTGATATGTATAACCGATTATTACAAAAAGAAAATGCCGGGGATGATTATAAATTTAGACTTTTACAGGTTCCAACCTTGAAATATTTACAAAGACAAAACGATGCATTTGCTGTTTCAATATTCGTTAAATACAAATAACGGACCGTCCAATGAAAGGCTTTAGTAATACAATGGTCACCATTTTGGAAATTGTAGAAAAGCCGATCTTTAATATTTATCTGTTATTTGTAATTAGATGCAGTTATTTTTTTAATTCAATATTTTTCTCGATTCTTTTCTGTCCCCTATCTCGTCAAAGATTATATCAATAATTTAAATATCATACTTGTTAATAATAAATATTTTGATTTATGCATACCTGTACAAGTTTTACTATCAACTTGTAAACGATATCCAATGTTACACGAACAGAAGTAGCTTCCTTTTGTGTTATTACATATTTGATGACAAAGACCAGCCTTCACACATTCGTTTATATCTACAACGAAACAGACAAAACTTATAATGTGATTATAAAACTAAGGCCCAGCAGAAACAATTCCAATATGACAAAATTTGTACCAGCCATTTAAACAAGTTCAGTATTAATGTCTCTGATACAACGAAATAATAAGGGAATCAAATCTCACTTCCGTGACATTTGACAGTATTAATAAATATTTGTATTGATACACATGTTACAATGTTTTAGTGGTGTCTTCTTCCATGGTATATGATGTGGTTGGTTTCACACCATTTTTCTACACGTGACGGAAATACATCTGACAGAGAAAGAACCTTGGAAAACCTCCAAAAGAACTACAGACCCAAGGAAAGCTAATTGCACGTTTATCCACATACTCTCATTGGCCGAGCCCATGACACGAAACTACGCATACGGAGGTGTGAGATGATTGTGATCATTTCATTACTCTGCCAACCAGAGCCCACAAGGTTTCATGAAGAAAACAAAGCTTCTCACAGCGCTGGAATTCAAGATTTTGTCATGCGTATTCTGTTTCTTTATGAACCAAACATGCGTTATATATAGATACATTTAACAACATTAAAAATAGAACACAAATGAGTATCATTCCAATGTAATGAAAAACTTGGAGCAATATCAATGTATATTATGCATGACCTACTATGCACAAACACACATGCACACATATACACATGCACAAATATACACATACAACAAACACACAAGCACACGCATACAAACATATACGCCGCAATGTAACCGAATAAACAAATTACTGAAAACAATTTCAAATAATGAAAATGTGTAGCAAAGAGAACGTAGAGAAAAGGCAACTGAAATAATAGCAAATATAATAAGTGAGCTAAAAATTAGTGTGATTTTGAAATACAGCCAACAGGTTACAACAGAATACAACTTGAAAGTGCTAGATTATCAAGCACGAATGGACAAGTCCTCACAATCACAAGATTATATAGTTCTCTACTAGACCTCAGGTCACAATTAGCATCTTTTAAGAAAGACATTACCTAATGGAAAATAGTAATAGTAAGTGGCTAAGGTAACAATATTATTTGTTCATGTGGATGATTGCATTCAACAACTTATTGTATTTACTGTAACGTATGTTCTGAGGCAGCATGGATGTACAATATTTTTGCCATTATTTATCTGAAAATTAAGGTTGGCGATCAAGTATTACATCGACCGACTGACTTTCCCCTTTTGTTTTATATGACGTAGCAGCTACTGGTGTTATTAATCAAGATGTTTCTTTTTTCATATTCGTTGTGAGGATTTAGTTTTACTCATAGACTATGTCGGGAAAACTTGTAGCATATATTATGAGGGCGGGGGGAGGGGGGTGGGGGTGGTAAAAATGTTTCATAACATGATTCCTCTTTTCGTTGATGTAACTAAACGAGCGCCATAGTTTTGTTACCATGGAGACATTGTCAATAAAATGTGTGTCATTGACTGTATTATCTATTTCGGATGTGATTATGCAAAGTGAAAACTACCTATGCATTTATCCCCTCTCGAATCATATCCCTTTGAACAATTGGAACAGGTATATGAACGATTAGAAGTCATTTGCACGTCAGCTTTGACGTCAGTACAATTTCTGTCATCAGAACATGGCTTAGAGAGACATCCATCAAAATCTTCCTCGCAATTTTCACCTGTGTATGTAGAAAATGTGTTTCAGTACATTTGTAAAATACTACTACTACTACTTCTACTACTACTACTACTACTACTACTACTACTACGAAGAATATAACTTTTAGTATTATTATTATTATTATTACTATTCAGTATCATCATCATCATCATCATTATTGTTATTATTATTATTATTATTATTATTATTATTATTATTATTATTATTATTATTATTCTTGTTATTATTTTTTATCATTTGTATTATTAAAATTACAATTATTATCATTATTATTATTAATTGTCTTATATATTTAAGTTGCATTGTATTTCTGTTGTTTTTCTTCTTTTTCTTCTATTCATTACATGCTATGGGTATTAACTTGAACTTGTCCGAAAACAAGTTCATTTTCTGCATTACCTGAATCAGTCTTTTTCTATAAACAACTAAAGATAACTAAGTTCTCTCTCTATGTCTGAGATTATCTGACAGACTGACAATATATAAAAGGACAACATGAATATGACCTTTAAAGATATATATTTAATGGCGTTATAAAAATCGAAACGTACATGATTTAAGCCACTCGCTGTGAGGAATGAATACAATGCTTAACTTGAAGGAAATTATGTTACACAAACTCAATTTGGTGATCCAACAGAGTGAAGAGAGAAAATATTTGTAAGTGTGGAACAGGACGAATGAAATTGACCAGTATTGAACGTACATATGAATCGAACTATCTGTTTTAGTGATGATGATGATGATGAATTTGAATTATAGTGCCGTATCGCCCACTAGGGGCATGTAGCATTGTTTTAAGTTTCTAGCAAAGCTGGATATTTAATTTCTCCTGGGGGTGAGGAAATATGCCGCTTCCTCTAGGAATGTATGTACTCAAGGAGTACTATTTAATTTGGTCGTCAGGTCGGAGTTGCTATTAAGTACCCATCGACCTGAATGGAGGACCTGGGTGAGTGGGAATAGAACCCACACACATTCAACCCTAACAGCCAATTATGTGTGTTAATGGTGTGAAATGGCACAAGTGGAGGTATTAGAAATTAGTTTCACATTTCCGCCATTTTGGAGTTATCTGAGTTGTGGCAATAAAAGAGAGGTACCATTACGTCCAAAGATGTCGTACAGCCCGCAACATCGTGATTCCGTGCTTAATTCAAATCCGGTCCAGTCATTACTAATGGACAGGAAAACACCAACAATGTGCGAGCCACTAACGCAATTAAATCAAATCAATGAAGTCGCAAAATTTGTATAACCATCCCAACTTTGCAATATTTCTAGCACAAAGTGCACATGTATCAAGTCCCCAACAAGATTTAATACTAAGATGTCTATGCGACACAAAATGTACATTTTATTGAGGTTATGGCACTAAGCGAATCACGTGTTTTTGTTCTCGACGAACTAAAGGGATTTATTTCAGTTTCTCAGAGAGTTGAACTCACCGAAGTGTTAGATGGTTCCAGAAAAGATTTGGAATACTTTTAAATCTTTGATTTCGATGAATTGGTTGAAAATATTATTATGTGGTAAATACATGATTGCTTGTGCATTTTACCTGTTGTGTTAACTGTTTGCACCTGTATTTTAAAAGTTATAATAGATATGCACATTTTATTGATTTAGTCAAATAAGTTGACTTGTAACCTTTATTTTGATACCAAATCCAGCCAGATAACTTTTTAAATTTACAAAGTTGTATTCTTTCAAAATCCATAGGTCATTCTCCTTTACAAGTTCAAAGTTACTTAGTGTTCATGGATATATGCCGGCAAAGTTACTTAGTGACGAAAGAGTTAACGTCGGATTTCAAATGGCTGCATAAGTGTTGCCTATTTCCAGTTTGAATAGGACGAAATTTGCGCGAAGATAATCAAATATCAGAAATTCGATTGATCAATTACTCAACCCCAACATATACGAACAACAAAACTCCCATTATAATATTTAAGAGAAGATATGAAGTGTTTATCTTTAGAAATAGTGTAATTGAAAACGTAACAAGTTTGTGGTATTATGAAGTGATTTGATCGCAAGGCAATTTAGGCTATGGGACAAGATCAGGATCAAGACATCGGGTTTCAACCATACTTTGGGGTAATAAATAACTTCATATTAAAGTCCAGACGAAAACATAAACAAAATATACCAGAACTATCCTCCGGAAAGCGAATTTTTTAATAGGTTATTATATTGAAAGACTTTTCTGTTTCTTTTAGTCGTGTACATAGGTTAGTACCGGATATACTTTTAATATCATTGGACTTGGATTTTAATAGTTAGTATTAAGGTTCATCTGCCTTATTACCCATAGCTTTCGAAAACCCTGCTTGTTTAATAGTGGAGTCGTGTCCCCACAGTAAAACCCATAATAGACGTTATCAGTAAAATACATTCAATACCAAGGGTAAATTGAAAATATGATGCAAACCTTGCCAAGCAGGGTCGCAAATGCATTTAGCGTATTTGAAATATGATGTTGATCTAGTATCATTTCTGTGGGCATTGAAATCACAATAGCCATGACCCGAGCATCCCGTGCAAAACTGAAAGACGATTTCTTGTACGGTCATCGCATCGTGTTCGTCGACTGCCTTCAGTCTTAAATAAAGATCATCGCAGTTGAAACATGCAATATGATGAAAAGTATCGTAATAACTATAATATCTTGTCAGTTTCACAATCTTTTATGAACACTTTTTAAAGAAGTAAATTGTATTTCTATTCCAAATTTATAGAATGTAATTTAAATTAAGTGAAGTCATTAAAAGACGAAGATTCCATTTTTACATGAAAATTGTATTAGCGGTGACATTAACACGCAACAAATGATAATACTAAATATGACTTAACTATAATAGATGTCGTTATCACTGTCTAATTGCATTAGTTGATCAAGGCTTGTAGTTGTAAGATAGAATATCAGAGATAATATGTACCTGGTGAGAGATTGAAACGATCAGTGAGAAATGTTATTGAAAAATGGCCCTACCCCAGCATTAAAGTTCTGTAAACTTCACCCTTCATTTATCCATATAACATCTTTTATAATCAAAACGTGACAGTGGAGAAAATTAGATGTAATAAAGTAAGTTAGAAAAAACTTTCAATGTAACTAACAATGATTTACCTATAAACTGCAGGAATATCCGATGATTGCTTCCATGTTACCTTAACAGAGCAGTTTCCCATGTTTGTCAAACTGGCATTAACATTGTTGGAAAAGAATTCGATTTGGACACTATTGCTATCATCAGTACAATCGGCGTACGTAGCTAACGTTTGGTTTAACGTCACATTATATACATTTTCTCCACGAATGTAAGGTGCCGTGTTGGCTGAAATATAATAACACCAGTCAGAGTGAGTGGCTCCATAGATCCTTTCCAAGCTAGTATGTACTATATATACACTTCATCATGACATATCTCTCTCTCTCTCTCTCTCTCTCTCTCTCTCTCTCTCTCTCTCTCTCTCTTCTTTCTCTCTCTCTCTCTCTCTCTCTCTCTCTCTCTCTCTCTATATATATATATATATATATATATATATATATAATTAGATATAGATAAGTGTCTTCTCTATACTATACTATCTATCTATCTATCTATCTATCTATCTATCTATCTATCTATCTATCTATCTATCTATCTATCTATCTATTGGTTAAATTCAGTATTCTCTTTGTTTCGAGAGGATAACTCCTTATAATACCTCATTTAAATATGGAAAGATGCAAATTACTTTAGCTCTTCAATGCATCCCATTATATATCGAATAGTAACCATTTATTGGGAGCAATAATGTATGTTTCCGAGTTCAATCCTATAACAGAGGGAAGTATCTCATTGCCAGTCTTGGTCCTTTATGTTTCGTAATAATGCATCCTGAAACTATCATTACAAACATCTCCCGAAAATTGACCTTACTGCACTAATTTCGCAATTCAGCGGGCTCGAACGCATCAATTTATGTTCCTTAAACATGGATTTACACTTGATATATAGTTCACTTCATGTTTGCTCTAATTGTTTTAAACTGGTTCTTAAACAAAATAGTATGTTGTAATCATCATCATCATCATCATCATCATCATCATCATCATCATCATCAGTTTCTTGACTTTGTGATATTGTCGAGGCACAGTGCTGGTGAACATCCGACCTGTGCCCTCCACATGTCTCGATCATGTGCCAATGCCTGTGTCTCTGCAAAACCTTTCCTCGTCCATTCTGTGATTTTGTCAGTCAACTGTTTTCTCTGCCTACCTCTCTTTCTACCACCCTGGAAGTGGCTGCCTTGCATGTCTGGCTTTGGTTAGCCAAATGCTAAGGGTATACACCCTATACGAAAATCCGGAGTGGAGACCATAAGGCAGCTGGACGATGTAATACATCCTCTTCTGGCAACTCCTTGGTCTGAAGATAGATGGGCTCCGCCAGACGACTTTTGCCCAAGGCACACTGATAATGCTAGACAAAGCTGAAGACTGTAATTACAAGAATACGTAAATATTGACCAGTATCAGACTTCTAAAAGCGTTTGCTTACCTTGAGAGAAAAAAAAGCAAATTTACCTGCTTGAAGTGTTGTCTCTGCTGACGTCTTATCAAATCTGCCCGTAGCTAAGGCGACGCTTGTATTATTGGTGAAGACAAGATCAAATACACATGTTGTAGTGTCGACATTTCCAAGATTTGTCTTACATTTGATACTCGCATCATCGATCAGTGTTTTATTGATTTCATCCAAGAACTTAGGAACAAACTGAGGATGGTCAAAATCTGTTCCGTTCTTCCCAGGCGAGTAGATGAATGCAGATTGATTTATATGAATTCTCCCTTTGCAATGAAACAGAAAACAAACATTAAGATACATTTTTTTTTTACACGGATAGCTGTTGTATTCACTGGTATATGCTAATTTGGTAATAATGTTACCAATCCACTGATTACATTCGCAAAATGGCAAAAACGAAGAGAACAATAACAAAGAAGACTACCAAATCCAAAACATTTTTACCATTACCACAGTGAACATCATGACCACAATAACGATAATTTACCAACACCACTACTACTACTATCAGAAAGCAATAATAATAATAATAATAATAATAATAATAATAATAATAATACATATTAAGAAGCCCTTAAAACAATCACAATAATATAGAACTAGTAATTTGTAATAGTCAATTGTCGTACTATTAATATTAATAGTAAAAATCAATTAATATTATTATGCAATCTTAAATTTTAATTTTAATGATATATGAGGAATTATCCCCTTTTCGTGATATGTTATGTGGCAAGAAAGCTTTACTCTAGATTGTTATGGCGTAGACAACTCATCATTTACGTATATAAAAGGGTAAGATATTGTTTAATTAGGCTGAAAAAGAGCTATCTAGCCTTAGTATGAGACAGCTGTGTTATCTTATTCTGACAAATGAAACACCCATCTGAAGTATCAAAAGTACAGTTAGCTCATCTGATTGAGGAACTACCCATCTGATATACCAAAAGTACAATCAACTATTGACACTGACGAAACACCCATCTGAAGTATCCAAAGTACAGTTAGATATTCTGACTGAGGAACTACCCATCTGATATATCAACAGTACAGTCAGCTATTGACACTGAGGCAACACCCATCTGAAGTATCAAAAGTACAGTTAGCTTTTTTGACAGAGGAAACACCGAAGTGAAGTATACAAAAGTACCGTTAACTTTTCTGACTCAGGATACACCCGCCATAAGTATAAAATGTACAGTTTGCTTTTCTGACTCGATGAAACACCCGCCATTAGTATCCAAAGTACAGTTGGCTCTTTTTACTCGGAAACACCTGCCATCAGTATCAAATATACAGTTAGATGTTCTGACTCGGGGAAACACCTAACTTCATATTCAAATGTACAGTTAGATTTTTTGACTTGTAAACACTTGCTATAGGTATCAAATGTACAGTTAGCTCATCTGACTCGGGAAACACTTGCCTGAAGTATCAAATGTACAGTTAGGTTTTCTGACTCGGCAACACCCGCCTGAAGTATCAAAAGAACAGTTAGCTAACGTTTTAAGAAAGAAAACGAAAGTACTAGTATAAGTGTTCGGTCTTTTAATGACAATGTGATTACTACAAGCTGTACTAAACGTAACCGCTATGTAAATATTCCGATAAATTGATGGACATTTTTGCGTGCATAAATAAAATGTCATAGCTTGAATTTCAAGCACTGATCGCTGAGTTTCAAACATTTGGGAATAATAACAAAAAGTGTTTTGGTTTTACCATGAATGCAAATTAAGTCTAAAATTGTTTAACTTGAATTGCAAAATATTGAGACTTTTGCGACACCCCCTTTTTAAATGAAGCCGAATACTTTAGGCGGGCAATGTAGGAAACATTGCATAAAACTTAATGTGTTCAGGCCTAAATGTTACGGACACAAATTATACATACATGTTTGACCATATTGAAAAATTTGATGTTCTGTGGCATTGACATTCAGCCGAGTTCCATTAGGAAACACAAGGTCGTCAGTTGAGTCGTTGTTGAAATTTCCCAGAAGTCCTCTTGTCTGATTGGAATACTTTCTCGGAATGGACAATCCCAATGTGAGCATACCATTGCCGATCGAAACATTCATGTATATACCTGAAATTTGACTCTGATTTGGTACTAACTACTAAACAAATAAGTGTCATCTTAATGCATAGATATTCTTTGTACTACCACAGCCAAGTATTTTCACAAATGTAATATTCGAAAAGATAACGGAATATTTGTGTAGATATGATACCACAACTACATTTCACTGAAAATAGTTTAATAAAACGTCTTCCTTATCTCTTTTACCTTCGATTATGTGGTCTGTCATATGCGGTTCGTTTTGTCCCTTCATCCTTTCTAATGTCCATTACGCGATCTTTTTAATACAACTATCTAAATATGCTTCTACTGACTTATCAGTATCATTAAGCAACTGTGGTCAGAATAATTACCATTGTGTAACAAATATTACATCAACGAGTAGAAAATTTTATGTATAGAAATGAGAATGTACGATATACTTAAATTACTTGCTATCTTAATGCTTCTATTATTATTCTATAATTTAAAAGTAAACATATTTTCATACAACATTGAATGATTTTATATATGATGCAAAAATCGTAGACTAGAGGTCAAAGCTGACAAAACATAAATCAACATTTGGTTTTAGACAATCAAACCTTTACTCCCATACATTTTATCACGCATCGTTTGTTAAACACAATGATTTCTTGTACTGAACACAAAAAGAAAATCACTGAACCTGCAAAGCATGTTTATAAAAGAAAAATAATAACTTTGTTTCATGCGACAGATTTAGAAATAAGATTTTAATAAAGGTATTCAATTTAAATTTGTTACTACCGGTAATAATATTTTGACGATATTGTTATAAGAGTGTGAGAACTTTTGTGTGAGTGATAATTCTACTTTTAGCAAGTACACTCTGATTAGGAAAAAGTAATTTTCAAGCACAGGCACACTCCAGTTTATGATGTTGAGAGAGACAGCTAAGATTGTACAAGTAATTTTATCATAATTAGAACTGTTATAATTGGGCTAGACTGCTTGCTGTAAAATGACTAAAATTTCAAATTATTTTAAGACATTAAGGTTTTTAATGGTAGTTTATGTAACTATAGATCACTCATTTATTAAACATATATGACACGATTTAGGTATAGATAGTGTATGCCTATATTCTCGGCATAACGTAACAAATAATGCAACAATACTGTCGGTGAAACAAGCGAAAAAACATTATACATGGATAATATATTGTTTGAGTTATTTCTTCCTGTTCAGTGACTAACGTAAACAGCAACAGAATGATTAATATATATAAACCTATTTTTCATATATTTTTGATTCTTCTAAATGTAGAAATTGTTAGATATTTTAAAATACTTTTTAAAATTTTGATCCTCTTTAACAATTATGCCAGAAAAATATAGAATAACGTAACAAATTCCACACATCACGTTTGTTTACCAGGGAAACTGGTGGGTAGAAAAATATAGAGTGACGTACCAAATTCCACATAACATATTTTAGGTTTTCCAGGGAAACTGGTGGGTAGAAAAATATAGAATGACGTACCAAATTCCACACATCCCTTTGGTTTCCCAGGGAAACTGGAGGTTAGAAAAATATAGACTGACGTACCAGATTCCACACAACATATCTTAGGCTTTCCAGATAAATTGGAGGTTAGAAAAAATATAGAGTACTGTACCAAATTCTAAACAACATATCTTAGGTTTTACAGAAAAACTGGGGGGTAGCAAAAATAGATGCATCTATAAGAAATTATCTAACATGATCCAAGACGAATGAATCCATCTTTTTCAACGTCAATATTGTGCTGAAATAAGCAAACAGTGATTTTCTAATTAACATACGCGTTAAAGTACTGATTAGATCAAATAGATTTATAGAACTGATATTTAAATCATGTTTTTTTCATGGAAATTAAAGATAGTTATGCTTCTTATGCATGTGTGTGTGTGTGTGTGTGTGTGTGTGTGTGTGTGTCAGATTTGGCAATTCAAGCTTTTGTTATTCTGTATGATAAAGCGTGTGATGGAGAAGCTTGAATGTTTTCCTTATTTTCATAAATTATAGTGCAGCCTGTCACAACGTAATGAATATTAACCAAACAATAAAAATCTGGTTAAATCGGTTTGCGTTTATCAGTCATTCGTGTCTAAATTATTTCACTTTTTTGCTTATGTTTGGACGCCATGAGACATACATTTGAGAAAAGCACTTAGTCTTGCAATTATTTGTAAAGCTTTGTGCATATTATAAACGTTATTAAAAGATGACAAATATTTTCATTTTGAAAACGTTGTAAAAATTTTTAACCTGGTAAATTAATGCTGATTTCAATTAATGACGTATTTTTGGAAGGCGAGTTGTCTTGCTCTTTTTTCGGATTTATGACATATAAGGTTTATATCTGAGCTTATCATCAAGGCTGTGGACCAGTTACTTAAGATTCGTCAACATTCATTACGTATATATGTGTGCAATTTGAGACCTTGACCTTGATTGCAATTACTCTAACAATTATTGATGAATTTCAGTTACACGTTGTACGTAATACGTTCATCTTATGAAAATGTGGATATCGACCATACATTTTACTTCAATTATTTTAGTTATTGCCGATTAACTAATCATTTGTCCTACGTTATTTAAGCTATGCATACTGATAATTCATTTTACTTCTGTTATTTTTGTAACAGTTGTTGCATAGTGACCTCCATTTGGGAACGTCTATCGATTTATCTCCATCATAGTCACGTGGGTGCTAAGCAAGAGACAGGCGTACATTTAATTTAGCAAGTGACTGAACATTTGTATATTTTACAGTGTTATATACCTGAAGATGGGAACAAAATCTTAAGAGCGGAATCATTATTCTCTTTTGAAATCGATAGTATGTTCGTTTCTAGGCTGTATTGACTTCCTTCACTGAAATTCGTTGTTAAATCGATTTGGTTTCCATAAACAATCAGTCCTGAAAAGATAAAAAGCAAATCTTTGATCTCCTATATATATCTATATATATATATATATATATATATATATATATATATATATATATATATATATATATATACAGGTATCTATTTGTCTGTCTGTCTGTCTCTCGTCCTCTCTCCCTCTCTCTATATATATATGTTTGTGCAGAATTTTTATATATATAAAACAGACACAAATATTAAAATGTGTGTGATAACATCAGTTATTTAATTAGAATGGCAATGTTATTGGATATATGAGAATTAAAATGAAATGGAGACTCAAATGTCGTTTCGTCCTTAACGATATATGTCTTGAAAATCTAGTTCCTTATCTTTCGGGTCAACTGTTATGAATTCATGGAAATTTTATTTGTGAAGAGAAAGTGTGGAAAAGTGAAAACCATAATATGAGCCCTCATAAAACGACATAATTTTAGACACTTTTAAAACAATTGTTCTCCTTAAAAGTACTTCTTGACATAGCATCCTTAATCAAACAATCACAATAATAAAATGGTATTCAAAAAGTATTCTCAAATACAACGTTTTTGTTTTACTTCATCTTAAACGAGAGAAAAAATAATATGAAACTTAAAATCTTTTCAGCCAAAATATATTTCATGCATGTACTTGAGATGCTCGTTATATATTTTGATGTTGATAATGTAGAAACATTGCTTGTTAATAAGTCAGAATTTATGAGACATCAGCACTCATAAAAAATGAATTAACCACTAAAACTTGCATGTTAATCTTAGTAGGACTAAGTGTTTTCCTTCAATATCACTTGTAGCTATCTTTCGTCCTTATAAAGTTTTGCTATCCCTACCCCTACTAATTGAAGGTTTTAAAGGTTGTATGACGCTCTGGAATTGGTGGGATTTCTTTCATATACCAGACTCCTTCCCTCCACCCTGGTTTGGACCAAACATTATAGAAATTCAGATCCCTTAGGACTTTCGAAGCATTCTGTTGGATTTTTGCCATTAAACCATGAATCCCAATTTTATTTTGTTACAGCTACTTCATTTTCCCACCCGTCTCTTTCTCCCTAAGGTCGGCAAATCCTTATGCGTTATTCATTCCCATCCCTTTTCTGGTGGTCGTCTTAGAACACCTTAAACCTCAACGGGACCGCCAACGTTTATGTTACCAGCATTTGCAATGCATGTAAGAATCGTCTCGACACCCCCTCCCCCCGAAATAAAACAAAAAATAATATGAGAAGCGATTGCAAAAGCAGTACCGAAATTGTCTTGGCCATCAAAACTAGGTTATAATGTTTCTCTCTATCATCTTGACCAAGTCTGGAGTAGAATGACTAAATTTTCTTTTAATTTATTTATTTAATCTGGTCTGCCCGCCTGAAAGCTACAGCATGCGGGTAAAAGACAAGCTGAGGAAGAGGTAGCGAGCCGGTGTAGCTGCGTCGGGTGTCTGCCACGCCATAGCGTAGTTGACATGATTGTCCCGGTCGGCAGGTATCAGTAAGAATTATTTGCAATTGGAAACAGCATAATTTCGTTCTGTTATATTATTCTACTTCAAACTCAGTACAACATTCGTCTCTAAAATCTGACATCAAATGTATTGATATCGTTTTCACAAAATGACATCCTGAATAAAACAAGACTTATAGTATGTTCGGCTGCATAACAACAAGTACATAATGACGATTCAGAGATTTTCATCTTAAAAAATCTTCCGTTGGTAATTGAGAATTATGTTAGGAACCTTGTGTTGACAACCTTCCAGTTATGTATTCACAATATAACAGAAGTGAAGGTAAATGTTTATTCTCAATCTTCCTGAAGATGTATTTGGTATTTCAAACAGTTCTTTGAGGTAGAAATAATTTTTCTTTCTTTGTTTATCACGTAATAAATGATCTTGTAATTTTTGTCTTTTTTCGAAGAACATGTATATGTAAAGATTCTAATTTTCTAGTATTTCTAAGTCTTTTCTAAGTTCATGGTCTAGCGCTAAGCACTCCATATATCCCTGCTAAAGGACTATTGATGTTAAAATTTTCTTTGAACTTCTTGTAAGCAATGAATATGCATTTTCCTTAATTATGTCATTATTAAAAAAATGCATACGTTTCGCACCATATCTTCAGAAAGATTGTCTTTTCAATTATCTTTATATATGTAATATATCAGACTATTAGTTATGAACTTTGTTATGCGGTTTTGTTTGGATCATGAAATTTCAATCATCAAAACGCATTGTTATGAGGTTTTGTTGGGATTCCAATCATCAAAATGCATTGTTATGAGGTTTTGTTTGGATTCCAATCATCAAAATGCAGTACTATGAAGTGTTTTTGGATTTCCAGTCATCAAAATGCATTGTTATTAGGTTTTATTGGGATTTCAATCATCAAAATGCAGTACTATGAAGTTTTCTGGGATTTGCAATTATCAAAATGCATTGTTATTAGGTTTTGTTGGGATTCGAATCAGAAAAATGCATTGTTATGAGGTTTTGTTGGGATTCCACTCATAAAAATGCATTGTTATGAGGTTTTGATGGAATTCCAATCATAAAAATGCAGTACTATGAAGTTTTCGTGGATTTCCAGTCATGAAAATGAATTGTTAATAGGTTTTATTGGGATTCCAATCATAGAAATGCAGTACTATGAAGTTTTCTGGGATTTGCAATTATCAAAATGCATTTTTATTAGATTTTGATGGGATTTTGATCATTAAAATGCATTTCTATGATGTTTTGTTGGGATTCCACGCATTGTTATGAGGTTTTGATGGGATTCCAATCATCAAAATGCATTCTTATGAGGTTTTGATTAGATTCCAATCACCAAAACACTATGGTATGATGTTTTGTAGGGATACAAATCCTCAAAATGCAGTATTATGAGGTGTTCTTTGGATTCCAATCCTCAGAATGCAGTACTATGAGGTTTTGGTGGGATTCCAATCATCAAAATGAATTTTTAATGGGTTTTGGTTTGATCATGCAATTCCAATCATCACAATTCATTATTATGGTTTTTGAGAGGCTTAGGCAATTCCAGTCATCAGAAATACATTGCTATTGGGTTTTGGTGGGATTAGGCAATTGCAATCATCCAAAGTCATAATCAATAATAATCATAGATTAATGAGTGGCAGGGTTGCATGGGTGTGGTGGGGTGGGGTGGAACATGTCCAGGGAGTCTCAAGTTCTATACTTTCGCATATGTTCATTTCACTCATTAATTTTGATTTGAGCCGATAGGGGGTGGGGATGAAACGGATGAATTGATCAAAATCACAGCAGGTTATTGGCCAACAAAGAGGAGCATCGACTGGGCGGGAAAATGTGAGTGATTGTGACATATGAGTTTTTGTCTCAATGTCTCAGATCAACCCCCACTTCTGCAATGATGCTTCAAAAAGACTCCAACGAAATTATGACTTGTTGAAATGTTTGGACCAGCACTTTCGTCGAAGTTGCGGAGAAGCGAATGATGGTTTGGTATGGCTGGTAATACAAAAAGCTATACCAAAAGCCGTCTGCAAGTGAGGGTGTAGTAGTGCTGAGTGACCTTGTGGCCAAACTCCTAGTTCACAGCTAATGTTCATAATATATATCCTTGAATACATGTATGTGAATAACTCCTGTCCTATACTATCAACTAATGCAACCATAGATATAGATGTGTTTTTAAAAAAAAAATACTTTTTTTTACCTTTACGAATATTGTTCGATACCGTTAAATGTCAGGTACAATTCAATGTGGGAAATATTTCTTTCTAATATTGAAAATGGTTGTATGGAAAATGCATGTCTTTTTAACTCACCGTTTTTGTCTCTGTTTAACTCAATATGTATGCTTGCGTTCTGATTGTCTAACGCAGCAAATGCGCTGAATATTGTGGCATTAGTTGGATCGCCGTCTGCTCTCGTTGCGAGTTCTGTGCGGGCTTGAATAATAAAGGTCGAGTTGATTTCAACCAATGTGTACTCTCCCCAGCCATTAAAGGTATAGTTGAAGCCATCAAGCGTTACGATGTGAGGATCACCCCAAGTGAATCCTGAAAAACGTATCCCTTGATCATCAGTTTAAAATTGTCAGTTACCTTACTCTTAAAACTAGATGACATGTGGACAATGTTGCAATGTAAAGACATTAATCCAACTTTTACCCTGATGGTCAATCCTCTCGACAAAATATATCATTAGAAGAAACATAAAATCTATTATATTTATGTTTCCAAGCATTTAATTAGTTTATTCTATTATTCTAATTCTCGTAATTATTATCGCAAACTAGATAACATTTTCATCTTTCTAATCTCGCCCATTATTATTATTATTATTATCATTATTATTATTATTATTATTATTATTATTATTATTATTATTATTTAACCGCTCCGGTGGCCTGGGTGTTAGAGCGCCCACCGCTGGAGCTGGAGGTTGTGGGTTTGATCCCCGGCCTAGTCAAAACCAAAGACTTACAAAAATGGTACTAACAGCTGCCTCGCTTGGCGCTCGGCATTAATAGGTTTGTATTAGGACTTGTCGGCCTGGTGTCAGGATAATGTGACTGGGATGGACATCATGCAACATATCTGTTGCATGATGCCTCAGTGCTAGACATCACTATACCTTGCCTCACTGCAAACATAGTAGAGATATGACTGAAAAAGTGTTAAGGCTACGTTAAAAAATCATAATCCTGTTGTTGTTGTTAATATTATTATTATTATTATTATTATTAATATTATTATTATTATTATTATTATTGTCGTACCAAACAAGGAAGGCAATTGTAAGTAACAGACTCCAGTGGGATGAAGCAAATAATACAAGTCACAATGCTGAGATTTTTGGCAGCAAACCTCCTTCATATAAACGTCCTGTAACTGGTATTGCTTCCACTTCGTCACGGGATGTCCCGTCAGAAACCCTCCAGCTCTGGGTGAAAGAGTCAGGTATGTTCCGGTTTCGTTATCATAGCAACATGTCTGGATAACAAATAAAGGTACGTTTTATATTAATTTCAAGTGAAACATTCTAAGTAACTTAAACTCAGATTAATATTACGTTCATGCCAGATAGAGCAAATCCTTCAAGATTAACCTTGGAACGCCATTATGATTTTGCATATGTATATCTCTGATATAAAAGTGAATCTTGAAATATATGTATTCCAGAAGAGCAAATACGTGATGAAAAGCATAGTTATCGTACTCATCCCTTTAAATCCGTGAAGTCATTTAAAATTTATAAGAAAGTTAACGCCAACTAGGCCAAACATGAAAACTACATTGAAGGATTAAGTAAAGAACGGCCATAGATTTTAAAAACCTTTCCATATGGACTAAACCAATGAGCTGGACGTATGTTGGAGCAAACTGTGTTTGCGTCTGTTGCCACAGGTTCGGTAAACCAGTCATCAAGCTCCAACAGATCAAGAGTGCAGGGACACTGTGGCATTTTCTGTTCGTTTTCAAGATATGTAGACATATTTGTCTGTCCAACCTCAAATAGTTCCAAGCACGTGATTTCGTCATTACTTTCTTTCGCGGTAGAGGATGACAAACGATAAAAGAGACGTCCTGGTATACCTGTTAGTTCAATGGAAATACGCTTTAATGCTATTGGTTTTCATTAGTGACGCAGCTTTGAAAAAAAGGCATAAACTCAACTCAATTCTTTATAATTAAACGTAAAGATCCTTAGTGTGCACTCAGATGGACGATGTAGCACCACATACAATGTATAACAGCATGAGTAATGTTTTCATTTTTTAAAATTTATTTTCAATAATAACGTGCTTTCTTATAAAATAACTGGACAGCTTCTGACTATTCCTCTGCAATATATCTGAACCAGACATTTAATCAGCATAAAAAATTTCTAGAGTATCCGCTCTTATGCTCTTGAATATATAATGAGAAATATTAAACGTCCATCAATTTAATTTCATAAAATAAACATTTATAATTATTATAGTACATGATGCCTATTACATGACAAACATTTAATGATCATTCGTGATTTTGTGTGTTATATACCGTTGGTGGTTATGTCAAGATCCGGGGTCAAGACGGATGAAGTATCCGATATTAGGTGTTTGGTGTATTGACCGGATATAAGATTATATAGCCAATGAAGACCGGTCCCTTTCGAAGATTCATCTCTCCATGAAAGTAAAAGCTCAGAAAAAACGTATCAATCCCGTCTGTAGCCAATACTGCTTGAAAAGACATTTTCTGTGGAGCAATAAAATGGTCATATTAAATGTTATAAAATCCTTCTGGCCTAGGATCATGAAAAATGCTAATATATTGAATTTATTTGACAATTATATTTGAATGGTCATTCTATTTAATTGTAAATTTCATTGATATTTTTATAAGGGTAAAAGTCTATGGACACCATTATATTGCTGGGAAAAGTCTATAAACCCCTTTCTATTCATTGAAACATTCTATGAACCCCATTCCATTGAAAAGAACAGACTTTTAGACCCCTTCCACGTAGGTCGAAAGTCTATGAATGCCCTTCCATTAAGGGCGAAAGTCTATGAATTCCCTTCCATTAAGGGCGAAAGTCTATGAATCCCCTTCCATTAAGGGCGAAAGTCTATGAATGCCCTTCCATTAAGGGCGAAAGTCTATGAATCCCCTTCCATTAAGGGCGAAAGTCTATGAATGCCCTTCCATTAAGGGCGAAAGTCTATGAATGCCCTTCCATTAAGGGCGAAAGTCTATGAATGCCCTTCATTAAGGGCGAAAGTCTATGAATCCCCTTCCATTAAGGGCGAAAGTCTATGAATGCCCTTCCATTAAGGGCGAAAGTCTATGAATGCCCTTCCATTAAGGGCGAAAGTCTATGAATCCCCTTCCATTAAGGGCGAAAGTCTATGAATGCCCTTCCATTAAGGGCGAAAGTCTATGAATGCCCTTCCATTAAGGGCGGTTATAGCCTATAAATCCCCAATACAGAAAACAAGCAAAAATGTGACGACATGAGACATACCCTGTGATGACCAGTAAAACATAAAAGAACAACATGCCCACAATGAATTCGTTCCATATGCACTATCATTTAGCTTACACAGATTAGTGAATGGAATAATTCAAATAAACATCGTATAACAAAACACAGTGAATTCGTACCATGTGCACTATCATTTAGCTTACACAGATTAGTGAATGGAATAATTCAAATAAACATCGTATAACAAAACACAGTGAATTCGTACCATGTGCACTATCATTGAGTTTGCAGAGATTAGTGAATGGAATAATTCAAATAAACATGGTGTAACAGAACACAGTGAATTCGTACCATGTGCACTATCATTGAGTTTGCACAGATTAGTGAATGGAACAATTCAAATAAACATGGTAAAACAAAACACAGTGAATTCGTACCATATGCACTATCATTTAGTTTGCAAAGATTAGTGAATGGAACAATTCAAATAAACATGGTGTAACAGAACACAGTGAATTCGTACCATATGCACTATCATTTAGTTCGTACAGATTAGTGAATGGAACAATTGAAATAAGCATGGTATTACTAAACACAGTGTTATAAGAAGGACGCATGAAAATCATATAACAAAGATCAGTCGTAACGTAATACATATACAAATTAATACGTCATAATTATTATGTAATCGGATTTTTCTTTATAACTTTTGACAATACCATTTTCATGTAAATCTTCTAACCTTAAGTTTCGTGATCAATTCAATTGCGCTTATCAAAACGTGGCGAAGCAATGAGAGAAAAGGTTTACAGGGATGAAAGTACGCCGCTTTAGATAAGTGAAGTAAACACATAATGATATTCCTGTAGTTTCATTTTAGAATAATTTACGCTGGAAACACACATTAAAATTAGTAAGCGTTGTAGACCAGGACCATACCTTTTCGATGCTTAACGTTTGCAAACTGCGAATAAATACGCTACTACGTTTGCAAACTGCGCATAAATACTCTACTCCGTTTGAAAACTGCGAATATATACGCATCTACGTTTGCAATCGAATGAGAAATGATCACCCTTAGACTACATTCTGATTGTGTGGCAAATACAGACATAGTATATATTTTGCACCGTTACCATCTTACCATTTTTAATTTCAATCATCTGTTCTTTTATATCGCTGGTCGATATAGGACCTTTTATAAATTTTGAAAGATTACATACTTTTATTGTGCGGCAAATACCAATATCTTACCATTTTTACTTTGGGCTGTTTGATTTTCTATGTCTCTGGTCCATGTTAAACCTTTCTTATTTTCAAACATATAACCTATTGTATGGCGCCTGAATAGCCTACACGTGCTGGTGCGCCGTTAAAATTCAATTAATCAATCAATCATAGTAAGATGGGGACCATATTTAAGAAGCTTTCGCTGTCATATTAGGATCCCCAAACCTGCTCAATGACGGTGACACCAAAATGACGGTGACACCAAAAGGACTCTATAAAAGTTTTGAATTTGTGTGCAAGAAGGTGGTCCATGGTGGTGACAGTTACCGCACTGGGTGACACCAAACCTAGTGACGCCACTGTCAATGGGTGATATGCTATTTATTTGCTCAGTTGGTTGAAACTTAGAGACGAAGCTTGTTCAAACTGGAAGGCATGAGCATGTTGTGGTGGGAACAGTTACAATAAGGCCCTACTAACTTTAAAGTGACAGATTTCGTGGTCAATATCCGTTCGATCCAATGGTCACGCAGTCGTGACACGAGTGTCCAAAAATATAACTAAGATAATGTCACCATGCGACTGAGATACCCTAGACTTTATACTAACACAGACATAGAGTATTTTCCTCACTTAATTTATTTCCATTTAAAATAAAATATATCTCTGCAATTCTTCAAACTGTCATCAGTTCTAATTCTGGAAAACGTTCTACGGTAGGCTACAGCACGCCACTGTTCAGTATTGTATGCCTGCTTTGTAAAGTTCTAACAAAGTGTGTAGCGACATCAGGAAATAAATAAATCATGTCTTATTTGGACATTTACATTTTATGTCCTTTAAATATGACAAGTATTGCTATTACTAGTACAGTGATATGCTACATAGAAATACATTTGTGCAATTGCATGTGGGAAGCTTTAACTGTTTTTCAGTCATATCGCTATGATGTCTGCAGTGTGGGAGTTTATAGTGATGTCTAACACTGGGACATCATGCAGTAAACATGTAGCATGATGTCCCATCCAATAACATTATCCTGACACTAGGGCAACCAGTCCTAATACTAACGTCATTATGCGGAGCGCCATTCGAGGCAGCTGTTAGTACCATCTTTTGATAAGTCATTTTTGATAAGTATTTTGGTATGACTGGGCCGGGATTGAACCCACATTCGATGCGGACGCTCTAACTACTAAGCCACCGGCTTTGCAGCAGCACTTCTGAGAATTTGGTCGAATGGGGTCAGTGTGCCTGTGTGAATCTCTATAAAATAGTTTGCCATGTGTGTGTGTGTGTGTGTGTGTGTGTGTGTGTGTGTGTGTGTGTGTGTGTGTTACAATGTTTTCTATCATCTTACCAAAGCTGGAGGGACGTTAAGTTGTTTTATGGATTAATTTACTTTGTTAATGTATATGTTGGTTTTGTTGGGCTTATAATAACTCCGTCAGGCACATCAGAAGGCATCGAAGGTTCTTTTTTAAAAGTAGCTCCCAACAAATGGTCACCATGACTGAAACGACAGGTCGGAGATAAACAGAGATAATACAAGTAAGGTCAGCAAAGCAGGTTGATTTCTCCGTCTTATGTGTGAGAATATACTGCGCATTGCTTCAGCTTTGATGCTAATTGAATTTCAACGGATTGGTCGCCGGTTAATGAAAGTCCCTGCAACGAAACTGGGACCACAGCTAATATTAGTTATTTCAAGAACAATAGCGACAGGGGAAGCAAAAACCATTACTTGATATATTTAGTCTAAGATAAGGCCTGGTCTTTAAACCCCATCAGAATGCTCACAGTTACAAAAACTACGCCCCTTGTTCACAGGTTCACCAGTTAAATGCTGTCAATTTTTGTTTCTGTTGGGTAAAGTGTTTTGTTTTCTTAAGTTTTGTTTTTGGCAGAGGTTGGGGATGTAAATTTTCGTAATGAGACAAAGCCCGTGTTTTCGAAAAAAATTTCTTATTACACGGATGAAACTATTTTATCCGATACTACGTTAACATTGCGTAGCAATTGCGACACAGAGATCACGAGGGCAGTACTTTTGAGGCTTGTTTCGACAACAAAATCACACTTCTCTCTCTCTCTCTCTCTCTCTCTCTCTCTCTCTCTCTCTCTCTCTCTCTCTCTCTCTCTCTCTCTCTCTCTCTCTCTATATATATATATATATATATATATATATATATATATATATAGAGAGAGAGAGAGAGAGAGAGAGAGAGAGAGAGAGACAGAGAGACAAAGAGACAGAGAGAGACAGACAGAGAGAGTGACAGAGAGAGAGAGAGAGAGAGACCGACCGACCGACCGACCGACAGACAGACAGACAGACAGACAGACAGATAGATAGATAGATAGATAGATAGATAGATAGATAGATAGATAGATAGATAGATAGATAGATAGATAATGTATAATGTTTATAAAATCTTTGTCGTGTTCGTATGTTATGAAAACTATGTTTTATATACCTAACATTTGTCCATGATTGTAAGTTGCAACAGTACGTTTAGGTATTGAGATTCGGTCTTGGCTACAGTTAAATTATCTTTTAGAGTTCAAAATATTATCATTCTATTAATTTTAGGTCAAGCAAACACAAGTTAAATATGATTTGATATTTATTCCTATTCTGTATCAGTCTGTGGGAATTAATGATCAGATTTTGAAGTTGTCTTGTTGATATAATATATAATTCGAGAGGAATTGATTTTTTAAAATATTAGTCGGAATTACTAAAGTTCTTATTAACGTTGATATGTATATACACTACACTGGATTATTGTGAGCTTGCAACTATAAATGCAGCTCGGTGCACAGGATAGTAATAGTGTCATCAATGCCGAGTGGAAAGTCACTGATATTTTAATGTCTTGAATTGAATCCATGCGACACCTACCAGACGCATTCTTTAAGGCATTGCTGACTGTGTCAAGAACCGTAACCTCGCGTCCGAGGATATCGGTCTCTGGAGCAAACAGGAGCGGTTACCCAGAGGTGACTGTGGGTGTTACAGAACCCTGAACCATGTACTCGCACAGCGTGTTTATCTCTAATTAATGTTGATGTTTCACCCCAGCATTTCAACTAGTTTCACATCTAAAACATGTTATGTATATCGAGATCTCATGGATACCGCATTCACGCATTTTGCGGCAGCGTAGTTTTCCATGGGAGACAGCACACGTATAAATTTGCACTTACCACGCACAGGAATAACAAATAATACAAATAGTATAGTAATCCTTTTCCCATCAAGAATAGTTCAGGATGAACTTATCGGATTGTGTGGACATAAAGCCGAAGAATGCTGATGGAACCAAAAGATTGGAAGTCGAGTATGTGCCTGCACAGAAGCTTCCCTTACATTCTCTATCACAACAAAGGATAGAGTGGAGCTGTATGAGCTAGAGAATCACAAGTGGTTTAGTGACCGTGATGCTAATGCTCCAGGCAGCCGTACTATATCCCAATCAATTTATGAATGGCGTTATGTAATACTTTCTAGAGCGTATTAATGGTGTAAATCTCAACAGGAATAGTGATTCTTAAAATTATTGCGGTGTTGGAGGTAGTGCTGATACAATTCAATTTGGTTGTTTCCATGTGCTGTCGATATTCTAAACCATCATGGTCCGTACGCTCTATCGGTAGATATCCTATGTTTATGAGCCGCAGACTCAGCTAAACAATTGGTCAATACAACACACATTGACATAACCGGCATACATTATCCAAAATGGTAGTTATGAGATCCCTAGTGATACTAGAAGGAACTAGGATACGTATGTTTGCTTTCATAGCAACGCGAAATACAGCAATGGCTGGTTTACTCAAACAGAACAATCGTGATCACTCTGGGCCGTGCTAAAGTAAAGAAGATATGTCAAGCCCGAAGACAAGGAGCTCGAGAAAATCGACAAGGGCGTTTTCGATGCCAACAAATATGTTTGGCTAACAGCCAGACCCATAATACTGCAGTTATACATGTCGGTGCTGGCAATGCCGTTTCTTCACCCAACTCGATGCTTCTATGAACTCGTTTAAATATCGTTTCTTTGTGCCGCTTAAGGGAGATATGCTACATGATTGCATACGCTGCTGCTAATCCGGTCTATCGAACAGCCCTTCATTGAGCGTTCAATGAATAATGCATGGTGGTTAAAAATACTAACAGTAAGGCCAGCTACACAACCAGTGACATCTCTCTAAAGTCTGACGTCGTGACACATGGAGATTACGCACTCCATATCAGTCAGCATTACACAGAGTGCTACTCCATCACATTAACGTGCAAAATATGAGCTAATACATCAACTTAAACAACAATGGGACACTGGTGAATACAACGGGTATATCATTCTAGACTGCTGCACGCAGCACGTGATACAGCATATTTATATAACACTTTATCCAGGCCATAAATAGGAAGAGGCAATCCATAAATTAACAATTCAACCGAAATTTGTTTGTCATTGTCCTTCATACAAATTCAATGGATGCGCTGAAAGCAAAAACGAAGGTGTAGTGCATGAACGTAATAAAAATGGCCAAGGCGAGAGGGGTGTTACGCATGTGTTTATGTGTCACCATAGACGGTCATCTGAACATACAAACCAGACATTTGAGGCCAGCCATCTACAAATGTCCGGACGAGCCTCTGCAATTCCGGTGGCAATCCACACGTATTATTTGATAACTTATAGCATCACCGCAGTTGTGGCTGCAGCGTGTTTGCCTGTAAACTGATTAAAACAACATTAGGTACAACTTTGATTCTGTCGCGGAACTATCATCCATGTCATCTCAGAAAGTTACACATGTCACTAAGATTAAGATACAAATTAGAAGTTCTTCTGGTAAAATACTTAATGTTATGATGAAATAAAGTCTGACAAAGAAATTACTAATTGTGACGATGCCCTCTAATGTCTAGAGGGTCAGCCTAGCCTTGGCGGATCGCTCTGCGTACTCTAATGCCACGTAAAGCCGTCAAAGCTACTGGAAATGCAGTAGCGGCCGGGTAAGCTTTAAACCCCACAGCAGAAAGCAATAGGTAGGGAGGAACATGAATCACCAGCCACCATTCCTGCAAATATTCATTAATGATGGAGAATGGCGTTTTGTTTTATCAATAAACAGCGGAGAACGTGCTAACTCATTGGCATAATGGAATCTCCGCCATGTACGAGATCGTGAAAGAAAAGACGAAGGTTCACAATTTGTCTATGAGCCAAATGCCACTGAATTGTTTGTACTTGTCATTTGTGTGTATTTGGAATAAAATTATCTCGGGTTTTATTTCTGTGTCAATCATTAGCTGAGGGTGGTCTATATGTATTACACATTATTTCAATGTAGTTAATTCGGTTCACTCCATGCTGCACGAACAAAGTGCTTACAATGTGAAAAAACTATTTACCTTGAGTGCACAGGTCGTGTAACCGGAAGACACCTGTGCGGGTCAGCGTAGGCGGCCAGACCATCGGCCAAGTCGAGCAGTTCACCTACTTGGGAAGCACCATCGACAAGGAAGGTGGAGCTGATGAAGACGTCAAATGTCGAATTGGCAAAGGGGCGGCCGTATTCCAACGTCTTCTCCCAATTTGGACACGTCGGTCGATTCACACGAACACCAAACTTCGCCTTTTCAACACTATCGTCATCCCATCCGCCATTTACGCCTGCGAGACATGGAACGGCACGAAGAAGCTGGTCAACAGGCTGAACGTATTCCAACAGCGATGTCTGCGACGTATTCTTCATGTCACCTACCACGACCACATCACTAACGAAGAAATCCTCAGAAGAGCAAACACCCGAAGCCTGGGAGAAGTGGTCGCAGAAAGAAGATTACGTTTCGCGAGACATGCTCTGAGAATGGCCGAGACGCGCCACGCAAAGATGGCGATGTGGTGGACGCCAGCACGTGGGAAACGAGGCATTGGACGACCAAGAAAGACATGGCGACGGACATTTATAGAAGATCTGCGAGCCGTCAATATCAAGTTAGACGCAGAGGAGGTTAAGGCTACCGATCGAGATGACTGGAGGGAGCTTGTTTCCCTATGCGCCCCACTGCGCGGAAGGACATAAAGAAGAAAGCACAGGTCGTGCAATTCAACATAGCCAGTATACATTCAAACTTTACATTAGATGTAGAATTGAAAGGGGGGTAGGAACATGAAAAAGGTACAGTATTGAAAAGGTTACAGTGTGTCGGGATAGAGCAATAGTGACAGAATTGTGATGTATATCTGTGGCTGCACCGTACTGTAGGTGTTGTTTTAACCGTGGTGCTAATTTGGGTAGGTATATGCCAGGTGTACTGCTGTTGGTGTTGACAATCCCCGGATGAAGATAGTGGTTATCTCGTGGTGAGGGGCGAATGCTTCCGGACAAACGGTTCTGCCATGAACAAGAGGTTCTTTAGATCCTTAGGCAGCATGTGAATGGCGGAACATTCGTTGGGGCTCATTGACCGTGCAGCAGAGCAGTAGGGATGTATATGCCTTTTGGTTATGAATTAGATGCCGCAAGATATACGACCCGATTTATATTAAATTATTTATCACTATTTAATCAAAAGATTTTAATGACTATATGAAACAATTTTTCACCATTTGAGGGAAACCGCATCATTGTTTCGAAATGTACGTATCATTGCTTGTGTGATTAAATTATTGGGGATTTTGTGCTTATTTGTTTTATTATTGTTTACTTTCAATTAATTTACTCTTGTTGACTGTTCCTGTTAAATTACATCTCACAATTCTTTCCGGTTAAGAACAGTATCATTATTATTATATACTTTCTGTGCTGTTACCGTTAGAACAGTCAAGTGGCCATTTAGATTTGTCTCCCTTTTTTAAACTCTTCTTCATGAATATCAGTTTTCGTTTTGTTTTCGTTTGTGGTACGTCGAGGCGGGAGTGTGAGCGTGCCTTCACAGCTCTTTTTGAAATTGAAGCCCACCACAGTGTGAGTAACTTTGTTAATGACTCATAGATTTGATTTGTGTTATGGACATTAATACATTAGTGAAACGTTTCTTTAATTTCATGTTTTGTAATTATTACATTTTCCATTTATTGCAGCTTTTTACCACACAGGCACATACACTCTAATTTTCGATGAGAGTTCTCGCACAGAATAAACAGTATTTGAACATAACATGAGCTTTGTGTTTTGAATGCTGGAGAGTGCCAGGTTACGCTAGCTGCAATTTCTTCAGAGAAAAGGCAGTATAGTAAAAAGACTGGGACCAGTAACTTCATGCAAAATTCTTCCCAGGGATAGTGCTACAGCCGACTGGTTCATCAAGACCACTAGATAGCTACACATTTCATTTACACACATTCGGAGAATTACTACAGGCACAGGACAATCGTCAACAGTCGCATGATGCTGACATTCGGTCGCCGCATATACAGTATATTCTGATGTGTTGAGAAAGCTAAATGAATACATCTTCCTTTTAAATTAAGGATAAAGGTTCACTTGTACTACTGAACTGGGATCTGACCAGGGCAACCATTTACCTACAGTCGCCAAGAATTTTAATTGTGAGATGAACTCATTCAAATTTGCTAATTTGTTAGTCTGTATAATGTGAAAGAAACAGTGATTCAGTCCAAGCTACATAACACGTTTACTACATATTCAACAGGATTCACCACGTTTGGAAACTATTGTGATTTGTTATTAACTTCTCGTCGAATAACTTTATGACATCATATAGATTCCATTTTTCCCATTTACCAAAGTTCTGTTATCTGTGTAAATGGATCCAATTGATTCAAAATCTATGGACCATGAAGCAGTTTCATCGCAGCCTTTCGAAACGCGAATCAGAACATTAACTGTCAAAGGCATGGAAATGTACGAGACGACCCGAGACGAGTATAATGTCAAATTAGAGAAAACTTGGAAGAACATTGAAGATGTTTTGGCAATATTCGCTGATCGTCCCAGTGATATAAAATCTTTACGCAAAATAGAAAATGATCTAGTCAAATGCTATGACAAATATTGTACTCTGTCCACAGAATACGTTGATTTTCTGTCAAAAACAAGCACACAGGAGAGCCTTAAAGAATTGGAAACTCATTTTACGTTAGTGCAAGCATATAAAATGATAGTCGAAAATACCTTAAAACGACTTCACACCTTCAAACAACATGCGATGGAATCCGGCTCACCTCATTCTAACTTCTCTATACACACAGCAAAATCTAAAACTAGTGGTTCGACTACATCGAACATCAGTTCTGTGCTTGCTAGGAAGCGTGCTAAAGCTGACGCCGCACGTGCACGAGTGGAATTTGCCGAGAAAGAAGCAGGGATACGTAAACAGCAAGCACTTCTTGATGAACAGGAAAAGTTGTCTAAAGCGATAGCTGTACATAAAAAAGCAGAACTGGAGGCTGACCTGCAGCTTCTAGCACATCAAAAGGAAGCTGCTGCAGCTGAAGCTGAAGTAGAGGCTTTACAGTCGATTGGTGAAGACCGTGGTGAATCCAATCTAAGTGAATTCGATGCCTCTCAGCCTCAGGACCCCATGGAACGTGTTAGATACTATGTTAGTCAACAAACAGAACTGCCAGAAAATACTCATTTCAAGCCTGATTTCGATAAGTGTGGTGTTAAACAAGGCGTACACCACAGTGTCAGTTACACACCTACACCACTTATGTTCCCAAATTTCATACCGACACCACAACCTGTGATACAGACCTCTCGGCGTGTCAACCACTATGATCAAGGATGTGTATCTAGTGTAAGCTTAGACTTGGACCAAGTACACGAATCAGGGATGCATAAGAATGATTCTTTATCCACACATCGACCTACTGTGTTGAATGCTGATGCACCCGCCTACCACCCCAATAATGGACAAGTCGATTATGCTCCAGCAGCACTTAAACCACAGTAATATAGTAGTCAGTCTATCGGTACGGAGATGACTCGTTTTCTTCTGAAGAAAGACTTGCTCCTTTCACGTCTTTCTAACTACAATGATCGACCAGAATTTTATACCGTTTGGAAGGCCTGTTTTCTCAGCGTTATGAGAGAGTTACAGGTTACCACTAACGAAGAAATAGACTTATTAGTAAAATGGTTAGGCCCTGAATCTTCAAAACATGCACTTAGCATCAGAGCATCAAACGTGAACAACCCTTCTAGAGGACTACAAAGAATCTGGGAGCGTCTGGATGAGAGATATGGTAGCCCAGAAATGGTTGAGGCGGCCTTAAAAACTAAATTAGCCGACTTTCCGAAGCTGACTAATAAGGACAATAAGAAACTCTAAGAGTTGTCTGATATTCTTTCTGAAATTGAGTCTGTCAAGGAAGATAAAAGATACCAGTCACTTTGGGGTTATTATGACTCGTCTTCTGGTGTGCTTCCCATAGTGAATAAACTTCCTTATGGCATACAAGAAAAATGGACTACACAAGCAGTGAATTACAAGAAACACCATAATGTTTCTTTTCCACCATTTTCTTTTTTTGCTGAATTTATCCGTGAGATTAGCAAAGTGAAGAATGACCCAGGTTTCGCATATGAAGTCAGCACCATCATACCTACTAAAAAGGAGAAAACCCCTCTTAGGAACGCTGGTAATAGACCTATGATCTCGACAAAGAAAACACAGGTATCACGACATTCAGATGTGAATGATGTTGAACCAGACAAACGATGTTCATTACACAAAACGAACCACTCTCTGAACAAGTGTAGAGGTTTCAAACTCAAACCTTTAGAAGAACGTAAGAAACTTCTAAAAGAGAACGGCATATGTTTTAGATGTTGTGAATCAACAAAGCATATACTACGTGCATGCAAGGAAGTAATACAGTGCGCAGACTGTGGCAGTGATCGTCATCCTACAGCTTTGCATGTCACCGCCGCTGTAGCAGAGAAGCTTATATCTCAATCTCTCGCAATAAGTCATGGCGGGGAGAAGGAGATTTCAGATTCCTCATCCCCACGAGTAACATCTAAGTGTACTCAAATTTGTGGCGAAGGATTTGTTGGTAAATCTTGTGCTAAAACAGTCCTTGTTAGAGTATATCCAGATGGCCATCCAGCAAAGGCTATAAAGATGTATGCTATCCTCGATGACCAAAGCAACAGGTCATTAGCCAAGTCAGACTTTTTTAATCTTTTTAACATACAAGATGAACAGGTTGAATACACGCTTTCTTCATGCACCGGTTGTGTAGTGACTTATGGTAGAAGAGCAAATGGATACGTTGTAGAGGCACTAAATGGAAGTGCAAGATTGGAACTTCCGACGTTAATTGAATTTAACCAGATACCAGACATTAGGGAAGAAATTCCCACTCCAGAAGTGGCGGAACACCACCCTCATCTTAACGATATTGCGAGACACATCCAACCATTAGATGCTGGCTCGTCTATACTACTACTGATTGGTAGAGATTTGACTGAAGCACATCACGTTCATGACCAGCGCATCGGTCCACGGAACTCTCCTTATGCCCAGAGACTTAGCTTTGGCTGGGTGATAATAGGAGAAGCTTGTCTTGGTAAATTATACAAACCCGATTTCGTTAATGTCAATAAAACTTACCTGTTAGGAAAAGGACGTACGTCTATCTTCAGACCATGCCCTAATGGTTTCAAGATAAAGGAAACTCACACCAGGAATGTATGTACAGACGACAACATAAAATTGTATTTTTCTTCATTCGCGGATGCAGAAGGTGACCTTGGTGTCTTTGTTTTCGAGAGAACAAGAAATGATGATAAAATTGAGATGTCAATAGAGGATAAAGAATTTCTCAAGATAATGGACGAGGAGTTCTACAAAGACCCTCATGGAAACTGGGTTGCACCCCTTCCTTTCCGTACACCAAGACAAAGACTACCGAACAATAGACCGCAAGCCATTAAACGGGCTAAGACAATAGACACCATTCTCCGAAGGGATTCAGTCAAGAAACAACATTCCTTCAGGAACAAGCTATTGACCTAATGAAAAGAACACATTTTTTGACTTTCGTGCAAAGAATCTTTGATAGTGGACATGCAGAGTTAGCCCCATCTTTAGACGACGAGGAGGAGCGCTGGTACTTACCTATCTTCGGTGTCTACCACGCTATAAACCGGATCAGATAAGAGGCGTGTTCGACTCGTCTGCCAAATACGACGGTGTTTCGTTGAACAATGTTTTACTGTCGGGACCAGATATGACTAACAACCTCTTGCGCATTCTTCTTTGTTTTCGGAAGGGACCTATTACTGTCACAGCTGATATTCAACAGATGTTTGATTGTTTCTTAGTCAGAGAGGATCATAGAAATTTTTAAGATTCTTTTGCTATCGTGACAACAATCTGGACGAAGATCTGGTTGAGTATAGAATGTGTGTACACGTCTTTGGTAATAGTCCGTCTCCTGCTGTTGCGACGTATGGACTAAGGAGAACGGCACAGAACAGTGAAAGGGTCTTTGGCGTGGACGTTAAAGAGTTTGTTCAACGGAGTTTCTATGTGGATGATGGACTTACATCACTCCCTACAAGCGCACAAGCTATTGACCTAATGAAAAGAACACAGCGAGCTCTTAACGTTGAAGGCAACCTACGTTTGCACAAGATTGCTTCAAACAGTGATGAGGTGATGAATGCCTTTCCTTCCGACGATCTGGCTAAGGACCTGAAGGATCTAGACCTTAGTGAAGAAATACTACCCTTACAGCGCAGTCTAGGCCTGACCTGGGATCTTAAATCAGATTCGTTCAGATTTCAAGTGTCATCTGAGGAGAAACCTTATACACGGCGAGGAATTCTGTCTACTGTCAACAGCCTGTTTGATCCTATCGATTTTGTTGCCCCTGTTACAATCCAAGGGAAGGTTTTTCTTAGGAATCTGATATCAGAAACTACAAATTGGGATGAAGTTCTGCCTGTTGAACATCAAGCAGAATGGGAGGATTGGAGAGATTCGTTACAACTCCTTGAAAATGTAAAAATTCCACGCACATATTCGTCTATTTCACTCAATACTACTGTCAAAATGAGTTGCACACATTTTCAGATGCTTCTGAAAAAGCTATCGGCGCAGTAGCTTACCTCAAAACTACAGCCGCCAATGGTAGTCAACAAGTTGGTTTCGTTCTAGGCAAAGCTAAAGTTGCTCCTAAGCATGGACACACTATTCCTTGCCTTGAGCTCTGTGCAGTAGTACTGGCTGTGGAAATTTTTGAGACTATATCGTATCACTTAGATATTATAATGGACTCAGTGCGGTTTTACACCGATAGCAAAGTTGTTCTAGGATATATACACAACTAAACGAGACGATTCTACGTATACGTCAGCAACAGAGTGGAGCGCATCAGGAAATCCACTAGACCAGAACAATGGACCTACATTTCAACGGATTTGAACCCGGCTGACTATGCTACCAGGTTAATTCCAGCTGCACGTATACAGACAGGATAGTCCTTGGGTGTTAGGCCCATCACATCTACTCCGTAAAGACAAAGAATCTTTTGATGACATATTCCCTCTCTTGGATGCTGACGAGGATAAAGAGCTGAGACCAAAGGTTGACGTACTCAAAACGATTGTGTCAAAAAAAAGCTCAATGGGTTCGCATCGTTTTGAAAGATTTTCATCTTGGAAGAACTTAGTGGAAACTTTCGTCCGTCTTAGACACATTGTTCTATCCTATTACGTCAATGAACGCTGCAAATGATGGCATATGTGTTCGGAATTCAGGACTGTGGAAAGCTATCACAAAACTGAGCATTTCATAATCAAAGTGGTGCAGCATGAGATGTATAGCAGAGAATTAACCTGCCTCGAGGAGAAAAAGCCATTACCAAGAGACAGTCCAGTAATATCTCTCAGCCCAGTCATTGATGAGGATGGCATACTTAGAGTGGGAGGTCGCCTTAATAGAGCGGATCTTAGCATTAAAGAAAAGAATCCACTTATCATCCCTGGACGCCATCATATCGCGACGTTACTTGTAAGTCATCACCATGATAATGTTAAACACCATGGACGGCACTTCACAGAAGGAGCGGTTAGAGCTGCCGGACTTTGGATTATAGGAGACAAGCGGTTGATATCCTCGCTGATCCACAAGTGTGTGAAATGTCGAAAATTGCGTGGAAAACAAGAATACCAGAAGATGTCCGACCTACCTCCCGATCGCCTTGAACCAGTACCTCCTTTCACCTATGTAGGAGTGGATGCATTTGGTCCCTGGTCAGTCATAGCACGACGCACTAGAGGAGGTTTAGCCAGCAGTAAACGTTGGGACATACTCTTTACATGTCTTACGATTAGAGCCATCCACATTGAGGTGATCAAAGATCTCAGTACGTCTGCATTTATCAATGACCATCGGAGGTTCATTTCCATCAGAGGTAACGTGAGGGAGTTACGATCAGACCGTGAAACCAATTTTATCGGTTCGACTGACGACCTGAAAATCGATGCCATTAATGTGGAGGATGGTCCTGTTAAGGAATATTTGTACAAGAAAAGAATTATATGGATATTTAATCCACCTCACTCTTCACATATGGGGGGAGTGTGGGAACGCATGATCGGAATTACCCGTCGAATTTTAGACTCTATGATGACTGAGGTAGAATCCAAAAACCTTACAAATGAAGTGCTCATCACCTTTATGGCTGAAGTTTGTTCTATTCTTAACGCCCGTCCCATCGTGCCTGTTTCATCCGACCCAGAGTCTCCTATGATACTAAGTCCTTCAGTGATACTTACTCAGAAAATAGACATCATTACAGAGCCCTTCGGACCGTTCGAAATGAAGGATTTATACAAGGTGTAACAGAATTGTTACCGAGAGGAGGGTGGATTAAATGAACAATACAAACACAATTTGTGAAAGAAAATATAAATTTATGTAATAAATTATAAATGAAAAATATACAGATGTAACAACACAATAATTCATGCACTCAACCCACAATTACACTCACAACCATTCACAATACATGAACAAATTAAATATTAATACAAAAGGAATCTCAGATGTAAAGGGATCTCTTGGACTATACACAGATCCAAGGATCCTTTACGAAAGTTAAATTAATGCAAGTATAAATTACGAAAAAAATGAACACAAACGACAAACTATACTATCGCACGATGGATTGCGATAACTAGCACGACCATATACTTGTATTCAATCAAGTTGCTAGCTTTTATTGATATCTATGCGATCACTTGAAATATTATTGTGATCTGACATAAGCATGCAAATATAACAATGTATTAAATTGTATTACAATTTCAATACACATATGTGTCTCGACCCCGTATAACCGCACGATTCAGCAACAGTTGAATCGTCTCCCAGTTTCCCCGAAAACCTAGGGTTGACCAATACTATTATCGGACGTTTCCCTTCACGGATCCACCACAGTTTTACGTTCAGACAACATACAACATCTACCAGAACCAACGGTTCCTCACTACCCTAGATGTCGACCCGGATGTTTTACAACTCAGACAGCTCCGACACTCGGACTTCTAGCTTTCCGGATATTTACACGTTACACAGATGTTGACGAACAGACAGTTCGACACACAGACAGATACTTCAATTCCGTTTGCACAAATTAACGGCACAATCACATTCAGATATTTATACAAAGATGTTCCACAACAAATCAGACGATATCAAAGACGTTTATCAAAAGATGGTATCAGATGTGTTAACAGCTACGGTATCAGAAATGGTATCAACTACGTTAGCAGCTACGGTATCAGAAACATTGACATCTACGGTATCAGATCTACGGTATCAGATCTACGGTATCAGAAACATTGACATCTACGGTATCAGCGATTATCAGATCTATGGTAGCAGCGATTGTCAGCTACAGTATCAGAAACACGGTAACAGAAACATTGACATCTACGGTATCAGCGATTATCAGATCTATGGTAGCAGCGATTGTCAGCTACAGTATCAGAAACACGGTAACAGCTACAATAAACAAAACCAGACTAATAATAGTTGTCTCAAAAATAATCTAAGCCGTAGATTACGATATTGCATTTAAAGTCTAATAGTGACTAGTAATTCCAAATATTCCACGTTTAATTGCAATAAAAGCATCATTATACGAAATGATAATCTGAATAAAATTCACAATAAAACGAAAATGTAAATTTAACACTCACCCCTTTGGCTGGAGATTGCAAGACGAGCTTATCTATCCTTCGATTAGATATTTTGGTTCCCGTAATTATTATGAGAAATATCTCGCCTTATATACTCTCTATAGGTGAACATAAATCACATCGAGCTTGCCGTGCACCACGTGAAACGAGTATTTCGGATTTCATGTAAATAACAAACCAGGCACATGCAAATCGTTACACGCCGCTTACCTTGGGAAAACCACTTATTCACCCCAGGCAATGCATGTACGACGAAACAAAGAAAATGGTGAGATTAGTTTGTAAATCAAGAAGAAAAATAAATTAAATTTTCGCCTAATTCTGTGACACAAGGCGCAATGTAAACGTGTACAAACCTTGGCTGACACATTCTGGAACCGTTGGAGGCGTGAATATCTCCAAACATTGCAAAGTAGACGCAAATGGCAGATTGATCGGACTAACATTAAACAAGGAGACATTGTACTCTTAAAGGACAAGACCGTTTGTAGGAATGAATGGCCTGTCGGCGTGATCGTGAACTCGATTCCAGGCGGAGATGACAGAGTTCGTAAAGCTGAGGTTCGTGTTACAAGGGAAGGCCAACCGACAATCTACACGAGACCGATTACCGAGATGATTCTGTTATTAACGGAGGAGTCCACTGAGAAATGATCTACACCTTCCTGTTTTATGCAATATGATATGATCTTAAGCCATAATCTAGATTTTGTTTCATTGGACAGTGACGTTAAGACTGAAAAAGAACTCTACACTTATAGTGTACATTTGTCTATTTCTTTATAGTGATATCTGGTAGATATCAGGCGGGGAGTGTGCTGTGACCGTTAGAACAGTCAAGTGGCCATTTAGATTTGTCTCCCTTTTTTTAAACTCTTCTTCATGAATATCAGTTTTCGTTTTGTTTTCGTTTGTGGTACGTCGAGGCGGGAGTGTGAGCGTGCCTTCACAGCTCTTTTTGAAATTGAAGCCCACCACAGTGTGAGTAACTTTGTTAATGACTCATAGATTTGATTTCTGATATGGACATGAATACATTAGTGAAACGTTTCTTTAATTTCATGTTTTGTAATGATTACATTTTCCATTTATTGCAGCTTTTTACCACACACGCACATACACTCCAATTTTCGATGAGAGTTCTAGCACAGAATAAACAGTATTTGAACATAACATGAGCTTTGTGTCTTGAATGCTGGAGAGTGCCAGGTTACGCTAGCTGCAATTTCTTCAGAGAAAAGGCAATATATTTTCAGTTATCGTTTAGTTATTTATCTCAGTTATTTATTATTATTGACTGTGTTAACAATCCATTCTTAGAATTTATGCGGACATGTTCGTTATAGCTTGTTTCTTTCTTTACTCATCTAAAACTAAGCATCATATTTTTAGTTTCATTTTTAATGTTTTCATTGTAATAATCTGACCCCAATCCATGTCATCAAGCTACATCCAAGCATTCTGACTTATACAAGCCCCTGTGTGCTCTTGGAGCAAAAATGCGTGTTGACATTTATCATTGGGTGTCTTGTCGCAGGCGGTTATGCTAATTTTAAATACTTCTTGCTGACAAGGGCAGGCATTTTATTTTGCATGTTTAAACTGAAATTCGTTTAATTTCGCTAACTGATAAAACGACAACAGATACCAAGCTCAAGTCAATATTCTACTACCCACAAGACTACTTAAATGGCGTGTGAAAAGGCACGACTGAATAAGGTAGGTAATTTGCCCAAAATAGCGGTTCAACCACAACCTTGGATGAGACACTATCGTTGGCTTATTAGTGGCCCCCGATCATGGTACCTAAAGAAAACGTTCCGACTAATATGTGCCTTCTCCAAAATACGGTATTATGAAACTCTTTGTGGTTGAAGACCCCACCATAGTATGAATATTGACTTTTAAATATCTCTCCATTATGCGAAGAACTATGTCGCAAATGCATGTGGTAAGCGGCCAGGAGCTCCAGTGAATATATCCTGATCAGCAATATTTGTTGAACGATGAAAAGTATGCAAACCCGTTTCTCGAGGTAGGCTTGACCCCGGTATGGAACCGATTGAGCAACTCAATGATAATCTTCATTATATTAACAAGCTAACAGATGAGTCATTAAGGGTCTAGTAAAACCAAAACTGTATACATGTCAGGTAATGTCTTTCCCGCTGCTAACAATATTGTTGTCATTAAGGGTCTAGTGACGCCAGAACTGTATACATGTCGGGCATTATCTTTCCCACTGCTGATGATATTGTTAACCCTAGCAGCTTAACTGTTGCGAGTGCCACTGGGTTTTATTATTGCGGTAACACTGTTGTAACCAGCTAGCGCGATCATCAAGCGATAAAAAGCAAAGTGTGGAGGGTGCATTATAGCGTTACAGTGGCCGTTGCCACCGATAAATAAACAGGATTGCTAGACAATGTTGGCACGATTGTTAACATATATTTCAATAAATGGCGAAAACAATCCACGATTGACAAGACATTTTACAACATATTTGATGACAAGCGTTAATACTGCTCCGAAATGCCTTAAAGCATACACGCGAATCTTCCAACATGCTATTCAATATATCAGACAACATGCCACCCATGTGCATACAATTCAAAGCCAAATAGTTCTCCGAGTTACCTTTCCGCTCAAACGTATTGCTCTTGTGCTATTTCGTTGTGGTTGTATGACGGTGACATCCACTATTTCGTGTCAGCAGGTCTCAGTGTGATCTCACTAATACGGTACACTTCTATATTGTGGTGTTCGTTGCGTATGACGCTAATAAGATGATGAAATATCTTCCAGTAGATAAGGGTATCAACGTACAGATCATCACGACAGCCTTTGAAGCGCTCCTGCGTTTTCGGGTAAGATTCGGTATATCTGTTCCCTCCAAAATCTTCTTGTATTATTTTTGAATATTTTTTACTTCATTGACACATGTCGGCGTCCATCTAGCGTTTCTAATGCTTCACTTTCCGATACATTTTACACCGCTGAACACCGGATCGCCCGCCTGTAGCATCTAGTCTCGCATTAATGCGTAGTTTCTAATTTTCCGGTAAATATCTTCCGATATTCCACGCTAATTAGGAGGTCATTGGCGTCACGTGTAATATAAGTCATATATAATATACTTCCTCAGATCCTAAATGGACTTAGATCGGACGATAGATCCTAGGTTTGGCTTTTGTTATATAGATAGCAATGTCTGGTTGACATCCAGGTGACAAGGTTTGTTTTTCTCACCTTTAGACCTAACACGGTCAACTTGGATCGACATTCTCAGATTTTCCATGGGTATTTTTGATATACTAAGATTGGGCCATTTATCAGCTTAAAGTAGTCCTTCTCAGAGTCAATGCTGCTCGTTGTCATGTGATCATTGTGAGTTAGATGTATTACGATATTCACGCGATCTTTATGAGTTAGATGTATTACGATATTCACGCGATCTTTATGAGTTAGATGTATTACGATATTCACGCGGTCTTTTTGAGTTAGATGTATTACGATATTCACGCGGTCTTTTTGAGTTAGATGTATTACGATATTCACGCGGTCTTTATGAGTTAGATGTATTACGATATTCACGCGGTCTTTGTGAGTTAGATGTATTACGATATTCACGCGGTCTTTCTGAGTTAGATGTATTACGATATTCACGCGGTCTTTGTGAGTTAGATGTATTACGATATTCACGCGGTCTTTCTGAGTTAGATGTATTACGATATTCACGCGGTCTTTGTGAGTTAGATGTATTACGATATTCACGCGGTCTTTTTGAGTTAGATGTAGTACGATATTCACGCGGTCTTTGTGAGTTAGATGTATTACGATATTCACGCGGTCTTTTTGAGTTAGATGTATTACGATATTCACGCGGTCTTTATGAGTTAGATGTATTACGATATTCACGCGGTCTTTGTGAGTTAGATGTATTGCGATATTCACGCGGTCTTTTTGAGTTAGATGTATTACGATATTCACGCGGTCTTTGTGAGTTAGATGTATTACGATATTCAGGCGGTCTTTTTGAGTTAGATGTATTACGATATTCACGCGGTCTTTGTGAGTTCGATGTATTACGATATTCACGCGGTCTTTGTGAGTTAGATGTATTATGATATTCACGCGGTCTTTTTGAGTTAGATGTATTACGATATTCACGCGGTCTTTATGAGTTAGATGTATTACGATATTCACGCGGTCTTTGTGAGTTAGATGTATTACGATATTCACGCGGTCTTTATGAGTTAGATGTATTACGATATTCACGCGGTCTTTATGAGTTAGATGTATTACGATATTCACGCGGTCTTTTTGAGCTAGATGTATTACGATATTCACGCGGTCTTTGTGAGTTAGATGTATTACGATATTCACGCGGTCTTTTTGAGTTAGATGTATTACGATATTCACGCGGTCTTTATGAGTTAGATGTATTACGATATTCACGCGGTCTTTGTGAGTTAGATGTATTACGATGTTCACGCGGTCTTTTTGAGTTAGATGTATTACGATATTCACGCGGTCTTTATGAGTTAGATGTATTACGATATTCAAGCGGTCTTTGTGAGTTAGATGTATTACGATATTCACGCGGTCTTTATGAGTTCCAGCGCTCGGCGAACTTTGGGTTCAATCATTTAAATAGTTTTCTATTGCTTGGATGCCAGTAATTAACTGTATATCGTCCCTTTTATTGCAGCCTGCGAACTAGCTTCGCACAATCAAAGACACCCCATCAATTCTTTCACTAAACCATGTTGTCAGCACTGGAATTAAAAGTGCATCTTAAATCAGCAGGTACTCCATGTAGATCTCATGGAGTTATACCTTGGGTACGGACTATAATTTGGTCAGCCTATCAAAGTTGTTGTTCATTAACTGAAGGATATAACTGCCTAAGTAAATAAATCGTATATTTCCATGTTGGTTAAAATGGCTTTGATCATTCCATCGGGGTTATTCGAGTGGCTTGCATGATGAGTTGACAGTCTTATAAACGTAGGTTATGTAGTACAACTAGCATATTATTTTCAAAAAATGAAAAAATCATCAGCCTTGAGCACATATTCTCCTAGCTCGATAGTCTTTCACACTCTTTTCAGTCTTGCTTTCTCACCATTAAAATATCTTCAATTTTCCCTGTGTTGTCTAGTGCTTAAGCAGCTCCTCTATGACCTTGCCAGTGCTATCCCGTTGACAATGCGCACAACCTTGCGTCTAAAAGGCGATAAAAGCTATTCCATTAAATGGCTTGGACTTAAAATTCCTTCCTGTGCTTAGGAGCCAGAACTGGAGAATCAACTTTTCATTTGGATGCTTGAACTGTCGGATTTTTGGCGTCGTCCATCAGCAACGCAGTCATTCCTTCTTAGCATCCACCATGGCATATATTATTTAATATCTCGATAGCGGACACTGCCTAATGCAGTTTGAACCCACGTACATTTTTTTCTTATCCATTCGTACCTGTTTCTGCTAATTGTTTTTGTTGCTGCTAATGAATATTGTCTTTAAGTAGGATCTAATAACATTTCACCATACCGTATATACTCACGCATAAACCACTTAATGTATAAACCACCCCTCCTCCCAACTAAATAGGTATGAATACTATACTTGTGCACGACTCACGTATAAGACGACCCACAATTCCGAGAGATCACAAGACTACTGCAAACATTCGCATTTCGATATATCAAGCTAATATACCGTTTGATTAGATAAGTGCGAGTTAGGAACAATAAGCGTATTTCATAAATATAATGACGGTCAGCGCCCCAATCGACCATTGGATTGCTAAGTACAATGAATAGTAGCAATAATATAGATTTTGACCGTAACAAATTGTAGTGTCTTTCATAATACAGTTTTAATAAGGATATTAAAGGAGAAAACTGTTTCATAAATTTGAAAGGTAGAAATTAAACGAACCTTGCCAGTTAAAGACATTTTTAAAAGGGCTTACATTTGTCTTCCAATGTACTATATTTGATAATATACGTCGTTTTCTAAATATCCATTCCCTCCAAATTAACATATTATTTTATATATGTACAATTTGGTTTCAACGTTACCTAAATGGTGACATATCGTGTGAATTTACCTCATTGTCCCGTTCAGTCGCTGGAAAGGGCCTGACCTGAGCCCATGTCACAATCATAAGGACCTTAACAGCGAAAGAAGACATATTTTCAACTTCTCTTATGATGTTCTGTGCCATGACAATATTTTCATGCATTGTAAGACTCTTGTTCCTTATTACAGTATAAACTTGGTAATAGATAGCCCCAGCATTTCCCGAGACTCCTAAGTCAATGTCTGTGTAGTACGTGGACAGGAAAGAAAATCCGGAGATTTGTGCATTCGGTGGATTAGGATTTGTGTACTTGGTATTTAATGATATAATTCCATTAGTACAAATCTGAAAAAAAACATGTGAATAATAAGTCATATTAAAAGAAAATCTTAGACTGGTGGATATTATCCGAAAAAAACTTACAAGTACATAAAGTCCGGTTCTATACGATCAAGTATGTGCACTATTCATGATTTTAAAACAGATACTTCGCCGAAGCGGACAGAGACCTTTCAAATATAGACAATGCAAGAGTTCGTTGAATTTTAACAAGTGAGCGGAATTCAGTATGTTAAAGACTACAACAGACGTTATTGTTGTAGTTGTTGTAGGGTTTCAGCATACGATAGGCTATACATGGCTGCCAGTATTATTGGTGGAGGAAGAACCCGGGAAAACCCCCGGAAAGAGCAAGATTTCTCACATAACTACATCAGCCGAATCTTAGACTCGAACCCACGCAAACAGAGGTGAGATGGCAGTAATCCGTAACGGAAAGAGCTTTACACCACTCGGCCACTAGGGACCCCCAACAAAAGACGTAATAATTCAGTTAAAATTGGCTACAAGTAGGTACTTGTAGGTAGGACATGATTAGTTTGACGAGTATTGTCTTATGACAGATTTCTGCAGTGAGAGCTTGGTAAAGCTGAACATGGTATCAGTCTATGCCACAATGTAATTCAGCTATTAACCTCAACGTGTGGCTAACCTGGCTCTGTTTGTATCGATTTGATGTGATTACCGTCGTCTTCTACAAGGTATATTTCTAAGCAAACTTACCGATCAAATATGCGCTCAGAATATTTAAGCTTTCGATATATCAAGATCCATAATAATATTAATTTGGTGATGAATTGTTTTAAATCTTAAAGGAGAAATATAGTTCACTTATTTTAACACATTTTATGTTTTGACAGTAGAAAATGATGTTCTTATTATTACACGAAATTTACGATTTTACAACAAGTGATTGGCATGATAGACAGATTGTTAGTAGGTCATAATGCAACAGTGATTGACGGTTTAATAAATTAAATATAATCAATTGAAAAGAAACAGTGCTTACATAAATGTCTTCATAAGTTCGCCTAAAGACCCTGAGAGGTAAAATATCAATTCGTTCACTGCAAGCATCTTCGTTGATATTAAGACGGGTATCTCCATTTTCAAATCCAAACAGAAATTGGTTATCTGTAGAAAATAAAATGAAACATCCCTGATTACATTATACAGATAGAAAATAAGACACGTGGTAAGTATCATATCTTCAAAGAGCTTATGAGGTAATCACGAGGTAATCAGTTTATTATATCACACCAACTCTTTGATAATCATGTACAGTTATTCACACACACTATCTCCTTTAAAATTAATTCAGTATATTACAACACACTGTCTCTTCAAGAACATATACATGTATTCTAATTAAAGATGGCTGCTAAATAAAGATCTTGTATTGCTCAAAACTACATCGTACAAACTACCACACAAAATCTTCGGTTCCTGGCAAAACAGGTTATTATAGGCTATTCATTCGCTGTATTTTAGCGTAGTAATTGACAGTTTAAAAAGGATGAGAACGGTAAGTTGATGTTACAGCTATTAATCTAAGACAGTTCGGTTATCTTAAAACAAAGTTTTACAGCAGTTACTTGTTTGTATCAGGAGGATTTTGGTAAGGATAGTTTTCGTGTCAATAACTTTATATTATCTACTAAAGTATTGATTATTTATGAAGGTGTCGTGCATACTTATTAATTAAAATTCTTAAATGTATACAGTTATTTTACCGTTGTAACACGCATCTTCAGATTCCGATCCCTCTGATCTTGTCATCTTATATTTTCCGCATGGCAAACAGGAAGACTGTCCGCTTGAGTTCTGAAAGGTTCCAACTTCGCATGGCTTACAAACTTGACTACCTGCCCGGTTACTAAAACTCCCACTTGGGCATGTTAGACAGGATATTTGAGCAGATAAGTTTTGAAATCTACCCGGATGACAAGGTGTGCAGAGTGATTGTCCCGTCAAATTCTGATACGTCCCAGGTGGACAAGCTTGACATTCAAAACGACCAGTCTGATTTTGATAAGTTCCCATAGGGCAGTCGTAACATAAAGATTCACCAGTCTTGTTTTGGAAAGTGCCAATCAGACAAATGTTGCAGAAAAACTGACCTACCTTAATCTGTTGAGAACCACGCGGGCAAACCTCACAAAAAGTCTGTTTTGTCAAGTCCTGGTAATGGCCTTCAGGACAAAGATCACATGAAGATTTTCCTGTCAAGTTTTGATATGAACCAACATCGCAATGCTCACAAATAATCTGACCACTTCTATTTTGATAGGTACCGACTGGGCAGGTATTACAAGACCTCTGACCTGTTGTGTTTTGGTAGGAGCCAGATGGACAATTAAGACAGTATGACTGACCAGTTACGTTCTGAAATTCACCATATGGACATGCCAGGCAAGAAACCTGTCCGGTGTTATTTTGAAAGAAGCCGATTGGACACGAAATACACAATGATTCGCCAGTGCTGTTCTGATACTGACCAATCGGACACGGCATACATGCGATTTGACCCGTGAGATTTTGATATTGACCTTGAGAACAGTTAAAGCACGATGATTCTCCAATAAGATACTGATACTGTCCTGATCGACATGGAATGCAAGAGCTCTGACCAGTGTCATTTTGAAATTGGCCTGATGGGCATGATAAACATGATGATTGACCATTCAGATTTTGATACTGTCCTCTGGGACAAGACAAACATGACTGCTGGTTTGTTTCATTTTGATATTGGCCCATAGTGCAAGGGATACAGGATGACTGACCAGTTAGATTTTGATATTGACCAGTAGGGCAAGATAAACAGAGCGCCTGACCAGTTTGATTTTGATAGTAACCGACAGGGCAAGATGAACATGATGTCTTGCCAGTGCTGTTTTGATACTGGCCAATAGAACAAGGCAGACAGTAGTTCTGGCCAGTGCGATTTTGAAACTGACCACTTGGACACAAAACACAATTTGTCTGACCAGTGAGGTTCTGATATTGACCGATACCGCACAGCTGACAAGTTGATTGACCAATCACATTTTGATATTGTCCGCTCGGGCAATACAAACAGGTAGCCTGACCTGTCTCATTTTGATATTGACCAACAGGACAAGAGAAACACGAGGACTGCCCTGATTGATTTTGGAATTGTCCCACTGGGCACGGAACAAAAACTGCCTGACCGGTTTCATTTTGATAGTACCCGACAGGAGAAGATGAACAAGACGTTTGACCCATGTTTGTTTGATATTGGCCAGCAGGACAAGGAACGCAAGAAGTTTGACCAATGAGATTTTGAAATTGACCAGTTGGACACGATACACAAGATTGCTGGCCAGTGAGGTTCTGGTATTGACCGACTGGACAGAGTGAACAGTAAGATTGTCCGGTGAGGTTTTGGTAATACCCCGATGGACAAGATGTGCAAGATGATTGCCCTGTACGATTCTGATATTGACCAAGTGGACATAACTCGCAGGACGATTTGCTAGTAACATTTTGATATTTGCCCATGGGACAAATAAGACACGATGACTGACCAGTTATGTTTTGGAATTCGCCAGATGGACAGGCCAGGCAAGAAACCTGTCCGGTGTTATTTTGAAAGAAGCCAATTGGACACGAAATACACAATGATTCGCCAGTGCTGTTCTGATACTGACCAATCGGACACGGCATACATGCGATTTGACCCGTGAGATTTTGATATTGACCTTGAGAACAGTTAAAGCACGATGATTCTCCAATAAGATACTGATACTGTCCTGATCGACATGGAATGCAAGAGCTCTGACCAGTATCATTTTGAAATTGGCCTGATGGGCATGATAAACATGATGATTGACCATTCAGATTTTGATACTGTCCTCTGGGACAAGACAAACATGACTGCTGGTTTGTTTCATTTTGATATTGACCCATAGTGCAAGGGATACAGGATGACTGACCAGTTAGATTTTGATATTGACCAGTAGGGCAAGATAAACAGAGCACCTGACCAGTTTCATTTTGATAGTAACCGACAGGGCAAGATGAACATGATGTCTTGCCAGTGCTGTTTTGATACTGGCCAATAGAACAAGGGAGACAGTAGTTTTGGCCAGTGCGATTTTGAAACTGACCACTTGGACACAAAACACAATTTGTCTGACCAGTGAGGTTCTGATATTGACCGATACCGCACAGCTGACAAGTTGATTGACCAATCACATTTTGATATTGTCCGCTCGGGCAATACAAACAGGTAGCCTGACCTGTCTCATTTTGATATTGACCTACAGGACAAGAGAAACACGAGGACTGCCCTGATTGATTTTGGAATTGTCCCACTGGGCAGGGAACAAAAACTGCCTGACCGGTTTCATTTTGATAGTACCCGACAGGAGAAGATGAACAAGATGTTTGACCCATGTTTGTTTGATATTGGCCAGCAGGACAAGGAACACAAGAAGTTTGACCAATGAGATTTTGAAATTGACCAGTTGGACACGATACACAAGATTGCTGGCCAGTGAGGTTCTGGTATTGACCGACTGGACAGAGTGAACAGTAAGATTGTCCGGTGAGGTTTTGGTAATACCCCGATGGACAAGATGTGCAAGATGATTGCCCTGTACGATTCTGATATTGACCAAGTGGACATAACTCGCAGGACGATTTGCTAGTAACATTTTGATATTTGCCCATGGGACAAATAAGACACGATGACTGACCAGTTATGTTTTGGAATTCGCCAGATGGACAGGCCAGGCAAGAAACCTGTCCGGTGTTATTTTGAAAGAAGCCGATTGGACACGAAATACACAATGATTCGCCAGTGCTGTTCTGATACTGACCAATCGGACACGGCATACATGCGATTTTACCCGTGAGATTTTGATATTGACCCTGAGAACAGTTAAAGCACGATGATTCTCCAATAAGATACTGATACTGTCCTGATCGACATGGAATGCAAGAGTTCTGACCAGTGTCATTTTGAAATTGGCCTGATGGGCATGATAAACATGATGATTGACCATTCAGATTTTGATACTGTCCTCTGGGACAAGACAAACATGACTGCTGGTTTGTTTCATTTTGATATTGGCCCATAGTGCAAGGGATACAGGATGACTGACCAATTAGATTTTGATATTGACCAGTAGGGCAAGATAAACAGAGCGCCTGACCAGTTTGATTTTGATAGTAACCGACAGGGCAAGATGAACATGATGTCTTGCCAGTGCTGTTTTGATACTGGCCAATAGAACAAGGCAGACAGTAGTTCTGGCCAGTGCGATTTTGAAACTGACCACTTGGACACAAAACACAATTTGTCTGACCAGTGAGGTTCTGATATTGACCGATACCGCACAGCTGACAAGTTGATTGACCAATCACATTTTGATATTGTCCGCTCGGGCAATACAAACAGGTAGCCTGACCTGTCTCATTTTGATATTGACCAACAGGACAAGAGAAACACGAGGACTGCCCTGATTGATTTTGGAATTGTCCCACTGGGCACGGAACAAAAACTGCCTGACCGGTTTCATTTTGATAGTACCCGACAGGAGAAGATGAACAAGACGTTTGACCCATGTTTGTTTGATATTGGCCAGCAGGACAAGGAACGCAAGAAGTTTGACCAATGAGATTTTGAAATTGACCAGTTGGACACGATACACAAGATTGCTGGCCAGTGAGGTTCTGGTATTGACCGACTGGACAGAGTGAACAGTAAGATTGTCCGGTGAGGTTTTGGTAATACCCCGATGGACAAGATGTGCAAGATGATTGCCCTGTACGATTCTGATATTGACCAAGTGGACATAACTCGCAGGACGATTTGCTAGTAACATTTTGATATTTGCCCATGGGACAAATAAGACACGATGACTGACCAGTTATGTTTTGGAATTCGCCAGATGGACAGGCCAGGCAAGAAACCTGTCCGGTGTTATTTTGAAAGAAGCCAATTGGACACGAAATACACAATGATTCGCCAGTGCTGTTCTGATACTGACCAATCGGACACGGCATACATGCGATTTTACCCGTGAGATTTTGATATTGACCTTGAGAACAGTTAAAGCACGATGATTCTCCAATAAGATACTGATACTGTCCTGATCGACATGGAATGCAAGAGGTCTGACCAGTGTCATTTTGAAATTGGCCTGATGGGCATGATAAACATGATGATTGACCATTCAGATTTTGATACTGTCCTCTGGGACAAGACAAACATGACTGCTGGTTTGTTTCATTTTGATATTGACCCATAGTGCAAGGGATACAGGATGACTGACCAGTTAGATTTTGATATTGACCAGTAGGGCAAGATAAACAGAGCGCCTGACCAGTTTCATTTTGATAGTAACCGACAGGGCAAGATGAACATGATGTCTTGCCAGTGCTGTTTTGATACTGGCCAATAGAACAAGGGAGACAGTAGTTTTGGCCAGTGCGATTTTGAAACTGACCACTTGGACACAAAACACAATTTGTCTGACCAGTGAGGTTCTGATATTGACCGATACCGCACAGCTGACAAGTTGATTGACCAATCACATTTTGATATTGTCCGCTCGGGCAATACAAACAGGTAGCCTGACCTGTCTCATTTTGATATTGACCTACAGGACAAGAGAAACACGAGGACTGCCCTGATTGATTTTGGAATTGTCCCACTGGGCAGGGAACAAAAACTGCCTGACCGGTTTCATTTTGATAGTACCCGACAGGAGAAGATGAACAAGATGTTTGACCCATGTTTGTTTGATATTGGCCAGCAGGACAAGGAACACAAGAAGTTTGACCAATGAGATTTTGAAATTGACCAGTTGGACACGATACACAAGATTGCTGGCCAGTGAGGTTCTGGTATTGACCGACTGGACAGAGTGAACAGTAAGATTGTCCGGTGAGGTTTTGGTAATACCCCGATAGACAAGATGTGCAAGATGATTGCCCTGTACGATTCTGATATTGACCAAGTGGACATAACTCACAGGACGATTTGCTAGTAACATTTTGATATTTGCCCATGGGACAAATAAGACACGATGACTGACCAGTTATGTTTTGGAATTCGCCAGATGGACAGGCCATGCAAGAAACCTGTCCGGTGTTATTTTGAAAGAAGCCGATTGGACACGAAATACACAAGGATTCGCCAGTGCTGTTCTGATACTGACCAATCGGACACGGCATGCATGCGATTTTACCCGTGAGATTTTGATATTGACCTTGAGAACAGTTAAAGCACGATGATTCTCCTATAAGATACTGATACTGTCCTGATCGACATGGAATGCAAGAGCTCTGACCAGTGTCATTTTGAAATTGGCCTGATGGGCATGATAAACATGATGATTGACCATTCAGATTTTGATACTGTCCTCTGGGACAAGACAAACATGACTGCTGGTTTGTTTCATTTTGATATTGGCCCATAGTGCAAGGGATACAGGATGACTGACCAGTTAGATTTTGATATTGACCAGTAGGGCAAGATAAACAGAGCGCCTGACCAGTTTGATTTTGATAGTAACCGACAGGGCAAGATGAACATGATGTCTTGCCAGTGCTGTTTTGATACTGGCCAATAGAACAAGGCAGACAGTAGTTCTGGCCAGTGCGATTTTGAAACTGACCACTTGGACACAAAACACAATTTGTCTGACCAGTGAGGTTCTGATATTGACCGATACCGCACAGCTGACAAGTTGATTGACCAATCACATTTTGATATTGTCCGCTCGGGCAATACAAACAGGTAGCCTGACCTGTCTCATTTTGATATTGACCAACAGGACAAGAGAAACACGAGGACTGCCCTGATTGATTTTGGAATTGTCCCACTGGGCACGGAACAAAAACTGCCTGACCGGTTTCATTTTGATAGTACCCGACAGGAGAAGATGAACAAGACGTTTGACCCATGTTTGTTTGATATTGGCCAGCAGGACAAGGAACGCAAGAAGTTTGACCAATGAGATTTTGAAATTGACCAGTTGGACACGATACACAAGATTGCTGGCCAGTGAGGTTCTGGTATTGACCGACTGGACAGAGTGAACAGTAAGATTGTCCGGTGAGGTTTTGGTAATACCCCGATGGACAAGATGTGCAAGATGATTGCCCTGTACGATTCTGATATTGACCAAGTGGACATAACTCGCAGGACGATTTGCTAGTAACATTTTGATATTTGCCCATGGGACAAATAAGACACGATGACTGACCAGTTATGTTTTGGAATTCGCCAGATGGACAGGTCAGGCAAGAAACCTGTCCGGTGTTATTTTGAAAGAAGCCAATTGGACACGAAATACACAATGATTCGCCAGTGCTGTTCTGATACTGACCAATCGGACACGGCATACATGCGATTTGACCCGTGAGATTTTGATATTGACCTTGAGAACAGTTAAAGCACGATGATTCTCCAATAAGATACTGATACTGTCCTGATCGACATGGAATGCAAGAGCTCTGACCAGTATCATTTTGAAATTGGCCTGATGGGCATGATAAACATGATGATTGACCATTCAGATTTTGATACTGTCCTCTGGGACAAGACAAACATGACTGCTGGTTTGTTTCATTTTGATATTGGCCCATAGTGCAAGGGATACAGGATGACTGACCAGTTAGATTTTGATAATTACCAGTGGGACAAGACAAACAGAGCGCCTGACCAGTTTGATTTTGATAGTAACCGACAGGACAAGATGAACATGATGTCTTGCCAGTGCTGTTTTGATACTGGCCAATAGAACAAGGGAGACAGTAGTTCTGGCCAGTGCGATTTTGAAATTGACCACTTGGACACAAAACACAATTGGACTGACCAGAGAGGTTCTGATATTGACCAATACCGCACAGCTGACAAGATGATTGACCAATTAAATTTTGATACTGTCCGCTTGGGCAAGAGAAGCAGGTAGCCTGACCACTAAGATTTTGATATTGACCTGTTGAACATGTTAAGCATGATGTTTGACCAGTGCGATTTTGATAATTGCCTTCACGACAGTTGAAACAAAATAATTGTCCAACCGAATTTTGATACTGTCCTATTGGACACGTCAGGCAGGATATTTGACCGTTTTGATTTTGGTAATGACCCATTGGGCATAAAAAACAAGTTGTTGTTGAAACTGTTTGGTTTTGAAAAGTGCCAAACGGACAATCTGTACAGGTTCCGTTAAAATTAAATTGACCTGCTGGACAGACGGTACAAACAGCACTTGTGCAATCTGAAACATAAAATTATTGAAATGGATTAATGGAATGTATGAATCTTTTATGGAAGTTTTATAGTATATTGTATGATGTAGGTTTGATTTTGTATAATGTTTTATCATTCTTTTATTGAAGCGAATATTTTTATCTTGTATCAATTGTCATAATGATGAAATGTAAAACAAATATGCTAAAAATGATATTTTTAATATTTTAATTTATTCCTTTTACTATATTTATCTAAAAGTTCAAGAACGTTAACCCTGCTAATACCTGAGATATATTTACGTCCCATAGCTAAGGCGCAGCGTCGTATCCGACTTTGAGTATGGATCTGCCTCTCCCACATGAAATCATGCTAGTGGTCTTTAATTTCTTTCAGCACAATAAGGACATATAATTTAAGCTTATTTTAATTGTACAAATTCAACCAATTTTTCAGCTTGCTGAGACGGTGTTATTAATAGAGTGGTCTCCCCTTGGATTGCGAGAATAATAACAAATTACGATTTATCGTGTGTTACGTCTGAAGCGGATATGTACCCTTTTCAAGGGATGTTACGTCGAGGAGGCATTTGCAAGTTACGTCAGTACTCTGATTGTGTATTATTAATGAAACTTAATATTGATTTCCGTTTCAAATATACTTGCCAATTATAACGTCAAGACATTAGGAGATGGGGGGAGGTACATGCCTTTACCTCGATGCAGGCCCTAAATATTTTTGCTAACATATGCGAAGCGACTCTTCTACAAGGGCTAGGGTCAGTATACGGTAATGAAAGTACACTGTTTTCAGAATGTTCTCTGGCAAATTTAGCAATGGCAGAGTAACCAGCCTCATCTCGAATGTGCTGCTCGAACTGGAAAATAGCCTTTTACGCTCCTGATGCAGATCACAACAAGTCGAATCCGATGCTTAGTCACAAACGTTTGCATAGGTAAAGCTTTATTTTGGACCAGTTATTCGCTAAATTTGTGGAGAGTTAATTGGCCCCAGCACAACAGAGATCTAACTAAATATTTTCCGGTCGTATCTTTCAGCGGTAACAATAAGCACAGTGGTACATTTCAAATACCTTCAGAAGTATGAATATAAAGAAAACAGCGGTTTAAATGCAAAAGGCTGGTTTCCAAGCAGCTTATGCAGATCCAGTCAGGATACAAACCAAACCAAAGCTATAGATAATTCAGGTCGGCTGATAAAACATATGTGTACATGTTGCCGATCGCCTGACTAGAATGTAGACTTTGAATTACATATGTGTAAGCAAGATTCTAGACAGTGGTCTCAATGAAGCCTTATTCAACCACCCCACCGGTTGGTACCATTTTTGGACACGGAGAGCTGTAAGGCAGAGGTGGGAAAACTTTCCAGTGCAAGGGCCGCATACATAAATTTACAACTTCATCGGGATTCTTTAAGAAAAATAATTAATATTTGAAATAGCAAAAACAAAAGGTTTTCTAAATAACATCATAATTCATTTTCAGTTGTTAATAAGTTGTTAATATTTGAAAAATTAATCTTCAAACGAAGCACATTTATTTGATAAACAGAGTAACATAAACAGAGACAGTGCGAATGATGCAGCTGATCACTGATCAATCAGTTCCATCTGCAGTTTTTCAGTGGTTGTTTCAATGTCACAAGCAAATGGTAAGCTGAGCAGGTTGAACTGTTGTTCATTGCCTTGAAATCAGCAAACCTCCATAAATTCTTCTTTTAAAGACATGATCGGACAACTGTACTTGTCAGATAATGCTTGTGAAACAGTCTGCGTCTTCAAAAGAGGAAAATGAGCAATGGTCTGCTCATTCAACTGCATGGCAAAAAGTTTAATCCCCATTTGAAAGGATTTCACTTCTACATACAACTCATGAGCAAATACACCTTTTCCTAGACGTTCAGTGTTCAGCTCATTCACATTTTGCATTACGTCCACAGCAAATACAAATTCACAAATCCATTATTCACTCTGCATTTGTTTTGAAAAGTCACAAGAGATATCTTTCATAGAAAAAAACACGAGAATCTCTGCTTTGAGGTCCCACACCCTCTTGAGAACTTTCCCCATGCTTAGACAGCGGACATTTGAGTGGTACAGCACATCAGTGAAATCATCTTCTATATCTTCCAACAGGATTCGGAACTACCTGTGTTTCAGTCCCCTTGCTCATGTTGCATTCATTGCACACACGACTGGATCCCAAACATGCAAAGATTTTAAAAAAGACTTACAGAACCATTCTTGATGTATGATGCAGCGAAAGGACAATACTCTGTGCAGTGGAAAATCTTTAATTTTATCGTTCATTAAAATAACAAGGCCAGAATGTTTTCCTGTGAGTGAAGGAGCCCCATCAGTGGTATTACTTGCCAGCTTGTTTGCATTTCTCTCAAAATTAGAAAGAAATTTTACCTTTGAGAAAATTAAATAGCGTGAACATAGGACTTGTTCATAGGCAGCATGAAAACCTTTGGCGGGCCGCATGAAAACCCTTAACGATTAGAGGAAATAAAGAAATTTATCCCTGTGAGAGATTCTGTCAAACAAAAACTTAAACAACGACAGGAATCTCAAGTTGATTTTGCAATAGGTGCTGAACAACTATTTAAGCCTGTTACTACGGCTACTGAGAAAGCTATACTGAGAGATATTAAAGATGAAGAACGAGGAAAAACTGCTCTTCTCCATGAACTTGAAAAAATAGCAAAACGAGCCAAGCAAACAAAAAAGATTCTACGAAATCTTCTGGCTGATAAAAGCGCTGCACAACCACTGCCTGTTGACGAGGAAATACTTAAAGATATTCGTACTGGAATCGCTGATGTGAAAAAAGAACTTGCGCCTAAACAAGCCAGAAATGATAATCCCAAATTTACTAATTTTGTAAGTGAAATTATAAGACTTGATAAGGAATATAGCTCACAGCCTCAACGACAACCACAGCCTTATTCGGCGCCTGAGCAACTCGAAGAAAAAGATGATGTTTTAGCATGCTTGGGATTTGGACCTGAAGAAGAATCTGATGATGTGCAAGGGTTAATTGGTGAAAAATTTGTTGGATTTTCTCATTCTGGAACTCATGGTAGTGGTCTTGTTCCCTGTCCTAATAAACATTCTCTCCGACATAGCACGATTAGAAATTCTCATTGGTGGGGGGGGGGGAACGACCTGGAAATAACTCACCGGAAAAAATTCATGAAGCCGCTGATATCTGCCGACGACTATATGAAGGTGGTATCATGGATATCAGTGTATATCGAGAATTGATCGATGAATTCATTGATGATTACCATAGTGATTGATTGTCCATGACAATTAGTCACCCGATTAGATAAATAATATTTAAATAAAATGTTCATACATAGTAAGCACAACAAGCCAATCATGGCCTACGTAGTAAATTCACGATTGCCTGTTTATAAGGTATAGTATGGAGATAGTCTCGGTGATGTTGTTCAATGGTTATTTGCAAGGATGGCTCCAAAACTAGTACCAATCGCAAAACAATTATCGATGAAAGCTATTGATGTTATTCGTGATAATGGTATTAGCGCTATTGGTGATGTTGCGGGTAAAGCATTTTCCTCCGCCAAGGAAAAACTAATCACGCTGATTCGACGACGAAAAATACCACCACCTATAAAACTACCATCTACGGAGATTATGCCTGCGAGTGTTAATAAAATAATAAACAAAGCGGTGGATCAAAAAATAGCAGAGCGAATAAATGAAGGATTTGATGCTCAAGGAAATATCACTGCAAATATGATAGCGGGAAGTGGTTTGAAATCGCGATTTAGATCGAGAAATATATAATAAAATGTTCAAATCTTGAACCGATTCAGCATTGGATATGAATTCCCCGTTGCTCAAAGATGATTCCTTAAATAATTATCAGTTTTATCAATATAAAGCAATACAACCAAATTAACGAGGGGGAACTGAACTTCAAGTTCATGATACGAGTAAATACGTTCTACCCGCTGAAGCATTTATTGAAGTAGAAGGAGAACTTGTAACAAATGTTGCAGCTAATGATCCTTATGACGCAAATGTCTTGGTTTCGTCAATAACGGTATTATGGCATTATTTATTAGCGCTACATATATGATTGATGACAGAGAGATTGAATCTATTCAAAAAGATGTGGATATCGCCACAACAATAGTGGGGTTAGCGAGATATTCTGATGATACTGCATCTGATCCACAACCAGTCGAAGTTGAACATGGAGCTAGACCAGCTGCTGCTCTTGATATTATAAAAGATATTAATCCTAATTACAACCTAGGATTTACAACACGTACTTTAATGTTGCAGGGAGCGCGTAGATTATTTTCATGCCCGATTCCACTGTCTCATATATTTGGATTTTGTAGAAATGGTAGAAAAGTTACCTTTGGAGCTAAACACACAATTGTCCTCGTGCGAAAAGGTGATGATAATGATGCAATCTGGAGACATGCTCGTGTTCCTGCTGGTAAAGTAAATATAACAAAACTCTCATTATGGATACTGGTAATGACTCCATCAGTCGTCACAAATAAAAAAATACTATCATTTATGAGTGCAGGTGGCAAATCATTGCTGTCATGGCTAGCAACAACAACATCTAGTCTGCAGAGTGACATTAATGGAGAATTTTCATGGCATGTTACATCAAACAAAGGTGTTTCTGCGCCTTGAAATATATTTATTGCGTTACAGGATATTAAGATATTAAATTCACAAACGCGCAGCCATATGATATTTGATCAGCAATGGATTAAAGAAATCACATTAAAAAAACGGTGAACAGGAACAAGCTTTGAATATTTTACTTAATTACGGACAAAATCTAATAGCGCGCGCATATCATCGTTTTCTTGACATTTATTGGACATGATGAAAATGTAGATACCGGTCTGCAAATATCACAAATAGATTTTAGAACCCTATATCCGATTTATTACTTTTCACTGGAACATCTGACTTAAATAGACAATCCGTAATTCACGTATACTTCAAAGCTCGTGTAACCAATTCTCCCGCTGGTGGTAATTTCAGAGCAATTGCCTTCATTCTCAGTGACAATCAATGCTACTCAAAGGTGTTGCTGCGCCAGTAGAAAACATGTAGTGTTTTCCAAAACATGTAGACAATTAGATTAATTTCGTATTAAATAAAATTTCATATAGTCACGTTAGTGTTACTCTGACTAATGGTCAGATTAAAAAGTTGCAATCGGATTCAGCTAAAAAATGTGTAACTACGATTTCGTTAAAATACAATGAGATGTCTGGTGGTCAGAATAAACTATCACTGACAGCTCGTCAGATTAAGCATTTCAATGATGCTAGAAAATATTTAAAAAATGGTGATAAGGTTACCCTCTCTGCGGCCGCGATCAAAGATATGATTCAATCAGGTAGTATATTTCAACTTCTCGCTACGTTACAAGCGTTGATTGCTGACGCCGACCCGCGGATGGCACTAAAGAAAGAGACTGGGCACGGATACAAACTCAAAGGAAAAGGGTCTAAGACTACCAGGGATTAAGTATTCATGGTACAGCGGAAAAGACCTGTGACTACAAGAGACAGTTTACTAGTACCGTTGTCAGAGTTTGATTTCCTTGATTCTGCCAATGAATTAAGAATAAGAAACTTCAGAGGTGTTTTTTATGCGAGATCAATTACGACAGCAACCAAACAGCGCTGAAACCGGTATCATTAATCTCGATAACAGCACCGTACCTGGAACTCACTGGGTTGCATACGCGATTGATCCACGTGGAATTGTTTATTTTGATTCCTACGGGTTAGCGTCACATAAAGGGGGTGCAAGGTCGGGGCCTGACGTCCCGCTTGCCAAAGGGACGTGAAGCGTCTTTCTTAGTCTCTCTTTTCCAAGTGTAGTGATCGCTTCAGCACCACTGTCTCGCTCGTTTTACAAGAGGTTACTTGCAAATGTCCTATCATACACTCTTGTGTCCACAACAGCACCTTCACTCGGGGCCCCTTGTTTTCACAGAGCATGTTGTGTTGCGCGACCGAGTGCTCGGCGGTATAACTGGATGGGCAGACTGGGCTCATTAGCCTAGGCAGGTAGCTAGGCTAAGAGAAGGGAAATCTAATTCCAAACATGGGCAATTGAAGATCGTTACCCTTGCCAAGGCAAGTAGTCTAGTAGAAGGAAACTTTGATTCAAAACCAATCAATCTCATCCATTGGATGATGGCTCCACTGCCTTGTAGATATCTTTAGGAGAAGGGAAGGCTACGGGAGTAAACGAAGACAGCAAATCTGGAGTGAAGCCACCAATGCGGCTGGATGTCGACTGCGACTTGCTTCCGGCAGCGTCTGCATCCAAACTGGTGCCAAAGGTCATAATCAGCATTCCTTTGGACCCAATTAGCAAGTACGACAGGGGTATCCGGTGGTCTGGGCAACCCAGGATCTCCATACTCCACGCCCAGGCTTGCGCCCTGGAAAGGTAACTCCAGTCTAGCTACTGAGTGAGGAACAACACGGAAGCCGATAGTTTATGGGTTATAAGTTCCACCCGATGGGCGTAGGGATGATGTACCACAGGTCAGTTTTAACGGTGGGAGGGATCATCGTGTCCCACTTGCAAACTACCGCCCGCCTCAAGCCGTGCAACCCCTGGTCAATAAGGTGTTGACCCGCCATCGTCTGCCTGCTACAGGGGGTATCGGGAGCTCAGTGTGCTGCTCAACGGAAATTCGACACCAGACAAAAGTAAACAGAATACAATAAAGAAGGCTCTTCGATTTGGAAGCAGGAATGTACGCAATATGTGTACAGGCATCTACGATGACCTCAGAAAAATGGACGACGCCAGGAAAACTGCCATCATCGATAGAGAACTCACTAGGCTAAATATCAGCATAGCTGCCCTCCAGGAAACTACGCTGACCTCTAGTGGCTTCCTCAGAGAGGTAAACTACACCTTCTGGAAGGGTCGAAAACCTGAGAAGGGGCTCACGAGGGGGCGTCAGCATAGAGTGGGCTTCGCCATCAGAAACAATCTTCTGTCCTTGGTTGAACATCCCACAGGGGGCACTGAGCGTCTCTTGTCCATCCGCCTCACCACTGCTGTAGATCCTGTCAACATCATCAGAGTCTACGCCAACACACTCACGTCTTCAAAAGATATAAATGATCAGTTCTATGGGCAGATGGACGAACAGATCAAAGGATGTCCCAAACACGAACCACTATTTCTCCTCGGCGGCTATAATGCCAGAGTAGGTGAGGATCACGAGTCATGGCCTACCTGTCACGGAGCAGCAGAGAGGGTGAACAGACCACGATTTCAAGCAAAAATAATGCTTCCTACGAAACCTATTTTAACCAAAAAAAATAAGTCTCCATTTAGCAAACGGAGACTTTACGATTTTTTAATCAATTTTGGTCGCAACGATGTGGTCATCCACCCTCTCTGCTGCTTAGTGATTTCAGTTCTGGGTTAACAAAAATAATAAATGATTTCAACCAAATATTTGATCGAGTCCGATACGATATCGTGTCCGAGGATCATGTAAATTTATTGTTACAAATCCATGCGGGGTTGACTGAGCATGACTAAAGAAATTTTTAAATTGATTGAAGTCCATATCGGAACACCATGTCTGCCAAATATTTCGTAGCGTATGTGTATCAACGCCGTTAAACACAGCAAGAATATTACAGTTATCTCTGATCACTTTTGGAATCTGAGTGTAGCGTTGAGTGACATATATCACATCAGTGTTTTTGTGACGCCCCCGGGAAAATATTCTAGCTGGGTTTTTTCGATTGTCTAACATCACATCGTCGTATACGACTAAATTGTTAATACTCCCATCAAGGTCATCCACGGATGGCGCCTCGTCAATATCAGTTATAAAATCAATGGCGTTCTCACCCTTAATTTCTGATGCATTCTCGTTAAAATCTTTTAACACTTCATAACATCGTTGATCATCTACGCTAGGGGCAATTAAATACAACTTATCCCACTTCATCCATCTCATTATTAAATTGAGCAACAATTGCGTTTTACCGGATCCAGATGGCCCGATTATAATTGCGCGGATAGAGTTTGGTAGCGCTGCATGATGCTTAACTGGTTCTCTTTTTTTAGTCGCTGAAAAATCAATTATATTCATATCTCTATACATAAATTATGGATCCATATTGTGTGAAGTGTAAAACGCGTACTAGCACAAATGATGTGACGACAGTTACAACTAAAAATAACAGATCAGCACTAACTGGTAGATGTGCAACATGTGGTATAAAAAAGTTTAGATTTATTTCTACAAAATCAAAGATTTTACAATCCGGAGATGTTTTAAAAAAAAACGAGGAGGTGATATCGCAGCCAAATTGACAAAGCTCCCTGGAACCCCATGGGCAAAGTACCCCGGAGAAAAGCACCTTCCAGGATATAGCTACTGTGGTCCCGGAACACGATTAGATATCAGACTTGATGATCAAAATCAACCCCGATCCGGCGAGTATCCGATAAACGCTATTGATAAGGCGTGTCATGCTCATGATGTTGCATATAAAAGCAGCAATCTGCAAAACAGGCATCTCGCGGATGTGAAATTAATTCATGCGTTAAATGCTATTCCTGATAAATCTTTTAAAGAAAAGTTGGCTTCGTGGTTGGTAAAATCAGCTATGAAAGGCAAATTGATGATGGGTGCTGGTAATTAATAATATGGAATCAATTTATTATTCCCCAAGAGGATACTGGAGGGGTAAATCAGCAGTACATAAACTCGCTAGCGCTGCAAAAGTGAAAAAACTACAGCGGCGGATTGGTTACCCAAACAGGCACTATGGCAAATTTATCTACCACCACCTAAACAAATTCAATTCTCGCATTTTGATGTGACTGCTCCTAATGAAGTTCATCAGGCTGATATATTATTTCTGCCACATGATCGTGGTTACAAATACGCGTTAACCGTAGTTGATATTGCAAGTCGATACAAAGAAGCAGAACCGTTAAAAACAAAATCAGCCACTGAAGTTGCTTCTGCATTTGAAAGGATTTATCGACGAGGTCCTCTGCACTGGCCAAATCTGTTACAAGTTGATCCTGGCAAGGAATTTCAGGGTGCGGTTCTATCTACAATGAAACATCATAATGTCACCATACGACGAGGGCATACTGCGCTACATCGCGATCAGGCCATTGTAGAACGATTTAATCGGACGATTGCTGAGCGGTTATTTGGATATCAATACGCAAAAGAATTCATTCAAGAAAAGCGATCCAGTGAATGGGTTAAAAGATTACCATCTGTGATTACTGCACTGAATAACGAGATTACTAGAACAATCAACATGAAACCTATCAACGCGATTAAAAAGAAGTCAATACCCGTACAACCACAAAAAGATTTCCCTAGAAACGCTAGCGTTTCCCAACCAATTCTTGGTAGTAGTGTCATTGTGAGGTACTTATACGAACCAGGAGAGCTTGAAGGGGGTAGAAAAAGGGCTACTGATCCTATTTGGAGCGTCACTACGCATAAGATATCTAGTATAACACGATCAACTGGTAGACCAGCAATCTATAAACTGGATTCAACTGCTCCTCAGCGATGATTTACTCGACAACAACTACAAGTGATTCCCGAGGATACTCAATTGCCACCTCATGGTCTTAACTAGCGCCGTTGCGTCTATTGCACTCAAGACAAGTCAACATCACATTATTTCTGACATGACCGAGATTGTTATTTTTTCTGTCTACGGTGAATTGGCGAGGATCCTTATCCGAATACTGCCAACGCATTATACAATTGCAACTCGCGCAGTGATTATTCTGTTGTTTCTTCAAAGTGATTATTAATTTAGCATCAATATCAAATTCTCGTTGTTTTTTTTGTCCTGTTGTTTGTAACCGGAGAGTTTTTTATTAATGATGCTAACATCAATATCACTTATTGTTGTGTCATTATCATCACCAATGATTTCATCATCGAGGACAATTCTTCGAAGCTGATTTATTCTTCGTACTCTGGATACTGCGAGATAGACTAAATTCGACCATTCGATGTGATTATCCACCATCCAAACAATTGTATTCGATATAGTCAATCCCTGTGAAGAGTGTATTGTTGCTGCGTATCCTAGCGTCCATGGGGATTTATTAGCACGCAATGCATTTTCCACGACGCCGATATCAACCAGCACAATATCATTTAATACGAGAATTTGTTTTTCACTCTGTCCTGGAATATCAACTTCAATATTCTGCTATAACACAACGGTACTGGAAGTGTTGCAAATTTTTCTTTATGCGTTTCAAATAACTTCATCTGAAGTGTGTCTCTGACTATTTTTCTACTTGCTATTATCAAATCATTTGGTCTCCACGTTTCCCAGAAATCATTCATGGGAGTTTCTGAAATTATTTCACGTGCTATTTCGCATTGGATTTTATCCGGTTGTAATCTAATCAGTGCTTTGAACTCGCGTAATTGTTCATCAAGTGATCTATGGTCGGTATTAATTTCTTCATAATAGTCTACAGAACCCTTTAGCCATTCATGTGGAGATCCACCGACAAATGGTGGTGGTTGGCCGTGATCCCCGCACATGACGACTTTTGTGTTTTTGTTTAACAACCACTCAAGAAATGTTTTTAATACATCTAATGACACTGTGCATATTTCATCCCAAATTATGATTTCAGGAATGAATTTATCACCCATACGCTCAGGAGTCCATTTGTCACCTTTCCATCGAAAAAAACTATGGTAAGTGCAAGCATTTACCCCTCGTTGTATCATCTCTCTGGCGAGTCTGTGAGTCGGTGTTAGCACAATCATGTTAGAAACGCTAGCGTTTCCACGACGATATAATTCAATTGCACGAGTTGTCTTTCCTGACCCACCACAACCGTTTAAATAAACTGTCTTGTATCTACATATTGGATCAGATACCGGTGGTGCATTAGAAAATTCTGATTGAATTTCAATACGGTTACAACAAAGATATTTATCATCCATGGCAACGTCTGCGGATTCACAATACTCATGTAGCATCTCCTTTTTAAATCGCCAACCCCCCCCCCCCCACGCTTCCTCCGGATCTGTGAATGCCGCTACAGCTGATTTGTACTTATTGTGTATATACATCGAATCAGTGGCTACTCTAACCGCGGTATTAGGAAATCTATTTATCATCGAAGATAGATTAATGCAAGCATAGGCTAGCATTGAACTTCTCAAATGTGTGTACTGGGAATTATATCCATCACAGTAGGTAACAACCGTACCTAATTTCTCACCATTGGATAGAAAAGCATCCTTACGGGATACAAGTTTTCCCTGTTTCATTAAATCCGCTACAATAAAATCGTATTCAGCGACATCTATGATCAACCGCGAAGAGTATTTTGCGTTGTCGTATCGTCCACCCTGGGTAAATTTACCGATTATTCTTCGTCCAAAATCTTTTGCTTGTTCTTTTTTAATTTCAAATAACTTCTTAGACCAATTCATGATTTGTTCTTCTGGAAACTGTTTTCGCAGTTCGCTAATTATACGATCTAGATCGGGTTGTGGTAGCCAAACTTCTTTCTGAGCTCGATAGCATATAATAGCTTCGGAAACAATCAACGATATCAGCATGCCACAATCAATCATATATCTCAATAGCACTATTGGCATCCAGTGTTTTTCAGAGAGGTGTCTACCGAGCCAAACATAACTACACGGATGTAACCCTGTAGCGAGTTCAAATGATATCACACGAGCGAATCCGGTTAAATCAAAATCAGGCAATGGTCCATTAATCGCAACACGAGTCATTTCATGCGTGGGGTGTCCAAATCGTTTGAAGTATTCAGCGCATTCCCCATACCCGAGAAAACTTCCAGGATAACACGCGGATATATCAATTGAAATCATACCGTCACGATGGTATTTTGTATTCCACAGTCCTCCATGACCAAATTCGATGCAACTCAATTTAACGTCCTCGAGAAAATCACTTCGTGTTGGACGCCATGAGTTTTTTTCTCTTGCGAAGTGAGCTACCACTGATGGAATAGTAAAACTATCCGTCAATAGTTTTTCATGGGAACTCTCCGGTGAAAAATCATTAGCGATTTTTCTCATTCTGTTATCTAATTCTTCAACGCGATATAATTCACCATTTGGTCTTACAAATTGATCAAATCCTGATTCGGAACCAGCACTACTAAGTAACCACACTGACACAGGATCATCTTTACACAACGCATGAATAGCATCAAATAATTTCTCTTCATAGAAAACATCCCCGGAAAATTTCCGGGGGATATATCTCACGGTTCTATCTCGTGGAAATATTGTTACTGCAGGTGTCCACGCGTGTTCGTTATGATCAATAATTTGTATTGGAGCCCCTCGCGATTGATATTTCGGTTCGTATAATACTTCTCCGGTTATTGTTGTTACTGATATTGGGAATTTTAATGATGCTTCTAATTTAGCTATATCAGAAATCTTTGCACCGTGCTGTTTCACTGTCAGTTCCCATTCGGTTATTTTCCTACGTCGCAGATCAGTTAGTTTATTTCCTCGGGATGCATTTGTGAAGTGTTCCATTACCCGTGTTGCTACACAATTGAGCCTTGACGAAGTCAATGGTGAATATTTCATAGGAGCTAGTTTTGCAATATCGGGTTTATCATTTAACGGATATATCCCATAAACCATAGCTGTTACGGGATAGGATCTTTCGTAGTATGGTTTGTCAATTCCAGTTAGAATTCCTGGTTTGGAATCTTTACTTACAATGACAGTTTTTTTATCCTTGAGGATTAGTTCAAATTTATCCCTAATAATCCATTTGCCTTCGACTTCGATAATGAATTTTATTCTGAAAAAATACTTCTGATTGGAATTGCTTTGTTGGGAATTGCTTTGCTTGAAATCCTTTGGATTTCCACCTTTGGATTTCCATCTTTGAATTTCCCCTTTGGATGGAAATTGCTTTGCTTGAAATCCTTTGGATGGAAATTGCTTTGCAATTTCACCAAGGTGTGAAATTATCTCAACGGCTCTTTTATCGTTCATAGTAGCATCGATGATGGGTACATTGACATCTTCATCAATAATTCGAAATGTCGACCAACAGTATGCTGCACCGTCTCGGTAGAATTCATTAAAACACTCCCTGATTTTACCGAGTATAGTTCTATCACCGATTAGACGTTTTGGTGTATCAGAGACTCTATCGAGATTGAATTTAGTATTTCTCCAAGGCTTAATTTTCGATAATCTTTGGAACTCCCTATCAAGATTGAATTTAGTATTTTTCCAAGGTTTGATTTTCGATAATCTTTGGAACTCCCTATCAAGATTGAATTTAGTATTTTTCCAAGGTTTGATTTTCGATAATCTTTGGAACTCCCTATCAAGATTGAATTTAGTATTTTTCCAGGGCTTAATTTTCGATAATCTCTTGAACTCCTCCATGTTATAATTAAAACAAGTATTTAAATAGAAAAATATAGTATAATGAATCACTGCAAGTGGCTAATGATTGGATCTACAACCCCGTGTAACAAATCATGCAGAAGTGAATTCTGTGGGTATCATATGCAAAGCGTGAGAAACGGTTCAAAATGCCCTCTCCCATGCCTCCAATGTGGGGTGGGTGTTAGAGGAAAATCGCAATTATGCCTTGCTTGTGGGGGTAAACGATACAGGGAACTAAAACGCTACTATGACAAACGAATCATTGACTCCGTCATCCTTGATAAAATCAAGGACAAAGTCATCAAAACCCCTCAAGATTATATCCAGAGATTTATAATTAAAGCAGATAATAAATTAGACAAGTAGTATTATTATACAAATGAGCCAAGATTTCAGACCTCACCCAGTGCTTGCTAATTACGAAGCCTCTAGTGATGGTGTTGTCAGGCACCGCAGACTCAAAGAACCGGTTGGGTATCTGAATAATATGGGGCATTTGATGTTTTCAGCTGGGAGGAAGAAGTATCTCTGTCACAGAGCCATCTATGAAGCATTTTACGGATTAATCGAAGACGGTCTTGTGATTGATCACATAAATGGCGTGAAGACTGATAATTGTCTTGGGAATCTTCAAGCCGTCTCGCAGCGCGATAACCTTTTAAAAAGCAACGCTGGTAGGCACGCAAAACATCCCAAGGGTGTGAAATCGTTTGATTTAGAAAATAATGAAGAGAGAAGCTTTCAGTCGATAAATGCGGCTGGAAAATATTTCGATATTTGTAGTACTTCAATTCGATTTGTTGCTGAAAAAATCATTAAAACATCTCTGTCTAAAAAAAATGGTCATAAAATAAAGTTCGTATACACTGAAACTATTTAAGGGAGATAAATCCTTTATGGATAAATCCGCACTACAATTCACACTCTACCTACTAAGTTCCCTTGTATTATGACGTTAAAGGAATTTGTCGCCTGCTATATTACCTGTATACCTTGACTAGGCGCGCCCACGTGAATGTAATGGAGATATAATGCATGAGTTTTCGATAGAGAATAAAACTTTTTATTGTCGCTTGTGGGCTAAAACTGCATTATTATTTTTATTTATCTACATATCTCATGTGTGGGGGGGGGGTGGACTAGCAGTAAAGCAGACAGCTAACTCGTTCTTTTCAGTACAAAAATTCTTTATAATCTAACGCATTACCTATGTTCGCTCAGCCAGAACGAGAGTGTTTCCTATTCATTGAAGTAGGTGGGCGTGGTTAAAATTCCTTGTATGTGAATGTATTTTATCTAGAGAATTATAACAGAGTATAAAAACGCTGTTTTATTAAACAACTGTATTATTTTGTTTAAAATATTTCTCATTGTTGCAGCATAAAATTGTCTATTTTAAAAATCTCTTATTGTTAAGTATATCAGATATATATATATTAAAAAATCTCTATTCTGTATGACTGTTCGTGGTGTAATGGTATCGTGTTTGTCTTGTAAACATAGATCTATCAACTACGTGTTCGGTCCCCATAGCAGATACATTATTTGATGGCGAAACGGAAGATGTTTTTTTCTATTAATTGGGTGGGGGGGAGGAAGGGCGGTCCCCCTCAGCCAAACCAACATGGCAACCCATGCTATCGCATTCTTGGTAGCGTGGGTTGGTGTTTTTTTAACTCATGCAACCACGAATTCGATTTCATGGGTTGCCATGTTGGTTTGGTTTACCACGCCCACATCATTACCATCATCGTTCCATTGAATTATAATTCATCCTTAATTAAGTTAATTAAGTACATGTTATGCCTAAAATTTGCCACAACACTCGAGTGGAAATATATGGCATTGTGCCGTCCATGTTGTGACGTTATACCTCAAGCATATCTTCTGGGCGGTCTAAGATGGCGTTTGCCGCCTTAGGCCTCCCGCCGGAGATGTATGTTTCGGGTCCCCTTGGGCTTATTTGGATGCGAAGGCACCCAAGGAGTTCCAAAGATGTGTTGTCATATATGTTTTTTTTTTATTAATTAGAGATACAGTATACTATATTTATAAATAAATTTATTTATAAATAAATATAAATAATGGATATCAATGATGTAAATGCTATAATTGCTGAAATCTCAAATTTAAATAATAAAGGGGTATTATTATCTGAAAGTCTCGACGTTGACAAGATTACCTCGGAATATGAAGATATTGAATATCTGTCTAGTAAGGGTCGTTATGTTTTACCTAGGATGTACAGGCTCGTGAAAGGAATTCAAAAATCCATTAATGGTTGTTTGTACGGTAACGACATTAATTTATTCATAACGCTATTTAGCACCGTTGAAGCAATACGTCAAAAGCTTGGCCAAGAATATCAAAAACGAGCTGAAATTGGTTCTAAAGTTCGTGATCTTAGAAAAATGTTAAACGAGGAGCGACCAGTATCTTAACCACGTGGGTGTTACTAAAAAAAATAATAGGCTTTCGTAAATAATTTAAATAATTTATTTATTTTTTTTTTAGCGTTTTTTGTAACACTTGTTACACTTCACTTGTTACACAAGTTACATAGGATTTTCTCCTGAAAGGATACTCATCAGTCTGGACTTGCTCATGCAGTTATGTACATAATGGATGATCTGGTCGTAGTAGCAAGTAATCACCGCGACGCCTCCATTTTCACGTAATTGTTCTTGTTGCCGCGTCGTTAACACAAATCGTTCATCGCCATTCTCAGATATTACAATTCTGAAATCCCCAGCGATGTTATTTCTGAAACACTCGCGGATAGCGTCGTACAGTTTAACCCTGTCGAAGATGAATACGTTAGCTTGATGGTACATTATTTAATAACTAAGTTATTTAATAACTAAGCTTTTAATTATGATGGAAACCCTCCGGATTTCACATTTGAAAATTTAGTTCACAAACAATATATGGTTGGTGAATCGCTTACAACTAAATTAGCCCGAGAGCGGCTAGCAGCAATTAAAAAGTTTATACCGGTTCGAGACAGACTTCGCGAGAAACTTCAACAACGACAACAAGCGCAGACTGACTTTTCTGTGTCAAGTGAACAACTGTTTACTCCGATAACAAGTGCGACCAAAGATGTGAAAACAGCAACTGAACGAGCAATATACGGAGATATTCCTAAGGAAGGCAAGCGACGAGAAGTGCCTGTTCTTGGTGTGCTTGAAAAGATAGCAGCAGAGACCGGACAAACACGCGCAGGGATACAACAGTTATCCAGTGATATAAAAACTCAGCGCGAGTATGAACAATTAGCTGATATTGATGATTCCGCACCTGAACCACAACCTGTTGATGTCGTCACCCCAAGAGGTGTTTCCTTTATAGACAAACTCACCGAAGAAGCTATAACACAAATCAAACGACCTCAATTGGAGAAACACCAGGATTATACGACTTTTGGTGATTTCGCCGCCAAAAGCTTTGATTCTAGAAAGGATTTTTTAAAAGACGAGTATAAAAACAGTAGAATAAGCCGAGATGAATGGGTTAATTGGTTGTATAAAACGAATAAGGGGATTACTGGTAATTTGAAAAAGGATACAATTGAGTATAGATCTTTTAAAGTAGGAGTTGATAGTTATGGTATACAAAAACAACAAGAACGAGAAAAACAAAGTCGAGGCCGACAAAGGCAATTACTTGATGATAGTCAGGGCGCAACTGGTACAACTGAGGAAACAAGCGGAAAAGGATATTCGATTAAAAATCCAAAGGATGTCTTTGACTCTACCGTGACATGTCCTGGTAACATTCTCAGTGATATATCACGGTTAGAGGTTCTCATCGGAGGGAAACGAGCCGGAAATAACTCCGTCGAGATAATTAACGAGGCCGCTGATATCTGTAGACGATTATTTGCTGGTGGTATCATGGACATTAATGTATATCGAGAACATATTGCTGAATTAGTTGAAAATCACAACGATGAAAATCTTATGGATGTAAGCGATTGACCACTAATTGAAAAACTACTAGTTTTATAACAAGATGATTATACACTATAACCATGATAAACCCGTAAGCGTCTACGTGGTGAACTCACGATTGCCTGTTTATCGCGCGTGGTACGGAGATGGTTTCGGCAATACCATTGTGGGGTTATTTACAAGAATGGCTCCCAAGGTGGCGCCGTTAGCTAAACAATTATCAATGAAAGCCATTGATATCATTCGTGATAAGGTACCCAGTAAAATTGGAGATTTCGTTGGAAATCTTGCTGGAAAGGCATTTTCTGCTGCGAAAGATAAAATAGCATCATTGGTGCGAAAGAAACCACGAATGACTTCGTCATCGATGACTTCGTCAGTGGTGCTGCCATCAACTACAGTGATGCCTGCAAAAATCAGCAAAGTAATAAATAACGCAGTGGAAGAAAAACTAGCGCAATTGACTTCGTCACAATTGACAGCATCACCGGTAACAGATAGCGCTATCATGAACGCGATAGCAGGAAGTGGTTTGAAACAAAAACGAAATTCGAAGAATTTTCAACGACGATGATTATAAAGAATTAAAACGCTAGCGTTAAACTCTTCGAGTTTCACAATTGAAAACGCTAGTAATGTTATAAATGTTTAAACGAACAGCTGATCCCGCGTTAGATATGGAAGCAAAGATGCGCAAAGATGATTCCGTCCGCGATTATCAATACTATTCCTATCATGCAATACAACCCGACCTACGATCGCGAATTGAACTTCAAGTTCAAGATACCAGTAAATACTTTTTACCATGTGAAGCATTTATTGAAGTAGAAGGAAAACTTGTAACAAATGTTGCAGCTGATACCCCATATGCAAATGATTCAAATATCCGAGTTGGTTTCGTCAACAACGGTATAATGGCGTTATTTGAAAGTGCAAGATATCTCATTGATGGAAAAGAAATTGAATCAGTAGACCGCGAGGTTGATGTTGCAACAACAATAATCGGACTAGCAAGATACTCCGATGATTATACAAGATCGGCTGGTCCATCTATGATGTTTGCAAAGGATACCTCTGATAACGCTGACCACCTTCAATACATTAAAGTGTTAACACCGCAAGACACTTCAGTTGATAATCAACGAGAAGCAACTAATCCAGAACGTCGAGCTAGACCCGGAGCTGCGTTTGATATTCTCGGAGGTGTTAATGGTAATTTCAATTTAGGATTTGCAAAACGAAAATTAGCATTGGAAGGACAAGAGAAAAAGTTTTCATGTGCGATTCCACTCTATCACATATTTGGATTCTGCAGAAATGTCAGAAAAGTCATCTATGGAGCCAAACACACAATCGCATTAGTGCGAAAAGGCAATGACAATGATGCAATTTGGCGTACTGGTGCCGATGAAGGTAAAGTTGTTTTGAGTAAAATAGTATTATGGATGCCAGTAATGACTCCATCAATTACCACGGAAGAGCGGCTACTTTCATTTATGGAAACCGGTGGTAAATCATTGCTAAGTTGGCTTACAACAACGACTGATGCTAAAGAGGATAATGTTAATGGTACATTTACATGGCACCTGGCATCAAAACAAGGCGTTTCAGCTCCACGTCATATATTTATAGCGCTGCAGAATCGGAATCGATTAGGTTCCCAAGAACGCAGTCATATGATATTTGATCGGTTAGGGGTAAGTGAGGTTTCACTGAGAATAAACGGACAACAAGAACCATCTGAGAAAAAAAAGCTTAATTACGGAAACAACCAAATAGCACGTGTGTATCATCGGATGCTGTCATATATGGGTTGTGATAAAAATGTTGATACTGGTTTGCAAATATCTCAGCTCGATTTTAAGAACTTGTATCCAATTTATTACTTTTCACTGGAACATCTTGATTTAACAAGGCAATCCGTTGTTGATATACATTTTAGGGCTCGTATAGATCATGGTGGTGTTGATTATAGAGCGGTTGCTGTTATTCTCAGCGACAAATCAATGTTGTTAGAAGGGGCTGGCGGACGAATGAGACTCGTTGATTCACCAGTGGAAAATCTGTAAATGTAAATGAAACTTGAAAAGTTTCCATAGGATTTCCCCAATTAGATCAATTGAAAGCATAAATGTGTTTTACAATAAAATGCCATATAGTGTTGTTAGTGTCAAGCTGACTGATGGTCAGGTCAAGAAATTAAAATCAAAATCCGCTAAGGAATGTGGAACAACAATAACGTTAAAACCAGCGCAGATGTCCGGAGGTACACATAAAATATCATTAACGGATCGTCAAATAAAACATTTCAATGATGCAATGAAAAATAAGCGAGGAGTTCAAATAGAATTTTCGAAAGCTGCAGTCGCGAACATGATAAAATCAGGTGGTATATTTCCATTGTTAGCCGCAATACCAGCATTGATTGCAGCGGCTGCCCCAGCGGTGGCGAAGGCGGCAGCGTTGGGAGCCGTTGGGACCGCAGCAGGGATGGCGTTGAAAAAGGCAACTGGTGGATCCGCTCGCGGATCTGGGTATAAAAAAAAGGGAAAGGGGTTGTACCTACCAGGAACCCCGTATTCATGGTACAGCGGCAAATCCGTGAACGGATCGGGTCTAAGAAAAATACCAGGAACGGTTTATTAGTTGAAAAATCTTCGATTTCCGAACCTATGGTTGAGGAACCTATAGTTGAGGAACCTATAGTTCCTATGTCCAATTTTGATTTAATTGATGCTGCTAAAAAACTAGCGATAAAAAACTTCAGAGGGGTTTTTATGAGAGATCAATTACCGAGAAAACCAAATAACGTTGAAACCGGTATCATCAATCTTGATAACAGCAGCGGATCGGGAACTCACTGGGTTGCATACGCGATTGATCCACGTGGGATTGTCTATTTCGATTCATATGGGTTAGCTCCGCCAAGCGAGTTTATGCGGTATATAAATTCCTCGATGAAACTCAAAGGGTTTCCGATTTTTTATTCCACGCTGCCAACACAACAATTAAATGATCCACCGATATGCGGCCGTGAAGTATTAAATGTCCTCGCGGAGATTTCATTAAAATCCTTTGGATCTCCGTGGAAACCACCTCATATTATTGTAAACGAATACACGAGTGGGAAATTACAAGGATCAATAAATTGAAAACACAAGTTACGCTAACAATAATGATCGATATTTGGGGACAATCTCTGTCAATGTTGGAACCCACCGAGGAAACATCTGCGGGTTCTATCGAGGATGTAAAAAAAATAATAGAAGATGAAATCGCTGAGACGTTAAATTTAACAAGTGTTGACCCGAACGAAATAGTTGTATTTCAAGATCGCCAAGGTAAATTGAAAAGCAGTAATATATCCGTGAATGACATTTTGATACGGCATCGCGCTGCCGCTGAAAACTCTATTGCACTGTATTCCAACGATGGACAACTTAAACCAGGCGCACTTGTGTCTACAATCACCGACGCGATTGACGCCCACAAACGTGATCTGGAGGATTATATACGAGGTTATAATAGTTTTCGCAAAAATGTCGTACATAAATTCTTTGGAACCCCGCTTGTGGTTGGCATGACTCTCGATGAAATTAAAAACTATCTATCGCTATTCTTCGCTAACAAGGACGCGGGAAGGATGATGAATGAAAATGAAATCAAGGCAAATTATCTCGAGATTTCTAAACTAATAGAAGATCAAAAACCCACTAACGACGTCATTGTTAGATTTTTTGGATCCCCACCTGTGGCAGACTCGACTCTCGCTGAAATCAGTGAGTTTATTATCAGGCATACTCATAATGCCTACGTCGCTAATAATTTCTTTGGTGTCCCGGTTACATCTACAATGACTCTCAAAGATATTAATATGTTTATGGTGAGACAAACAACACTTAATACCATCGTGGATAAATTTTTAGGGAGAACACCTACATCTAAAACCACATCGTTGACAGGCATGACTCTCGCGGAAATTAAAAGCGCGTTTGACGAACAAAAACGCATCAGCGAAATGGCTAAAAATTTCTTTGGAATCTATAACGATAGCAATATCACGACGACATATTTTGACCTCGTTAGTGATTATCAAACCCGAACAACTATGGCATTTAACATCCTTTTATTTACATTTTTTCAACGCCGCGATGGAACGATAATGAAAAAAACCGAAATCAAAAAACCTATCTCGACGTTTACGACGATATTCTTAAACTAAAAGAAACCTCTGAAAGGGTAAAGCATGGGACCTTTGATTGGGTAAAAGAATCTAATGCTAAATTGAAAGTCAATATCGAGAAGTGGCCCCATGGTATCTACAGGATGACGTTAATCTCTGACAAGCAATTTGATATCATCGTGAAAGGTAAAACCTACTTTGGTGGCACCGCGACAGTAATTATCGCGGGGGGGAGAAGAAGAATTTGAGATTGTCGCAGTTGATAACATCATTAGAAAAGAAATATCCTGGTGCTTAGAATTCGTAGCGGATTTAAGTAAATAATAAAACTGAAAATCCTATGGATTTTTACTAGTGGTTTCAATTGAAAGGAAATCCTTTAGATTCACAATTGAAAACGCTAGCGTTTTTAAAATAAAATGATTTCATCAACGCAATGTCGCTATGATCAGGTCAGAGAATTTCAGAATAGACTCAAAACCCTCACTGAGGAGTATCAAATAAAAATAAAAAAATACCGACGAAGAATCACCGCAATTGATATTACTATGTACTCGGTGTCAAGCGTTCTCGCTGGTGCCGGAATAATACTTGCATCGGTTACAATGATTGCCCCGGTCGTAGTTCCAATTTGCATTTCTGCGGTGGCTACAATCGGGGGTATATCAACCGGGATAGCAAAAAAGATATCATCATGCAGCCAGAGTAAACTGCAGAATTACTTACTTCAATTTCATATTGCATCAACCGCATACTCGCAATTATCATTGATGATATCGTCGTCACTCGATAATACGATTATATCAGATAGTGAATTCTCAGCGATGGTCAGTATTTTTGATTCCGCGATATCGAAATTAGAGCGACAACATGAATATAATAACAATGACAACACCGATGGAATCAGAAAACACGAACCCAATAAACAAAATGATCTCAATAATATCAACATTACCAGATTGTGAGTTCTCAGTGATGGTCAGTATTTATGATTCCTCGATACCAAAATTAGAAATAAATCATGAGTATAGCAACGATGACGACACCGATGGAATTACTTCAACGAGTAGTGGAGAACACGAACCCAGTACAAACGAGTATGATATCAATAACATCAACGAATCCAGAATTCAGTGTGAATTTTCCCTCTCCGGTCCCAGTGAAGGAGATAGCGCTAGCAAAACTACGAGTGTATCACAGTTGGCCTAATATCAGATCGGTTGCATTTAGTGGTCAGCAACCCAATAACACACTGGTGTTCTCGTATAAGAATAAACCCGATGGTACCCCAGAGTGGGAAACTGTTTCGTTACCAACTGGGTCGTACCAAATTAAGCAAATCAATGCTGAAATTCAGCGTAGAATAAAATCAATCACTGGAAAAGAATCAAAAATAGCTATTAATCTTCATCAACCGACGCTCTCGTCGTTGATCGAAATAAGCACAGAGGGATACATTGTAGATATATATAACAGCTCGTTAAGAACAGTGTTAGGATGGCCTGAAAAACCACCGGAAAAATCCGCCACCGACTTAACCACGGACATACAATCATATCATGAAATCAATCCCAGTTATCGAGATAATTTATCTGATATAAGAAAAGGAAGAATCGCCGATAAATTTATATTTACCAACAAAGAAACATTGCAATGGGATTTTATCATTAAAAGAACAACCGACTCATCTGTTACTATTTCGTTTACGCTAACTGACGTCCGTGGTTATTTTAATGAGATTAAACAATTATATGACACACAACTAGAACAACTACGGAAAACAAAATCGCAAAAACACGTTGAAATAATAAATCAGCTTATATCGGACATGAAATATATCTATGAACAAATTATTCAAACAATAATTAATGACAACAGCGACAATAAACGACGATTCCTAACCGATTACAATATCACAGATGACAATCTGCGTAATTTCAAGTTTCCCAAATACAACGCTGATGAACTAGCAAGAATTGTTAAAACCGATATCAAGGCGCTACAAAAATCAGATTCAACTCTCCTCTTCAGGTATAATAATGATCCAGATGGTGGTGGTAGGCATATCGCTCCGTTCAACGTGAATATTTCAACGGTGATTGCGCTCAATTTAGTATGTGATGCAATTGAAGGAAGCTATCAAATTAATCTAGAGCAATCAAATCAAGCTCAGCAGGGATATATTCTTTATTCATTTGCACCAACAGCTCCTCCAGGATTCCTAATTATTGAAAACCCAATTAATCCTGTCTACATGCGATGCCATAATAATTCGTTAACGAGAATTAATTTCAAACTCACCGACCAGTCAAATAATTTAATTGATCTACGCGGTGAGGTGTTAGCGATTAGTTTGTTTGTAAAATCATAAATGATTTTTGTTAACCCAGTGATGAAATCACTAAGCAGCAGAGAGGGTGGATGACCACATCGTTGCGACCAAAATTGATTAAAAAATCGTAAAGTCTCCGTTTGCTAAATGGAGACTTATTTTTTTTGGTTAAAATAAGGTTTCGTAGGAAGCATTATTTTTGCTTGAAATCGTGGTCTGTTCACCCTCTCTGCTGCTCACGGATATCATGCTACTGGAAGGACCAACGAAAACGGCCAGAGACTGCCTGAGCTATGCACCTACCATGGCCTCTGCATAACAAACACCTTTTCAAGGGTAAGCCTCAACACAAAGAGTCATGGAAACACCCCAGGTCCCATCACTGGAACCAACTTGACTTGGTGATCACCAGGCGCTCTGCCCTTAACAGCGTCCTCTCCATCAGAACCTACCACTTTACAGACTGTGACTCTAACCATGCCCTCGTGCGCAGCAGGGTGCAACTACAGCCACAGACACTACACCACTCAAAACTATAAGGACACCCAAGCATAAACACTGCACATATATTGGTCCTTTCCAAGGTGCAGGAGTATGTATCCGCCAAGGACAAGGCTCTCCAGGACCTGCCAGAGCACGACGACACAGGCAAGTGCAATCCCATGAAGGGTGCCATCTACAGAACAGCCATGTCCACGTTTTACAAAAAGGAACGACCCAGTCAGGACTGGTTCAACGCACACATATCAAGGATGGAACCACTAATCGAGGAGAAGCGAAATGACTTTACAGCCTACAAAAAAAGCTCAAAGGAACGGACGCATACTGCTCTTTAAAGTGCCCAACGCAACACCTAACGCATCGCTAGACAGTGCGCGAACGAGTACTGGCAACAACTGTGTGAAGGAATCCAGCGCAGTGCCGAGTCCGGAAACATCCAAGGTAAGCATAGTGTCATCAGGAAGGCTCAAGGCCCTACAGTGAAAGGGTCTCTCCCCTGAAATCTCTGATGGGAGAGAAGATCACAGACATGGGAAACAGTTGGCCAGATGGGTGGATCACTACACAGATCTATACTCCCGAAAAACGTTATTCACCGACGCAACACTCAGCAGCATAAAGAATCTTCTCACCATGGAGATGCTCGACAAAGTGCCAACCTTAGCAAAAAAATCGACTCCCTACCGAATGACACAGCACCAGGTAGTGACAGCATCCCGCACGAAGCTGACAAACGTGGGAAACCAACACTGCTTCAACCACTGCAGAAACTACTTTGCCTTTGTTGGGAGGAAGGATCACCCAAGACATGCGTGATGCCACAATTGTGACCCTTTACAAAAACAAGGGATACCGCAGTGCCTGTAATAATTACAGAGGGATCTCGTTTCTGAGCATCGTTGGTAAAGTGTATGTCCGCATTATACTAAACAGGCTGCAGTTGGTGGCAGACCGTGTGTATCCAGAATCCGAGTGCTGCTTCAGATCAGGCAGGTCGACAACAGCTATGATCTATGATCTTCTCTTTACGACAACTCAAAGAGAAGAGCAGAGTGCATGGTCAACCACTCTACATGATGTTCATTGACCTTGCCAAGGCCTTTGACTTAGTTAGCAGGAAGGGCCTTTTTGAAGTTCTTAGTAAGATCGGTTACTCTCCAAAATTCCGCAGCATGATAATCGCTTTCCATGTAGATATAAAGGGAACAGTCCTATATGATGGATTTCCTCAACATCCTTCCCAGTTAACAGCGGCGTAAAGCAGAGCTGCGTTCTGGCACCAACCCTATTCGGGATTTTCTTTTCCTTGCTTCGCCTTTGACTCGTCCACTGATGGCATATATCTACACACCAGGTACGATGGAAGTCTGTTCAACCTGGCACGACTGCGCTCGAAGACGAAAGTGAGGGCTGTGCCCATCAGGGAGATGCTATTTTTAGATGACAAAGCTCTTGTGACCCACACCGAGGAAGCCCTTCAGAGACTTGGAGGCCGTTTTGCTGAAGCCTGCATGCAGTTTGGACTCACCATCAGCCTGGAAAAGACAAAGGGCAGCGACCAAGATACCACCATTGCCCTTTTAATCAAAATCAACGGTGTCACCTTGGAAGCATTGAAAAATTTTACCTACCTGGGGTCAACCATCATCAGCACTCTCTCGCTTGATAAGGAGCTAGACAGAGGGCTTGGAAAGGCAAACACCATCATGTCACGACTGATAAAAAGAGTGTCGGACAGCAACGCGCTGAAAGAGCACACAAAAGTCCAAGTTTACCAGGCTTGCATTTACAGCACCCTTTTATATGGAAGTGAGACCTGGAGTACCTACACGAGGCAAGAGCGCCGGCTCAACTCCTTCCATATACGGTGGCTTAAACGCATCTTGAAAATCAACTGGCAAGACCGTGTCCCACAAAGCGAAATCCTTCAGAGTGCAATTACCCTCAGCATGTTCTCCCTGCTGAGTAAACGTCTCCTTCGATGGCTGAGACACGTCCGACGCATGGAGGATGGGAGGCTTCTAAAGGACATCCTATATGGACAGCTGGTCACTGGCACGAGAATAGTCAGCCGCCTCTCACTCCATTTCAAGAATGTGTGCAAGAGAGACCTGAAGGCATGCGACATCGCACCAGATGGCTGGGAAGTGCTGGCCAAGGACTGAGGCACCTGGAGATTGACAGTAAGTAAGGGTATATCAGCCGCTGAAACGAGGAGAGGCCAGTTGGCGGCAGAGAAACGTGTAAGAAAGGGTCACGTGACAGCAACTACAGTAACTCAGGCTTCACAGTATGTCTGCACAAACTGCAAGAGTGACTGCCATTCGCTCTTAGGCCTGCACAGCCACAACAGACGATGAGACAGAGACAGACGACACCCCAAGGGCGCTGTCGGCATTGTCTCCCGAGACTAAGTCACCAATGATGAAATATATTATGCGTTATATAAATCAATAAAAAATTCCGATCTGGTAATCCACGCTACCAACACAAAAAATGACCGACCACCAATATGCGGCAAAAAAGTAATAAATGTACTTAATGATATATCATCATCAACTAAACCACCCTCTAAAACCGTACACGAATACACGAGTAATCGCTTTTTAGAGAGATCTTCAAAATATATTGATTGATATTTACGGGAGAGCTCTCTCAAGCTTGAAAAAAAAACACCGGGGAAATATCGGCAACTACAGACGTAACAACAAAAAAAAAAACAAATGAGCGGTAACAGTCAAGGATGTTGGAGCCAAAATTCAAACTGTAGCTGAACTAGAAAATATATTAAGATGCCCAATAATTGTAGCAACTATAACCGGAGAAATATTATAAGTATCGAAATATAAATCACAAGGGGTTCCAATCAAGAGCATTGATCATAGTGCACACGCGTGGACTAACACAGTAACAATATTTCCGTGGAACAGAACAATTAAATACTTTCCGGTGGAGTTCTCTGCGGGTAAATTGTATGATTTTATTCACGCGGAAAGTAAAAACCATCCCGTATCAGTGTGGTTATTTCAGAGTTTTGAAGAACAACGATAGTAAATTCGACCAATTTTTTAATTCTAACGGTGAAATATACCGTACTAAATCTCTCCACCATGAGATGCGAAATCTACCTCGGAAATTTTCCACGGATAATAACGAGCAATTACTAACAAACTGTTTCACAGTCACGTCAGTTGCAGCTCATGACGCCAGAGAGAAAAATATGTGGAAACCAACACAATATGAATTTATCTCAGACGTTCAAGCCAGTTGTGTAGAATACAGACATGGCGGATTATGGAATACCAAATGAGATCATAAAAATGTTTTTTCGGTTGATATGGTTGCATGTTATCCAGAGAGTTTTCTCGGTTATGAAGAGTGTGTTTGATATTTTAAACAATTTGGGCATCCCACCCACGAGATGACACTAGTTGCGATAAAAGGATCACTACCCGATTTTTATCTAACCGGATTCGCTCGTGTGGTATCATTTGAATTCGCTAATTGACTTCATCCGTGCGGTTATGTTTGGTTTGTTAGACATATATCTGAAAAACACTGGGTACCAAAAATACTTTTACGGTATATGATAGAAATTTGGTTACCACAACCCGATAGTCTTGAAAGTGTAATTAACGATGACAAGGAAACATTTCCTGATTTCGACGAAGAATATCTTGTTAAAAAATCCATGGAGATCTTTGAAGTCAATTATAAAAATGCAAACGATCTCCGTAGAAGAATAATCGGTAAAATCACCTGGGGTGGAGCATATGATCACAAGCGACATTATTCACAATCAATTTTAGATGATGCTGAATACAATTTTATAATCGCGGATGCAACAGCTAGAGATATATTTGTCAGTCGTGAAAACGCCTACTTGTCCGATGGAACACAATTCGGTACAATTGTTAGCTACATTGATGGCAAATCTCTCCAATACCTACATCTAAGGGCATCTATGATAGCTTATGTTTCAATCAAGTTGCTATCGATGATAAATAGATTTCCTGACACCGCAGGAAGAGTTGCCACATATTCGTTTTATATACATATCAAACATAAAGAAGCAGTGGCTGTTTTGACAAATCCCGATGAGCCTTGGGGGTCATGGAGAATAAAACAAGAAATGTTACACGGGTATTCTAAATCAGCATATGTTACGATTGATAATTACATGAAAAATATCAGAACTATCGAGCGCACCTAAATTTTCCGATCCAGTATGTAGATATAAAACTGGTTACTTAAATGGCTTTGGCGGGTCTGGAAAAACAACACGAGTGATCGAATTATTTCGGGGGAAGTCAGATATAATTGTGCTAACACCCACACACAGACATGCAAGAGAGATGAAACAACGAGGAGTTAATTCTTGCACATATCACAGTTTCTTTTGGTTTAAGGGCAACGCACGGACTCCTGATCGAATGGGTGAGAAATATATTCCGAAAATAATTATTTAGGATGAGATATGCACAGTGTCGTTAGATATATTAAAAATGTTTCTTGATTGGTTGTTACTGAAAAATACAGCTGTGATAACGTGTGGAGATGATGGTCAACCACCACCATGATCGCGATGAATTGCAGTATGACCTCGTACAAATTTCTCTCCTGATCTGCGCTATGGACCGGTTTCGTACATACATCTCAAGCCGGTGGCCGAGTGTGTTAAATAAAAGGACCGTACCCGTAAAACGTGCTGCAGCTTGCCATTTACGTATGTAACTAGACAAATATGCAGCGAATTACATGTAACTTTCTGTTATGAACAATCACATCCACCCTTTTCATAAGCAAATTATTTATTTCCTGAGGAGAATATCTTCCTCGCTTAAGTCTCTGGAGACGTCAATAGATAAACTATGAGATCCGCGGCCGGCGAGGAAATTGTCATAGAAGTCCTTCGAGGCGATTTGCAGAGCCCATGGATATCCATGGCATTCTTTCGAAAACCATGTTAGAGTTCTGAAGTCTTACCTCTGCCAGGATGTCTGAACGGGCGGCATAAACTTGGTGTAAATTTCCTGCTGGAAGGCTCCCAGGGAGAACATATGTAACAAACCTGGGTTTTATTTCTTATCGTGGTTTCTAATTAATCGCTTTATGAAACCGAGCCATCGCAGATAAGTAAGACTCAGAAGAATTTTCTGTCTGGCATGCCTAAGAGGTTTTTTTCTTGGTACCTCTAAGGACTTGATTGTTGGGGTCCGTGGGAGTTCGGAGTGGTTGTCTCTATGTCCCCCTTCATTGAAACCAGGGAATAAAGTTTCAAAGGTACGATATAGTTTTGATTCTATGATCGAGACCAGAGCTAGGACTATGTCGAAGGTCCTATAAGGCAAATATTGCCGAATCCTAATAGGAATGGGTGATTTCAGTGACTTTATTGATAAATATATGAGAAGAATGGCAACTGAGGCAGCCTCTTAGTGAAAACTGATAGCGGTACCCGTGGTGTAGCGGCTTAGGGTGGGGTCTTGCTAGCCCAAGTTAACTGGCCATATTTAACGACCCACTCTTACGACAAATTTCAGTAGATATTACAAGTATACTATATTACAAGTATTGATCGTCTTCAATATAGCTTGAATATCGTAAAGATGCCACACTTAATTGGGACCATTGTCGCAAGCAACTAAAGAGACCAAACCAATGGATTATACGTGTGAAATCGGTCAAGCGTCTAGCAAAGCCTTCAGTATAGTGCGTGCGATGAATTAGGAAACATGCTAGATATAACTTACTAAAAGGTGGAATAGTAAACCTAATTGTACATGATATTATTTAGTACGGCAGGCGATATATAGGACTCCAAATAGTGGTGATGATAGAATGAGATTCAGTTAGAAAATAGATGGAGGGTTCTTCCCCGTGAAAGTAAAATAATGAAAGATCGGTCAAACTGGTGTACAGGCAGTATGTAGAAAGTATTTGGGTTGCAATACAAAGCCATGCTGAAGGTGTAATGATACCTAATGAGTGACGGGATTTGGCGGCAGATCTTCTATTGCGGGGGCGACTACTATCGTCTGACTCCCCTTTCGTTGTTATGTTTTTAGGCTGGGAGGGCAGAGTTTGTGGGGTAGGGGAGGTTCTTCATTAGGTAATATAAATAAAAACGAAATATGTGCCCCCGAAAACATTAGTCTTCTAATATGATGTTAAAAATGTTATGCAAAGCAAAGCTCAGCAAACTCCATGATATATGATTTTTTATTTATAACGCTATTAAGTTATTAAGTTCTACACTAATTAATCGCTCAGTATGCATATAGCGCATAAAGAGATGTACTCCAAACAAAATGTGGTTAATCGCACACCCTGGGAATAATTAATGATCCTATTTTTACTCGTACCATATCATGAGGGAGAGAAGACTAGATTATGTAGATTATTTTTTTTAAAAAAATAATGTGAAAGTGACACATAAGTGATATGTTCTTAGTAATGTTGTACTCATATTTTAGCCGAATTGGGTGTTCATTTTAATGCAATAAAGCATAACCTATAGATTTTGCAACACTAAACTCTAGTTAACAAATGCGGTGAAGAAAGTTTCATATCTCATCAGTACTGACTTAAACGTCATATGATCAAATTGGAATTGACGAAAAACATACACTACCTCTGCTAAAATACGTACATCGTTTACCTCTCTGCTGATTTTGAGTGAGTCACTGGTATCCACGTTATATCATGAGATTAAAAAAAGTATTAATCATTAAGTGAATCTCTCTCTCTCTCTCTCTCTCTCTCTCTCTCTCTCTCTCTCTCTCTCTCTCTCTCTCACATAGATTAAACGTATTCCAGCGTGTCATCATTGTTTTAAAAGCAACCACGTTTTGCGAAATACAGACATGAATCAGTGAGATCTGACAGTAGTCGTAATTCTTACATTCAGTAAATTATTTTTAAGAACTGCAAATGCTAAAAAATAGTTAGTATGTGAACAAAATAGACATAAAACTGAGATTTCTACCTTCTGCGGTCTTCGGACATCAATATTTATACAGATAATGAACCAGATAGGTTTAAATGTGTCTGATTGGGGAATTGAGGAAAAGTGAAAGTTCCAGATACAAGAGTACTTCCTGTGACTGCATATTTGTTATCTGGAAATATCATTAGAAACCTCTGATAACTTGATCCCTAGGCCGCATCCGCAGGCTGTCAGTTATCTATCACATGATTATGTTATACTCCAGGGGCGGACAATTCATGGTAAAATTGGTTGGAATGGGTGGCGGAAGGACGAATCGCAAGAAGTGTTGCGACATTACCCGTTTCAGACAGTTATTGACACTCAAGGTACCGTGTGAACTTGGCTGACCAGAATGCCAAGGAATGCAAATCAGATGTAATAAGGAGTGTTTCTAGTAATCGCTAGTATTGTTTTATATTATCAGTTAGATATCTAACTTAGGTTTACCTGATAAAACAACATTCCAGTGTCGGTCAGGATTATTTCCAACCACTCGTAAGACACTGAAACAAACTTATATACAGAATTGAGGTGCGAAGAGGCAACTCTATTGCAGGCAGTCCTTCAACCCTACTACCGCCTTTTCAACATTACTGCCATCACTTATGAAGTCCTCCAACCCCATGTAAGCATTTATTTTTTTAATGTTTTGTTACAACTTTGTGTCTGCTTACCATCGTGTTATCTTTAAACATAGACATAAATATTGTCTTTTAGTATATGACTGACAGTATGGTGCTACATCGCGGAAACATTCTTTATAATACAATGGTTGCCTTTTAGTATATGACTGACAGTATGGTGCTACATCGCGGAAACATTTTTTATAATACAATGAGCAATGTCTTGCTCTTGAAAACGAAATTTTAAGTGCACATGCGGATAATAAATATGTATGTTTCCTTTTCAAATTTTATATTGAAAGATAATATCTCAAGACTTGTTGACTTTAATTCAAAACATATGCATCCGTCAACCATCTACAAATGAATCCTTTCATCGCATGTGTGCTGATGTCAATTTCGTTTAGTTTCCAAGAGCGAATCTAAAACAAATATTGTGCACATTGTTTTCTGGAAAATTCATACAAAACATTCAATTGTGTAAGGTTTTTGCATCAGGCAGATGGTTCTGACTTCGAATCATTTGTAAATGGTATGCATACAAAAACTGAATCCATTCGTGTACTGTACCTGTAGAACTGTATCTCAAACACGCCAACAATTTTTAAACTAATGCTTTGAATTCTAAAACTTACCACAACGTACACCCGCTATCTCCGTATAAATACAGTTGTGCCTTTTCCAACCTAGGAAAGTGCAGTTTTCGATGGAATCCTCTAATCCAGTGCACATCACATCATCCATTAGAAACGTAGCAGAGGTACAGCAATTATTGGATGCACTGTCACTTCTAAATAGAGGCAGAAAGATCAATTACCTTCCGATCCCTTGAGTTATGTGATAACTAACAGAGTACATACAGCTGATGTTTGACTATGTTACCCTTTTGAAGCAGCTATATTAGCTGTTTTGCAACACAATGTAACTTGCCATACACAAAAAGGATATATATATACTGTGTATGGCAATTTCCTTTGTGTTGCAGAACAACAAATTAGGATTTGTCTCTTAAATTTTCATTGTCTCTAAATTGTAAAAAATAATACTATCCATTACATCATATATATATATATATATATATATATATATATATATATACATACTATCTATAAGTTGGTATGTAGTGACCAAAATCTGCAAACTACTAATAAAATGGGTAGCATATAAAAGAAGCGTTATTAACTCACACGAACATACCATAACAGACCTTACCCACAATCATACTTTTGCACACGAGCACGGATATAGTTATCCTGAAACAGATGACACAGTGACACACATGACACAGCATATATGTATAACTAGAATTGGGCGAAAATAAATGTATGTTCCACCAATGAGAACGCGAGTGACATAATTCAGTTAGGTTGTGTTGTTTATCATCCAGTCAGAATATAGCGGACTGGTGATATCAGTTTCAAAAGTAAGGCTACTGATAATGTTATTGCTTCTGTAGCAACTATTCTTTCACAAGAGAATGCCTCAATTTGACTTTGTGAAATATCTTCTTTTCTTCGCAAGAATTTTTGGGCAGACGTACTACCACCTTAACCTCCTTCTCTACCATTGCCTTCTATGATTTCAGAAGAAGAAAACAACGAAGAATTATTTGCAATTTTTTGCCATCCAATTAAGAATAAAGTAACATATATGTTCAATATTAACAAAAAACAATAGGACTAAAGAAAGCAAGAAGAAAATAAAACTTTGAGTAATGAACAGAAGGAAGAGGGTTAAAACAAAGTGGCCAGACTGTTACAAGACAGTTTGGCAGGGTTAAAAAACTTAAGAGAAATCTATCAGACTTCTTTAGCCCATCGAAGAGAGAAAGAGTTCTCCGCGATCAAAGATTTCAAAACGTTCGACATCAATGATATCAGCATCAGCATCAGTTAATTCAACCATTACCACAGTAGTAGAAACTGGAGTGATTATATCCCGAACTACCCTTCCCGGGACACCTATAACTGTTAGAAAGGCGATATACACAATGACTGCGCAATAAAATAAAACTTGAATCCATCTTTATCAAAATGTCAGCGTTTGTAAGTGTCTTACAATCTTATCCATGCTAAAGAAAACATTAAGACAAGTCTTGCTTACGTTTTTTCTGGTATATTCTCATTCAGTTAGAATTATAAAAACTCCAGATCACATTAAGCAAGTCTGTTTTCTTCTCCTTTCTTTCGCGTTATTTCGGTCTTGAAGGTTTTCTTATGTTTGTGCTCGAAGCTTCAACTCCTAATTCTCATTTATCTTGGGACACCCCAAAGGCCTATGCCCTTTTGTCGGACAATAATAACAGGTCTCTCTCTCTCTCTCTCTCTCTCTCTCTCTCTCTCTCTCTCTCTCTCTCTCTCTCTCTCTCTCATACTGAGTGTCTATAAGGAGACGGTATGTGCCCCAGTCAAATCAAATTTTGCGCATTCATGTATTTTCACACAGGAGAAAGACAAAGAACCTAAGAGATAATGGCAACTTTCGGTATCACATCAGTATGTGTTAGCACAAATTCATACCAGCGAGTTTGAAGAGGACATTAGAGATGATGAACCAGTACCAACTACCTCTACCACAATGCCAAGATTGTCAAGAACAGCCAGGATGGAAAGCCTTTCGGCCGTGCCTAAAGATTTCTTTTGTTACATACAACCTACACAAAGGTTGATTTACAGAACATTTCAAACGACAGCCGATACTTACATGGTTAAATGTAAAGACTTCAAGTCTAGTGTTACACCTAAGAAAGCAGCTGCTTCGTTTCAGATTTATGGGAATCAATATTATAGAACTTGAAATAAAAATACCGAGCTAAGTATGAAATGTTTTAGACTATCGATTACTTTCGACAGTCTGGACCGAATTGAGTACTTGCTATGAATTACGCCGTCCAAAAATATCCACAAATTTCAACAAGTTCAACAATCAAACGACGAGTTTAATAACACTATTATAAAAAACACTCTTCACATGACGTATGTTTTACATCAAAGGCGCGGCGGAGGAAAATGCAAACACGTTTTATTTGTGAATAAATTTGGTAGTATCCAATAACGTATAGTTAGCTCAATAACAAACGTTAGGCATGCTAATACAGAAGCAAATAATAAGAACTTAATACAAAACATAAAGCAAAAAGACTGACACTGACCTGTTGTTCCAGTCAAGTGGTCATCTTTGACGGCCTGAAAGAGGCCTTAAAATTCAGAATGAGATCAAGACTTTAGTGTGAAAAAGTTGGATCTTTGCATAATTGAATATATGGAAGATCATCCAATCGATATGCGCCTTTGAAATAAACATATCGGATCATCAAGGGAAATCAGGTGCGTCTTTCGATTTTGCAGTACGGTACCGTATGGGTACCTAGGACCAGTATAAAAAAATTCAGGATCATTTTGAGAATAGGACTCTCACCAAGAACGATAATGCATTTTAACACGACAACAGTTGCCCCATTGACTCAATGTCCAAAGATTGCAAGTAGCCTGCAGTCTTTCCAGATAATAATGTTTATGCTAGTCATTTTCCAACATTCGAAACATTAAATGGCTAGCATATGGAAACATTTTTTTTTCTTTGACCGGTTTACCAATTACACATCGGTAAGGACACGCCGATTTTCAGTACGTAAAGGAGATGATTCGAAGACAGAATTATCATTATAACCAAAAAACGCTCAACAAGAATGACGAGGTAGCCTTGGGACCAGAGTAATGCAATATCCTACGACATAAGTGATTCAGGTTAAACATTTCCCTTACTATGGCACAACACAGACACGTGCACACACAGACACGTGCACTCAAAATTATTGTCCACGAAGGACCACTTGCTTACGAACCCGAAGGTGATATAAATTGTTAATTTGTTTTTTCTTATGTGTAAATAAAGTAAATCGTTCACCAAAATTTGAAAGTTTAAGTCCCATTTTTATGAAACTCATAACTTATATTATTCACTTTGGCAACATATTTTCTCAGCGTTTTGTACAATAAAATACAATTTTTACAATAGGTGAGATTTTGGTTTTTATGGATTTATTATGCACAGCTTTATATTTATAAAATATTTACCAATCAAATTAGGAAGTTAATAATACCATCAAAATTTATTTTTCCAATTAAGACATTTTAGTGTAAATGTACAATTTGGATCGAAAGTGTGGATCCATTCCAAAAACTATTTCCAAAACTGTTCAGTAACTGAATGTTTTCAATTTTGTATTTTCCCTATTTAATGAATGAACCTTTGTCATTATCACTTTAATTAATCCTTTGCGGCAATATTTCTATGTTGAAGTTAACTCAAACAAAAGACTTATTTCAATTTTGTATCAAACATTTTATAAATAAATTTATTTAAACTCTAACCCTAACGAGCGAGATTGTGTTGAAAACTACATAAAAACTATTTCCACTTTCTAAAAAATCCTTCCACTTTTGTTCTCAATAAGACGTACCAGGACTGATTTATTTTATCATATGTTCATCTTCAAGAGTTTTATTTCAGACAATATTAACAACTATTTATTAAATTCTTTTAAAGATAAGATGCTTTCAGGCTCACTTAAAATATAAGCACGTTTCTACGAATGTTTAAGAATAGAAGACAGGCACAACTCGATAATAACTTATTGGGACTTTTAATTAAAAATACGATTTTTAAATTTATCGAAAGCTCGAGGCTTCTCTGCATATAAACACAATTGACACTGTCCAATCATTACTTCACTTATGGAATTACATTTAACGTACCCAAGAAGAGACATATAAATACCACTGATACAAACATGCGGCCAATTAATGTTTACAAAATAATTTGTTCGTAGTTCTTTCATGTACTTTTTAGGGCAAGAGTTTCTTCTCTATCAGTTTTCTAAAGTCCTATTATCCTCTGTGGAAGTTGTTGTTGATAGTAATAGTAGTAGTAGCAGTAGTAGTAGTGGTGGTTAGTTCTTTCCGGCACTTGCTAATGTAATGTAAATGCGTTCGTATTTTTAAATACTGCATATGAACTTATTTACAGCGCGTAAGGACTATAGTCAGAACACGTTGCAGGAATATAGATGGCGCTGATAGGTTGCATAGATTCTGCTTAATGGTGTAATTAAACTAGGAACGATAAGAAGTACAACGTTAGGTGACTGTCGTTCCTTCCAGCGTTCCACCTGCTTTTCTTGCATCTCATTCCCCAAGATGTAAACGTATTTACATCGTTATGAATGATACCTATTTAAAAGACTCTCTCTCTCTCTCTCTCTCTCTCTCTCTCTCTCTCTCTCTCTCTCTCTCTCTCTCTCTCTCTCTCTCAACTTGGACAAATACACTGTCTTAAGTTGTGATAATTTATTTTTCATAGTAAGAAGTGAGATGAAGGTTATGAGACAAGTCCTCATCATAACACATGCAGCTAGTCATCTGAAAATAATTTATATTTTTGTTTAATTTTTAAATTTTGACTACTTAGGATAGAATTGGCGATATGATAAAAATATTTATAGTTTTGTTTATCTGTGTTTTTTCATATTCTTTATTGACCCAGGAGAAAAGCTCTGGTATTTACCAAAGGTAAAAAAAATTAATTTGTTGCATTTTAATGATTTCGGAAATGTTAGTTTTGTGTTGATAGTCTTTATTCAAGTCAGGTAATGTTATCGTTTGAGTTTTTCACCCCAATATGTTATATGTTCCAAATATAGCACGTCAGAAAATGTTTAAAATTTGTATTTGACTCACCTTAAACTTTGATTTACACTAAAAAAAACTCTGATAATAAAATCTTGAAACTAGTGGTCTCGATCATTTGCTTTCTGGTTAGACGTGCCGATCTATATGCCCGTGTGTTCTAGCTTCTGTGCTATGGTTTGAGTACGATCTGAAACACGTGCTTTTTAATCTTAATCTTCTGGGTCGCTCATAAACATCCGTTATTGTGCAATATAAGTAATTAACATTCCCTTCTTCTCGACACGAAAAATGTCTAAACGTCTATGTTCTATTAAGTATGTGAGACATAATTTCTAATAGAACGGTACTGACTGTTAAGATTAGTCTTGGGGTGCAGTGCGATATGGGTAGACTTTAGCTTTGTATTATTTTTGTAGTCCTGATGTTAACGCCTTTTGACCTTTACTTAGTATATCCCAAGATGCCGGTCTAGATAACAAGACATCCTGTATATTTATGACGATAGCTGTATTTTATCATTTAATATAGAATATAGAACTTTCAGCAATCTTTCGAATATGCTTCATTCCTTTGCCACCACCACGATTTATCCTGTCTTTTACTTTCGCCCAATAATACATTGTGGTCCAATAATTACTGGGATTATTTTTACATCTTCGATTTTTGATTATACGTGGTAGCGGATACCAAGAGTATACTGAAAATCTACCGTGCTTGGAATTTTGAACCACATATTTGTCCATTTCACGCCTTTTACTTCTGGGCAATGCACCTGTAAACCAAAATTAAAATGTGGAAGAATACATAAACAGACTTTATTTGTGTTTGTTTCTCTAACGAAGATTTAGGTCTACTTTAAAAACGCGTTCGTGAGTGCGTGTGCGTATCTGTACTTAAGTTCTCGTTGGTAAGTATTCTCCTACGAGTTCATCATTACTCTTTAGAGAGGTATCAGTTTTAGGACGAACGGTGATACTGAGTTAAGTTTAAGAATATCTCCCTGGAGTGATATTTCGTGTCATCCTGCTGTATGCAAAACTATTTTTCTATGTTAACTGATTATGCAACTTTTAGGCACTCCATCATTCTCCAATGATATATTGAGCAGCAGAGGGGGCGAATCGGAAAACTTTTAGAAGCGTCAATTCGGCTAACCGAGGCTTCCTCGAAATTCTTTATAGAAGCGTCACTTTGGCAAACCAGAATTAAAAAAAGACGCCAAAGTCGTTGTCGTGCCCCCCTCTGCTGCTATGAGGTTAACCGAATTAATTATAAATACGGTCTAATCCAATACGAGATCGTGTCCGAGGATCGTGTGGACTTATCGTTACAAATCCATGTGGGGTAGCTCGAGCACCACTGAAGAAATTTTGAAATTGATTATAATTAATATCGGTTCACCAGGTTTGCTAAATATTTCGTAATGTATGAGTATCCAATCCGTTAAATATACACAACAAACTACAATTATCTCTGATAACCTTTGGAATTTGTGTGTATCGTTGAGTGAGGTATATCACGTCAATGTTTTATTGACGCCCTCGGGAAAATATTCTAGCTGGATTTTTTTGTTTATCTAACATCACATCATCGTACACAACAAGATTGTTAACGCTTCCATCCAGGTCTTCCACGGACGGCGCTTCGTCAATCTCTGTAATAAATTCAATAACATCCTAGCCGGCAATTTCTGAAGCATTTTCGTTGTAATCTTTTAATACTTGATAACAATGTTGATCGTCCACGATCATGGCAACTAATATAATTTTTCCCATTTTAGGTATTTCATTATCAACGTTAACAACAACTGAGTTTTACCACTCCCTGAAGGTCCGATGACGATCGTCCGAATAGAGTTTGGTAACATAACATGTTTTACTTGTTGTTTTTTCTTTAGCGCTGAGAAATCAATTTCTTTCATGAGATATAACATAATAATATTATGGATTTATATTGTGTGAAATGTAGGAAGCGTACACCAAGTATTGACCCAACGACCGTTACAACAAAAAATAACAGAGAAGCGGTCACCGGCAAATGTGAAATATGCGGAACAAAAAAATATCGATTTGTAAAAAACAAAGCGGTGGTGATATCGCCGCCAAGCTAGCTAAACTCCCAAAAACACCATGGGCAAAGTATCCAGGTGAAAAACACCTTCCAGGATATAGTTATTGTGGACCGGGAACACGATTATATATCAGACTTGATAGTCAAGATAATCCTAAAACCGGGAGAAAATCGGATAAATGCAATTGACGAAGCGTGTCGGATACACTATATAGCTTATCGGAGTGGTGATCTACAACAACGTCATCTCGCAGATTTGAAATTAATTCATGCGTTGAATTTTATCACTGATAAATCCTTAAAAGTTGGCTTCATGGTTGATAAAATCGGCGATGAAAGGTAAATTAATGATTGGTGCTGGTAATTAATAACAACATGGAATTTATTTATTATTCTCCAAGAGGATACTGGAGGTGTAAAGCGTCAATCAATAAACTCGCTAGCGCCGCAAAGGGGAAAAAACCACTGCAGCGGATTGGTTATCCAAACAGGCGATATGGCAAATTCATCTACCACCGCCTAAACAAATTAACTACTCGCATTTTGATGTCAGCGCACCTAATGAGGTTCATCAGGCTGATATATTATTTCTACCACATGATGGTGTTTACAAATACGCGCTAACCGTAGTTGATGTTGCGAGTCGATACAAACAAGCAGAACCTCTATAGACAAAATCATCAACTGAAGTGGCTTCTGCGTTTGAAAGGATTATCGACGAGGTCCTCTGCATTGGCCAAATCTATTAAAAGTTGATCCTGGCAAGGAATCTCAAGGTGCAGTGTTATCAATAATGAAGCATCATAATGTCACCATCAGACAAGGACATACCGCATTACATCGCGATCAGGCAATTGTTGAACGATTTAATCGCACACATGCTGAGCGGTTATTTGGATATCAATACGCGAAGGAATTCATCCAGGATAAACGATCTCGTGAATGGGTCAAGAGATTACCAGGCGTAATTACCACGCTAAATAATGAGATTACTCGAACAATTAATATGAAACCTAACAACGCGATTAAAAAGAAGTATATACCCGTACAATGCAAAGTGATTTTTCAAAACAACCAATACTCGGCAATGTCACTGTTAGATATTTACATGAAGCAGGAGAGCTCGAAGGTGGCAAAAATAGAGCTACTGATCCTATTTGGAGTGTCACCACACGTAAAATATCTCGCATAACACGATCCACCGGTAGACCGCCAGTCTATAGGTTGGATTCAACTGCTCCTCAGCGAGGATTTACTCGTGAACAACTACAGGTGATACCCGAGAATACTCAATTACCGCCGCGTGGTCTTAACTATCACCTCTGCGTCTGTTGCACTCAAGACAAGTCAGCGTCACATTATCTCTGGTATGACCAAAACTGCTATTTTTTCTGTCTACGGTAAATTGTCGAGAGTCCTTATCCGACCAACATCAACTCATTATACAATTGCAACTCGCGCAGTGATTATTGTGTTGTTGTATTAGTGTAATTATTAATTCAGCATCAATGTCAAATTCTCTATTATTTTTTTATCCTGTTGTTTATAACCAGAGAGTTTTTTTTTCTGATTATATCATCGCTGACAATATCATTGATTGTTGTGTCATTATAATCTAAAACAATTATTCGAAGTTGATTTATTATTTGTACTCTGGACACTGCAAGATAAACCAAATTCGACTAATCGATGTGATTATCTATGATCCAAACAATTGTATCGGATATAGTTAATCCCTGTTAAGAATGTATTGTCGCTGCGTAACCTAGCGACCATGGGGATTTATCAGCGTGCAATTCATATTCGACAAAAGTGATATCAACCAACACAATATCATTTAACACGAGAATTTGCTTCTCACTTTGCCCAGGAATATCAACTTCAATATTTTGTCTTCGTGTATCCATGGGTCTATAACACAACGGCATTGGAAGTGTTGCAAAGTTTTCTTTATGCATGCTAAATAACTTCATCTGAAGTGTGTCTCTGACTATTTTTCTACTTGCCACTATCAAATCGTTTGGTCTACACGCCTCCCAAAAATCATTTAATGGAGCTTCCGAAATTATTTCACGCGCTATTTAACATTGGATTCTATCCGGTTGTAATCTGATTAGTTTCTTGAACTTGCGTAATTGTTCATCAAGTGCTCTATGATCGGTATTAATTTCTTCATAATAAGTCTACAAAATTCTTTAGCCAATTATGTGGGGATAAACCGACAAATGGTGGTGGTTGACCATGATCGCCAGACATTATCACTTTTGTATTCTCTAGCAATAACCAATCGATAAACTTTTGTAATACATCTAACGGCACCGTGCATATCTCATCCCAAATCATGACTTCAGGAATAAATTTCTCGCCCATTCAATCAGAAGTTCATTCGTCACCTTTCCATCGAAAGAAACTATGATAAGTGCAAGCATTAATTCCTCGTTGTTTCATCTCTCTTGCAAGTCTGTGGGTCGGTGTTAGCACAATCATGTTTGATTTCCCTCGAAATAATTCAATCGCATGAGTCGTCTTCCCTGACTCACCAAAGCCGTTTAAGTAAACGGTTTTATATCTGCATATTGGGTCAGATATCGACGGTGCATTAGATGGTTCTGATATGTGATTATTTTTCAAATAATTGTTTTCAATCGTAACATCTGCTGATTTGGAATAATCACATGGTATTTCCTCTTTAATTCTCCATGATCCCAAACTCTCGTCAGAATTTGTGAATTTAGCCACTGCTTTGCTATGTTTCACGTCTATATAAAATGAATCAGTGGCGACTCTAACCGCGGTGTTAGGAAATCTATTTATCATTGAAAATAAATTAATACAAGCTTAAGCCAGCATGGACGCCCTCAAATGTGTATACTGAAGATTGTATCCATCGTTGTAAGTAACAATTGTACCGAATTTTGTTCCATTGGACAATAGAGCATTTTTACGATTTACATATATACCTTTAGATGTTACATCCGCGATTATAAAATCGTATTCAACGCTATCTATAATCAACCGTGAAGAATATTGTTTATTGTCGTATTTTAGTGAATTTACAAATTGTTCTACTATCAAGATCTTTCGCTTGTTTATTTCTAACTTCAAATATCTGTTTGGACCATTTCACGATATATTCTTCGTCGAGATCGAGGAATTGTTTTTTATTTTCACTGATTATACTATCTAGACTATCGGGTTGTGGTAACCAGACCTCAGTCTGCGCTTGATATGATATAATTGCTTCACTGATAATCAGCGATATCAGCATTTTAGAATCAATCATATACCGTAATAACACTATTGTCAATCAGTGTTTTTTCAGATATATGTCTTCCAATCCAAACATAGGTTTCAAATGATACCACACGAGCAAATCCAGTTAAATCAAAATCGGTTAGTGGTCCATTAATCGCAACACGGGTCATATCATGTGTGGGATGTCCAAATCTTTTGAAGTTCTCAGAGTACTCTCCATACCGAGAAAACTCGCAGGATAATACGCAACTATATCAACCGAAATAATACTTTCAGGGTCATATTTTGTATTCCATAATCCATCATAGTTGTATTCGCTGCAGCCTAATTTCATATCTGATAGAAATTCTGCGCGTGTTGGTTTCCAAATTTTTTTTCACTCGCAAAATGAGCTGCAACTGACGGAATTGTAAAACAATTTGTTAATTAATTGTTCGTCGTGTTCTGTTGAAAAATCATTAGCTAGTTTTTTAACCTCGTTGTTGAGGGCTTCAGTACGGTATAATTCGCCGTTGGGTCTTACAAATTGATCGAATTTAACCTCTTCGTTTTCAAAACTGTGAAGTAACCACACCGACACAGGATCGTTTTTACTTAACTCGTAAATAAAATAAAATATTTTCTCCTCGGAGAACTCTGAGGAAATATTGTTACTGCAGGTGTCCACGCGTGATCGTTATGATCAATAATTTTGATTGGAGCTCCTTTTGATTTATATTTTGATCTGTGTAATACCTCTCCGGTTATCATCATTATGGTTACTGAAAATCTTAATAATGTTTCTGATTTGGCTATATCTTGAATCGTTGCTCCGTTCTTCCTAACTGTTAATTCCCATTCATTTATTTTTTTGCGCTTGAGATCCATCATTTTGTTTCCACGCAACGAATTTGTAAAACACTCTATTATTCGTTCTGCTACACAATTCAACGACGAGGTTTTCATCGGTTTTAGTTTTTCAATACTCGGTTTATCATTTATCGTATAGATTCCATAAACAACTGAAGTCACGGGATAGGATCTCTCGTAATACGGTTTGTCAATTCCAGTCAGAAATCCTGGTTTGGAATCATGACTCACAGTAACAGTTCTCTTATCTTTCAAAATTGGTTCATATTTGTCGCGTATAATCCAATTCCCCGTTTTTGAGCGGATAATAAATTTCACTCTAAAAAAATACTTTTTCTTGTCAAGATGCGAGATTATCACTGCTGCTCTGTCGTCGTTCATGGTAGCATCAACGCTACCATCAATTCGAAATGTCGACCAACAGTGAGATGCTCCATCGCGCTTAAATGCGTTAACACTATCACAGAGTTTACCTATCATACTTCTATCACTTATTAAACCCTTTGGTGTATCAGTGGAGACTCTATCGAGATTGAATTTATCATTTTTCCATGGCGTAATTTTCGATAATCTCTCGAACTCCTCCATATTATAATTAAAACATGTATTTAAATAAAGAATTTATTATATAATGAATCATTCCAAATGGCTTATGATAGAATCAGTAACCGCTTGTAACAAATCATGCAGAAATGAATTATGTGGATATCATTTACAGAGAGTTCGTCGTGGAAGTTTTTGGCCGCTCCCTTGTATCCGATGTGGGGTAGGTGTGAGAGGAAAATCGCAGTTGTGTCTCAATTGCGGTTGTAAGAGATACATATATTTGAAGCGCTATTATGATAAACGAGTTAAAAACTCCACCAAGGATTCCGTCAAGAACTCCATCAATGACCCTGACTGTGTCAGCGGCCTTTACAGCGTCGTGGATAAAATCATAAGAACACCTCAAGACTATATTGAAAGATTCGCAAGTAATGATTAAACCAAATAATGAATTAGACAAATAATATTATAGTATATAAATGAACCAAGATTTTCAACCACATCCCGTGATTTCCAATTATGAAGCGTCTCGTGACGGTATTGTCAGAAACCGAAGATTGAAGAAATCAGTTGGTGTTGTAATTAATCATGGATATTTGGTGTTTACCGCTGGAAGGAAAGCTTATCTTAATCACTGATTCGTCCACGAGGTGTTTAATGGATTGATCAAAGATGGTTTTGTTATTGATCATATTGATTCTAATCCTAAGAACAATTCTTTAAATAATTTACAAGTTATTTCACAAAATGAGAATTCCAAATGAGGTGGAACCGGGAAACACGTGAAAATTTCGAAACCCATTAAATCATTTAGTACTGAAAATAACGAGGAAAGGTTATTTCAATCAATGACTGAAGCCGGAAAATATTTCGATATTTGCGAGTCCTCAGTACAAAAGTAGCAGAGTTTATAACCCGGTCTGCTTTTTCGAAGCGTTTTAAAAAAAGAATTCAATTTACATATATCTGAATTCTGTTTTGTAACACCAAAGGGGAATTTCTACTGCGGGTATGTCGGGTTATGAAAGAGTTACAGATCTCAATGGTTTTTTTGAAACGCTGTGTTACGTGTATCTCAATGGGTTTTTCAGATTACTGTGTTGGTTTAAAAGAAAAACCACAACTAATTTCTCGAAAATAATAGCGGGGGTACAAAAAATGGAAATATACTACAGCATACAGAATAACTGTGATTGATAGACATATATCGTATTCAAAAGCACATGCCTTTAAATATCGAATCTAGCGTATTCGTTACGCGTTGGAATCTCGTCCTGGAACCCATGGCTCGAATCTAGTGACAAGCATTTTTGTCGACGGTACCGATTTCGAAGGCTTATTCTATATAATTGGGGGTGTTAAGCCATTCGAAATTCAAATCGTGAAACCACCATAGCACACACCGTCACACAGTGTGAATGTATTTTTCATTCAACCCGGGGTGAGGTTTTGGGGGTATGGAGGTTTCAGTTTGAATGTAGAAGTGTGCCTGTTTTAATTTGACTCTTATACCATCGTATAATCCATTGTTATATGTTGTATTGTCTTGTGCTGTCCTCAAACTCGCCATAACACTTGAATTGGGAGTTGATCAAAATATGTAAATACTTGTATATATACATGTGCCTTATAAACTTGCCATAACACTCGAATGGGAGTTGAAAGAAAGGCTGTGCTGTCCTATGTAAATAATTGTATATAATGTATATATGTATATATGTAGATTTCATGTGATGTCCATTCACGAAATATACCTTCTTGGAGTTCTAATCCGCTATTTGGCGAGTTAGATCTCCTCTTGGAGACTATGTTTCGTGGTACATCTGGGCCCGTTCAGATGTGAATAACACCTGTGGGTTTCCTACGGGGATGTTTTGTCCTATATATGTAACCTCTGCGCCCGGTCAGATGTGAATAACACCTGATGGGTTCCTACGGGGATGTGTTGTCTTATATATGTAACCTCTGGGTCTCCCCGATGTGAATAACACCTGAGTTCCAAATGGGCTATATATATATATATATATATATATATATATATATATATATATATATATATATATATATATATATATATATAGGCGCGTTAAGATGAATAAATACCTTAACGCGAACGCAGTTCATACCAAAAAATATGTGTCAAAATTGACCCCGCAATTTTAAAAAAAAATATATCAATATCACATATTAGAAATATATATTTGATATATAAATGAATTCTGAAAATATCAATGAGATCATAACAGAGATTTTAAATTTGAAAATCAAGGAATTCAATTGTCAGATACATTAAATTGTGATAGAATCCTTTCTGATTTTCAAGATATTGAAGAAAATATTCGAAGAAATAGGTATACACTGCCAACGTCATATGCTTTCATTAAACGAATCCAGCACGCGTTTTATGATTCGTTTATATATGAAAATGACGTAAACAAGTTTGTCCTGTTATTTACTGTTGTGGAAAAAATCAGGAAAGAATTAGGAAAGGAATATGAAGTCAAACGCGCAGTTAATTCAAAGATCAAGAATATAAAAATAGTTATCCGCCAAACCGAAAATTCTCCCTTGGTAGCCTCAACACAGTAAATTCTAACCATGGATCGACATGTACAATATTCATACCTGTTTGCAAGTATACAATGAACAGGTGCGCTTATTCACCTAAAACGAATTTGTAAAGAGGCAGGTAAGATATTGTATTTTTTATCAATGGTGTTTTATTACTACACGGAAGTAAATTGTCGGGCGGGTGAGAGCAATCTACGGATTTTGTTTTTATTTATTAACCGCTGAAATATTTTAAATTTTTTGGTAGTTTTTGGTCATTTTAGTCATTTTATTGGTGCTTTTTACTCATTTTTCTCTGCCCTTGATAAATCAAACAGTTCAAAAAAGAGGGTCAAACGATTGACGTTCTCTAAATGATTCATTTAGAGATTTTTCTCATTAAAAATCAATTTATGATTTTCAGATCAAAAATAACCAGAAAACGACCAAAATCATCAAAAAACGACTAAAAATATTTTTAAAAATCCGGATTTTATCAGTCGGGTAAAATGGTAGATTTTCTCTAAATGATTCATTTAGAGTTGTTTGTGGGTCAAATCGAAAATCCTGTGGTAACTTTTTCAACCGCCTAATATTCTCATTAACTCTTCAACACGCAGGCAATAATGGGCATATTGCATTGCATAATTTGGTCGCTGTTACAACTAATCGTCGTTATAATATCCTGTTGCAGTTGTTGCATCTGCGATTCCATCAATAAAAATTTATCATCTGCGCCAAGGTTATCAATAATTAGTTCAACGTGAAAATCCGTAGCATTTCTCATCGAAGAATTTCCAATCCCATAAAAAATTCCCCTGATGGCGTTTTCAAGTTTATGTTTCTCGTAAATAACTATTCGCGTATGATGATACATATTATTGTAAAAATCTTAGATTTTCTACATTAGGAATATAAATCCAAGGTCATTTGTAATTATTCCCTTCGGAGATCAAGCAAAGAAAAGTTCTGGTCGACTATTCTAAAATTCATTCTTGATATAAGATTGTTGGTGGTTTCCAAGTATGTTAAATGAGGTGGATTCATCACGATTAAACGTCCCGGGAAAACATTTGGGGAAAACTTATATAAGATATAAGCTTGATCCGAGTTTGTTGACGTTGCTGTGTCAATGGAATAACTACATAACACAACATCACAAATAACTTGTATGGCAATCGTCGACGATATGTCAACGTTGCCGGGTGATCTGTGTTTGTTGTTTTTATACACTGAATTATTCGACCGTAGAATTTCCACATGCGGATTTATTTTAAACCACATCGCGTGAATCTGTGGAAAAAATTCGTCGATGAGATTTTTTAGTGATTTCTTTAACTCGGGTACACACTGTCCTGGAAATTTAACGTAGACTAAATCTATATCGGTGCGCAAAAATACTTTTTAAAACTTTCCCTTGGTGGAAGATTTACTCTCGTGGATCAACGAGAGTAATCTTTCGTTGAGATAGTTCATGTCGGAGATAGTTTGGATTATTTGTTGTTGTTGTTTTATCACGCGGAGTTGTTAAATCTATTAACAGAGATCGTTGCAGATAATCTCTTCGTTGATTTAATTTAGTTTGAAATAATTGTTTCATATTGTTGAAGATCAAAAGCAAACTTTTTTTTATGTAATAATAAAGTACCTTGAGCACCTAGAGCAAATCGCCATATTATATTGCCGTACTCGTTTAACTCGTATTTTCCATGTGTATCAGCTTCCTGCACATCATAAACACTATACGAAAACATTTGATTGATATTACTGGCACGCAGAAAATCAAAGTCAAATTCATCATCGAACTTAATCTCCGGTGTGGGTTTATCATCATGAAGAAATCATATTTTTTTGGTTCGGGTAACTGAAAATGAACCCCAGGGAGACTTTTCAACCACGCTTCGTGGATCCGCGAGAACAATTCGTCGATGGTATCACTGAGTTTCCCTCTTAAACATGGTACGTTATATCTTGGAAACTTAAACGTGGGAATATCTTCAACGCAGATATTATGATTTGCTGCAAATTCAGTTCTTGTTGCAAGATGATCATCACTTAATATAAGTTGAATAACTCGCAAATTATACTCATCCATGTCGGCGATAATTGTATTACATACTTCCATGTATTTGATGACTTTATCTCGATTAGGTGGGATTGTACTGATTGCCGTTACTATAGAACCTCTGTATGTTTCGAAATCTCTATTCATTAATGTAAACTCTTCAGTAATAGCTGATTCATCTTTTTTAAAATGCCTAGTAGTATGGGCTTCCATCTGTGCTCGTAAACGATTAAAAATATCATCTAAAGGTAAATCATATGTTAAATCAAAAACACCATCACCATCATGATTAATAATAATATTAGAGCCATAATCTCTATCAAAACCGTGATAATCTTGCTTCGTGGAAATATAATCAGATTTTTGTGGCTCTGGTGGTAGATCCTTTATGTCAACAGTTCCTAGTATATACTCGGGCCAACCTAACAACGTTCTAATTGAGCTATTATATATATCTACGGCATAGTCAGGTGAATTTATCTCGATGGTCGTCGACAATAGTGGTTCATGTCCTATTATTTCGATGGGAGATTTATCCCGTTTGTAGTCGACGACTATTATATTTTTTCCTGTGATTGCTTCAATGCCATTTATGATCTCCGCGTTGATATCTTCGATGTCGTAGGCGCCGGTGTGTAAATGTAACGTGTGCCATTCTGGTTCACCTGCGGTACCATCAATTTTGTTTTCCCCGGAGTAGTATTTTCCGCTACTCGTTGCAGTAGTTTTTGTGACATTGACGCTGTCATTGTTATTATTATTATCTTTTTCTAATTTTGACATCGTGGAATCATACAACCGAACCATCTTCGAAAACTCATCATCGGATATTAATATGTCGAAATCATCGAGGATAATTGCGATTGCGCGTTAGATACAATGTGGAGTTTAACCGTATAGTCTTGGAATTTGTGCTGAGATTATATTTTTTATTAGATGATATTTTTTATTATATTTTATTATTAGATGATATTTTTTTGTTATTATCGAGACTACTCCCGCGATGGTTGTCGCCGCGGATATACAAATTGGAACAGCAATCGAGGCAACCATTGTAACCGAAGATAGTATTATTCCAGCACCAGTGATTACACCAGACACCGAGTACACGGTTACGTCGATGATATTGATTCTTCGCCGGTATTTTGTAATCTTTGCGCGGTATTCATCGGAGAATATTTCTAGTTTAGTTTGAAACTCTCTGACCGTATCATAGCGATACTGTGATACCGATGGTATCGTTGATGATGAAATCATTGTTGACGTCATTTTATTTATTACAACAGTGAGTAATTTCAATTAAGTTGTTTACTTAAATCCGCTACGAATTCCACATACCATGTTATTGATGCCGTAGCTAGATTACCATCGATTGCTATTATCGTGAACTGTTCAGTTGTATCCTCGTCAACGATTGTTGATATTGTATTGTTGACCCCAGATGAACTCGTTGATGAAATATTAAATTGAGTTGGTGATACTAGTGTTAATCCATAAACACCCTTGACGGTTGAAGTGACATTTAAAATATTATTTAGTGGTGTCCACGTAAATGATCCGTATTGAATCGTGTATACTACGTTGTTGGTTTTCGCATGAGGAATTTTTGTTTTTTCAATGATTGCTATCATCCTCGTTGCATCATCTTTGATTGCATCGATGGCGTTTTTCATATCTTCGATGGATTTTTTAATATCATGGAGTTTTATGTCAATTTTATCCATCGTGGTTGAAAAAAATTATATTTTTACGAAAAGTTGAAAACTTTTCAACGTGATCTGCATATTTGACTTGAAGTGTTGCTAGTTCCAACATAGAAGTTTTTATCTCTGTGAGCTTCGGTGTGTTCACTGGTGGATTACCAAAAAATTCTAACATAGTTTTATCAATATTGTCCACGATGGATTTTTGTAAATCAGTAATTTTATTAAATGTAATTATATGAGCGTTGTATTCATCACGTAGTTTTCTTAGATCCTTGGCGGAGATTTTAACATCATGGACGGATTTTTGTAACTCCGTAAAAGTGTTTATTTGATCGCGTATTTTTTTAATTCATCTACGTCTGCTATCGATGAGATAGCTCTATTGATAAGTCTTTTTACTTGCCTGATGGTAACTCCTTCTTCGGATGGACGTGATACTGATCTCACCCAAATGTCTGCCATGATATATTACATATTTCTCTTTAAGTGATTATCATCGTGTATTCGTGGACGACTTTATGTGGTAATTTAAATGATGTTGAGATAGCTGTCAACGCGTTAAGGACCTCTCGTCCACATATCGGAGGATCGGTTAATGTCAGCGTGGGCAACGTTGAATACCATGTTGGTGTATTAATTTTGTACACATATGTGACAAATTCCTTTGGCGGAGGCAATCCATACGTGTCAAAGTAAATAATTGATTTGGGATGTATCGTGTAACTTACCCAATGGGTTCCAGGTCCAGTGTTATCATCAAGATTAATTATACCAGTTTCTGGGATATGTGGTTGTGATGGTAATTGATCTTTCATGAATACACCTCTGAAATGTTTTATTTCGAGTTTGTTTACTGCGTTGGCGAGGTCAAAATTAGACATTGGAACCACAGGTTCAGTTATCCCAGTAACATTTTTGCCAGCGAGAATGGACCTATGAAACCGCCCTGTTGAGTTCCCAATCAGCTCCCATAGTGTTTTGTGTACCGGCTTCCCGACAGTTTGAATCTCTTTCCCTTTCTTTGTACCCTTTTTCAAAACTTTTACCTATAAGATTGCTACCAACAGCACCAGCATCGCCCAGTCCAAGTTCTTTAAGAGCAGGAATAGCTAGTGGAGCCAGTGCAGCAAGAGGAAATATTCCACCGGATTTAATCATATCGTTGACCGCGGCTTGTGAAAAAGTCAACTGAACTCCTGTACCCGAAGTTTTAGCTTTATTGAAAAGGGTAAGTTGAGTTTTCGTCAGCGACAATTTATTCGGTCCGCCTGTCATCTGTTCATGTTGCAGGTTTATCTTTGTGCCACACGTAACAAAATTGTAGTTTCTTTACCTGACCAGGTGTCAGGGTGACATTAACATGATTGTATTTCATTTTATTTAGATAGTGATCATCTAATTGTCCCATTACATGTTTTCAACGGGTGCCTCAATTACTCTCATTTTCCACCACCACCTACGAGCGTCATAGATTTATCGCTGAGAATAACAGCAACTGCTCTAAATCCTCCAAGAGCATCGCCTATACGAGCCTGAAATTTTACATCAACGGTCGAATGTTTAGATAGATCAAGATGTTGCAGCGAAAAGTAATAGATCGGATACAATTCTTTAAAATCCCATTGTGATATTTGTAATCCAGTATCAATGTTTTGATCACGACCCATATAGGATCACAACCGATGATATACTCTACCTTTTTTTTGATTGTTACAGTAATAGATATTAAGTTGTTCTGCTGGTTCTTGTTGATTACTTATTCGCAATAATACCTCACTCACATTACATTTATCAAACATCATATGACTACGCAATTGTAAACTATCATTTGCATCCCCCGCTATATTTTGTGTTCGATTTATATTTTGTAGCGCAACAAAGATATGTCATGGCGCTGAAACATTTTTCGTTATTGCAAGCTGCCAAGTAAAAACACCAACAACATTACTAGTTGTGGTAACTGTTGTAATATCAGACAATGACAATAATGATTTTCCTTCATGATCCATAAAACATAGCAACCGCGTCTCAACAGTCAACGACGGGGTCATAATTGGCGTCCACAGAGCTAATTTTGTCAATTCCACTTCACCATCAGTAACAGGAGCAGCACCACGCCAAAGAGCATAATCATCAATTGATCTTTAAGTAAGCACTACAGTACGACTAGCACCAAAGATAACTTTTCTGATGTCTCTACAAAATCCATATATATGCGACAACGGAATCGCACATGAAAATCTACCAAGATTGTCTATCATCTTTTTTCGCGCTGCAAATCCTGGATTGTAAGTATCATTTTTACTAATAATCATATCATCAACATCAACGTCAGCGGATCCAGCATGATTATGTGGTCGTCTTACAGCAAATTCAATATGATTAGCGTTATTGGTAAGATCCTTCGCAAACATCATTTATTGCCCCGCAGATTTAATAAAATCGTCAGAGTATCTAGCTAAACCCATTATTGTGGTTGCAACATCAACATCGTTATCGACAGATTCGATTCTAGTAGCATTACTAAATAACGCCATTATGCCATTGTTGACAAACCCAATCGGAATATTTTCGAGGTGATCAGCAGCAACAAATGGAGTACGATCATTTTTTACTAGTCGCCCCTCTACTTTGATGAATTCTTCACATGGCAAGAAGTATTTAGATGTGTCATCAAATCTAAGTTCAATTCGTGACCTTGTATTCGGATGTTGAACATTATACGAAAAATATTGATAATCGTATACAGAATAATTTTTTCGTACAGGAGCATCTACATCAAAGGCGTCATCTATCTCATGTTTAAACATTTTACTATATAATCGTTGATCTAAATCATAATCGTTTTAGACCGGAACCACCAATTAATCGCAATCTTTGTTTTAACAATTCGTTGATTGCCTTACCTACCTTAGGTGGCATTTGATTCGTAGATTGTAATTTTACTTTGTTTTTTTCACCTCGACAACGACATAAGCTTTTCTTTTGCGGTATCAAACGCGCCAATAGCAAGATTACTAGCCTTGCTACCAACTTCTGTACCAATTTTATCACCGAGGACTCCAATAGCTTTTGACGCTATTTCCTTCCCGATCGGTAAATGCTTTGGAGCAGCTCGAGTAAATAATCCAGTGACAACATCGCCTAATCCATCTCCGTATGTCAGCTTGTACACTGGCAATCGTGAATTTACGACGTAAACAGGTCTTGCTCTGTTCATACTACGATGTACTATCATTTTATTTAAATGCTATTTATCTAATCGATGATCAATCGCTGTAATAATCATCAGTGAGTTCATCGATGAAACTACGATATAGTCCAATATCTATTACACGACCTTGAAATAACCGTTGACAGATTTCAGCCGCTTCGTTAATTATCTCCGGAGAATTATTTGCAGCTCGTTTTCCTCCAATGAGGACTTTTAACCGTCATATATCTTCAAGGATACTTCGTGAACAAGGTATATTACCACCGTGATAACCGTCATCGGTTATAGATTCTTCTTCGTCGGGTTGAGAAATTTCTACAAGAGTATCTTCTTGTCTTCGTCCTACTCGTCCTCGTCCTCCTCGTCCTCGTGGGCTTGGTTGTATACGTTTTCGTTCTTCTGCTCGTTCTCGTTTTAATTGTTCTCGTTCTTCTTTCTCTCGTTGTTTTTGTTTTTGATCGGTTTTTAATCGTTGTTGTTCAGATACTAATAAATCTCTTTTTTCCTGATATTTGAGATATTTTCGTTCAACGGCAGTTATATATGCCTGATAAGTGGGATCATTATTATCAATTTGTGGTAGTTGATTTTTAATTTTATAAACTGCTTTAGCCACCTACGTTTTTGATATAACCTTTTTGTCCAGGTTTTAAATAATTTTCTTTAGTGTAATATCCCAAAGCAGCAAACTCTACTAAATCAGTTATATCAGTTTAATCAATACGCGCTAAAGATTCCTCGGTAAATCTATCTCGTAATTCTTGAACTCTATCATCGCTTTTTTTGGGAGGTTTTACCTCTGGTTTAGATCCTTCTATCGCAGTACAAGTTACAGTTACTGTAGTTATTGGCTTAAATAATTATCGGCAGTAAAATCTAACTTTTGTTGTTGTCGAGCTTGCAAATTATCTCTGAAAGAATCTCTCACCGGGAGAAATTTCTTGATCGTAGCCAACCGTTCTCTAGTTAATTTAGTTATTTGTGCTTCTCCGACGTTTGCCATTTACATAAAAATTATATAGTTAATTCATCATCATAAATTGCTAGCAATTTCAAGGATTTTTAACCTCATAGCAGCAGAGGTGGGCGCGACTACGACTTTGGCGTCTTTTGTTTTATTCTGGTTTGCCAAATTAACGCTTCTACAAAGGAAGCCTCGGTTAGCCGAATTGACGCTTCTAAAAGTTGTCCGATTCGACACCTCTGATGCTTATTGAGACATGTTCCTTATGGTACATGTATTGACGCTCTACAGTTTCATATTTTGCATAGTGTTAGAATTTTAAGTAAATACAATTTCCCGGGATTTCCTCACTGGTTATACGGGCTATTTATAAAGTACTTTATATATATCTTAGGTAACCCTTTATTTGGGTGTATGATTGATGGGTGCAATATGGGTTACAGAGTATACAGCTTTACTCCAGATGTGCACTTTTCTAAAACGTGCTAGCTATATATACTTGTTCATTTTCACTTCCTAAATTTGAGCGGTAAATTGGATTAAACATAGCCGATAATATTTGTTACATTTTACATATTTGGTGTTTCATTCATTGTACTTTCAGATGCTGGTATTGGCTAGTCTGGCAAATGTTCAGTTTCTCTCTTTTAATAACTGCTATGGATAGCGTACTTTAGACTAATTCGGGGTGATTTCTGGAGCGTAATGGAGAAATATTATTAGCTATCTAACCCTATCTGATATGCAGTTTATTCAACAAACAACTTTTGTGGCATTAGACACATAGCACCAAACATCTCATTGTTGTTTATAAACTTAAATACAAAACTTGTTTACCCAAATCCAAGCATCCTGCATACAACTTTAGCTTCTGTGATATCCCATGTGCTAGCATTGTTACATATGGTTCTCCAACTACCACTGTAAAACACCTCAACTATTCCTTCGTATTCTGTTGAGCCTCCAACTAGACGAACGTCAATACCTGGCAAAACAAACAAATCAACATTGATTAAATACCATCACCACACCGAATATAAAATAGATTGAAAACATATTGATGTCAACCTTAGTAAATTTGCATGAAATAATATTAATAGTTGGCATAGCCCTCTTGTAATGAACTGTACGCATTTAATGGTGTTTTAAAAAGCAATTAACACATAATGTATTTTACGTGAATAAAAGGACGATTCAACCATTCTAATATTCTACAAAACTTAGTAAAAGCAACGGTGTACATCTTGTTTATTCAATATTTGCAGCCACTCCTTGTCAATAAGAAAAGTTGTGTATCGTTAGAAAATGCGTATGCTAGCTGATAAGGAATGACGAACCCATTTCAATGTGCATTATCCATGGATGAATTCTTTTCCGGAAATACTGATAGGTATATTACCAATAATGTCATTGATCCTAAGATTTAATGTATGTGTGACACTAATCCTAATCAATAGGGATAGCTAAAGGATGTATGTGTAGCTGGTGACTAAACAAAGTTGTTGCCTCCGCATATAGTTTTGTTTCTTCTCGTCGTTCTTTAATTATCACCTGTCGAGCAAATATTAACGTGGTCCTCTCATTAGAACCTGTATCACCTGAGTCTGGTTCCCTACTTAGTATGTTCCCTGTGTTGCACTCCGCATAGTATAGCGGAGTGCAACACGAGGAGCATACAAAGCAAGGAAGCAGACTAGTATCATCTATCCACGGTCAAAGAGCAGATGGATTTATCTTAAAACAGATATACACTTACTGTTCAAATTGGGAAGTGGACAAATAGATATAATAATGAAATCAGTTTATTTTTGTCCATGCAAACATATGCAAATTTATTGAAGTGAAATCAAACAATTAAACAGACTTTGTGAGCAACGTTTTACTCCTCATTTAGTTTAAGGAATGAATCCCAGCCCTGACAACTAGAATATATAAACATGTCAGATGCATATTTTAACATAAAAGTGAAAACAAAAATAAATAACTATGTAAAAACCTTTGATAGAACATTTTACCAATCTCTAATGCTAAGAATAAACAAATTTGATATGAATTATCACTGTCACGCGGTAATCATCGAAAATATGTGATATATTAGTACTTGCAAATCCGTAAAATATGTTAATTATTAAAAATCTATGAAATGTTACGCCTTGAAAATTTGTAGCATACGCTAATCCTAAAATAATCTGTAGCAACTTTTAATTCTCGACCTTAAGAGTCGTATTACCTGATGGACTTGAACTTGGGGTCACTCTCGAAGATCCTGTAGTTGTTAAATTGAACAAATTATTCAGAGAAAAATAATTAGTATATAAGTTATAATATCATAAAGTTTGTATCAGAGAAGATTAATTATTGAATTAAGCAATGTATGACACGAGTCCTATCAGAGTTGTAAACAGAAGCTTCTTATTGTGACAAAATACTAATGTTTCTGATCAGCATAACAATTTATATATTATCGATTATGCTAAAATCTATGTCATTTCAGCGAGATTTTACACAAAATTGGATATCTTGAAGATCGTCACTTTATCCATAACAAAAGTAGGGACGTTGCCGGCTGGGCACTGTTATGTATATTTACATTTTTTGAACACCTGATAATCTCATTTTAATCATTATTATTCATGACTATCATGTGTACAACATATCTTTAGTTCATCCTGGCCTGTGTGAATTGAGATTAGTATTACATAGGATTTATAAATACATTTTTACCTATGTGTTGAATTAGTAGTTATAATCGTAAAATAAAGATTTAAAATGACGCCTATGACGTAGTTTGTCAGTGACTAAGGAAATATCGAAGTTAAGAGAATTATGTGGCGTCCCATTGTTTGTGCTAGGCTAAGTAAATATGTTTAATTGGACGTAAATTCGATACAATATGGTGTGACGTGGGGTCTATTGCGAAGTAGGGTTTCAATATACCGTGTATCTAAGGAACAGTTAGCAATCTGAATCATTCCGATTTTTTGTAGTCATTCACACTTATTGTGTTACTTTTGTAAGTTTGTAGATGTGCTTTTTGTTGTACTTAGATATATTTCGAGATAAAAGGAAAACGTTTGTTTCGACTGTCCAGTGAAAATATAAGGTGTTGTTTTTTTAATTACAATATTATTCTAGAACTGTTATAAATTATTCAAAGAATTTCTGGACAACGCCATCTTCACAGCGTCACGATTCTTGAAGGACTAATACATTTCCGTTAGTGAAAGTTATAAGCAACTTTTCTTTCATTTAGGACTTCCACAGACATCAATATGGACTTGTTGGGACTGATTTCATAATACAGTAAGTTTCTCTCACATATTTCATTTATAACTTAATAATTAAACTGTTTAAGTTTTATAAAACTTGTCAGTTTTGTTTCTTATCTATTATTTCAGTTTGTGAAAATAGAGTCGTAACATGATTGCGTGACTTTCTTCTGCCATAGATATCTGTATGCCATAGATATCTGTATATCATACACATCTGTACGCCATACTGTAAATGACCTGAACAGTGAGAGACAATCTGCATGGAGGCTCATTGCAGGTCAGGCTTAAATCGATACAATTTATTAAAACTCGCATGACCTGCGATGAGCCAGGTGGATTGCCAATACGTAAAATATATAATGAAATATTCAAACTTAATTTTATATTGGTGATTGTCGGGATACATCCAGCAAGATACTTATATTTTATGTAATGCTTTTGAAGAATTTTGATCATTGTGAATGAATCGTAATAAACTAAACATGTAACAGCATCTCCTATATCTGGACGAGCTCATTAGGCTAGTTTGAAAGTAAATATCGCAGAATTACATTTGCCAAAAGTTTTTATATGATAATAATGATTATATCTGGAATCAGAGGATGAATCAGTATGCCACATAATAAATCATGAACACTATATCGACGTTAACAAAAGAAACAATAACTAAGAATGCAATCAATCAGGTCCAAGTCACATATTATGTACCTAGGTATCAATAATTTGTAAGGCCGAGTCATGCGCCAACCAGTGTATATGAGAAATAAACTTGAAAAGGCCAGACCAAATATAGACAGTCCAGTACATCTTCAGCAATATACAAACACGAACGGTAACTTTTGATAACAATCTGGCGATGAAATGTTGCCTATAGGAAGTCACTGTTGCTCATTTGGCCGAGTGTAAGAAATTCAAAGCTTAAAGGTGATGACGTAACCTGTACAGTGCTGTTGTCTTCAGTTCCTTGTGGAAAAACAATAAATGAAATTCCAGTCTTTGAATTTCTAATAAAATTTCGACATATATCATTGTCCCACAAATCGAAACGGGCACTCAAATATTTCTTAAGAAACGAATTAATCTCTTAGATTCCCAATAATCTGAAGAAAAATTAACATATAACTCGAAAACTGTTTACAACAGAACAACTTGACTTCAAGTATTTAAAGCCCAGACTAAGATTATTTCTCTAAAGACAATGGTTATATAGTAACTTGAGACGCAAAATAAGTACCCGTATGATGGTCACGTGATCATGTTTAGACTCGACGGAGAAACACTCCTGGAAATTAAAACCTAGACTACCAAATAGTGTCTCCCCTTTGTGCTCACATTTCATCCGTTTCTCAAAACCTACAACATTTCATATGCAGACATTGAGCCCATATTGAGTCGACGACTGTTTTATGGTTGCGGTAGTAGTCATCCCGACACAATTATTTTAACAATTTTCTGTTAAAATCTCCTTGCATAACTCTAATAAGAATAGCAAAGTTATCATGCCTCGCCAAATTTTTAGGTGTACGGTACGTAGACGTAAAAATCTCAAGGGAAATCTAGAACGTGCCAGAGTAAGTTCAAACAACACCACTGATTAGGGCACATGCCATTGCACAGACAAACCTAACTTGCAAACATATGCCATAGACCCAATTTTTCAGACGTTCGACAATCGGAGGTAAATACACGATCAATTGGAAGTTAAAGATGTCAAGGCAATAGTATATTTATCTATGACATGCAATATATCGGCCTTTTAGTATGCTGGTTAAACACTGATTTGAAAAAGAGAATGAATAATTACTACTACATCTCGAGTGGACATGCAGTCGAGTCGATCAAGATGTTACCGATTAAATCTAGAGTGGACAGACACAGAACGAACACGTGCAAAACGATACTGCATTCTATAATTGCAAACTAATTGGGAATTTGGCCTAGCTGAAGAGATCTAACCTTCGCGTTGCAACCTGGTCAAAATTCCAGCCAGACATTTGCTTTGCACCCGATGCAAAGTTTGAGCTAATATTTTCCAAAGTAATTACATTTTAATGATTTTAGTGTCTTTAATATTAATATTATTATATTTATTATTATTATTATTATTATTATTATTATTATTATTATTATTATTATATTTATTATTATTATTATTATTGTTATTATTATTGTTATTATTATTATTATTATTATTATTATTATTATTATTATTTAGTAGCATAGTAGTGGTAATAGTAGTAGTAGTCATCCCGACACAATTATTTTAACAATTTTCTGTTAAAATCTCCTGCATAACTCTTATAAGAATAGCATATTTATCAAGTCTCGTCAATTCCCTATCACGCAATAACAACAGGTGTAATATATTTTGCGATTTAGTTATTTTTAATGGCGATTTCACATCCTAAACTTAGAATATATTCTGTTTTCTAGTATGTGCTATATAAGTAATAATTGTAAGAACACGACGTGTCATGCGAAAGAAAAGTGGGATTTTTTACTCACACCCTTCCCTTTTAGGTTTATAAAAGCATTATTACCAGTAATTCTAAAATAGCGAGTACTTTCTTTACATCACGATACATACCCATCGCTAAGACAGGTAGTTGTAGGGTAAATAAATGATGATTAATATTCAAAGGAGACGTTCTCTAAGACAGGTAGTTTTAGAGTAACAAAATGATGATTAATATTCAACAAGATATTCGGGAATGTTTGAAAAACTGTATCATCCAATCATCTAATGAATGCAGAGACGAACACTAAAGCGCTGACAGTGTAATTTTTAGAGCCTAGTGGGCGCTTTGCGTCAAATTATGATCCCAAAATATTTCTAAACAATATAGCTTATTCAGTATATTATACTAGTTGACATAGCACAGTTATCTTGAGATATAGAAAAAAATATATATAATGTTTGGTAAGACAACGACCACCCCCACCCCCACCACATTTTTCAAGCAGTCAGTCTCTAATTAGCCTTCAAATCTCAGAATAAACCACTGAGAACAGCAAAGTCTGAATCTAGTTAAGATCGCCAAATTGATTTTAAAAACAGAACCCTTCTATATTTGTATCTAATTTATCTATGCACTCATAGCTGTATGTATGTGCCTGCTGATATAGAACAATGTTTTTAAAATTTGAAAGCATATTAAATGTTTAAAGCAAGGCAGTTGTTTTGTTGTTGTTGTTTGTTTGAGTTTATGGGTTATTTTGTTATCTATGTATCGGCTGATTTGGATGTTCATTCATTCTATATTCTATTATTCTCTTATACCAGTAAATTGCTTATTCCTAATTGTACCGTGTTGCTTTTTCGTGTTAAGGTTACGCGTACATGTCGTTCCCTCACACACCTTGCCACCAACCACACAACATGCTTATATAATCTCATCTCCACTACGGCGCGCGCCCGCACACACACAAAAACACACACACACACGGGCGTGCGCAAATTGTCTGAAACGTTGGCAGGTATGAATGTTATGTCCAAGCATTGAAACTACATTTGACGTCTATAAACCACACCACGATATAATCGCGTAAAGAAAGATATGAACGTAATATAAAGAAATAGTTCATTAGGACAGTTTAGTCTCATTCTATCTACAATCTTTGAAACACGTAGACTTTTTAATTACAAATCGTGTAATGAATAGGATAAGATGTACAAGGATTAACGGCACTGTATCACAATCCTACCTCTAGAGTGCCGATTAAAAAAGGTATATATATTAGGATAAAAAATTTCGTAAAAGTAATAAGATTGAAATTTTCTCTAAATACATTTCTCTTGTATTGCAAGTCAGCAAGAATAATATGCTCCTTAAGCTACATGATTGCGGACTACGCACTCCTGGAATTCCAATTAGGTGAGTGGTTTACTCCTGGAATTCCAATAAGGTGAGTGGTTTGAATTAAATGATTGGGCTGCTGATGCGGAAAACATTCTGGTATTCATATAATTTCAGTTAGGTGAGTGGGCTGCTGATGCGGAAAACTGTCTGTCCAATGACCTAAACAAACATGGACGTCCCTGTAGTAGGGATGAGTGCCTCTTTCTGGCTAGAGTGAATTGAACATCAGCATGTGTTGCATGACGATATATTTGGTCATGTGGTTCTTTCTGAATAGAGTAAATAGAGTAAATTGATTGTCAGTATGTGACACATGACCATAATTGGTCACGTGGTTGCGTCCGGATTGAGTATAAAAGATATGCGGATCCCGCACCATCAGTTCTTTCATTCTGAAGACAGAAAGACTCGCCTCTCTCATTGCAGGTAAGTTCCGTCTATGTTCGTAAACTTTTTTAAAGAATAGGCACTTTTAATGTTTGAGATTTTAACGGTTACGTTCATATGTTTGCAACATATTTTTTTTACTGAATTCTTTTATTTTATAATACATTGTAATGAAATGTTTAATTGTTTTAAAATAATTTATATTCATTTATAATTATGTTAATTTTGACTGTAAAAGACGAATTAGCTACCAACGTCATGTTTAGGTTCAATGTTGAAATAAAGTATTCTTTAGGTAACAATGACAAATATTTAGTAACATATTCCAAATAAGTATTCTAGTTTCAATGAGTAAAATGCATTTCTTCAAAATGATTATTGCATTAATGACAGCTCATATATTTTTTACTCTTTGGCTATCTTGAAATTATCATGTATTTAACTATTTGTATTATATTCTAAAATGCAGAAACTATATAAATCAAAGAAGTTGGTAAGCTCAAATGGAAAGTGTAAATTCATATGTATTTCATGTATTTTAGATATAAAGCTTTATATATGTATGTATGTAGTAATATATGTAAACTAATTATTAAATAAAGTTATTTCATTCTGAAGCCAGAAAGACTCGCCTCTCTCATTACAGTATCGCTGGACCTCGCGCACTGCCAATTTACTTAAGATGTAGCCGTATCTACACTGTTATGAGTGACGATCTTCTTTTAAGACAGCCTCTCTCTCTCTCTCTCTCTCTCTCTCTCTCTCTCTCTCTCTCTCTCTCTCTCTCTCTCTCTCTCACCATGGACATTGACATTCCTTAACTTGTGAGTAATTCCTTCTCATAGCACGAAATGAGAAGAAGGTTATGATAAGTCAACACACAAACTTCTTACATAACATATATAAAAAAAACATAAACGGACAGAATTGCGATAACTTAACTACGATAAGCCATTGAAATAACAATAAATTTGTAATCGTACAAGATAAAACACAAAGATGTTAAAAGTTGTAAGAATATACGATTGTCGTTAGGACGACAACTTGCTACATTCTCTAAGTTTATGAAATTGAACAGATTTCTAATACTGAGGTTAAGCGTTATATTCAAATGAATCGACTGCTATTAATTAAACAAGGAAACCCCAGACATAGTATTAGTTTTCTCGTTTATAGGGTTTGCTATTTTGTGAAGATAGGCATAATAAAATCATACTTTACATCACAAGGAACATAAACATGTTCTTGAATAATGAATACTGAATCTACTTGAAGCAATAAATTACCAGGTATTGCTCTTACTAAACTTACCACAACTCACTCTAACAGCAGATTCGAAAAAACAAGTATGTGCTGTCCAGTCGTGCGAACACTGATCTATCGATTGCTCAGAACCAGAACATGTGATATTATTCAGTAATATTCCATTTCCAAAAGGTGAGCTCCCGTATGCCAAGGCACCACTTATGCTGCAAAGAGAAATAATTAACTTATTGAAGGAGTCGTAAGGAGATACACAATCTTTAGATTAATTCAATTGAACATAAGTGAGGATATTTAGGATGCATGCAATTATTAAGCGTTTTCGAAATTACGAATTGCATCCTTCAGATGCAGCGATATATTTTGATTTTAAATTACCTAAAGTTTTCTTATTGTTTAGGGATTGACTTCGGATTATTTGAGGTTGCACGTTTAAGCAATTATTAAAAAAAAGGTAACTGTTAAACGGTCTCCGTGTCTCCGAATTCTTTAATAAAACATATCCTGCATTTTTAAATCAAATAAAATCGATAAAATCAGAGAAGTATGGGGAGGAGGATGTAATGTGTTAATAAAATACCATTGTCGCACTAAAGAACGATGGTGTTACATAAACTGGATGCAGTATTTCGTTATTGTTGTTGTAGCTCACGCTTGCGTTACACGATGTCAGCAAACGAAAATTTCAAATTTTAAATGATAATAAACGGCTAAGCAATATGAACTGATCTCCTAGCTATTTACATTGGAAAATAATACAAAACATTCTTAGCCATGTTTTGCCGTGGAGATCATTTTTCCGTTATGCTGCTTGCAATCTTTCTTGCTATATTTTCAAACTTGAGGAGACCTATCTTCGCCAATACTGTGTGATTTAATCAAAAAGGTCTGAATCAATGTATCATCAGTGTTGCTTAGATCACGTCGAACATCAATTCTTATGGTGAGTAATAAGATTGGTAGTAATAACATGAGAGGGTAGTAGTGAAAGAGGACGAGGCTGATAGTAATATGTGAGGATTGTAGTTAAAGTAGACGAGGTTGATATGTAACATTTTGCTAGTATTATACAGTGATTTATATTGTTCTCTCTCTCTCTCTCTCTCTCTCTCTCTCTCTCTCTCTCTCTCTCTCTCTCTCACACACACACACACAGACACACACACACACACAGACACACACACACACACACACATATACACACACACACACACACACACACAGTTCTTGTTGTCGTGGAATAGTATAATATGCTCTGACATATCTGAGTTTCCAATTGGATTCCTAAAGCCTCTATATTTTTATATGAGATGAATCAAAGAAAAAGAAAAGAAAATAATAAAATAATAAGAGTTGGGCGATGGGTGTTGTTACATTGAAGGTGTTTCTGCAATCTGATTGCACACCGGCAAAACTCACAATATCAAATATTTTATGAAAATGATCTAAAGCGACAAAAGTCTAAAATGAGCTCCCTTCAAAATATATTACAACTGTAATATTAGCAATATTAGTAACTAATATCAGCAATATTAGCAACTGTAATTTTAATAAAACGTACGTGCTTACTCTGTATTTTTGAAACTTAGGACGGCCATAAATGAAACATAATGTCATACAAAACAAAATTGCCATTAATAATATAATTTTTCCTATTCTCTTGTTCTACGAATACAACTTTCAGTGATTATTGATACTGTGGGTGCTACAAAAAATGTCTCACTCCGCCAACATCTTTTCGGTATTTGTTATTCATACGTTTCCTCGACGTAATATCAATCAACGATATATCTTTGATTAGTAATATTAGTAACTAGTAAAACAAAATAAAGAGCACCAGGCAACGAACAAGTAGAACAACGATATTATATGTAATACCACAATCGCCACCACATTCGTATTATTACCAATATAAGTAGAAGTAATATCAGCAATAATGTTGAGTCTTACTTGTATCTAAGCATTCTACAGATGACTTGGGCATGTGCATTATCCCAAACGTCGTCACAAATGAATCCCCACGTTCCATTATACAATATTTCCACATTTCCTTCGTACTGATGTGAACCTAAAGCGAGTCTTACATCCAAAGCTGAAAAGGAAAACCGATCGAATTAAAACAATGACAAAAAAACAATTTTGCATCATCTCACCCGTTAGCTGGAATTTACATTTAAACTATTTCATTTATTTCATTTACTTCGTGTAATTATTTTACTTTGTTTCTTTTTGTATCTATATATACATGACACATCATCATAATATACGTATTGACTAAATCTACGCGTATATTCCCAAACATTCTTCGAATTGTTTTATGTGTACGTTACTAATATCAGCATTCGTATGATACTGACCTGACACAAGGTTTAGTCCCAAGACAAATGTAATAGTCACAGCTAGAACAATCTCCATTCTATCCAACGCGGGCTTCTTCCTCTAACTAGAAATGAACGGAACAAAATAAATAAAGTAAAGGAAACAATTGCTGTGGAGGTTTTAAACCGATAGGAAATATATTTTCATTGTTATTTTATCTGTGAAACTATCTTGTATTTTATTTAGAAATGGAAGCTATTAAATATTACATCATGTTGTTGACAACACTATTTTTTTGTGCACGCATGAACCCACAAATGCAATAACAATGTATTCACCCAGAAAAAAACCGTTTTACTAAATGTTGTCATCATCAGTTTCTTGACCTAGTGTGGTCGTTAAGGCACTGTGCTGCTAAACAACTGACCACTTGTCTCAATCATGTGCCAATGCCTGTGTCTCCTCAAAACTTTCCCTGATCCATTCTGTGATGTTGTCAGTCTTTATATGTCTATGTTTACCTCTCCTTCTGCCACTCTGGACAAATTTAGTCATATACTAAATTTTGTGCCCTAATCTATATTTATCTCCACGCTAGCACTGTTGAAATAAACGTGAGGAAACAGGTTAGCTGCTATTATGTTGAGAGCAGCGTTAGACCTATTGAGCCTTTCAGGATTAGGAATAATGTTATGAAAATAATTATAGGTTACTCAACTGTTTGAGAAAATATGAATGAATTTTTTCTTTTGGATTAATACTGGAAGACCTTGAAGATGGGCGTCGATTCTAATCAATCCGCTGGTTCTGGACTAGATTTACGTGCTGTTTAAAGTCCACAAAGTACGTATGTCTGTAATTTGATCAGTGATAGACATGTATTGTCTCAGCTACACGTGTATTTTAGTTCTGTCATTGAATGTTTGGAATCATAATGTAGTAAAAAAAAATATGACGTTATGATTAGCACGCTCATTTTATTTTGAATCCAGTAAGAAGGTTATTGCGGTTTAAAATGTAGTCGAAATTACGGTAGAATGTTGCAGGGTGTCATTTAACTTTAGAAACCGTGACATCCCTCATTTGATTCGGATTTACAGACCTAAAGGACATTTTGATGGAATTCAATATGAAAAAAATGTTTGTATATGTTTTTGCATTCTTATTACCAGGTACAAACGATAGGTTTATGCCTTGTCACTTACACGCTCTTTTTGGGACCCAAGCTATGTTATGACCTGTATGGCATATATCGCTAGCCGAAATCCAAAACATTGTCTCAACAAAGTTAACGCGGACAATAGCAGAGCAGCTGTTATGTGACCGTCTATTCAGCCAGCGGGAAAAAGAATTATTCTTCATCCTGGCGTTTTGGCCTATGCCCACAGAATGCTTTTCAATTATATTTTTGTGTACCCCAGACAGCACTGGTCATAATCTGAAACGTTCCATTAACGAAAAGTTCTGAACATTTCTCCTAAATATCTGTTTCAATGATCAGAATCGTATTTTCAACACTTCGTCTCTCTCATTTATTGCGGACATTGCGAATATCACGCTCGTTCATTGGCTTTTTTGAAAGTCTCATTTGTGACTCAAAAAACTTATCCACGTAAAATTTATCATCTCTACTTCAAAAAGACAAAACAGCAGCTCTAGTTCATCATCAAACAATTCGAATAAACCAAAACCTAAAGGGTCTACTACAAAGTACTTCCTAATGCACAATACTATTTTGAGGCACGAGTTTCCTGCACGTGCTAGCAATGTCAGAACGCTCCGTATGGTAAAATACTGCACAATCCTGTAAAGTTAAAGAAGAACAAAGTAGAATATAATAATAATTGTTCCTACCTATTTCTCCGCAGACGTAATCTTTATGTCCTTTTCATAAACATTTTTTTAAATTTAAAATGTATGAAATTGTTTCAAGGATGTACGGTAAATTTTAGTTAATAGACATTTGATAAGCTATGAAAAGAATAAATTCCACTTCATCATAACTAAATGCATGTTTGATGAACTTTGTGCGGTCATCTTTAGAACTGTCACGAATAGCACCTTCTTGGTTCAAGGTGGTTCTAGATTTGGCTATAATAATACCAATGGAATGTTAATCACGTATTATAATCAGACAGTTCAACAGCTGAAAAATAATTGAAATAAAGTTTCACGAAGCATACTACGAAACTGCTAATTTCAAATATTATATCTTTCGTGTGTATGTGTCACAGAATTAGGCGAAAATTGAATTTTTTTTTTCTTGAATTACAAACTAATCTCACCATTTTTTTTTTTGTTTCGTCGTACATGCGTTAGCTGGGGTGAGTAAGTGGTTTTCTCCAAGGTAAGATGCGTGTAACGATTTGCATGTGCCTGACTTCGAATCACATGAAGTCCGGAACATTAGAATCACGGGGTGCACGGTAATTTTGCCGTGAATTGTGCTCACCTATTTGAGGATATATAAGGCAGAATATTTCTGATAATAATTACGAGTCCAAAAGTATCTTATCACAGGAAAGATAGCTCGTCATTCTATCTCCAGCCAAAGGGGTGAGTGTTAAACTTATATTTCGTTTTATTGTGAATTTTTATTCAGTTTATCATTTCATGTAATGATGCCATTATTACAATGCAGATTTAAACGTGGAATATTTGGAATTACTAGTCACTATTATACTTTAAATGCAATAGCGTAATCTAAGTTGTAGATTGTTTTAGAAAAAAACTATTATTAATTTGGTCTCTTTATTGTAGCTTATATCGTAGCTGATATTGTAGCGGAGCATCTCTGAGCATCTCTGAACGTATCTGATATTGTAGCGGAGCATCTCTGAACGTATCTGATATTGTAGCGGAGCATCTCTGATATTGTAGCGGAGCATCTCTGATATTGTAGCGGAGCATCTCTGATATTGTAGCGGAGCATCTCTGATATTGTAGCGGAGCATCTCTGATACTGTAGCGGAACGTCTCTGATATTGTAGCGGAGCATCTCTGAAATTGTTGCTGATTGTAGCTGAACGTCTCTGAACGTATCTGATTGAATCTGAACGTCTCTGAACGTATCTGAATTGTAGCTGAATGTGATTAATTGTGCCATTTGATTGTGAGATCAAATTGAGGTATCTGACTGTCTGTCTGTCGGATTGTCTGTCCGTCTACATCTGTTGTGATGTGTAAATATCTTGAAATCTAGAAGTCTGAGTGTCGGAGCTGTCTAGAGGTGTAAAACATCCGGGGTGGCATCTAGGTATTTGGGAACGTTGGTTCTAGTAGATGCTGTATGCTGTCTGTACGTATAACTGTGGTGGATCCGTGAAGGGCAAACGGCCGATAAAAGTATTGGTCAACCCTAGGTATTCGGGGAAGCTGGGTTGCGATTCAACAGTTGGTGAATCGTACGGTTATACAGGGTCGAGACATGTGTGTGTGTTGCAATTGTAGTACAATTGAATACATTGTTATATTTACATAGTTACTTCAAATCACAGTAGTATTTCAAGGGATTACATGAATCTCAATAAAATTTAGCAACTTGATTAAATACATGTATATGTTCGTGCTAGTTGTCGCAATCCATACGTGCGATAGTATAGTTTGATGTTTTGTATTTGTTATCGCAATTTATACTTGCGGTAATATAACATTTGTAAAGGTTCCTTGAATTTGTGTATAGTCCAAAAGATTCCTTTGTATCTGTGTTTTATTTTGTATTAAATTTATTCGTGTATTGTGAATGGTTGTGAGTGTAATTGTGGGTTGAACGCATGAGTTGTGTTGATACATCATTATTTTTCATTAATAATTTATTTCATAAATTTATATTTTCTTTCACATATTGTGTTTGTGTTGTTCTTTTGATCCACCATCCACTCGGTAACAATTCTGTTACAGTATGTTCTTTATATATTGACATATTTGAAATCAGCATTTTGCTGGGATATTTGCTGGTTGTATAGTAGTAGTAATAGTTGTTCGCTTGTTTGTTTAATTTTTTTAATTTCCACGCTCAATTGATCCAGCTGGAGTGACCATGTAAAGGACCGTTGGATTAGCGGCATATGTGAACAAATCTTGTTAACAGAAAAAAACGCCTCTTGATTCTGACCGAATGCACACAATGTTCCGTACTCTAAAACTCAGTTTAAATAGTTAGGGTTAGGTTCGTCTGGTTCCATGCTGTTTTGTCTTCCAAATAAGGCTGTATGTTCTTTATTTGATAACATACTTGTTAATTAAATCAAACCTAATCGTAGAATTCTAGACACAAATCCAAATAATTAATGTTTTGAATAAAATTTTGAGTAAATTCTACTTAAATCAAACGCTAAAGGTGCTGATATTTTTGTGGTGGTCCATATATTGATGATGTACCAAGATTCTTCATCTGGATCACAAAAAGACAGTAAAAAAATTAAATCCTTATTTGCATTTTCAGTATAAATTCAAGTTTATATGTCCAAGAATGTTTTTTGAAGAGCACTTTGTATTTCCATAGAAGCATCACTTGAATGAAATAATCTGAATAAATATAATACGAGCCCAAACAAATTTATGGACAGAACAATAATACAATTCTTTCTACTAAGATATTCAAGCACGAATGACTAATTTTCAGATAAATAACATTTATATTTTAAAATAAACGTAAATTGAGACCCTGGATAAGGGTCGAAAGTGCATTGTTTTAGAAAGATCTCAGTTATAATTAGAAAGTCACTGAACAAAAATCACAATAAAGCATATGAAAATCATTACATAGTCTAGCTATAAAAAAAGACAAATATACAAAACACTCTGAATCCCACGTTGCTTTTAAGAGAATTGAAGATAAAACTATGTGACCAATCTTAGCGAGGCTATCTCTCGCGGTCCCGTTAAGTACGTCATGCGTCTTGAGCGAACTATGATGGTTTTGCATCTATCATCAGTCAAAGAAGAGACAGCACTAAGATGACAACTTTTGGCAATAGTTACAACAATAATGACAATTAATACAAGGAAAATACAGTAACTAATGGAAAATCAATTAATGGCTGCATATCTTTTCCACTGCAGTGTCTTTATTATAATATCCTCTTTCATATATTCCAGCAATATATTACTAGTTATAAACAATGTATATGACAGAAGACGCTAAGGAAAAGTATATATATATATATATATATATATATATATATATATATATATATATATATATATATATATATATATATATAAGTATATATATATATAAGTATATATATATATAAGTATATATATATATATATATATATATATATATAAGTATATATATATAAGTATATATATATATATATATATATATATATATATATATATATATATATATATATATATATATATATTCACATTTTCATATTGTGTGAAAATGGGAAAAAGATGGCCGCTATCGCTTAACCAGTTTCAAACTGCTGAACCGGTCTGTTTTGCTGTGTTTCATGATATATGTGCTTGTTGACTATCCTCGATTACATTATTGTGTTTCATCATGCATCATTGGCTGTTCAGTTCGTATTTGTTAATTCAGCTCCTTGTTTTGGAAACGAAACCAATTAGGATTTTCTCGGTTGTCTTGTTCCACTGTTAAGACGTCTTTTCTTTTTGAATAAACCATCAAGGGATCGCCAGTCAACCCATTTATACTATGATGGACCTTCATTAATTGCTTTAAATCACCACTCCTTGGCCCTCCATACTAAATTGTATTCGATACTAGACGACCTGAAAATACATTCATCATTACTTAGATGCAAACGGAAGCGAAAAAAAAAAGCTGGCTAGCGTAAAACAGGAAGAAGACTTTTAGTTATCTCTCTTTTGCCCTTTCCGGCTAAACAATTAAAAGATTCGGACGTTGATTCAGATCACCTGGTGCAGATCCGTATTAAATGGCCAACTATCCCTGAGATACCACTGAGCAATGCATTATTCAACGCCCAATCAGTAGGACCACTAGGAAAGCCCATATAATGAGTTTATTTTATCAACGATCAGAATATCGACGTCTTCTTCCTGACGGAAACGTAGCTAAAGATATCAGGCGATGAGCACAAGTGCGCGGATCTAACACCCGACGGTTTCTCCATCAAATCGTTCACCCGCCACTCTCGCGGAGGTTGAATCGTCATCACAAAGTATTTTATGATAAATTGTCATAAATGCAACTAAACATACAATTTCTGTCACAAGTCGTTGGAACTAGACCAAACAATACTCATGCTGTAACAAAGGTCGGTTCATTTTGTTTTGCCTTTATCACCCTCCTGCAGTATCAAAAACAAACTGACTGAATCTCTCTGTTTGAAAGCAGTTTCCCAAACTCCTGGAGTATGGAAATTCGATAGGTGCCAACCTGATTATTCAGATTTTAACTTTCTCTTTGACTGTCCTGGAAACCCACACACATCAAAACTCCTACATTCCATTAATGTTTCGACCGTAAAACGATCAGTTAACCAACCCACCCATAAACATGGTCACAGTTTAAGCTGGATTCTTCATAGACCTGATAATAATATTCTACAATTCACCCTTGTATCCCACGAACATGCATCAAATCACCTCTGCATTATATGCCATCTCGACGTATCAGTCCCTAACGCTCCACCTTTATTTGCTACCAATAGAAACCTCCGTATTTAAAATAGAACCAAACTAATGCATCACATCCAAGCAAACCTAGCAACTTGCTCACCTCCTACAGCAGAACAACTCGATACGTGCAAGCGGTCATTGCTTGAAAAATATGCCCCAACCACCAAGTGCAGAGTATCAATTCAAAAGTGTTATCCGTAGTATAGCAGTGCTAGGAACCAGCTTTGCACTGCTGAAAGAGACCGCCGTAAAGCGGAAAGGCATTGACTTTCCGCAAGACTCACTAATCATAAACAAATATATGAAGCCGCTAAGATAAACGCCACAAACATAGTCCATTTAGCCAAATTATCCCACTACAGTACTAGACGAGTTCCAGCTGCAAAAAGCTCTTCGAGACTACTATCAAACTAATGTCACAGAACAAATGTACACCACTTCAAACTACCTTCTCTCCAATAGACCTTCCGGGCCTGTTTGCCAAGTTCTTCCGTGACAAGATAAGCTTGATAACACGATTTCAACTGACTCGTCGTCAGAATATACTTGCGATACAGAATTTCAGCGATTAACGCTAGCAGCATTTTACCTCCAATCAAGATGATCACAGGGGTTTTATTCATTATATACCTTCAGCCGCTCTCAACTGTGATAGATAATCATTCAGTGTCTCACAAATTTAACGCTGATAACGCCCAAATATACAAATCTAGCCACCCTGCTGACGTTGATGCTACCCTCCCAGGAGTAGAGAGGTGCATTTCTGATATTAAAGCATGGCTGTCATGTAACATGTTGTCGATGAATGATGATCAAACTAAGGCCATTCTGATCACAGCACAGAGACATTCTCATTCACATCCTTTACCTCAAGCAATAATATCAGCAACACCAACATTAACTGTAACGTTGTCGAGCCGACCCTTTGAGACTAGGCAGGGTTTTAAAGAAATAACAAACACGTTCGGTTAAATAAAAATTATATTAAAAATCAACATGATATATATATATAGATAGATATAGATAGATATAGATATAGATATAGATAGATATAGATATAGATATAGATATAGATATAGATATAGATATATAGATATAGATATAGATATAGATATAGATATAGAGATATAGATATAGATATAGATATAGATATAGATATAGATATATATATATATATATATATATATATATATATATGTCTGTAGTCATCCACTACTGTACTATATATATGTAGTCATCCACTACTGTACAATATGTCTGTAGTCATCCACTACTGTACTATATATCTGTAGTCATCCACTACTGTACTATATGTCTGTAGTCATCCACTACTGTACTATATGTCTGTATCCAATATACAAAACGTAACATTACATTGACTATAGACACGATATTCGTATCTAACACAAAACAGTCAATAAAACAAGACATACCATTCAATTGACTAAACACGCTATTCGTGTCTCACACAAAATAGTCAATAAATCAAAACATAGGGTTCAATTGACTATAAACACGCTATTCGCGTCACACACAAAATAGTCGATACAACAAAACATAGGGTTCAATTGACTATAAACACGCTATTCGTGTCTTACATAAAATAGTCAATAAACCAAAACTACGGATGTTAACACTGCACTTCCTTTCGGTGCGACAGTAGTTCATGTTTGCCCGTCTCCACTCCACCGGTTAACATTGGACTGGAATACTCATCTATTCATTCGTTGACCGGCGAGCTGAATATAAAAATGGACAGTTTTCCAAATAATAAAACGAATTAACGCAATACATAATAAAACGAACGTGCTATTACGAAACTGAACATTTAACTGAAACATTAACCAAAAAGAACGCATTTGACTCATCCAACTTTTTGGCTCTAATTCCCGACAAATGAAACGTTTAGAGGTCTGCTCTAATGTCCACTGCGTCTTAAAATGACCCTGCACTATACCTATATAGTAGTATGCCGTACTTGTAAAAAGTGATTCGCGCGAAACCTTCATTACACGCGCGGCACGTGCGACTCGCTGTACAGGGCAACTCACTTAGAGGAGTATGGTGTACCCTTTATGCCATATCGGGTATTTCGTAACATTAACCTCTCACAGTCAGTAAGAAACCTAGGTATAACTCTGTATAAGACTCTATCATTGCACCAATATGTCATGAACATATGCAAGGCTGCATATCTTGAGCTGAGACACATCAGCTTTATTCTCAATATCTTTCAGTTGATGCCACTGAAACACTTGTGTGTTCACTATTACTTTGCAGACTGGACTACTGTAACTCAATTAGATCTGGTTCGTCTCAATATCTACTCCAGAAATTTCATAAAGTTCAAACACACAGCTGCTCGGATCATTATTAGAGTATCACGATCAAAACACACCTCCCCGCTGCTCTGTATCCTACACTGGCTATCCATTTGATCCAGATTCAGGCACAAAATGTGTTCTTTGTGCTACGTTTCACTGACGGACATACCTTTCTGGCCTTCCCCATGTGTACACACCAGCAAGATACTTACGCTTCTATTCTGACAATCGTATATTCATTATTCCCACTATAAAAACGACGTCATATTGACAACGTTCATTAACCTACCAGGGCCCAGGAACGTGGAATGAATAGCCCATTGAAATTAGACACCAATACACAGTGATCCCATTCAAGAGTTCTCTTAAAACGCGCTTTTTTCTTGACTGCAAGAACAAACTTAAAGACTTAATAATGTTTCCTACTTTAAATATTTTCAGCAATTTTTATGTTGTTTTTTTTTTTGGTGTTTTGTTGTTTTGTTTTTTCGTAGACATATTATTATATATATTTTTAAGTCCTCATTTATTTTATTATTATTAGCAGCAGAGAGGGTGAACCCTACAACCTTTTCAGACAAAAAATAGATTGAATCTTTAAAACAAAAATTGAGCCTTCCAACGAAACCTCATATTTTAACAACAAAAAAATAAGTCTCCGTTAGCAAACGGAGATTTTACGATTTTTCAATCTATTTTGGTCGCAACTTGTTGTCGTTCACCCTCTCTGCTGCTATGGGTTAACAACCAAATATTTGATCAAGTCCGATACGATATCGTGTCCGAGGATCATGTAAATTTATTGTTACAAATCCTTACGGGGTTGACTGAGCATTACTAAAGAAATTTCTAAATTGATTGAAGTCCATATCAGAACACCATGTCTGCCAAATATTTCTAAGAGTATGAGTATCAACTCCGTTGAATACAGCAAGAATATTACAGTTATCTCTTATCACTTTTGGAATCTGAGTGTAGCGTTGAGTGACATATATCACGTCGGTGTTTTTATGCCTGCCTCGTTAAAATATTTTAGCAGGATTTTTTTGTTTATCTAACATTACATCATCGTATACGACTAAATTGTTAATACTTCCAACAAGATCTTCTACTGATGGTGCCTCGTCAATATCGGTTATAAATTCAATAATACCCTCACCGGCAATCTCTGAAGCGTTTTCATTAAAATCCTTTAACACTTCATAACATCGTTGATCATCTACGCTAGGGGCAATTAAATACAACTTATCCCACTTCATCCATCTCATTATTAAACTGAGCAACAATTGAGTCTTGCCGGATCCAGATGGCCCGATTATAATTGCGAGGATAGAGTTTGGTATCGCTGCATGATGCTTAACTGGTTCTCTTGTTTTAGTCGCTGAAAAATCAATTATATCCATATCTCTATACATAAATTATGGATCTATATTGTGTGAAGTGTAAAACGCGTACTGGCACAAATGATGTGACAAAGATTAAAACTAAAACTAACAGATCAGCACTTACTGGTAGATGTGCAACATGTGGTACAAAAAAATTTAGATTTATTTCTATGAAATCCGGAGATGTTTTTAAAAAAAACGAGGAGGTGATATCGCAGCCAAATTGGCAAAGCTCCCTGGAACCCCATGGGCAAAGTACCCCGGAGAAAAGCACCTTCCAGGATATAGCTACTGTGGCCCCGGAACACGATTAGATATCAGACTTGATAATCAAAATCAGCCCCGACCCGGCGAGTATCCAATAAATGCTGTTGATAAGGCGTGTCATGCTCATGATGTTGCATATAAAAGCAGCAATCTACAACACAGACATCTCGCGGATGTGAAATTAATTCATGCGTTAAATGCTATTCCTGATAAATCTTTGAAAGAAAAATTGGCTTCGTGGTTGGTAAAATCGGCTATGAAAGGCAAATTGATGTTAGGTGCTGGTAATTAATAATATGGAATCTATTTATTATTCTCCGAGAGGATACTGGAAGGGTAAAGCAGCAATCAGTAAACTCGCCAGCGCCGCAAAAGTGAAAAAGGCTACTGCGGCTAATTGGTTATCCAAACAGGCTATATGGCAAATTTATCTACCGCGTCCTAAACAAATCAATTTCTCGCATTTTGATGTTACTGTACCCAATGAAGTTCATCAAGCTGATTTATTGTTTTTACCACATGACAACGGTTACAAATACGCGCTAACCGTAGTTGACGTTGCGAGTCGATACAAACAAGCAGAACCGCTAGAAACAAAATCATCACCTGAAGTTGCTTCTGCATTTGAAAAGATTTATCGACGAGGCCCACTACGCTGGCCAAATCTATTACAAGTCGATCCTGGCAAGGAATTTCAAGGCGATTTTTTATCAGCGATGAAAGATCACAATGTCACCATCAGACGGGGGCATACTGCACTACATCGCGATCATGCAATTGTAGAACGATTTAATCGGACTCTTGCTGAGCGGTTATTTGGATATCAATACGCAAAAGAATTCATCCAAGAAAAGCGATCCCGTGAATGGGTCAGAAGGTTACCAGCTGTGATCACCGCACTGAATAATGAGATTACTAGAACAATCAACATGAAACCTATCAACGCGATTAAAAAGAAGTCTATACCTAAAATGGAAATTCGAAGAATTTCACTAAAAGATTATAGCGTTTCCCAACCAATTCTTGGTAGTAATGTCACTGTTAGGTATGTATACGAACCAGGAGAGCTTGAAGGTGGCAGAAAAAGGGCTACTGGTCCTATTTGGAGTGTTACTGCACACAAGATATCTACTATAACACGATCAACTAGTAGACCTCCAATTTATAAATTGGATTCAACTGCCCCTCAGCGGGGTTTAACACGCGAACAATTACAAGTGATTCCTGACGATACTCAATTACCACCGCACGGTCTTAACTAGCACCGTTGCGTCTGTTGCACTCAAGACAAGTCAACATCACATTGTTTCTGACATGACCGATACTGTTATTTTTTCTGTCTACGGTAAATTGGCGAGGATCTTTATCCGAATACTGCCAACGCATTATACAATTGCAACTTGCGCAGTGATTATTTTGTTGTTGCTTCAGCGTAATTATTAATTCAGCATCAATGTCAAATTCTCGTTGTTTTTTTTTTTTGTTTTGTTATTTGTAACCGGAGAGTTTTTTATCAATAACTTTAACATCAACAATGCTAGCATCATCCACTGTGGTGTCATCATCGAAAACAATTCTTCGAAGTTGATTTATTCTTCGTACTCTGGATACTGCAAGATAGACTAAATTCGACCGTTCGATGTGATTATCCACCATCCAAACAATTGTATCTAATGTAGTCAATCCCTGTGAAGAATGTATTGTTGCTGCGTAACCTAGCGTCCACGGGGAATTATTAGCACGCAATGCATCTTCAACGACGCTGATATCAACCAGTACAATATCATTTACCACTAAATTCTGTCTTTGAAATCTTCCTGGAATATCAACTTCTATATTCTGTTTTCGTGTATCCGAAGGCCTATAACACAACGGTACTGGAAGTGTTGCAAATTTTTCTTTATGCGTTTCAAATAACTTCATCTGAAGTGTGTCTCTGACTATTTTTCCACTTGCAATTATCAAATCGTTTGGTCTCCACGTTTCCCAAAAATTATTCATGGGAGTTTCTGAAATTATTTCACGCGCTATTTCACATTGGATTTTATCCGGCTGTAATCTAATTAGCGCTTTGAATTCTCGTAATTGTTCATCAAGTGATCTATAATCAGTGGTAATTTCTTCATAATAGTCTACAAACCCCTTTAGCCATTCATGTGGGGATGCACCGACAAATGGTGCTGGTTGGCCGTGATCACCGCACATGACGACTTTTGTATTTTTCAATAACAACCACTCGAGAAATGTTTGTAATACATCTAATGACACTGTGCATATTTCATCCCGAATTATGATTTCAGGAATGAATTTATCACCCATTCGATCAGGGGTCCATTCATCGCCTTTCCATCGAAAGAAACTACGATAAGTACAGGCATTTACCCCTCGTTGTTTCATCTGTCTGGCGAGTCTGTGAATATGTGTTAGGACAATCATGTTTGATTTTGAAACGCTAGCGTTTCTATGATATAATTCAATTGCACGAGTTGTCTTTCCTGACCCACCACAACCGTTTAAATAAACTGTCTTGTATCTACATATTGGATCAGATACCGGTGGTGCATTAGAAAATTCGGATTGAATCTCATCACACTTTAAGTACTTTTCATCCATGGTAACATCTGCCGATTCACAATACTCATGTAGCGTCTCCTTTTTAAATCTCCAACATCCCCACGCTTCCTCCGGATCTGTGAATTTAGCTACATCTGATTTGTATTTCTCGTGGATATACATAGAATCAGTGGCTACTCTAACTGCGGTATTAGGAAATCTATTTATCATCGAAAATAAATTGATAAAAGCATAAGCTAGCATAGAACTTCTCAAATGCGTATACTGTTTAATATATCCATCACAATAGGTAACAATTATACCTAATCGTCTTCCATCGGATAGGAAAGCGTCTTTACGATTTACAAGTTTTCCCTGTTTCGTTAAATCCGTTACAATAAAATCGTATTCAGCGATGTCTATGATCAACCGCGAAGAATATTTTGCATTGTCGTATCTTCCACCCTGGGTAAATTTACCGATTATTCTTCGTCCAAAATCTTTTGCTTGTTCTTTTTTAATTTCAAATAACTTCTTAGACCAATTCATGATTTGTTCTTCATTGAAATCTGGAAACTGTTTTCGCTGTTCGCTAATTATACGATCTAGATCGGGTTGTGGTAGCCAAACTTCTTTCTGAGCTCGATAGCATATAATAGCTTCGGAAACAATCAACGATATTAGCATACCACAATCAATTATATATCGTAGTAACACTATTGGCATCCAGGCATTTTCAGATATATGTCTACCAAGCCAAACATAACTACACGGATGTAACCCTGTAGCGAGTTCAAATGATATCACACGAGCGAATCCGGTTAAATCAAAATCAGGTAATGGCCCATTAATCGCAACACTAGTCATTTCATGTGTGGGGTGTCCAAATCGTTTAAAATAGTTACTACATTCTCCATACCCGAGAAAACTTCCAGGATAACACGCGGACATATCAATTGAAATCATACCGCCACGATGGTATTTCGTATTCCACAGTCCTCCATGACTAATTCGACGCAACTCAATTTAACGTCCTCGAGAAAATCACTTTGTGTTGGACGCCATGAGTTTTTTTCTCTTGCGAAGTGAGCTACCACTGATGGAATTGTGAAGTTATCCGTTAATAGTTTTTCATGGGAACTCTCCGGTGAAAAATCACTAGCGATTTTTCTCATTCTGTTATCTAATTCTTCAACGCGATATAATTCACCATTTGGTCTTACAAATTGATCAAATCCTATTTCGGGATCTTCATCACTTCTAAGTAACCACACTGACACAGGATCATCCTTACACAGCGTGTGAATAGCATCGAATAATTTCTCATTATAAAAAACATCCCCGACGAATTCCTCGGGGATATATCTCACGGTTCGTTCTCGTGAAAATATTGTTACCGCAGGTGTCCACGCGTGTTTGTTATGATCAATAATTTGTATTGGCGCTCCATTTTTGTTATATTTCGGTTGGGAATCTTAATGATTTTTCTAATTTAGCTATATCAGAAATCTTTGCACCGTGCTGTTTCACTGTCAGTTCCCATTCGGTTATTTTCCTAAGTCGCAGATCATTTAGTTTATTTCCTCGGGATGCATTTGTGAAGTGTTCCATTACCCGTGTTGCTACACAATTCAGTGAACTAGAATATTTCATAGGAGCTAGTTTTGCAATATCGGGTTTATTATTTAACGGATATATCCCATAAACAATTGCTGTTACAGGATAAGATCTCTCGTAGTATGGTTTGTCAATTCCAGTTAGAATTCCTGGTTTGGAATCTCTACTTACAATGACCGTTTTTTTATCCTTAAGGATTGGTTCAAATTTATCCCTGATAATCCATTTGCCTTCGACTTCGACTTCGATAATAAATTTTATTCTGAAAAAATACTTTTGTTGAAAATCTTTTTATTTTCCATGAAAATCCTTTGGATTTTACACCCTTGGATTTCCAGCTCTTTGGCGAGCCAAGGTGTGAGATTATCTCAGCTGCTCTTTCATCGTTCATGGTAGCATCGATGTTGGGTACATTGACATCGTCATGTATAATTCGAAATGTCGACCAACAGTATGCTCCACCGTCTCGGTAGAATTCATTAAAACACTCCCTGATTTTACCTAGTATGGTTCTATCACCGATTAGACGTTTTGGTGTATCAGAGACTCTATCGAGATTGAATTTAGCATTTCTCCAAGGCTTAATTTTCGATAATCTTTGGAACTCCATATCAAGATTGAATTTAGCATTTTTTCAGGGCTTAATTTTCGATAATCTTTGGAATTCTTTCATGGTATTATCAATGAATTTAGTATTTTTCCAGGGCTTAATTTTCGATAATCTCTTGAACTCCTCCATGTTATAATTAAAACAAGTATTTAAATAGAAAAATATAGTATAATGAATCACTGCAAGTGGCTAATGATTGGATCAACAACCCCGTGTAACAAATCATGCAGAAGCGAATTCTGTGGGTATCATTTACAAAGCGTTTGCAACGGTTCTTTTGGTCCTCTCCCATGCCTCCAATGTGGGGTGGGCGTTAGAGGAAAAACACAATTATGTCTCAGTTGCGGCGGCAAACGATACAGGGAACTAAAACGCTATTATGACAAACGAATAAAAAATACCGTCATTGACCCTAACGATGACAAAATCATAAAAAAACCCTCAAGATTATATCAAGAGATTTATAATTAAAGCAGATATAAATGAGATAAGTAGTATTATTATACAAATGAGCCAAGATTTCAGACCCCATCCAGTGCTTGTTAATTACGAAGCCTCCAGTGATGGTGTTGTTAGAAATTGCAGACTAAAAAGGCCTGTTGGATGAGTAAATAATATGGGATACTTGATGTTTACAGCCGGGGGGAAGAAGTATCTCTGTCACAGAGCCATCTATGAAGCATTTTACGGATTAATCGAGGACGGATTTGTGATTGATCACATAAATGGCGTGAAGACTGATAATTGTCTTGAGAATCTTCAATCCATCTTGCAGCGCGATAACCTTTGAAAACGCAACGCTAGTAGGCACTCAAAACGCCATAGGGGTCAAATCGTTTGATTTAGAAACCAAAGAGGAGAAAATATTTCAATCAATAAATAAAGCTAGTAGATACTTTGACATTTGTAGGTCTTCAATACGATTTGTTGCAGAAAATATAATTAAAACTGCTCTGTCTAAAAAAAATGGTCATAAAATTAAATTCGTATACACCTGAAACTATTCAAGGGAGATAAATCCTTTATGGATAAATCCGCCGCAATTCACACTCTACATACTAAGTTCCCTTGTATTATGACGTCAAAGGAATTTGTCGTCTGCTATTACCTGTATACCTTGACTAGGCGCGCCGCACACGTGACTGTAATGAAGTATAACATAGTTTCGGTAGAATTTTATTTTTTAACAATTTGTAGAACGCGTTTTATTGTCGCTTGGCTAAAACCGCATCATTTAAACAGTTGTATTTATTTAGACCATCTATTAATACACTTTCAGTACAGACCGTTCTTTATAATCCAGCGCAATACCTATGCGCTCAGCCGGAACAGTGTTTCCCATTCATTGAAGTAGGTGGGCTTGGTTAAAATTCCTCTGTATACAGCTCTTTGTGATTTAATCGATAATGCATTTTGTCTAGAGAATTAGAACAGGGAAATATATGCTGTTATTTAACAACTGTATTATTGTTTTATTTAAAATATTTCTCATTTAAATGTTGCAGCATTAATAAGTAATTCAAGGAAATATACCACCCTTAATTAAGTATATATAAATTGTTTCCCACCCTGTATGATCAGTCACTGACGCAGGCATGCGTGACTGATATTTACATTATATTTTAAACAACACAGTTAAATTATTATTCGTTTTGTGTGTACTTAGTATTTTATTTCCTAAATACGATGGATACAGTAAAACTGTCTATTTTAAAAATCTCTTATTGTTAAGTATAATCAGAAGATATATATATATTAAAAAATCTCTATTTTGTATGACGGTTCAGTAGTCTAAACGGTAGCGTGTTTGTCTTGTAAACACAGATCTATCAACTACTACGTGTTCGGTCCCCATAGCAGATACATTATTTGATGGCGAAACGGAAGATGTTTTTCTATTAATTGGGGTGAGGGGCGGACCCCCTCAGCCAAACCAACATTGTAACTCATGCTATCGCATTATCGGTGTTTTTTCCAACTCATGCAACCATGAATTTGATTTCATGGGTTGCCATGTTGGTTTGGTTTACCACGCCCACGCCACAATAACATCCAATCAAACATATACCTTCTGAGAGATATAATTCAGTGTTTGCTGAGTTAGACCCCTCGCCGGAGATTATGTGTTTGTCAAAGTAATTGGGTGTAAAATAAATGGTATAAATTGATGCAAAAAGCTCTACATTCACATGAGGAACCCCATAGGGTAGCACAGAATGGGCTACCGGCTAATAGAAACGGTGTTAGGGTCACAAAAAAGAGCATCTGGAATGGATAGCCAAAAGAAAAGACCCTAACAAAGACACAAAGGCCTGAATAACGGACTCATGATTATACCATTTATTTTGCATTTTTTTTTAATAATTAAAGATAAAATATATATATAAATAATGGATATCAAAGATGTAAATTCTATAATTGCTGAAATTTCAATTTTAAAAAATAGAGGGATAATATTAACTAAAGATCTCGACTGTGACAGGTTTGCTTCGGAAGATGAAGACATTGAGTATCAGTCTAGTAAGGGTCGTTATGTTTTACCTAAGATGTACAGTAAAATTGTTATCGTGAAAGGAATTCAAAAGTCCATCTATGCTTGTTTGTACGGTAACGATATTGATGTATTTATAACGCTATTTAGCACCGTTGAAGCAATACGTCAAAAGCTCGGCCAAGAGTATCAAAAACGAGCTGAAATTAGTTCTAAGGTTCGTGATCTTAGAAAAATATTAAACGAGGAAAAACCAGTATCTTAACCACGTGAGCGTTACTTAAAAAAAAGCTTTCAGTAATTTTCCAGTAAAAATGATTTTTTTTTTAGCGTTTTTTGTAACACTCACATGGGATTTTCTCCTGAAAGGATACACAGCAGTTTGGGCCTGCTCATGCAGTTATGTGCGTACTGGATGATCTGCTTGTGGTAGCAAGTAATCACTGCGACGCCTCCATTTTCACGTAGTTGTTGTTGTTGCTGCGTCGTTAACAAAAATCGTTCATCGCCGTTCTCAGATATTACAATTCTGAAACCTCCAGCGATGTTATTTCTGAAACACTCGCGGATAGCATCGTACACTTTAACCTTGTCCGAGATGGATACGTTAGCTTGATGGTACATTATTTAATAACTCAGCTTTTAATTGTGATAGTTTCACTTTTGAAAACTCAGTTCACAAACACTATATGGTTGGTGAATCGCTTACAACTAGATTAGCCCGAGAGCGGCTAGTAGCAATTAAAAAGTTTATACCGGTACGAGACAGACTTCGTGAGAAACTTCAACAACGACAACAAGCGCAGACTGACTTTTCTGTGTCAAGTGAACAACTGTTCGCCCCGGTAACTAAGGCGACCAAAGATGTGAAAACAGCAACTGAACGAGCAATATTTGGGGATATTCCTGAGGAAGGCGAGCGACGAGAAGTGCCTGTTCTTGATGTGCTTGAAAAAATTTCAGCAGAGACCGAACAAACAAAAAAATCTTTAAAAACACTTCCAGTAGATATAGTAACTACTTCACGGCAACAGCAAAAAAAAGAGCGAGTACTAGAAGAACTAGGTGCTACTGCAAGAAAACTAGAAGAAGAGGAAGAAGACGCTACTACTATAGAAAAAATGTATTCACCGCAAAATATATTTACATACTATGCATACAGCATAATTAAAAATTTTAAAGATGACAATGATTTAATTAACTTTACCGCGCGAAATTTTTCACTCGATAAAAGAGAAATAGCTGTAAACAAAGTGTATAAAGATTATATAAAAATCGACGAGAATTGGATAAAAAAAGTATACCTGGCAAACCGTGATAGATTTAGAATCACAGAAAGTAACCGCAATGATTTTGAGAGTTTTAAAGACGAAGTATTGAGTAGTGTAGGTAAAAAGTATCCAACTGGATTTTTTGGTAAAGAAGAGTCAACTGGAGAGGGATATTTAGGCAGCGGCATAGTTGAAAACACTAGCGTTACTTGTCCTGGTAACATTCTCAGTGATATATCACGGCTGGAAGTTCTCATCGGAGGGAAACGAGCCGGAAATAACTCACCAGAAGTAATTAATGAAGCAGCTGATATCTGTAGACGATTATTTGCCGGCGGTATCATGGACATTAATGTATATCGAGAACTCATTGCTGAATTAGTTGAAAATCACAAAGATGCCCATGGTTATTACAGCGATTGATCACTAATTGAAAAACTACTAGTTTTATAACAAGATGATTATACACTACAACCATGATAAACCCGTAAGCGTCTACGTGGTGAACTCACGATTGCCTGTTTATAGAGCATATTACGGAGATGGTTTTGGCAATACCATTGCGGGGCTATTTACAAGAATGGCCCCAAAAGTGGCGCCATTAGCTAAACAATTATCAATGAAGGCCATTGATATTATTCGTGATAAAGGAACCAGCAAAATCGGAGATTTCGTTGGAAATCTTGCCGGAAAGGCATTTTCTGCCGCGAAAGATAAAATAGCATCATTGGTGCGAAAGAAACCAGGAATGACTTCGTCATTAGTGCTGCCATCAACTACTGTGATGCCTACAAAAATCAGCAAAGCAATAAATAGCGCAGTGGAAGAAAAACTAGCGTCGTTGGCTGCTTCGGTGACTCCGTCGCCATTGACGGCTTCACCGGTAACAGATAGCGCTATCATGAACGTGATAGCAGGAAGTGGTTTGAAACAAAAAAGAAATTCGAAGAATTTTCAACGACGATGATTACAAAGAGTTTCACAATTGAAAACACTAGTATTTTAATAAAATGTTTAAACGAACAGCTGATTCCGCGTTAGATATGGAAGCCCCAGTGCGCAAAGACGATTCCGTCCGCGATTATCAATACTATTCTTATCATGCAATACAACCCGACCTACGATCGCGAATTGAACTTCAAGTTCAAGATACCAGTAAATACTTTTTGCCATGTGAAGCATTTATTGAAATCGAGGAAAAACTCGTAACAAATGTTGCAGCTGATACCCCATATGCAGATAACGCAAATGTCCGAGTTGGTTTTGTTAATAATGGCATAATGGCTTTATTTGAAAGTGCAAGATATCTCATTGATGGAAAAGAAATTGAATCAATAGACCGTGAAGTTGATATGGCAACAACAATAATCGGACTAGCAAGATACTCCGATGATTATACAAGATCGGCTGGTCCATCTATGATGTTTGCAAAGGATACCTCTGATAACGCTGACCACCTTCAATACATTAAAGTGTTGACAGCACAAGATACTGCAGAAGCAAATCAACAAGAAGCAGCTAATCCAGAACGTCGAGTTAGACCCGGAGCTGCGTTTGATATTCTCGGAGGCGTTAATGGTAATTTCAATTTAGGATTTGCAACACGAAAATTAGCATTGGAAGGACAAGATAAAAAGTTTTCATGTGCGATTCCACTCCATCACATATTTGGATTCTGCAGAAATGTAAGAAAAGTCATCTATGGAGCCAAACACACAATCGCGTTAGTGCGAAAAGGCAATGACAATGATGCAATTTGGCGTACTGGTGCCGCTGATGGTAAAGTTGTTTTGAGTAAAATAGTATTGTGGATGCCAGTAATGACCCCATCAATTACCACGGAAGAGCGGCTACATTCATTTATGGACACAGGTGGCAAATCATTGATAAGTTGGCTAACAACAACAACTGATGCCAAAGAGGATAATGTTGCTGATACATTTACATGGCACCTGGCATCGAAACAAGGCGTTTCAGCTCCACGTTATATTTATAGCGCTGCAGGATCGGAATCGATTAGGTTCCCAAGAACGCAGTCATATGATATTTGATCGGTTAGGAGTCAAGGAGGTTTCACTGAGAATAAACGGACAACAAGAACCATCTGAGGATATACAGCTTGATTACGACACTAACCACATAGCACGTGTGTATCATCGGATTCTGTCATATATGGGTCGTGATCAAAATGTTGATACTGGTTTACAAATATCGCAACTTGATTTTAAAAGCCTCTATCCGATTTATTACTTTTCGCTGGAACATCTTGATTTAACAAGGCAATCCGTCGTTGACATACATTTTCGAGCTCGTATAGCCCCTGGTGGTGTTAATTATAGAGCGGTTGCTGTTATTCTCAGCGACAAATCAATGTTGTTAGAAGGGGCTGGCGGACGAATGAGAATCGTTGATGCACCAGTGGAAAATATGTAAACGATTCACAATTAGATCAATTGAAAGCATAAATATGTTTTACAATAAAATGACATATAGTGTTGTTAGTGTCAAGCTGACTGATGGTCAGGTCAAGAAATTGCGATCAAAATCCGCTAAAGAATGTGGAACCACAATAACATTGAAACCAGCGCAGATGTCCGGCGGTACACATAAAATATCATTGACGGATCGTCAAATAAAACATTTCAATGATGCGCTAAAGAATAAGCGAGGAGTTCAAATTGTATTTTCAAAAGTCGCAGTCGCCAACATGATAAAATCAGGTGGTATATTTCCATTGTTAGCTGCAATACCAGCATTGATTGCAGCGGCTGCCCCAGCGGTGGATAAGGCGGCTGCGTTGGGAGCCGTTGGGACCGCGGCAGGGATGGCGTTAAAAAAGGCAACTGGGAAAGGATATAAAAAAAGGGAAAGGGGTTGTACCTACCAGGAACCCCGTATTCAGGGTACAGCGGGAGATCCGTAAACGGATCCGGCCTGAGAATACCAGGAACGGTTTATTAGTTTAAAGCCGAATTCTCCCTATGTCCAATTTTGATTTAATTGATGCTGCTAAAAAACTGGCGATAAAAAACTTCAGAGGGGTTTTTATGAGAGATCAATTACCGAGAAAACCTAAACGTGTTGAAACCGGTATCATCAATCTTGATAACAGCAGTGGATCGGGAACTCACTGGGTTGCATACGCGATTGATCCACGTGGGATTGTCTATTTTGATTCATATGGGTTAGCTCCGCCAAGCGAGTTTATGCGGTATATAAATTTTTCGATGAAACTCAAAGAGTTTCCGATTTTTTATTCCACGCTGCCAACACAACAATTAAATGATCCACCGATATGCGGCCGTGAAGTATTAAATGTCCTCGCGGAGATTTCATCGTCACAGAAACCACCTCATCTGGTTGTAAATAAATACACGAGTGGGAAATTACAAGGTAATTTTAGAGAATCAATAAATTAAAAATACTAGAGTCTTTATAATAATGGTTGATATTTGGGGACAATATCTGTCAATGTCGGAACCCACCGCGGAAACGTCTGCGGGTTCTATCGAAGATGTAAAAAAAATAATTGAAGATGAAATCGCTGAGACATTAAATTTAACAAGTGTTGACCCGAACGAAATAGTTGTATTTCAAGATAGCCAGGGTAAATTGAAAAGCAGTAATATATCCGTGAATGACATTTTGATACGGCAGCGCAACGCCGCTGAAAACTCTATTGCGCTGTATTCCAGAGACGGACAACTTAAACCAGGCGAACTTGTGTCTACGATCAGCGACGCAATTGACGCCCACGACAGCATGATTGCCACCCGCGGCCGTGAGCTGGATGATTATATACGAGGTTATAATAATTTTCGCAAAAATGTCGTACATAAATTCTTTGGAACCCCGCTTGTGGTTGGCATGACTCTCGCTGAAATTAAAAACTTTCTATCGCTATTCTTTTTTAACAAGAACGCGGGGAGGATGATGAATGAAGATGAAATCAAGGCAAATTATCTCGATATTTACAATGATATTTCTAAACTAATAGAAAATCTTGAAAAGGTACAAAAACCCACTAACGACGTCATTGTTAAGTTTTTTGGAACCCCGCTTGTGGCTGGCATGACTCTCGCTGAAATTAGCGAGTTTATCGGCAAGCATACTCACAATGCCTACGTCGCTAATAATTTCTTTGGTGCCCCGGCTACATCTACGATGACTCTCAAAGATATTAATATGTTTATGGTGAGACAAACAACACTCAATACCATCGTGGATAATTTTTTGGGGAGAACACGTGAATCTGAAACCACATCTCTGACAGGCCCAACCCACGCTGAAGTTAAAAAAGCTATTGACGAACAAAAACGCACCAATGAAATGGTTAATAATTTCTTTGAGGGCTCTGAAAGTTACAATATCACGACGACATATTCTCAACTCAACGGGCATTATGGCATGCAAAAAGGTTTAGAATTTAACCTCCTTTCGATTTCATTTTTTGGACGCCGCGATAAAGCGATGATGAAATATACCGAAATCAATAAAACCTATCTCGACGTTTATTACGATATTCTTAAACTAAAAGAAGATTTTAAAAAAGTAAAGATTCCGCATCCAGACATAGGCGTTAAAAATATCGTGTATACGGTCGATCATGGGACCTTTGATTGGGTAAAAAACTCTAATGCTAAATTGAAAGTCAATATCGGGGAGTGGCCCCATGGTATCTACAGGATGACGTTAATCTCTAACAAGCAATTTGATATCATCGTGAGCGGTAAAACCTACTTTGGTGGCACCGCGACAGTAATTATCGGGGGTGAAGAAGAATTTGAGATTGTCGCGGTTGATAACACCATTAGAAAAAAAATAACCTGGTGTTTAGAATTTGTAGGTGAAGTAGACTACCCCCTGATCTACTACCCGGAAGATGGCTAATAATTGAAAACACTAGAGGGTTTAAAATAACAATGAAATCAATTGAACCGATAATAATCCCAGAGGTATCACAATCGCATCGATATCGTTATGATACCGTGAAAGAATTTTCCGCAAACTTGAAATCACTTTCTGAGCGTTATCGTGAAAAAATGAAAAAATACCGACGCAGCATAGCAATCATCGACATCACCGTGTACTCCGTGTCCGGTGTGATGGCCAGTGCCGGGGTTATTTTGTCGACGGTGACCATGATGGCTCCGATTGCAGTTCCAATTGCTATCTCCGCGGCAACAACAATTGCGGCAGTCGCCACCGCGATAACTAAAAAGTTATCATCGTGTTCTCAGAAAAAACTCAGTGATTATACAGCTCGGTACCGGGTGGTATTTGACGCATACTCGAAATTATCCGAGTTGATCTCGCTGTCGATAGATAATTCGTTCATATCCGATGTTGAATTTTCCACGATGACCCAGTTGTATAACTCCACGATGTTGAAATTGGAAATTGAAGACAGCGTTAATAATAATGTCACTCGAACTGCTTCAACGAATCGCGGAGAATACCACTCCGATACGAACAAGCATGATATCAATAACATCAACAAACCCTGAATTTAGTGTGAACTTCCCTTCTCCGATTCCAGTGCGTGAGATCGCGCTGGCAAAATTACGAGTATATCATAGCTGGCCTAATATCAGATCGGTTGCATTTGGTGGTCAGCAACCCAATAACGCACTGGTGTTCTCGTATAAGAATAAACCCGATGGTACTCCAGAGTGGGAAACTGTTTCGTTACCAACTGGGTCGTACCAAATTAATCAAATCAATGCTGAAATTCAGCGTAGAATAAAATCAATCACTGAAAAAGAATCAAAAATAGCTATTAATCTTCATTAACCGACGCTCTCGTCGTCGATCGAAATAAGCACAGAGGGATACGTTGTAGATATCTATAACAGCTCGTTAAGAACAGTGTTAGGATGGCCTTAAAAACCACCGGAAAAATCCCCCGCCGACTTAACCACGGACGTACAATCATATCATGAAATCAATCCCAGTTATCGAGATAATTTATCTGATATAAGAAAAGGAAAAATCGCCGATAGATTTATATTTACCAACAAAGACACATTGCAATGGGATTTTATCATTAAAAGAACAGCCGACTCATCTGTTACTATTTCATTTACGCTAACTGACATCCGTGGTTATTTTAATGAAATTAAACAATTACATGCAACACAACTAGAACAACTACGGCAAACAACATCGCAAAAACACGTTGAAATAATAAATCAACTTATATCTGACATGGAATATATCTATGAACTAATTATTCAAACAATAATTAATGACAACAGCGACAGTAAACAACGATTCCTAACCGATTACAATATCACAGAAGACAATCTGCGTAATTTCAAGTTTCCCAAATACAACGCTGATGAACTAGCAAGAATTGTTAAAACTGATATCAAGGCGCTACAAAAATCAGATTCAACTGTCCTCCTCAAATATAATAATGATCCAGATGGTGGCGGTAGGCATATTGCCCAGCATAATGTGAATATTTCAACGGTGATTGCGCTCAATTTAACATGTGATGCAATTGAAGGAAGCTATCAAATTAATCTAGAGCAATCAAATCAAGCTCAGCAGGGATATATTCTTTATTCGTTTGCACTAATAGCTCCTCCGGGATTCCTAATTATTGAAAACCCAATTAATCCTGTCTACATGCGATGCCATAATAATTCGTTAACGAGAATTAATTTCCGACTCACCGACCAGTCAAATAATTTAATTGATCTACAAGATGAGGTGTTAGCGATTAGTTTGTTTGTAAAGTCCTAAAGACTTGATCAAATATTTGGTTGAAATCATTTATTATTTTTGTTAACCCATAGGAGCAGAGAGGGTGAACGACAACAAGTTGCGACCAAAATAGATTGAAAAATCGTAAAATCTCCGTTTGCTAACGGAAACTTATTTTTTTTTTGTTAAAATATGAGGTTTCGTTGGAAGGCTCAATTTTTGTTATAAAGATTCAATCTATTTTTTGTCTGAAAGGGTTGTAGGGTTCACCCTCTCTGCTGCTTTATTAGTAGTAGTAGTTGTAGTAGTAGTAGTAGTATTAGTAGTAGTAGTAGTAGTAGTAGTAGTAGTAGTAGTAGTAGTAGTAGTGTTCTGCTATATTCTGGTGAATATCAAGATCAGCAAATCGATGTACATGGTTTCACAATTTGTGACACAGTGAGACAACGTTTGACAACATGATAAATAGGTGGCGAAGATAATGGCGTTGAGCAATTGGATGAAATTCAGATCTCCACTTAAATCTGTACGAGCTCTTTGCATATGTTTTCCCGTAGAGTAGGAAGCAACAGTGACAGAATAAACCCTGTGCAGTTCCTTAGACCCTTAGGCAGTTGAAATCATGGGACCCCCATAGCAAATTATCTCCTAGTAAGTTTTATCAATATTATTTTTCGAAGCGTCTCTAGGTCGGTGCCTACTCTTCCTGTTTGGTAATCCGACACTGAGAGGCAAATAACGCATGTTTTATTCCAAAGTATCAATAGGGGTACCTTTAACAGCTGGTATCCTTTATCCGGAACATTCATAATTCAACAATCACCCATGTTCTAGAATGCGTTTATCCTGTTTATATTCTTCACCAGCACAATTAAGGCATAATGAAATGTTATATTTCTTTGGCGATGATGTGGTAGGATAGGATGGTACAAGTGGGTGAAGGTAATAACTCGTATTTGATAAAGCCGTCGTACTGACGAATGTGTTCCACGTCGATGTGAACTTGACGGCATTTTAATTAGGGTATCAAACACAACTATTCAGTCAAGGATATTGTTACAATTATATATCAAAAAAAGAGTGGAAACCATCATGGTTTGTAAAATTCAACAAATCATTTATTTCCCTAGAATGCAAAGTGAAAATGTAAAAATAAACTTAAACTATAGGGAATTAAGTCCCATATCGTCCTAAAGTTTATAGTCCAGAACCAAAGAGTTTTGTGAATGAATTGCAGTGGTGTTCTGCATGAATTCCAATTCTGAATACACTAATGCAGCAATCGCTTCCAATGTGTCTTCATGTATCACAATAATAAAATCCACAGAAATCCGTAAATAGTGATTTAGCACTATATCAATTAGTATTTAGTAATTCAACTGAACGATTTAATAAATACATTAACTCCACACAGCAGAACACAAATAAAATTGATTCAACTAAGATTGATGTAAATATATGGAATGAGTAATTCTAATATAATCAACGTAATATAAAAGACTTAAACACAATTTGAGGAACTGTATGAGGGTCAGCTTAATTGAAATATCTATCCAACTCTTCACGGAATTTGTTTCTAGAAACTTTTAAGTTCTGTTACGTATATCTGATATATATATATATATATATATATATATATATATATATATATATATATATATATATATATATATATATATATATATTGATACGTGCTTAGGCTCGAATAAGCAGCAACACAGAAAGAGTGAAAACTAACAAGCTTGTAAAACTTTAACAATGATTTTATTAAGTACAATTATTTTCATAAAATAAATAAACTTATGGTTTTAGAGAATCAAATCCAACAAATATAGAATTCACAAAATAATCCACTAATGAAATTGCAAGTCCTGATAAATAAATGTTCTAATAGTTCCAGGTTCGAATCTTGACGATGTAATAATCCAAAATGGCTGACAATGTCACGTGGTACAGTTCTTGTTTTAAATCATCCAAATGAAATTATGAAACATATGTCCTTTTCCAGATAATTAGAATAATTCTTCTTTTCCAACGAATTGACATAAAGTCCAGAACACTCAAACATGAAAATACACAACATTAGCCCAAACATCTACTAAAGTTAGTTTCTAAAACACAGCTATATATATTGTAACTCCCTCGTAAACAAGAGGAATCATGTGAGTCTGGAAGGTCATGGAAAAAGTGCCTTCTTCAAATCACGCAATAACGGAATGTTCCAGAAGGAAATCATTCACTTCCCATCCTCAATAAAAGTGTTGTCCTTGAAATTGACCAATAGTTTTAGAGGCTTGTTGACAATGTCTAAAGCAAGGTCAGGATTTAGGTCAAACAAGCCAAGGTCAGCTTGTTATTCAGTAAAGTACAAGTCAACTGACTTTTCTAGAAAAATTTCCCATTTAATGAATAATAAATCCTAAATGACAATTTTGGATTTAATAATTAAAAATAAATAAAATTAAATCCAATAGCCGTAACACCTTCCCCCATAAAATAAAAAGAAAGGTTTATATGATAAAACTTTTTTTTAATCACAAACCAATTTACATCTGAAATTAAAAATTACACAATATAATGAATTATACACGGGAAAGAATGTCTACAATTATATTATCAAGAAATAGCCTCAACCTTTTAACTTGTCCATGTCCCACTAAATGTCCTAAGAAAGGCACAATAGCACAGCAGAACTCACTTTTATACAAATTAACTGTCAAACATACATTAGTGAGTCTGTTAAATAATTATCAAATTGTTGCTAGATGTTCTTTCCAGGTGTCGTTGTAAATGATGACGTCACAAATCTCTAGACCAGAGATAAACATTTTTATGAGACGTTGAAATGGACTTTCTTTATATTGATAGAGTCCTTTTGGAGTCGCAATGTTGAGTTTTCCTTTGCTCTTTCCGTAGTGGAATCTGCCAAAATCCTTTCAGAAGGTCAAATTTGGTGACATACTTGGCATTCCCGATTTTATCAATAGAATAGTCAATTCTTGTTAATGGGAATGAATGTTTTTATCACTCTGTTCACCTTCCTATAATAAGTGCACATACGGAGAGTTTTATCTGATTTAGGAACAAGTATGCATAGTGAACTCCAATCACTTTTACTGGGCTTGCTTAAAATCATTCTTCAGCAAATACAAAATTTCCTTTTTCAAGTATTCCTGTTCTACCAAATACTGGACCAAAATCTTTTTGATATCTTGTTTCGTTAAAGAAGCCTTGACCTCAGAAAGATCGTATTTTCTGGCAAGTTGAACCAACTCGTCTTTTTTGAAAAGATCTAATTGCTCCTGGGTAGGATTAGAAAGAAATATTTCTACCTTAGATGTCATTTTGATACAAGCGTGTCAGTCTCACTAATGATTTAAAATTTTCCAAAACTAGGGGAAATTCAAATTTAAATTCAAATTTGTCTCAAATCTCAATCTCAATCTCAATCCGGACGATAGCCACCAATTCTATGTTACGTGCTTAGGCTCGAATAAGCAGCAACACAGAAAGAGTGAAAACTAACAAGCTTGTAAAACTTTAACAATGATTTTATTAAGTACAATTATTTTCATAAAATAAATAAACTTACGGTTTTAGAGAATCAAATCCAACAAATATAGAATTCACAAAATAATCCACTAATGAAATTGCAAGTCCTGATAAATAAATGTTCTAATAGTTCCTGGTTCGAATCTTGACGATGTAATAATCCAAAATGGCTGACAATGTCACGTGGTACAGTTCTTGTTTTAAATCATCCAAATGAAATTATGAAACATATGTCCTTTTCCAGATAATTAGAATAATTCTTCTTTTCCAACGAATTGACATAAAGTCCAGAACACTCAAACATGAAAATACACAACATTAGCCCAAACATCTACTAAAGTTAGTTTCTAAAACACAGCTATATATATTGTAACTCCCTCGTAAACAAGAGGAATCATGTGAGTCTGGAAGGTCATGGAAAAAGTGCCTTCTTCAAATCACGCAATAACGGAATGTTCCAGAAGGAAATCATTCACTTCCCACCCTCAATAAAAGTGTTGTCCTTGAAATTGACCAATAGTTTTAGAGGCTTGTTGACAATGTCTAAAGCAAGGTCAGGATTTAGGTCAAACAAGCCAAGGTCAGCCTGTTATTCAGTAAAGTACAAGTCAACTGACTTTTCTAGAAAATTTCCCATTTAATGAATAATAAATCCTAAATGACAATTTTGGATTTAATAATTAAAAATAAATAAAATTAAATCCAATAGCCGTAACAATATATATATATATATATATATATATAGACATATCGTAAAAAATAAGGTATTTGTTTTCATGTATGGATAGTATATACTAAAACAGAAATTTGGACATCTATAATGCACAGACGATGATGATGGGAGATAACAAGAACGGAATTATTTGTATTTAAAGATAGTAAATGTATACTTTAAACACAATGGTATACATTTACTATCTTTAAATACTTTATACACAATGGTATACATTTACTATCTTTAAATACAAATAATTCCGTTCTTGTTATCTCCCAACATCATCGTCTGTGCATTATACATGCCAAAATTTCTGTTTTAGTATGTACTATCCATACATGAAAACAAATACCTTATTTTTTACGATATGTCTTACGAGTTTTAAATCCACATTTTTTTGTATATGCACCAATCTACGATAACATGAATGAAAAACAATACTCGCTCGTGATTCATATGCACACGTGCTCGCTGTCTGGTCATTTACTTTTTACAGCTTTGCTTTGTAAAGTTACGTCCCTTACTAAAAGGACTTGGGACGGGATTCAATTTTTATCCAGTCGTTACGTATCACTGGTACTGGCTTCGCGTTATGAATTCGGAACAACTAGTCACTAACCTAACTCCTTTATGTTCTGAGGCTCTATTTGTTTTAAAAATATGTCACCTATGGTTCTGCAGCACAGGTACCTAATCGTTGTTTGGTTCCATCGCACTCAAAAGTTACCCCTAAGGGGTAATACGTTTACTCTATTATTTTACTGTGGTTCCACTCTACCGGTACAGTTATTTGCTGTTGGATCATTTATTTGTTCCCTTTTTTTTCTCACTTTCGTTCTGATTCTCACTTCAGTGAGCCCTTACTTTTTCAAAAATTCATAAATGACTTCTATCTTTCAACAGCTGTGTCCATTTCACTGGACATCAGTGTTACTATTAATATATTCAGTTTTACTATCCTGGCTATCAGCTAATTGACAGTTTGGTTAATGGCGGCTCAAAGTTTCAATTTTATACATGAAATATTCTGCATGCGAATATCTCCTTTTTCCGTTCACTGTGCACTTTACCTATATAAATAATATCATTAGAATCAGGAAGGCGTGACGTGCCCATCCCGTCGATCTTAAGTGTGTGTGAGTGTGTGTGTGAATTGGATAGGGAGAATAAAGAAACTCTTTTAAAATTATTGTTAAATAGACTATATTTAAGTTACTGAATTTTCATTCGAACAAGCCCTTTGTATTGACATGATATATGTCGTCATTGGGTTAAACCACTTCAAATCGCTAGGCTTAAGTATTTTACTATCAAGACACATATGCATTATTATGAAAGTTGGCAACAGTATAATAAACGGTACAGTATGCACTCGCCATGTGGTAATAACACTTTAGAATTAAAGTATCATGGTTGAGTATTTATCGATGTGTACGTGGTCTGTTCACTCTCTACTACTGTGTGAGTGATTGGGTATAAAAATCTACACATCAATAAATAATCAATCATGATAATTTAATCCTTCCAATTCCAAATAACTTTCTGTCTGTTATCATATAAGTAGACTCACTAGAAAAGAAATCACTTTTAGGTAGCTCGAGGTTTTCTTTCATTAGCCTCTTCACTGCAATATAACACATAGCCCACTTACGTGCATACATACATACATACATACATACATACATACATACATACATACATATACATCTTCGTTAGCCAAGAGTGGTCGATATTTATGCGGTAATATAGGATAGAGTGTCAAAAATGTTGTGCCAATATCTAATCAATTTGGTATGATCATTTTTTCTATTGAAAAGAAAATGATTGATACTATTTTAAATAGGATAGTTAGTCACAGCAACTGATACAGGATTTGTTATAGTTTTGTGGAACTTTGGTTTCCTTCCCTTTAGTCTCTGGGACCTTAATCTTTGGCTCCAAAATATATATACCCTTCTTTATCTTTCACATGGAAAACCATCCACAAAGTTTGGTTGATATATGTGAAAAAGAACTCGAAATATCGTAAGGAAACCATTTTTTTTTAGATGTCTTTCTTACCTATTTTCCAATACATTGCAAAGCTTGGTCAAGATAGTGGAAATGGGTTTGACACGTGGTCTGATACCAGGCGCAATGCCAAAATCATAGAGAATTTAATAGAAACCACTCCAGCTTCCGCTTAGTTTTCAATTTTCCAGCCAAACCGACTTTGACGTAATTGCTAGTCGTTATATTTTTATATTTTGTTCATTCTCTATTAGTACTCTCCGTTGAAGAGGGCCCCGAGAGGCCGAGTGGTCTAAAGCGCTATCCGTTACGGATCACTGCTATCTCACGTCTGTCTGCGTGTATTCGAGTCTAAGATTCAGCTAATGTCGGTATGTGAGAAAGCTTACCAGTAGCTTCTCGTGTGTCGGTGGTTCTTTCTGTGGGTTTTCCCGGGTTCTTCCTCCACCAATAATACTGGCCGCCATGTATAGCCTATCGTGTGCTGAAAAAAGGCGTTAAACCCTACAACAACAACAACAACAACATCAACTCTCCGTTGACACCAATATTCATTCATTCTGATGCAGATATCCTATTCAAACATTGCATTAGCGATCGCTGTTCCGTTAGCGTCTTAGAGAACATTACTAATTCAGTATGGTTTATTCTTTGTCGAAGTTCTACCTCCCATATGGTGTCAGCTAATTAATATGCACACACTGGGTAATTAAACGATTGGATATGCCTTGTCCAATGTATCCGCCACTGTGACACTGATTATCTAGCATACGTGGCATGAAGTTTCAAACAAATATTTAAAAAGAAAATTTCACTTGCAATGATGTCAAAAGGATTAATTTTATTATACAGTTTTAAAGGTCGTTTTTTTTTTGTAGGTGAGAAGAGGGAGTGCAGGTTATACTTATCTCTTTAATCTGTATTTTTAAGATAAGAAAGAGGTCATTTAAATGAAATTAACTATAAAACAACTGTTTGAATATCCTGTTTTACACCTAAAATTTATGTAATAGAAAGACGTATTCATTACATAGTTTTACTATGTAATAAATAATGCATATCACATATATGACGATATTTCAAAATAATTCCATGAGGTTATATGCTATTTTGTGAAGAATTCCTTGACAATAGGAATGAAATGTCCAGACGTATACTGATCAGATGATTAGTAAAATAATTTCCATCAGTCGAAACGAGTATTAACTAGGATTTTACTGACCAAAGAAACTGTACTGCGAAGAATCGTTCTAACAAGCTACGCTGACTGCACATAAAATAAAACTACCAATGCGTTATATTCTATATAAAATATAGATATAAACTCGTTCAAAAGCACTACTTTTTTAAAATAGAAAAAAGAAACGCATTATTTTATCGTTTACGACTTATTATGGCTCTTATAGATGGCATAGCGTTGCCTTACAAGCTGAATGTATTCTAAAGCCTCCCCCTTCAAACCTTTAACTGTTGCCAATAAGCTCTTCTGTACACGAGTGTAAATTAATTCATTAAAATTTAATCCTATAATGAAGTTATGTCACTCATTAAGAAAAGGTTACATAAGTAAATATAATCCGCATACACGGATTAATAGAAAACATAAAGACACTAACCTTTCACTTCTCTTTTTTGCAGCTTTCATCAAATGCATCCCGAAAATAAATATTTATTAGAAACTTGAGGTTGAATCACACTGCCTCGGCGTCCAAAAGAGTCGATCAATTTGGCAAACAGCGCTACTTTAATTTGTATGTTCAGACGGTCTAAACTTCCTTGTTGGACAAAGAATTCAAAAGCTGACTAGCCAACCGTTGCAAGTCTGGGTACTGTAACAATTGTGTATACCTACCTGTACTGGTTAGTGTAGGAATTAACGCTATTTTTCAACACAGGAAAGGCTATACATGGCGGCCAGTATAACAGGTGGAGGAAAATCCTGGGAATAACCACCGACCCACAACAAGCTACTGGCAAGACCTAATAATGTTTCCTACCTTAAATATTGTTAGCATGATTTTCTTGTTTTCTAATTAGATTAGGTGCTATATAAAGTCGTCATCAATATTTGTATTATTAATATGTGTACTTATGTATATGGGAACTCTACTTCCTAGTTGAATTATTGTAACTGTAATACTATCCAACCGTTGCTAGTTTGGGTACCGTAACAATGCATGTACGTGCACTAGTAATTAAATTGGGCACTGAACAGTGGTAGAATATTTATTTAATCCGATTTTTTTAACAAGAATCAGCATCACATACATACGCACACACACACACACACACACACACACACACACACACACACACACACACACACACACACAAACGATACATGTTTACATTTTGCCACAAAAAAAACTCCACCAATAATAAAGAAGAGGTCTTGCTGTTTTTGCTGCTGGTATCGTGGGTATAACGTAATTATTCAGCACCTGATAGGCTATACGTAGTGGCCCGTATAACTGGTGGGAAAAGAATCCATGAATATCCTGGAGAGAACCACCGACTGGCGGAAAACTAAAGGCATGCTTTCTCATATACCCATATAGGCCGAAACTCAGACTCGAACACACATAGACAGAAGTGGCTTGGCACTCATGCGGAAAGACGAGCAAGTGGCCACCAGATGCCCTCGTAAAGAAAAGCATAAACTAAGAAAACAAGAAGAAACAAAATACAAGAAATAACTACATGCCTACACATGTTTTATTATAAGTGACTAAGAAAATGTTTTGATGAACTTCTTACCAAATAAAAATAATTGATTGAATTAAGTTCGCATTTCTGCCATTTTACTTTCCATATCAACATATCTTGTTGTTTTCCAAAAAATCAGTTAATGATGTTGACTCATAGTAGCCGTATAATTTTGTTTAAAAATTTGTTTTTTGCGATTTAAATTTGCTTTTTTGCGATCTAATCTTGCTTTTCGCGTTTCCTTTAGTTCATGACACAGGCATCGTGTTAGTTTGGTTCCTTTCAGTGCCGATAGTTTTCGTCTGAACTGAGACTTTGGGGTCAGACTGAAACACGTAATTAATAATTGTGTTGAGTGTGCTATAGTTTTTAGGCGGATGGGGTGATGTGGGGGTACTATCTGTGTGTCAGTTATATGTGTGTGTGCTCTTTTTCTGAGTTAGGTGTGCTATGATGCATGCTTCTCTTTTATGAGTACTATGCTAGGTGTGCTATGACTCTTCTTTATTGATCTTCTTGATTTCTACTCTTTCTGCCGTTTTTCACCCTTTTCCTAGGTTGTTGGTTTTTTTCCCACCTGGTACTTTTGTTCCGGATCTTCATTATTTCTGCCTTGTTTTCGCTGTGTTTATCCCTTTTTCTGCTTTGTTGCTGTTGCTGTCTTCTCTTTCTTGGTCTTCTTAATATATGCTGTTTGTCCACTGCGCTTGTCCATTTTCATGTGCTTCTGTTTACTTAACCCGATGGTTCATTTAGTTACTTAACTTTAGCTGCATTTTTTGTTCATTAGCCTTTCCTTTCTCCGGAATTGTTATCCGCTGTGTTACCTGTGTGTTGGATCTTTACGTTTAACCCAGCTTGTTTTATGTTTTTATTTAATTATCTGTGATAATACTTATTTTTGTATAGTTAATATTGTTGTCCTTATTGTCATTATTAGTACCTTTTGTTTCCTGTTCAATGCATCTAAAATTTTGGTCTATCTCTTTATGAGTAGCGGACGGTGGGTGTGGACTGATATCTTGTTTAAGTACTAGTTCTTTCCAGTGCGGGACTAAGTCTTTGGTTTTGTGTCTTTCGTGTAGTTTTTGTTGTTTTCTTGACCTTTAGTATTGAATTTATGGTTGAACCCATCCATGATTTTATATTCGCTGCTTGTAATGGTGCTGCCGGTTATCAAAGTGTTATTAGTACAATATTGCACAAGGCCTGGTCAGAGGTTTTGCGCAACTTGGAAAAAAACAACACTTGAAGACCGCCTCCCTCTAATTATCGTTATCTAGAAGATGATCTCTACGGTGTAATTTGCCCGGTTAATGGATATGGTAATCTGAGATGGTACTTTGAACAAGACAACACACGAGCCCCCGTAAAGATAAAATATGAATTTAATTACAATACAATTAAAAAAAGAATGACACTGTGAATTACAATTTCTTTCTTTCTGAGTACACTAAGTTCAGAAATACATAAACTGAAGCTTTAAAATAATGGATACATTCATAAAAATCCCAAACACTAATAAAAAAAAATGAAGTTAGCCGTTAATACTGAGAGTAAATTTCATCATGGAATCGAATGTTCATTTAACATTGGACTGTTGGGTGATTCAAAATGACCTTGTTCGTCGACTGGTTTTTTCTTCTTCTGCGTTAGTCTCAACTTGAGCTTGCCCTTTGGTTGTACGTGGGATTACACAACTCTGTCTTCCAACTTCTTTTTCCGTCTCTGAATTTCGGCTTCCTCGCTATTTCTTATTCGATCTTCAAACAAACTATTATTCCTTTGAAAAGAAAAGGGTAAAACGCCCTAAGTATCTCGTTACTTTAAGAGTTGAGATTGTAAGTCCGTCTTCAGGTTCGAAAAATCAGAGCTTACTATCAGTGTTATCAATTATACGTCTAACAAATACTATACAAGTCTTCAGATCAATAGAGCTATACTGCTAATTATCGACATCAGAATTCGGGAAAGTCATATATTCCCGTAAATTATTACGTAAAGTGAGGCAATATATCCTAACACACAATCCATATTCACTAATATGACTAATTCAAAATAATGTAACACTTTCCAATCATAAATGTACACGGCGGGTTTTCTACACCACCCATTTACCTACCTAAGTATATAAGGTAAAAAATGCTAATTCAGAATTCAAAAATACATTATTAAATCACTGTAAAACCGACTATCCATACAAAAATATGAACACATCATGCATCTGTAACAAAGAAACATATCAAAGTACGTTATTAAATCAATGTAATACTGAACTATTTGTATCATAGTATCGATACATTATGCATCTATGACAAAGAAAAAGATCATATACAATTACATCGTGATAAAGGTGAATTTGAGTTAAATACCTTGTGTTTTTTGGCGTGCTTCTGCCGTTTGATTTCCGGCAGACTTTCCTGATCTTATTGTTACGAAGGCACTGCTGTAAAAATACCCCCGGAGTCCTGGTAATTACTTCTACCTTTGGTTTCTCTCTTGCAGAGAAATTTTCAGACTGACTAACCTCGTTTGATACGTAGTATATATTTCCCCGATTCTGGGATTCGACACACCCCCTTTTCCCCTATATTTGACCAATCGGAATAAATGCTATTCTTGCGGACCTTTTGAAAACCGTCTATCAAGATGCCAAAAATGCCACTTAGGATCGAAATGTCACCTTATCATTTGTTTCCAATCACTCTGACAGCTCTACGTGCGGAATCCTCTATTTTACGCGTGTCAAACACTCAGTCCGTTTTCACTCTAAATATTGTAACAGTCTGACCGAGGTAAACTAACATTCTTTCCGTTCAAACTCTACTCCAAGACAGTTGATTGTCGGCTAGCCTACGAATTAATTACTGGATTTCACTGATAAAAAATGTGGCACTTGAAACTGCCCAACAGCTGTCCCTTATGACATTGCTACTATTTTGTTGAAGCCAGGCTGTTGTTACGGAACTATATATTAGAGTCTAATATTACCATTCCCCCACCCATCCTCCTTTCCTTAGTGTTTAAATTTGCCCTCTTTAAATTAGTGTTTTAAATTTGCTCCCTTTTTAAACATGCGTGTATTAATATAGTATATTTAAACAAACAGGTATACATTTACTATCGTTAAACACAGTGGTATACATTTACTATCTTTAAACACAATGGTATACATTTACTATCTTTAAATACAGTGGTATACATTTACTATCTTTAAACACAATGGTATACATGTCCTATCTTTAAACACACATAATTCCGTTCATGTTATCTCCTATCATCATCGTCTGTGCATTATACATGCCATAATTTCAGTTTTAGTAAGTACTATCCATGCATGAAAACAAATACCTTATTTTTTTACGATATGTCTTACGAGTTTTAAATCCACTTTTTTTAGTATATGCACCAATCTACGATAATATGAATGAAAAACAATACTCGCTTGTGATTCATAGGCACGCGTGCTCGCTGTCTGGTCATTTAATTTTTACAGCTTTTGTTTTGCAAAGTTACGTCCCTTACTAAAAGGACTTATGACGGGATTCAATTTTTATCCAGTCGTTACGTATCACTGGTACTTGCTTCGCGTTGGGAATTCGGAACAACTAGTCACTAACCTAAATCCTTTATGTTCTGATCTCTATTTTTTTTTTTACAAATATGTTACCTATGGTTCTGCAGCACAGGTACGTAATCGTTGTTTGGTTCCATCGCACTCAAAAGTTACCCCTAAGGGGTAATACGTTTACTCTAATTATTTTACTGTGGTTCCACTCTACCGGTACAGTTATTTGCTGTTGGGTCATTTATTTGTTCCCCTTTTTATCTCACGTTCGTTCTGATTCTCACTTCAGTGAGCCCTTACTTTTTCAAAAAGTCATAAATGGCTTCTATCTTTCAACAGCTGTGTCCATTTCACTGGACATCAGTGTTACTATTAATATATTCAGTTTTACTATCCTGCCAATCATCTAATTGATAGTTTGGTTAATGGCGGGTCAAAGTTTCAATTTTGTACATGAAACATTCTGCATGCGAATATCTCCTTTTTCCGTTCACTGTGCACTTTACCTATATAATATCATTAGAATCAGAAAGGCTTGATGTGCCCAACCTGTTACATTTTTAAAACACATGCACATTTCAGCCACCTTCATTAGACTTGTAAGTTTCTTTATTGCCGATTGCCAATCCATGGGAAATCTGCAGCAGAAATATGAGGCACAGTAAACAGTTGAAACTAAACGGGAGAGACTCGGAGTTGGCCTAGTTTGCGATTTGAATATAATCAACCAACTCGTATCAGTTAGAATCAAATACAATGAATAGGTTTCTGTTGCCTTTATTTTAGGTAATCTTGTCTAAATACGAGATACTATCCTCAAAATCAGCGCAATAGACCTGAAGAGGAAATATTTCGAGCCTTTCACATTTTATTTATATTTACTTACCAAATCATTCATCTTCAAAGGGAGGAAGGGTGTGCAAGCGCTAGTGATTAATAACCGGTATTTGTATGTCAGTGATATAGCTAGGATTCATACCTTATGGTTTGGAGCTTGGCGTCAAACGTTGTGGAGGTGTAGTTTTCAGCCTTGTGGTAGTGAATCTAGACTTCAAGCCTTGGGTAGGGTTACTAAGCTTCTAACCTGGTGGTGGTTGATCTTGGCCTTTTAGCTTGTGGTTGATAATCGAGGCTTAACACCTTGTGGTGCTGACCATAAACTTAAATTCTTGTGAATTCATAACTATCTTCACATTCTTTGAGCTAGGTTCCAAATATGGTGGCGGCGCAGCTAGTCTTCAAACTTTATGGTGGTGGAGTTAGGCATCAAACCCATGTAGTGCTGGAGCGTGGTTTCAAACCTTGTGGCGCATAATCTGGAATTCGTGTGGTTAGTAGACACCGGATTATGTGGTACTAGAGATAGTCTTCACACTTGATTTGGAGTAAATAGGATTCAATTATATGGGATGAACCTAGGCTTTAAAGCTTGCGGTGGTGTAGCTCGGCTTCAGACTTCTTTTCTTTTTAAAATGGAAGTGAAATTTAGTACCATTTTGAACATCTGACTGGATGAGTATGACACACGGACAGAAAAGTTCCTTAAAATCTAAACGCTTGTGCTTTACATGATTCAAGAGGCAAAACTGTTTGGTAGCTTTGTAATTATGTTGCTCCATTAACAACTATGTTTCTTAGCCTGAACTCAGCTACTTTTGGACTATTCAAGTTCATTTCTCGAGGGCGCGGTAACAGCCATTTTGATCAACTGTCTGCTTGAGACATCACGTTGTTTCCCAAATATTAAATATACAAACATTTGTCACAGTACAATAGAGGTGCGTCAAAGTTCTTAATGCTGTGGTTGATGCAAATTCACACGACTTCGCTTTAACCTATCCTTCTTTCAGAAGCATTTAATAATTGTAGAGAGGAATCCAATATATTGTCTTAAACGGATTTAAGTCGTCACCCGTTGTACTAACGGTATGGATGAATGTAGAATAATTTGCTGCTATTAACCTGATCAATGCCTTGCACTTTTTGGTAACTTGTATCATGTGTGCTATTTTTCCAATACGTTGCTACTGTTACTCTCATATTTTAAGAAAGGATAACCATAGGCATAGTGAGGCATAATTAAAATAATGATTCTTTACATTATTCATCTCAAAACAAAAGAAACCTGATGATGCCCAACATATATTTTCCTTTTATTAAAGTCTGTTGATAGAATCATGATAGAAAAAGCACAGTACTGAGATTCCAGTGATCTAAAGTTTAGTTACCTTTCATTCAAAAATGGTCCCTAGAATATGACCTTTCTAGAAAAATGAGTCTCAGATCATAGATGTCATTAACGGTGTGTGCAAATATGAAAAGAGAGCAAGCATTCGTGGTGTTTGAACTATTTCATGCATCTTATGCTGGAATAAAGAAAGAAAACATAAATAGTGAAATCTTTGATGAGACAAGCACATAGTTGTTTACATGGACAGAAAAACAAAACAGATCAACAGAAATAGGATAGCCATACAGACATCAACTGGGATAGAAAGACAATGGTTGGACTAACAAAATGATAAACACAAATAGACAAATTATAGTGAGTGGATGGACAGATGGTCAATTAACAAATGGACTGATGAAAGAGCTGATGGGCAGACAAACTCCCAAATAAAATAGTGGAAGAATGTGCAGAGACTGGCAACCAGATTAATGGATGAGCCCTTAAACAGACAAATATATGGTTGGATTGACAAGGTACATGGACAGAAATATGCACACAAGAGTAAACGGATTTTTGTATAAATAATAAAGCTGTGCAACAAATAAATGAATGGAAGCGTAGGTAGAATTTCTAATGATATAGTATTTGATCAAACCAGTGAAAGATCTATTCTAAATATATATTCTACCTTTGTCACTAAATTGTACCTAATAGCTATATTCAGTACATATTCAACTCTACATAGGCTGCTGTCTTCAAATTCTCTAGAGGAATTTGGCAGTTTATTTCCAAGAAGCTGACTTGATAAATTCACATAAATTATACCTTTTTTTCTAGAAGTAGTTTACTACACTTAACTCAAGCCTTTGTACAGAAAGGCAGAAATCAAGTAAACTAGGACTAAAGCAGCTGAAAACAAACCGTGTCCATTACATTTGTGTACTAAAATCAGTGATTCCAGTAGAGAATGGAAAAGATAAATCTTGTCCATTACATTTGTGTACTAAAATCAGTGATTCCAGTAGAGAATGGAAAAGATAAATCTTGTCCATTACATCTGTGTACTAAAATCAGTGATTCCAGTAGAGAATGGAAAAGATAAATCTTGTCCATTACATTTGTGTAGAGAACGAAGCAACAGCCCGTTGAGGATGACATCCTTCAGAGACGCTGGCGATGGATTGGCCACACCCTCCGCAAACCTGCTCCCAACATCACCAGGCAAGCCCTCACATGGAACCCTCAAGGAAAGAGGAAGAGAGGAAGACCCAGAAACACCTGGCGCCGTGATTTGGATGCAGACGCAAAGAAGATGGGCAAGACGTGGGGACAGCTGGAGAGACTCGCCCAGAACCGAGACGCCTGGAGGGAGCTGGTTGGCGGCCTATGTCCCAAACGGGGCCACAGGCGGAGATGAGATGAGATGATTACATTTGTGTACTAAAATCAGTGATTCCAGTAGAGAATGGAAAAGATAAATCTTGTCCATTACATTTGTGTACTAAAATCAGTGATTCCAGTAGAGAATGGAAAAGATAAATCTTGTCCATTACATTTGTGTACTAAAATCAGTGATTCCAGTAGAGAATGGAAAAGATAAACCTTGTCCATTACATTTGTGTACTAAAATCAGTGATTCCAGTAGAGAATGGAAAAGATAAACCTTGTCCATTACATTTGTGTACTAAAATCAGTGATTCCAGTAGAGAACGGAAAAGATAAAACCAAAATATTTATTCACTTAACAGAATTTGTTATTTTAAATTAATTAAAATTATTTTCAGTAGTTACATTTAAACTTAGTAAATCTCCTCCCACTGAAAATGTATAAATTGTTATGTATATTTAAGTCATTTATTTTTGTCACATTCAAATTTGACATTTTGGGTTTAAAATTCATTAATTGGGAGATATTTTCTAGAAAATTTGGTTGACCTGTTAACATCTGATGTTGACCTCATTTCTGACCTTGTTTCAGAGTGTAAACAAGCTTTTAAAATGATTGGCTGATTCCAAGGACATCTTTCTATTTTTAGTAAAAATAACCGATTCTTATCTGGATCATTCTGTGCATACATGTTTTTGTGATCGTACATTTGTTCTAAAGGTTCTAGAAATTGTGACTTCTTTCCCTGTTTACGTAACAATGGGCATATAAATAATGTTTGGAGAGAGAACTGTTCAGTAGATAGTCTGGGCTGTTAGAATATTAATTTGTATTTTTTTAGTTATCTTGTATTGGAAATTATTTCAATTCGTTTGGATCAAGAGGAATTGTTATTTATCTAGAAAAAACATTTGTGCTTATTGAAATTTCAAAGGACCAGAACTGACTTCTGTACGTGACATCGTCTTCCATCTTGGATACTCCACAAAGATTCGAACTGGGAATTTTTAGGACTTTTTATTACCAGGACTTTGCAAATTCACTAGTGGAATATATTGTGAATTCTTTTTGGATTAATTTTTGGACTTGATTCTTTAAAACCGTAAGTTTATTTTTCCTTTTCTGAAAATTATTTGTACTCAATAAATTGTTTGTTAAATTTTTGCAAGCTTGTTATTTTCACTCTTTCTATGTTACTGTTTATTCGAGCCTAAGTAAATAACAAAATGAATGGCGTAAAATACATGCCTATTAATATTTCTTAACGTAATTATGATAAAGTATTGATATTATTTTTCAAAATTGCACTTTGTGTTGTTTATCTGATCTTTGGACGATCTTCTGAAGAACAAATATCTTTAGTTGTAAGAAAGAGTGTGGGTCAGCTTAGTTCTTTCATGACACAATTTACTAACAGTTGGCAAAACTTCATGGTGGGCGATGCACTCTCTGTTAAATATCATCCAAAAGAGTATACTTTTGGCTAAAAGCATTTTTTAAAACTACCAATTCATGTAACATGATGTTGCCCTATACCAATTTCAACTCATCAATAATGTAGCATTTTATTATTAATATGTCTGTTAATTAAATTGTGAATTTTTTACCTGCTTCTAGGGTTGTTAAGAGGGTAAAGTGAACCTATTTCTTTAGCATATTCTCGAATGGTTTTGTACAATGATTCAAGCAATATTTCTTTTACAAGCATTGATTAGCTGATAAGTTTTTCAGTTTACTTATGTATGCAACACTTTTGCTATAAATATATAAAGATGGTACATATCATGATAGGGGATCTTTACCAGTAGCCACACTGAAGTTTCCACAAGGAACCTATTACCACACAGAACACAATGATCATTGTCGAGTCTTGTCTATGTGATGTATATTAAATTTGTATATTTAAAAACAAAGTATGTATTAGTCTTCATCAAACAAAACTACTGCAGAAAATTAAGAATTTACTCATGCAGTAACAGGTTACAAGTGGAAACTGGTGCATGACCAGAAATACCCAGCTCCATGAAGTGCAATGAAAATCTTTCATTACGCACTATTCTTAAGGAACATAGGAAAATTTACAAATTACCATGCCTGCACAATTCTTAATGAACACAGGCACTACAAATGACTATGCTTCCACAATGTTTAATGAACACAGGTACAGCTGCAATTTACTGTACTTCCACAATGCTTACTGTGAAGACACTACAAATTACTGTACTTCCTCAATGCTTAATGTGAAGACACACTACAATTTACTGTACTTCCACAATGCTTAATTTGAAAACTCACTACAATGTACTGTACTTTCACAATGCTTAATGTGAAGACACTACAAATTACTGTACTTCCTCAATGCTTAAGGTGAAGACTCACTACAAATTACTGTACTTCCTCAATGCTTAATGTGAAGACACTACAAATTACTGTACTCCCTCAATGCTTAATGTGAAGACACACTACAAATTACTGTACTTCCTCAATGCTTAATGTGAAGACATACTACAAATTACTGTACTTCCTCAATGCTTAATGTGAAGACACTACAAATTACTCTACTTCAACAATGCTTTCTGTAAACAAACACTACAAATTATTGTACTTCCACAATGCTTACTGTAAACAAACACTACACATTACTGTACTTCCACAATGGTTCTGTTGAGGTTAGAATTAATTTATGTTACCAATGCAAATAGTATGGCCTTTTAGTTAATACATACGAGTAAAATAGAGAGATTTATTAGTAAAGTAATTGATATTTTTGTTTCATTCCTATATTTTCACATACAAAAAATATATATATCTTTATATTTTCTCATAAAATATAAATTTTTCCATCAAACCATGTAACACTTGATTGTGAATGCCAAATAAATTGTACCCATAGGTACAAAAATCGTACCTGTAGACAAAAAATTGTACCTGTAGACAAAACTTACATTCAAGTATTCTGTGTGCTAGAACAAATAAATAAAAACTGCCTTTTATTACAGACATGGAAATTAATCTTTGATAAAGAAATTTCACCAGAAGCTGATCACATATCGATGAAATTATTTCGTCGTTGACAATGAAAAAACCCGTGTCAAGAATTGATGAATTGGACTCGCATTGTTTTCAATTACGGTCAAATAGTTTAAAGAATGATAGAAACGTAATTCACTGTGACAGATTAAGTCAACCAATCCTACTGATTTATGATCAGCCAATGAAAGTACAGTGAATTTACAAAATGGGTGGGGGTCTGCATGTTGTGCCAGAGAGAGTTTAATCTTGTAAACTTAAATTCTGGAAATAGTTTCATATATAATAAAAATTAAATTGTATTTTCCTACATTAATACCAGATATATTTCATCTTGTAATACCATATTGGTACTGTGAATGGAGTTTTGCATGCACATTGTCCAGTTAATATTAATGTGTCAAGATTATTTGATGTTCAACGTTGATATGTGAGATGATGATGAACTATGAGACTTTGGCTTATGTGAACGTCATTTTTATCTGTCACTGAAAACGTTTATCGTGTGTGAATTACTTTTTCCGTTCCTGAATGTACACCACCCACCCACCATCGTTTAGATCACCGTCAGCATCTTTTATAAATGTGTATCCTGCGTCTTATACTAAATGTGAGTGTAAACCTTGCCCTGGTCCGAAGTGTCACGCTGTTATCATGCGTATTAACGAATTCGTCAAGGAAGTCATCTAAAGATGTCAACAGTTTTACAAACTGGGACACAAATATTAAGTAGAAAGAAGTTCGCATGTTCGCAGTTATTGTGCCATATTCATTTCATGTTGAACCATAGGTGTATTGTGCTGGAAATTGACATGAATAGTGTAGGAAATGAATTATCTTACCTTCCATGATTTTGGAATATCAAAGCGAGAAATATGATGTTAGCCCATAAACTAATGAATTCTGTCATTCGGTGGAGTTTTATTACTAGAACAGCAGAGATGCAAGATATTGATGGAATCAATGTGCCCAGCCGAAGAATCACATTTTTCTTGTCAGACTTTTGTTGGACAATAAGTTCTTGGTTATGTAGAAATTGTTGTGTTACTTAGTGTGCAAAATACATGTAGTATGCAAATGATAGGGACTATTTCTAACCATATTACGACTCATTGGATCATCAGTACGCTGTACTCTCACTCGATTCGCATTGAAATTTACTTGTCCGTTTCTTTCATTTATACGGAATCATAGGTATGAATATATTTATAAGATTAACAGTATAAACGCACACCACGGATATGGTGAGGACAACTTAAGTCCGTCTAAATTGCATGTTCACAGGGATGTTTCTTATAGTTTGAACAGTTGACTTGGTTACCGCCATGGCTTGCCCTGAGAAGGACAAACATTGATTGGCTAACTAAGGTCATGTGACGTGAATAGGAGTCTATAAATAAGAGTGCAGACAGTGCACTGGCAGATAGCTGCCAGAGAAGCGAAGTATGAACATCTAAGTAGAAAAGAATTTCGGCCTTGTATTCTAAAATTATCACTTAACGTAATTTTCATAACTGATATTAACTTTGGTACTTTAAAATCCAAAACCTGAATCAAATTGTTATAAGAAATATTAAGCAGATTTATTACATGATTGCTATCGTACGTAAATGCCTTATTACAGCCAATTATATATTGTAATATTCTAAAAAGCCGCTGCTATCTCCCACCACACTGCTCAAGTACACAAGTAATAAAATCATAATTTTTATTGAGATCACACTACTATGTCAGGACGTATTACAGTCAATCTAATAAATTAAGCTATTAATATACACATGAATCAAAGAATACATTAATTTAACCTAACTATTGTATATTATAACATTCTTTTGACATTTAGATAACCAAGTCTGCTATATATTCTCACAAGTTGATAGTGTTGTGATGGACACTGTGTTTATGTAAGGTCGATTTGCGATATTGAAAAGCATGTTATATCACACCTTTATTATTTATAAAAAGCATTTTTATTCCTGAACTCTTGGTCTTTTCGAAACAAGACATGGGGTGTTACAATCTTGTGGTATCAAAAATGATATATTTTAACTTTTTGCTTCAACCTTCATTAAAATATAAAGTTTTTGGTACCACACGATGAAACATATGATATCCATTATGGAGGCTAAGAAAATGTCCTATATTCATTAGTTGTACTTTGAAGGATGTATGTAATCATTTTGATTCAATATTAATTTTCAAGTAAAGACCAGCAGTCCAGGAATATCAAATAGACTTTCTCCATAGGTTTCACTGTATCACAGATAAAGCTGCTGTCTTTCCTTGAAGAAACAAAAATGTTGACTAGCAGAATAAGATATTATATACAAAAGTATTAAATATATCTACTAGTGAATTTAAATATTCAAAAATATCTACCAGTGAAGTTAAATTTGGTTATGAAATGTAAATATTCAAAAATATCTACCTGTGAAGTTAAATTTGGTTATGAAATGTAAATAATTGACCTCCAAAAGTATGCAAATGAAATGACAATAAACATATGCTAAGATGCAAAGGAAGCATAGACTTCTTTAAAACTAAATGGGGGTTGAAACATAATGAGGTCAAAAATTTAATGTATGCAGCTCTGATTTATTTCATAAATGTCATTAATAAAATTAAAATTGGTAGTAAATGATTAAATGAATTCATTTAAAAAGATTACAGCAAAAATATATAAATCTAATTTTCCACTTTTGCTGCTAGTAAATGCAACTTTAGAACAATGAGGATCATCTCTTGTATCTATTGGAGTCTCTGTTTCTATCCCATTTGTTATCGTCATCTCTTTTCTGTCTATCATCTCTCCTGTAATAGTCCTCTTTCTCTCTGTATCTTCCGTCCCTATCCCCTCTGGAGTATTCTACATTCAGATTATGCTCGTGTCTTCTGTTACTCTCCTCATGATATCTAGAGTTATCTCCTCTTCTATCACTATTCCTGTCTCTATCCATTCTTTCATTATCTGTAGATCTTTCTCTTCTCTCTCTCTCTTTATCATGTGAATCATCCCTGGCATCATGTTTTCCTTTAGCTGACCTATCAGACATTGAACTGCTTCCCTTATCATTTGAAGAATGTCTATTTCTGTCTCTTGAATTAAAATTATCATATTTATGAAACCTCCCCCTTTTTTCACTACCCTTCTCAGTTAAAGGACTTTCATTATCTCTTTTTACTTTACTATCACTTTCACTTACGGAACTCTCAGATTCGCTGCTTGAAGGTGAAACTCTTCTTTTCCTATAACTGACAGGATCTACACCCCTACTGTCGACAGGACCTACACTCCGACTATTCAGTGCTTTCTCATAACCTAGATCATGTTTTTCTGTTTTTATTTTCATGTCAGATCTTGCTGACATTTCATTCTGTTTTATTTTAACCTTTGGGTCAGGACTTGTTGAGTCAGCTTTACTTTTTTTATTTTTTTTATTTTGTTTTCTTGGGACAATAATATCACTGTCTGATTTCTCTTTCTTCTTTTTTTCTGAAATGGATAAGAATGAGAATTTTTAATAGAAGACATACAGAATAGGTACAGACAAACTTTAATATGGTATATATTCAAAGGAGTGACTAATTCTGTAAATTAGATAGATTAGATAAAGGAGTATACTAATTCAAAGCTAAAATAAAATTAAATAACTCTAAATAGTGCAATGAAAATCTGTCAAATGTGCACAACTGACTGTTAAAGTGTGCTCACAATCAGAAAGTCTATACCACAAATGAGTCAACAGTTCAATATTTAGCAACTAAAATTATATCAATTACTTTTTACTGAGGTGTAGTTTAAATAGGGTAGCAACAATGTAACATGATATATCAATTACTGTTTACAGAGAAGTCGTTCAAATAGGGTAGTAACTATGTAATATGATATATCAATTACTGTTTACAGAGAAGTCGTTCAAATAGGTAGTAACTATGTAACATCATATATCAATTACTGTTTACAGAGAAGTCGTTCAAATAGGGTAATAACAATGTAACATCATATATCAACTACAGTCTATGTAGAAGTGTTTTTGTGTGGTCCATTGTTATAAAGAAGAGCAGAACAATGGCATTTTTGTGTGGTCCAGGATGAAGGAGAAGAGTCAATGGATGATGTTTTTGTATGGTCCAGTATGAAAGAAAAGAGCAGTGGGATGGTTTGGTGAGTTCCAATAGCTAAGAGAAGAACATTGGGGCATTGTTTCTGTGTTGTCCAGTATGAGAAAAGAACACAGGGATGGTGGCTTTTTGTGTGTGGTCCAGTGTGAGAGAGAAGAGCAGAGGGATGGTCTTTTTGTGGTCAGGTATGAAAGAGAAGAACCAATGGATAGTGCTTTTGTGTGGTCCAGTATGAAAAAATATCATAGGGATGGTATATTTGCATGGTCAAGTGTGAAAGAGAAGAGCAGAGGGATGGTCTTTATGTGTGGTGCAGTATGAAAGAGAAGAGCAGTGGGACCATGTTTTTGTGTGGTCGAGTATGAAAGAAGAGCAGTGGGACTGTTTTTGTATGGTCTAGGATTGTCCATTTCTTGGTCTAAATCAGCTTAACACCATAGAAGCTGATCAACGAAGCTTATCAACATCCAAAGGCTACAAATTAAAGGCAGATATTGTGCGCACTGTAATTTCTTTTTTTTGAATGCAACAGCTTGTTGCGTATTGTTCTATAAGAACTGGTATATACAAAGTTTTTTAATTTTTTTAATTAAAAAAATAAAATCCATAGTTTGATTGTTGCTAGTACTGTTAAAACTATAGAGATTTGGGGTTTCTGCAATAGTAGCTCAGAAACTACTCTGACTGCTTCAAGTTGTAACTTTTAAGATTTTTTGGAATCATAGTTAGAGAAGACTGACCAAATTTGTATGCATATTCCGAAAATTGGGAAAACAGATTAAATAAATGTTTTTCTGTTTATGGTTTAAATATTGTGGGATGAATATGATTGGTCCAAACACCATTGGATACAAAATAATTTTGAGATACTGACACCTGGGGTGGAGGTGTGTTTGTTGTTGGTTCTCAAACATATTATTGGAAATAGGAACTTTTCTCTGGAATATACTGTCATTCTATCTTTATTTCTTTATAAAATCTCTAACATAGTCACAAAACTCACACAATTTGTATCAGGTGGTATATACAACTGACTAAAAGCTTAACAACACTGACCTACATGTAATGGTCAATGTGATTGTTAAGGAGGCCATTTATATATCATATGTATAATACGACTGGGAGATATAACAGGAGGCATTTAATATATAATATAACAAATTATAATATACATGATGGCTCTAAAGAACAGCATGAGGTTCTGATATATGTATAACTGGGAGGTATAACAAGAGATTTTTCTATATATGTGTAACTGGGAGGTATAATAAGAGGTTTTTCTATATATGTGTAACTGGGAAGTGTAACGAGTTCTTTTAATAGGTATAATATAACTGGGAGGTATAACAAGAAGTACTTTATATATTGTATAATGTAACTGGAGGTATTTAATATATTGTATAACTGTGAGGTATAACAGGAGGCATTTCATATACTATATAATACAACTGTGAGGTATAACAGGAGGTATTTTATATATGGTATAATATAACTGGGAGGTATAACCAGTGGTATTTTATATACTGTATAACATAACTGAGGTATAACAGGAGGTATTATATATATATATATATATATATATATATATATATATATATATTGAATAAAATACATAGGAGGTATAACAAGAAGCTTTTAATATATGGATACAACAATATGAGAGACAGGGAAAGAATTGTTCTTTCCCAACAAACTATTTCAGTCAATAACCATAATTTTAAAATATCTTGTATTATAGTGAAACATACTTAAAACAAATGGAAACTGGACAGTACAAATTTACCAGTGATAATTTAATTCATTGATTTAGGATGAAATTCATTTTACTGAACAAACTAAATTAGTCAATAATGGTACAGAACATAGAGAATCTGTTGTTTCTCATTTCCATAGTGAATATAGAGACCATTGTTTTTCATTTCCATAGTGAATATAGAGTCCATTGTTTCTCATTTCTAAAATGAATACAGTCCATTGTTCTTCATTTCTATAGTGAATATAGAGACCATTGTTTTTCATTTCTATAGTGAGAGTCCATTGTTTCTCATTTCTAAAATGAATATAGAGTCCATTGTTTTTCATTTCTACAATGAATATAGAGACAATTGTTTTTCATTTCTATAGTGAATATAGAGACCATTGTTTTTCATTTCTAGAGTGAATATAGAGACCATTGTTTTTCATTTCTATAGTGAATATAGAAACCATTGTTTTTCATTTCTATAGTGAATATAAAGAGACCATTGTTTCTCATTTCTAAAATGAATAGTCCATTGTTCTTCATTTCTATAGTGAATATAGAGACCATTGTTTTTCATTTCTATAGTGAGAGTCCATTGTTTCTCATTTCTAAAATGTATATAGAGTCCATTGTTTCTCATTTCTAAAATGAATATAGAGTCCATTGTTTTTCATTTCTACAATGAATATAGAGACCATTGTTTTTCATTTCTAGAGTGAATATAGAGACCATTGTTTTTCATTTCTATAGTGAATATAGAGTCCATTGTTTTTCATTTCTATAGTGAATATAAAGAGAACATTGTTTCTCATTTCTAAAATGAATATAGTCCATTGTTTTTCATTTCTATAGTGAATATAAAGAGAACATTGTTTCTCATTTCTAAAATGAATATAGTCCATTGTTTTTCATTTCTATAGTGAATATAGAGTCCATTGTTTTTCATTTATATAGTGAATATAAAGAGAACATTGTTTCTCATTTCTAAAATGAATAAAATCCATTGTTTTTCATTTCTATAGTGAATATAGAGTCCATTGTTTCTCATTTCTAAATTGAATAGAGTCCATTGTTTCTCATTTCTAGAGTGAAACATACACAGAGAGTCCATTGCTTCACATTTCTATAGTGAATATAGAGAGTCCTAAGGAAAAAAATAGTAGTGCAAAATAAGCCTTTCTGTAAGTACAGTGGTGGAGCTGAAGGAGATATTATGGACTGATGGAAATGTACATGGGTGTTAAGCACATTTGCTACAGGTTTCCAGCTACAATTTGCTAAACACATTTATCCCCTAACAAGTGAAACAATTGTAATTTTTACACAATACTATCAATAAAATTGGTTTTCGAGAATTGAAAAATTTCAAATTTCGAACAATATAATAATTTCCGAATTTATTTAATATACTGTTTATTACAGATTTAAATTCCATGATGTACTGTATATAACATTCCATCAAAAAAAGAAAATGAAAACTAGCAAATAAACATCAATCAAAACTCTTAACGCTTTTCTTATCAGCAATTTTGTCTAACATTGATGTGATACCTATATGCTTACAGCATCTGTCAGTGCCTCTTTTTGTCTTGTTCAAGGACAACTTAAAATTCATTGCCTTCTTTCTCAGTCTATCTGCTGACAACACCTGACATTACCTTTCATTGCTTTTTTCGAGGACAACTCAAACTCATCCCCTTCTTTCTCAGTTGTTTCTGGTGTAGGAGGAGTTTTGGGGGCACACCCCTCCATCCGGAGTCTCTTGGTCTCTTCATCTTCGTCCCCATGTTCCTTGGGTACTTTGTAGTTCTCTACATGGTCAACACGGATAGTCCGCCCCAAAAGCTGAACAGGATATAATGTAAGTTAATAATGATAACAATGGCCTGGGATTAATCCAATAATGCTGGAAATAAAATATGTTACTCTTAAAGTGCTGATGGTGCAAACTGACTCCAAAACATAGCTGATAGATAAAAAGTCAAGCCTGTGATTAAACCTTTAATGTCAATATTTTTCATAAATTTAGAATTGGTTGAAATTAATGTATTTTGTCTAACTTTCTTGAATTTTGTCCTAGCAAAAACTTTCAGTAACACTGGTATACATGTACTAATAAATGAGTTTCAAGCTTATTTATTCTCATGGAATTTTAAGATTAATCAATTATTTTGGACCATTCAAGGATTTAAAAATAAGCAAAACGTTAAATGGAATGGTGTAAGAAAAACAATTATAAATATGTTGGCAACAATCATAATCTTTTCAAGTCAATACATAAAGCATTTGACCTTAAAACTGTCATAATAAGGTATGATTTGTGTTTAGATTGGTTTGGTAGTGATGAATATACATGAAAGTAAATGATGTGAAACAGACAACAGCATGACTAACACGGTGTTACCTACTTCATCAGCACTAATCTGCCTCAGTAGCAATACAGCATGCTGTTATTGATGTTGTTATAGGGCTAAAGTAATTTTTCAGCACACGATAGGCTATACATGGCGGCCAGTATTATTGGTGGAGGAAGAACCCGGAAAACCCTGGAAAGAACCACCGACCCACGAGAAGCTACCGGCAAGCTTTCTCACATATCCACATTGTCCAAATCCAAGATTCGAACCCATGCAGACAGAGGTGAGATGGTAGTGATCCGTAAAAGAGAGCGCTTTAGACCACTAGGCCACTCAGGGCCCCAATACAGCATGCATAGCTGGCACTAAATATTTGTGAAAGATATTGCTGCTTTAATGACCAATCAGGTGGTCATTCCAAAAGCCTTGGTGATCAAGGTTAATTTATGTAAAAGAAAATTTATATTATGTTTAAACTGGACAAATAAATACCTCTACAGAAGGGTAAGTGCTACAGAGGACCAACAATCTGACTTTGGAAAACTATGATAAAGAAAAAATTAATATTGCTGATAATGAAAATCCAATATTTTTTGCAAAGAAATGTCTGTCTACTTCATTGCTAGTGGAATCAAGACATGTCAGATTTAAAAAGAAACGTTGACCTTTTTAAGCACAAACAGGGTCAAATATTTCCCAGTAATATATGTCTTACTTAATTTCTGGTTCAACTTCCATAACAATGCAAAACAGTTCCCTGTCATTATTCATTTGTTCTTCTTTTATATTGACTAAATTACATCTATAATGACTTATTCAAGATATTGAGAGTGATATGCCACACCCTTTCCACTCTGCTTACATGTGTATCAACACCTGACCTCAATTCTTCACATATCCCATATATACTCCACTCTGCTTAATTATCGACATCAACATATATACCACATGCATTTTACTCTTCTACTTACATGGATGTGGGTTGCTGCAGGTTCAAACCCCAGCCAAGTCATACCAAAGACTTTTAAAAAAATGGTACTAACAGCAATCTCACTTGGCACACAGCATTAAGAGTTTAGGGTGTCACGATAATGTGACTTGGTGAAGATGATGCCACATGTCTGTGGCATGATGCCCCAGTTCCAGACATCATTATAAACTGCTACATTTTAGCCATCATAGCGATATAATTGAAAATTGTTAAAGCTAGTGTACATTAAAAATTAAAATCAAACACACACTCACTACTCTGCTTACATGACCTCAAACCTCCATCTATACCACACACTTTCCACTCTCAGCTAACACCTACATCAACATTTGACATCAAATCATTTTATATGCCACACACACTTTCAACTCTGCTTATATATACACACACACACATCAACATCTGACCTTAAACCTTCACATATCCAATATACTTTCCACTCTGCTTATATATATACATCAATATCTGACCTTAAACCTTCACATATTCCACATACTTTCCACTTTCGTTATATACATATTTCAATATATGATGCAAATCTTTATATACCCCAAACACTTTCCACCACTCTGCTTACATATCATCATCATTTGACCTGAAATCTTCAAAAACAATTGAAACAAACAATGGCTCAAGACTTTCGACAAACCATATAGAAGAGAGCTGGCCAAGAAGTATAGAACAGGATGGAGGAAAAATTACTAACACAAGATATGCAAATAAATACATGTTTGCAAGATTTTAGGATAATTTATCATAAAGCAGAAATTTTAAACTATGCTGAATAATCCTGGCAGATAAGTCTTGGTGACCCAGTTTTGGTGAAGTACATTATTCTAGAAAATAGGCTTCAGTGAGCAAGCTTTAGTGTGCCGAACAACACCAAAGATCCACCCACATTGCAAGATTAATCTCAATAAGGGTACTGAAATAGAGTTACAGCCTGGACAAGGATAGGAGATCTTTAAATAAACAAATGGAGAGAAAAGCTCAATCCTACATACATGTAACAATCGCTTCTTGAAGTGTGGTATAAGAAGCATGTGCTATATTAATTAAGATTTTAAACCAATTTTTTTCGCAGGTAAATGCTGATGAAGGACTGCTGCTTTATAGGACTCAATTCAGTTCCCATAGTAACCAATGCAAACACAATATTAAAAATGCAATAACTTAAAATTACTGAGTGTTCATCATCAAACCTATATTTATCAGTAATGATGAAACCTGGATGTTAGCTTCTGTGTACAGAAAATAATATGAGGTGTGACATTTTCTGGACCTGCTTGGGTTTGAAACATGTGCTTTCAATTCTGCACCAAAGAGTCAGGTGCTAATTTTAGTAATGAATGTTCAAAAATCAAGACAATTAAAGGACTGAAATTCCATCAATGTCTCTATTGTTTTCATATACAACTAGAATAAGCTCTTAAAAAAATTCTTTTTCGTAAAAATTAACTTACATTATTAACCAATACTGGCCCACCAAACCCATATATATATATATATATATATATATATATATATATATATATATGCTCTATTTTATATTTACCCATTTCCAGGCTGGTTCCTATTTTTCCATACAATTAGTAACATGTGTCCTATATTCACCCTTATTTATATTGACAACCCTAGGAATAGTAAGTAGTACATGTAGTTCAATAAAAAGTAAGCAATATGCAAAGTTTTGCTTTTAAAAGATTACATTAGTGAATAATATTGCACATCCATGTTCACCTACACAGCAATGGTACAAATTATTTGAGCTTTATTTAAGAAATTAAATCAGAAAAATACTAAAATAAAGCTGTCTAACAAGAGACATAATTTTTAATATCACTATTTATCTCTCTTCAATGTAATATGAAATATATTACCAGCCTTGTCATATTAATTAATGAGTAAAAGGTTAAGATGACCATCTATATGTACATGTATAATTACAGAAAAAGGAGATTGAAATGACAACAAATAAGTACAATATTCATCCCAGAAGAAATATCATTTAAAACTAAAGTAAGGTTGACACAATCCATCACATTACAAAATATGAAGTTTCAAAACATTCACTGAAATAAATTAGTGGGATTCATAGTCATGAGAGGTTGTCACCATTAGGCATGGTGGAAGAGACCTAAGTGATCATATCTGAAGTATTATGTTTCAAAACACAGCTAGGAAATATTATGTTGCTTACTGTAATTACTCTACAAATGGTATATGGTATAAACTTTGTATATGTAATGCTTAGATTAAGGATGGGAATCGGTCAGAAATTCATAATCTATAATTGGTTCCCCTTAACCAACTGATCATTGATTATAATCTGTTACTAAGAGCAAATTTTAATTATTGTTTAACAGTTATATCTTTGATCAAGAGTTCAACATGTTTATAAATGTACAGGAGTAATCTCTTTTAAATTAATGACATGTATACTTTAACCTGACAATAATATTACATTGAGTTATAATTGTTCTATTAACTTTGTTAAATGAACGCAAACTTTTTATGGTTAATCAGTCAAATGTAACTGAAATACTGCATCAATCAATTCACAATCAATTATCTTATTGGTTTGCTCAACTAAATGATGATCGATTATAATCGATAATCTGAACAACACTAGCTTAGATATAATCCAAAGTGCAAAACACTCCACCTAACATAGCAAAATCTACAAAATATACCCCACCCCTTCATGGCAACAGTTGATATATCAGAATATGTGTTTAATATTCCGCTGAAAGCCACTGTGGTTTACAAAAGGTATTCATTTTGCTTCTTATCTCCAAATAGAACCATGTGATTGCATCTATAGTAAAGTTAATTGGACATGCATTTGTGGAGTCATTGTATTGATGTGGCTGTCTAAAGGACTCACAGTACTAATTCAGTTCCCATAGTAAACCTATGCAAACACCATGACATTAAAATTTCAATAACTATAAATTTTTGAGAGCTCATGATCAAATTTATATTTATCAGTATAGATGAAACCTGGTTGTCAGCTTCTGTGGGGAGAAAAAGATATGATTCACAGCGTTTTCTGGACTTAATTGTGTCTGAAACATTTGCTGTCAATTCCGTACCAAAGAGTTAGGTGGTACTTATTGTAACGAGTGTTCCAAACTCAAGACTCTTAAAGAACTGAAATTCCATCAATAAATCAATGTCTCTATTGTTTTCATTTACAACTAGGATAAGCTCTCAAAAGATTCTTTTCCCTAAAAAAAAAAAATAATAACCTACATTTAATTTATTAACCAATCCTGGCTAGCCAAACCCATATATACTCTATTTTATGTCTACCCATTTCCTGGTTGGTTCCCACTTTTCCAAACAAGTAGAACCTTGTGTCCTATAATGAGATACCTAAGTGATTCATTTAAAATGAAATTGTATCGCTGGTATCATCAAAGTCGAATTTAATCTGAGTAAATCAATCCGACATATTTAGGTTTCAGTTTACAATCATCTCAAGGAAAAAGATTTTAAAGAAGACTGCATACTGTACCTTTATTCCATTCAAATTGTCAACAGACAATACAGTGCTCCTTTGGTCTTCAAAGCAAATGAAACAGAAACCTTTGGATTTTCCAGACTTTTGATCACGAACCAAGTTAATGTTCACTATTTCCCCATATCTGGAACAAAAGATGATTAATCATTCCATGTTTCATTACATTAAAAAAAACAACACAAAAATAGAAAAAATCTTTAAATCTTTTAAAAAAGAGCTTCCAAATTTTTTCAAATGCTATTTTGTTAAACAAAAATTTCAATTTATCCATATTTTATAGTACTTTTTTATCCATTATTTTATTGTACATGGTTTACTTGTGCATAATTATGTACAAAAGTGATATTCATGCCACTACAGCAAAGGGGCACTACTCCTTCTGGTAACTACAAATGTGTGCTATTTGATCCACCAAACTTTATGACATTTACCTTTGGAATATATGCTGTGAAGTATTGAATATGCATTGAATCTTAAAGTTGAATGCACTGAGCATTAAGATTTTATCAAATTTAGACTGAAGAATCTTTGTGAAGGGTCATTTTTACCTTTATTTTTTATTTCTTCCATATCATTGTGTAAACTTAAAAGGGCCTGTGTTCTGATTCAATGAAACTGACTGGATATCTTAATACAGTTTTGAGAAAGAGACAGCTGAATGTCTAATCCATGTCAAATAGTCATTCTTCAAAGAGAAAAGTTATATAACATAACTCAGAGATTCTTATGAAACAAATGATTGTCGAATAATTTTTTTCTAGAAACTACTGCTATGACTGGCCAATTGAAATTAAGGCATACACCTTGAATTTAAAGTGACAACCTTGATCGAAATTCTTTAGTCTGAAATATTCAGAGATAGAGAAGTTTGGCTTTGATGAAGCTAGGAAAAGAATAGTGCTTTCCTCGTTAAACAAGAAAGGATCCTGGTGTCTTTCTTGTGAGAAAGACAGGGTTTAGTTCTGGATGCACAACTTCTAAAGCTAACAGCATTAAGGAAACAGTTTTCCGAAGGAGACTCGACAGTCTGAAGACGGAGGCCAAAGAAAGAAGTGATGAGTGAAGTCTGAATGGGGGAAGTCATGAGTTCAGAGTAAAATATTGGAAGTCCAAGAAGTACGAGGTAGTGGAAAATGAAGACTAGCAAATATATGAAACATTGGAGCACGTTCAAAAGGTGATGCAATCAGTTGTAGAAATTGTGCTCTTTTCATCACTCACTATGTTGATGAAATAAATTCAAATTATACACTGCTGTTAATTCCTTTTTATATCATTTAAGTTTAGCTGAAATTACCACTAATAATTTGTTTCATTAAATTTATTTTTCTTGTCTAAGGTGGCACGTGTTGCATTACTTCTGAATAATCTTGCCCAGTTCTCTGTTGATATATCTTTTCACTCACACCGGGTCATAATATTGAGGGCAGTCATTCCCTAGATAATATAGCTAAATCCAATGAACTACCTCTCTTAGTAAGAGAGCGACGTTACATATGCAAATAATAAAAGAAAACATGAATTTAGAAAGTTATAGTTGAGCCAAACAAAATGTGGCATTATTTCTGTATGAACAATGTTTATGTTCCTATTATTCTTTTGATAAACAATTCCATGTGATAGGATACAAAACAATACATAGTAGTGATAAACAATTATTTGTGAAAGGATACACAAGACAACATGGTAATAATACACAATTCTGTTTGAAAGAATACACAACACTACATAGTAGTGATACATAATTCCATGTGAAAGAATACACACAAGCTATTCTTAAAAAATAGGAATTAAAGAGATGAAAATAACAATGACAAAAAGAAATTTGTTATGCCTTTTCATTATCATTTTATTATGTATCAAAAAAAGTAATCCTTAAATAGGTAATCATAAAAGGTAACTTGGTGAACTTAAGTACAATGATAATGCTAAAAGTATAATTTTTGACACTTATAAAAATTTATTATTAAATATTTTTGACACATAAGATATCTTAGACAAGTATTCTATTTATGAGATATATGACATGCTACTGTATCGGTTGTGAACATATTAACTAAGAGAATGTTCTGATTTGGAAGAATCAGGGTAAAGAAAGAAATCACCATAAAAATAGTTGAAATTTGAACTCACTGAGAAAAGACACAAACGATATAATTTGAACTAGCTGAGAGATGACACAAACTACACAATTTGAACTCACTGTGAGAAGACACAAACTACATAATTTGATCTCACTGAAAAAAGGTACAAACTATATAATCTGAACACTCACTGAGAGAAGACACAAACTATATCCCCTTCAGTCAGATCATACGGAAGACCACCAACAAAAATCCATGCACTGTCCTTGTACTGGTCATGCCATGACTTCTTACTGGTCAGACCTAGTTCCAATTCTTTCTGATTCAACTTGTTTATGTTCTTTACATTTCTGAAATAAATAAATAAATAAATAAATATATTAGTTCCAATTCTTTCTGATTCAACTTATGTTCTTTACATTTCTGAAATAAATAAATAAATATATTAGTATCATTTCTATCTGATTCAACTTGTTTATGTTCTTTACATTTCTGAAATAAATATATATATATATATATATATATATATATATATATATATATATATATATATATATATATATATATAAATAAATAACTCCATTTATCCGGAAACCTCACCACCCGGACATAATTCAATGGGAACAAAATTTCTACACATTAATTTGCTCTATTAATCAAGAAATCTGCATTCCGGAAATCAAAATTGGACATTATCTTTTTGTCAAATTCACTTTCTGAACATAGTCATTGTGTGAAGACAGGAGTTAATCTAAAATTTTCATTGGCAACGTTTTCATTTCCTGGTACAGATGTTTTGACTTTTGTCTTTTCTCTATAGATTTTGTCTTGAATTTGCCTTGACACTTTTGACACAGCGAAGCTATCTTCTTTAACACATTTATAGCTTCTCACAGTATGCTTGAATTTGCCTTGACAATTTTGACACAGCGAAGCTATCTTCTTTAACACATTTATAGCTTCTCACAGTATGCTTGAATTTGCCTTGACAATTTTGAAACAGCGAAGCTATCTTCTTTAACACATTTATAGCTTCTCACAGTATACTTGAATTTGTTGGCTATTGGGCTCAATAAGCTTACTATTTCCATGTGGCTAGTTAATTTTTCATTAAATGTTTTTGGATTTGATATTGAGAGTCTTAATTATATTTGTTATCTGTATTATTTAACTTTTCATCTCCTACACCTTTGTGTAGTATCTGTGGAATGAAAGTACCTCCTCAGATTGTGGTTGAACTTGAATACACCTCTTCTATGATAACTCACACACAACGGGATCCAAAAACATGGACCGAAATACAAGCAAATGTGCAGGTTACCAAGGGACATCCAAAAATAAGAAATTACACCATCCCTGTTAGACAAACAACATGGAGAGAGGGTCTGGGCTGCTTAATTCTTGAATACTCATTTAATAATCGTCTTAAGAATAAATGTCAAAAATATAATTAAGACACTCAATCAAATCCAAAAACATTTAATAAGTGACATTTTCATTTTGTTAAATATCATTAATTTTGGTAAACTCAAAATGTCATGTGGAAAGAAAATGTATTAAAAAAATGATGACTATTAATAGTTGACAATTTTGTAATGTTGACCCAAATTTGAAAGTTCTGTCTACAGTATTCAACAATAAACTGAGCAACATATCAACATTTCAGTTACCAATTTTGAGCTTGATTTTCTTCAAGTTCAACAAATAGGGGCCAATTTTTCGGATAATTTCTAGTTTAAAAAATGGGATCCATGCCTGACCCCACATTATAAGTGGGCAAATGTGTTATTGGTAAACAAGTTATTGAGGGAGCAGTGTGTATGTAATATACTCTGTACTTGTTTCATACATACTGCATTATTTTTGTATAAACCAGAAACAGTCTATTTCCTGATCCAAGCAAAAAAGTCTGGATAACAGTAGTTTCTTGATGCATGTCAAATCATTGGAAAATTCATCTTTTCCAGATTATTGCCAGATATGTACATTAAATGATAGTTCGCTAACTTTCAATGGTAGTTGTTTGTTTAATTGTGCGTCTCCACCATCAGCTACAATCATGAAAGATTGCACTTACAGGCAGATGATCCAAACAAGAACAAATGCATGTAAAAATATGTTATTTTTTTTCATCTTCATGGATATGACCGCTCCAGTGGCCTAGTGGTGAGATTGTCCACTGCAGAAGTGGGAGGTCATGGGTTCAATCCCCAGCAGAGTCATACCAATGACTTACAAATATGCTACTAATACCTGCCTCGCTTGGCGCTCAGCATTAAGAGGTTAGTGTTAGGACTGGTCAGCCTGATGTCAGGATAATATGACTGGGTGGGACATGCTACATGTCTGCGGTATGATGCCCCAGTGCTAGACATCACTATACACTGCCTCACTGCAGACATTGTTGCAATATAACTGAAAAAAAATTGTTAAAGCTGCATTAAAAATCCTAATCACACAAACTCCATTGATATGTTGATCCATTATTTACTTCAGAATGAGGCTGTGTTTACATGGAATGTATTGGCTGGGTCTGTTTTGGTTTGATAACCAGCATTATGATGAATCCAGTAACATTTGTCTCCCTTGTTTCATTTTCATCCAATATAAATACTAAATGTGGCATAATTTGTTGTCAGTTTGTACTCTTTCTGATGTTCTTTGTGGTTCTGGGTATGTTAGGTTAAACTTACCCCAAGCCCTTGATATTTATGTTTGGGGCATCAGGGTCTTACTGCCTAACTAACGGCACTGTGTAGCGAGTTTGATGTTGACTAGCATCATAACTAAAGTCAAATTTTTAGTCAGACTTTACTTAATCTGATGTCTTTTCTCTAATAAACTCAAATTCTTATAGAAGAAATAGATCTGTCTGCAAGTTTTGTTAGCATATATTTCAGTTGGAAAGCGATGAAAGCCATGAATACTAAAATCGGGTTAAGTTCTATATTAATCTTTATTGAAACAAAAATATATTTTACCTTTAAGCAACATTTCATATTGTGCAAGAAACATATTCCCCACATGAACCTACTTCGGCATACCTCGACCAGTCTCATTTCAATAAATTCATATGTATTTTATCCAGTGGCATAGCGAGGGTGGGGGGTGGGGTGGGGGTAGATGGGGCATTCGCCTTGGGCTCTGGTGTGGCTAGGGTGCACCAAATGGGCACCCAAATCGGTCCAAAGTATCAGCAATGGATTTGTTGGATTATATATTGAACCCATTAGTAAAACTTGAAAAGTACACTTATTTTAAGTAACACAATACAAACAATGTTGTTATGGCCAACATCTGCTGTATAGCTGTTGACTGGATTACAGTCGTGTGGGCGGTCTACTGGTTAAACGATTTAATATACAGTCCATGGTACAGGCCTAAATCTCCTTTACTGTATGCTTGTAACATAATATCTGTTTGTGCAATCTAGCACTGCAGTGTAGAGAGAGAAACACTAGAAACAATTGACTTTGACGATGTTATTGATCAGTTTTCAGTAGTGAAGGCCAGGTAAATAAATCTTTTGTAAAACGTTATGTGTAATCTCCAGAAGACATAATTAATTTTTTGTATATTATTTTTTCTAAATAGGCTAATATTGTTTTATAGGGAATTTAGCCTAGTTAGTTAGTTTTGCCCATCACCCCTGCCAGGGTATAGGCCGCCCACAAAAGATCGCCAGAGGCTTCTGTCCTGTGCCATCCCCTAAAGCTGACTCTAGGTGTAACCCATCTTAGTGACGTCTGCCTCAAGGTCGCGTCACCAGGTGTTTCTTGGTCGTCCCCTTCTCTTCTTGCCTTGAGGGTTCCACCTCAATGCCTGTCTGGTAATGTTGGTTCGCGACTTACGTAGGGTGTGTCCTATCCAACCCCACCTTCTCTTCTTTATCTCATCCTCTATTGGAAGCTGGGAGGTTCTCTGCCACAAGCTGTTGTTGATGGTGTCTGGCCAGCGGATCTGGAGAATTCTTCTTAGGCAGCTGTTGATGAAGGTCTGAACTCTCTTTACTGTGGACTTGGTGGTTCTCCAAGTCTCTGCCCCATACAGTGACTTCACGTTGGAGGTGAACAGTCTGATTTTGGTAGTCAAGGAAATTTGTTTGGAGCTCCAGATGTTCTTGAGCTGAATGAAAGCTGCTCTCGCCTTTCCGATCCTTGCCTTGACATCTGCGTCTTGCCACCCTGCTGGTTGAAAATACTGCCTAGATACGTGAAGGACTCCACCTCTTCTAGGGGACTTCCCTGCAGTGTGACTGGGTTGTTACTGGTGGGAATTTAGCCTAGGCTATACTTTTCTTGAGCAATTAAATTGTAATAGTTTATTAATTATATTATGACTGATAATGATTATCTTTTGTTTTGGAACAAGGTACATAACTGTGCAACAGGGGCAGCCGGGGGTGCAAATTTGGGTGTTTTGCCCTGGGTGCCAAATATCCTCGCTACGCCACTGATGTCAATGCATCATGAAAATGCGTCCATCTGTCAGTGTCAGATTTCATTCTACCAGGATAAAAACAGCACAGGAAGTATATTAGTTACATATCAATTTGTAGAAGATTGTTCATACGGGCTGCCAAGTGTGAGATATTCCTGAAACTTTCACTACTCATTCCAATGTCAACCGACATGGGAACAAACTATACAAGGACGTTATTTGGATAGTAAGACATATCACTAAAATAAAAACATGTGCTATGTCTTACATTGTTGGACTACGCTTAGCCTAACATGAATCAGACGTGCTAGCTTTGAAATGAGCGTATCATTAAAAACTAACCCAATATATGTCACACACAAAAACCGAGGTGTTGTTTTGTATCTTTCGGAAATTTATTTAATGGTTTTTTTTAAATTAATTTTTAACTAAAGGTCTCTTTTTAGAAGACAATAACCAACCATAATTGACAAACAGGAGAACCTGTTCAAACTCAGAACTAAAATACATTGCTTCAGAAATATGCAAGTCAAACCACGAAAGTATAATTTCAATATTTACACAACAATTCGATTTTTTAAAAGCCTGCTTACGTAAGAGGATTCATTGCAAACAATGTCAATGTCCAGTGAGCATGAGCGCCGACCACTATTATATGCCAACCTGGAATATGCCATTTCTCGAGACATTATGCGCTACAACTTGGAATGTCAAATTGTTGCGCTCATTCTCAAGAATTTGCATCATCGTTGGCTCCAACTTGGATCAGGCCATTTCGCAAGATTTTACGCGAACAAACTTCGAATTCCCAATTTTCAGAGATATTATTTGGTGTGTGTGAGTTCTGTACCTTATATTAAGTATAAGAATAAAGGCTCTTAACAAAATTAATTGTTAGTGTTATCTAATTATTTCATATAAGTTTTCAAAGATTTTATCTAATTATTTCATATAAGTTTTCAAAGATTTATTTATTTATTTATTTATTTAAGATCTTTTTATTTTCCTTATCTGATGTTTTCATGACAGTTCTTTAGAAAAGAAATTTTTGCCGGAAATATATTTGACAAATTTTTGGAGCTTGTAAGATATGGTTGAAAAAGATATTTGTACTTACAGTATATGTTTGAACAAATATCAAATAAAATATAATATTTAAACTATGATTTATTTTGATTTTTTTATTTGAAAAAAAAAATATTCTGCGTTGCTGGAAAAGACTGAATCAAAACATGTTGATTAAAAACTATTTGCACAAAAACTGTTTGTAAACTAGATTGTCACTGAGGAAACATTTTCTAATGGTAGGAAAATATTTCACAGCAATGAAGGCTACACCTAGCTGTTCAATGATGTCTTAACGAATCTGCCAGACTTTGATCCTAAAAGAATAGTTTGAATGTAGAAAAGTTTTCATCGGACAATTGCAAAGCTTCATCGATATGAAACCTACTACAAATTGCCTGTTATTTATGATATAGTTATATAATACAGCATTGCTCCATAGCCTACCGCCTCGTGGTTAGAGCGTCCACCCCGGAAGCGGGAGGTCGTCGGTTCGATCCCCGGCCGAGTCATACCAAAGACTTACAAAAATGGTACTAACAGCTGCCTCGCTTGACGCTCAGCATTAAGAGGTTAGTGTTAGGACTGGTCGGCCTGGTGTCAGGATAATGTGACTGGGTGAGACATCATGCTACATGTCTGCAGCATGATGTCTCAGTGCTAGACATCACTATAAACTGCCTCACTGCAGACATCGTAGCGATATGACTGAAAAATTGTTAAAGCTACGTTAAAAATCCTAATCAAACAAACAAACAAACAAGCTCCATAGACTTAAATTTCACAGTTATGGGGTGTTCTAAGAAGTTGCTTACTGCACACACACTAATGTTTGAATGTTTGGAAATTTAATCACTTAAGGACCGTGAAGATAAAGGTATGAAAAGTCTTTATGGAAATTGTTGCCAACAAAATAAACATTTGGAAGATATTAAAGATCTAAAGACTTGTCACTATTCCAACATAGAACTTTTTTTGGGTTATTCCAAGTTGTTGCATAAAGCCTGAGTGCAGTATTTTGGAATTTAGTCATAGAAAGAATTATTAAGAAATGATATTGAAGGGAGTTGTTGCTTACTGGTAACATGAATATTTGGAAGACATTTAAAAATTAAAGGGAGTGTTACTATTCCTCGTACGATTACATGTAACTATAGTGGGAGTTATTCCTAGAGAGCATATTCCAAGCCCATTACCACCAACCCTTAAAAGTACTACAATGTTTGAGAGATGAAAAAGCGCTTCTTTAGAAAATGTAGAACCACTGCCTACAACTACACGGTGAAGTTTAAACATTTCAAGTCCGACGTACCGATGGAGAAAGATGTGGGCTTCGTCACCTATGTGTGGGATTCTTGGTTAGCCACACTAAAACAGCAATGTGAAGCCAAAGACGACGATCGCTTGATACTTTTCGTTCATCACGACAGTATGAAATCCTCCATTTACATCTAGAATAGCTGCTTAGCAGAACCGACACCACTTCGAAATCATCAACAAGATTCAAGAATTGCAACGATCCAAAGACAACTCTCACATCACCGATAGAAAAGCGACACTGTTTTTGCCCCGCTCTACTCCAAGGGACACGACAGAAAAAATGGTTATTGGTGGACGAACTTCACAGCACTAAATAGAGTATCGTTCATATTAACAACATGGCAGAACGGAAAAGAGCCGGGGAGAGCATTCAACAATCAGATCAAGCCAAACAACAAAGTGAAGTAGAACTCCTGTTACAGCAAGCAGAGTTATCCAAAGACGCACCCTGCAGCATTCCTGAAATGCAAAAATTTCAAGACGCCTTGGCTCCACGCTACACCCTATGTTGTTTCGAGGCAACAATTTAACGACTATCATCACGATGAACATTTCGATGCTATTGCCAGTATTGATGAATTCTTTGGATTATTGCGAGAAATGTGACTATGGCTATAGCAATCGACAGCAACGCAAGCAATATGGATCTAAATGCTCAGGATGTTTGACCTCTAAAGCCTGTCTTGACGAAGGGCAATAATGAGTCCATTGCCCAGGTTGTCAGCCCACTTTTTTCAGCCTTGTCTGTATCAAACAACATGAGAAGACGCAGGATTCACAGCAAAAAAAGTACTTGTCAACTCTTGAGATTACGCCCTACTTGTGGACATGGCATACGTACCTAGAGTGCCAAGGCAAACGTATGTTCAGGAAAGAAACTATGCCACATGTGTCACAAAATCGTGGATTACGAATGCTACATTAAAAAATACAATTCCAAACAAGAAGATCACCAAAAGAAAGGGAATTTCATCCTTTTAGATTTCTAATGCATACAAGAGACCGGCATTAACATTCCAAATTTTCTGTGTGGCTCATCGAGCGTGTGATAAGTGCATCCAATAGCTTATAGACCTCACTGTAGCAAGATTATTGGAGGACGTGTATCGAGAAGACGTGGATTGAACGTTAGGAAAATTGTCATCGCTTTGCTACGGTAACAGCTCATAATTTCTTTGGATACGATGGACAGTTTCTCTTGAGATACTTTACGGAGCAAAGTACCAAACGTCCTAAAGTGACTTTGAGATGAGTCGTTGTTGTTGTTGTTGGGTTTAACGCCATTTTCAGCACACGATAGGCTATACATGGCAGCCAGTATTATCTGAGGAAGGACCCGGGAAAACCCCCAGAAAGAACCACAGACTCACTACGAGAATCTACTGACAAGCTTTCTCACATAACTACATTAGTCAAATCTTAGACTCGAACCCACGCAGACAGAGGTGAGATGGCAGTGATCCGTAACAGAAAGCGCTTTAAACCATTCGGCCACTCGGGGCCCCTCTATGAGTCAAAATCATGTCCATACAAGTAGGACATAGACAGTTTAAAGATTCGATGAGTTACTTGGCCATGCCATTGTGTCGAATGCCTAAAAGGTTTGGAATGACAGAAATACCGTTTTTCAATACCGAAGGCAATCCAAACACCGTTCGACCCAATTTGCCTGAAGCTCACTACTACGACATCGACACCATGCCTACCAAACAAACAACGAGAAGCTTTCTACGTTTGATACCAGACTCACGCCTCGGACCCTTTGACATTCAGGAAGAAATGCTAAAGTACTGTCGTTCTGACATAAACATTTTACATTTTGGAGATCTGTTCATGGAGCACGGAGGAATCGTTCCCTTGAAAGAAACTTGCATCATTGACAAAGCGTGTTCCTTAGTGTAACGCCAATGACACGTGCCCCAAGACATATTGGTTTTCATAAGCCTTCAAGCGATGAACTTTGTCAAACGGCGGTACTCGCTCAAAGTCGTACGCTGGCTACATTACTTGTGCGACAAGGAAGGCAAATAGATTCAACACGCCCACAACAGAGGAGGCGAAAAGACCATCGAAACGTATTAAATGGATATCTGGACGTAGAAAACCTCAAGCTCGTATACAAATTTAACGTATACCTATTTCACTGATGTTTCACCTGCTAACCTCAACTGACACTACAAATCAATTTTTACAACGGACCATGAAAGACTTTTACGAGGCACATGTAAGCGGCGCTTGAAGTTAAAACGCAAGGATACGAAGTGGTGGAAATGTGGGAACACGAGTACGATCACCGTTTGAAAACCGATCCCAAATTTAAATGCATCGTAGAAAGTCACAAGCTGGCTGACCGACCGGAGGGACAGTTTATACAGAGGACGGACGAATGCCACTTGTTTGCAGTACCAAGCCGATGAGGAGAAAGGAGAAGAAATCAAATACTTGGACATGTTTTCGCTTTACGTGCTCAGATATTGTCACTTTTTCACAGGGCATCCGCAAATGCAGACGGAACACATCGACCTGGACAACATTTGACAATACCAAGGATTGATCAAGTACAGTCTTACCTTCCACGGACTTGTACCACCCAGTTTTACCTCTCCAATGCCAAGAAAACTGACATTTCCCTTTAGCCGTACTTGTGTTGAAATTTGTAACCAAGACCAGCCTTATCTGCACATCCTTAAATTACGTGCCTTGACAGGAACGTGGTTCAACGCTCTGGATCTGGGATACCAACTGTTAGAAGTGTACTAAATTTACCATTTTCCCCGGGGTCAATGTCACTCACATATCGAAGGAGACTGTTTAAGAGACTGGACGGATGAGCACCCCGACGACCAGATTATAAGTTTTATTAGCGTCGGTCCTAAACATTACGGGTAGGAATACCGGGACCAACAAGGAAAGATGAAAGGATTGATTCTTAATTATCGCATCAGTAGAATGGTGAACTTTAACATATTGAAAGAAGCCTTGCAGTCTGGACAGGATGAAAACTTTAAAGTGATCACCCGTGAACAGAACATTATTGTCCGTTTGCGTACACACCAAATCGTCGGTCGACCCTTGGAAAAAGTCTATCAAATCGTGTATTAGAAGAAAGTTTGGCTTCCCAACAATTGTACTTGCAGAATGGTCACATCGATATTGGTCAGCATTAACAGAGATCTCGCTAGGAGATTAAAACTAGGATTTCAGAACTCCTATTTTGGGATTTGTGCAACGTCTAATAACGTTATTGCATTGTAACTACCAACGTCAATCGAGAAAAATGAATCCTTTCAAAGAGCAAATATTGAGAGTACGACTCAAGTCCAACTAGCAACTCGGGTATGATGCTATGCCTAACGAGCACATCACCAATGCAATACCACATCTTAGTTGTTTATGTATTAACGCTATGATAAACTACGTGCAACCAATTCAGCTTCCAAAGCACATAACATAACCTTATGGACATGGTGCTATCATGCAGTATAAAATGGTAAGACTTCCAAGAACGACACTAAAATGCGAGGAAAAGCTACGAGAAAGATTAATAACTCTACGCAGAGAGAGAGAGAGAGAGAGAGAGAGAGAGAGAGAGAGAGAGAGAGAACGAACAAACAACAAACATCATTGACCTCTTTCACCACACCCGTAACGTCACAGCAAAGTGCGTCTGATTAGTATACCTAGCACGAAGGACACAACAGTAGACTTATGAATGAAAGGTATACGCGATGGGATGCTGGTAGCTGACCAGATTTGAAACGTGTGTGAAAGATATAGAAAGAAATATGAACTATGACCTTTTTGATTGTTTGTTACTTGTTTTAACGTTTTCTTATAAATGAACTATTTTTGTACATACGTTGTATATTAATTGCTTTTTAGAAAGGCGTGAACGATAATTATTAAAAGTTCTTTACTAGCACCAAGAACTAAATAACTCGTAAATAGGTTTGTTTATGTCCAAATATTTATGTATTAAAGGGATAGTGCTTAGACCAAAGCACAGGCCGGAGAGCCCATGTATATACTTGAATAAATGTTTTGTACCCATATGACATTCCCTTTTGTACATTCCCACTGACCCTTCACATGCCCACCCATGTTAAATTCCCAATGACCCAATAGTTCCGAAACACATTTTTGACTTGGACTTCCATTGACCTAATAGAATACCAAGGTTCTTCCCCATGTTAAATTTCCCATTAACCCTAAACAACTTCACGACCTTTTTGACTGAAATTTCCATAGACCCTAAGCAGTCCCAAAACCTTGTCTCTATGTTAAACTCCCCTTATCTCTATACAGTTCCAATAAATTGTTGATGTATATTCCCCGTTTAATTCCCGTTGACCCTAGAGTATCCTGCCCGTGTTAAACTCCCACAGCCCCAGAGTACAACCACCCAATTTAACACTGAAGTCCCGTAGAACACAGGATCTCCATAAATACCACGAATAACTCCTCCAATTGATCTAATTGTAAAAATGGCGGGGATAGTCCGAATTCGGGTTTCTTTCTTTGCTGAAACATTGCCAGCGAAAAAAAATTTGATTTTTTTTTTTATAGATTTGGGGCTATGACAATCCGATTAATACTAATAATAGCACTTCGTGTACTGTTCATAACCGCAGATGCATATCTACGTCTGGCTTATATAACTGATGGAGTTCGAATATATGGCACATATAAAAACACGATAAAACACTGATAAATGACACCGTTGTAAAACAGAGAATGTTTAGGTTTCCCCCAGACTCACTATCCATAAATAAATCTATGAAGCCGCTAAGATGAACGTCACACACATCGTCCATTTAGCCAAATAATCCCACTACAGTACTAAAATCATGGAGAGTTTCAGCGGCAAAGAGCTCTTCGAGATAACTAACAAACTAATGTCAAGGAACAAATGTACAACGCTTCCAACTACATTTTCTCCAGCAGACCTTCAGGACCTATTTGCAAATTTCTTCCGTGACAAAGTACAAACCATTAGAGATATGCTTGAAAACAAAATTGCAATTCACTAGTCGTCACCATACAGTTACGATACAGAATTTCAGCCATAACCATTATGAGCATTTGAACCTGTCTCTATGGAATTGGTACGAACAATCGTGATAAAGAGAGCACCAAAGTCATGAGAACTTGATTCAATTCTAACATCACTGCTGCTTGAGGGCTGATACCCAATATTGCCTTCCCTAACTGATGTTATTAATATCTCACTCTCATCGGGGGAATTCCCATCATCTTTCATCGTAAAGCCTCTGCTGAAGAAGCCAACACCTGACCATAACGATTTAAAGAACTACCGCCCAATTTCTAAACTCCCGTTAATATAAAAAAATCTTAGAAAAAGTTGTTCTAACCCAACTTGTATTCATTTGAATTTAAACAGTCTTTTTAGCAATGTCGCCCTTGCCACAGTACTGAAACTACTCTTCTGAAAGTATTTAATCACATACTTTGGATAGTGGAAAGATTACAGTCCTCAGCCTCCTTGATTTGTCTGCAGCGTTTGACACAATAGACCATTATATATTACTTCACCGTCTCCAGCATGTATTTGGCATTCAGAATATAGCCTTACAGTGGTTCAAGTCCTACTTAGTCAACAGGACACAACTTGTATCTGCAAATGGAACACCTTCTAGCCCAGTTGATCTATATATTGGTGATCCACAGGGGTCTGTTCTGGGACCTGTTTTTCGTCATTATGTACACTCAGCTGCTCTCAAGTGTCATAGATCATCACCCAGTGTGGCACCAATTGTACGCCGATGACACCCAAATAAACAAACCTAGCCACCCAACTGAAGTTGATGCTTCCATCCATGGAGTAGAGAGGTGCATTTCTAATGTGAAATGATGGATAACATGTAACAAGCTGCAGATGATAAAACTGAGGCATTCTGATCACAACACAAAGACTTTCTCATTCACATCCTTTCCTTCAGACAATAAATATCAGCAACACCAACATTAAATCCAGTCAGTACGAAACCTAGGTGTTACTCAAGACAGTACCCTCACATTGCACCAACATGTCATGAACATATGCAATGTTGCATATCTTGGGCTGAGACGCATCAGTTCCATTCGCAAATATCTTTCAATTGATGCCACTAAAACACTCATCTGTTTATTAGTACTTTCAAGACTGGACTATTCTAATTCAATTCTGTCTCGTTTGTCACAATATCTACTCTAGAAACTTCAAAATGTTCAGAACACAGCTGCTCGGATCATCTTTAGAGTACCTCGATCACAGCACACCACACCACGGCTCTGTACGTTACACTGTATATCCATTCGATACAGACACAGGCACAAAATGTGTTCTCTGTGCTACGTTTCACTGAAAGACTCCAGTCCAAAATACTCATGTGTTTTCACCAGTAAGATCCTTACGCTCCTCTTCGGACAATCGTATACTCATTGTTCCCACTATGAAAAGGACGATATATGGACAACGTTCTTTTGCATACCAGGACCCGGCGATGTGGATCGAAATGACCGTTGAAATTACATGTACACACAAAGACACAATTTTTGCCTTTTAAGAATGGTTCTTATAACTCACCTTTTTCGACTGCAGGAACAAACTTAGAGACCTAATAGTGTTTTTGATCTTATATGTTTTCAGCATGTTTTTATGTCTTCCAATTTCATGTTTTTTTTTCTTTCTCTATAGTCATATAATTATGCATGTTGTAAGGCGCTTAAAGCTTTTAAAGATTAGGCGCTGTACTAAGTCCTCATTATTATTATTATTATTATTATTATTATTATTATTATTATTATTATTATTGTTGTTATATCCAGCCTGGCCTTACTCCAGATGTGTATCTTTCTTAAATATGCTAGCTCTACTTGGTCATATTCACTTCCTGAACTTTAAATGTAAATTGTATTTTAAAAAATAGTCGATATTTTTTTTTAAAAAAAAATTAAATTTAAATTTACAATTTATATATTTGGCAATTTATTCATTGCAATTTCTGAAGCTCGTTTTGTCTTGTCTGGCAAAATGTATTTTCCCTACTTTTAATAGCTGCTATCGATAGTGTACTTTATGCTAATTTAGGCTGTTATTTTAGCACATGGGAGCAGTCAGTTTAGTTAGACTCGTTGAGCTAGATGATGTAAATTTTCCACAAGTGCCAATATCCAAAGAAATGTCATCCAAATTACATTAAAGTAGCATATGTGTATATCAAAATTATCTCCACTACGAATGTTTTCAATGCGAACAATTTCACCTTACTTGCGTCACTCAGTCTAAAAACAACCACAAAAAATGGTTAGCGCTCCTCCTGCTCTAATTGACCAATCAAATTCTACTATTTAGTCACATGATTGTCACCATCACCACTCTGTAAACTATCATGGAGGAATGATAGTAAAGGTTCCTTTATAATTACTTTAAGTATTCTTTGTCTTGGGTTGGTCATTTTAGTTTGAAAACATTTGGTGAATGAAATTGCAAAAATATGTGTGCTTGTGTTTATTAACATTTTTCGAAAAACATGTTAATACACAACAAGCAGCTAATTAATCGACAATTGGGCTAACTTTTTGGTCATGATGCGATATTCGTAATTCAGTGCAGGTTAATTTTCATATTTTGACTGCATGTTCGAGATCTATATATAAATACTCCATATATTGCTTTTTTCATGCGAAAATTTATTTTTAATTAGCTCAATTTAATCGATTCGACCATTTCCGCAACATATTAAAATACTTGGTGTGTGTGTGTGTGTGTGTGTGTGTGTGTGTGTTTATCTAATGCTGAGCTATTAAAATAGTTGGAGGGCATCATGAGTTTCAAGTTTTTTGGTTGTTAGTAGCTTCAGACCCATTTTATTATATGCGTGTCTATGTTATTTTATGACCTCTAGCTGTATTTTTTAAAAATAGAGACATGGTTTTCGCTTAGACAACCTCCTCCAACATTAAAATTGTAAAATATTGGCAACCACACAGTCACTTACAGTGTTTATGACAGCATTTTTTATATACTGCATTCTAAATATTAATTCAGTAATTAATCAATGCTCACTTGGTTGAATCATTTGAATGGAATGCAGATTTCATAAATATTTACAACAAAGAATGAACCTGTAAACATTGTTTTTACTATAAAAAAAATATTCATATGTGATGTCAGATTTACAACAGATTAATATTTGATTTTCATTTTAACATTTTGATATATTTATCATTATGTTTATCATTTTGTGATAGCCATTTTCATTTTAACATTTTGTTATTTTTATTATTATGTTTTATCATTTTGTGGTAGCCATTTTCATTTTGGATGGATCCTTGAGGTGAGGTCAGAGTAAGACAAATCAACACATAAAACAGCAACAGAGTGACCAAAGAACTTCAAGTACAATGGATACAGGAAGAAGACCTGGATCAGCAGCTTCAATTTCATCAGTTGGTATGTGAGCCGTTTTACTAGATCTCTGGGCAGTCCTATGCTACATTGTTGATTTATCTCACATGTGAGACATGCTACTAGATCTCTGGGCAGTCCTATATGACATTGTTGGTTTATCTCACATGTGAGATATGTTACTAGATCTCTGGGCAGTCCTATATGACATTGTTGGTTTTTCACACATATTAAATATAGAACCAAAGCAGATTAATGGTGTTCATGGACTCATGAAAAGAAAGGAGTAAGTTTAAATCTGACACAGACCAGACTGGGATAACTGTCAATGATGTTAATGATATTATGTTCTTGGAAAACACAATCTTCCAAACTGTTACTGTAACAGAATTGTTACCGAGAGGAGGGTGGATTAAATGAACAATACAAACACAATTTGTGAAAGAAAATATAAATTTATGTAATAAATTATAAATGAAAAAAATACAGATGTAACAACACAATAATTCATGCACTCAACCCACAATTACACTCACAACCATTCACAATGCATGAACAAATTAAATATTAATACAAAAGGAATCTCAGATGTAAAGGGATCTCTTGGACTATACACAGATCCAAGGATCCTTTACGAAAGTTAAATTAATGCAAGTATAAATTACGAAAAATGAACACAAACGACAAACTATACTATCGCACGATGGATTGCGATAACTAGCACGACCATATACTTGTATTCAATCAAGTTGCTAGCTTTTATTGATATCTATGCGATCACTTGAAATATTATTGTGATCTGACATAAGCATGCAAATACAACAATGTATTAAATTGTATTACAATTTCAATACACATATGTGTCTCGACCCCGTATAACCGCACGATTCAGCAACAGTTGAATCGTCTCCCAGTTTCCCCGAAAACCTAGGGTTGACCAATACTATTATCGGACGTTTCCCTTCACGGATCCACCACAGTTATACGTTCAGACAACATACAACATCTACCAGAACCAATGGTTCCTCACTACCCTAGATGTCGACCCGGATGTTTTACAACTCAGACAGCTCCGACACTCGGACTTCTAGCTTTCCGGATATTTACACGTTACACAGATGTTGACAAACAGACAGTTCGACACACAGACAGATACTTCAATTCCGTTTGCACAAATTAACAGCACAATCACATTCAGATATTTATACAGAGATGTTCCGGAACAAATAATAGATGTCCCACAACAAATCAGACGATATCAAAGACGTTTATCAAAAGATGGTATCAGATGTGAACAGCTACGGTATCAGAAATGGTATCAACTACATTAGCAGCTACGGTATCAGAAACATTGACATCTACGGTATCAGATCTACGGTATCAGATCTACGGTATCAGAAACATTGACATCTACGGTATCAGCGATTATCAGATCTATGGTAACAGCGATTGTCAGCTACAGTATCAGAAACACGGTAACAGCTACGGTATCAGAAACACGGTAACAGCTACGGTATCAGAAACACGGTAACAGCTACAATAAACAAAACCAGACTAATAATAGTTGTCTCAAAAATAATCTAAGCCGTAGATTACGATATTGCATTTAAAGTCTAATAGTGACTAGTAATTCCAAATATTCCACGTTTAATTGCAATAAAAGCATCATTATACGAAATGATAATCTGAATAAAATTCACAATAAAACGAAAATGTAAATTTAACACTCACCCCTTTGGCTGGAGATTGCAAGATGAGCTTATCTATCCTTCGATTAGATATTTTGGTTCCCATAATTATTATGAGAAATATCTCGCCTTATATACTCTCTATAGGTGAACATAAATCACATCGAGCTTGCCGTGCACCACGTGAAACGAGTATTTCGGATTTCATGTAAATAACAAACTGGCACATGCAAATCGTTACACGCCACTTACCTTGGAGAAAACGACTTAATCACCCCAGGTAATGCGTGTACGACGAAATCAAGAAAATGGTGAGTTTCGTTTGCAATTCAAGAAGAACAAAAATCAGTTCAATTTTCGCCTAATTCTGTGACAATACCTCCCCCCTAAGAATAAAAATGTACACATTTTTAAAACTAACACAGAATAGAAGAAAAATAACTACTGATGATATCTTACAACATTTACACTGGTTATACTACAAACTGGATTTTATTACTGGGCAAATTCATACAAATTTCCCATCATGCCCTACTCAAGTAGTCTGCGCCTATATTTTCAACTCCCCTTATTGCTTCTACACGGAAACGATAAGGTTGTAGTGTTAGCGCCCAACGCATCAACCGAGTGTTAGCGACCTTGGCCTTGTTTAAATACAGTAGGGGTTGGTGATCAGTCTCGAGAACGAAATCTCTCCCAAACAGATATGCGTGATACTTCCCAATTCCCCATACTACGGCCAAACATTCCTTTTCTATAACGGAATAATTTTTCTCCCTGGATAACAATTTTCTACTCGAGTAAGCTACGGGTAACTTACTGTCGTCCTGCTCTTGCAGTAAAACTGCCCCCAACCCAGTTTCAGAAGCGTCTGTTTGTAGAATAAAAGGTTTGCTGACATCTGGCAATTTCAATATAGGTGCACTAACCAGTTTCTCTTTCAGAGTACAAAATGCTTTATCTTGTGGCGGTCCCCATTCAACTTTGTTTGGTTGCCCCTTCTTGGTCAAATCAGACAGCGGGCTAGCAATGGCTGCAAAGTTCGGTATAAACTTTCTGTAAAAACCTACTAGACCTAGAAATGATCTTACCTGCGTTTTGTTGGTTGGCTTCGGTGCGTCTCTAATTGCTTCAATTTGCTTGGGATGAGGTTTTAACTGACCCAAACCGCTGACCCTATGACCCAAACAATCTAAATCTGTATAACCAATACTGCATTTAGTGGGTCTCACTGTAAGGTTCGCTTTGCGGAGTCTACTGAAGAGCTCACTCAGGACGGATACGTGCTCACTCCAAGTATTCGTGTACACGAATATGTCGTCTACAAAGCTATCAACGTTTGTTAAACCTTTAAGCAATTTACGCATCAAACGACAACAGGTGGCGCTGGCTCCAACTAACCCGAATGGCATCACTTTGAATTGATACAGTCCTTTCTGGGTCGCAGATGCTGTCAATGGTCGGGATCCTGGGACAATGGGAACCTGCCAATATCCCTTGGCCAGATCTAATTTGGAAATCCATCGGTTTCCCGACAGCTTCGCAAATAGACCCTCCATATCTGGCATTGGTTCTGTATCGAACACAGTGATTTTATTTAACTGCCGAAAATCAATGCAGAATCGGTTCGTCCCGTCCTTTTTCCTGACAAGCACTACTGGAGAAGAATATGGCGAGTTGGAGGGTTCAATCACCCCCAGATCCAACATTTTACCCACCTCTTCGTCCACAGCTTCACGTGCGTTGTATGGCACCGGATATCCCTTGATTCGAATAGGGTCAGACGTATTCAGCTTAATTTGGAGGTCCAACAAAGTTGTACAACCTGGTCTGTCAGTGAATACATAAGAATGTTTAGCCAAGAGCGCATTAATCTGTTGACGCTGGTCTTTCGTCAACTCCGCACTCACATCGACTTTATCTATCCCCTCCCCCGCAACTCCCAAGGGACATTCAAGGGAACTCTCTATATTCGAATCAGCTTCATCATCGTCTACGACTGCCGTACAAACGACATTTAAGACCCCCTTTCCAACATTGTCGCTCTGTCTCTTAATATACAACTTGAGCATATTCGCATGGAATGTTTTTACAATACCGTCGATGTCAATTTTATAGTCCATGTCACCTTTTACTTCTTTAACTTCATATGGACCTTTCCACTGGACTAATAACTTATTCGAACTCGTTTAAAGAAGCAATAGCACCTGATCTCCCACAAGAAATTTCCTATTACGCGCTCTGCGGTTGTAATACTTGGCATATCTGCGCCCCGATTTAATCAATTTGTCACGTGCCATCTGGCATGTACTCTCAAGTTTGTTTCTTAGATCTAAAACGTACTGGTAAGTCGTTTTTATTTCCTCGTTCGCGACATCACCAGTCCATAATTCGCGTAGTATCCGCATCGGGCCTCGAACTGTTCTACCATACAACAGTTCAAAGGGTGAGAACCCTAAACTTTCCTGCGGTACTTCACGGTACGCAAACAGAACAGCGTTTAAATAACGGTCCCAGTATTGCGCACGTTCCGCGCACATCTTTCGTAGCATGCTCTTCAGGGTACCATTAAACTTCTCTACCAGTCCATTGCACATCGGATGGTATGGGGTAGTGTTTAGCTGTTTGATGGATAACAGCCTACTTATTTCACCCATGAGGTCAGAGGTGAATTGGGCACCACAATCCGTGAGGATTTCTTCTGGCACCCCTACCCTACTGAAGATATCAACTAATGCTTCAGCTACCCTTTCCGTTTCAATAGTTGGTAACGCTACGGCTTCAGGGTATCTGGTTGCATAGTCAACCAGAGTAAGAATATACCGATTCTTTCTTTCGGTAACTGGGTGTATTGGTCCTACAATATCTACTGCCACTCTTTTAAACGGTGTATCTATTAATGGCATCTGTCCCAAGGGCACCCTTGTGACCCTTCCTTTATACACGGTTTTCTGACATACGTCGCACGACCTACAGAACCGTGTGACATCGCCATTAACACCGGGCCAGTAGAATTCAGCGACTACCCTGCTAGTGGTCTTAGCCTTACCTAGGTGTCCTGCCATGCTTGACTCATGCGCCACCCTAAGTACTTGAGATCTATATCTCTGGGGTACGACCACTTGCCAATACTTCTTACCCTCCTGAGCGCTAAACTCCCTATGAATTAATCCGTTCTTGCGTACGAATCTCGAGCTACCCCCACGCTTGCAATGTTTAATCGCGCCGGACGTGATTTTCTCAACAATTGTTCTGATGGATTCATCACGTTCTTGCTCTTGTTTGAAATCATCGCGGGAAATTCCTGAGATCGATTCAGGGACTATTAATTTACGAAACGCGGTTTTCTCTCGCCGTGTTTGCGCTCGCGTTTCGACTGCCTGGGCCAAAGGTATTTTAAAATCGGCCATGGTTGGAAGACGGGAACCTTCAACATTACCGATCGTCAGATCGTAAATAGGAATGTCCATACAAAGAGCATCAACAGTTCCCGTTAAGAAAGGTGTTTTTACTGTGATCCTTGCTACGGGAATGCGACCCATCGTCTGATCAAGTAACATACATGGGGATTCCCACCCGAGCATTTGGTTATTCTGCACGAGACTACGTTTGATCACTACGCCCGTACAACCAGTGTCACGCAATACCACGACTTCTCGACCGTTGACAAACCCTCTCGCGGTTGGTACACGCGCTTCAAGAAATAAACATGTGCCAAGCGAATGAATACAAGGTTCTACCTGTACGATGTTATCAGATATACCTTTACTTTGTATAGCCACTGCTACCTTATGTATAAGTGCCTTTCTTTTAGGACAGTCTTTTTGAACATGACCCCATGCATTACACAAGAAACATTGCACACGCTGAAAAACTGGATTCCTAACTGACCTTTTTACCTCCGCTGATTTTACAGGCTCCCTAGGCATAGGTCTTACAGACTGGTTTCCAGACTTAAAATCTTTCAAAACCACGTTCTGGGTTCCCCCATGAGCTTCGGCAAATAAATCGGCTTGCTTAGCCATATCTTTTACGTTCGTGAAGACTTTCTCCTTCAGAAATTGATCTAATTCTCGCCCAACTGTATTAAATAATTGATCTCTGAGCAAGAAATCAGTCAACCCTTCAAACGTTTTCACCGCTTTGCCGCATTCAATCCACCGCTCAAAATAGTTCGCAATTCTGACGGTGAACTGACCAAAGGTTTCTCCCTTATCGGGCTTGCTATACCTGAACTTTTTACGAAATCCTCGTTCAGTGAGCTCATACCTTTTGAGAAGTGCTTCCTTTAGGACGTCGTACTTAAACACATCGTCCCTAGGAAGTCGAGAGTATACATCCAGCGCTTTACCTTTTAAAAGCGCACTAAGATGCAATGCCCAGTCATTTTGACTCCACTTCTGGTTTTCGGCATACCGCTCAAACCAATGAAGATAACTATCCATGTTATCTTTTTCATCGTCAAAGGGAGGTAATTTGGGGCCCCTTAATTTGCTAAAGGCAGAATCGTGTTCTCTTCCAGATGTCGCTAATTCTACCTTACGCTCATGATCCCGTTGCCTTGCTTTTTCTTCTAATTCTATTCGCTTTCCCTCCGCTTCCATTTTCCATCCTATCCTGTCCTTTTCGGCCTGCTTCTCTAATTCTATCTTTTCCCTTTCGGCCTGCTTCTCTAATTCTATCTTTTCCCTTTCGGCCTGCTTCTCTAATTCTATCTTTACCCTTTCGGCCTGCTTCTCTAATTCTATCTTTTCCCTTTCGAATTCTATCTTTTCCCTTTGGGCCTGCTTCTCTAATTCTATCTTATCCTTCTCAAATGCCCATTTCCTATCTTCGGATTCCCTTTCTAATTCCCGTTTCCTTTCATCGGCTACCCTTTCTAATTCCCTTTTCCTTTCTTCAGCCTCCCCCTTTTCCTTTTCTAATTCCCTTTCTAATTCCCTTGACCTTATCCTTTCTTCCTTTTCTAATTCCCTTGCCCTTGCCCTTTCTTCCCTTTCCCGGGCTTGTTCTTCTTGAATAAATTTCCTTAGACTTTCACCTTCATACCCGAATTCTTTGCCTAAGGCAACCAAGTCCTTAAGGGATGACATGACAATTGTAATATGAATATAGATATATAACCAAACCAATACTTTAAACACGTTTATACTGGACACACGGACCTAGGTAAACTAAACAAAAATAAACTCCAACTAGAGTATTATCTTAACAGAAGGTCACGCTCAAATATAAACATTAAATGTATACCTTCACAAAAATGATTGACAGTTCACTTAATCCAACGATCCCACTTCTGACACCATTGTAACAGAATTGTTACCGAGAGGAGGGTGGATTAAATGAACAATACAAACACAATTTGTGAAAGAAAATATAAATTTATGTAATAAATTATAAATGAAAAAAATACAGATGTAACAACACAATAATTCATGCACTCAACCCACAATTACACTCACAACCATTCACAATGCATGAACAAATTAAATATTAATACAAAAGGAATCTCAGATGTAAAGGGATCTCTTGGACTATACACAGATCCAAGGATCCTTTACGAAAGTTAAATTAATGCAAGTATAAATTACGAAAAATGAACACAAACGACAAACTATACTATCGCACGATGGATTGCGATAACTAGCACGACCATATACTTGTATTCAATCAAGTTGCTTGCTTTTATTGATATCTATGCGATCACTTGAAATATTATTGTGATCTGACATAAGCATGCAAATACAACAATGTATTAAATTGTATTACAATTTCAATACACATATGTGTCTCGACCCCGTATAACCGCACGATTCAGCAACAGTTGAATCGTCTCCCAGTTTCCCCGAAAACCTAGGGTTGACCAATACTATTATCGGACGTTTCCCTTCACGGATCCACCACAGTTATACGTTCAGACAACATACAACATCTACCAGAACCAACGGTTCCTCACTACCCTAGATGTCGACCCGGATGTTTTACAACTCAGACAGCTCCGACACTCGGACTTCTAGCTTTCCAGATATTTACACGTTACACAGATGTTGACGAACAGACAGTTCGACACACAGACAGATACTTCAATTCCGTTTGCACAAATTAACGGCACAATCACATTCAGATATTTATACAGAGATGTTCCGGAACAAATAATAGATGTCCCACAACAAATCAGACGATATCAAAGACGTTTATCAAAAGATGGTATCAGATGTGTTAACAGCTACGGTATCAGAAATGGTATCAACTACATTAGCAGCTACGGTATCAGAAACATTGACATCTACGGTATCAGATCTACGGTATCAGATCTACGGTATCAGAAACATTGACATCTACGGTATCAGCGATTATCAGATCTATGGTAACAGCGATTGTCAGCTACAGTATCAGAAACACGGTAACAGCTACGGTATCAGAAACACGGTAACAGCTACGGTATCAGAAACACGGTAACAGCTACAATAAATGGCTGTCAGAATAAAAAAGGAATTGCTTGCTTGTCCTTTTTAAGGGATTTTGGCTATAGTAACAATACTACAACTGATGTAGTATTAATACTACAAAGCTATCCCCACCAAACCCATGTAGTAACATTACCCTATGTTCAGGCACTAATTTTATGATCTCCAAAACCTGATGTAGTAACAATACTACAACTGATGTAGTATTAATACTACAACACTATCCCTGCAAACCCATGTAGTAACATTACTCTATGTGCAGCCACTAATTTTATGATCTCCAAAACCTGGTGTAGTAACAATACTACAACTGATGTAGTATTAATACTACAAAACTATCCCCACTAAACCCATGTAGTAACATTACCCTATGTTCAGGCACTAATTTTATGATCTCTAAAACCTGATGTAGTAACAATACTACAACTGTTGTAGTATTAATACTACAAAGCTATTCCCACCAAACCCATGTAGTAACATTACCCTATGTGCAGGCACTAATTTTATGATCTCCAAAATCTGATGTAGTAACAATACTACAACTGATGTAGTATTAATACTACAACACTATCCCTGCAAACCCATGTAGTAACATTACTCTATGTGCAGCCACTAATTTTATGATCTCCAAAACCTGGTGTAGTAACAATACTACAACTGATGTAGTATTAATACTACAAAGCTATCCCCACTAAACCCATGTAGTAACATTACCCTATGTTCAGGCACTAATTTTATGATTTCTAAAACCTGATGTAGTAACAATACTACAACTGTTGTAGTATTAATACTACAAAGCTATTCCCACCAAACCCATGTAGTAACATTACCCTATGTGCAGGCACTAATTTTATGATCTCCAAAATCTGATGTAGTAACAATACTACAACTGATGTAGTATTAATACTACAACACTATCCCTGCAAACCCATGTAGTAACATTACTCTATGTGCAGCCGCTAATTTTATGATCTCCAAAACCTGGTGTAGTAACAATGCTACAAAGCTATCCCTACCAAACCCATGTAGTAACATTACCCTATGTTCAGGCACTAATTTTATGATCTCTAAAACCTGATGTAGTAACAATACTACAACTGATGTAGTATTAATACTACAAAGCTATCCCCACTAAACCCAATTAGTAACATTACCCTATGTTCAGGCACTAATTTTATGATCTCCAAAACCTGATGTAGTAACAATACTACAACTGATGTAGTATTAATACTACAACACTATCCCTGCAAACCCATATAGTAACATTACCCTATGTTCAGGCACTAATTTTTTCATTTCCAAAACCTGATGTAGTAACAATACTACATAGCTCTAATGCTATCCCCCATACCCATATAGTAACATTACCCTATGTCCAAGCACTAATTTGTGACCTCCAAAACTTGATGTAGTAACAATACTACATAGCCATCACAGCCATCCCCCAAAACCCATGTAGCAACATTACCCTCTTTCCAAGCACTGATTTTGTGATCTCCAAAACTTAATCTAGTATCAATACTACAAAGCTATCACCCAAACCATGTAGTAACATTACTCTATTTCCAGGTACTGATATTTTGAGCCCCAGGGTCCGATATAGTAACAATACTACAACTTATGTAGTAACAATACTACATAGCTCTCTACCAAACCCATATAGTAACAATACCCTATTTCCCAGTAATGATTTGTTGTCTTCAAAATCTGATGTAGTAACAATACTACATAGCTCTCCACCAAACCCATGCAGTAACAATACCCTATTTCCAAGCACTGATTTCTTTTCTCCAAAACCTGATTTAGTAACAATACTACATAGCTCTCCACCAAATGAATGTAGTAACAATACCCCATTTCCCAGCACTCATGTTGTGATCTCAAAAATCTGATGTAGTAACAATACTACATAGCTCTCCACCAAACCCATGTAGTAATATTACCCTATTTCCATGTGACACTGTAAAGCAGAGTTTGTGATATAAAAAATCTGATGTAGTAACAATACTGCATAGTCAATCGTCAAATTTGTGTAGTAACATTACCTTATTTCTATGTGACAGTGTGAAATTGATTGTCTTTATCTCCAAAAATTGATGCAGCCACAATTCTAAATTGTTCATGTAGTGACATTACCCTATTTCCATTTAACAGTGTAACACTGACTTATGTGATTTGGAAAACATGGTGTAGAAAAAAATTCTAAATCGTTAATTCCAAAGCACAAGTTGCAACATTACCCTATTTCCATGCTTACAGTGTAACATTAATGTGGTCATTTAAAATATCTGATGTAAGATTACTAGAACTAAGCCTCACACTTCCCTCAGAATATAAAAGAAAATTCTGTGTTGTTATTCATATAGGACTTGAACTTTGTTTAATATTACTTGTAAACGCTTTTCATATACTAATATTACCCTACTGATTATCAACTGTACCACCTTCCCAAGTCAAGACTGCCCATGGTAGTAATAACAGAATCCGTTGGATGCATCTGTGTAGACCATGAAAATAAATTCCATCAGAATTTTAAGTGGTACACAAGGCTGTTCTGAGAGTTTGATGCAAATTTGTAATCCCAAGGGGAAATTTCTATCTTACATTGAAGCACAATGATTAATTATTTTCTGACACTTTTTATAAAAAATGGGAGTCCATGTCAAAAGATATACTGTTAATATTGCAGTAACTTTAATGTTGCAAAAGAACCATTGAAAATTTCCTTATGGTAGAGCTTAAAAAATTAGATTTACACTGAAACATTCAGTGTAAACTTTCAGTGATTTTTCTTTTAGCTTTCAAAGAACACAAACACAGTAGATAAAATTTTCTATATTAATGTCAATACATAGTGTCTGAAATGTGTACGACATAGTAATGATACACATATAAGAGGTCACAAAAAGAAGTCCACTTTTATTGACAAGATTAATCAAGATGGACAAAAATAATGACATAGTTCTCATTCAACTTTGAGGTACAATTGATTTACCCTTCAGAAAAGATCTAATAAGAATATAAATTTTATTACCAAAACAACAATTACAGCAGCAGTTTTTCAACTCAAAATTAGACAATGGAAACTGTTCATTTTGCTTGATCGATCAGCTCGAAATGTGTTTGTGTAACACAACTTAAATTATTGGATTAGTATGTTTTAAATATGTTGCAATTTATGCTTGTCTTGATTATTGGAAAAGTTTGTTCAAGTGATGATGCAAATCAGGACATATTTGATATTTTGTGTGCTCCCAGTAAATGTGTATATGAATGTGATAATATCACTATATTGCCAAGTTGGGGTCAGTCAGGTGTTTTAGACCTTGTTAGGATACATTCAATTTGAACTTAGAATACTTTCTTCTAGCTGAGAGGAACTGAGCATAGATTTACCTAAGCTGGGATCAGCACACAATATGCAGTAACTCTGGGATTAGTCTTAGTCTAGTACAGATGATACTTAAGCTGGGATCAGTACAAAGTACAGTTTCATGATGGGACCAGCCTAGGATGGTCTGGAAATCATCATATTTATGTACATTTTTTCATTCAGAATCTGGCTCATATATGTAGCCACCATAAACAGAGACAAAATTTCATTTATGTAGTGAATGTTATATGTGTGTGTGTGTGTGTGTGTGTGTGTAGTGACATAGTTTAATATATTTGTTATCATGAATAAAAAGTGTGTGTTGAATTGAAAGATAATTCATTATGCTCATGTAACCTTTATTTTTCTTACATGGCATGTATGAAGCATTCCTTTGTACCATATTTGTTGCATATAAATTGGTTTTATGAAGCTGATGAAATAAACTAGTTGAAATATTGTAATGTTACTATACAAGACAACAAATGTCAGACATTATCTGGCTCACAACAATATTACTAAAATGTGATCTTCAAACTCTGTTTAAGAAGATTACTAAATGTGTCTATATGACAGTAAATCAAAGTCGTTGTAGTAATATTACTTTTTTTAGAAGTCTAGATATTTCAGTTTACAATTTTTGAAACATTTGTTTAACCCTGTATTATCATCATGTATAACAGCAATACATACCTCTACAAACTATATTTTAATGTTCTTTAGTTCTTTACTATAAATCCTTATTTTTCTATTACTTGAGTGTATGCATGAATGTCAAATGAACAAGCAACACTTCTTTTTGACCATTTTTATGTCTTCTAAGAAGGTTTCCTTTGATTTTGTTACCACAAGAATAGAATTTTTTAAAAATCATGTAAGTACCTTTCTGTTACATAGAAAAAGAGCACAATTTTTGTATCAGTCCTTTTCAAACATATCACATGTCTAATTAAATATAAGGTAATTCCTGAATACAATTACATACCATTTAATATCTTTTAATATTTGCTTGTACCAAGAGGTGCTAATGTTAAATATGACTAGTTATAGATTTTATTTTGATATAATATTTGGATACAAAGAAAGATGTCATCCCTACACCAAGTTTGTCATCCTGAAGACCATGATAAGCCTTCTTTCCATGATCAGTGCACAGATAGATACCTAAAAGTGTGTCACCTTAAACTGAATAATGAACATTGTTCTAGATAGTAAGGGCTGTTCCATTAGAACATAAATGGAACCCAGGGAAGGCACTTTTAAAATGGGGTTCTTACCCATAGATGCAATTTAGAATTTTCTTATCATTTAATATGAAATCATTGAAATCAAAGTATCCTGGCATATATTTAAAAAAATCTGTCTTCCCTGGGTACCATGTATATTTAAATGGAACAGCCCTAATGGTTATAATAGCACGATCATATTTTGTAAAGAAGCAAACAATAACTAGTGTACATATACTGTGTTAAGAAAATAGTACAAAATACTTCCTATATAGATTGTGTCATAATTTTCATATTTTAGCATTAAAGATTGAAAAGTTTTTAAATGTTGCTCAAAACAGTGATGTCATGAAAGAATCAAACCTGACTCCAAAGGAAAATAAATCACAAAGATCATATATCAATTTACTTTTATGTCATATGATTAGTATCAATTTTGCAGTTTTGTGTCACAGTGCCAAGATTGTTAGACTTATTTTAAATAATTTTTTATTTTAGTTTCCAGTCTCTCCTTGTTAATACTTTTAAAATGAAATTATGTCTTTGGTGACATGTTCGAAAAATGTACACACTAGATAAGCTGTATTTATAATCTGCTTATCTTTTCTATCAAGCTGCATTGACATTTTGCTGGTGATGTATGTCAGTGTCTCCTTTTGCACTTTTGCTATTGGTTCTTTACAAAATATAAGTGTTTTCATCTGAAAAAATGCCCAGATAAAATTTTTTGTTGTTGTATTCAACAATTGCTAACTCTTGTTCTGTTCCTTCTGATCCTTTTCCTTCCTGCAATCAAAGATAGAAAAAATTACTTTGTTACTACTAATTTAAAAACCAAGTGCATAAAAACTGAAGATGAAATAATTAAGCATATAATCTATAGAAACATAAACTTTAAAACATATAAATGTTTAATTTTCTGTCTCAAATGTGGTAAAGACAAAAGGCTCAAAGACTCGCTACATGAACGAGTAAACCTCTGTAAACTTTACATCAGCATAAAGAAACTTATCATGGGAATAAATGTTAGACATTATTTATTTGTATTGAATTGTATAATGGAATTTAATGACATTAGTCAGAATCATGCAAAATAATTGCTAACATTTATTTGCATAAATATATGATTAATAATTAGTATAAATTTGGAATTAAGCTAACAAAGAAAGTTGACACTGACACTGATCCTTTATACTTATGTAAGGATTTTTATAATCAGTTAGTTATCCAATATATATTCAAGTACTGTCCTGCATGCAGAGAATTGAGAAATGTAACTGATCAGGAAGACAAATGGATAATATGATGGCATATCAGTAACTGTCATGCAGAAATGCACTATTAAATAAGACAGTGATACATTATTCTATTTTTTTATACTAACTTCACATTTCTTTTGCATCTTCAAGTGTTCATCATTAGATCTGTTTTGTTTCAAATTCACTTTTCTGCTAGTAACTTCATTGTCACCTTCAAGGTCCTGAAATGAAGTACATGTTATGTAGCTACTTTGGTATGGTGCATTATGGAACATTGCATGAAATTTTTCATGCTTACTGTTGGGAGAAAGACCTAGTCATTGTTCAGTGGGGGCTACTGCATCATTAGTGTCTTTATGGTTTTGCTTAAGGTTTATTTCTATCTCCTAAACACTGTTTTCTTTATACTTGTTATTAATTATTATGAAGTTAAGATAATTTATTCTGAAGTCGGCCTTTTGATCTTGGAGCCAAACTAATACATTTTACAGCCTAATCATCGGCTCAACATGCATGCCCAGACTTTCATGTAGTGTGTATGTTCATTAACTTTTAAAAAATTTGCTTGTAGTTTTTTAAATCAGTATGTAAAACAACATTTATGGATTTCCTTCTCTAAACAGTTATATATGTCTCACTTATCGATTATCAAAATTGATGAAGAGCATGTGCCAAGTTATTAGTCCCTAATTTATCTATATTACCACACTATACCAACTAAATATCTGTTTGTATATCATACTAATACATTATTTGTCAAACATATTCAGCACATATAATTATATGGCTAAACAGTAGGACCTGTTGATAATCAGTTATAAGTAATAAAACTAATGAATCTCTGTGAAGCTTCTTTCATGATTATGAAAATGCATTTTGCTTCGAAATAAGAGTTGGATTGTGTAAAACCAAGTCAAGTTCTAATCCCTTCATCAAACAATAATAATATTAAGATGGCAGATCGTTACTTAACCAAGTTATGTTAAAAGGGACTACTTTTCATAAATAACTTAAGATATGTTTCTTGCATTCTCTGTCTCCTAAGATACAAAATACATGTACACTTTATCTAAGGTAAAGTAAAATTATTAAATGCCAGTTTTCACCCTAACCAACTGCTCAGGGTACTAACCTGATTTTGAGATAAATGTCAAATTTCATTAAAAAGAAAACTAACTCTAGTTTTCTTGCAGTATATGCAGGATTCTGATTCATGATTTTGAAATTGTATACTCAATTCAAATAAATTTCAATTTCTTTCATGTAACAAAGTTCTAATCGCAGATCACTTCTTCAAACATTACTTCAACTAATTTTAAGGTTTCAGATATTTACTCAGCCAAGATATTTGCAAAAGAGTCTGATGTTCAAAATTAATTTATTTCAGTTAGATTTCTTTTGTTTAGCATGCTGATATCCATTTTACATGTATACTTTGCCTTTTTACCACAAAGAAAATAAAACTTTAGTCAATTGATTATGGTTTGGAGAAGAAAAAAAACTTTTAAAAAACATAACTTGTTTCTTGCAATTGGCATGACTCTACTGTATGATTTTTAATTTTTAAATTTAAATAAAATGAATTGCCAAGTATTCTCTAATCTCAAATTTAGTTTGCATTTATTTCTAGCCCAAGCAATGCAAATGGTTAGAATAGAACCACTTATGTTTGATTTCTGCAGTGTGCTGACAACCTTGACAATGCATAGATGATGAGAGAGGAGGTGATTCAGTGTAAAAAAAATAATGTATTCATTCCTCGCACACATGTTAGATTCATTTGAGTATATTCCAAATATAACTTGAAGAAGAATTATCTTAAATCCAACTTCACCTGTTAACCATCTGCCCTTTTGTCATTGCCTATAATTAACTTCCTCATGTTTTATATGTTACACACACACACACACACACACACACACACACACACACACAAATAGTTCTCTGAGAAAAAAACAAGCTTAAATAAAATTCTAAAATCTAATACACATCTGACTGACACTAATGACAACAGGGAGCTTGGTCAGTTACACATAGGTTGACCACTTGGTCTAGGCTTAAGGCTCTAACAGGTCTTTATTGGGGTCATAATGGTGATTTGGTAACATACCCCACTGTGAGGTCAGAATTGGGTAAAGGATAAAACTGAATTTAATAGGAATCAGTTACTAAAATGTACAGTAAATACAACTGTATCCAATCTATCATGATCAGTTACATACATAACTGATATAGCTAATCACATCTACTGTCTAAATTTATTTTGAAAATTAAAAATAAATATTACTTGGAAAATCTAATATAAAATATTCATCCATCTTTAAAAGAAAGTAATTTACTAGTTTAGCATTAACCAGTTTTTTGTCAATTTTGTTGATGGAAATTACATTATATAAGATTAAAAAAGTCAACTGAAAATATAACTATCAAATTAAAAGAAATTATTAAATCGATTCTGTCAAATATCATAACATTGAAAACATACCTGTACATGCTGTCTGACTGCTGCTGCAGATATCTGAAGTATCTTCTTTTCTGTCATCAAAACATCTTTCGACACGAAAAGATTGTCTTTTATCCCCCACTTATTTTTCTGTACCATTTGGCTCTACTTCACTTCACTAAGGATGGAGTTTCAGAAATGCCCAGCCAAAATGATATCAGTTTGCATTCTATGAGAAACCCAATTACTGGACTGGAGGACATGAAGGCTATCAGATTTCAGATTATCAATGTCAGTTTGTTTGAATCCAATTGACTATAATTGCTACAAAGAGAAACCTGCTGATATGTGATTATGCAGCTGTTCCTGTGTAGCTGTGCAGGGTCACCTTGATGTAGACTTTTTAGAATTAGATTTTGAAAATAAAATCTTTTTAGCACAATTAAGTAAAAACAATTGGAGAAGACAGCTTATATATATATATATATATATATATATATATATATATATATATATATATATATATATATATATATATATATATATATAATTGACCCAATTAGATGTTCAGGACATTATAACCTCATTGTATTTGTTTTACTTTCCACACTTTGTACTTGAACATGATATCTTACAACAATTCCAAGTCCAAAAAATGCACAATATTCTGTCTATATCATGATTGGCTATGTATGTATTTATATAAGCGTATTGTAACTGTGCATGGGAAAGTATGTATGTATGTATGTATGTATGTATGTATGTATGTATGTATGTATGTATGCATCTATGTATGTATGTATGTCCATGGGTGTGTGCATGTGTGTGTGTGAATGTATGCATGTATGTATGTATGTATGTATGTATGTATGTATGTATCCATGGGTGCATGCATGTGTGTGTGTATGTATGTATGTATGGATGGATGGATGGATGGATGGATGGATGGATGTATGTATGTATGTATGTATGTATGTATGTATGTAATTTCACCCAGTAAAACAAGCTCAGTTGACAGGGAATCAGACTAGTAATCCTAACATTCAAGCTTTGACAGGCTGGCTCAAACCAGCATTGAGCTAACTGCTTTGGTGTGACCTTGGGAAAAGTATTTGGTCATAACGGTGCTGACAAAACCAACAAAAGCAAGAAACAAAAAGCAAATAGTAAAATCCGGCTCAACAATATCATAGCTAATGAAGCAGACTCTAAGAACAAATACTTACAATAACAAGGAAAACAAAATTATCCTCTTTATTTTTAGCAACTCATTATAGTACCTACTTTTATATCATTTAAAAGAAAGTTATTTTTTGACATGCTATCTTGTTGCCATTTACATCTGCTTTTACTCTGTGTATTGCAAACTGAAAGTTATTGTTCAGTAAAAAATATTATTCAAATTATTCCCCTGAATTGGATGCAACAGAATTGAAGATACATTCATAACCCCAACATGATCTAATATATGTCTCCGATTGTTTTATAATATGCAAATCTTGCAATAGATATATTAAGTATTACCTTATTTTTCTTGCCATCCCTTCTTTTAACTGGGTTCACCAAACCCATGAAGGCATTTATCAAGAATTCATCCATTTTCCATATTTTAAAATCAATGATATTTGACATTGCTAAGCACTTTACTTCTAGTATTTGCAGAGACATTCTTCTCCAAAACTGCAATAGTGAACATTTGAGTTGTTATTCTTTGGTTACATATAAAACAAAGGTTCATACTGTCAATAAGATAATGAGAAAAGAGGAAAGAGAAGAAGTAAACAAAGTGACAGGTGATATCTAAAACACAAATTGTCAATGTTGTTAAGAGAACTATCTTAAATGTTGCAGAAATATTTTTAAAATGGTAAAACCAATGCCCTGTAATTCAATAAGAGTATTGTTGTGACTATTGTTTTGACACTTATCTTTTAACTTTGCTTTTTATTTTCACTTTTTATCTAAAATATCTACAGCAATCAAAATGATGCAGCCTGTGTAGTCTGCTTCATTGCTGTTCATATGGTATTAGCAAAAAATCTTTTGCTTTTGGCTTTCCAATGGATACCCTTCACCAACCCCCAACACCACCCACAAGATATTGTGGATGGCAAATTTCTTAACTTAAGGCTATGGCATGACTTTTGTTTAGATATTATAATTAAAGATATGGATATATTTGTTAATTAGATCTTTTTGGTTTGTATTATTCCTGAAATTGATGTGAGGCATGTACACCTCATATAATCTCTGCACAGTATGTAGCCAATGAAATACCAATAGTCCGCTAGGAAGCAGAGCTAGCTAGTTATAGCAACATACATGTTGGTTCAAGGCAAGTAGAATATCTCAAAACTGCATGGATGAAAATATTTTGACTTACATCTAGCTATTAAATAGACAATGTTATGTGCATTATTACCCAGGGAATGGGCTAGTGTTTGCACTGTGAGCATCATGTGCTCTCAAAAATGGCAGGCCTTCGAACATGAAAAATGCATGTAAAAATTTGGGGGTGGGGTGCAACAACTTTTTATTATGTGAACTTCCATTGACTGATTAGGCCAAGTGAGTGATATTCTTATGTTTTGCTTTATTATGCCCATCCAAAATCATGGACCTTTTTGACCTCGTGTATTGTTTATTGTTTAAAAATTTATTTGACAGATATATGCAACATTAAATTTGATCATACAAACTGTCCCTTGCACCCTAAGACCAGTTTTCGTACTACATGATCCACATCAAAGATGTGGATTTTAGATGCTCTCCAACCCGGCAGTAAGCCTTTAGATGATTTGGTTTTCTAACTTTCCTTGTAAGTACACAAGCTAGAACTCCAGTTATACTAAATAATAATTGCTAAAAATAGGTAATTTGGAAACATCCTTTACAGTTTTGCATGGTTAACAATAGTTATCTTCCTTGTCAAGATAGAAAGAAGGCTAAATGTGCAAGTGTGTGTGATTTGGATTTTTAACATAGTTTTAAAAAAATTCAGTAATATCGCTATGATGTCTGAAGTGTAGCAGTTTATAGTGATGTATAGTACTGGGGCATCATGCCGCAGACATGTAGCTTGATGTCTCACCCAGTCTCATGATCCTGACAATAGGCTGACCAATCCTAACACTAACCTCATAATGTAGAGTGAGATAGCTGTTAGTACCATTGTTAGAAAATGTTTGGTATGACTCGGCCAGGGTTCAAACCCGCAACCTCATTCATCCAAGGTGGATGCTCTAACCACTAACAGTTATTTTACAAACAATTTAATTAAGTTAAATATCGAACATAAGACGAACATTGTAGGAAAGAAACACTTCCAAATATTAAATTTTAAAAAAGTTATATTTATAAGTTTTGCTTACATACTTGGTCAGTGGTCTTTTAGTTTTGAGAGGTTTGATCTCATCCAGAATCTGAGGTTTTTCATTATTCATTTTTCCCAATATTCTTCTATTACAAAAACAACAGTTTCCAAAGATTCATGTTTTACTTTTACCATGAAGTCATGTGTTGCTTTCATTATATCTTCCTTTATCACATAGTTTAAGTCCTTAAAAATCTTCCTTGTGCATTTTTTTAAAAAATGTTGCTTGTGTCCTTCAGGAAATTTAAGTCCTTATATCCATATATCTGTATGCCCATTCCAAATCCACTTTAGTGTGATGGCAAAAAAAATTTCAACTAAGAATCATAAAATTATATACATAAATAAATTATTTAGATCACCAGGATATTACAGCAGTCTTTGAAATGCTTTTATACCTTCTTTTAACTTTTTGGAGGGGCCCCCGAGTGGCCGAGTGGTCTAATGCGCTCTCCGTTGCCATCTCATCTCTGTCTTCGTGGGTTCGAGTCTAGGATTCGGCCAATGTGGGTATGTTAGAAAGCTTGCAAGTAGCTTATCATGGGTCGGTGGTTCTCCCCAGGGTTTTCCCAGGTTATTCCTCCACCATTAATACTGGCCTCCATGCATAGCCTATCGTGTGCTGAAAAATGGTGTTAAACCCCACAATAACAACAACAACAACTTTTTGGATGTTGACCTTTCGATTACAAAAATTCTTACCTCAATTAGCAGTCACCTCCTAATATTTTCACATCATTAGCTTATTCTTAATTAAATATAAACTCATCATTGGCAGTAAATTGTTCAACAAAAGTTATCAAAAGGAATTATTTTTATTATTATTATTATTAATATTATTGTTATTATTATTATTATTATTATTATTATTATTATTATTATTATTATTATTATGTCATCTATGTGCAACAAATTGTTTTCCAGCAGTAACAATATAGACACTTCTAAGCCATCATGGTTAGATAATGCTATTGTGTTTCAATATATTTAGATATTTATATCTGTAGAAGAGAGCAAATGGATTAGTGTATTTCAGATTAAAGATGAAGAGCATACACCAAGCTATCACTGTAAACATCTGATCCATGCACTCTCCTTACTGAGGAATTTGCTAATTGTGAGCCCATACTTGTTTAGCAAGCTGGTGATGGTAGTAAAACACAGTTAGATGCACAGCAGGTGTTAACAACCAATTAGGCCTTTATAAATTCTTAAATTTCTGACCAAACAAATAATGTAAACAGAAGGGAGAGAGAGAGAGAGAGAGAGAGAGAGAGAGAGAGAGAGAGAGAAGGGTTGTAGATATTTTTATTTCCTACAGGGTAATTTGCTTAACAGAAGGGCAGGCTAGGTTAGCAATTTTTTTTTGGGGGTGGGGTGGGGGAAGTGGTCACAAAAACATCAATAGTTCCCCAGCAGGAGTGTGTGAAAAACCACTCTAGTTGAAATATATTCTTAATTATGAGAGAGAGAGAGAGAGAGATAGAAAGAGAGAGAGAGAAAGAGAGAGAGAGATTCATTAAGATGTAAAACCAAGAGTAGTTTCTGATTGAATAAATATAACCATGTCCAGACTTGGAAATGTTACTGTTTTCCCCCCAAAAACAGAAAGTAAATCTACTTGTTCCCTTGAGTATTTTGATGAAAATTTAGGGATTGTACGATCCTAGATACATGGATGGGTTGATTTATTAATAATATTGCACATGTCTTCCAAAGTGTTCAAGTCTCTAGGCTTAGAAGTTTATGATATTATTGGAGATGGTCTACATATGTGTATAATAGTTTTATAAACCAACCCCGACTATTAGAGCTTGATATTGAGCTTGGAAGCTGTTTCAAAAAAAAAGTAAAATTAAGCTCAATTAGATCTAAGAGTACCCACATGAATTTGCGCAAATCTGAAGAGTGGTTTATCTCATCAGTTACAATTATTAGCAAATTAAACTCATACATACATACATACATACATACATACATACATACATACATACATACATACATACATACATACATACATTCATTTTGCTATGTATATCTGATTTAATATATATTTTAATTTAATTGTTTGTTTGTGAGTTTTAAATTTTTTTAATCTGTTACATGCTATTATAATATAAATTTATTCACAGGAGATGATATTTTTCCAGAAAATCGGTTGATCTGAATCATTCTTTTTGTAAACACCAGGTGTAGGCCTGGATCCTGACCTTGATTCAAAATTGGTAGCAGCCACATAAATAAGTTCTATTTTTATTTTAAAATGATTGGTTGTTGTGAAGGTCATGATGGGACTACATGATTTAAGATGTAAACAATTTTTTTTATTCTTGGAGTAAAATCATTCGTCTAATCAAGGTCATATTCTGTGTACTTGTTTTATATGTAAACACAATCATGTGTCCTCCCTCTTCTGATTTCGCAACTTGGGTGATTTTCAAAACTGCATCTTAGAATACGATATAACCTTTGTTTTAGAGAAATATGCTCAGTTTCTGGCTTTTACACTTGGAATCAAGTTGTTTTCTTTTGTTTTAGCCAGATTTTGACTTATAATTATCTTCAGATCATTTGGATTTCAAAAGGATTAATTCTTTTTCTCTGGAAATATTTGAAGAGTGCTCATATAGAATTTTTGGAAAGACATTGCTTACAAATTTTATTCGGATTTCAAACACCGGAATTGTAAATGACCACACTGTACAGACTACAGAATATGTCATCGTCATCCATCATGGATTGTCCATCAGGACTCGAACTTGAATTCATTAGAACATTTTATTATTAGGACTTTTGTAATTTAATTCATGGATTATTCTTGGATTATTTTTGGATTTGATTCTTGAAACTGTAACTTAAGTTCTTATTTTTTCATTTTTACAGAATTTTTCCATGGATATAAATTATTTGTTAAATTATACAAAGCTTTTTGTTTTCACTTTTTCTGTGTTACTGTTTATTCGAGTCTAAACATGTAACAATACATACATACATACAACATACATACATACATACTCAAAGTTCTTGTCCATATGATGTAATCATTATTCTGTAGGACAGAAATGCAAGCCTATTTCTGTCTACATCCATTGTAAGAAGTATACCACCTTTAAATATTCTTTAATCAGAGTGCATGCAAGGAAATTGAGTGTTTCAAGAATGAAGGAAAGCATATCCCCCACCCACTTGTATCATGGAGAAACCTGGGATTTGGTAAAGTTATTTTATAATTACTTCAAATAGAGGGACAAATCCCTTGTGTGAAAAGATCAAAGTTGACAGCTGTTGATAGCAGTTGCAGAGAATGGCAGTGCAGTTCTTTTGACTGACATAGCAAGACACAGGGGAGGGGAGGTGTTGGACTATAATTGTAAAATTTGCTAGTGTCTGAGATCTTATGGTTGGCTAAATGTCAGCACCTGTTGGGCATTGAATGGGATCCCAATGGCTCTCTAATTATTGTAGAAATGTTTTGACTGGAGAGAGTCCAATCACTAACATTAGCTATGCTAGATGTTGTTCATGTAATGCCAATGCTTTGTATTATAACTGTTAATATCTAGCAGTAAAAGTAAACATATGGCTTATTAAAGGTGATAGTATTATAACCTGCCTGAAGTATATCCTTGAATGAATTGCCATATAAAGCTGAAATGGCCAGTGAAACAGACTTTTCCTTTGATGAACTTGGCAATTCTATGGAAAAAAATTATGATAATGCTTTAGGAACCTCATTAATGGACAATTATGTGTGGCAGGATGATGATATATCCAAAAGTATTGATGTTCTGGGTACACCACTTATTGACAAATTGGGAAGTTCTTTGAAAGAAGATCAGTCAAAAATTCACGATGCTTCAGATATATCAGTTGAAGAGGAAGCCATCACTTTTCAAGATGATAACATGACAAAGAAAGATGATGTTGATGCATTTGGATCATCAATAATGTCTACAAAACCAGCAGATTCAAACAGTTGCTTCCTGGATAGCCAGATGGAAAACCCATCATTTACTGAAAGGACCAAGGTATGTAGCATCTTAAATGTTATACCACAAAATATTTATAAACCTTAAATTAAATGCAATGTATTTGTGGATTCTATATTTTCTGCTTGTAATTAATTGTAATATCTACCATTTTTTTCTCAGATGTAGGAGTTAGCAATTACATATTTTATATGATTCTTCAATATCCTACTTCTCATTAAAAAAAATTATCATTTAATTAATTAACCAGGTGGTGTGGATCAATAAGTTTTGTAGATCTAGGTATGTGTAGAATATTTAAAGTTTTTACTGTGCCAATATAAGCACATCACAGCAATACAGAAATAACTGTTAATCAGTTGATGTAGTTTTCAGTTCTAGCATGCATTTTAAACCTCAAAAGTGGGAGAGAAAATGTTCAATGTTGAATCATTATAGCCATAAAGTGTTTTACTGATGTTATTGCTCCCCACCAACTACCATTTCAAATCAGAAGCAAACATAAAGTAGCTTTTCTATGATTAAACATGTTAAATGTGTTTTATTTTAATAATATAAGCAAATATTGCAATATCTGTAGTAGTTAAGCTAAATATAATAACGGGAATTTTAAATTATTGAAGATCATTGATTCAGATGTTGATAGTATATGGTTAGAATACTTGTATGAGATGCGTTTGGTGGATCAAAGTAGTATTAACAAAATTTCCATGCTAGTGTCTGCAATGTTTTCAAATAAACTATTTTATCTTTTCAGAAAATTGATAAGGAAAACACTGTATTAGTGGAGACAATGACTCTCTGTGTAGGCTATATGTTGAAAAGAGATCAATGGAAGAGCAGAACAGAATTTATATGAAACTCAAACAATCTCCTAATGAAAGAATTACCAAATATCTGCCTTATATGGAAGAACTACCAGAAATAACAGCAAGAGATGCTACTGACATTTTAATTCTTTTAAATGAGAAAGAAATTGTGCCTTACATTAGTGTTGAAAATATCTATATTTTATGATGATTAAAATATTGTGTACAAGTACTTCAATATACTGAATATCTTGTATAAACAGCACCTTCAACAATTTCATCTAGACTGTATTATTACTGGCCATACTATTAAACCAGGCTTGGTGATGAGAGCTTCAAAACAATGCAGTCTCCTTGAAACAGCATTATTACAAAAGGATTTCAAGTTTATCAATGTAGAAATGCAGCAAGTAGCATTATGGCATGGGTTTAAACTTCAGCTTTATAGTAATAATACCTACTAATGGTTTTGCAGATTAAAACAATGGTACTCAAGAATGACCTTACAAATATGGTGATATTACTGCAAGAGTTTTGATATGACAAAGTAGTAAAGAATTAGTATCAAATAACATCATTACAACAAGGCTGTCAGGAGTAACAATATAGTAATATTATCACATTAACTAAAAACATTAATGCATATCAGTAAACTTCATGTCTGTTGCAATATTACTGTATTTACCATATATGTTAGGACACCATATTTGTTTGGACACCATAAATTAATTTTTGAAGTAATTTCTTTGTGCACTGTATGTTCTGGAGCACGTCGTGTTTTTTAGTAGTAAGTTTTGGGACAACTTATCAATCATTCCAAAATTACATGTCAGAAAACACACTCCAACTTTAATGTTATTGTAAAAAATATAAAACTGTGCAATTGAGATAAAACTCTCTAGTCCACTGCATCATCATTTCATCTCCACAACCCTTCTCCTGCACATGTATGATTCATTATTTCGGTGCATGAATATTTGTTAACCTTTCTCATGTCGTAAATAATTATCGTTGGAGGCAACACATCTCTTGAAGTGGAAACTGTAAGGACCAAAGTCAGATTTTTTTATCAATCTGCACCAGTCATACTAATTCTCACACATTTAACCCCCATTTTATCATCAGTCCATCAAGATCAAAGTACACTAGAGTTTCATCCATGTTAATCTCCATATTGTCGGCAAATTATGTAGTATTGTTACTACATCAGTTGTAGTATTGTTACTACATCAGATTTTGGAGATCAAAAAATTAGTGCCTGAACATAGGGTAATGTTACTACATGGGTTTGCAGGGATAGTGTTGTAGTATTAATACTACATCAGTTGTAGTATTGTTACTACATCAGGTTTTGGAGATCATAAAATTAGTGCCTGAACATAGGGTAATGTTACTATATGGGTTTGGGGGGATAGCATTGTAGTATTAATACTACATCAGTTGTAGTATTGTTACTACATCAGATTTTGGAGATCATAAAATTAGTGCCTGCACATAGAGTAATGTTACTACATGGGTTTGGGAGGATAGTGTTGTAGTAATAATACTACATCAGTTGTAGTATTGTTACTACATCAGGTTTTGGAGATCATAAAAAAATTAGTGCCTGCACATAGAGTAATGTTACTATATGTGTTTGGGGGGATAGTGTTGTAGTATTAATACTACATCAGTTGTAGTATTGTTAATACATCAGGTTTTGGAGATCATAAAATTAGTGCCTGAACATAGGGTAATGTTACTACATGGGTTTGGGGGGATAGCATTGTAGTATTAATACTACATCAGTTGTTGTATTGTTACTACATCAGGTTTTGGAGATCATAAAATTAGTGCCTGAACATAGGGTAATGTTACTACATGGGTTTGGGGGGATAGCATTGTAGTATTAATACGACATCAGTTGTAGTATTGTTACTACATCAGATTTTGGAGATCATAAAATTAGTGCCTGCACATAGAGTAATGTTACTACATGGGTTTGGGGGGGGGGATAGCTTTGTAGTATTAATACTACATCAGTTGTAGTATTGTTACTACATCAGGTTTTGGAGATCATAAAATTAGTGCCTGCACATGGAGTAATGTTACTACATTGGTTTGGGGGGATAGTGTTGTAGTATTAATACTACATCAGTTGTAGTATTGTTACTACATCAGGTTTTGGAGATCATAAAATTAGTGCCTGAACATATGGTAATGTTACTACATGGGTTTGGGGGGATAGCATTGTAGTATTAATACTACATCAGTTGTTGTATTGTTACTACATCAGATTTTGGAGATCATAAAGTTAGTGCCTGCACATAGAGCAATGTTACTACATGGGTTTGGGGGGATAGCTTTGTGTATTAATACTACATCAGTTGTAGTATTGATACTACATCAGATTTTGGAGATCATAAAATTAGTGCCTGCATATAGAGTAATGTTACTACATGGGTTTGGGGGGGGGGTAGCTTTGTAGTATTAATACTACATCAGTTGTAGTATTGTTACTATAGCCAAATTCCATTAAAAAGGACAAGCAAGCAATTCCTTTTTTATTCTGACAGCCCATAATAAACAAAACCAGACTAATAATAGTTGTCTCAAAAATAATCTAAGCCGTAGATTACAATATTGCATTTAAAGTCTAATAGTGACTAGTAATTCCAAATATTCCACGTTTAATTGCAATAAAAGCATCATTATACGAAATGATAATCTGAATAAAATTCACAATAAAACGAAAATGTAAATTTAACACTCACCCCTTTGGCTGGAGATTGCAAGACGAGCTTATCTATCCTTCGATTAGATATTTTGGTTCCCGTAATTATTATGAGAAATATCTCGCCTTATATACTCTCTATAGGTGAACATAAATCACATCAAGCTTGCCGTACACCACGTGAAACGAGTATTTCGGATTTCATGTAAATAACAAACTGGCACATGCAAATCGTTACACGCCACTTACCTTGGAGAAAATGACTTAATCACCCCAGGTAATGCGTGTACGACGAAATCAAGAAAATGGTGAGTTTCGTTTGCAATTCAAGAAGAACAAAAATCAGTTCAATTTTCGCCTAATTCTGTGACAGTTACAAATATTGATAGTCTATTATAACTTCATAAATGCTTTTTAATAAATTATATAAAATATGTTTTTTTTGGTAGATTTTATAAATTTATTAAAAAGGAATTATTAACTATGATTTACTACCAACCCAATAATGGAACATAACTTCATGTAGATTTTACTATACAGACAGCTCATGAAAATATTATATCAGGATGAAATATATCTGGGAATAAAAATGTTGTAGATGGCAAAAACAATTAATGGCTGATCTGTTAATTTAAAAGCTGATGATTGAGTTCAGTTGCTAATGGAACCAAACTGAATATCATTCAGCTTTTATTGTGTATTTAATTGTAACTTCTGTACAGCAAATTCTTTGTTATATTGTTGTTTGTGTATTTATCTTGTATGACTTTGTGCCCTTGAAAAGAAACCTGTAGATTTAAAAGGCACTTGCTTGGTTTTGCATTGTTGTAAGTTTTTCTATCATATTCCTTATTTCCCAGACCAACACAATCCTCTTTGATCCAGTTCTTTTGGGAAGACTGTTATTTGGTGTGTGATTTGTGATGCATATATAGTTAATTGCAAGTTATGGTGATTTTCTTTTCATCCTTGAGCAAATCTTTTGAGTACAAATTCATGAGTGACTGTTGGTAAAAACATTGTGCCATGCATTTTTAGGTTCTCCAAATAAGCAAATTTTTTCAAGATGATACCAATAACATTTTTTGAAACCTATTTTTTTTCATTTGTCACAAATTTAATTATTCCAACTGGCAAACATTGGGGATACTCAAGTTCTGTAATCACTATTTATTATCATTCATGCTGAAATTAAGTTTTCTTGGCAGAGAGTAAAGACTAAAATGAATGGGGGTGGGGTGGTATTAAGAGCATATCAAATGATGCTACTTTTAAACCCATTTTCTGGTAGAGTGGGTGGCAAGTGACCTAGGGTGGGTGAGTGTGGTGGTGAGAAATTGTGGAAGCACTATATATCCTTTCCAGATAATAACTTCATATGAATGAATTCTCTAATTAAATTGTAATTAGCATAAGGCTTAAAAAGATACACATAAATCTAATAATAATCATAATAATAACAATAATGAAGACTTTGTATAGTACCTAATCTCTAGAAACTCAAAGCACTTTACAACATTAGAAAACACCTAAAAGATTAAAAACATAATGATATGATTACAACACAAAAAACACCATGAAATTAGGAAACATAAAACATGCTGAAAATATTTAAGGAATGAAACAATATTAGGTCTTTAAGTTCGTTCTTGCAGTCTAAATAGGTGAGTACTCTTGAATAAGATCACTCTGTCCTTGTGTCTAAGTTCAGTGGGCAATTCATTCCATTTTGCTGTGCCCTGGTACCCAAAAGGACATTGTCTATATGACTTTGTTGTCATAGTGGGAATAATGAGTTTACAATTCTCAGAAGAGGAGCGTAAGTATTTTGCTGGTGTGTGTACACATGGGTGACATTAGATAGGTATGTTGGACTAGAGTCCATCAATGAAACAAAGCACAGAGAAAAAATGTGTTTGATTTTGGATCAGATGGATAGCCAATGTAGGGTACAGAGCAGTGGGGAGGTGTGCTCTGATAGCAGTACTTTAGGGATGATCCGATCAGCTGTGTTCTGAACTTTTTTAAGTTTCTGGAGTAGATATTGAGATGAATCAGACAGAATTGAGTTACAATAGTCCAGTCTTGAAATTACTAATGAATACACTAGAGCTGTACCGATTAATCGACCGTACGCGTAATCGGGCCGATTATTAGCACAATCGGTATAATCGGGTATCGGCAAAAATAATCGGTGCCGATGCAAATAATTTTTTTAAATAACCAATTTTTCCTGATAAAAGTTGTATATACAGTCGCGTTTTGACTGACCGTAGCTTAATCCTTTGTAACACTAGAGCTCGGGATAAATGCAGTATGCAAACAAGTTGCTCATTAACTAACACTACTGTATAGTCGAATAACCATATATCGAGATAAACACATCGAACCATCAATTAATCTTTTGTAACAAAGAGATTGCTCTAATAAAGTATTTAAAAAGAATTTATCTTGCTGCCGGTTGTGCGAAATTTTCAACTCCAGCGTCCGGTAACATTTGTAAACTGCAGTAAACCAGACTAAAGTACATGTCGCTAACCGCCATTGTAGTGCCTAAGTTATGTGAATAGCCAGTAAGATTAACATCAAAGGGAGTAATGATGGATATATACACAGTCAATTTTGAGGTTTGTGTTTTTTCTTTATCTTTATGAAAACTCACAAAACACCGTTAGTCCTTATGTCCCAGTGAGAAATTGTTTGAAAGGACTTCAGTGTAGGTTTGAGTACGTCGTCTGTCTTTCAGTTAATCCGTAATGCCTGGAGGGTGAACGAACTCATTGTCTTTAATACTAGTAAGTGAAAATCATTTCCGGATTTTTTAAAATTATTTTTTATTTCTTTTGTTAGTGTTTCACCAAGCCACCATCTGGCAGAAGGGGCGGTCTCTCATAAGTCATAACAGGTTTTACTGTACCTTTGAAGCACCGACATATACTAAACAAATAAAACAATTCTATATCAATGTTTTACAATTATCTGATGTTGCCGCAGCAATAACGAGTATTTGTTGTCGTCAAAGCAAGCCGACAACCTTTGCTCATAGAAAGTCGGCAATAAACTCAAAAGCATTGCCTCAATTTACATAGTGATTAGAAGATATTTATTGTGCCGCGAAACTTTCCTGTTTGCAAAAAAAAAAAATCGCCCACCCCCACGGTCTGTGGACAACAGAGTAGTAATTTATTGTTTCAAGAGCCCGAATAGATTTAAAAATTTTTTTGATTGGGGGGGGGGGGGGGGCATCTGTCTGGTGGCCCCCCCCCCCCCAAATAAAAGAATAGATTGTCGGCTTATACCTGAGTACATAATATGGTAATGAAATAATCGGTCTCATAATCGGTATCGGCAATTTTGATAATCGGCTATACGCGGTATCGGCATAATCGGCAAAAAGTGACATCGGTACAGCTCTAGAATACACGAGTGTTTTAGTGGCATCAACTGAAAGATATTTGCTAATGGAACTGATGCATCCCAGCTCAAGATATGAAGCCTTGCGTATGTTCATGACACATTGGTGCAATGTGAGAGTACTGTCTAGAGTAACACCTAGGTTTTGTACTGACTATGAATTTAATGTTGGTGTTGCTGATATTTATTGTTGGAGGTAAAGGATGTGAATGAGAAATACTATATCCATAGAGACAGGTTCAAATGCTGCTAATGTTTTCTGCTGAAATTCTGTGTCGCAACTGTAGGGTGACAATTAGTCAGTTGAAATTGTGTTGTCCAGCTTATCTTTAATGGTTTGTACTTTGTCATGAAAGAAATTGGCAAATAGGTCCGGAAGGTCAGTTGGATAGAAGGTAGTTGGAAGTGGTATACATTTGTTCCTTGACATTAGCTTGTTAGTAATCTCTGTGAGCTCTTTGGAGCTGGAACTTTATGTGATTTTGGTACTGTAGTGGGCTGACTTTGCTGTATGGACTATGTTTATGACGTTCTATTAGCAACTTATGAATAGTTAGTCTGGATCAAAGCTAAAGCCTCTAAGCTTTACTAACACTTCTATACCACAAACACTTTTGAACTGATACTCTTTGCATAGTGATATACAACTATCGTGATCATATGTGGATAGATTTATTCCTTTAGAACAATTTATGTCTCAGTAATTTTCCATGCAAATATGTTTTAAAAAAATCTGCATAGTTGGTATATAATGCACATATATTTGAAGAAAAAAACAACTTTAAAGTATTCTGGTTGTTTCAGGTGTAAAATTAAAGTATTCTAGCTGTTTTAGGTGTACAATTAAAGTATTATAGCTGTTTCAGGTGTAAAATTAAAGTATTCTGGTTGTTTCAGGTGTAAAATTAAAGTATTCTAGCTGTTTCAGGTGTACAATTAAAGTATTATAGCTGTTTCAGGTGTAAAATTAAAGTATTCTGGTTGTTTCAGGTGTAAAATTAAAGTATTCTAGCTGTTTTAGGTGTACAATTAAAGTATTATAGCTGTTTCAGGTGTAAAATTAAAGTATTCTGGTTGTTTCAGGTGTAAAATTAAAGTATTCTAGCTGTTTCAGGTGTACAATTAAAGTATTCTAGCTGTTTCAGGTGTAAAATTAAAGTATTCTGGCTGTTTCAGGTGTACAATTAAAGTATTCTGGCTGTTTCAGGTGTACAATTAAAGTATTCTGGCTGTTTCAGGTGTACAATTAAAGTATTCTGGCTGTTTCAGGTGTACAATTAAAGTATTCTGGCTGTTTCAGGTGTACAATTAAAGTATTCTAGCTGTTTCAGGTGTAAAATTAAAGTATTCTGGCTGTTCCAGGTGTAAAATTAAAGTATTCTGGCTGTTTCAGGTGTAAAATTAAAGTATTCTGGCTGTTCCAGGTGTAAAATTAAAGTATTCTGGTTGTTTCAGGTGTAAAATTAAAGTATTCTGGCTGTTTCAGGTGTACAATTAAAGTATTCTAGCTGTTTCAGGTGTAAAATTAAAGTATTCTGGCTGTTTCAGGTGTACAATTAAAGTATTCTGGCTGTTTCAGGTGTACAATTAAAGTATTCTGGCTGTTTCAGGTGTACAATTAAAGTATTCTGGCTGTTTCAGGTGTACAATTAAAGTATTCTGGCTGTTTCAGGTGTACAATTAAAGTATTCTGGCTGTTTCAGGTGTACCATTAAAGTATTCTAGCTGTTTCAGGTGTAAAATTAAAGTATTCTGGCTGTTCCAGGTGTAAAATTAAAGTATTCTGGTTGTTTCAGGTGTAAAATTAAAGTATTCTGGCTGTTTCAGGTGTAAAATTAAATTATTCTGGCTGTTTCAGGTGTAAAATTAAAGTATTCTAGCTGTTTCAGGTGTAAAATTAAAGTATTCTGGCTGTTTCAGGTGTAAAATTAAAGTATTCTGGCTTTTTCAGGTGTAAAATTAAAGTATTCTGGCTGTTTCAGGTGTAAAATTAAAGTATTGTAGCTGATACCATTGTACCTTATGCTGCAAATACATGATTATTTTTATCCAGTTTTTACAACAATGCTTTGTCTTCTTCTTTTTAACAGGCAGCCTACCATATCATCTTCGTTATAACATTATGACAGATGATTTAGACAGTGTGGAGTTTCCCAAAGAAAAACCACTCCCACCAATCGGTGCAGGGGGTGGAGATTCACCAGATAAACATGATATTGAAATAGAAGGTACAATTTTACTCTTTAATTACAATTTTTGTATTTATTTTATTTTTTATTTTTCTACAGTACTTTGCCAATCGAATACTTCAGGTGGAAAACACAGTTATAAAATTAATATTGTTGAATTAAAAAGTATAAAATATAAATATATTTGTTTTACATTGTAGAGGTATTAACAAACATGTACAAAGTAATTAAATGTAATTTTGCATTTCAGTATTTAGATCTGTCATTTGCTTTAACATCCCAAATTATGATTACATTCTGGATGTCTCATCATGCCACATCCATCAACCATGAATTTCATGATGACCTTTTTGTTTTTGACTTTATTCTGAAGGTTACTTGGTCAAGTATCATCATCTTGTTATTCAGATATTCAGAGTTATTCCCCATGCACAACAAACTAAGCTTTCTTCAGTCATACTTGGGGTATCTGTGTTATGTGGATACATTTATAGATTAGCTATGTCAAAATAATGGATTAATATCTATGTCCACAGAAAAGATTAGTTATGTCCAGGTAAAAGATTAGCTATGTCCAGGTAAAATGTCCAGGTAAAATATTAACTATGTCCAGGTAAAAGATAATGTTAAGGTAAACAATTAACAAATTGATCATAATAAATCTTTGAGTGTTGAAACAAATATTTAGACTTGTACAAAATTTATATATTTGTCATGCATAGATCATTATGAAGAGGAAAATTTTGAAGATGATGATGATGACAGATCAACAACATCACCAGGTAAAGTAATGTAAACACCACAAGTTAAAGTAATGAGAGAAAAAAATCACTTTAAATACCAGCAGTAATAATAAATTTTCACTTGCTTGATATCTGTTTTTTTGGCAGATGCTGCATTAACTCATGTCATTGTATGTCTGACTTGTAATGAGTTACCCAGATTAGCTGTCTGACCTGGATTTTTTCTAACCCAGATAAGCTTTCTAAGAATTATTAGCTATCCAACCTGGATTAGTTGTCTAACCCAGATTAGCAATCTAATCCAGATTTTTTGTCTATCCCAGATTATCTGTCTAACCCAGATTAGTTGTCTAATCCAGATTGGCTGTCTAACCCAGATTATTTGTCTAACCCAGATTATCTATCAAACCCAGGTTAGTTGTATAACACAGATTAGCTATCAAACCCAGATTAGCTGTCTAAATCAGATCAACTGCCTAACCTAGATTAGCTGTCTAACCTTCATTAGCTGTCTAACCTTTATTAGCTGTCTCACTTGCATTAGTTATCTTGTTGTGCCCTTTTTTAAAGCTTTTAACTTCCATTAGCTTGGTTGTCTGAGCAGTTGTGGTGTGTCCATCTTACGGATACGTTGAAATTAAAGTTACAATATTTTGCTGAAATCTTTTGGGTTTTCTGTATAACCTGGTACTGGTTTATTTTTCATACAACTTAGTTTCATGCATGAAAAGTGTGTACCATGGATAAGTTCATGCACACAATATCTCATGATGCTTGTGAAATTCAGTGAGAAATCTAAATGTTTTAGGCAGTCTCAATAATAGGAGAGACAAAAGAAACATTATCTTCATCAACAGTGCCATGATGAAAGAACTGTCAGTGATTGCTTGCATCTAATAGTCCCTGTTCAGCTTCTGTTACAACCACTGTCAGTGTCAGCACTTTTCCTCATGTGGCAAACAAGTTGAAAATGTGCCTAAATATGGCTAAATGTGCCTAAATATGGCTAAATGTGCCTCTTTACAAACTGTTATTTTGGATTTTCCAGAGACCTGACTCAAAACAAAACATTTTTTAAAACAAGATTTTTTAAAACTAACATGAAATTGCACAAGTTGACATTTAGTAATATGATCCATCACTGATATTTTGGAATCAGTGGTGTCAGTAGCACACCAGCTAATCGTGCTATGCATCAGACATGGCTTTCTTCCAGATGGACCTGAACATAATAAAATTAGTAATACGGCCAGTGTGTATGTTAGTGTGCTAGATCCAATTAGACATTAATGGATATGAACACATACTTTATATTCATATTAATATGTGAAGTGAAAGGGATAATAATCAAAATAAAAACTAATTTGAATATTTTCATTCTGTCTTGTTTTATATAGATTGGCAACTACAAAACCAACTTTAAATTTGCTTAAGAGAAATTCTCAGTTAGAATGGTTATTAGGCACTGATGGAAATCTATGGACTTTTCTGTTATATTAATAAGTAATAATTTCCAGCACAAACTCATGTACATTATAAATTTACTTCCTGTTTCGATACTTCAGCTATCTTTAAATTGAAAACGTCAATTGGTTGCAATATGATTAAGTGGTTAATATACAGTTGTCTGTTAAGATACTCACTGTATAAATTAGCTACTTATATATCAAGAAACTATAAATCTATCCAATAAAAATAGAAACTCTTAATGAAAAAAATAAATAATTCAGGTTTTAACATGTTAATTTTGTCAATATATAAATTGAGTAGAATTTACGTGTTTTCTTTTTATTTCCCTCTATTTCATTATATGTAAAAATAATCAACAGACTCAGCAACATCTGTTCAATAACGATAGTAATAACAAAAAATTAGTAAGATTTAAGAATATTCACAATAACGATTGTAATCACAAACAATTAGTATGATTTATGAATATTCACAATAACAATAGTGATACAATTAGTATGATTTATGAATATTCACAATAACAATAGTGATCATAAACAATTAGTAAGATTTATGAATATTCACAATATCAGTAGTAATCACAAACAATTAGTAAGATTTAAGAATATTCACAATAACGATAGTAATCACAAACAATTAGTAATATTTAAGAATATTCAGCAGAGTAACATTAAGGTCTCAATAAAAAACAAATTCATTTTGAATATAATTATGTGAAATGGATGTCAATTTCTGTTATGAAAAATTAGAGTCATACCATGTATTGATATAGCAGAAGCATAGTATCAGATTTATCAAAACCCAATTCCATTCTGTTGTAATAAATATATTGATTCATACAAAAGTACTAAAGTAGATTGTGTAAGTTTTGTCAAGGCCCAATGCCATTCTTTTGTAATTAAATTATCAATTCATACAAATGTACTAAAAAATCATTGTGTAAGTTTTATCAAGACCCAATACCAGTCTGTTGTTATTAAATTATAGATTCATCAAATGTAGTAAAATAGGATAGTGTAAGTTTTATCAAGACCCAATACCATTCTGTTGTAATAAAATTATAGATTCATACAAATGTACTAAAATAGCATAGTGTATGTTTTATCAAGATTCAAGGATCTTTCACATCTAGGTTTTGAAAACCAAGGGCCTTTCTCACTCAGATTTTGAAAACCAATGTTCTTTCTCACACAGTTTTTGAAAACTATTGTTTTTTCACACTTATTTTTGGAAAACCGAAGGTCTTTCACACTCAGATTTTCAAAAACCAATGGTCTTTCACACTCAATTCTGAATTCCTATAGAGAGTCCTGGGTCTTGATAAAAAGCAAATACATTTGATTTTTTTTTGGGGGGGGATAGTCTATAAAGATATCAGTAAAGACAAATTATTTTTTGGAATGATGACTTTCACAATGGGCAAGTTTTATTGTAAATGACGGCAAATATATTATAGTATTGAGAATCAATATCACATGGTGCTATGTAGTATGCTTCGTCACATGACCTCATTTTGCAGATCACATGACAACACTATAATTGTGCAGATCACATGACATCTGTTGTGTTACTGTCCATGATGTCATCATTGCACTGTAATGTCATGACTTCAAGTTGAAGATAATGCCTCAAATTTCCATGAAGGTGAACACATGACAATGCTCCTAAAAATTCCTTTTTCCCCTTGGATTTATCATACATGTAAGTTGCATATATTTCTTTGGTTCTGTTTCTATCGGTATCTTTGCATTTTATTCAAAAGACCTTTTGCATTGAAAATAATGTTAACAATTAGTATAGATGATATTTTACCTTCCAAAATAATCTATGATAATAATAATAATAATAATAATAATAATAATAATAACAATAACAATAAGCAAATAGATAAAAAAATCATCTTTATAATAATAATAATAATAATAATAATAATAATAATAATACAATCATTATACTAATAATACATCAATAATAATAACAACAATAATAATAATAATAATAATAATAATTTATTATAATAATATATTAATATCATTTTTGTAATAATAATAATAATAATAATAATAATGCAATAATTATTATAATATAATAATATAATAATATAATACATTAATCTTTATAATAATAAAAATAAGAATAAAATTAATAATAATAATAATAACAATAACAATAATACAGTTATCTTTAAAAAATAATAGTCATCTTTATAATAATATTAATACTGATAATAATAATACTGCTACTAATAATACTAACAGTACAAATAATAATAATAATAATAATAATAATAATAATACTAATAATAATAATAATAAAATAGTATACAATCATTATAATAATAATAATAATAATAATAATAATAATAATCATAATTATAATAATAAAAATAAAAATAATACTGTCATCATTATAATAATAATGTTATTAAAATATGATATTTTTATTATTATTATTATTATTATTATTATTATTATTATTATTTAATGACAAAAGCAGTATTTCCTATGATATAACTTTGCTATTTTTTATCCTCAGATAGCTTAAAAATTGCTCACCATTATTTTACTATAACTTTTATTTTATTCATTACTGAAAATATAATGGTGGCTCTCTACAGTTTAATATTTTGTATAGGGTTAGAATTTAAAGATAAAAAATTTCCCCTTGTTTCTTCACTGGTTATACTGGCTATTTAAAAAAGACCTTAGATATCTTAGGTATTGTTTAAAGAACGTTTAATTCCCTTTTCTGGTGTATGATTGATGGATGTAATATGGGTTATAGAGTATAAAGCTTGACTTACTCCAGACATGCATTTTTCAAACACTGCTGGCTTCACATGGTTTTTTTCACTTTCTAGACTTCAGAGGTAATTTATTTAAAAAAAGAGCCAATAACTTTTTTTACATTATATACATGTCTTAATTCATCCATTGCACTTTCAGCAGCTGGTATTGTCTAGCTGGGCACAATTCATTTTCTCTATTTGAATAGGTGCTAAATATAGTATACTTTAGACAAATTCAGATTCTATTTAGCATAAGGGAGCAGGCATTTTAGTTAGTTGTGTGCTTAGATCATGTTCAATTTCCATAAGTACAATATACCCGAAAAATGTCAGCCACATTTCATCAAAACTATGTACATAGATATGTCAATATTCTCTCCACTGTGCATGTTTCAAATGTAAACAATTTCACCTTACATATGTCACTCTCTCAGAAGTACATACTAATTGGCGAGTGCCCATAATGTTATGGTATTAATCATGTGTGTTAGTCATGTCTATTGGTCATGTGACTGTCAGAGCTAAACCTGAAAAGACCTGTTGAAACACACTTAGCCTGGTTTAATGTCCAGCTCAAGTTTACTTCCATTTAGAAAGTGACCTCCTGTTTCAGGACATCAGTAATCATTAGATTGAAATCTGTTGTAATACAATGATATGGTAAATTGAAAGTTGAATGATAATAGACAAAGTCCCCAAAGGTATTAGGGCTGTTACATTGACTACTTGCATGTCAATAACTATATCTCTATCCATGTATATATGCAACAGAAGTTCAGAATGAGAGAAAAAAAGGATTTATTCAATTTTTATCAGTCATGTTATATTTTTCAGTAAATAACTTAATGTGACAGAATTTACATGTTCTCTTAATAATATTAGTCTATATTTCATGACATGTAATAATAACCTATTGCCTCAGTAACAATAGTGATCACAAACAATTCACTAATAGATTTTAAAATATTCATAAGAGTCCAAATAACAGACAAATTCTAATAAATGATTGGAATTCCCTGGATGAAAAAGATGTATTAATAACATCAGTTAAGTGAAGGCAATACTGGGTCTAAGCAATCATGCTTTAGTGATGTTGGAATTGGAACAAGTTCAAATGACTTTGTTGCACTCTTAATCACAATTGTTCATCCTCAATCCATAGATACAGGTTCAAATGCTGCTAATGGTTGCCGCTGAAATTCTGTACCACAACTGTATGGTGATGATGAGTCAATTTAAATTGTGTTGTCAAGTGAAGATCTAATGGTTTGTACTTTGTCATGGAAGAAGTTTGCAAATAGGTCCTGAAGGTTGACTGGAAAGAAGGTAGTTTAGGAAGTAGTGTAGATTTGTTCCTTGACATTAGCTTGTTAGTAATCTCAAAGAACTCTTTTCAGCTTTAATTTTCCATGATATTAGTACTGTAATTGACTGATTTCACTGTATGGACTATGTTTGTGACATTCTTTTTAAAAGCTTCATAGATTTGTTCATGAATAGTGAGTCTGGTGGAATGCCACAGCCTCTCAGCATTGTGGCAGTCTCCTTTAGCAGTGCAAAGCTGGTCCCTAACACTGATATATCATGGATAACACTTCTGAGTTGATACTCTGTGCTTGGAGGCTGGGGCATGTTTTTCAAGCAATGAACACAGGCAGTTATCTAGTTGTTCTGCTGTAGGAGATAAGCGGTTGTTAGATTTGCTTGGATGTGATGCATTAGGATGGTTCTATTTATCATACAAGGGTTTCTCTTAGTATCAAATAAAGGTGGAGGGTTAGGGACTGATATATCCAGATGGCATGTAATGCAGAGGTGATCTATTGATGCAAGTTTGTGAGATACCAGGAAGGACCATAGAATATTAAATTCAGGTCTATGAAGAAACCAGCCTAAAATATGACCATGTTTATGGGTGGTTTCATTAACTGACTGTTTGAGGTTGAAAACATTAATTTAATCAAGGAGTTTTGATATGTATTGGTTTCCACAACAGTCTAAGTGAAAGTTGAAATCACCAAGAATAATTAGGTTGCCACCTATCGAATTTTCCATATTTCAAGAGATTCAGAAACTGCTCCAAAAAGAGAGATTCAGTCATCTTGTTTTTTTCTACTTGGAAGAGGGCTTTAGAGGCAGGAATAATATACATGTATGTTACAATATGCTAATGAATTCATATATGTTGTAGTATTATATCGTTAGGGCCCTGTGTAATGAATTCATATATGTTGTAGTATTATATCGTTAGGGCCCTGTGTGATGAATTCATATATGTATTATATTTTACAGTATGCAATCATTAGGGCCCTGTGTAATGTTTGATTGAGTGCTATAGTAATTATGTTGTCTTCCTATCAGATGGCTGTCAATGCATCTATTTCTCCATTCATAATATCCATCTATTCATCTCTTCATTCATCCTTTTATTTGTTCAGGATAACATTAGTGGGAATTTTTGGATCCTAAAAAATTTTCATATGCAGCTTTATAGTGATTAGAGCTTGAGTTTTGTTGTCAGCCATCTTTGTCATCATTTCAATGAGTTTTATTTCAAACCATCTTTGTCATCATTTGAAGGAGTTTTTTTTCAAGACAGCTTTGTCATTATACGTAGGATTTTTAATTCCAGCCATCTTTGTCATTATATGTAGGAGTTTTATTTCAAACCATCTTTGTTTGATTATGATAATGGTTTTTAACGTAGCTTTAAAATTTTTCGGTCATATAGCTTTGATGTCTGTAGTGTGACAGTTTATAGTGATGTCTAGCTCTGGGGTATCATGCCGCAGACATGTAGCATGATGTCCCATCCAGTCACATTATCGTTACATCAGGCTGACCAGTCCTAACACTAACATCTTAATGCTGAGCACCAAGCAAGGCAGCTGTTAGTACCATTTTTGTAAATATTTGATATGACTCGGCCGGATCAAACCCACGACCTCCAGCTTCTGCGGCGGATGCTCTAACCACTAGGCCATTGGAGTGGTTGCCATCTTTGTCATTATTTAAATGAGTTTTATTTCAAGCCATCTTTGTTATCATTTGAATGAGTTTTATTTCAAGCCATCTTTGTTATCATTTGAATGAGTTTTATTTCAAGCCATCTTTGTCATCATTTGAATGAGTTTTATTTCAAGCCATCTTTGTCATCATTTGAATGAGTTTTATTTCATGCCATCTTTGTCATTATTTGAATGATTTTTATTGCAAGCCATCTCTGTCATCATTTAAATGAGGTTTTTTTTCCAAGCCATCTTTGTAATTATATGTATAAGTTTTATTTCAAGCTATCTTTGTCACTATTTGAATGAGTTTGATTTCGAGCCATCTTTGCCATTATTTGAATGAATTTGATTTCAAGTCATCTTTTTCATTATTTGTAGGAGTTTTATTTCAGACCATCTTTGTTATTAGTTGAATGAGTTTGATTTCGAGTCATCTTTGTCGTTATTTGAATGAGTTTGATTTCAAGCCAAAGCCATCTTTGTCATTAATTGGAGGTGTTTGTCATCTTTTGTCATCATTTGGAGGAGTTTTGGCTCTGGATTGACCCTCGTTGTAACTTTTTTTCAGCAGCTTAACTGTACCAAAGATTGATGGATTTTATCCAAATTCAACATCCAGTTTTTTTTATTGATATGACCTTGAATAAGTATTTATTCAAGAAAACATTTTCATGCATCATATACAGGATTATAATCTGTATGGAGACTCGGTGAAGAGCTTGAATCTTGTTGAAAACTGTCTATACAGGATTATAGTCAGACTCTGTATGGAGACTGTGAAGAGCTTGAATCTTGTTGAAAACTGTCTATATAGGATTATAGTCTGTATGGAGACTCAGTGAAGAGCTTGAATCTTGTTGAAAACTGTCTATATAGGATTATAGTCTGTATGGAGACTCGGTGAAGAGCTTGAATCTTGTTGAAAACTGTCTATATAGGATTATAGTCTGTATGGAGACTCAATGAAGAGCTTGAATCTTGTTGAAAACTGTCTATACAGGATTATAGTCAGACTCTGTATGGAGACTGTGAAGAGCTTGAATCTTGTTGAAAACTGTCTATATAGGATTATAGTCTGTATGGAGACTCAGTGAAGAGCTTGAATCTTGTTGAAAACTGTCTATATAGGATTATAGTCTGTATGGAGACTCGGTGAAGAGCTTGAATCTTGTTGAAAACTGTCTATATAGGATTATAGTCTGTATGGAGACTCAGTGAAGAGCTTGAATTTTCTTCATAACTGTCTATATAGGATTATAATCTATATAGGAGTGGGTGAAGAGCTTGAATCTTGTTGAAACTGTCTACATAGGATTATAATTTGTATGGAGACTCAGTGAAGAGCTTGAAACTTGTTAAAAACAATCTCCCCCATTACAGAGTAAATTTCACAATCAATAATTGTCTATCAATTGAAGGTATGATATATAAATATGAAAGGATACTTATAGTACATGTATTTGTTTCAAAGATAATTTAATGGTTAAATGGTGGAATACACTTGTGTCACTGTATTTTTGATCTTAACATAAAATCATTTTAGTAATTTTATGAAGGTAGCACTGCCATAAATATTTACATATTAATTTCATTGGAATACATCAGATTGCTAGATAGTAAGGTCTTACTTGCAAGTTGGGTCTGTAATGTGAGTAGAACATTGTGTATCTGAGTCGTATATTTTTTACATTCTAACAGAAAATGTTCAGCTGTTTCTACATGTCCATAGATTAGACCTATTATTAGAAACAAGACTGGACAGTTTGGGTAATTTCTAGCTTATTTTAGCAAAATATTACATTTATACTTGCAGATTCAATATGAAAAATCCTTTTATTTATATTTTTAAGCAAATAGTTGCAATGCATATGAACATTGAAAATACACTGCTAAGGTGAAAAAAAAAGAAGACCATTTCTTCAAAAGTGGACCTCAGTAATGAATATGTAACTTGTATCTGATTTGATGGTAAACAGGAACAAAATACTGTAATATCACAAAATCCATGTCACCTAGAATGTGAAATGTTTGATAGTAAGGTGACCATGGGATGATTCCCAGACCCAGTGGTCAACATATTACGGGGTTAATAAAAATATTTGAAAACTGTTTACTAAAAAAATAAAAATAAATTATTTTGGAATAAATCATTATTTTAGCTACAGCATTTTGTTTTCAGTCCAGTATGCTAAAACTTAATCTACCCAATCACCAACAAAATAATACAATAATTTTTTTATGTTTCACATGATTCAGGTAAGGTTTCAAATTCTGAATGGATTATCAGCAACATATATCACATTTGAATTGTGGAGGATAGAAAAGTTTCTTATAAAGATTAATTTGGCACAGAGGAGGTTGAATTGTATTGGATGATCAAGTGGTGTAGCTGTGTATTGTATTGCAAATTGTATTGTATTGTATTGCATTGCATTGCATTGCATTGCATTGCATTGCATTGTATTGTATTGTATTGTATTGTATTGTATTGTATTGTATTGTATTGTATTGTATATATTTATCTCCAGCTATACTTGATACCCCAGGAGAGGGGAAGGCCAGACCAAAGATTGTCCGGTCATTTCGAGCAGAGATAATGGATGAAGCAACAAGGAAATCCTCACCCAGTCCAACTAGACCAAGCAGAAAAGATAGAAAAAAGTAAGGTTACAAAACTGTATTCACTTACCTTTATTTGTCATTATTATTATCAGATCCAGAAATATTGTCCAGAATGTTTTGTTGTCATTTATTTGTATATTTCTTTTTGCCAGCTTAAAAAAGCAGTAAAAATGGCATGTTTAGTGTTTGTTAGAATATTGTGTTCTACAAAATTTGAAAGATTAGAAACAAGAACCCTAAAGAAGACATGGTTCCATTTTTTAGCTCTACTGTTGTTAATACAGTTTGTTTGAAGTCCATCATTCATCATCTGTCCATTCTTTAGCATGAGTCTGTGTATTCCTTCCTAACTACTTAAAGGGGTCCCAAGTGGCCATGTGATCTAAAGTGCTTATTGTTACAAATCACTGCATCTCACCTCTGTCTGAGTGAGTTTGAGTCTCGGGCTTGGCCATTGTGGGACTGTGTGAAAGCTTGATTGTAGCTTCTCATGGGTTTGTGGTTCTTTCTGGGTTTTTCCTGGGTTCTTCATCCACTATTTATACTGGCCACCATGTATAGCCTATCATGTGCTGAAAAATGGCATTAAACCCTATAACAATAACAACATCTATAGGTTTTCTTGGTCCTAAGTGAAAATTTTATATACATTTATCTCATGGCTTATTTGATCCTAAATGAAAATTTTACACACATTTTTCTCATGGCTTACTTGATCCTAAATGAAAATTTTACACACATTTTTCTCATGGCTTACTTGATCCTAAATGAAAATTTTACACACATTTATCTCATGGCTTACTTGATTGTAAATGAAAATTTTACACACATTTTCCTAAATGAAAATTTTACACACATTTTTCTCATGGCTTACTTGATCCTAAATGAAAATTTTACACACATTTATCTCATGGCTTACTTGATTGTAAATGAAAATTTTACACATATTTATCTCATGGCTTACTTGATCCTAAATTCCTAAATACAATTTTTACACATTTTTATCTCGTGACTTACTTGATCCTAAATGAAAATTTTACACAAATTTATCTCATGACTTACGAGATCATAAATGAAATTTTACACACATTTATCTTATGGCTTACTTGATCCTAAATGAAAATTTTACACATATTTATCTTATGGTTTACTTGATCCTAAATGAAAATTTTACACCCAATTATGAAAGATGGCTTACTTGATTGTAAATGAAAATTTTACACACATTTATCTCAATTCTTACTTTATCCTAAATGAAAATTGTACACATATTTATCTCATGACTTGATCATAAATGAAAATTTTACACACATTTATCTCATGGCTTACTATATCCTAAATGAAAATTTTACACAATTATCTCATGGCTTACTTTATCCTGACTGAAAATTGTACACAAATTTATCTCATGGCTTACTTTATCCTGACTGAAAATTGTACACAAATTTATCTCATGACTTACTTGATCATAAATGAAAATTGTACACACTTATTGCATTGCTTACTTGATCATAAATACAATTTTTACACACATTTACCTCATTGCTTACTTGATTGTTAATGAAAATGTTACACATTTCTCTCATGGCTTACTTATCATTTTCCTAAATGAACATTTTACACAAATTTATCTCATGGCTTACTTGGTCCTAAATTAAATTTTTACACAAATTTATTTCATGGCTTACTTTATCCTAAATGAAACTTTTGCACAAATTTATCTCGCTGCTTACTTGATCCTAAATGAAATTTTTACTCAAATTTATCTCATGGCTTACTTGGTCCTAAATGAAAATTTTACCTACATTTATCTCATGGTTTATTTGGTCCTAAATGAAAATTTTACACATATTTATCTCATGGTTTACTTGGTCCTACATGAAAAGTTTACACATATTTATCTCATGGTTTACTTGGTCCTAAATGAAAATTGTACACTCATTTATCTCATGGTTTACTTGATCCTAAATGAAAATTTTACACACATTTATCTCATGGTTTACTTGGTTTTAAAAGAAAACTTTACAAAATTTATCTCATGGTTTACTTGGTTTTAAAAGAAAATTTTACATAAATTTATCTCATGGTTTACTTGGTTCTAGAAAATTGTACACACATTTATCTCATAGGTTACTTGGTCCTAAATGAAAATCTTGATGCCTTGATGACTAATACAAACCATCCTGAAATCTTCTTATTGGTAATTCTCCTGAATGGATAATTTATCAAACATGGTGTTTTCACTAAAAGAATTCTTGTGATGTCTAGCTGGTCCTAAGAAAAAAGGATGCTGACCTAATTGGCCATCTTGAAAATTTTCTTGATATGCTTCCTGAAGGTGGCACTATACAGTTATTGCGTACTACTGCAAGAGTTACTGGTTTAAGGTGAAGTAGCTTGCATTGGTAACATTCTGATTGGAGAGAATGTTGGCATACCTCTATGCTAATTTCATTTACTGTGGGAAAAAAATCTTTATGTGTGGTAATTATGGAGCTATGTAATATCTATAGCCAACATTTGATGTTCTGGAAAAAAGAGCCTGAACCAGTCAAAAGAACACTACTGCTAGCAATTATAAAAATAGGAAAATGTATTTTGCTGAATCAGGCAAAATCAGCTTCTGAAAATACAATGAATGAAGTATAAAATACGTAAAAAGTGAAAAAAGTATTTGACTATTTTGTTGTTTCAATTTGCCATTAAAGTCCAGTAAGTGAAAATGATTAAGCAATGATTGCAGTCTTTTGAAAGATGCCCATCTTATGTAAGGCCATTCTGTATAGTATTGTAATAAAGTTGGAGTATGCACATTTGATAGTGCCCCATTTTAAGGAATTCTTAGATTTGTGTGATTACTTGTGTGAATAATTGGAATTCGATGCAATGGAAATATCCTTAGCCTGAAAAAATTAGCCAATTACCAGGAGCAAATGTCATGCAGTAAAGTGTATATATGAGTTATATTTACACTTTAGTTGTGTACATTGGTGGTGTGACTGCAGTGGCAGTATTAATGGTAGGAAACTGGTAAATTACACAAAAGAATAAATAAAAAGGGACTTGGCAGATACCTTTTATGTTTTATGTTGCCATGGAAGTAAATTAGAAATTTATATACATGTGAAGTTTATTTATTTATGCACAAGATAAATTATTATTACCTTCATTAACTTTTCAGTTCATATGCTAAAACATGTCATCAGATATAAATGTGATTGTTTTAAGACATGCTGCTATATCCAATTATTCTCAAAAATAATTATTTTAGCAAGAACTATGACTAAGGAATAAAATGACATTATTTTGGTGGGCATCTATTTCTAGCTAAGGTCAGCTGAATTTTGACCCTAAAAACTAAACTTTCAAAAGTGTGTTATGAGAAACAAAAATAACGTTGAAAACACACTTTTGATGGCAGAATGGGTAAGTTCCCAAGGCATGTTTTACTGTAATACAGATATGATAATTTTGATCACTGTAATACTGAGCAGATAACAATCACTGTATTACAGATAGGATAATGATCACTGTAATAAAGAGAGGATAATGATTACTGTAATACAGATAGGATAATGATCACTGTACTATAGATAGGAGAATAATCACTGTAATACATATAGAATAAGGATCACTGTAATACAGATAGGATAAAGAATTGCTGTAATACAGATAGAATAAGGATCACTGTAATACAGATAAGATAAATGATCACTGTAATACAGATAAGATAAAGGATCACTGTAATACAGATTAGATAAAGGATCACTGTAATACAGATTAGATAAAGGATCACTGTAATACAGATAAGATAAAAGATCACTGTAATACAGATAAGATAAAGGATCACTGTAATACAGATAAGATAAAGGATCACTGTAATACAGATAAGATAAAGGATCACTGTAATACAGATAAGATAAAGGATCACTGTAATACAGATAAGATAAAAGATCACTGTAATACAGATAAGATAAAGGATCACTGTAATACAGATAAGATAAAGGATCACTGTAATACAGATAAGATAAAGGATCACTGTAATACAGATAAGATAAAGGATCACTGTAATACAGATAAGATAAAGGATTAATGTAATACAGATAAGATAAAGGATCACTGTAATACAGATAAGATAAAGGATCACTGTAATACAGATAAGATAAAGGATCACTGTAATACAGATAAGATAAAGGATCACTGTAATACAGATAAGATAAAGGATCACTGTAATACAGATAGGATAAGACAGGATAATAATCACTGTAATGCAGATAGGATAATGGTCTCTGTAATACCGATAGATAATGGTCACTGCAATATAGATAGTATTATGATCATTGTAATAGATATAGGAAAATGATGATCACTTTAATTCAGATAGGAGAATGATGACTGTAATACAGATAGGATAAGGACCACTCTAATACAGATAGGATAAGGATCACTGTAATACAGATAGGATAAGGATCACTAATACATAATAGACAATGAAAACTCTAATAGAGATAGGATAAGGATAACTCTAATACAGATAGGATAAGGATCACTGTAGTACAGATAGGATAAGGATCACTAATACATAATAGACAATGAAAACTCTAATACAGATAGGATATTGATCACTAATACATAATAGACAATGAAAACTCTAATACAGATAGGATAAGGATAACTCTAATACAGATAGGATAAGGATCACTCTTATACAGATAGGATAAGGATCACTAATACATAATAGACAATGAAAACTCTAATACAGATAGGATAAGGATAACTCTAATACAGATAGGATAAGGATCACTCTAATACAGATAGGATAAGGATCACTAATACATAATAGACAATGAAAACTCTAATACAGATAGGATATTGATCACTAATACATAATAGACAATGAAAACTCTAATACAGATAGGATAAGGATAACTCTAATACAGATAGGATAAGGATCACTCTAATACAGATAGGATAAGGATCACTAATACATAATAGACAATGAAAACTCTAATACAGATAGGATAAGGACCACTCTAATACAGATAGGATAAGGATCACTCTAATACAGATAGGATAAGGATCACTAATACAAAATAGACAATGAAAACTCTAATACAGATAGGATAAGGATAACTCTAATACAGATAGGATAAGGATCACTCTAATACAGATAGGATAAGGATCACTAATACATAATAGACAATGAAAACTCTAATACAGATAGGATAAGGACCACTCTAATACATATAGGATAATGATCACTCTAATACAGATAGGATAACAATCACTGTAATACATAATAGACAATGAAAACTCTAATACAGATAGGATAAGGACCACTCTAATACAGATAGGATAATGATCACTGTAATACAGATAGGATAAGGATAACTCTAATACAGATAGGATAAGGATCACTCTAATACAGATAGGATAAGGATCACTAATACATAATAGACAATGAAAACTCTAATACAGATAGGATAAGGACCACTCTAATACAGATAGGATAATGATCACTCTAATACAGATAGGATAAGGATCACCCATAATACAGATAGGATAACAATCACTGTAATACATATAGGATAATGATCACTGTAATACAGATAGGATAACAATCACTGTAATACAGATAGGATAACAATCACTGTAATACAGACAGGATAACAATCACTGTAATACAGATGGGATAACAATCACTGTAATACAGACAGGATAACAATCACTGTAATACAGATAGGATAAGGATCACCCTAATACAGATAGGATAGCAATCACTGTAATACATAGGATAGCAATCACTGAAATATAGATAGGATCAGGATCACTCTAATACAGATAGGATAACAATCACTCTAATATAGATAGGATAAGGATCACCCTAATACAGATAGGATAACAATCACTGTAATACAGATAGGATAATGATCACTGTAATACAGATAGGATAACAATCACTGTAATACAGATAGAATTACAATCACTCTAATAGATGTGGTCATGGAATGTATCTTGAAGAGTTTTGAGCTAACATGCTTATTGACAGAGATTTAGAAATTGTAAAAATGAAACTAGTCAGACTCATGTTTGCGTGTGTTAAAGAGCAACTTAGACATCCCGTTGAATGAAGAATTTAAAATTGGTGTCAATAATGAGGTTAAGACCTGCCTTTAGCACAAATGGTTGAAAGTTTAGAAAATGCAGCTAGTTCATTGATTGAAGAGTTTAAAATTGGTGTCAATAATGATGTTAAGACCTGCCTTTAGCACAAAAAGGGTTGAAAGTTTAGAAAACGCAGCTAGTTCATTGGTTGAAGAGTTTAAGAATGGGTGTCAATAATGATGTTAAGACCTGCCTTTAGCACAAAAAGGGTTGAAAGTTTAGAAAACGCAGCTAGTACAGCTGATTACTATTCCTTTACTCAACATTTCATTTGTTAATGAATCTTTCTTGCAGCAGGTGTTTGCTAACCAAATCCATTAAAACATTTCAATCGCTTGAAAGCATTTTCAAATCTCAAACTGGTATATTACTACATGTATTAGGAATCAAACTTCTAATAAGAATTCCTTATCTCTTCCTATTTACACCTATTGCAAGAAGAAAGGGCATGCTAATTATGATTGCTATAGATTGAAATATAGGCAATATAAGATAGAAAGAGCTGTTCCAAACGCTCTTGTTTCTAAGAGGTCAAGGTCATGTATTGAAAGAAATATGTTAGTTGGGTCTGGCAAACCCCAGTTTTATTTTGTTAAGAAGGAATTATTAACTATACATTATGAACTGTTCTTTTTTACTTGTTGATTATGCCAAGTCTATTCCAATTAAATATTAGGAGATGCAGTCACTAGATTCTCAGAGTTTATTATTTTCATGTACTTTGCCTTTTTCTGAGAAGTTTTTGTCTAGATAAAGTATTCTTATTTAGGGAATAGAATGTGGATTTATTAATGTTTCTTTTCATTGTGTTAATTTGTCTTGAGATTAAGGCTCAGGACCTATATTCATAGAGGTGTGCTCCATGGTGTTCATTTGTTACAATGTAATAACCAAGTTAGATGTAAGGTCATGGTGAATTCACTTATAGCTGACAAGCTCTGATTGGATCAAAGAGTGGATCTTATTAAATTGATATCTCTGGATTATATCCAGCATGTGCAGTTACTAGAGTTGTGGCAAAGAAATTTCTTAATAAGGATGTTGGTTAGGAATTTATTCCTTTATCTGACACATTTAATTGTCAGGCTTTTAATTTTTGCTCTTAGTAAAGATCAGTTAAGAGGTATTGATTACATTGATACTCTTTTTACTATTCTCTGAATTCTAATCAGGGTGTTAGAAGAAAATAATATATTTGTCTCACAGGAACAAAATCCTGAGAGTGCAAGTTTGTTTCAAATGGCTATTTTGTGAGACTGAAGCCACACAAGTACAAACTTGTTATTTTGTGCAAAAGAAAGTCCACATGAGGTACCTGCTGCTGATGGTTGGTCAGTAAGATAGAATTGTTTTTCTAAGTCAAATTAATAGGAAATTTTTAGTCATGACCATGAAACTGTTGTCTGGTCATTTAGGAGTCAGTGATAGAATAAAATGATCACAAGAAAGGGTAATTTAATGAGGTTATGTCTAAAGAAATGGTTAGTCACATATACCTTTAAAGTATTCAGTGATGCAAGTGTCATGGATATTCCCATGAAAAGTATTCAGTGATGCATGAGCCATGGATATTCCCATGGAAAGTATTCAGTGATGCAAGAGCCATGGGCATTCCCATGAAAAGTATTCAGTGATGCAAGTGTCATGGACATTCCCATGGAAAGTATTCAATGATGCATGAGCCATGGGCATTCCCATGGAAAGTATTTAGTGATGCAAGAGCCATGGGCATTTCCATGAAAAGTATTCAGTGATGCATGAGCCATGGGCATTCCCATGGAAAGTATTTAGTGATGCAAGTGTCATGGACATTCCCATGAAAAGTATTCAGTGATGCATGAGCTATGGGCATTCCCATGGAAAGTATTTAGTGATGCAAGTGTCATGGACATTCCCATGGAAAGTATTCAGTGATGCAAGAGCCATGGACATTCCCATGGAAAGTATTCAGTGATGCATGAGCCATGGGCATTTCCATGGAAAGTATTCAGTGATGCATGAGCCATGGGCATTCCCATGGAAAGTATTCAGTGATGCATGAGCCATGGGCATTCCCATGGAAAGTATTTAGTGATGCAAGAGCCATGGGCATTTCCATGAAAAGTATTCAGTGATGCATGAGCCATGGGCAATCCCATGGAAAGTATTTAGTGATGCAAGAGTCATGGGCATTTCCATGAAAAGTATTCAGTGATGCATGAGCCATGGACATTCCCATGGAAAGTATTCAGTGATGCATGAGCCATGGGCATTCCCTTGGAAAGTATTTAGTGATGCAAGAGCCATGGGCATTCCCATGGAAAGTATTTAGTGATGCATGAGCCATGGGCATTTCCATGGAAAGAATCCAACATCATGTCATGTTTTTGACAAAATAAATATAATATAATTGTAATATATAAATAACCCTTTAATTTTAGTATATAAATAACCTATTATTTATAATATATTAACCAATTCTGATGTTGTTTTCATTTTTAGTGCACAACGTGCAGAATCCCCTGCCACAATTGAGAAGTTCAGACGGAGGACCTTTGATGGGCAAGAACTGAACTTTGTTACCCTTGATACACAGACAGATTGGGATTGGGTGTACTATGTCAGAGAAACAGGAAACTACAGGTCCTCAGTCAGTACAGCTGGAGGTAACTGCTGTAGTCCAATTATTAACGATCTACTTGTACATAGAAACTGTGGCGTTATAATAATGCTGTCCTTTCATTAGGAAGATACTTATACATAAACATTGTGGCATTATAACAATGCTGTCTCTTCATTAAGAAGATTCAAGAATACATCAAATATGTGATTTGGGGCTTACCATTTTATGGAAGGAACATCTGAAGTGGAAAGAAAGACTGATACCCCTTAGAACAGATTGAATATTGCAGATTTCATAAATAAATTATAGTTTGAATGTTGATGTGACATCTTCAAGAAGATTCAACCCTCCATGATACAGTACACATCTCATTATTCAACATGTGCACCACACATACACAATGATTGCAGTTGATTGATTTTTATCAGAATATAACCAGTCTGACATCTATCACGAAGATGCAAACAAAAACTGTCTGCTAGTGATCAGGTGAATTCCACTGTAAAAACACAACAACCATGCATTCATGTTTCTATGGTAGTTGCTGTGTACAGTTATATTATATTATTTAGTCATTATTTGGCAAATAGTTTCTCATTTAGGAGGGGGAAAAACAGCATTCATAAGTGTCTTCTGGCTTTTTAGTATAGTTGTATTACTTGTTCAGTGAGTGGAAGTTCTAAACATAAACTAGATATTTGTATTTATTCAGATTTTTTACTTTTGTTCCAACATTATGATGTAATTTGTTTTTAGATAAATGATTTTTCTATACTTAGTTGTAAAAGATTGCATTCGCTATTTATTATTGACTCAATATAACTTGTATTCCATTACTTATTATTGACTCAGTGTAGAATCTGACTGATAATTCTTAATTATTGACAGTATAGAATCTTGACTTATAATTCATAACTACTGACTCAGTTTAGAATCTTGACTTATAATTCTTTATTATTGAAAGTGTAGAAAATCGACTTATAATCCTTAATTATTGACAGCGTAGAATATTGACTTGTTATTCTTTATAATTGACTCAATACAGAATCTGACTGATAATTCTTAATTATTAACTCTGTGTAGAATCTGACTGATAATTCTTAAATATTGACTTAATGTTGAATCTGACTGATAATTCTTAATTATTGACTCAGTGTAGAATCCGACTTATAATTCATAATTATTGACTTAGTGTAGAATCTTGACTTATAACACTTAATTATTCACAGTGGAGAATATTGATTTATAATCCTTAATTATTGACAGTTTTGAATATTGACTTATAATTTTTTATTATTGACAGTGTAGAATATCAACTTATAATCGTTAATTATTGACAGTTTTGAATATCGAATTATAATTTTTTCTTATGGACAATGTAGAATATCGACTTATAATCCTTAATTATTGACAGTTTTGAATATTGACTTAAATTTTTTTATTATTGACAGTGTAGAATATCGACTTATAATCCTTAATTATTGACTGTAGAATATTGACTTATAATTCTTAATTATTGACTCAATATAGAATATGACTGATAATTCTTAATTGTTAACTCTGTGTAGAATCTGACTGATAATTCTTAAATATTGACTTAATGTTGAATCCGACTTATAATTCATAATTATTGACTTAGTGTAGAATCTTGACTTATAACACTTAATTATTCACAGTGGAGAATATCGACTTATAATTTTTTATTATTGACAATGTATAATATGGACTTATAATCCTTAATTATTGACAGTTTTGAATATTGACTTAAATTTTTTTATTATTGACAGTGTAGAATATCGACTTATAATCCTTAATTATTTACTGTAGAATATTGACTTATAATCCTTAATTATTGACTCAATATAGAATCTGACTGATAATTCTTAAATATTGACTCAATATAGAATCAGACTGATAATTCTTAAATATTGACTCAATATAGAATCTGTCTGATAAATCTTAAATATTGACTCAATATAGAATCTGACTGATAATTTTTAATTATATAGCTGAGCAAACAATTAACAATAATGTCTTTAACACTTTACATGTAAAAATGTTGCTATAACAGATGAAGCAAGGAGTTCTGGTGGGAGCCCAAGTGTTGTTGGTGCTGGTAAAACAGGTAAAAGGATTGCTTAGAGAATCCAGTATATTCAGTAGTGTGTGATATGGAAATTACATATGAGGGTCAGAATTTGTATTTATTATATTTAATATTGTATGTTAGCAGATTTACACCTGAGGGTCAGAATTTGTATTTATGATATGCAATGGTGTGTGATAGGATAATTACATGTGAGGGTCAGAATTTGTAGTCATGTACAATGGTATATGACAGGGAAATTCCACCTATGGGGCAGAATTTGCAGTTATTATATGCACTTGTGTGATGTGGAAATCACACCTGAGGGTCAGAATTTATATTCATTATATGAAATGGTGTGCAAAATGGGAAATCCAACATGAGGTCAGAATTTGTTGGCAGAAATGAAGCTTTGCAGAGTTCTGCTTACAGATTCTGTTACTGAGTGTGAGATTTTTCTATCCCTACGCATGTGGATTTGATGGATTTTTTTTCTGTTATTTCTCACCAGAAAATAGTGTTAGATTTTCCTACCCCACACTAATGCAAATGATTGATAATGTTTGTTCTATATCTCCCCTGGCAATAGTGTTAGATTTTCCTACCTCACACTAATTGCATTTATAGATAATGTTTGTTCTATATCTCACCTGGCAATAGTGTTAGATTTTCCTACCCAATACTAATGGCTTTTATTGATAATGTTTGTTCTATTTCTCACCTGGCAGTAGTGTTAGATTTTCCTACCTAACACTAATGGCTTTTATTGATAATGTTTGTTCTATTTCTCACTTGGCAATAGTGTTAGATTTTCCTACCTCACACTAATTGCATTATAGATAATGTTTGTTCTATATCTCCCCTGGCAATAGTGTTAGATTTTCCTACCCCACACAAATGCAGCCAATTGATAATGTTTGCTCGATTTCTAACCAGAAAATACAGTTAAAATTGTTGGCATATCATTGGTATAGATATAGCTTTAGAAGTACAAAATGGTATAGTTTAAAAGTACAATTTGGTATAGATACAGCTTTAAAAGTACAGAGTTGTATAGATACAGCTTTAAAAGTACATATTGGTATTGGTATAGATACAGCTTTAAAAGTGCAGAGTGATATAGATACAGCTTTAAAAGTACACGGTGGTATAGATACAGCTTTAAAAGTACACAGTGGTATAGATACAGCTTTAAAAGTACACGGTATAGATACAGCTTTAAAAAGTACACAGTGGTATAGATACAGCTTAAACAAGAATTTTGAAGAAAAAATTGAACATTGTCACAGAAAGGCTAAATTTGTAATATATGTGCAGTGTTGATGCACAAGTGATTAAATATGAAAGGAATTTTCAAATTTGGTGGTATCATGAAATGTGACTGTTTAACGCATTAACCTTAGAGGTTTTCGCAGTTTTCGCATGAAACACGAGTAGGAAACACATTTTGGGGACTATATCTGAATACATTCTAATACATCGACTTCCAAGCAATATTTCATTAGACAAATACCTAGTTGTGCTAAAAAAAAGTTTTCCATTGGTTAGTTTGCTGGCACATGAGCAGAACATGAAAAGTTGGAGTTTTTTTTTTTGCTTAATGGACCTATGATTTTCATATGGAGAAGACTCTTTATTCAAAATGTCCACCTTATCCTACTTTTTGCACAGGTTCATATGCCTGTCTGTGTGCTTAAGACCAGTCTGCCATATATCTGAGGCCATAAAGTCTAAAATATGGACACAAAATTGGATTCCGACCATGGGTGAATTTTGGGTGAAAAAAAAAAATGGGTCCAAAAATTAGGTTGTGTTTTGTTGTGCAACTAAAATGTCCAGATTATTTGGTATCATTGTAGAACTAAATCTGTCTACCTTTCTACAATACCAGCCACTTTAGTGTATCATGCATGACCTTGATGCTACAGACCTTGGAAGTAGGCTTCTACCTCATGCCTCATAAACTCAGTGCTAGGGGTTTATGTGTTAAAACTTAAAAGCACAGAGTGGTATAGATGCAGCTTTAGAAGTACACAGTGGTATAGATACAGCTTTAGAAGTACACATTGGTATAGATACAGCTTTAGAAGTACACATTGGTATTGGTATAGATACAGCTTTAGAAGTACACAGTGGTATAGATTCAGCTTTAGAAATACACAGTGATATAGACACAACTTTAGAAGTACACAGTGGTATAGATACAGCTTTAGAAGTACACAGTGGTATAGATACAGCTTCAAAAGTAAACTTAACAGTTTCAGGGTGTGAGAGGGTTAGAGTAACCATACATGTTTAGTTAAAACATTCCTCATTTTGATACTCTGTTATACTTGTGAGATTGACATACAATGGAAATCATGAAAGAATTCAGCAGAAGTAGGACAGAAATGGAAACCGCTAGTATATTAATTTTTTCCCAGTAATTCATCCTTCCAAATTTATAATGTTTTCAGATATGTTTTGACTAGAAAATCAAGTAGTCAGTAAAGAAATTAGAAGGAAATTGTTAATTATGTAAAATCATGATGACATCTTGTTAGACAGAGTGTATCAAAAAGAGGGAAATTCAATACTTTTTACCAACTGTTGTTAAAAATATATCAGTTATAGGGTTCCTGGAAGTAGTTTAGTGGGATTAAGTAAAACTTTAGCATTGAGTAAATGGGAATTAACTTGCCTTAGTGTGGCATCATTTACTACATATTATTTTGTTTGGGATGACAAAATACTGAATGCAGACTGAAGTTTAGTTGATTCAGAGTTTTGTTTCATGGCCATTATGATTTTGATAAGGTTTCTTGTAACCTTGAACTCCAATTATGACCACTGATTGATACAAAGTCAATGTGGTTTAAAGAGATATTTTGTTTGAGACTCTTAAGATTGAACTCTTATGGGGAAAATAGTCAAATTAAATGGGACATATTGAAATCAAGAAATCTTGATTTTTAGTTTCTATCCATCAGCAAATATAAATTTGTTAATTCATGAAGCTTGTAGCCCAGCAATCTCTCTCTCTCTCTCTCTCTCTCTCTCTCTCTCTCTCTCTCTCTCTCTCTCTCTTGCAGTTTCTCACATGTGCACATGCACACATGCAAAAATTAAAGAAGTGCACACAGGCTCACACTAATACATATTTTGTATGCTGCTGCTATTATAAATGGGTCAATTAATTGACCAGTGCTTGAAATCAACTCTTTGGCCTTGACCTAAAGTCTAATGATTGACTTAGGTTTGAAGTATAATGATTGACCTAGGCTTAAAGTTTAATGATTTGCCTAGGCCTGAAGTCTAATGATTGACCTATGCCTAAAGTAGAATGATTGACCTTGGCTTAAAGTTTAATGATTGACCTATGCCTAACTTTTAATGATTGGCCTAGGCCTGAAGTCTTAAATAATTGACCTAGGCCTAAAGTTTAATGATTTGCCTAGGCCTAAAGTCTAATGATTGACCTATGCCTAAAGTAGAATGATTGACCTTGGCTTAAAGTTCAATGATTGACCTATGCCTAACTTTTAATGATTGGCCTAGGCCTGAAGTCTCAAATAATTGGCCTAGGCCTGAATCAATGAGTTCATTTCATGCATACCTCATTATTATTTCAGGTTCTTTAATCACAGTTTGAAATGTATTTTTCATTTTTTTTTGTTGAAGGCTTGTTTTCAACTATTATCAAATATATATGTCTGACAGATGAGTGTATCATGTAGAAAAAGTTTAGCTGTGAATTTCTGATAACATCAGTCAGAATAATGCATTCATCAAGGTACAGTTACAATTTGGGTAACTGTGATAACATAGTTGTCAAACAATGGACATGTAATTGAATGATCATAGATCTGATACAGTCCCAGATCATCCCTCACTGATTGGCTTGGGGCTAAAACACGGTATTGGTGCTGAGAGTAGTCTCACTCACTTAAAAAATTGAAATGTTTGATAGAACATTTCAATGAAGCTCATTATATACCCTAGGGTGTCTCCTAGTCAGATCAAGTTAGATTTAGCTTGAACATGCATGCGGTTTTGTTTAACCATTATTTCAATTCTGTGGTATAACAACAGTTACAGACACTACACTTGGTGTATAACATGCAAGAAAAACAGCATGAAAACTTTAAAACTTTATTTTTTTTCACAGTAACATCAGTAACAGGATATCAGCATTTAAAGTAAACAACATAACTGGAAGTGGTAAACAACTTAATAACAAAATCAAAACATCTATGACAAAGGTATCACTTAGAAAAAAACCTAACCATGAAACTTTTGCATAACAAACATAAAAGACATAGAATAATCTTATTTAGGCATTTATCTAATACCAAGAAGAATATTTAAACAAACAAAATCATTAATACTGGCCAAAAGTATTGCAAACTTCCATAAGAGTCAGAAGTACATTGTCCATAAAATTGGTTACAGACACTACAAAACTATAGCATTTCAATACAGCTGCAGAACCATACATATCTCCATAAAATTCACTTCAAAAATAATTCAACATGAACACATTGACTAGAATTATTCATTAAATGAATGTTGATTAGTTAATAAAATGATAAAACCACATTGTAACAGACTTCTTAAATCAACACTCTTATTAACCGATAATGCCAGGGCTGCTTTTTTTTTTCTTTTTCTGGCGATACCTTTTCATTTCTTCACATTTTTTTCCTTCTTAATTCTTGTTGAAGATTTGAATCGGAAAGTGATTGCTGTTTTTTTAGTAGTCTTGCATCTTTTCTTCTTTCTCTATCAACCCTTTTTAGCTCCTCATGTTTCGCCTTATTTTCCCTCTGTTTTTTTTTCCAGGCTTGTACCTTTAGCCTCATCTTCTCCCTTCTAGCTTTAATCTTCTATTCATCTTCTTCTGGCTTATCTTTGCTTCCTAAAAACAAACAACTTCATTCTCATTTTTGTTCCTCTATGTATACGGATGAAATTTAGACTTTACAAAACATACTTGTAATGAGTACGCAATATGCTTTCATACATAAGCAAACTGGAATAACCTGTAGATTCTTAAAGAAAAGTATCTGATTGAAAAAGAAATAGCATAAAACCTGATGATTATTCAATGTTCTAGCATTTACAATGATTTCACACTTTCCTTAATAATGTAAACAACAGTTGGGTCAATTCACATGTCTAGTAGTGTCTGTAACCATTTGACAATATCAGCAATGTATCCAATGCTAAGTCTGAGCTCATTGAATTCTCATAATATTTCTGTTTGAATTTACTAGTCTAATGATATGGAATGCAAAAATACTCAGTTTCAATTGCATATTATAAGAAATCACTGAAAATGTTGCCTGTTATCAGAAATCTAGATCAAAGAAACTATAAATATACCAAAATATTACAAATTGCAGACAGACAATATGTCAAAATTTAGCCTTACACATCAATACTGTAATAGGAAACATAATTTGGCTTCATTTTTTAAAAAACACAGGGATAAAGTCATAGTATAAAAAGGGGATATTGGTTACAGACACTACAATTTAAGAGTGTGGTTTACCAATTCAATACAAACTTACCAGAGTTGTTCCCAGAGGTTTGCTTTTGTCGTCTTCCCATATCTTAGGGATGTACCATGGTAAAGAACAGAAAAAGTAATTAGGCAGCTTCTTCTAGGATAAGAAATTCAGGTTACATTGTCTTGTAGTAAATTACTCAAACAGACAGTGCTGCAAGAATGATGCAATATTCAATCAAGAGAGTTATTGCATCACTTTTTTGCTCTTGGCTGCAGAGGTAAATAGATGATGCAACATTACATCACATAAGATGGAACTTTCTATTGAGAAAAACAATGTTTTAATGACATGTAGAACAATACTTTTATCTTTCATTTTTATACCTGTTTGTGTAGTGTCTGTAACTTTTTTTATTGAGTTGCTGTTTTTTAATGGTACAATACAGCACCACCAATTTTGGCCAACTTGGACATCACATGGATACACATGAGCCTTTGTAGGATTTATACTTTTCCATAATGAAACAACAAAATTATTGCCATATAAACTTGTAAAGGTTACAGACACTACAAAATTTAGAACTGGAAAGTTTGACAAAGAACAAGCTCTCATTCGAATATCTTGGCTAGCCATGTGATTTAAATGGTTTTACTACTTATTATAATATAAAGTCAAGTTCTAGATGTCAATAGAAGTTATAATGAATGTTATTTTGTACAAAATGTTGGCATATAACAACAGATTAGTGTTTGAATTTCAGTGTTGAAACAAAACTTCTACTGACAGTATTTTGCTTATAAAATCCATAATATTTTACCGATTTCTTTAATTCAAGAAGCAATATTTGCAGGATAGAATTCCGCATAAAACCAGACCAATAAATGCATAATTTCAGTATGATATTTAGAGAATTCTTTATTTTATATTCAAGCTTTTTTCGAGTGAGACTACATAACGCTCAAAAATGGCCATTTTTAAAGCTTGTTTCCATGCATATCTCAACAATGGGTTACACTAACCTCTTGAAATTTTCAGGAAAGTAAGAGAGGTATATGCCAGACTTACCAATCTTTAAAATTGGTTCATATCTTGTTTAATTTTTCTATTTCATGCATATAACATGAAAATTCCTTTATCAGCACCAATACCGTGTTTTAGCCGATGGTGTGTCTTTTGGCACTTAGCTCCTATATCCTTGGCATGCTATTACTAAAAACAATAGCAAATCTGGCACATCTTTAAAAAAGAGCATTTGGGCTAATATCAATCCAGATAAAAAGCAATGAAAAGTTAGCTTGTAAGTAATAGTATCTATTAAAAACCAAATCTGTTTGAGAAAAGCCAAATTAATGTACAGGATATCCAATAACAATTCTCCTGAGTATTTACAATCACTATTCCAGTATAGGCTACCTGGTAACACTCACCATCTGCAATCCATGTCTACCCAACAGTATACAATTCCCAAACCAAAAAAGGAATTATTAAAAAAATGTTTCCAATACTCTGGAATAGCATTCCAGTTGAGATTAGAAATGCTCACTCCTTGTCCTTCTTCCAAACCCAATATATCCAGTGATGCAGCTAAAATAAATAAATTCCTTTGCATGAGCACCTCAAGGTAGATTAGTTTTTAGCTAATTGTATTACACTCTTTAAATAAAGTTATTATTATTATTATTATTATTATTATTATCATTATTATTATTATTATTATTATTATTATTATTATTATTTGCTGCATTGAAGTGCTCTAGTGAAATGTACTTAGTCCCATATCCATGGTGTGATATTACCTGATTGTCTGCCTTGACATGCCCTAGGGAAATGTAATTAGCTCCCATATCATTGTTGTGCTATTGCCTCTTTGTCTGTATTGATATGCCCTAATAAATTGCACTTAGCTCCCATATCCTTGGCATGCTATTGGCTGCTTTGATGTGTCTTAGGGAAATGCACTTTGCTTCCATATCCTTGATATGATATTACCTGATTGTCTTGATGTGCCCTATTGAAATATGCTTAGTCCCATATCCTTGGTGTGATATTACCTGATTGTCTGCTTTGATGTGCCTTGGGACATGTACTTAGTCCCACATTCTTGGTGTGATATTACCTGATTGTCTGCCTTGATGTGCCCTATTGAAATGCACTTAGTCCCATATCCTTGGTGTGATATTGCCTGATTGTCTGCTTTGATGTGCCTTGGGACATGTACTTAGTCCCACATTGTTGGTGTGATATTACCTGATTGTCTGCCTTGATGTGCCCTTGGGAAATGCACTTATCTCCCATATCATTGGCATGCTATTGCCTGATAGGCTGCCTTGATGTGCCCTTGGGAAATGCACTTATCTCCCATATCTTTGGCATGCTATTGACTGATATGCTGCTTTGATGTCTCTTAGGGAATGCACTTAGCTTCCATATCCTTGGTGTAATATTGTCTGTCTCAATGTGCCTTGGGACATGTACTTAGTCTCATATCCATGGTGTGATATTACCTGATTGTATATATTGATGTGCCCTAGGGAAATGCACTTATCTCCCATATCATTGGCATGCTATTGCCTGATAGGCTGCTTTGATGTTCCCTAGGGAAATGTACTTAGCTGCCATATCCATGGTGTGATATTACCTGATTGTCTGTCTTGGTGTGCCTTGGGACATGTACTTAGTCCCATATCCATGGTGTGATATTACCTGATTGTCTGTCTTGGTGTGCCTTGGGGCATGTACTTAGTCCCATATCCATGGTGTGATATTACCTGATTGTCTGTCTTGATATGCCCTAGGGAAATGTACTTAGTCCCATATCCATGGTGTGATATTACCTTCATTTCAGATTTCAAACTTAGCATTATAGAGATTATGGTGGTATTCATGTCAGATTTCAAACTTAGCATTATAGAGATTATGGTGGTATTCATGTCAGAATTTGTTTTTATTAATATTCCAGAGATCATTCAATAATTTTTTTTTTCAAGGATAAGTATTGAAGGGTGGAATTGATTTTCTTTAATATGGATACATTTAGTAATAGTGAATAATATTTAGTAGACTTGAAATATAACATATACATTTGAACATCAACAATTCAATACTTCTTCGGAGATAACTATTTTATCCAGATAAATGGTTTTCCAGATAAATGGAAGTAATACTAAAGAACTAGTAATAGGTTTATGAAATATCAATGACCCAGATGAATGAAAAGACAAGACATATTTGTAAAGATTATAAAGATTTACATGTAATTTATATTACAGAAATCCAATATAATGTAAATATTATTAAGTGATAATGATCTCTTTATTTTAGCAGCATTTAATGTGGCAGAAGAGGGTCAGTTGGATTACAAAACCAGCGCAGACACCCCTTTGCATCTCTTACCATTGAATGATGAATATGGAATCCCCTTAATGGATCTTAGCAGTGATACAGAAGATGTACGTATCCATAGTGACATATCCATCTTTAGTTGCATCTGTGAATCAGTTATGACTAATCATCTTATTTATGTTTTTTAAATTGAGGGCTTTTATTCAAAAATGTATTTTCTCCAAAAAGTATCCTTAATGGAACATTCATCTGAGATACATTTCTACATGTTAGACCATATGTGATCTTTGGTCTTAGAATTATTGTTAAAATTTGTGTGATATTTCCAATTTTAAAATGCAGTAAAGAGTTTCATTTTCAGCCTAGAACATTATCCAATCAAGTTACAGCTAACATAACTAGTTTGTATTAAATTTGTAGGGATTGGCCATTGCTTTTTTCAGTAATAATAAACAACTACATCAGTACAGAAAAAGGGACTTTATATCTTCAACTTGGTGATTTGTACAATCTCACTGTAAGATTGGGTTATAGAAAAGACTTGGTGATTTGTACAATCTCACTGTAAGATTGGGTTATAAGAAAGACTTGGTGACTTGTACAATCTCACTGTAAGATGGGTTATAAGAAAGATTTGGCAACTTGTACAATCTCACTGTAAGATTGGGTTATAGAAAAGACTTGGCAATTTGTACAATCTCACTGTAAGATTGGGTTATAAGAAAGACTTGGTGACTTGTACAATCTCACTGTAAGTTTCGGTTATAAGAAAGACTTGGTGATATGTACAATCTCACTGTATATGATTGGGTTATAAGAAAGACTTGGTGACTTGTACAATCTCACTGTAAGTTTCGGTTATAAGAAAGACTTGGTGATTTGTACAATCTCACTGTAAGATTGGGTTATAAGAAAGACTTGGCAATTTGTACAATGTCACTGTTTGATTGGGTTATAGGAAAGACTTGGTTATTTGTACAATCTCACTGTAAGATTGGGTTATAAGAAAGACTTGGTGACTTGTACAATCTCACTGTAAGATTGGATTATAAACAAGACTTGGTGATTTTTTCAATCTTACTGTAAGATTGGGTTATGAGAAAGACTTGGTGATTTGTACAATCTCACTGTATAAGATTGGGTTATAAGAAAGACTTGGCAATTTGTACAATCTCAATGTTTGATTGGGTTATAGAAAAGACTTGGTGATTTCTACAATCTCACTGTAAGATTGGGTTATAGAAAAGATTTGGTGATTTGTGATTTTTGCTGTTTATAATTGGCAATGAAACAAGATTCTGTTTTTCAAAGACTAGGGACAATTATTTCATGAAATAACAATGTCAAAATGTTATATTTTTGTTTTATTAGTAAAACATAGATGCTATTTGATAGGGAATCCCTGAGTGCTACATTTTAAGTTTGCTACAAATTGAAGAATTAACTTCTCCATGATAAATTATATCTGTATACAAAGCTTATTATTTACTGATTACTCATTTCACTTTGTATCCTTGGTATATTTTATCATGTTTGTGTATGTGTATGTTGATTGAATACAAGTTTACTTATTATATTGGGGGCCCCGAGTGGCCGAGTGGTCTAAAGTGGTGTCCGTTGTGGATCACTGCCTTCTCACCTCTGTCTGCGTGGGTTTGAGTCCAAGATTCGGCTAATGTAGTTATGTGAGAAAGCTTGCCAGTAGCTTCTCGTGGGTAAGTGGTTCTTTCCGGGGGGTTTCCGGGTTCTTCCTCCACCATTAATACTGGCTGCCATGTAGCCTATATTGTGCTGAAAAATGGCGTTAAACCATAAAAAAACAAAAAAACAAAACTTATCATAATATTTTTTTATAAGAATATTTATAAATGCATTTGAGTGATCAGTTAATGAGTTGACCTGGTACATGATTGGTATTACTTAATGTAGATTTGTAGATGGATATTAAAGTCTTGTTCATTTTCCACATGCTTTAACTAATTAGGCTTTATCAGTAAATTCTGAATGAAAACACATGCTTTAACTAATTAGGCTTTATCAGTAAATTCTGAATGAAAACACATGCTTTAACTAATTAGGCTTTATCAGTAAATTCTGAATGAAAACACATGCTTTAACTAATTAGGCTTTATTAGTAAATTCTGAATGAAAACACATGCTTTAACTAATTAGGCTTTATCAGTAAATTCTGAATGAAAACACATGCTTTAACTAATTAGGCTTTATCAGTAAATTCTGAATGAAAACACATGGAAAATAATGTCACATGAAGAAACATGAAATCTTAGGCCATTTAGGTTCTCTATCTCTGTACATTTTGGCAAGAAGTTTAGAAAATACATCTGTCTTAGCCAAACAGGAAACTTTTTATACCAAAGGATGCAGTTAAGTTTTGCAAAATTTAATGTGTGTGTGTGTGTGTGTGTGTGTGTGTGTGTGTGTGTGTGTGTGTTATGATCAAATGTAGCAATTTAATGAAATGATAATTAACATGGGATCACAGAAAACTATTTGTTACATAACAACGAACTCTAGTCAGTAAATTTTAAAATCTATGTTTGATACCATGTTTACTTATGAGTTTAGATTCAAGTACTCTTGGACTTTTGGTACAGATCATGTCATCTTTAAATTAATCAAATGCAAAATCTGTGTATAAAAATGTGTCTGCATTTTGTTATTTTTGTCAGGAAACAAGATACCAGTATTATGGTAATGAGTACTTATTGCATGATGTTGAAAGTGTATCGGGTTTCACTTTTGTCTGATGTTGTTTACAATGATGATTTTCTGCCACCTGTGTTGTAATAGATGAAATCTGTGATCATATTTATTGCTTGCATGACACAGGATTCAACCTTTCTCACCAACACTATATCTCAATTCCAATCTCAACTAAAGAAACTAACTGTGGCTTACATTGCATATCCCTATATTTTGTACTGCATATTGTAAAAACACTCTGACTCTACCACCTGCCTCAGAGCCCAGGACTAACCCCACCCCCAGACAATGACCAAGGATAATAGTGTGAAATCCATTTTATGTATAATATGTAATGACATGACAGCAGTCCTTGTTATTTAAATTTGTGTACATTGCATCTTTAACACCATCCCAGGGGCCAGGGATCGTACCCGTCTCAGGTACCACAGAGTTGATATAAATGTAATGTTAGTGAATTTTTATCTTTTGGTTGAGTAGATGTGGCAATTGATATATTAAAGCATGGATGGGTCTCAGTACATGTACATAGCACTTTCAAGAGGTCAAATGCATGGATTTGTTTTCTAACCAACTACACCTACATACATGAGAAAGTATTACAGTTCATATTTGTATTGTACCCACTATACCAACATACACTACAATGTATATGTTCATATTTGTATTGCACCCATCTGCATTTACATACACTGGAAGTTTTACTGTTCATATTTTTATTGTATCCACCTACACCTTTATACACTAGATACTCACCTACACCTTTATACGCTAGAAATATTACTGTTCATATTTGTATAGTACTTACCTACACCTTTATACACTAGAAATATTACTGTTCATATTTGTATAGTACTCACCTACATATACATAGTTACACTAAGATTATTAATGTTTATATTTGTACAAAGGTAACAGTGACTATTCTTTGGTATACTTTCTTGTCTCCAGCTTTAGCAAATGTATCAGTAAATAACATGGGTTGGATTTATTTCATCATTTTGAGCCACCATAAATAGGTCAGTGTGATTCATTTTGGTTGCATATAATTTTAATTTTAAAAAGATGTTCACACCATATGGGTTATCTGCATTTAATATTTGATATTTCTGCTTTTTTAATTATTTTCAATAACTCATCCATTTTGTCAACTACTTCAAACTTGAATCACAGCATAATATGTTTCCCTCCAATCAGGATGGAGAAATTGGTTTTGTCTGTCTATCTGTCTGTATGTAACTTAGCAGCAGAGAGGGTGAACCTCACAACTTTCCGAGCGTCGATTCGAAAATCTGAGGCTTCCACCAAATAGTAAAAAAAATGGCGTCTATTCGATAAAATAAGATTTCCTTATATACGCCAACGTCGTTGTCATCCACCCTCTCTGCTGCTAAAGTTTTCAGTTCTAGGTTAACAAAAAATAATAAATGATTTCAACCAAATATTTGATCGAGTCCGATACGATATCGTGTCCGAGGATCATGTAAATTTATTGTTACAAATCCATGCGGGGTTGACTGAGCATGACTAAAGAAATTTTTAAATTGATTGAAGTCCATATCGGAACACCATGTCTGCCAAATATTTCGTAGCGTATGTGTATCAACGCCGTTAAACACAGCAAGAATATTACAGTTATCTCTGATCACTTTTGGAATCTGAGTGTAGCGTTGAGTGACATATATCACATCAGTGTTTTTGTGACGCCCCCGGGAAAATATTCTAGCTGGGTTTTTTTGATTGTCTAACATCACATCGTCGTATACGACTAAATTGTTAATGCTCCCATCAAGGTCATCCACGGATGGCGCCTCGTCAATATCAGTTATAAAATCAATGGTATTCTCACCTTTAATTTCTGATGCATTCTCGTTAAAATCCTTTAACACTTCATAGCATCGTTGATCATCTACGCTAGGGGCAATTAAATACAACTTATCCCACTTCATCCATCTCATTATTAAATTGAGCAACAATTGCGTTTTACCGGATCCAGATGGCCCGATTATAATTGCACGGATAGAGTTTGGTAGCGCTGCATGATGCTTAACTGGTTCTCTTATTTTAGTCGCTGAAAAATCAATTATATTCATATCTCTATACATAAATTATGGATCTATATTGTGTGAAGTGTAAAACGCGTACTAGCACAAATGATGTGACGACGGTTACAACTAAAAATAACAGATCAGCACTAACTGGTAGATGTGCAACATGTGGTATAAAAAAGTTTAGATTTATTTCTACAAAATCAAAGATTTTACAATCCGGAGATGTTTTAAAAAAAAACGAGGAGGTGATATCGCAGCCAAATTGACAAAGCTCCCTGGAACCCCATGGGCAAAGTACCCCGGAGAAAAGCACCTTCCAGGATATAGCTACTGTGGTCCCGGAACACGATTAGATATCAGACTTGATGATCAAAATCAACCCCGACCCGGTGAAGAACCAATAAACGCCATTGATAAGGCCTGTCACCTTCATGATGTTGCTTATAAAAGCAGCAACCTGCAACACAGGCATCTCGCGGATGTGAAATTAATTCATGCGTTAAATGCTATTCCTGATAAATCTTTTAAAGAAAAGTTGGCTTCGTGGTTGGTAAAATCAGCTATGAAAGGCAAATTGATGATGGGTGCTGGTAATTGAAAATGCTACCATTTTAATATGGAATCAATTTATTATTCCCCAAGAGGATACTGGAGGGGTAAATCAGCAGTACATAAACTCGCTAGCGCTGCAAAAGTGAAAAAAACCACTGCGGCGGATTGGTTATCTAAACAGGCACTATGGCAAATTTATCTACCACCACCTAAACAAATTCAATTCTCGCATTTTGATGTGACCGCTCCTAATGAAGTTCATCAGGCTGATATATTATTTCTGCCACATGATCGTGGTTACAAATACGCGTTAACCGTAGTTGATATTGCAAGTCGATACAAAGAAGCAGAACCGTTAAAAACAAAATCAGCCACTGAAGTTGCTTCTGCATTTGAAAGGATTTATCGACGAGGTCCTCTGCACTGGCCGAATCTATTGCAGGTTGATCCTGGCAAGGAATTTCAGGGTGCAGTGTTATCTACAATGAAACATCATAATGTCACCATACGACGAGGGCATACTGCGCTACATCGCGATCAGGCCATTGTCGAACGATTTAATCGGACGATTGCTGAGCGGTTATTTGGATATCAATACGCAAAAGAATTCATTCAAGAAAAGCGATCCCGTGAATGGGTCAAAAGGTTACCAGCTGTGATTACTGCACTGAATAACGAGATTACTAGAACAATCAACATGAAACCTATCAACGCGATTAAAAAGAAGTCTATACCCGTACAACCACAAAAAGATTCCCCTAGAAACGCTAGCGTTTCCCAACCAATTCTTGGTAGTAATGTCACTGTTAGGTACTTATACGAACCAGGAGAGCTTGAAGGGGGTAGAAAAAGGGCTACTGATCCTATTTGGAGCGTCACTACGCATAAGATATCTAGTATAACACGATCAACTGGTAGACCAGCAATCTATAAACTGGATTCAACTGCTCCTCAGCGAGGATTTACTCGACAACAACTGCAAGTGATTCCCGAGGATACTCAATTGCCACCGCATGGTCTTAATTAGCACCCGATGCCAGAGGCATTGTGCTTTCACCCCGGCGTCTATTGCACTCAAGACAAGTCAACATCACATTATTTCTGACATGACCGAGATTGTTATTTTTTCTGTCTACGGTGAATTGGCGAGGATCCTTATCCGAATACTGCCAACGCATTATACAATTGCAACTCGCGCAGTGATTATTCTGTTGTTTCTTCAAAGTGATTATTAATTTAGCATCAATATCAAATTCTCGTTGTTTTTTTTTGTCCTGTTGTTTGTAACCGGAGAGTTTTTTATTAATGATGCTAACATCAATATCACTTATTGTTGTGTCATTATCATCACCAATGATTTCATCATCGCCACCAATGATTTCATCATCGCCTGACTCTGTCAGGACAATTCTTCGAAGCTGATTTATTCTTCGTACTCTGGATACTGCGAGATAGACTAAATTCGACCATTCGATGCGATTATCTACCATCCAAACAATTGTATCCGATATAGTCAATCCCTGTGAAGAGTGTATTGTTGCTGCGTATCCTAGCGTCCATGGGGATTTATTAGCACGCAATGCATCTTCAACGACATTGATATCAACCAGCACAATATCATTTAACACGAGAATCTGCTTTTCACTTCCTGACTTTGTCAGGCTTGGAATATCAACTTCTATATTCTGCTTTCGTGTATCCGAAGGCCTATAACACAACGGTACTGGAAGCGTTGCAAATTTTTCTTTATGCAATTCAAATAACTTCATCTGAAGTGTGTCTCTGACTATTTTTCTACTTGCTACTATCAAATCATTTGGTCTCCACGTTTCCCAGAAATCATTCATAGGAGTTTCTGAAATTATTTCACGGGCTATTTCACACTGGATTTTATCCGGTTGTAATCTAAGCAGTGCTTTGAACTCGCGTAATTGTTCATCAAGTGATCTATGGTCGGTATTAATTTCTTCATAATAGTCTACAGAACCCTTTAGCCATTCATGTGGAGATCCACCGACAAATGGTGGTGGTTGGCCGTGATCACCGCACATGACGACTTTTGTGTTTTTGTTTAACAACCACTCAAGAAATGTTTTTAATACATCTAATGACACTGTGCATATTTCATCCCAAATTATGATTTCAGGAATGAATTTATCACCCATACGCTCAGGAGTCCATTTGTCACCTTTCCATCGAAAAAAACTATGGTAAGTGCAAGCATTTACCCCTCGCTGTATCATCTCTCTGGCGAGTCTGTGAGTCGGTGTTAACACAATCATGTTAGTAGGAATACAAGTATTTCCACCACCACGATATAATTCAATTGCACGAGTTGTCTTTCCTGACCCACCACAACCGTTTAAATAAACTGTCTTGTATCTACATATTGGATCAGATACCGGTGGTGCATTAGAAAATTCTGATTGAATCTCATCACATTTTAAGTACTTTTCATCCATGGCAACGTCTGCGGATTCACAATACTCATGTAGCATCTCCTTTTTAAATCGCCAACGCCCCCACGCTTCCTCCGGATCTGTGAATGCCGCTACAGCTGATTTGTACTTATTGTGTATATACATCGAATCAGTGGCTACTCTAACCGCGGTATTAGGAAATCTATTTATCATCGAAAATAAATTGATAGAAGCATAAGCTAGCATAGAACTTCTCAAATGTGTGTACTGGGAATTATATCCATCACAGTAGGTAACAACCGTACCCAATTTCTCACCATTGGATAGAAAAGCATCCTTACGGGATACAAGTTTTCCCTGTTTCGTTAAATCCGTTACAAGAAAATCGTATTCAGCGACGTCTATGATCAACCGCGAGGAAAATTTTGCATTGTCGTATCTTCCACCCTGGGTAAATTTACCGATTATTTTTCGTCCAAAATCCTTTGCTTGTTCTTTTTTACTTTCAAATAACTTCTTAGACCAATTTATGATTTCTTCTTCACTGAAATTCGAAGAATTTCCATCTGGACACTGTTTTCGTAGTTCGCTGATTATACGATCTAGATCGGGTTGTGGTAGCCAAACTTCTTTCTGAGCTCGATAGCATATAATAGCTTCGGAAACAATCAACGATATCAGCATGCCACAATCAATCATATATCGTAGTAACACTATTGGCATCCAGTGTTTTTCAGATAGGTGTCTACCGAGCCAAACATAACTACACGGATGTAACCCTGTAGCGAGTTCAAATGATATCACACGAGCGAATCCGGTTAAATCAAAATCAGGTAATGGTCCATTAATCGCAACACGAGTCATTTCATGCGTGGGGTGTCCAAATCGTTTAAAATAGTTACTACATTCTCCATACCCGAGAAAACTTCCAGGATAACACGCGGATATATCAATTGAAATCATACTGTCACGATGGTATTTTGTATTCCACAGTCCTCCATGACCAAATTCGATGCAACTCAATTTTACATCCTCGAGAAAATCACTTCGTGTTGGACGCCAGGAGTTTTTTTCTCTTGCGAAGTGAGCTACCACTGAAGAAATAGTAAAACTATCCGTGAGTAGTTTTTCATGGAAACTCTCTGGTGAAAAATCATTAGCGATTTTTCTCATTCTGTTATCTAATTCTTCAACGCGATATAATTCACCATTTGGTCTTACAAATTGATCAAATCCTGATTCGGAACCAGCACTACTAAGTAACCACACTGACACAGGATCATCTTTACACAACGTATGAATAGCATCAAATAATTTCTCTTCATAGAAAACATCCCCGGAAAATTCCCCGGAAAATTTCCGGGGGATATATCTCACGGTTCTATCTCGTGGAAATATTGTTACTGCAGGTGTCCACGCGTGTTCGTTATGATCAATAATTTGTATTGGCGCTCCTTGTAATTTATATTTCGGTTCGTGTAATACTTCTCCGGTTATCGTCATAACGGTTATTGGAAATCTTAATGATGTTTCTAATTTAGCTATATCAGAAATCTTTGCACCGTGCTGTTTCACTGTCAGTTCCCATTCGGTTATTTTCCTACGTCGCAGATCAGTTAGTTTATTTCCTCGGGATGCATTTGTGAAGTGTTCCATTACCCGTGTTGCTACACAATTGAGCCTTGACGAAGTCAATGGTGAATATTTCATAGGAGCTAGTTTTGCGATATCGGGTTTATCATTTAACGGATATATCCCATAAACGATTGCTGTTACGGGATAAGATCTCTCGTAGTATGGTTTGTCAATTCCAGTTAGAATTCCTGGTTTGGAATCTCTACTTACAATGACAGCTTTTTTATTCTTGAGGATTGGTTCAAATTTATCCCTAATAATCCATTTGCCTTCGACTTCGATAATGAATTTTATTCTGAAAAAATACTTCTGATTGGAATTGCTTTGTTGGGAATTGCTTTGCTTGAAATCCTTTGGATTTCCACCTTTGGATGAAAATCCCTTGGATTTTACACCAAGATGTGAAATTATCTCAGCTGCTCTTTTATCGTTCATAGTAGCATCGATGATGGGTACATTGACATCTTCATCAATAATTCGAAATGTCGACCAACAGTATGCTGCACCGTCTCGGTAGAATTCATTAAAACACTCCCTGATTTTACCGAGTATAGTTCTATCACCGATTAAACGTTTTGGTGTATCAGAGACTCTATCGAGATTGAATTTAGTATTTCTCCAAGGCTTAATTTTCGATAATCTTTGGAACTCCCTATCAAGATTGAATTTAGTATTTTTCCAAGGTTTGATTTTCGATAATCTTTGGAACTCCCTATCAAGATTGAATTTAGTATTTTTCCAAGGTTTGATTTTCGATAATCTTTGGAACTCCCTATCAAGATTGAATTTAGTATTTTTCCAGGGCTTAATTTTCGATAATCTCTTGAACTCCTCCATGTTATAATTAAAACAAGTATTTAAATAGAAAAATATAGTATAATGAATCACTGCAAGTGGCTAATGATTGGATCTACAACCCCGTGTAACAAATCATGCAGAAGCGAATTCTGTGGGTATCATATGCAAAGCGTGAGGAACGGTTCAAAAGGCCCTCTCGCATGCCTCCAATGTGGGGTGGGTGTTAGAGGAAAATCGCAATTATGCCTTGCTTGTGGGGGTAAACGATACAGGGAACTAAAACGCTACTATGACAAACGAATCATTGACTCCGTCATCCTTGATAAAATCAAGGACAAAGTAATAAAAACCCCTCAAGATTATATCCAGAGATTTATAATTAAAGCAGATAATAAATTAGACAAGTAGTATTATTATACAAATGAGCCAAGATTTCAGACCTCACCCAGTGCTTGCTAATTACGAAGCCTCTAGTGATGGTGTTGTCAGGCACCGCAGACTCAAAGAACCTGTTGGGTATCTGAATAATATGGGCTATTTGATGTTTTCAGCTGGGAGGAAGAAGTATCTCTGTCACAGAGCCATCTATGAAGCATTTTACGGATTAATCGAAGACGGTCTTGTGATTGATCACATAAATGGCGTGAAGACTGATAATTGTCTTGGGAATCTTCAAGCCGTCTCGCAGCGCGATAACCTTTTAAAAAGCAACGCTGGTAAGCACGCGAAACATCCCAAGGGTGTGAAATCGTTTGATTTAGAAAATAATGAAGAGAGAAGCTTTCAGTCGATAAATGCGGCTGGAAAATATTTCGATATTTGCAGTACTTCCATTCGATTTGTTGCTGAAAAAATCATTAAAACATCTCTGTCTAAAAAAAATGGTCATAAAATAAAGTTCGTATACACTGAAACTATTTAAGGGAGATAAATCCTTTATGGATAAATCCGCACTACAATTCACACCCTACCTACTAAGTTCCCTTGTATTATGACGTCAAAGGAATTTGTCGCCTGCTATATTACCTGTACTTGACTAGGCGCGCCCACGTGACTGTAATGGAGATATAATGCATGAGTTTTCGATAGAGAATAAAACTTTTTATTGTCACTTGTGGGCTAAAACTGCATTATTAGTTTTATTTATCTACATATCTCATGTGTGGGGTGGGTGGACTAGCAGTAAAGCAGACAGCTAACTCGTTCTTTTCAGTACAGACGTTCTTTATAATCCACGCATTACCTATGTTCGCTCAGCCAGAACGCGAGTGTTTCCTATTCATTGAAGTAGGTGGGCGTGGTTAAAATTCCTTGTATGTGAATGTATTTTATCTAGAGAATTATAACAGAGTATATAAAACGCTGTTTTATTAAACAACTGGATTATTTTGTTTAAAATATTTCTCATTGTTGCAGCATAAAATTGTCTATTTTAAAAATCTCTTATTGTTAAGTATACATGTCTTCCCTCTCCTCTATATTGATCGGTATTCATGTGACCTTCAGTACACACTTCTGTTTCCCACCCTGTATGATCGGTATTTCACTGACGCAGGCATGCGTGATTGATATTTACAAACAGTTAAATTAATTTTTTTTTGTGTACTTAGTATTTTATATTCCTAAATACGATGGATACAGTAAAATTGTCTATTTTAAAAATCTCTTATTGTTAAGTATATCAGATATATATATATATATATTAAAAAATCTCTATTCTGTATGACTAGTCCGTGGTGTAATGGTATCGTGTTTGTCTTGTAAACATAGCTATCAACTACTACGTGTTCGGTCCCCATAGCAGACACATTATTTGATGGCGAAACGGAAGATGTTTTTTTCTATTAATTGGGGTGGGTGGGGCGGTCCCCCTCAGCCAAACCAACATGGCAACCCATGCTATCGCATTCTCGGTAGCGTGGGTTGGTGTTTTTTTCCAACTCATGCAACCATGAATGAGATTTCATGGGTTGCCATGTTGGTTTGGTTTACCACGCCCACATCATACCATCATCGTTCCATTGAATTATAATCCATCCTTAATTAAGTTAATTAAGTATATGTTATGCCTAAAATTTGCCGCAACACTCGAGCGGAAATATATCATACCATCATCGTTCCATTGAATTATAATCCATCCTTAATTAAGTTAATTAAGTATATGTTATGCCTAAAATTTGCCACAACACTCGAGTGGAAATATATGGCATTGTGCCGTCCATGTTGTGACGTTATACCTCAAGCATATCTTCTGGGCGGTCTAAGATGGCGTTTGCCACCTTAGGCCTCCCTTCCGGAGATGTATGTTTCGGGTCCCCTTGGGCTTACTTGGATGCGAAGGCACCCAAGGAGTTCCAAAGATGTGTTGTCATATATGTTTTATTTTTATTAATTAGAGATACAGTATACTATATTTATAAATAAATTTATTTATATAAAAATATAAATAATGGATATCAATGATGTAAATGCTATAATTGCTGAAATCTCAAATTTAAATAATAAAGGGGTATTATTATCTGAAAGTCTCGACGTTGACAAGATTACCTCGGAATATGAAGATATTGAATATCTGTCTAGTAAGGGTCGTTATGTTTTACCTAGGATGTACAGGCTCGTGAAAGGAATTCAAAAATCCATTAATGGTTGTTTGTACGGTAACGACATTAATTTATTTATAACGCTATTTAGCACCGTTGAAGCAATACGTCAAAAGCTTGGCCAAGAATATCAAAAACGAGCTGAAATTGGTTCTAAAGTTCGTGATCTTAGAAAAATGTTAAACGAGGAGCGACCCGTATCTTAACCACGTGAGTGTTACTAAAAAATAATATAGGCTTTCGTAAATAATTTAAATAATTTATTTATTTATTTTTTTTTTAGCGTTTTTTTGTAACACTTGTTACATAGGATTTTCTCCTGAAAGGATACTCATCAGTTTGGACTTGCTCATGCAGTTATGTGCATAATGGATGATCTGGTCGTAGTAGCAAGTAATCACCGCGACGCCTCCATTTTCACGTAATTGTTCTTGTTGCCGCGTCGTTAACACAAATCGTTCATCGCCATTCTCAGATATTACAATTCTGAAATCCCCAGCGATGTTATTTCTGAAACACTCGCGAATAGCGTCGTACAGTTTAACCCTGTCGAAGATGAATACGTTAGCTTGATGGTACATTATTTAATAACTAAGTTATTTAATAACTAAGCTTTTAATTATGATGGAAACCCTCCGGATTTCACATTTGAAAATTTAGTTCACAAACAATATATGGTTGGTGAATCGCTTACAACTAGATTAGCCCGAGAGCGGCTAGCAGCAATTAAAAAGTTTATACCGGTTCGAGACAGACTTCGCGATCAACTTCAACAACGACAACAAGCGCAGACTGACTTTTCTGTGTCAAGTGAACAACTGTTCGCCCCGGTAACTAAGGCGACCAGCGATGTGAAAACAGCAACTGAACGAGCAATATACGGAGATATTCCTAAGGAAGGCAAGCGACGAGAAGTGCCTGTTCTTGGTGTGCTTGAAAAGGTAGCAGCAGAGACCGGACAAACACGCGCAGGGATACAACAGTTATCCAGTGATATAAAAACTCAGCGTGAGTATGAACGATTAGCTGATATTGATGATTCCACACCTGAACCACAACTTGTTGATGTCGTCACCCCAAGAGGTGTTTCCTTTATAGACAAACTCACCGAAGGAGCTATAAAGGAAATCAAACGACCTCAATTGGAGAAACACCAGGATTATACGACTTTTGGTGATTTCGCCGCCAAAAGCTTTGATTCTAGAAAGGATTTTTTAAAAGACGAGTATAAAAACAGTAGAATAAGCCGAGATGAATGGGTTAATTGGTTGTATAAAACGAATAAGGGGATTATTGGTAATTTGAAAAAGGATACAATTGAGTATAGATCTTTTAAAGTAGGAGTTGATAGTTATGGTATACAAAAACAACAAGAACGAGAAAAACAAAGTCGAGGCCGACAAAGGCAATTACTTGATGATAGTCAGGGCGCAACTGGTACAACTGAGGAAACAAGCGGAAAGGGATATTCGATTAAAAATCCAAAGGATGTATTTGACTCTACCGTGACATGTCCTGGTAATATTCTCAGTGATATATCACGGTTAGAGGTTCTCATCGGAGGGAAACGAGCCGGAAATAACTCCGTCGAGATAATTAATGAGGCCGCTGATATCTGTAGACGATTATTTGCTGGTGGTATCATGGACATTAATGTATATCGAGAACTTATTGCTGAATTAGTTGAAAATCACAACGATGAAAATCTTATGGATGTAAGCGATTGATCACTAATTGAAAAACTACTAGTTTTATAACAAGATGATTATACACTATAACCATGATAAACCCGTAAGTGTCTACGTGGTGAACTCACGATTGCCTGTTTATCGCGCGTGGTACGGAGATGGTTTCGGCAATACCATTGCGGGGTTATTTACAAGAATGGCTCCCAAGGTGGCGCCGTTAGCTAAACAATTATCAATGAAAGCCATTGATATCATTCGTGATAAGGGAATCAATTTCGTTGGAAATCTTGCTGGAAAGGCATTTTCTGCTGCGAAAGATAAAATAGCATCATTGGTGCGAAAGAAACCAACGAAATCTCCGATTTTGCTGCCATCAACTACAGTGATGCCTGCAAAAATCAGCAAAGTAATAAATAACGCAGTGGAAGAAAAACTAGCGCAATTGACTTCGTCACAATTGACAGCTTCGCCAGTAACAGATAACGCTATCATGAACGCGATAGCAGGAAGTGGTTTGAAACTAAAAAGAAATTCGAGGAATTTTCAACGACGATGATTACAAAGATGAAATTGCTTTGCAATTCACCAATTGAAAACACTAGTATGTTATAAATGTTTAAACGAACAGCTGATCCCGCGCTTGATATGGAAGCCCCAATGCGCAAGGATGATTCCGTCCGCGATTATCAATACTATTCCTATCATGCAATACAACCCGACCTACGATCGCGAATTGAACTTCAAGTTCAAGATACCAGTAAATACTTTTTGCCGTGTGAAGCATTTATCGAAATCGAAGGAAAACTCGTAACAAATGTTGCAGAGGATACCTCATATGCAGATGACCCAAATATCCGAGTTGGGTTCGTTAACAATGGCATAATGGCGTTATTTGAAAGTGCAAGATATCTCATTGATGGAAAAGAAATTGAATCAATAGAACGCGAGGTTGATGTTGCAACAACAATAATCGGACTAGCGAGATATTCCGATGATTATACAAGATCGGCTGGTCCGTCTATGATGTTTGCAAAGGATACTACTGATAACGCTGACCACATTCAATACATTAAAGTGTTAACACCGCAAGACACTTCAGTTGATAATCAACGAGAAGCAACTAATCCAGAACGTCGAGCTAGACCCGGAGCTGCGTTTGATATTCTCGGAGGCGTTAATGGTAATTTCAATCTAGGGTTTGCAACACGAAAATTAGCATTGGAAGGACAAGAGAAAAAGTTTTCGTGTGCAATTCCACTCCATCACATATTTGGATTCTGCAGAAATGTCAGAAAAGTCATCTATGGAGCCAAACACACAATCGCGTTAGTGCGAAAAGGCAATGACAACGATGCAATTTGGCGTACTGGTGCCGCTGAGGGTAAAGTTAAAATAACTAAATTGGTATTGTGGATGCCAGTAATGACCCCATCAATTACCAGAGAAGAGCGGCTACTCTCATTTATGGAAACAGGTGGCAAATCATTGCTAAGTTGGCTAACAACAACGACTGATGTCAAACAGGATAATGTCGATGATATATTCACATGGCACCTGGCATCAAAACAAGGCGTTTCAGCTCCACGTCATATATTTATAGCGTTACAGAATAATGAGCGAGTTGGTAATCAACAACGCAGCCATATGATATTTGATCAGTTAGGTGTTAGAGAAGTCTCGCTGAGAATAAACGGACAACAAGAACCAACCGAGGATATACAACTTAATTACACAGAAAATCATATAGCACGTGTCTATCATCGGATGCTGTCATATATGGGTCGTGATCAAAACGTTGATACTGGTTTGCAAATATCTCAGCTCGATTTTAAGAAATTGTATCCGATTTATTACTTTTCGCTGGAACATCTTGATTTAATGAGACAATCCGTTGATGACATACATTTTAGGGCTCGTATAGCAGCTCCTGGTGGTGTTAATTATAGAGCGGTTGCTGTCATTCTCAGCGACAAATCAATGTTGTTAGAAGGGGTTGGCGGACGAATGAGACTTGTTGATGCACCAGTGGAAAATCTGTAAATGAAACTTGAAAAGTTTCCATAGGATTTCCCCAATTAGATCAATTGAAAGAATAAATATGTTTTACAATAAAATGCCATATAGTGTTGTTAGTGTCAAGCTGACTGATGGTCAGGTCAAGAAATTAAAATCAAAATCCGCTAAGGAATGTGGAACCACAATAACGTTGAAACCAGCGCAGATGTCCGGCGGTACACATAAAATATCATTAACGGATCGTCAAATAAAACATTTCAATGATGCAATGAAAAATAAGCGAGGAGTTCAAATAGAATTTTCGAAAGCTGCAGTCGCGAACATGATAAAATCAGGTGGTATATTTCCTTTGTTAGCCGCAATACCAGCATTGATTGCAGCGGCTGCCCCAGCGGTGGCGAAGGCGGCAGCGTTGGGAGCCGTTGGGACCGCAGCAGGGATGGCGTTGAAAAAGGCAACTGGGAAAGGATATAAAAAAAAGGGAAAGGGGTTGTACCTACCAGGAACCCCGTATTCATGGTACAGCGGCAAATCCGTGAACGGATCGGGTCTAAGAAAAATACCAGGAACGGTTTATTAGTTGAAAAATCTTCGATTTACAAATCTTCGATTTCCGAACCTATAGTTGACGGACCTATGGTTCCTATGTCCAATTTTGATTTAATTGATGCTGCTAAAAAAACTAGCGATAAAAAACTTCAGAGGGGTTTTTATGAGAGATCAATTACCGAGAAAACCAAATAACGTTGAAACCGGTATCATCAATCTTGATAACAGCAGCGGATCGGGAACTCACTGGGTTGCATACGCGATTGATCCACGTGGGATTGTCTATTTCGATTCATATGGGTTAGCTCCGCCAAGCGAGTTTATGCGGTATATAAATTCCTCGATGAAACTCAAAGGGTTTCCGATTTTTTATTCCACGCTGCCAACACAACAATTAAATGATCCACCGATATGCGGCCGTGAAGTATTAAATGTACTCGCGGAGATTTCATTAAAATCCTTTGGATCTCCGTGGAAACCACCTCATATTATTGTAAACGAATACACGAGTGGGAAATTACAAGGATCAATAAATTGAAAACACAAGTTACGCTAACAATAATGATCGATATTTGGGGACAACCTCTGTCAATGTTGGAACCCACCGAGGAAACATCTGCGGGTTCTATCGAGGATGTAAAAAAAATAATAGAAGATGAAATCGCTGAGACGTTAAATTTAACAAGTGTTGACCCGAACGAAATAGTTGTATTTCAAGATCGCCAGGGTAAATTGAAAAGCAGTAATATATCCGTGAATGACATTTTGATACGGCATCGCGCTGCCGCTGAAAACTCTATTGCACTGTATTCCAACGATGGACAACTTAAACCAGGCGCACTTGTGTCTACGATCACCGACGCGATTGCTACCCACGACAACAAGATCGCCGCCCACGACAACATGATTACCACCCATGACAACATGATTACCACCCATGACAACAAGATTGCTACCAACGAACGTGAGCTGAATGATTTTATACGAGGTTATAATAGTTTTCGCAAAAATGTCGTACATAAATTTTTTGGAACCCCGCTTGTGGTTGGCATGACTCTCGCTGAAATTAAAGACTTGTTGAATTCATTCTTCGCTAACAAGGAAGCTGGAAGGATGATGACTGCTTCAGAAATCAAGGCAAATTATCTCGAGATTTTTAAAGTAAGCGAAGATCAAAAACTCACAAACGACATTGTTGGTAGGTTCTTTGGAACCCCGCTTGTGGCTGGCATGACTCTCGCTGAAATCAGTGAGTTTATCGGCAAGCACACTCACAATGCCTACATCGCTAATAGTTTCTTTGGTGTCCCGGCTACATCTACAATGACTCTCAAAGATATTAATATGTTTATGGTGAGACAAACAACACTTAATACCATCGTGGATAAATTTTTAGGGAGAACACCTGTGTCTGAAACCACATCGTTGACAGGCATGACTCTCGCGGAAATTAAAAGCGCTATTGACAAACAAAAGCACACCAGCGATATTGTTAATAAGTTCTTTGAGGGCAGTAGCCTCCAAGATATCACGACGAAATTTTCTAACATCGACAACCATATTAAAACCCAAGCAGAGCTTAAAGTTGAAGACCTTCTGGTTTCATTATTCTTCTCTAACAGGGAGGAGAGTGGAAAAACAATAGATCCTACCAGAATCACGGTAAATTATCTCGATATTTTCGACGATCTTTTTAACCTGAAAAGAATATCTGAAAAGGTAAAGATTCCACATCACTACACGGGCGTTAAAAATATCGTGTATACGGTTAATCATGGAACCATGGATTGGATAAGAGACGGTTATACTACATTATCCATCGGTATCTTGGGTCTCCCCGGCATAGTGGGCCCTGACTACAAGCCAACATGGGCCGATGGTATCTACAGGCTAACGTGGATCTCTATCGATCAATTTAATATGATCGCGGACGGTAAAACCTACTCTGGTGGCACCGCGACGTTAATTATGGATGGTCGCAAAAAAAGCTTTAATGTCGTCGCGGTTGATAGCTCCACCATTAGATCAAAAATAGCCTGGTGTTTAGAACTCGTAGCTCATTTTTCCGACTGAAGTACTAGCAATTCCCGCTAACGATGACAAATAATTGAAAACACTAGCGGGTTTAAAATAACAATGACTTTGTCATCGACGCAATGTCGCTATGATCAGGTCAGAGAATTTCAGAATAGACTCAAAACCCTCACTGAGGAGTATCAAATAAAAATAAAAAAATACCGACGAAGAATCACCGCAATTGATGTTACTATATACTCGGTGTCAAGCGTTCTCACTGGTGCCGGAATAATACTTGCATCGGTTACAATGATTGCCCCGGTCGTAGTTCCAATTTGCATTTCTGCGGTGGCTACAATCGGGGGTATATTAACCGGGATAGCAAAAAAGATATCATCATGCAGCCAGAGTAAACTGCAGAATTACTTACTTCAATTTCATATTGCATCAACCGCATACTCGCAATTATCATTGATGATATCGTCGTCACTCGATAATACGATTATATCAGATAGTGAATTCTCAGCGATGGTCAGTATTTTTGATTCCGCGATATCGAAATTAGAGCGACAACATGAATATAATAACAATGACAACACCGATGGAATCAGAAAACACGAACCCAAAAAAACAAAAAATGATCTCAATAATATCAACATTACCAGATTGTGAGTTCTCAGTGATGGTCAGTATTTATGATTCCTCGATACCAAAATTAGAAATAAATCATGAGTATAGCAACGATGACGACACCGATGGAATTACTTCAACGAATAGTGGAGAACACGAACCCAGTACAAACGAGTATGATATCAATAACATCAACGAATCCAGAATTCAGTGTGAATTTCCCCTCTCCGGTCCCAGTGAAGGAGATAGCGCTAGCAAAACTACGAGTGTATCACAGTTGGCCTAATATCAGATCGGTTGCATTTAATGGTCAGCAACCCAATAACACACTGGTGTTCTCGTATAAGAATAAACCCGATGGTACTCCAGAGTGGGAAACAGTTTCGTTACCAACTGGGTCGTACCAAATTAAGCAAATCAATGCTGAAATTCAGCGTAGAATAAAATCAATCACTGGAAAAGAATCAAAAATAGCTATTAATCTTCATCAACCGACGCTCTCGTCGTCGATCGAAATAAGCACAGAGGGATACATTGTAGATATATATAACAGCTCGTTAAGAACAGTGTTAGGATGGCCTGAAAAACCACCGGAAAAATCCGCCACCGACTTAACCACGGACATACAATCATATCATGAAATCAATCCCAGTTATCGAGATAATTTATCTGATATAAGAAAAGGAAGAATCGCCGATAGATTTATATTTACCAACAAAGAAACATTGCAATGGGATTTTATCATTAAAAGAACAACCGACTCATCTGTTACTATTTCATTTACGCTAACTGACGTCCGTGGTTATTTTAATGAGATTAAACAATTATATGACACACAACTAGAACAACTACGGAAAACAAAATCGCAAAAACACGTTGAAATAATAAATCAGCTTATATCGGACATGAAATATATCTATGAACTAATTATTCAAACAATAATTAATGACAACAGCGACAATAAACAACGATTCTTAACCGATTACAATATCACAGAGGACAATCTGCGTAATTTCAAGTTTCCCAAATACAACGCTGATGAACTAGCAAGAATTGTTAAAACCGATATCAAAGCGCTACAAAAATCAGATTCAGCTGTCCTCTTCAGGTATAATAATGATCCAGATGGTGGCGGTAGGCATATTGCCCCTCATAATGTGAATATTTCAACGGTGATTGCGCTCAATTTAGTATGTGATGCAATTGAAGGAAGCTATCAAATTAATCTAGAGCAATCAAATCAAGCTCAGCAGGGATATATTCTTTATTCATTTGCACCAACAGCTCCTCCAGGGTTTTTAATAATTGAAAACCCAATTAATCCTGTCTATATGCGATGCCATAATAATTCGTTAACGAGAATTAATTTCAAACTCACCGACCAGTCAAATAATCTGATTGATTTACAAGAAGAGGTGTTAGCGATTAGTTTGTTTGTAAAGTCCTAAGGACTTTCATCATAAATGATTTTCGTCCTAAAGACTCGATCAAATATTTGGTTGAAATCATTTATTATTTTTTGTTAACCTAGAACTGAAAACTTTAGCAGCAGAGAGGGTGGATGACAACGACGTTGGCGTATATAAGGAAATCTTATTTTATCGAATAGACGCCATTTTTTTTACTATTTGGTGGAAGCCTCAGATTTTCGAATCGACGCTCGGAAAGTTGTGAGGTTCACCCTCTCTGCTGCTAACTTTGTTAATCTGTACATAACTTTGTTTCTGTCCATCTTTCTGTATATAACTTTGTTCTGTCCATCTCTTTGTAAACTTTCTTCTGTTCATCTGTCTGTATGTAACTTTGCTCTATCCATCTGTTTGTAATTTTGTTCTGTCCATCTGTCTGTATTTTACTTTGTTCTGTCCATATGTCTGTATTTAACTTTGTTCTGTCCATATATCTGTATGTAACTTTGTTTTGTCCATCGATCTGTATGAGACAATTTCCTGTAAGTAACTTAGCTGGAAAGCTTGATCCATACCAGACCAAATTTGTCACTTAAATATCTTGAGTGGACCCAAGACTTAAGTATGTTCTAATGACTTCATGGGCTAAGACTTGGGTATATTCTAAAGACTTAATGACCCAAGACTTTAGTATGTTCTGAAAACTTCATGACCCAAGACATGAGTATGTTCTGCACACATCATGGCACAAGGCTTGAGTATGTTCTAAAGACTTCATTGCCCAAGACTTGAGTATGTTCTGAAAACTTCATGGCCTGAGACTTCATGGCCCAAGACTTCATGACCCAAGACCTCAGTGTGTTCTGAAGACTTCATGGTCCAAGACTTGAGTATGTTCTGAAGACTTCAATGTCCAATTTGTGAACATTCTAAAGACTTCATGGCCCAAGACTTGAGTATGTTCTGAAGACTTCATGGCCAAAGACTTGAGTATGTTCTGAAGATTTCATGGCCCAAGACTTGAGTATGTTCTGAAGACTTCATGGCCCAAGACTTGAGTATGTTCTGAAGACTTCATGGCCAAAGACTTGAGTATGTTCTGAAGATTTCATGGCCAAAGACTTGAGTATGTTCTGAAGATTTCATAGCTGACTTTAACTTTAATTATTTTCACATTTTTAAGCTTTAAGGCTAATGGACTTTTTTTGACAAAAACACTGTAAACATATTTCAGAAAAAATTACTTTAGGTTGACAAACTTTTTCCTGATTCTTTACATTAATATGTAGTTAACCTCATTCTATTCTCATGGAATGATGCCATTAGGGAGGGACGGGCGATGTTTTTCATTTCAAAATCAAATCCCTTCTATATGAATTGAGTTACTTAGGGGCTTGAGATAAGCACATATTCTCTTTTTATTTGCAGTTACAATTAATATGTATGTATGTACAGGGTTTAATAGGACATCAGCAAAACACAGGATACTTAGGGCAAAGTAAGAGTGATCAAAAGAATAGAGAGCAATGATAAGTAAAAATATAACTTGAAATATAAAGTCAGATTTTGTGTATAAATTGCACTCCTAAAAAAAAATCAAAATATTTTAGACCTTAGCACAAACATAATCACAGGATGCATACTCTAGCATGAAGATCATCACAGGTTGCATAACAAGGTATGAACATTATCACATGATTATAAAAGGACATGACTATCATGACAGGTTGCATGGGCATAAACATCATCATAGGATGCATACTGTGGCATGAACATCATCACATGATGTATGCAAGGGCATGAACATCATCACAGATTGCATACCAGTGCATGAACATCACATGTTGCATACCAGGGTATGAACATCATCACAGATTGCATACCAGGGCATCAACATCATCACAGGTTGCGTACCAGGGCATGAACATCACATGTTGCATACCAGGGTATGAACATCATCACAGGATGCATACTGTTTCATGAACATCATCACAGGATGCATACCAGGGTACGAACATCATCACATGATGCATACTGTTTCATGAACATCATCACAGGATGCATACAAGGGCATGAGCATCATCACAGGATGCATACTGTTTCATGAACATCATCACAGGATGCATACCAGGGTATGAACATCAGGGTGTGTATTCTTTACTTTCACATCTTCCTAGGCTACATGAAATGTCTGCAGTTTTGTCTTGAACTTGAGATTGCTTAATTTTGGACTCTTCTGTTTGGTTTAAATTTCAATCATTCATGGGTTTAATAATAGGTAAATTAATGTTTGAATTCCTATCCATCAATACTTTGATTGGTTGATGCACAATGTCCTCAAACATGTTGTCCTGAGGAATTTATCTCTCTGTATTGTTTTAACTAAAATCTGCCTAATCTTGAAAAGTTTTATCCTATCCCTCTGCTGAATTTACTTTTATTGAACTTTCTCAACTGTCCAAGAACAGTCTTTGTTTTTCCCAGCAGAATCTCACAGATACTTGCTCTCCTTGCAAAGCTTGACAAGAAATCATCAATGTCCGCTAGTCTTTATCTCTTTTTCTTGGACATACAAAATGCAGCAGGAGACTTAGTACCCCAGGAAGGGGCTTCATGTGTGGCCCCTCCTTTTCTTTTCCTTTTTATCAAATTGGAGACCTGACATGGACTCCATGTCCACTCTGACCCCTATAGGATCCAGGTTTCATCACCATTTGTGTTGGAAGAGAAATCTTGACAAACCTCTCACAGATTCACACTCCAGAACCTCTTTTTTACACCAATTTTCTCTCAAGGATCCTCCCAGACCCCATGGAAGTAGTTTTCAAGGCTGGTGCTTATGAAAAGAAGCTTTCCATCCCATCAACAATCTAGAAATGAGCACTTCTTGGTTTTATTGCCTGCATAAGGCATTCTGCATCATGATCACTATAGATAACACAGCATACATCTGATGCCAGTCAGGCAACCATGTACTTTCTCTCTACTTGGAAGCTTGGTACATCCTCCTATGGACAGCTTCTTTTGGTAATTACCCCCCTTCCATGCAATGCTATATTAAGATGGACAGAATGAGAGTATTAGTGTGAGAGGAACAACATTTTAACAGTTAGAATATCTCTAGTCCAGTCACCAAGAGTAGGTTGGCTGATTATTTAGGAGTTGGTTGGGTCATTATTGCCTATTTATATATCACATATCTGACATTATAATGGTAGGACCAATAAGCATGTATCAAAATGACAGTATAGAAGCAATATAGGGAATATGGCTACAACACAGTAGTTGGGCTTCATAACTGCCAACTTTAGTATGTACTTTGTCTTTGGTAAAGCAGGAATAATCCAAATCCTATGAATGTGTATTAGTGTATGCACATGCAAATGGGATTAAGACAGCCTCATACTCAATGGGTTTGAGACAGACCCATGTTCAGTGGGATTAAGACAGCCCCACACTCAATGGGATTAAGACAGCTCCATACTCAATGTGATTAAGACAACCCCATGTTCAGTGGGATTAAGACAACCCCATGTTCAATGGGATTAAGACAGTCCCATGTTCAATGGGATTAAGACAGTCCCATGTTCAATGAAAACTAATCATTGCTATTCTGAACTAAAGTTTTCTCCACCTTAACTGAATTATTTTTTTCTTGGCTGATGTTTTGTATAGCATAGAGAATAAGAACATCAAAGACAGAAAGTCAAGAGCCATGACATAGCTGTGCTAATTCCAATTTCATGTTATAACAAAGTGTGCTATAGTGAGGTTACCCTGTTTTGCTTATAATTTAAGCAAGGCTAGAATACTAGTTTGTATATTATATGCTTCTCAGTTTTGTAGCCTATACCTTGTAAGAATTGACAGTATCAAAATGTAATGTAAATACATTACATTCTATGACATTCTTTATTCGGAAACGGCAGAAAATAGAACGTAACTAGATTGATTGCATATGCTGTGAAGATCTCAGTTTGGTTATTGCAGAGATGATTTCTATGAAAATCAAAGTAAATAGATGGATTGCATATGCTGTGAAGTTCTCGATTCAATAACGGTGTAGATATGATTTTTTGATGACACCTATTACCAGATAAATATTTTAATTTTAGCAGATTATTATTTTATTTTTAGTGAATTATTATATTATTTTTAGTGGATTATTATTTTATTTGTAGCGGATTATTCTTTTAATTTTAGTGGATTATTTGTTCTTGTTATTATTTAAAGACCTCTGATGAGGAATCAGCTCGCAAGAAAACTCGTGATGAGAGAAACTTCATTCCAAGCATTGGTCCACCACAGATATTGCAGGTAGACAGAGGCTATAATTAGCATTCAGACTGATCTCAAACCTCTGATCTTTCCTCTACCTGCTCTATAATTATTGATCTGCCTTATCTATAATCTAAGCCTGATCTGTCCTCTACCTGCTCTTTAATTCTTAATTCCATCTCCAATTTCTAAACTGGTTTCAACCTGATCTGATCTCAAGACCATGTTCTACCTTATCTTTCCACTGATTTGTCATCTATTTAGTGTCTCCTCTATTTACTCATGTGTGATAGACACAGATTGTCATCATTGCATAATGCAACAGTAGATAAGGGTCACCTCTCCAAGAAATATATATATATATATATATATATATATATATAAACAAAGAAATTATTCCTAAGGTTGTGATACCTGACATTTAGTGTAATCAATTTAAGGTAATACTGCCTGACATGTAGTGTATTCACTCTAAGGTAATACTGCCTGATATTTAGTGTATTCAATCTAAACTAACACTACCTGATGTGTAGTTTATGCAACCTTGAACCTCCTTTCAACCACTTTAACCAGCCTTAGTTTTGTTTATTCACTTTTCTGCTTACCCAACTACTTTTAAATTATTATTGATCTGAACCCATTCCCCATTCCTCATGTAAGTACCTGATATGATCCCATTCCCCATTCCTCAATGAAATACTAAACATGATCCCATTCCCATTAATCTTGTAAATACCTGATCTGATCCCATTCCCCATTCCTCACATAAATTCCTGATATGATCCCATTTCCCATTCCTCAATGAAATACTTAACATGATCCCATTCCCATTAATCTTGTAAATACCTGATCTGATCCCATTCCCCATTCCTCACGTAAATACCTGATATGATCCCATTTCCCATTCCTCAATGAAATACCTAATATGATCCCATTCCCATTAATCTTGTAAATACCTGATCTGATCCCATTCCCCATTCCTCACGTAAATACCTGATCTAATACCATTTCCCAATTCCTCATGTAAATACCTGATCTAATACCATTCCCCATTCCTCTTGTAAATACCTGAAATGTTTCTTTATCAACTTTTCTTAATTTGAAAAGGGGTAGATACACTTTCAAAAAGGACAGTTCGCCATTGAATCAGGCTGAAAAATTCTGGTTGCAAAGCAGAAACATATGGTTGTTAAATTAAACATTAAGGCAATTCCAATTCAAAGCTAATTACTCAATGAAAGCCATAGTCCTTTTTTCATTTATCCTTTTTTTGTGTGGATGGTTCATTTATTTGCATGAATACTTGCATGTATAATTATATCAGACAGGTCAAGTCAAAAGCTGGCTGACCTTGAATACCTTGTTTTCCCAGGTATAATATTTACTTGACCCCTGCTAATAGGTACTGGATTTTTCTACCCCTAATTAAATAACCTTTGTTTAAGAAAAAGGTATCTTTAATGTTCTCCTTCAATGACCACATGTCCATTGTATGTAGATGTCTGCTAAGGCAGATTTCACTGTATTGATGTCAATATTTGGAATCATCTTGTTCATTATAAGTATTCAATTATGATATCTACAGTATATTAGAGAGTCAGAGAAACATGAGCTGAAGTCAGGAGGTGCAGAGACCAAACTTCAACCAGTTGCTGAAGAGAAGGATTTAGCTGCAGAAATCCTGCAGAAAGGGATCTGCGAATTTTGTGGAAACCCATTGCTACCTTTCCCAACACTGGACCAACAACTTCAGAGTGACCCATCACAGCTGTACTGCTGTTCGCAATACAGGGAGTTTGTGGAATTTTCCATGAAGACAGCCATTGAGATGGAGAATGCTCGAAAGGAAATAAAGCTGATCAACATTAAACCTCATGGCCATTTTGGCACCAAGCAAGATAGGAAGGCAGCAAAGGAGAAAGCTTTTCTGAGGTTAGTCAGGACACTTATGAAGGATGATATTTTACATCTTGAACATTTTCCAGGTAATTAATTCAGTATATTGCATGCCAGCAGTTTTGAACATTCTTCAGGTAATTCATGCAGTATCTTGCATGCCAGCAGTTTTGAACATTCTTCAGGTAATTCATGCAGTATCTTGCATGCCAGCAGTTTTGAACATTCTTCAGGTAATTCATGCAGTATCTTGCATGCCAGCAGTTTTGAACATTCTTCAGGTAATTCATGCAGTATCTTGCATGCCTCAACTGCACAAATTGCACATTTTTAATGATTGCATAGGGATATTTTCTTCCATATCTAAATTTTAAGGTTAAGAAAATTTCTGTAATGTATATCACTTGTACTTGATTAGTTAAGTGAAACTGTTCTGTTTGACAATGTACAACATGTGTACTTGATTAGTTAGATGAAAATGTTATGTTTGGCCAGGTACAACATGTATACTTGATTAGTTAGGTGAAAATGTTATGTTTGGCCAGGTACAACATGTGTACTTGATTAGTTAGGTGAAAATGTTATGTTTGGCCAGGTACAACATGTGTACTTGATTAGTTAGGTGAAAATGTTCTGTTTGAGCATTTACAGCTTGTGTACTTAATTAGTGAAGTGAAACTGTTTGACAATGTCTGTCATGTGTACTTGATTAGTTAAGTGAAATTTATGTTTGACCATGTACAACATGTGTACTTGATTATTGAAGTGAAACTGTTCTGTTTGACCATGTCTGTCCTGTGTACTTGATTAGTTAAGTGAAATTTATGTTTGGCCATGTACAACATGTATACTTGATTAGTTAAGTGAAACTGTTCTGTTTGAGCATTTATGGCTTGATTACTTGATTAGTTAAGTGAAACGATTCTGTTTTGACCATGTACAACATGTGTACTTGATTAGTAAAGTGAAATTGTTATTTTTGACAGTGTACAACATATGTATTTGATTAGTTTAGTGAAACTGTTCTCTTTGATCATATACATCATGTGTACTTGATTAGTTAAGTGAAACTGTGATATCTACAGTTGCAGTACTATTGTGGATTAGTGGTTTGTTAAATATGCTAACATTATTTGTTTGATACTTCTTTTAATGATCTCATCACAACTGATATTTAATTTTCCTGGTATTAAATTTGTTGTTTTATTTATAATAAAACATAAAATAATCTGTCAAGTTACTTACAAAATAGTGAAGCATTAGGAAATTGTCAGTTTATTTGTTTTAATATGAATTATTTATAAAGAGGAAAAGCTTTTTTAGGTGTCAAACAATTATTATTTATTTAGTGAAGGGAATTGGGTTTAGAGTATTAGGAACCTTTTTAAAGACCATCTGTGCCATTTTCACTGAAATTCTTCAAATTGTTTTGCTAATTGAGATTTCACAATATCAGACAAGATCAGAGACAGAGATAGTAGAAATGACCTTTTAAATCCTAAATTTAACACTTGAAACATTTTTTTTCTTGAATAAGGAGCTAAGGAATTCCTCAAATTTTAAAGGAAACTTTAAAAAATTTCTTAGCAGTTAGGCAAGACTCCTTTAAGGAAAATTCAGACTTTCATAATTCCTGATTCCTTTTTGGTAAATTACCTGAGCACTCAAAAAAGTGTAATAAAAGTCTCAGTTTGGGAAATAGCGTTGGAGATTCTAAACGAAAATGGGCTAAGTATACAAAGTCAGAGCTGCCAACCATTTTGCTGTAAATCTTACTAAAATGATATTTAATTTAGAGATGTTTGGAACAATTGCAAAAAAATACAAAAATAGGATCATTGTGGCAAAAATCAGATATTGGATTGGCATATCTGGTTTTGGCCCAGATCTGGGTTTTAGACTCAGTGGAATTGGTAAGAGAGACAGATGATTTATACAATGGATATTTCAGATGATTTAGGTTATGCTCTACAGTTTTGTACTTTTCACAGGGCTTTATTTTTAATTATAAAAAGTAACTTCCCAGGTTTTCGTCACTGTTTGCTAAGGTAATTTGCAATTGATCTGGTATATCTAAGGTATTGTAAAATAAATATTAATTCTCTGTATTCTGGTTATATTTGATCTTTGTATTTTGGGTTTTAAAGTATATAACTTTGCCTTACTTCAGTTGTGCATCTAACCAAAGACTACTAGCTCTGTTTAGTCATTTTCACTTCCGGGTCTTCAGAGGTAAATTTAAAAAATATGGCTGATATCTTTTCTTTTGATTTTTTTCATATTTATTATTCATTCTTACCCTTTCAAAAGTACTGCCTACTCTAGAATGGTAATTCATTTTCCCAGTTTTAATAACAGACTAAGTTAGTGTACTTTCAATAAGTTTCTTTTCTTGAGTACATGGGAGCAGTCATTTTGATTGCTATCTGCTTTTGGTAGCATCTCATTTGCCTAAAACCATTTATAAAGAAATTTTAGTCACAGTCCATGAATGTAGTATAAAGGCATGATAGTATTCTATACAGTGTGCCAATTTCACACAACTTCCTGTTTGCCTTTGGGAAATATTTTAACTATAAAATAAAAGCATAATCTACCCAATCATGTTGTTTATGTGATAAGTGCACATGATCAGGCATTTGCTTGTGTGTTTTAGTGTTGTTTGGAAATGTCTTCCAACATGCAGAAGGTGATATCTTTCAAATTCAAACAATCGATATAGAAGTATAAAACAACAATTTTCTGATACTGTGTCATAATGGGATCAAAGACAGTTACATTTATTGAAATGATGTCATTTTGATTTGAACATCGCTGCATCTGACCATAATAATGCTTATATTTTTTTACCCATGGGAGCAATAGTCTTATGTTATATTCTTGACAAAGATTCATTTAACTTAAACTAAAACATTGTGGCTTACTGCTTTACTGTGGTCATGTTCAGTTGACTGGGCTTTTCAAATTGAAATATTTAATATTATATGTCCATCTATATTTTACGCATTATTTATTCTGTGATAATTACATGAATGCAATTCAAATATTCCAATTCATTTGCAATAATCAGATCTGGGTTTTTGATGTTTTGAACATAATTATATCTCTGTATTTAGTATCTACATATGTCTGTATCTCTGTTTTATATGTGTTGAGTAAATCAATAGGAACTTTAGTAAGCACATCACGAGTGATGATTTATTATGATTGTTTACAAAAATAAGCAATGATAAACTTTGTATCTGAATGTGTACATAAATCCAAAAGATGAGTTGTTTTCATTTCATCAGTGATTGATGGACTTCAGGTCCATTTCTTGGGGCAAACATACAGATGTATTGTGCTGTACATTCATATTTTTTCACACAGAATGAGACAACGAGAGCTTGAGCGGAAGGCACAGGAGGCCAGTGGACTACAGGCAGCACAAGCATTCTTTTCTTGTAAGTTGTATTAATCACACTGTACAAGATATATTAATATTGTGCTAAGTCTTATCTTTCAGTCAGTTTTTCTTGTGACCATGATGTGTCTATGGCAACATAGGTTTCATATCTTGGATGCAGCCACAGGAATGGAGTAGAAATGGGATAAGAGACAAGTTTGTAATGTGACCTACATATTTATTTACTGTAACAGTGAGTAAAGGAAATGGGACAGAGGATAAGTTGGTAATGTGACCTACATATTTATTTACTGTAACAGTAAGGAAATGGGATAGGCGATAAGTTAGTAATGTGACCTACATATTTATTTACTGTAACAGTGAGTAAAGGAAATGGGACGGAGGATAAGTTGGTAATGTGACCTACATATTTATTTACTGCTACATTGAGTAAGGAAATGGGATAGGAGATAAGTTAGTAATGTGACCTACATATTTATTTACTGTAACAGTGAGTAAAGGAAATGGGATAGGAGATAAGTTGGTAATGTGACCTACATATTTATTTACTGTAACAGTAAGGAAATGGGATAGGAGATAAGTTGGTAATGTGACCTACATATTTATTTACTGGAACAGTAAGGAAATGGGATAGGAGATAAGTTAGTAATGTGACCTACATATTTATTTACTGTAACATTGATTATAGGAAGGTGGAAATTTTTATTGTGAAAATTTCAGATTGATCAGCCTATAGCAATCAAGGCTTCAGATTCTATATTCATCCCAATGATATTGGTTGGAAAGTGTGTGTGTGGAGGGGTTGAGTGAATAGATGAATCCCAAATTTATTGGTAGAATTCTAGATGCATCCCAATGATATTGTAGGAAAGTGGGAATGTGGAGGGGTTGAGTGAATAGATGAATCCCAAATTTGTTGGTAGAATTTTGATGCATCCCAATGATATTGGGTGTGTGGAGAGAATGGCAAACGTCATATTTTGTAGATATGGGTAGAGAAGTGGGAGTGTGGAAAAAATGGCAAAAATCATATTATTGTAGATATAGGTAGGGAAGTGAGAGTGTGGAGAACATGACAAAAGTTATTTTTGTAGACATGGGTAGGAAAATAAAGTCTGGAGAGAATGGCAAAAGTCAAAGTCATAGTTTTAGATAAGTAAAAGTGACAGGTTCCAGTGCTTTAGTCTGTTTAGCTTAATATGTCTCATTACCACAGACTGTTTAATTGACACTTTGCTGCATTAGGACTATTTGACGGAGATTGGGTGAATAACAATTTGCTGCATTAGGACTATTTGACTCAGATTGGCCGAAATGACAATTTGCTGCATTAGGACTATTTGACTCAGATTGGGTGAATAACAATTTGCTGTATTAGGACTATTTGACTCAGATTGGGTGAAATGACAATTTGTTGCATTAGGACTATTTGACTCAGATTGGGTGAATAACAATTTGCTGCATTAGGACTATTTGACTCAGATTGGGTGAATAACAATTTGCTGCATTAGGACTATTTGAATCAGATTGGGTGAAATTACAATTTGCTGCATTAGGACTGTTTGACTCAGATTGGGTGAATAACAATTTGCTGCATTAGGTTTCAATAGTGCAGAATTGGTTGATTGGAACTTGTGCTAAATCTGGCCATACTATGTGTATGGAGAGGTTCAAGTAGGTTTTGTGTATTTTTATAGTTAATTAATATGCATCATAACTTTTCAAATCTAGTAGCCGGACATCATCTGTTTGTAGTTTAGAAACTATCTATAAAATGTTGGTGAATTTCTTATTCATTATGTCCCCTTTATGTATGCAGTAATAAGATTAATCAAATAATTTCTTCTGGTATGTAATTATCAAATTTATTGTAATTAGATGAAATAATATACTTTTGTTTACATTTATTTGTGTTATGTAATGAAGCTTTAACTGCTAACTTTCTTCTTCTTTCCTTCTCTTCATCTATCCTTCCATCTTTGTGCTGTGGCATGCTGTGTTCTATAGCCCGCTTATTCAAACAGTTCTCTGATCATCCACACCTTCTTGAAAAACTGAAGCTCTCTTCCCAGTTAATGCAATCCCAAGAAACACCTTTGCTGGCACAGGTCAATCTTAGAGATATGTGTACGTATAAAAAATACTTCATTGTTACATTATTATAGTAATAAATTAGGTTTCAAAAGATGCAAAGATTTTTTCCTGTAGATTAGAAAGGCATTGAAATTTTATTTTAAATGAAGAAAATGTGAATAACTTGGAAGATTTGTATTTATTAACAGAGTTCCTAAATTTCAGTATACCCTTACTTAAATTTAGAAAAATGGGTAAAGTTTCAGACAGCTTATTTTGTGGAGGATATGCATTTCATTGTAAAAAAAAAAACACCAGTGTCTCTACAAAAACAAATTCTTAGCACCAGTGAACAATATTATCATTAAAAAATAACAGGACCCTATCTGCAATTCACAAATTTCAGTTCCAAGGAAAATATAATTTTTGATGAAATCATGAAAATTGATAGACATGAAAATAAATAAATTCAGAGTATCCTCCTAATCATTCAAAGTCTTTTTTTTTTATGTTAGTCAACATGTTTATGTGTTTGTGTTATCACAGTAGCACATTGAGTTTATGTTATCCCTTAAATAGAAGAGCTTTGTAACATTCAGGAATGAGTTTAAGTCTTAACTTAAATATAACCTCATTGTTAAAGTTTTCACTTAAATAGAAATATATTGTTTCACTTTGTGTGTTCGCTTAAATAAAAAAGCTTTGTAAGGAATGTGTATAAACCACATACCTATAAAGTGATTAATAATCCCATTGAAGATTGCATGTTTTCAGATTAATTGGTACCATACAACCATCATGCATTTCAGCAAAATCATCATATTTTAAGATCACATAGGACAGATGGTTCACTGCCATAAATTACAATGTCACAGGACATATTTCATTACATGGCCACTTCTTTCACTATCAAAATATCACAACTAAATTCAGATCCAGTTCAGGTAGCTACTTCTTTCAGTATCAAAATGCCACAACTAAATTCAGATCCAATTCAGGTAGCTACTTCTTTCAGTATCAAAATACCACAACTAAATTCAGATCCAATTCAGGTAGACACTTCTTTCAGTATCAAAATACCACAACTAAATTCAGATCCAATTCAGGTAGCTACTTCTTTCAGTATCAAAATACCACAACTAAATTCAGATCCAATTCAGGTAGCTACTTCTTTCAGTATCAAAATACCACAACTAAATTCAGATCAAATTCAAGTAGACACTTCTTTCAGTATCAAAATGCCACAACTAAATTCAGATCCAATTCAGGTAGCTACTTCTTTCAGTATCAAAATACCACAACTAAATTCAGATCCAATTCAGGTAGACACTTCTTTCAGTATCAAAATACCACAACTAAATTCAGATCCAATTCAGGTAGACACTTCTTTCAGTATCAAAATACCACAACTAAATTTGGATCAAAATAAGGTTGATTCAGAAAAGGTTATTGTCAATTGTTTGTTTTATGATGTTTTTATGCCAGGAATTTATCATGGGAATAGAGTGTTACCCATGTCGGTTCATCGTTTACCCGTCAAACCTTGATAGGGTTTGTGCTTAGATCAGGGAATTCAATTCCTTGTATTACCTGGTATGTGGTTGGGGAATATATATGTTGTTTGAACACATATATCTTTTAGTATATTGTGTAAGCACATCTTTTTCTCATAAAATATTGTGTGAAGACATATCTGTTTCATGACTCGTACTATATTGAGTGAACACATGTATATCATATATTTTTTATGAACTCATTACTGTCTCATAATATTTTTTATGAACTCATTACTGTCTCATAATATATTTATGAACTCATTACTGTCTCATAATATATTTTATGAACTCATTACTGTCTCATAATATATTTTATGAACTCATCACTGTCTCATAATATATTTTATGAACTCATTACTGTCTCATAATATATTTATGAACTCATTACTGTCTCATAATATATTTATGAACTCATTACTCTGTCTCATAATATATTTAATTAACTCATTACTGTCTCATAATATATTTTATGAACTCATTACTGTCTCATATCATATTTTTTGAACTCATTACTGTCTCATAATATATTTATGAACTCATTACTGTCTCATAATATATTTATGAACTCATTACTGTCTCATAATATATTTAATTAACTCATTACTGTCTCATAATATATTTTATGAACTCATTACTGTCTCATAATATATTTTATGAACTCATCACTGTCTCATAATATATTTTATGAACTCATTACTGTCTCATAATATATTTATGAACTCATTACTGTCTCATAATATATTTATGAACTCATTACTCTGTCTCATAATATATTTTATGAACTCATCACTGTCTTATAATATAATTTATGAACTCATTACTGTCTCATAAAATATTTTATAAACGTATCTCTGTCTCATGATATATTTATCATTCTGCAGCAGATGCAGCAGATATTTTTACTGAAGGATATAAAAATATAATTGTAACTGATGAGGAAAACACAGCTACATTCAAGGAGGAGAACTGTCTCCCACTAAATGAACATATAGATGAGAGTTGCATCCCTTTACATACTACAGTTAAAAGCACTCCAGTAAAGGTTGGATCAGGGTACAATGCAAATAATGTGACCCCAAATGTAGAGACTCAGTTAGTCTCCGAAAGAAATACACAGAAAGGTCATAAATATAAAAAGAAGGGGTCACAAGTACAAAAAGTAGAGGAGGAGCTTGAATGGAAAGTCATGCCATTATACTATACTGAGACTTGTGAGTCAACGTTTATGACAATTTCATGCACCATAGTCATTCTGAAGAAAATTAGGGACATTGTGGCAAAATATTCATGAAACATTCACATATTCAATTATTTATTTGAAGTAAAAATTGCAAGAAATTTCTTCTAAAGAATTTTATTTTGTCTTATATTCTTCTTTTTTTGAAGAAAAAATTATTTTTTTAGCAAAAATCTTTAGGCATTTGGCATCTGTCTTTTAGGATTATGTATGTATGTATGTATGTATATATGTATGTATGTATGTATGTATGTATGTATGTATGTATGTATGTATGTATGTATGTATGTATGTAGTGCATTGAAATCGCTATCCTAAGATGAATATTTCTGCAAGAGTACAAACAAACATGAACTGCAAAGATAACTTAATTTATATGAAGAAAGAAGACAAGAAAGAAGATATCTTCTTTTATGTATGCATTATTCTTCTTTCAAAATGAATAGAGGAACAAGCCCATTTAGAATGATAAATAAAACACAATATATTTTAAAGGAAATAGTAATATTTCTTGCTGAAATGTCCCTAAATTTTTGGTCAGATCTGCTTTGGCTAAACTTGTAATAATTAATCCTAGTATCTTAATGCAGCTTGAAAAAGATTATTACTTTTTTATTACCATATTATTACCATTTTATTACTACTATTATTACCATTTTATTATAACATTATTACCATATCATTATTGAATTGTGAGATTTTCGTTTGCAGACAGTATTGTTGTGCAAATAAGCCATGATACAAGTTAATATTTAAGGTAGCTCAAAACAGATTCAGTAAATATGCCATGATACAAGTTAACATTTAAGGTAGCTCAAAACAGGTTCAGTAGATTATCTAAGGAAAATACTTTTATTGTTGCATCATGCATGTTTTTATCTCCATATAGCTTCCTTATTATTTCAGTGGTTTGAAGAATGCATGATTTCATGTTATAAATATAGTGGGATGATTCTAGCACAGAAATACATTTGTATTTGCCAATTTCAGTTTTGTTTCCTTTTGAAAGTAGCCAAATGCTCTGTTTAGTGCTACCTTAAAGAATCTCTAATACTGTGTGCAAAGAGCATTATGATGGTATGTTAAATATGCAGTTTAGGAGAAGAAGGGAAAAGGTGATGGAAAACCTAAGTGTTGACCCATGGCTATGACCTTGACAAAAGGAACACCTAATTTGGAACACACAAAAATATTTGAATGATAACACATAATTATACCAGCTTAATCCATAAGTTGAATGTGTTCTAAAGTTATTTAGCAGAAAGGAAATAATGACAGAACAATTTAAATATTGCCTGTGACCATGAAGATAGGACCATCACTGTAAACACAGTCAGTTCTATAATGATGATATACCAAGTTTCATTCCTTAATTACTAATAGCACTGAAGTTATTAACCAGAATGGAAATATTCTGGTAAAAAAAATTGCAGATTAAGAGAAGAATAAACCAAGTAAAATATCTCAGAAATATAGCTGTAATATGTCAGTTATTGGTTCTAAATAAAAACATCTAATACACCATTGTTTTGTGTTTATCTTTGAACTAGTCTAAAATGGTGAAAAACATTTATTATAAAATTCTGTCTATACTTGCATACTCTTAAAGAAAAAAGACAAAATTCATAATAAATGTACACTATCATGACCCGGCAAATGAATTATCTCCCCTTTCTTAACTCCCCTTTACTGAGATCTGTTCGTTGTGATTTACATGTACATGAGTTGTAACCACATCTACACATTCAACAGAATGATAGTGTTTTCAAAGATGAATACCTCTTTAAATATGTACTTAAACTGTTGGATCATGGCTGTAAAAAAACTGCATATTTAGTGTACATGCTTAGGTATGTTATACTTCAACATGAATATGTTTAGTCATGATGTATGTGTATCATTATAGGCTTAGATACTAACTTTAGTATTGATAATTATTCATGTTCATTAAGCATTTTAATGAAGCCATTTATTATCTGACTTTTCCTGTACAAGATTTTACATTTGTATATTTTTGAAAAAATTCATTTATTCTACATATTAAAGCTTTTATAATTTCAGAGTTTATTTTCAAATAATAGTTTTACTTCTAGTTCTGTATCTTGTATAATAACTTAAACATACAGTTTAATAGCAGTAATGTTCTAATAACTTAGAAATACAGTCCAATAGCAGTAATGTTCTAATATTTATTATTAACTTAGAATTACAGTCCAATAGCAGTGATCTTCTGATAATAACTTAAAAATACAGTCCAATTGTGGCGGTGTTCTGATAATAACTTAGAAATACAGTCCAATAGCGGTAATGTTCTGATAATAACTTAAAAGTATAGTCCAATAGCAGTAATGTTCTAATATTTATTAATAACTTAGAAATACAGTCCAATAGGGGTAATGTTCTGATATTTATTATTAACTTAAAAATACAGTCCATTAGCAGTAATGTTCTGATAATAACTTACAAATACAGTTCAACAGCGGTAATGTCCTAATATAAACATAAAAATACAGTCAAATAGTGGTAATCTTCTGACATTAACATAAAAATACAGTCCAATAGCAGTAATGTTCTGATATATATTATTAACTTAGAAATACAGTCCAATAGCAGTAATGTTCTGATATATATTATTAACTTAGAAATACAGTCCAATAGCGGCAATGTTCTGATATATACTATTAACATAAAAATACAGTCCAATAGTAGTAATCTTCTTGTATATATTATTAACTTAGAATTACAGTCCAATAGCAGTAATGTTCTGATATTATCATAAAAATACAGTCCAATATAGGTAATGTTCTGATATATATTATTAACTTAGAATTACAGTCCAATAGCAATAATGTTCTAATATATATATATCATACCTGTCAACTTGTAAGGGAATCCCGTAATTTGTATGGTTTTTCGGTGGATTTTGCAGTGTAAGGCCGTACAGGCATTTTGTAAGGTTTTTTGAATATTTAAAAAAAAAATAAAAAATGTCAGCGATTCTCGCCAAGATCAGGATTCGACGAGGATTTTTATTTTCTTCATGAGATACAACGAGAATAGAACGTGAATCGCTTGAACCACCTATTAGATTACCCGAAATATTGATGTGTCTTTCACTTGCCGATTTGAGAGTTTTATTTCTTTATTCAGGCATGGAATTCTGACCCCTTACTGGTCGACTGAAAATCAGGTTATCAGTAGGCGTAGTACCGTAGTACCGTAGGCGTAGTACCATATTTGCGGCATGTAAATTTACGGCATTTACAGCATACTGGATAGCTGTCGTTGTGAAACATAATAGAGGGCTGTATTCCATTCAACTCATCATTTTAGTTTAAGCACTTTAACACCAAAATGGCTGAGCCTCATGCAAAGAAGCGTAAGATTCAAGACGGAGATCGGGCTCATGGCAAGTTTCAGACGGAATGGATTAAGGCCTTCCCTGGCATTGTATATGTATCCAAGCTAGGATCTTCCCATGCTTTTTGTAAGGTATGCAACAAAGACATTAAAGTGGCGGCTTCAGGTTTACATGACCTTAGAGAACATTTTAAAACAAAATTTCACGCAAGAAACTTTGATATGAAGAAGGGAGGGTCCATCGAGACCTTTTTTTGCTCAACCACAGCAGGAAAGCCAGAGTGTTATAAGGGCTGAGGTTTTTTTTGCAAATTTTGTCGCTCAGCATAACTTACCTGCATCTGTAGCTGACCACTTCACAGATATAGTCACAGAAATGTTCCCTGACAGTGGCATTGCAAAGAAGTTTCGGTCAAAGCGAACCAAGACAACAATCATCATTAAGAATTGCCTGGCCCAAGCTGCAACAGAACCAGTCATCAAGTTGTGCAGAGAGACGGCTTTCTCACTGATGGTTGACGAATCCAATGACAAGAAAACAGACAAGCGGTTAGCCATTATGGAGAGAGTCTTTGAGGATAGTGTGGGGCCAAAAACAAGATTGCTTGACATGCCAGTGTCCAGTGGAGGAAACAGTGAGTCCATCTTTAATGACATTGATACTGTTTTGAGCAATCTAAACATCACTTGGAGCAACTGCATTGGCTTTGCTAGTGACAACTGTAATGTCATGGTGGGGAAGAAAAACTCGGTGCTCACAAGGGTGAAACAGAAGAATCCTGATGTCTTCAGTATCGGATGCATTTGTCACCTAGCAAATTTGTGTGCACAAGATGGCATCAAACAACTGACTGTGCCAGTAGATGACCTTCTGGTGGACATCTACTACCATTTTCAGCATAGCTCCAAGCGTCGCAAGACATATAAAGAGTTTCAGCTCTTCACTAAGGTGGATAACTTGGACATTCTGAAACACTGCCAGACCCGCTGGTTATCACTTCAAAAGGTAGTGGACAGGATTCTAAACCAATATCCGGCTATTGCTTCCTACTTTGAAAGCCATGAAGATGTTGAAAAAACAGGCAGGATAAAAAACATTCACGAGCAATTAAGTTCATCTGCGACCCAGATGACTCTGCGTTTCCTTCAGTTCACTCTTCCTCTGTTAAATGAGTTTAACAAGCTGTTTCAGACTAATGAATCACAGATTGGTGGTATGATGGAAGAGATGGACAGACTGCTCAGAAAGTTCCTTGTTAAGTTTGTGGAGATGAGACATATCAAATAGGTGGCGACCTCAGGCTAGTCAAGTATGATGACCGTGAGTTCCAACATGACAACACCTTGCTTGCAGTGGGCCTCTCCAACAGAACATTCATGGAGGAAATGAACGTTGAATCCCCAGTCAAGAGTAAGTTCTTCGAAGATGTGAGGAAGTTCTATGTCGCAGTTGTAAGAAAAATTATGAACAAATTCCCGTTCGACAATGAATTGCTGAAAGATCTTAAGGTGCTGGATCCATCCCTAAAAGACACCCTTAACTATACACATATATGCAGATTAGCCAACACTTTTGCTCCAAACCTGGACCAGGAAGGCCTGAAGGATGAGTTTGATGATTATTGCATGCTAAGTGAGGAGTGTGTGCCTACAAAAACTGAAAATGGCCAGAAAAGGAGCTTTTGCAGCTACTGGCTAGATGTCATTAGCCAGAGAACAAGCACTTGCAACATCAGATTTCCTCATCTAAAGGAAATTGTGCATCGACTGCTCACTTTGCCACATAGCAATGCTGATTGTGAGAGGTCCTTCTCCATGATGAAAAAGATCCACACAGACTGTCGGAAATCCCTGAATACAGATACACTCACAGCATTTTTGCAATGCAAAATAAACACTGATTGATGTTGCATGGATTTTGAAACGCCAAATTCACTACTGGAAATGGCAAAAGGCGCAAGTGTAGCGTACAATTTAGCTCACTCCAGTGACTGAGATGTAACAAGGTATGCAAATATATGGCGTAGTCAGGTGTAAATAGTTATGTTTATATGTGATCTAGTAAATAATATAAGGTCTTTGGCGTAAGGTTTTTCTGGTCTTTGTAAGGGTTTTTTTTGTCTGGTGTACAGGTTTTTGTCTCAGGAGGTTGACAGGTATGATATTATGAACTTAGAATTACAGTCCAATAGCAGTAATGCTCTGATAATAACTTAAAAATACAGTCCAATAGCAGTAATGTTCTGATATATATATATATATATATATATATATATATATATATATATATATATATATATATATATATATATATATATATATATTATTAACTTAGAAATACAGTCCAATACATGTAGCAGTAATGTTCTGATATATATATATATATATTATTAACTTAAAAATACAGTCCAATAGCAGTAATGTTCTGATATATATATATATTATTAACTTAGAAATACAGTCCAATAGCAGTAATGTTCTAATATATATATTATTAACTTAGAATTACAGTCCAATAGCAGTAATCTTCTGATAATAACTTAAAAGTAAAGTCCAATAGCAGTAATGTTCTGATATATATATTATTAACTTAAAAATACAGTCCGATAGCAGTAATGTTCTGATATATATATTATTAACTTAGAATTACAGTCCAATAGCAGTAATGTTCTAATATATATTATTAACTTAAAAATACAGTCCAATAGCAGTAATGTTCTGATATATATTATTAACTTAGAAATACAGTCCAATAGCAGTAATGTTCTGATATATATTATTAACTTAGAAATACAGTCCAATAGAGGTAATGTTCTGATAATAACTTAAAAGTAAAGTCCAACAGCAGTAATGTTCTAATATATATATTTATAACTTAAAAATAGAGTTCAATAGCAGTAAATCTTCTGATATATATATATTATTAACATAAAAATACAGTCCAATAGCAGTAATGTTCTAATATATATATATTTATAACTTAAAAATACAGTTCAATAGCAGTAAATCTTTGATATATATATTATTAACATAAAAATACAGTCCAATAGCAGTAATGTACTGATATATATTATTAACTTAAAAATTCAGCCAGATAGCAGTAATGTTCTAATATATATGTTATTAACTTAAAAATACAGTCAGATAACAGTAATCTTCTAATATATATATTATTAACTTAAAAATAGTCAGATAACAGTAATCTTCTAATATATATATTATTAACTTAAAAATATAGTCAGATAACAGTAATCTTCTAATATATATATTATTAACTTAAAAATACAGTCAGAGAACAGTAATCTTCTAATATATTTTTATTATTAACTTAAAAATACAATCAGATAACAGTAATCTTCTAATGTATATATTATTAACTTAAAAATACAGTCAGATAACAGTAATCTTCTAATATATATATTATTAACTTAAAAATACAGTCAGAAAACTAATCTTTTAATGTATATATTATTAACTTAAAAATACAGTCAGATAACAGTAATCTTCTAATATTAACTTAGAATTATAGCCAAACAACTGTAATGTCATCCTGATTTTAATTTTGAGATACAGTCTGTTAGTTTTAATGTCCTGCAGTTAACTTAGAAATATTGTCTGCTAGTTGCAAAGTCCTGCAGTTAACTCAGAAATGTGGTCTGTTAGTGGTAATCTCCTGATTTTAAGTTTGAGATACAGTCTGTTAGTGGTAATGTCCTGCAGTTAACTTAGAAATACTGTTTGTTAGTACATGTTAATAATGAAGAAGTGTTCCATATGAAACCGGTGTAAATAATAATGTAGAATTATTCCATGTGACACAGATGCATATGTCAAAGTGTTTCATGTGACATACCTGCTGATGATTTTGAAGTGTTCCATGTGAAACAACTGCTAATAATTATATAGAAGTGTTCCATGTGACACATGCTGTTATTGATGTAGAAGTGTTCCATGTGATGCATGTTGTTATTGATATAGAAGTGTTCCATGTCACACAGATGCTAATAATGATGTAGGAGTGTTCCATGTTACACAGATGCTGATAATGATATAGAAGTGTTCCATGTGACACATGCTATTATTGAGTTAGAAGTGTTCTATGTGATGCATGCTGTTATTGATGTAGAAGTGTTCTATGTGACACATGATATTAATGATGTAGAAGTGTTCCATGTGACACAGATGCTAATAATGATGTAGAAGTGTTCCATGTGACACATGCTGTTAATGATGTAGAAGTGTTCCATGTGATACAGTTGCTATTAATGATGTAGATGTTTTCCATGTGACACAGATGCTAATAAGATGCACATGAATGCCATGATTCATTAATTAATTACAGCACTTAAAGTTGTGACCACAATGGAAAGTTACAGAAAACTTAAAATATTCAGTTATGACCTTGATAATGAATATATGATCTCCAGTGTGACATGCAACACACCTTTTAATAATGATGTAAATCAGATTTAATCCCTTGATCTCAGACAGCTCTAAAGTTATGAAATGGAATGGAATATATAATATTCCGTTATTAGTGACTTTTCAAATAGGACCCCAAAATGGTTTGTGACATCAAATAATTATGTACAAGTATGTTGACTTTTGTCCCTTGATGTCAACTGGCTTGGAAGTTGTTGAGTAATAAGAAAAATATTGACATGACTTTGAGCCTGCAAAGAGTAGGTGTATGGCACATTTAAAAATGCTATATAATATATCCCAAGTTTTATCCCTTATTCTCATTTGGTTTGAAAGTTGTAAAGCAGGAAGGTAAGTGCTAGAAATGGATTGGATGGACAGTAAAACATATTTTTTCTCCATCTTTCATAGAGTTATTGGAATGGGACAATAATCTTAACGAAGTTATAGGTGTCAAACTTCATTCTAATCAAAGTTAAATAACACCTAAGTCAGTTGGGTTATGAACTTGAATTTTCATGCTTAAATTATTTAGAGAATAATTTGACCATACACCAATGAATAGCTTTCATTTTTACTATTGCCTGATCATGAATACAATACTTTGAATACAACTTCATTCAGAAGATACAATTTTTAATCGACAATTTATTATTTCATCATATAGTTAAGATGATGAAAATGACAAATTACTTTGTTCTTTTTTTCTCTCTCTTTATAGATATAGATATAGTTGTATAAAATATGATATATTTTTGGAGGAATTGATATAAGTTATATATATTGAGTTTGAGATTATTTGTATCTTATATAAAGGTAAATAACTGTATGTACTTTTTTTATTAAACATGTTTAATACATTATCAAAAAGGATTCAATGTTATTATAGCCTCTCCCAGCCGTCGAGGTCACATGGAAGGTACCACTAACACGCTAACATGTGAGGGATGATTTTCTTACTTTGATGTGTTTTAACCCCTAATTATATTAATCCTTAGTGTTGAACCTTCAGAGTTGTCATCACCCACAATGTATAATCAATTGACTGTTCCGACATTCTTAAAAATAATTTAGTTGAAATTTTTTTAAATCATTGTTATTTTTGTTAGGGCTGAAACCACTCATTATTTGTCCTGTTTTCCATCCTTATTTACAATATTATTTTTAGTTGGCTTTCCTCCCTGCTATCTCCTACCATAACCTCTCTGTTTGGCACCTCAGCAGCCATCCAATGACATTCAATGACATCTATTTCCCTTTTAATGTGAAGCATTTAGAGTATAAAGTATGACATAGTACTAAATATAAAGTATGACATAGTACTAGATATAAAGTATGACATAGTACTAGATATAAAATATAACATGGTACTAGATATAAAGTATGACATAGTACTAAATATAAAGTATGACATAGTACTAGATATAAAATATAACATAGTACTAGATATAAAGTATGACATAGTACTAGATATAAAGTATGACATAGTACTAGATATAAAATATGACATAGTACTAGATATAAAGTATGACATAGTACTAGATATAAAGTATGACATAGTACTAGATATAAAGTATGACATAGTACTAGATATAAAGTATGACATAGTACTAGATATAAAGTATGACATAGTACTAGATATAAAGTATGACATAGTACTAGATATAAAATATAACATAGTACTAGATATAAAGTATGACATAGTACTAGATATAAAGTATGACATAGTACTAGATATAAAGTATGACATAGTACTAGATATAAAGTATGACATAGTACTAGATATAAAGTAGTTCATACACTGAAAATGAAAGAGTGGATTTCTCAGAGTCTTGAAACAGTTATGTACATTGAATGCATGGATTCTCGGCTTACATATAATTGTATAGGTTTATTTATATTTAATTTTTTAGTACCATGTATACTTTTAAGTCAGATCTAAATGTAAACTATAATGAACCAGCAGCTAACTTAAGGCTATATTTTTTTTTAGTAATCTGTAGAACAGACAAAAAAGACCTTGATCTATAGATCTTTCAAGCTTACAATTAAAAATAACTGTCGTAACTAACAAAAGACAAATGTCTGAATGACTTCTCAAACACAGCTTAACAGATTTTGACCAAATTTGACAGAAAGCATCAAAGCAATGTCATGCTCTGTAAAGATTTTAAATGTGGTTCGTGTCTGCCATTATTAATTTAAAAAAATAAAGAACCTTTGAAAGACTTCTTAAGAGAGTTTAACCAAGTTTGGTATAAGCATCCTAGCTTACAGGTTTTCATGTTTGTACAAATTATTTTATTCTTATCAAGTTGCTAAAGTTACTGAAATTATCTCACAAAATGTTCAAATGAATGCTAGCATTTTTTTTTACAGAAAGCGTCGTAGTATAAGTATGGACAAATAATGCTGAAATACCATCAAATGGGACAAATTTTACTAAAACTGGAAACACATTGTTAATGACAACTGATGAAAAATTGATAAATAAAATTTTACCAGCACCATGGTTTGAAGGTCATTCAAGTTTGAATTTATGCGGTTATTCCATCAAATATGTCCACCATTACTAACAATAATTTGAGCCTCTAAAGAAGTTGTTAGCAAAACTGATAAACAGAAGTTTATCAAAAGTTTGACCATAAGTATGTTTGCATAAATGCCATTTAGCAGTACAAATGTGCTAGCTCTCCTCCCTTACAGAGAAATGAGTACATACCAGCTGTCCTCTCTTACAGAAAAATGAGTATATACTAGCTATCCTCCCATACTGAAAAATGAGTATAAACTAGCTATCCTCTCTTACAGGAAAATGAGTATATACTAGCTATCCTCTCTTACAGGAAAATGAGTATATACTAGCTATCCTCCCATACTGAAAAATGAGTATAAACTAGCTATCCTCCCTTACAGAAAAATGAGTATATACTAGCTATCCTCCCATACTGAAAAATGAGTATAAACTAGCTATCCTCTCTTACAGAGAAATGAGTATATTTATACTAGCTATCCACTCTTACAGAGAAATGAATACATAGTAAATATCCTCTCAAGAACATATAATTGTTATAATGAGTCGGAAATTTTGTCGAATTATTTATACCTTGTGCTTGAGAAGATGGCAAAAAAGCCATATATTTTGAAAAATTCCATGAAACTGAGAAATTATTTATTATAAAGTACAATATTAAAATTCCAATAAACTGATAAATTATTTTTCATGAAGTACCAAAATAACTCCAAGAAGCTGATAAATTATTTATTATAAAGTGCTAAAATTAAAAATAAAAATACAATAAAATTATATCTATTGTAGAGTACTAATAAATATTACAATAAACTGATTAGTTACTTTTTATAAATTGCTAATAAAAATAATAAAGTGATACATTACTTTTTACAAAGTGTTTAAGTGAAAATACAAAGACATGATAAAATATTTAGTATAAGATGCTAAAATAAAAATACAAACAAGTGATAAATTACTTTTTTTAAAGTACAAAAATAAAAATCTAATAAAAGTGCTAAAATATTTAGTATAAAGTGCTAGAATACAAATCCAATAAAGAGATAAATTACTTTTTATAAAGTGCTGAAATGAAAATCCAATGACCTGATTAAATATTTAGTATAAGTGCTCAAATCGAAGTTCTTCATTCTAGCCAGCAATTTGCATCAGGTTAAGCTGCTGTTCTTCTTTAGTCTAACGGACCCCAAATATAATCACTGACATTTTATACAGATGCTATTATATTTGTGTACAGTTATACTATAATTTTTCCTTTGTAATTTGATGTTTACAGTTATCTGAAACAATTCTATTTTATGTGATGCATATCTGACAATAAATTTTTGACAGAAGATATTAGCATCAGTTCATGTATGATGACTTGAAGACATTTTTCAAAATAACAGGTAAAAAGTTTGCAATTAGTGGGAACAGTACAGTTGTTTTAAATATATTTAGATCATTTAGGATTATATATATTTTAATCACCTGTTATTAAGGCCTTTTGAGTTTATACAATATGAAAGGGTTGCCTTGATTAAATTACTGTGCATACATTGGTATAGTTACATTATAAACAAGTTCAAACAATTGCTAAGACCATTTACTAGTGTCAAGAAATGAAAATTCAACCATACTAATTACATTTTCTTTTTCACAGAAGGGTTTTTACAGCATTTTCTATGTGAATCTTCTATGTTGATTTGTTGTTTGTATGTAACATGCGTTGGATCATTAAACATACTTGTAGAATCAGTACTTTTAAAAAAATCCATACAGTTCATATTTTATTTTATACTCGTATTTAATTTATACCCAATTTATACTTGTTACAAATAGATATTGCAATCTTGTCAAGTTTCATATTTAGTTGTTTTAATGAATACAATTGCATCATTGATCTCTTTTCACCTTATTCATTTTTAAAATCATTTTCTGATAGTTCTAAAAAAAATTAAGAACAATTTCTTTAGTTTGTTTCATAAAGACTGGAATTAATACAGCTTTACTAATACAAAAGATTCATAATTCAATTATTTTTAAATCATGTAATGAATTTATAAGCTATTTTTAATTATCAAAATGAACTTTTCATTTAACAGCAACATAATATATTTGAAATTCAAAGGACAGATCTGTGTATATAAAATTGTTTATAATCAACATTTTTTTATTTTATTTCTTCTCTGTATGGTTATTAATGTTGACATAATTGAAAAAGAATGTGTACATGATAATTAAACCTTCTGCAGCATCATACTCTATATTCTGATATCTGATTGGCTCAATTAAAAATTGCTGAGCAATCAGATGTTAGACATTTTTGTTGAGTCTAAATTTGAGTGTGAGATTTGTTTTCAGATTAATGTTGTATATTTCTTTTCCAATATGTTGCATGATGTTTTGGTTGTTTAATTTTATCAATGATTTGAGTATGCTTAAACATTTAGAGAGATATAATTATCTGGGATGGAAATGGGAAAAAAATGTAAGTTTGATTTCTACCATCTGGTAGTAAAGCATTTGCTAAAATAATTATCATAAGTGAAATATAAGTATGAATTGCCCTGACAACGACAATATCATTTTGATATGCCTTAACAGTGACATCATTATGAATTGCCTTGACTGTGACAATATCATTATAAATTGCCTTGACAGTGACAATATCATTATGAATTGACTGTGACAATATCATAATGAATTGCCTAGACTGTGACAATATCATTATGAATTGCCTTGACAGTGACAATATCAGCATGAATTGCCTGAACAGTGACATCATTATGAATTGTATTGACAGTGACAATATCATTATGAATTGTATTGACAGTGACAATATCATTATGTATTGCCTTGACTGTGACAATATCAGCATGAATTACCTGAACGGTGACATCATTATTAATTGTATTGACAGTGACAATATCATTATGAATTGACTGTGACAGTATCATTATGAATTGCCATGATTGTGACAATATCATTATGAATTGCCTTGACAATGATAATATCAGCATGAATTACCTGAACAGTGACATCATTATGAATTGCATTGACAATTTGACAATATCATTATGCATTACTTTGACTGTGACAATATCATTATGAATTGACCATGACAGTATCATTTTAACTTTACTTGACTGTAACAAAATAGTTATGAATTGTCTTCATTATAGCAATATAATTAAGCGTTGACTTGACTGATTATCTCATTTTGAATTGACTTGGCTGTGACGCTATCATTATGAACTGACTGAGAGAAAATGAGTATGCATTCAGTTGACTGACCCCTTCATTTTAGATTGACTTGGCTGTGAGAATATCATTATGAAATGACTGTGACATATCATCATGAATTGACTGTTACAATATCATTATGAAATGACTGTGTCAGAATCATTATGAATTAATTTGACTGTGACAGTATTATTGTGAATTGACTTTACTGTGAGCATATCATTATGAATTTACATGACTGAAAATATCATTATGAATTGACTTGACTGTGACATCATTATTATGAGCTTACTTGACTGTATTGATATCATTATGAATTTGACAATATCATTTTGACTGTAACAATATCATTATGAATTGACTTGACTGTGACAATATCATTTTGAATTGACTTGACTATGACAATTTCATTATTAATTGACTTGACTGGGACAGTATTTTAAATAAATGGTGACATTGCAATGCTAATTTTAACTGAACTCATTTAAATGTGTTATAAAGAGTGTACACATTTTTTCCCCTAGAGTTACCTAGTTTTTGATTACTAGAACAAAATGGATAAAGTCCTGCCTTAGTTTTTAATCTGTATGTTTGCTTTGCAAGATTAATAATAATTAAATACCGTGCCTTACTTTTGGTAATTTTTGCTTGAAAGCTTTGTTTTGAAAATAAAGAAAAGAGCAAATAATGCACCTGTTTCCTAAAGGCTTGAATAATTTAGAAATATATTCAGAGTAATGCTTTTCTAATTGGATGCTAATTGACATGCAGTTTTCTAGTGTTCACTTAACAAATTTATTTTAAATAATTTAGCACCTCAACCCATATTTAACAAGATTTTAATCTTTAAAGAAATTGTTTTGCCAGAAAATGTGAATGGTAAGAAAACTATGGAGATATGAATTAATATAATAATTCAAAATGTAAACATTTCTTCAATGTGAATAATTTATGATATAGTTTTAAATAATAAATGAATGTAGGTGTTTTTTAATAGTGTACACAATTAAAAAGAAATTCATGTTATTTCATCATTTTAATTTTATTTGTTACTCAAAAAAAGAAATATGTTCTCACTCTAAATGGAAAAATTGATGGTCAGTGATGTTCTAGAGTATAATTTTATTATTATACGATTATTTTTGTAAATTTGCTTGAGTTTTGTTTCATTCATAATTAAATTATTTTATTTATTCCTGTAATTAAGAAATGTCTGCTTGATTAGCATAAGGAAAAGCTCAGGAAAGTTTACTTTTAGTTTCTGTAAAGTGAAGGAAAATATTAACAATCTACCGTCAGCATTTTCAGTGGATTGAGTATTGGTTACTCAGTTTTAAAGTTCAGTTGATTTATATATTTTTATCTCACATTGAAACTCATTAATAAGATATTCCACTGCACAGTTGTCTTACCTTGAAACTCATTAATAAAAGATATTCCATTGCACAGTTGTCTTACCTTGAAACTCATTAATGAAAGATATTCCATTGCACAGTTGTTTTACCTTGAAACTCATTAATAAAAGATATTCCATTGCACAGTTGTCTTACCTTGAAACTCATTAATAAAAGATATTCCATTGCACAGTTGTCTTACCATGAAACTCATTAATAAAAGATATTCCATTGCACAGTTGTCTTACCTTGAAACTCATTAATAAAAGATATTCCATTGCACAGATGTTTTACCTTGAAACTCATTAATAAGATATTCCATTGCACAGTTGTTTTGCCTTGAAACTCATTAATAAAAGATATTCCATTGCACAGTTGTCTTACCTTGAAACTCATTAATAAGATATTCCATTGCACAGTTGTCTTACCTTGAAACTCATTAATAAAAGATATTCCATTGCACAGTTGTCTTACCTTGAAACTCATTAATAAAAGATATTCCATTGCACAGTTGTTTTACCTTGAAACTCATTAATAAAAGATATTCCATTGCACAGTTGCTCGTCAGATGAAGACAATCAACTACCAGTTGTCTTCTGTAAGATGTATGGAGGAAGGTTGGACACTGCGTCCTCCAAGCCCCCACGATGATGAATTAGGAGATGATGTCTTCACACCAGAACCGTTTGACCCAGATTTGCTGATTCAGGGAAAGGTAAGAATTTAGTGGAGAGGAAATCTCATCATTAGCACACTTGAGACTTTTTTAAAAATTGTATCATGCCATGAGTTCTTGCAGGACTAGAGTATTGTATGTGACTATAAGTTTTTCTTATATAGGGACATCTCTGTGACTGGTCATTTTATCATTTCTAACAAAACTCCCTGTGCAGACTGAGCACATAGTTTGACTCCCAAAGGACACTCAAGTACTGTTTAATCTCTAAATACTTTTCATAAATGACCAGCAGTTTTAATCTAACTTTGTCTTGTTTACGAAAGTTTTGCTTAATAATAGAGTATTTTTACAACATCCACAGGGTCCAAAACTGGGCCCTGTCTAAATGAATGTTAGGAATTTACTCCTGAAATTTTTCTGCACAATTAATCTAAATCTTTACAAAAATAATGAGTCCACTCCCCAGTTTTACTTACCAAGAGCAATTTCAGCTGGTGTATGACTGAATATTTAAAATCAGTACTGTAGATAACAAACATTTTACTAGCATAAAATGTTCACAATGTTGACTTTTGACAATTTAATTTATGAATTTTTAACACCAATATTTATTACTTTAAAGTTTTACAGTATGCATATAAGAGAAAATGAATGCTGGTGTTACAAAGATTGAGAAATAAAGGAATAATTAAGATGCTTAAAATTCTATGGAACCTGTGAACCTGTCTCAGAAGAGACCACTTATCACGACCAAAAAGGTGATCTTTGAAGATGGGTGATCCTTTAATACATGTACTTTGAGCATTTCAAGTATTAAATATAGAATCAAATTTTGTTGTCTCTTCAGATGGGTGGTTTTTAAAAAGTGGTAACCATTAGCATTAGGTTAAACTGTGCATAAGTTTACGATGTCTGCCAGGCAGAGTTGGGATGAATCTAATGAAATAGAATGAGTGATGACTATCAATATGAGTCTATGAAATAGAATGAGTGATGACTATCAATATGAGTCTATGAAATAGAATGAGTGATGACTATCAATATGAGTCTATGAAATAGAATGAGTGATGACTATCAATATGAGTCTATGAAATAGAATGCATGATGACAATCAATATGTCTTAGTCCTGGAATATTATAATAATTATTAATAATATGAGGGTAACTCAATGACCTCAATTCTTTCCTGAACCATATAACATTTCTGAGTCTACACTTAAATAAAATGCAGATGAATTTGACAGCAGTTTTTTTACGATAATTTAAACCTATCTATTGAGTTTGACAGTGGTTAAGATATTTAAAATCTATCTAATGAATTTGACAGTGGTTGTTTGAGTTATTTTAAACCTATGTAATGAATTTGACAGTAGTTGTTTAAGATATTTAAACCTATCTAATGAATGTTATAGCAGTTGTTTATGATAATTTAAACCTATCTATTGAGTTTGACAGTGGTTAAGATAATTAAAACCTATCTAATGAATTTGACAGCGGTTGTTTAACATAATTGAAACCTATGTAATGAATTTTACAGCAGTTGTTTACGATAATTTAAACCTATCTATTGAGTTTGACAGCAGTTTAAGATAATTTAAACCTATCTAATGAGTTTGACAGTGGTTAAGATAATTAAAACCTATCTAATGAATTTGACAGCAGTTGTTTACAATAATTTAAACCTATCAAATGAATTTGACAGTGGTTGTTTAAGATAATTTAAACCTATATAATGAATTTGACATTGGTTGTTTAAGATAATTTAAATATCTCTAATGAATTTGACAGCAGTTTAAGATAATTAAAAACCTATCTAATGAATTTGACAGTAGTTGTTTAAGATAATTAAAACCTATCTAATGAATTTGACAGTAGTTGTTTAAGATAATTAAAACCTATCTAATGAATTTGACAGTAGTTGTTTAAGATAATTAAAACCTATCTAATGAATTTGACAGTAGTTGTTTAAGATAATTAAAACCTATCTAATGAATTTGACAGTAGTTGTTTAAGATAATTAAAACCTATCTAATGAATTTGACAGTAGTTGTTTAAGATAATTAAAACCTATCTAATGAATTTGACAGTAGTTGTTTAAGATAATTAAAATGTTATCTAATGAATTTGACAGCAGTTGTTTAAGATAATTAAAACCTATCCATTGAGTTTGTTGTTTAAGATAATTTAAACCTATGTAATGAATTTGACAGCAGTTGTTTAAGATAATTTAAATCTATCTAATGAATTTGACTGGTTGTTTAAGATAATTTAAACCCATCAAATGAATTTGACAGTGGTTGTTATTATATTTCTACTACAACTATTTGTGTTATAAGCTATTGATTTTGAAGTTAATGGGCTATGCAAATTTATGTTTTTTTTAGTTCAACTCAAAATAAATGCGGTGTTTGATATATACCTATAATTTTCTACCAATGAATGAACCAGAATTTTACCATCAAATTCTGAAAGTTGTATAACAGTGCATTTATTTTCTGTTTCCATATTATAATGCTCTCAAAAACAAGACTGTAACTGCCTCAAGGTCTTCTGGTTACAGCTGAACAAGCATGAACACAAACGCTAACTTTCTCTTTCCTTTGAAGAAGTTAGATTTCAGCCAGTTTTGAAGGATTTTCTAAATATCAAAAAGTCTTAATCAGGAAAATTCTACTTCCTTATGAAATGTGATAAACATCATTTCCTGAAATTTACTTGATATTATTATAGCATAAATACCAGGTTTTTAAAATAATTTTAAGTTTTTCATATACAGTATCATCAATGGTGAATTGAAATTTCTAAATCTTTATTTTGATATTTGATAAACAAACTCATCCACACTTATTTAATTGGTGGTAGATGAAAACAAAATTCTTTCATATTTTTGGCCACGTGGTAGATGCTGTGGGATTATTTTTATTTGACTTCTTGAATAAATCAACAATCAAATGCTATAGAGCTGATTTTGCTTTGAAGATCTGAAATAAAGCTCCAAGACAATCAGTTTTTCTTTAGGTGACATGTCCACTGATTCACATCTGTTTGCCTTCAGAGAAGACATTAATCATATCAAAAACAGTAGTCCAGCTTACCTCTTTTTCTTAGATGCATTGGAGGCTTTTGACTGCATTAATCACTGGACCATATTCAGAAACCTAATTGATAGAAATGTTTTAATGTATGTTATTAATTTGCTTTTCACTTAGTACAGTAAGCTATATTTTGTGTACAGTGGGGTTCAATAACTAATGTGTCTTTCCATGTAACAAATGGCACATGGCAAGGAGGTTTGCTATCCCCATTTTTGTTTAAAATGTATATATTGATATAAATGATGATTGAAAGGTCATCTGTTTGATGTAACATCATTAGTTTATTCGAGAATAACTTCATTTTTCTTATGATATGTCTACACAGCCCATATATCGGTGGAAAACAAAACCTATGAACACATTAACCCCTAGCGCCGCATTTACTGGACAGGAGGAAGTAGCCTACTGCTAAGCTTTGTAGCATCGAGGTCATGTATGACACACTAATGTGGGTGGTATTATAGAAAGGTAGACAGATTTAACTCTACAATGATACCAAATAATCAGGACATTTTAGTTGCACTACAAAATACAGAGGAAAAACCTAATAATTTGGACCCATATTTTTTCCACCCAAAATTCGCCCATGGTCAGAATCCGATTTTGTGTCCAGATTTTAGACTATATGGCCTCAGATCTAAAGCAGACCAGTCTGAAGTGCACACAGACAGGTGAATCTGTGCAAAAAGTAGGATAAGGTGGACATTTTTAATAAAGAGTCTTCTCCATACAAAAATTATGAGTCTGTTAAGCAAAAAAAAACAAGTAAAAATCTCAAACTTTTCACCTTCTTCCCATGTGCGAGCAAACTAACCAATGGAAAAAGTTGTTTTTAGCACAGTTAGGCATTGGGCTAATGGAAAATTGCTTGGAAGTTGATGTATTAGGATGTATTCAGAAATAGTCCCCAAAATGTGTTTCCTACTTGCATTTTATGTGAAAACAGCAAAAACCTGCAGAGATTAATTGTGTTCAGAATAACAGCCCATTTATCCATTGATAACAAAAGCCATTAAGAATATGTGAGCAAATGATATCAAGTACAACACACAAAAAAGACTATGTATTTGTTTCAGAATCTGGCATGTCATTTGTTCAGATTTTTTAGATGATAAGAAAGAGAATACTGTTCTCTTTGTATATTAGTAAGTTTGCAAGTAAGGTCTTTTAAATCGTGCTCTACAAATGCAAACGTTTTGTTTTTCATTGGTTATGAAAAGTGCCATTGTGCATCAGGTATGTTTGCTAAGAAGAGAGTGTACTCATTTAGAAATTTAAGTACAATCTACAATCAAATGTTTTAGGCTTCCAGTAAATCTACAATCAAATGTTTATGGCCTCTAATAAACTTACAATGAAATGTTTTAAGGCCTCTAATAAATCTACAATCAAATGTTTTAGGCCTCTAATAAATCTACAATCAAATGTTTTAGGCTTCCAGTAAATCTTCAATCAAATGTTTCAGGCCTCTAATAAATATACATTCAAACACTTTGGGCCTCCATATATATATATATATATATATATATATATATATATATATATATATATATATTGGTAACATATTAGAAAGTTAGATCAGAACTTAAATATTATGTTCTTTCTTTCAGCTGCATGAAAGACCAATAATCACCAAAACATATGAATCAGGGCAGAAATTCCTTACCATATTTCCTGATGGAACTGGAAATGTTTTGTATCCTTTATTTAGACATGCAAGTGTTTACTTTGAATACATACATACATACATACATAAGGCCTGCCACTCACTAATCTTTGTGTCTGTTTGACACTACATAAGACCTGTCACTTACTCATTTCTCTCTGTTAGACACTACATAAGACCTGTAACTTACTCATTTCTGTCTGTTTGACACTACATAAGACCTGTCACTTACTAATCTCTGTGTCTGTTTGACACTACATAAGACCTTTCACTTACTCATCTCTGTGTCTGTTTGACACTACATAAGACCTGTCACTTATCTCTATGTCTGTTTGACCATACAATAAGACCTGTCACTTACTCATCTCTATGTCTGTTTGACACTACATAAGACCTGTCACTTACTAATCTCTGTCTGTTTGACACTACATAAGACCTGTCACTTACTAATCTCTGTGTCTGTTTGACAGGATGTAAGACCTGTCACTTACTCATCTCTTTCTGTTTGACACTACATAAGACCTGTCACTTACTAATCTCTGTGTCTGTTTGACTCTACATAAGACCTGTCACTTACTAATCTCTGTGTCTGTTTGACACTACATAAGACCTGTCACTTACTAATCTCTGTGTGTTTGACACTACATAAGGCCTGTCACTTACTCATCTCTGTGTCTGTTTGACACTACATAAGACCTGTCACTTACTCATCTTTGTGTCTGTTTGACACTACATAAGACCTGTCACTTACTCATCTCTGTGTGTTTGACACTACATAAGACCTGTCACTTACTCATCTCTGTCTGTTTGACACTACATAAGACCTGTCACTTACTAATCACTGTGTCTCTTTGACACTACATAAGACCTGTCACTTAATCATCTCTGTCTGTTTGACACTACATAAGACCTGTCACTTACTAATCTCTGTGTGTTTGACACTACATAAGACCTGTCACTTACTAATCTCTGTCTGTTTGACACTACATAAGACCTGTCACTTACTCATTTCTCTCTGTTAGACACTACATAAGACCTGTCACTTACTCATCTCTGTCTGTTTGACACTACATAAGACCTGTCACTTACTAATCTCTGTCTGTTTGACACTACATAAGACCTGTCACTTACTCATTTCTCTCTGTTAGACACTATATAAGACCTGTCACTTACTCATCTCTGTCTGTTTGACACTATATAAGACCTGTCACTTACTCATCTCGTTGTCTGTTAGACCATACATAAGACCTGTCACTCACTATTCCCCATGTGTATCACACTTTATAAGACCTGACTCACTATGTGTGTTTGATGCTACATCAAAGACCAGCCTCTCACCTCCATGTGTTTAACACCACACAAACCTGCCACTCACTTCCGTGTGTGTTTGACACTGCACAAGACCTGCCACTCACTTGTGTGTGTTTGACACTGCATAAGACCTGCCACTCACTTCTCTGAGTGCTTGATACCTCACCAGTTCTGTCTCTCACTAGTGTGTGTTTGTTGATACATGAGTCAAGCCACTTATTTCTGTATGTGTGTGACAATACACAAGACTTATCACTCACTTCTGTTTAACACTACATAAGACGTGCCACTCACTTCTGTGTGTATTTGAAACTGCGTAAGACCTGGCCCTCACTTCTCTGAGTGTTTGGCACTACACCAGTCCTGCCACTCACTTATCTGTGTAAATGAAACTACATAAGACCTGGCCCTCACTTCTGTGTGTATTTGAAGCTATGTAAGACCTGGCCCTCATTTGATGCTACATCAAAGTGTTTGATACCTCACCTGTTCTGTCTGTCATTAGTGTGTGTTTGATGCTACATGAGTCAAGCCACTTATTTCTGTATGTGTGTGACAATACACAAGACTTATAACTCACTTCTGTTTGAAACTACATAAGACCTGCCACTCACTTCTGTGTGTATTTGAACCTACATAAGACTTGGCCCTCACTTCTGTGAGTGTTTGGCACTACACCAGTCCTGCCATTCACTTCTGTGTTTGATGCTACATGAGTACTGCCAATTGCTTCTGTGTGATGGTTAGAGCATCCACCTCAGATGCAGGAGATTGTGGGTTCAATCCCCAGTTGAATCATGCCAAAGACTTACAAAAATGGTACTAACAGCTGCCTCGCTTAGCGCTCAGCATTAAGATGTTAGCGTTAGGATTGGTCAACCTGGTGTCAGGATAATGTAACTGTGTAGAACATCATGCTACATGTCTGTGGCATGATGCCCCAGTGCTAGTCATCACTAATAAACTGCCACATTGCAGATATCATAGCGATATGACTGAAACATTGTTAAAGCTACAATAAACATCCAAATCACACACGCACACACATGCTTCTATGTGTGTTTGACAATACACAAGACCTGCCACTCATTTCCATGTTTATTTTGGCATTGCATACAACCTGTCTGTCACTATATTTGACACTCCATTAGACCTTCCACTCACTTTTTTATTTTTAACACTGCATAAGACTTACCTATCATTTTGTGTATACTTGTCACTGTATCAGAATTACCTATCATTTTGTGTATACTTGTCACTGTATCAGACTTACCTATCATTTTGTGTATACTTGTCACTGCATCAGACTTGCCTATCATTTTGTGTATACTTGTCACTGCATCAGACTTGCCTATCATTTTGTGTATACTTGTCACTGCATCAGACTTACCTATCATTTTGTGTATACTTGTCACTGCATCAGACTTACCTATCATTTTGTGTATACTTGTCACTGTATCAGACTTACCTATCATTTTGTGTATACTTGTCACTGTATCAGACTTACCTGTCATTTTGTGTATACTTGTCACTGCATCAGACTTACCTATCATTTTGTCTATACTTGTCACTGCATCAGACTTGTCGATACTAATGTTTTTACTGTAAGGCTTACTAAAATAACCCTTGAATTATGAACAGCAAAAAGGAAGTACAACTATTGTTGTCAAATATGGATATTGACTTGTCCAGGTTTAGTCCAGGTCAGGGTTTTTATATTAGACTCAGTGGAGTTGGTCATGGAACCAGACTAACTTTACAGTGGTTACTTCAGGTCAGGGTTTTTATATTAGACTCAGTGGAGTTGGTCATGGAACCAGACTAACTTTACAGTGGTTACTTCAGCTGTTTTAATTACTGATGGTATTAATGGTTGTTACATTACAGCATTAAGAAAAAAAGTATAAACTACAATGTAGCATGCTCTGCACTGGTGGTCTAAGTGATTAGAGCAACTGCATCGGATGCAGGAGGTCGCAAGTTTGATTCCTGGCCAAATCATAACAAAAATATCAAAATGGTACTAGAATTGGCCTTACTTGGTACTCAGCGTTATGAGGTTAGTGTTAAGACTCAGCGTCTTTGTGTCGGGATAATGTGACTGTTTGGCACATGATGCGATATGTCTGCTGCATACTGTCCCAGTGCTAGACATCACTATAAACTGTCACATTGCAGACATCATAGCAGTATGACTGAAAACTTTTAAAGCTACATTAAAATTCCATATCACACATACATTGTAGCATCATCTGGAAATGTCATTCATCAAATGAAAACACTTGGCTGTGCTCCGTCCCCCCCCCCCCCCAAAGTCAACATTTACATTAATTGGACATCATATCCTATCAAAATGAATACTGACCACCAATGACCAATGGATGCCACCACCATGTGAATTAAAATACATCATTATGTCAAGATTGTGTCATGTTGAGAAATAGCACAATGCCATTGACATCAAAAAGGTTTGGAACTTCAGTTCGAAGTTTCACTCATTAAAACCAAAGTGTACTTTGCAAACTTCTAGTTGAACATACTGTTGGATTTGCTTCATACCACCACACTTCGGAACTTTTCAAACATGTTTTCCAAAGTCAGCAGCATTAGTACATAGTATTTCATCACACTGACAGTGTTAAATTATAGTTTATCAGATATACTTACTTATAAGTTGAATCCAGCTGCAAACAGCATAGACCTGTATCTTCCATAGAATAATATTCCAGAAAAACAGGGTCAGTGTTGTTAGTTCTATATACATTGGTCCCAAAAAAAAATATCTGCATAGACTCATATCTGCTTGTACATTATGCAATAACAGTTCTGGGTCTGTGAAATTTGCAGTTGAATTCTAAACAAGTTTATACATTAATTTCACAGCAATATATATGATACAATTATATTAGCCCCCCCCCCTCCCTCCCTCTCTCTCTCTCTCTCTCTCTCTCTCTCTCTCTCTCTCTCTCTCTCTCTCTCTCTCTCTCTCCAATGCAATATTCATTTGAAATAACTGACAAAACTTATTGAAACCTTAACTTGATCAAAGTTATCCATCAGGCAATCTTGCCATTTTGATATTCTCTATATCACTGGGTACATATTGCTACACAATCCATGATCCACAGAATGGCTTGCCTATTGCAGGATTCGATGCAAGTGGACTCGGATTCTGCTACTATTCCAATGGAGCTATCAGGTAAGCAATTCTATATGACTTGATTGCAGGAATTTATGCCATTGTACTGGGCTTCTACTACTATCCCCATTAAAGTTTTAGGATAGCAATTCTATATAGCTTGATTGCAGGACTTAATGCCATTTTGTACTGGGCTTCTACTATCGCTGTGGAGGTATAAGGTAAGGGATTCTGTATGACTTGTTCACAGGATTTGATGCCAGTAGATTGGCTTACTGCTTTTATCATCTGAAGGTATCAGGTAAAAGATTCTGTATGACACTGGATCACAATCTTATTGCCATCTCAAACTTTGAAAGCACAGCACCTAATTGTTAAAAGAGAAATAAATGAGGTCAAGGCAAATGTAGTATACTCATATGAAGAATTCTTTTTAAATTTTCTTTCCATCCATTAAAACTCAGCCCATACATTATATCCAGTATATCATGTGCTATTTTCATGCCCCAAGCTTAAAGGTTAAGTTCATTTGGGTCTTTTCTCAGCCCATATATCATGTCTAGTATGTCATATACTATTTTCATGTCACAAGCATAAAGGTCAAGGTCATTTTTGTAATCACTCAAGCTATATATCATGTCTAGTATGTTATGTACTATTTTCAAGTCCTAAGATTTAAGGTCAAGGCTATTTGGGTAATATATCAACCCATATATCATTTCTAGTAAATCAAGTACTATTTTTAGGTCCCAAGTTTCAAGGTTAAGGTCATTATAAGGAAACTATAATTCTGTGAACAGTTTCATCTTCATTAACCTTGAAATACTGATCTTTACTTATGAGACTTTAGCCTTGTATTTCTTATACACTGTAGTTTGAGTCACCCTAGACTGTCTTCTTATACAGTATATTTTGTCAGTCTAGACTGGATTCTTATACAGTATATTTTGTCAGTCTAGACTGGATTCTTCTTCAGTGTAGTTTGAGTTAGTTAAGACTGCCTTCTTGTACAGTGTATTTAGTCTATCAAGACTGCCTTATACAGTGTATTTATTCATCCTAGACTGCTTTCTTCTTCAGTGTATTTAGTCTGTCTAGACTGCCTTCTTATGCTGTGTCTTTATTCCATCTTGGTACAAAGTCCTCATTATTATTATTATTATTATTATTATTATTATTATTATTATTATTATTGCATAATCAGTTTCTTTTTTAACAGGTTTGGTGATTACTTCCTTAGATGATGGGTGCATTTTGCTTATTAAAGTCAGTTTCTGTCTTGCTCTGAAAGTTGCAAGCATTATTAACATCCCATGAAAAGGACATCTTTGGAGGACCAAACAAATGTTCTTTTCACAGCAAAATTAAAGCTGGTGGTAGCACCAAATAATTGTAGAACAAAGCATGGGTTGAAACTGGCAGCTTGTCAACCTGAGTGATTAGGAAAGAAAGGATCTGTTCAGCTGGGATCTGATTATTAGTTAGCGATGTCAAAATAAGTATGTCAGATTTTGTTTTAAAGAAAAGACTGGTGGGCCTGGAACTTTGCTTTTTTGTCAACATAGGTCGTTTCTTGATGTAAGTAATCTTGTTATGAGAATGTTGAACTGTATTACAATTAAATTATTATGGATGAGTATTCAACAATGTGTAAATTGTTACTCAAAAAGTCGACATAAAGTCCTATGGACTTCAATTACCTTGTGACTGGTGCCCATTGATAAATACTCAGTTACAATTATTATTACTATAGTTAAAACTTCCTCTAACTTCATCGTCATTTGGCTTTGAAATACAGTGAAATCCCACAAAACCAAACAACTTTTGGGACTAGAATTTATATTTGGGTTTGATAGGTTTTCGATTTTTTGAGGGCATTGCGGACATTTAAAATAAATCTCTTTATATGTAAGCAGATGTAGAAGCATCAGCCATCTTTGATTACAATAAAGACTGAAGAATTTTATTTGATTACAATAAAGACTGAAGAATTTTATTTGATTACAATAAAGACTGAAGAATTTTATTTGATTACAATAAACACTGAAGAATTTTATTTGATTACAATAAAGACTGAAGAATTTTATTTGATTACAATAAAGACTGAAGAATTTTATTTGATTACAATAAAGACTGAAGAATTTTATTTGATTACAATAAAGACTGAAGAATTTTATTTGTTTTTGCATTCATTAAACATGGGACTGTGCAAGTAAGAGTGCAAATAATTTAAGAAAGCCATTTGCATTTTTATACATTTAATGAAAAATTAGCAAACCCTGAGTATTTTTTACTTGCGTTTACTAGATAACAGTTTATCTTGGAATCTTGCCCTTCTTTAACTTGCTAAAACTTCAGATTTGCCACACATATTTTTGGAGTTATTTTACCTCACACATCTCTGAGATATTTGTGGTTCATTGACTTATCAGTAAGCCATCTGCAGTAGTTGTTACTGTAATTAATCTAGCCCTGCATCTTTCAGGTGTGTGTTTTATTAATGTGTTCACAGGCTATATTTGGACCATCAGGTATGTATTATATTAATGTGTGACCACAGGCTATATTTTTTGATCATTAATATCAAAATATTTTGATGGAATTATTTAGCTAAAATACACTTTCAAATTTGAATTGAGTTTTGGTTTTATATGGTGTTTATTTTTTTTTGTTTTCAGAGTGAAGCATTTTGGTTTTCCATGAAAAATGATATTCAGAAAGGAAAGTTTTGATATTTATTAAAAATTTTGATTTTGTGGGGATTCTTTTATTCTAATTTTTTGGTTATTAGGGGTTACAGTGTACATAATTTTAATAGTTCTGTCTGTGCCATTACAAATTATATTTCATGAACATTGGCTTTTCCTTCCAAATTTATGATTATACTTATTAGATGACTTCAGGGTCATATAAGAATTCATTTTTATTTTTATATATGTACAAAAAATTGATGCTACTAAGGTTTCATGATGGCAGGGCAGATCTTGATGATGTTGCACTTGACGATTTGTCCTTATTTGTGTGTAAACCATAAGATGGTGTTTTTTTTATGTTTTGATATTATCCTTTCACAGTTTATTAACACTTTTGTTTTCTTATTTTTTTAGAATTAAAAAGTTCAGTTGGGAGACATTGATCAATTTATATTAAAAATTTCCATGTTGTTGTATTTTTCAGAATCTATACTGACCAATTTGGAGGAATTGAACTTGACAATGAAGGAAGTAGAAGGAGGAAATGGGTATGGAAAGATCAAGTTACCCATAATCATGCTCCACCCTTCCAGCCAATCACATTTGCACTGAATCACAACATCGCCGTGCGTATAATGAACCAGGATAATGTTATAGTAACCTTCAATGCACAAAGGAGGAGTTGTAGATTCAATATGGGAACAAAGTTAAAGGTCAGTTATAAAATCTTGTCAACATATATTGGTCTCTGACTGTACACCACAATGGCATCCATTGGTCTCTGACTGTATATTGCCATGACAGCCATTGGTCTCTGACTGTACATTAAATGACAGCAATTCATCTCAGACTGTACACCAACAGTATATCCATTGGTCTTTAACTGTACATTGACATGACAGCCATTGGTCTCTGACTGTACATCAATATAACATACATAGGTCTCTGACTGTACATCAGCATGTCAGCATTTGGTCTCTTTACATCAAATGACAGGAATTGGTCTCCGACTGTACACCAACATGGTATCCATTGGTCTTTAACTGTACATTGACTTGATAACCTTTGGTCTCTGACTATACATCAGCATGGCATCATTTTTCTGTTACTGTATATAAACATTGCAGCCAGTGGTCTATGACTGTAAATTGAAATTACAGGCATTGGTTTCTGACTGTACATCAGCATGGTATCCATTTGTCTATGTCTGTACATCAACAAGGCATACTTTGGTCTTTATTTCTAAACTACATTAGAGATGTACACAATCAAATGATTTACAGTAAAACCAGCGTCGAAGAGCCACCGTCAAGATTGGTTTAAACTGGACTTAATAAAGAGATAACTGTTCTATTAGGGTTTTGTTTCACATGAAAAAAATGTTTCTTGGTTTAGTTCCTATTACAGGTTTCTAGCTTATTGATTTGTCCTATGGCAGGTTTCTATTTGTATATTGACTTCATTAAAACTACTATTACTGGTTTCTTAATTGTGTGGTATTGTATATATTTTAGACTTATTTAATGAATTTTACAGTAGGTATTGTATATATTTTAGACTTATTTAATGAATTTTACAGTAGGTATTGTATATATCTTAGACTTATTTAATGAATTTTACAGTAGGTATTGTATATATCTTAGACATTTTTTATGAATTTTACAGTAGGGATTGTATATATCTTAGACTTATTTTATGAAATTTACAGCAGGTATTGTATATATCTTAGACTTATTTAATGAATTTTACAGTAGGTATTGTATAATTATATCTTAGACTTATTTAATGAATTTTACAGTAGATATCAGAAATCTTTAAATGCTGTTTGCTTATCCATACAATTTTACAGTTGATACTTAAAAACTGTTTGCTCACAAATATTGTTCAAGTCTTTATGTATTTAAACATTTGAGGTGATACGAATGAGAGGTTTTTGTGCCATGGGTCACGTGCATGAGAGAGCATTGTGCCAGAAATGAGTGTGTCATTTTACTGTATTCAGGTAATTGGTGTTTGAGCTAGTGTCTTTCACTGCCTTTCACATTGTATTGAATATTGATTAAGAAAAGTTGGATAATAAAAAGAGCCTTTATAATTGTAAGCACTGCATCACTCTGTATTGAATACTCTGTGTGTGTGTGTGTCATTTGGATTTTTAATTTAGCTTTAGTAACTTTTCAGTCACAGTGCTACCATGTCTGCAGTGTGACAGTTTATAGTGATGTCTAGCACTGGAGCATCATGTCACAGACATGTAGCATCATGTCCCACCCAGTCACATTATCCTGACATGAGGCTGACCATTCCTAACACTAACCTCTTAATGCTGAGTGACATAGCTGTTAGTAGCATTTGTTATATAAGTCTTTGGTATTACTCAGCTGATGTTCAAGAACTGCATGACCTCCCATCATTATCGCAAAGTAAACTTCCAAATCTCCTAATTCTACAGGATTGTCATCTTGTTTCGATGTCAAGCAAGCAATATAATCCACTTTCAATGAAATACCTGTTTTTATCACACTTTCTCTCAGAAATATCCAGTGACATTATTATTCATTTTGGTTATTGGTTGTCACATTTCAATTGATCTTGTTATAGGGTTGTGATATTTACATTGATATTGATACTTATTTGATTGTGATATCAGCATTGATAATGATATTAACTTGTGATATCTACATTGATATTGATATTTGATTAAGATACCTACTTTGATTGTGGTATCTGGTTGTGATATTTACATTATATTGGTATTTGGATTGTGGTATCTACATTGAGAATGATATCTGAATGTGATATTTATTTTTTGATCATGATATTTGGTTGATATTAACATTGATGTTGATATTTGGTTATGATATCAACATTGGTAATGATATTTGGTTGTGATATTTAGATTAAATTTGGTATTTGATTATGACATAGACAGTGATCTTGGTATTTATTGCTTGCAATATCAACAATGATAATGATATTAGATTGTGATATATACATTGATATTTATATTTGGTTAAGATATCTACATTGATATTGGTATTTGGCTGTGATATCTACATTGATAATGATATTTGACTTTGATTTCAATTGATAATGATATTTGATTATGATATCTACATTGATGTTGATATTTGGTTAAGATATCTACATTGATATAGGTATCTGGTTGTGATATCTACATTGATAATGATATCTGAATGTGATATCTACATTGATAATGATATTTGATTGTGATATCTACATTAATTATGCTATTTACTTCTGATATCTTTGCTGATAATGATATTTGATTGCAAGATGACAAAGTATTATTATTCCAAAGCATGCAGCAATTACAATTATCTGAACCCATCATGGAACAGTAAAAATATTTCAAAAGATTTGACTATTCAAACCTATGTTTGGTTTCCAGTTCAACCATTCTAATATACTATCCTGGTTAAAGCAAATTTAATGCAGTCTATCTCTATATATCTTATTTGCTCATCTAAGAAAATTAGTACAAATCATGGCCACATTTAATCAAATTTCCATATAATAAGTAGGTTTTTTATTCCTCAGATGGTTGCTCCAGAAAATATTGTTCCACAGGAAATTGAGGAAGAACGTATTTACCTCAGTGAAAAGAAAGTTCAAGTAGCGTAAGTATTGAGAAATTTCCTCATGCATTAATAATCTTTTCTTCAATATTTTTTGTAGAGGTCATGACCTTTAATTAGTTTAGAAGGCATTCAAGTACAGCATTTAGTACAGATAACAATATTTTAATGACTGTAGTCTGGGGATACTATTCAAGTTGTCACACTATCCATTATTTCAAACATTATTTTATCATATTCCTAATAAGCTGCGACATGAATTGTTTCATGCACTTTAATTTTTAAATTTGTTTTTGATCCTGACTTATTCTGTAGATCATAATGTTTGAGATTCTTACATATAGACTGTCAAAGTACAACACCATTAATAACAATGTTAAAGATTCTTACATATAGACTGTCAAAGTACAACACCATTAATAACAATGTTAAAGATTCTTACCTATAGACTGTCAAAGTACAACACAATTAATAACAATGTTAAAGATTCTTACATATAAACTGTCAAAGATTAACACCATTAATAATAATGTTAAAGATTCTTACCTATAGACTGTCAAAGAACAATGGCATTAATAATAATGTTAGAGATTCTTGCCTATAGACTGTCAAAGGACAACACCATTAATAACGATGTTCAAATTCCTTACATATAGACTGTCAAAGAACAATACTATTAATAATAATTTTAGAGATTCTTACCTATAGACTGTCAAAGAACAACTGTTACACCATTAATAATAATCTTAGAGATTCCTACCTATAGACTGTCAAAGAACAAACAATACCATTAACAATAATGTTAGAGATTCTTAACTACAGACTGTCAAAGGACAACACCATTAATAATAATGTTTGAATTCTTTACATATAGACTGGCAAAGAACAACACCATTAATAATAATGTTTAATTTCCTTATGTACAAACCATCATAGGTCAAGAGATTTTTACCTATAGACTGTCAAAGGACAAGACCATTAATAATAATGTCTGAATTTCTTACTAAGAGACTGTCAAAAGACAACATCATTAATAATAATGTTTGAATGTTTTACTTAGTGACTGTCAAAAGACAACACCATTAATAATAATGTTTGAATTCCTTACATATAGACTGTCAAAGGACAAAACCATTAATACTGATGTTTGATTTCCTCACTTATAGACTGTCAAAAGAACAACACCATTAATAATGTTTGAGATTCTTACCTATAGACTGTCAAAGAACAAACAACACCATTAACAATAATGTTAGAGATTCTTACCTATAGACTGTCAAAGAACAATGCCATTAATAATAATGTTAGAGATTCTTACCTATAGACTGTCAAAGAACAATGCCATTAATAATAATGTTAGAGATTCTTACCTATAGACTGTCAAAGAACAATGCCATTAATAATAATTTTAGAGATTCTTACTAGACTGTCAAACGACATCAGCATTAATAATAATGTTTGAATTCCTTTCATATAGACTGTCAAAGGACAACACCATTAATACTAATGTTTGATTTCCTCACTTATAGACTGTCAAAAGAACAACACCATTAATAATAATGTTAGAGATTCTTACCTATAGACTGTCAAAGAACAACACCATTAATAATAATGTTAGAGATTCTTACCTATAGACTGTCAAAGAACAATGCCATTAATAATAATTTTAGAGATTCTTACCTATAGACTGTCAAAGAACAATGGCATTAATAATAATGTTAGAGATTCTTACCTATAGACTGTCAAAGGACAACACCATTAATAACAATGTTAAAGATTCTTACCTATAGACTGTCAAAGTACAACACTATTAATAATAATTTTAGAGATTCTTACCTATAGACTGTCAAAGAACAATGCCATTAATAATAATGTTTGATTTCCTCACTTATAGACTGTCAAAGAACAATGCCATTAATAATAATGTTAGAGATTCTTACCTATAGACTGTCAAAGAACAATGCCATTAATAATAATTTTAGAGATTCTTACCTATAGACTGTCAAAGAACAATGGCATTAATAATAATATTAGAGATTCTTACCTATAAACTGTCAAAGGACAACACCATTAATAACAATGTTCAAATTCCTTTCATATAAACCGTCAAAGAACAACACTATTAATAATAATTTTAGAGATTCTTACCTATAGACTGTCAAAGAACAACTATTACACCATTAATAATAATCTTAGAGATTCCTACCTATAGACTGTCAAAGAACAAACAACACCATTAACAATAATGTTAGAGATTTTTAACTACAGACTGTCAAAGGACATCACCATTAATAATAATGTTTGAATTCTTTACATATAGACTGTTAAAGAACAACACCATTAATAATAATGTTTGATTTTCTTATGTACAAACCATCATAGGACAACACCATTAACAATAATATTAGAGATTTTTACCTATAGACTGTCAAAGGAAAAGAACATTAATAATAATGTTTGAATTTCTTACTTAGAGACTGTCAAAAGACAACATCATTAATAATAATGTTTGAATTTTTTACTTAGTGACTGTCAAAAGAACAACACCATTAATAATGTTTGAGATTCTTACCTATAGACTGTCAAATAACAAACAACACCATTAACAATAATGTTAGAGATTCTTACCTATAGACTGTCTAAGGACAATACCATTAATAATAATGTTTGAATTCCTTATATATAGACTGTCAAAGAACAACACCATTAATAATAATGTTTGAGATTCTTACCTATAGACTGTCAAAGAACAAACAACACCATTAACAATAATGTTAGAGATTCTTACCTATAGACTGTCAAAGGACAACACCATTATTAATAATTTTTTATTTCCTCACTTATAGACCATTATAGGACAACACCATTAATAATAATGTTTGAGATTCTTACCTACAGACTGTCAAAAGACAAGACCATTAATAAAAATATTTGAATTCCTTACTTTGAGACTATCAATGGACAATACCATTAATAATAATGTTAGAAATCTTTACTTAGAGACTGTTAAAAGACAACACCATTACTAATAATGTTTGAATTCTTTACTTAGAGACTGTCAATGGAAAACACCATTAATCATAATGTTAGAATTCCTTAACTAGGATTCTCAAGGGACATCACCCATTAATCATATTAGAGTTTTCCATCATAAATTGTCAGGGAACTACTCCCATTAATCATAATGTCAGAGCTCTTTCCTCATAATTTGTCAAGGAATAACACCCATTAATCATAATGTCAGAGCTCCTTCCTCATAGATTGTCAAGAGACAACACCGATTAATCATAATGTCAGAGCTCCTTCCTCATGGATTGTCAAGGGACAACTCCATTAATCATAATTTCAGAGCTCCTTCCTCATGGATTGTCAAGGGACAACACCCATAATTCATAATGTCAGAACTCCTTCCTCATGGATTGTCAAGGGATAACACCCATTAATCATAATGTCAGAGCTCCTTCCTCATAGATTGTCAAGGGACAACTCCCATTAATCATAATGTCAGAGCTCCTTTGTTATTGATTGTCTATGGATAACACCCATTATCATAATGTCAGAGCTCCTTCCTCATAGATTGTCAAGGGACAACACCCATTAATCATCATGTCAGAGCTCCTTCCTCATGGATTGTCAAAGGACAACACCCATTAATAATAATGTCAGAGTTTCTTCCTTGTGGATTGTCAAGGGACAACACCCATTATTCATGATGTCAGAGCTCTTTCCTCATGGATTGTCAAGGGACAACACCCATTATTCATAATGTCAGAGCTCTTTCCTCATAGATTGTCAAGGGACAACACCCATTAATCATCATGTCAGAGCTCCTTCCTCATGGATTGTCAAGGGACAACACCCATTAATAATAATGTCAGAGTTTCTTCCTTGTGGATTGTCAAGGGACAACACCCATTAATCATAATTTCAGAGCTCCTTCCTCATAGATTGTCAAGGGACAACTCCCATTAATCATAATGTCAGAGCTCCTTCGTTATGGATTGTCTATGGATAGCACCCATTATCATAATGTCAGAGCTCCTTCCTCGTGGATTGTCAAGGGACAACATCCATTAATCATAATGTCAGGGCTCTTTCCTCGTTTATTGTCAGGGAAGTACTTCTATTAACTCTCAGATGGACACAGTTATCAAATGTTGACTAGATCAAAAGACATATAGTCTGCATCATATACTTTTAATTTTCATTGCAAATATTTATCATTTGGTTGTACAATTACAACGCATGAAGCATAGACATAATTTTATCATCAAATCACCATATCTATTTGTTTGCACCAGTTAACCTTTTGTAACCTGACACAGTGTTACATTACACCACTGAAATAATAATTCATACAAAGACATGAATATTCAGTCAATATTAATAAATATATAAGGCATAAATCTGTCATGTAGAACGCTCACATATTGCACTATGATTCAAGATAAAATAATGGATCATGATCCAGTTAAGTCATTTTTAATTCATTTTGGTTTTCTTTCCTGACTTGATACAAATTGCACTGTTAACATGCTATCAACTCCATTATTCCTTTTGGCAATCTGGTAGTTTTGGTCACATTTATTTTTTGACATATCTTGAATCACTGAATTTTTTGTATGTATGTCATTTATTTATGACAGCTCATGAATTGCTAAAGGTACCCAATATTTTTCATTTATTTATGACAGATTTTGAATCACTGATGACTCCATATATCTGTCATCTATTTATGACAGATCATGAATTGCTCAAGGTATCCAATATTTTTCATTTATTTATGACAGATCTTGTATCGCTGAAGGTCTCCAAATTTTTTCATTTATGAGAGATCATGAATCATTTAAGGTCCCTATATTTTCATATATTTTGTACCGGTAGTTTTCTTGTCACCATAATTATATTTATATATTTATTTTTATTCTGTTATCTAATTAAAGGCAGAAAATGCAGATACATCATTTTACATTCAGTTCTTCACAGAGTTAAGAACATTGTGATACAGGTAACACATGACAGTACAATGAACATCATGATTTCATTTAGGACTGTGCAGTAAACAAGTGGACAAATTTCACACAGAGATTTTACATTACCTTGCTTAATCTGGTAATATGCTGTTGTTTTGTAAGATGTACAGAGTGTTTTGAGAATATTTCTTTTTGATATTTAGTGAAACATGAACCAGGCTGTCATGAATTTAACTCTTGGCATGTCCTTCAGCAAAGGACTTTTGACCTTGACTACCTCAGTTGACCTAACTGTAACTGGGTACCAGCATTTGTGGTGGTTAACACTCAGTTGACTAGAAACTGCATTAATCTCCAACCTTCTGAGTCTCTAGTTTACTTTGGATTACTGCAATTATGTACAACCCAACATCCCATCGCAACTTTTTATAAATCCCATGGATTATACTCATAGCTTGAACATCCCATTGCTACTTTTTATCTATCCCATGGATTATTCTCTTGGCTACAACATCCCATCACTACTTTTTATCTATCCCATGGATTATTCTAACTGCTTAAACATCCCATAGCCACTTCCCTTATCTATCCCATTGATTATTCTCTTGGCTTAAACATCCTATAGCCACCTAACCTATCCATTCCATGAATCATGCTCTTGGCTTAAACATCCCATAGCCACCTCCCTTATCCATCCTATGGAATTTATTCTCATAGCTTAAACATCCCATAGCCACTTTTTATAAATCTTATTGATTATTCTCTTGGCTTAAACAGCCCATAGCCACTTCCCTTATCCATCCCATGGATTATTCTCATTGCTTAAACATCCCACAGCCGTTTTTATAAATCTCATTGATTATTCTCATGGCTCAAACATTCCCTAACCACTTTTTTTACATCCTGTGGATTATTTTCATGTTTTATTACCTCTCTGTTTGTATTGGTGGTGTCTTGATTTGGTCCTGCCAAAATTCACTTTAATAGCATGACAGTACGAAAGCACATGTCATATTACAAAACTGTTGAAGTCATAATTGTAGTCATGTTATTGCGATGATTTGGTCACATTCTCAAACAACTTTTGAATTTTTTAATATTTCATGAAATTATTACATTGTAGAGGTTTTTTTTATGAAAACCATGTTTGTATCATTAAACTTAAACTACTTCAGTATGCATTTTTATGCATGTACAATGATTTGCTTTGAAATTTAGGCTATTGGAGCAATTTTCAATCTTTACATGACTTTGAACGTTTTCGACATCTTTTTTAAAAACAACACCAAGTTAGTACAATAATACATAAAGCACCTTGAGATACACAAAATGAAATTTGGAATATTCTAATGTCCTTTATAGTTTTGTTAAATTATTGTATGGTTTAGAATTTCTCTGGACATTTTGGTGTGAGTGGAGGCATGCTTGTTTCACATCCATAAATCTAGTCACTTTTATTTCATTCACCTTAAGTAACTACTTCAGAAAAAATAAAAAAAGAATGCCAGTCTTTAAGTCATTGGCAAAGAGAAGTTACAGAGTAATTTGAAAACAAACATTAGAAAATGTATTTTCTCTTTCAGAGCTCTACTGGACAAGGTGGAGAATCTTCTCAAGTTCCCAAATTCTCCTAAAATTGACAAGATTCTTCCACCTCTTCACATCAGTGCCCAGGTGCACCGCAATCAGAAACTGCGCAAAGAACAGGCTAAGGCTATCACTGCCAGAGCTATTAAGAATAAAAAAATTCTCCCAGCTGTCTCGGTCAACTAGTTTCCATCAGGGTTACTTCCCTCTTTGTATCTCACCATTCAATCAGAAACATTTTAATATGTAATTAACAATTTTGCAAGTTTAGAAAATATAGACAGCCTAAAGCCAGCAATGTTTGTTACAAAGAGAGCCTCGCCATCTTGCTGTTGTAAAAAGAGGAAGCACTAAAGAATAACATTTTACATGTGTTTGGGAGCTTCAGGACTGAAAACTCTGCTGCCATAAATTTTGCTGTAATCATATCTTTTATAAACATCTATAACTCTACTTTCTCATAGCAGAATTCTAACTGTCAAATGCTTCTGCAAAGCAAAATGTTGTGATGTATTTTCATTAGATGAAATTCTTGATTAATTGAATCAGTGGGAAAGATTCAATCATACTTTATTCTCATTCTCACAATGATATAGTGCATTTAATTACACAATTGCAAATACCACAAGTATTTCTCTCGTTTATTTCTACATTAAAATTATGAAACATTTTTCTTTATTTGATACAATTAGTCCTTACTTTAACTTGAAAATTAATCTATTGTTTTTTTTCTTCTTTTGTACAGATTAAATTATCATTGTTTCTTACTATTAGTTCATTATTTGGAAACATGTTTTTTTTTATACTTTTTTCCTTAGCCAGTCAAATTAGATTTGTCAACATTGCTCTGAATATTTCAAGATTTAGGGTATTTTTTCTGATGCATTTTTATATATACTATATTTATATACACTGAGTTTATCTTGGGGTGATTTATTTCCCTCCTCGTAGAGTTTTGCCATGGTGGTGGCAATTTATTTCCCTCTACTTAGTGTTATTTCATAGGAGGGGGATGATTTATATCCCTTTGCTATGTGTTATACCATGGTGGTGGCAATTTATTTCCCTCAATAATATTTGAATTAAACTTTTGATTTGTCTTATGCTAGCTGCAGCATTCAGAGTTATTGTGTCCTATGGACACAGCTTGTATAGGATTTCTTTTTTGCTTTTAATTTAAATTGCAAAGACAAAATACACTAGTAAGACTGCATTAAGGGAAACCTATTTATAACAAAACCTGTATTCAGTTATACAGACAAAATACACTAGTAAGACTGCATTAAGGGAAACCTATTTATAACAAAACCTGTATTTAGTTATGCAGAGACAAAATACACTTGTAAGACTGCATTTAAGGGAAACCTATTTATAACAAAACCTGTATTTAAAGTTATACCAAGAGTTGTCATAGTACTGATTTGGGCCCAAATTCTGAAAATATTGGTCATGGAAGCAACAAGTCCTTAGAACATCATTTCTTAAAAACAGGTCTTTAGCATGTGACAACTTATATAAGGTCATTAGTATGCACCTACATATAAACAGGTCCTAATATGTCAAAATCTCATCGATAGAAGTTACTTTGAGTTCCTTGGAATATATTGCATGTAATATAATACCACGTGTTAGACTCCACTCCCCTTGCTTGTATTGCTATAAAGCCATTAGGTTTTGGCACAGTCGTTACTAAAGTATTGTTTGATTCTAGAATAATTCTCTAAAATGTAACTTTAAGAGTTTGTGTTGCATGTCTTTGCAATTGGTAATAGAAGTAGTTTTGTGCGAATTTGTAACCAGTATATACTTTAGACCATATTAAGCTATGAGTAACACACATGCAGAGCCATGTACACATGATTATCACTGAATAACACACATACAGAGCCATGTACACATGATTAGCACTGTTAGAATAAACTGAATTACACACATACAGAGCCATGTACACATGATTAGCACTGAACAAACTGAATAACACATATACAGAGCCATGTACACATAATCAGCACTGTTAGAATAAACTGAATAACACACATACAGAGCCATGTACACATGATTAGCACTGAACAAACTGAATAACACACTTACAGAGCCATGTGAACATGATTAGCACTGTTAGAATAAACTGAATAACACACATACAGAGCCATGTACACATGATTAGCACTGTTGGAATGAACTGAATAACACACCTACAGAGCCATGTGCACATGATTAGCACTGTTAGAATAAACTGAATAACACACATACAGAGCCATGTACACATGATTAGCACTGAATTAACTGAATAACATGCATACAGAGCCATGTACACATGATTAGTACTGAATAAACTGAATAACATGCATACTGATCCATGTACACATGATTAGCACTGTTACAATAAACTGAATAACATTCATACAGAGCCATGTACACATGATTAGCACTGAATAACACACATACAGAGCCATGTACACATTATTAGCACTGTTAGAATAAACTGAATAACACACATACAGAGCCATGTACACATGATTAGCACTGTTAGAATAAACTAAATAACATGCATACAAATCCATGTACACATGATTAGCACTGAGTAACACACATACAGAGCCATGTACACATGATTAGCACTGAATAAACTGAATAACACACATACAGAGCCAGGTACACATACAGAGCCAGGTACACATGATTAGTACTGTTACAATAAACTGAATAACACACATACAGAGCCATGTACACATGATTAGCACTGTTAGAATAAATTGAATAACACACATACAGGGCCATGTACACATGATTAGCACTGTTAAAATAAACTAAATAACATGCATACAGAGCCATGTACACATGATTAGCACTGAGTAACACACATACAGAGCCATGTACACATGATTAGCACTGAATAAACTGAATAACACACATAAAGAGCCATGCATACATGATTAGCACTGTTAGAATAAACTGAATAACACACATAAAGAGCCATGCATACATGATTAGCACCATCAATAAACCAAAAAGCCCATACAGTGCCATGTTAGAATAAACTGAATAACACACATACAGTACCATGCATACATGATTAGCACTGTTAGAATAAACTGAATAAAACCCATACAGCAACATGCATACATGATTAGCACTTAAAATAAACTGAATAACACACAGTCATGTACACATTATTAGCACTGTTAGAATAAACTGAATAACACACATACAGTGCCATGTACACATGATTAGCACTGTGAATAAACTAAATAACACACATACAGTGCCATGTACACATGATTAGAACTGTGAATAAACTGAATAACACACATACAGTACCATGCATACATGATCAGCACTGTTAGAATAAACTGAATAACATACGTACAGTGCCATGCACACATGATTAGCACTGTGAATAAACTGAATAACACATACACAGTGCCACGTACACATGATTAGCACTGTGAATAAACTGAATAACACACATACAGTGTCATGTACACATGATTAGCACTGTTAGAATAAGCTACAGATAAATAAAACTAGAGCAGTTCAAATTATTTTTGTACTTGATATTTTTGGAATCAAAGAAAGACTTGTTTGATGTATCTATAATGATAACAGCTACACATCAGCAGGATTACATATTCACTATTGTTTAAACATAACATTGTGCTGTATTTTTGTTTTTGTATTTTATATGCATTGAGCTTGATTGTGTTTTATCCAGAAAGATTATTCAATGCTCAATTTTATACAATAGAATAGGCTTTTGGAAAAACAGGAAAAAAATCATAACAAATGGGATAACAGGATTCAAATGTTAATAGGTATCTTAGGCTACAGTAAATATCATAACAAATGGGATAACAGGATTCAAATGTTAATAGGTATCTTAGTGTATAGGAAAAATCATAACAAATGGGATTACAGGATTCAAATGCTAATAGGTATCTTAGTCTATAGGGAAAATCATGACAAATGGGATAACAGGATTCAAATGTTAATAGGTATCTTGGTCTATAGGAAACATAACAAATAAGATAACAGGATTCAAATGCTAATAGGTATCTTGGTCTATAGGAAAAATCATAACAAATTGGATAACAGGATTTAAATGCTAATAAGTATCTTGGTCTATAGGAAAAATCATAACAAATGGGATAACAGGATTCAAATGTTAATAGGTATCTTAGTCTATAGGAAAACTCATAACAAATGGGATAACAGGATTCAAATGCTAATAGGTATCTTGGTCTATAGGAAAAATCATAAATGGGATAACAGGATTCAAATGCTAATAGGTATCTTGGTCTATAGGAAACATCATAACAAATAGGATAACAGGATTCAAATGCTAATAGGTATCTTGGTCTACAGGAAAAAATCATAACAAATGGGATAACAGGATTCAAATGCTAATAGGTATCTTAGTCTACAGGAAAAATCATAACAAATGGGATAACAGGATTCAAATGCTAATAGGTATCTTAATCTACAGGAAAAATCATAACAAATAGGATAACAGGATTCAAATGCTAATAGGTATATTGGTCTACAGGAAAAATCATAACAAATGGGATAACAGGATTCAAATGCTAATAGGTATCTTGGTCTACAGGAAAAATCATAACAAATAGGATAACAGGATTCAAATGCTAATAGGTATCTTGGTCTACAGGAAAAATCATAACAAATGGGATAACAGGATTCAAATGCTAATAGGTATCTTGGTCTATAGGAAAAATCATAACAAATGGGATAACAGGATTCAAATGCTAATAGGTATCTTGGTCTACAGGAAAAATCATAACAAATGGGATAACAGGATTCAAATGCTAATAGGTATCTTGGTCTACATGTAGCATTATATTGTTAGTATATTATGTAGTATCATGTTTTCCATGACTAGTTTAAATTTCAGTCATTGATCTGTGGACGAGTAATTTTTATATGACAATAAATAATTGGTGCAAGATATAGACATCAATATTTGCATTTTTTTATGTACATATATAGATATGTTTGCAGTGGCTAGATTATATTTTGATTTAGACTATAAAAGCTATGTTTAAATAAAGGATCAAACAGTCTGATTGGTTTGACATTCTGCTTTCCATATATTTTCATACTTAGCAATATTCATTTTATATGGTACTTTATGCCCTTGTTATATACTGTGATGATAGTATACTAATTTATATACTGTGTGGATCATATCCTATTTTACATAATGTGGTGATAGTATACTATTTTACATTCTGTGGTGAAAGTATACTATTTTACATACTGTGGTGATGTACTATTTTAGATACTGTGGTGATAGTATACTATTTTACATACTTTGGGGATAGTATACTATTTTACATATTGTAGGGATAGTATACAATTTTACATACTTTGGGGATAGTATACTATTTTACATATTGTAGGGATAGTATACTATTTTACATAATGTTGTGATATACTTTTTTTACATACTTTGGGGATAGTATACTATTCTACTTACTGTGGTGATAGTATACTATTTAACATACTGTGGTATACTATTCTACATACTGTGGTGATATATATACTGTTGTGATAGTATACTATTGTACTAACTGTGGTGATAGTATACTATATAACATACTGTGGTATACTATTTTACATACTGTGGTGATAGTATACTATTTAACATAATATGGTGATATACTAATTTACATACTGTGGTGATAGTATAATACTGTACTTACTGTGGTGATAGTATACTATTTAACATACTGTGTAAACTATTTTACATACTGTGGTGATATATATATACTGTGGTGATAGTATACTATTCTACTTACTGTGGTGATAGTATACTATTTTACATACTGTGGTGATATGCTATTTTATATACTGTGGTGATAGTATACTATTGTACTAACTGTGGTGATAGTATACTATTTAACATACTGTGGTAAACTATTTTACATACAGTGGTGATAGTATAATATTTAACATAATTTGGTAAGTGACTTCTACTTCCTGTCCGCTAGGGAACAATTAGATACTGTTATCTTGTTCCTGTATCATTTCAATAAAATGTCTCAGCACATAACAGTCTGTTTCAATGTTAAATAGATCGAATAATGAGATGAGAGTCGAAGATCTGCTTTGTATTTGTTTAATCCTGGTTACCATTGTGGTGGGAGATAACTGCATGACAATTTGGGAGATTCATTTACTTACTTAAACATTTCCTACATAAATTTCCAGAATGCTTGCCTCTGCATATTGTTAAAAACACGAATGTTTGAATAAGTATTGCTTATTTTACTAACTTTTTGCCAAAATAATGTCCAAATAATTTAAAGTATTATTATTTTTTGTCAGTTCTATTCTATTATTATGATTATTATTATTATTTAGCAATTTATATAGGTCATTACCTAAATGGGTTTTGGATTTCACAGGTGTTACTTCTGGTTTTGAATTTGACTGTTCATTGCAGTTATCTGACAAGTTACTGTCTTCCACTCCAATATGTAACCTTCGTTTTTATACCATGTGACAGTACTGAACCAATCAGAATTGGCAGTCCAAATCTGCCAATGAATCAGATGTAGCAAACCTCAGTCTATGCAAATCGTGTGATATAAACTACATATGAATAAAGTTCAATATATTTTAGTATATCAAACATTCTCACATCTTATATCTTACTCTGTACAAAACTATGAGATAAAAACTAGATATCCTAATTGTTTATATAGTTTTCAGTAGCAGAACAACAGTTCTATAATTGATAAACTGTGGCAAACCAATGACAGGGTAAAATGGTACTGAAAGAATTGCAGTGCTAGGGAGGTAGCAACTATGCACACAATAAATTGCATTACTCAATATTTCTAACAGTATATATATGCATATTAAGTCAGTATATTTGACAAATTACTTTTGGCAAAATGTTCACAGTGATTTCATCTGAACATAAATGTATGTAAATCACATACCTATAATATCTAACCACCGATGTCATGGGTCACAAACGAACAAAAATGGCATCCATAAGAACTTGACTCGATCGATGAAAAGTTCATTTATCGTGAAACACGAACAACCTGAAGCTTTTTGTTTAATACACAGGTGCTCGACATGAGCTTGATTTAAAACAAAAAAATAATCTAAAGGAAAAAAATCATACAGAGTGATAAAAATACCTTAGATTACTCCCATGACCCATTTTGACATAGGACCCTCTCTATCATACATGGAAATAAAAATGGTACTCTCTTCTTATTCTGTGATATCTAAAACACATTTAACATGGAAATAAAATTGGTACTCTCTTTTTATTCTGTGATATCTAAAATATATTTAACATGGAAATAAAAAGTGGTACTCTTATTATTCTGTGATATCTAAAACAAATTTAACATGGAAATAAAAATGGTACTCTCATTTGAATGGTTTCTTTACATTACGTGAGGAAAGGATTTAAACATGAAAGTGACAAATCGAAGAAGTGCATTATACATTAGAATCAACAGCTGAATTAGGAGTAATATCTTCATTGACTTCACTGTTTACATATTTCATCTTTTAAGCAAACTGATTATACATTTTATTATTTTAGGTCAATTCTATTTCCTACAAGCAGCACAGGTGTCGCGGAAATAACCTGAGTTTTGCCATTACTACTCTCATATTCAAATGTTCATTTTTGTAAATTTCTTCATGCTTTATTAAACCAAGTCATAGTTCAGAAAATTTTATAAGTTACATTAGTTTTCTCTAGACAGCACAGTCACTGGTTGATTTTATTCTCTCAGATATTTTAATTATTCTGGTTGATGCATGTCTTCATCATTCATTACTGAATGGTATATTTATGGATAAGCTTCAGGGACTAACTCATAACCCCTAAGAATGCATTCTTTAACCACATCATAGTCACCACTTTGGTGAACAAACAATGAAGTGTAAATCTCACTAGCCTTACCAGTGATTACACATTGCAATAAATAAATTCAATGTTCCCTTGGCCACTTTAAATTTTCTGCAACTTTTTCAAATTGAATGAACTATTTGTCTACTTCCTTTTCTCTGAAAGGGGGCACTAATCTAATATTCCTTGCTAAATCAAAACTTAAATTTGTATTTAAAGTATGAAGGTGTTTTTCACTTGCCAGCTCTATTTCTTTCATTTTACATTGATATTCCATTTCTTCCTTCTCTCTCTCTTTATCAATTTGTTTTTCTTGTAACCGAATGTGCATCTGCCCTTTTTGTAATTCAGATTGTCTTTCTTTCTCCTCTTTGTCATATTGTTATTGTTTTTCTTTCTCCCTTTCCTCTCTCTCTCTCTCTCTCTCTCTCTCTCTCTCTCTCTCTCTCTCTCTCTCTCTCTCTCTCTATCTCTCTCTAAATTCCAGCTTCTTCAACTCTAATTCCATCTTGAATTTTAATTCTAATTCCTTTTTTTTAATGTCAGAGTCTGATGCAGATTTACTGACCGAAATCAAAGCACTTTTTCAAACATTCTTTTCTACCAAATATTGGACCAAAATCTTTTTGATATCTTGTTTCATTAAAGATGCCTTGACTTCAGAAAGATCATATTTTCTGGCAAGTTGAATCAACTCGTCTTTTCTGAAAAGATCTAATTGCTCCTGAGTAGGATTAGAAAGAAATATTTCTACTTTAGATGTCATTTTAATACAAGCCTGTCAATCTCACTAAAGATTTTTAAAAATTTCAAAAACTAAGGAAATTTTAATTTAAAACAAAAGTTTTCTGAAAAACATTCTAGCCAAATTCCAATCCCAGACGAGCCCCCAGTTTCTATGTTACATGCTTAGGCTCGAATAAACAGTAACATAGAAAGAGTGAAAATAACAAGCTTGTAAAAACTTAACAAACAATATATTGAGCACAAATATTTTCCAGAAAAAAAAAATAAACTTACGGTTTTAAGAATCAATTCCAAAATTAATCCAAAAATAATTCAAAATATGATTCACTAGAGAAATTGAAAAAGTCCTGGTAATAAAATGTCCAAATAATTCCAAGTTCGAATCCCAGCGAAGTATCCAAGATGGAAGACGATGTCACTTGATGAAGTCAGTTCTTGGTAATAAAATTCTATGAGCACAATTCTTTTCCAGATAAATAACAAAATAAATCCTCTTGAATCCAAATGAATTGAAATAATTTCCAATAAAAGGTAACTCAAAACAACACAACTTAATATTCTAACAGCCCCAGTTCTACTGGATTGCTCGCTCCAAAACATAATTTATATACTTGTTTTTACATAAACTAGAAAGGGGTCACGTGATAATCTTGAATCCTTTAAAACAAATTTACGTTAAAAAACTCACGTACCTTCGTATGACCCAACTAAAAATAGAAAAATGTTTATACAAAGCTCCATAATGTCCTTGGAACCAACCAATCATTTTAAAAGCTTGTTTACAATTTAAGCCAGGTCAGAAATGACGTCAACACCTGGTGTTTATTTTCTAAAGTACAGGTCATCTCCCAATGAATAAATCTTAAACTTAAAATGTCAAATTTGAATCTGACAAACAAACAATAAAAATAAATATAAATGACTTATATCAAATATACGTAACAATATATATATATATATATATATATATATATATATATATATATATATATATATATATATATGTATATATATATATATATATATATATATATATATATTTATTTATTTATTTTATGCTCAGCAGTGAATTACTTGATTTTCTAGTTAAAATAATATTGATATTTCACTGCGGTGAAAAAATAACAGTGAAAAAATAACAGTGAAAAAATAACAATATTTTTTCACTACAGGAACTACATTTTTGGGTCAAAATATTTGCTAGAAACGAGTGAATAAACGAGTGAAACAGCAGATTTGAGGTAGCCAACGTATGTGAGCATAAAATAAAAAGAATATTTGCTTGAAACGAGTGAATAACGGATACATTTCATCTCTTGGATAAAAAAACTCTAGTATTTTCACTCGTGGCTTCGCCACTCGTGAAAATACTGAGTTTTTCATCCACTCGATGAAATATATCCGTTATTCACTCGTTTCAAGCAAATATCCTCTATATAGTGTGTGTGTGTGTGTGTTAGTTTGTCAGAATAATAATGGTTGTTTCAATTATTGAACATAATTAGACATTGCATGTCTCTGCCCTACACTCATACACGCGCATTCGCGCGCACACACCATATAAAAGAGAGATATTGTAAGTCACTGACACGAAGACAGAAAATAAATATAGCTAAAAGGGCAGATAGTAAGAGAATGTAGGTTGGGCAGGTCAAATATAATGAAATAAACCATATTTTGTTGCATCTGATTCAAGAATGTACTTTTCATGAGATGTGTTTTTCTCATAAACTCTTGGTCGTGCTAATTTCCATATTCTAGAAGGAGAGTTGATCCGTGATGTGGTGTTCCTTTCATTCTATACACTCAGCCGCTCTCAAGTGTCACCCAGTGTCTCACCAATTGTACGCTGATGACACACAAATATACAAGTCCAGCCACCCAACTCAAGTTGATGCTACCATTCAAGAGGAGTAGTGAGGTGCATTTCTGATTTGCAATCATGGATGACATGTAACAAGCTGCAGATGAATGATGATAAAAATGAGGCCATTCTGATCAGAACACAAATACTTCCTCATTCACATCCTTTACCTCAAACAATAAATACCAGCAACACCAACATTAAATTCACACAGAACAAAACTTAGGTTTTTCTCTAGACAGTACTCTTACATTGCCCCAACATGTCATGAACATATGCAAGGCAGCATATCTTGAGCTGTGATGCATCAGCTCTATTCGCAAATATCTTTCCACTGATGCCACTAAGACACTTATGTGTTCATTAGTACTTTCAAGATGGGACTATTGTAACACAGTTTTGTCTGTCTCGTCTCAGTATCTACTCCAGAAACTTCAAAACGTTCAAAAGATAGCTACTCAGATCATCTTTAGAGTACCACTATTGGAGCACACCTCCTGGCTCCTACACTGGCTATCCATTCGATCCAGAATCAAACACAAAATTTGTTTTCTGTGCTACGTTTCACTGATGGACTCCATTCCAACATACTGGACAATCTCATGAAGCAATCAAGAACATATAGAAGTGGTGGAAATGTGGTTCCTGTCAAGAATGTTTAAGACTTCTTTTACCAACCGATGTAAAATGAAGAGACAGCCTTTACAAACAGAACACTTTTAAACAATATAGTGCAACGAAATAAAACATACCACACTTGATGATATTCCAAATGATTTAAACTAAACGTACTATACAGTCTTCAGTGTTGGGGATTTATATAAGTAAATAAAATGTCGGTGTAATTTAATAAGGAAAACATCAATATCAAATAAATAATTTTTTCTGACCCATTTTATAACGAGAACTTAAAACAAAATGTTAAAGAAATACGATATTATTCTTAATTCGTTCTTGCGCTGTGCCAGTTCATTTTTAAAAGTGCTAGGGTTTATTCAACAAAAGATCTTTTGGTTTATGATTAAAAATTGAGAATACACGTATGATTACATTGAAATCAGAGCAGCAACAAAAAATAACCATTTGTTTAACAAGGTTTAAAATGTGGCTTTGATGATAATAACGATCATAATGAAGATAAATGCACTTTTGATGATGTTTGTGATGACTATGACTATGATAATGAAAACAAATGAAAATTAAATCCAACAAGGTAATTAAAAAAGGTAACTCCAAATACACACACACACACACAAATATATATATATATATATATATATATATATATATATATATATATATATATATATATATATATATATATATATATATATATGTATATATATATATATATATATTCTTAAATAGTGTTTCAATAATCGTTGGATTGACAGACGTGTAGATTTAAAATTTTGGAGTTTCTTTTACATTCAACCTCGGTCTCATTAACACCATAACATCAAATCTGAATTTAGGGAGAAAGTTTTGGAACGTTATTAAACTCAATGTTTGGAACTTTTCACACGACAAGACTCGATCGGAATCATGACACCATTTGCATAAGCCTAATGTCTGATTTGCATCATGAGTCCATAGGCATAGGCCTAATGTCTGATTTGCATCATGATGGCCTAGACATAGGCCTAATGTCTGATTTGCATCATGAGTCCATAGGCATAGGCCTAATGTCTGATTTGCATCATGATGGCCTAGACATAGGCCGAATGTCTGATTTGCATCATGGCTCCATAGGCATAGGCATAATGTCTGATTTGCATCATCATAGCCTAGACATAGGCATAATGTCTGATTTGCATCATGGCTCCATAGGCATAGGCCTAATGTCTGATTTGCATCATGATGGCCTAGACATAGGCATAATGTCTGATTTGCATCATGGCTCCATAGGTATAGGCGTAATGTCTGATTTGCATCATGATGGCCTAGACATAGGCATAATGTCTGATTTGCATCATGCAGGTAGCTTTGGATATCTGCCAATCATTAACAAATATCTACAGGTAGCTTTGGATATCTGCCAATTGTTAACAAATATCTACAGGTAGCTTTGGATATTTGCCAATCATTAACAAATATCTACAGGTAGCTTTGGATATCTGCCAATCATTAACAAATATCTACAGGTAGCTTTGGATATCTGCCAATCATTAACAAATATCTACAGGTAGCTTTGGATATCTGCCAATCATTAACAAATATCTACAGGTAGCTTTGGATATCTGCCAATCATTAACAAATATCTACAGGTAGCTTTGGATATCTGTCAGTACCATATGTTGTCTTGGGTAATATTGATTGCACGCTATTACCAGTCATTATTTTCATATACAAACTACAGTTCGTGTTATTGTCAATCTTACCTGGACATCTCAATATGCGATTGTCGTTTATTTTCTTAAAATAAATTTTAATATCTGCTATTTATACAATAATGGAATAAGTACTTCAAAAAGAAATACATCTCTTCTGTACTGAAACCAACGAATCCAACTAGCAATTTCTCATCGATGTAAGGCAGTAGTAACGACAAATTTACTAACGATAAAAAAAGAGTATTGTGCCAGTAGTCACATCATGGTTTCGTCATGTGTCCCTCTAATCTGTTTTTTCTTCAGAGGACGTGTGTATCGCTGAAGTGACTTTCCTTCGGGTCAATCCCAACTAAGCTTACGCATGCACCTTGTTTGAATAGACCACCGCTGGGTATTTGTATTGAAATATGAGATTGCCCGTCTTCGTTAGCCATGATTCCGATATGATTATCCTATCTGCAGCTTGGCGGATCGAACATATATATTTGTGCATTGTCCAAGCAACATCTATTGGATTTCATGAGTTGCCTCCGTTAGTATGTAACCTCAAATAGCGTGGTGAATCGTACATAGGCCGAAAATGGTATAGGTAATTAGTCAGTTTAACATCCAAACTGATTATTTATCAGAGGGTCCGAGCTATTAGAGATGTTTTTGAGAGCACAATATTTGTGCAAACATAGAAATGCACTGGAAAATTGCTTATTTATCAGCCCATTCAAGTTGTGTGCCTCCCTTGTCTCGATCATGTAGGAACAGAGTTTAAATATGAATAACTTAATTTTAACTGGATGCGATGGCATGCCGCCGCTTCTAGTGAAATTCACGACCCGAATCATATACATATCTGCTCCATAAGCAGCAGAGAGGGTGAATCCTACAACATTTTTAGTATATTTTTGATTATACCCTCCAAATAACACTAGACCCTTCTCGCGAAATAACTAGAAAAAAAAATGACAGTGATTGTTGTCTGAAAACATGGGATTCGCAGGTGATGTTGTATTCGCGTTTTCGTTGATTAATCATAAAATGTCGCAACGTCGTTGTCACTCACCCTCTCTGCTGCTATGGGTTAACCGAATATTTGATCTAGTCCTTACTACGACAAAAATCCTTTCAGGATTTCACAAATAGACTAATTTGTAAAACCTCCTCTTGTAAATCAATCAGATTATTAGACTGGTCAGTGAGTTTGAAATTAATTCTGGTTAATGAATTATTATGACATCGCATATAGACTGGATTCACCGGGGACTCAATTATTAAAAACCCTGGAGGAGCTATTGGTGCAAATGAATACAAAATATATCCCTGCTGAGCTTGGTTTGATCGTTCGAGATTTATTTGATAGCTTCCTTCGATCACATCACATACTAAATTGATCGCAATCACCGTTGAAATATTCACATTGAACGGAGCAATATGCCTGCCACCACCATCTGGGTCATTATTATGTTTGAGGATTTTTATTTCCGGTGATGCTGTTTTTTTCCACGTATCATGAATTATTTTGAAACCGACATCGATGGCATCACTGAGAGATTTTTGTAGTTCTAAGATATTATATCCTGGTAGTTTGAATGTGGGGATATCTTTGACGCGTATATTATACTTCGTTGCAAATGTTGTTCTCGTTTGGGGGTTATTGTGATCTAATATATCCTGAATAATTTTTAGGTTAAATGTTTCCATGTCATTGATGATTTTGTTACATGTTTCTACAACGCTGATAAATTCATCTCGAGTGAGAGTACCGGATTTAAGGGATATTAACAACAATGAAAAATCTTTATTCATTGCTGTGAAATTGTCAATGATTTTAGGTTCGTTAACAAAAAAATGATGATACTCCTTTATTTCCTCCTCTTCTCCAATTGGTCGATATACTAAATTAAAAAACTCTATAGTAAATCTATGATCTTTATAACTCTTTATTGGATTATCAGGTTTTATTCTGTCGGTGATATAATCAGATTTTTGTGGTTTTGGTAAATCAACGGTTTTTCCCCCGGGTGGGATTTCAGGCCATCCCAGTACGGTTCTAATAGAACTCTGATAGATATCTACGACGTAACCCTCTGTGCTTATTTCAATGGCAGATGATAGTGTTGGCTCATGAACCGTTATAGCTATTTTTGATTCTTTTCCAGTAATCGATTTTATTCTACGCGCGAATTCGTTATTGATTTGTTCGATTTGGTATGATCCGGTTGGTATGGAAACAACGTTCCAGTCTGGGGTACCGTCGGGTTTATTCTTATTTGCAAATACCAGTGAATTATTGGGTTGTTGACCACCAAATGATTTCGACCTAATATTTGGCCAACTGTGGTATACTCGTAATTTTGCTAGCGCTATCTCCTTCACTGGGACTGGAGAGGGGAAATTGACACTGAATTCTGGATTCGTTGAGGTTATTGAGATCATGCTTGTTTGTACTGGGTTTGTGTTCTCCACTATTTGTTGAAGTAATTCCATCTGTGTTGTCATTGTTATTATACTCATGTTGTATTTCTAATTTTGACATCGCAGAATCATATATATCTACCATCGCTGAAAACTCACTCTCTGATATAATTGTATCATCGAGCGATGACGATATCAATGAGGATAATTGCGAGTATGCAGTGGACACAACATGAAATTGAATTATGTAGTCTTGTAGTTTCCGTTGGCTGCATGAGGATATTTTTTTGTGATTATTGAAATTATTCCAGCGATTGTTGTTGCCGCAGAAATGCAAATTGGAACAGCTATCGGGGCCATCATTGTCACTGAAGACAGTATAATACCAGCTCCGGTGATTACACCACTCACAGCGTACACAGTAACATCAATTGCGGTAATTCTCTTGCGATATTTTTTAATTTTCATTGCATACTCCTCAGACAAGGTTTTGAATCTAGTTTGATACTCTCTGACCTGATCATAGCGATATTGCGATGATGAAATCATTTTTATTTTAAATACGCTAGCGTTTTCAATTACGATTTACTTAAATCCGCTACGAATTCCACATACCACGTTGTTGAGACCCTAACCAAATCTTTATCAGTAGATGTAATTGTAAACTTTTCAGTTGTATTCTTGTCGATGATCGTTGAAATCGTATTATTGACCCCGGATAAACTGGACGATGAAATATTAAATTGAGATAATGGTGTTACTAGTGTTAATCGATAAATACCCTTAACGGTTGCAGTGATATCTAATTTGTTGTTTGTAGGTGACCACTCAAATGATCCGTGTTGGATCGTGTATACTAAGTTGTTGGTTTTCTCATGAGGAATTTTTGTTTTTTCAATGATTGTTATCATCCTCGAAAAATCACCTTTGACGGCTTCGATGAAGTTTTTCGTCTCATCGATGGATTTTTTAATATCAGGGAGTTTTAGTTCAATTTTATCGAATGTAGTTCCAATAAATTTATCAATGATATTTCTACGAAATGCGGTAAACTGTTTTATGTGTTCTTCGGTTTTAGATTGAAGTGTTTCTAGTTCCAACACGGAATTTTTCAATTCATCGTTGAGAGTTTTTAATCGATCTGTAATCGTCGAAAAAAGTACACCCGGTTTGAGTTTACCCTGATCGGAAAATAACGCGATAGTATCCTCGATTGCGTTTTGTTGTTTAACCAAAATATCATCCAGAGAAATATTACTGGTTTTCAATTTACCCTGATCGGAAAATAACGCGATAGTATCCTCGATTGCGTTTTGTTGTTTAACCAAAATATCATCCAGAGAAATATTACTGGTTTTCAATTTACCCTGATCGGAAAATAACGCAACGGTGTTCTCGATTGCGTTTTGTTGTTTAACCAAAATATCATCCAGAGAAATATTACTGGTTTTCAATTTACCCTGATCGGAAAAAAACGCAACGGTGTTCTCGATTGCGTTTTGTTGTTTAACTAAAATATCATCCAGAGAAATATTACTAGATTTCAATTTACCCTGTTTGTCTTGAAATACAACTATTTTGTTCGGGTCAACATTTACTAAATTCAACGTCTCAGCGATTTCATCTTTAATTTTTTTTTTTATATCCTTGATAGAATCAGGAGTTGCAGTGTCATCGGGTTTGGGTTTCAGAGGTCTTCCCCAAATATCAATCATGATATTTTATATATCTCTCTCTAAAAAGCGATTACTAGTGTAGTCATTTACGACAATGTGTGGTGATTTTCTAGATGCTGAAATAGCGTCAAGGACTTTTAATACTTCACTGCCGCATATTGGTGGGTCATTGATTTGTTGTGTTGGTAGCGTAGAATACCAAGTCTTCATTGGAAATTGTTTTATGTAACGCATAAACTCTTTTGGTGGGGCTAATCCATATGAATCAAAATAGACAATCCCACGTGGATCAATAGCGTATGCAACCCAGTGAGTTCCAGGTCCGGTGCTGTTATCGAGATTAATAATACCTGTTTCAGTTTTGTTTGGTTGATGTGGTAATTGATCTTTCATGAAAACACCTCTGAAATTTTTAATCACTAGTTTTTTAGCAGCATCCATTAAATCAAAATTGGACATTGGAACCATAGACTCCTTAATTAATAAACCGTTTCTGGTAGTCTCAGGCCTGATCCGTGAACGGATCTCCCGCTGTACCATGAATACGGGGTTCCTGGTAGTCTTAGACCCTTTCCGCTGTACCATGAATACGGGGTTCCTGGTAGTCTTAGACCCAATCCGTGAACGGATCGTCCCTTTTTTTATACCCTCGACCTTTCTTCGGTTCATATGATTCAGCAATGCTCTGTACCGCTTTTGTTCCCAAGCCTCCAACTACCCCCAATGCGGCCGCTTTTGCTACTGCTGGGGCTGCTGCCGCAACCAATGCTGGTATTGCAGCAAACAACGGAAATATACCACCTGTTTTTATCATATTTTTGATAGCAGCCGAAGAGAGTGTGATCTGAACTCCTTTTTTATCCTTGAAAGCATCATTGAAATGTTTCACTTGACGAGTTGTCAGTGGCAATTTATTTGCCCCGCCATTCATTTGATTAGGTTTCAACGTGATTGTGGTTCCACATTGTTTAGCGGATTTTGATTGCAATTTTTTTAACTGACCAGGTGTCAATGACACATTGATATTACTATATGACATTATACAAATACAGATTGATTCTAATGGAAAAATCCTTCGGATTTTCAATCAAAGATTTTCCACTGGTGCATCAATAAATCTCATTCGTCCACCAACACCTTCAAGTAGCATTGATTTATCACTGAGAATGACAGCAACCGCTCTATAATTAGCAACAGCACCAGGACGGGTTACACGGGCTCTGAAGTGTATATCAACGACAGATTGTCTTGTTAAATCAAGATGTTCCAGTGAAAAGTAATAAATCGGATAGAGGCTTTTGAAATCCCATTGTGATATTTGCAAACCGGTATCCACATTTTGATCACGTGCCATAAATGACAACAGGTTATGATAGACACGTGCAATATGATTTTGACCGTAATCAAGTTGCACATCTTCAGATGGTTCCTGCTGTCCGTTTATTCTCAGCGAGACTTCATTAACACCTAACTGATCAAATATCATATGACTTCGTTGTTGATTACCAACTCGCTCATTATTCTGTAATGCTACAAATATATGACGTGGAGCTGAAACCCCTTGTTTTGATGCCAGGTGCCATGTGAATGTACCATCAACATTGTCTTGTTTAGTATCCGTAGTCACTGATAACCAACTCAATAACGACTTTCCTCCTTGGTCCATAAATGATAACAATTTTTCTTCTGCGGTAATTGATGGAGTTAACACTGGCATCCACAATGATAGTTTTGTTAAAACGACTTTACCATCAGGAACACCAGCATCACGCCATATTGCATCATTATCAGTACCCTTTCGTACAAGCGCTACTGTGTGTTTAGCTCCATAAATAACTTTTCGGACGTTTCTACAGAATCCGAATATATGATGCAGTGGAATTGCACATGAAAATCGTCGACGCTGCCCATGCAACATTGCTACGCGTGTTGCAAATCCTAGATTGTAAGTAGTAATAGCATTTATGACATCAAAATCACCAGCTGGTCTTGTATATCCGGCTGGTGCTGGATTAACTGAAGAAGCATGTGTTGCCTTGACTCTAGAGTACTGGTTGTGTTCAGGGTTATCAGTAATATCCTTAGAAAACATCATAGATGGACCCGCTGATCTTGTATAATCATCAGAATATCTTGCTAACCCTATGATTGTTGTAGCCACATCAACTTCACGGTCAATGGATTCAATTTCTTTTCCATCAATGAGATATCTAGCGCTTTCAAATAACGCCATGATACCGTTATTAACAATACCAACTCGGGTAGTTGTGCTAATGTCATATGGTGGATCATTATTTGCGGCATCATTTGTTACAAGTTCTCCTTCTACTTCAATAAACGCTTCACAAGGCAAAAAGTATTTACTGGTATCATGAACTTGAAGTTCAATTCGTGATCGGAGATCGGGTTGTACTGCGTGATAAGAATAAAATTGAAAATCGCGTACAGAATCATCTTTACGCACTGGGGCATCCATATCAAATGCTGGATCAGATGACCTTTCGAACATTTTATTCTATTTATCAGAGTCTAAATCGGATTTTCCATTTCATCGTGAAAAACGCTAGCGTTTTCGTCGTGGTTTTTTAAAGCCACTTCCTGCTATCATGTTTGCTGTCATGTTATTTTGGTCCTCTTGATTTACCATCGACGCTAATTTTTCATCTACTGCGTTATTTATAATTTTACTAACACTTGCAGGCATTTCTTCTGTAGACGGTAACGGTTTCTTTTTTCGCCTCACTAATGATGTTATTTTATCCTTCGCAGTTGAAAACGCTTTCCCGGCAAGATCTCCAACAGTACTAATACCCTTATCACGAATAACATCAATGGCTTTCATTCCTAGTTGTTTAGCTAACGGCATCACTTTTGGGGCCGTTCTTGTAAATAACCCTGCAATGGTATTACCTAAACCATCTCCGTAGTATGCTCTATAAACTGGAAACCGTGAATTAACTACATAGACGGGGGTTGGTTTATCATGATTGTAGTGTATAATCACCTTGTTATAAAACTAGTAGTTTTTTAATTAGTGATCAATCGCTGTAATAACCATAGGCATCTTTGTGATTTTCAACTAACTCAGCAATGAGTTTTCGATATACATTAATGTCCATGATACCACCGGCAAATAATCGTCTACAGATATCAGCTGCTTCATTAATTATTTCCGGTGAGTTATTTCCGGCTCGTTTCCCTCCGATGAGGACTTCTAACCGTGATATATCACTGAGAATGTTACCAGGACAAGTAACGCTAGTGTTTTCAACTATTCCGCTATCTAAATACTCATCTTCAGTTGACTCCTCTTTACCAAAAAATCCAGTTGGATACTCTACTTTTCTCAATACTTTGTCTTTAAAACTCTCAAAATCATTGCGGTTACCTTCTGTGATTCTAAATCTACCACGGTTTGCCAAGTATACTTTTTTTATCCAATTCTCGTCGTTTTTTATATACTCTTTATACCCTTTGTTTACAGCTATTTCTCTTTTATCGAGTGAAAAATTCCGCGCGGTAAAGTTAATTAAATCATTGTCATCTTTAAAACTTTTAATTATGTTGTATGCATAGTTTGTAATTATAGTTTGCGGTGAATACATTTTTGCTATAGTAACGTCTTCTTCCTCTTCTTGTTTTCTTGCAATAGCACCTAGTTCTTCTAGTACTTGCTCTTTTTTTTGTTGTTGCCGTGAAGTAGCTACTATATCTACTGGAAGTGTTTCTAAAGACTTTTTTGTTTGTTTAGTTCTTTTTGCTATTTTTTCTAACACAGGGAGAAAAGTCTCTTCTTGTTTTTTTTCCTTGCTCAGAGATTGTTGACACTATCTGTTTCGTTGTTGTAGTTATTGGTTTAAACAACTCTTCAGATCCTGCAGCAAAATCAGTCTGAAGACTCTGTCGTTCTTGCAGTTTATTCCTGACAGAGTCGCGAATTGGTATAAATTTCTTAATTGCACCTAGTCGCTCACGAGCCAATCGGGTCGTTAATGCTTCATTGACCATTATTTGAAATCAGAAACCATTTTTCGATTGCAAAACAATTTTTCCCATCGATGATTCCTTCCCTAACGGTCCAATTTTTTATTGCTGTGAAATATTTTTATTTTTTATCCATTGATTTTGCCTGTTTTTGACAGTTTTGGTGCCATTTTGGTGGTTTTCGGTTGAAAATCTCAAAGAGATTTTACAGTCAAGTAGTCGATTTTACATGGGATTTTCCATAAGGAAAAGCTGTTAAAACTCATTTTTGATGATTTTTAGCCATTTTTCATCAATTTTTGCCTGTTTTCAGTGATGTTTGGTCATTTTTCATCGATTTTCATCAAAAAACCTCGTAGGGTCAAGTAGTCGATTTTGCATTGGATTTTCCATAGAGAAAAGCTGTTAGGATTCTATTTTATTTTCGCAGTGTGAAATATTTTCACTGATTCAATCAAAAAATGACAAAAAAATGAAAATCTCAAGGAGATTTTACTGTCTGACAAAATCTTTTGAGGGTCGGTCAATCAAAATAGTTCATTTTCTTGAATTAACGCTCGTAAGTTTCTAATTTTAGAATTAACTTCCTTTTTCAATTCATATTCGTTACCCAATTCTTTTCGTATTCCTTCCACGATAGTATATAACGGAACAAACACACCTACTTCACTGGAAAATGCAAGAGAGTCTCGAATAGAATTTTGAATTTTTTTGATGAGTGCATATTTCTTTGGTAACATATACTTGTTAGTGCTAACTCCGTATTCTATATCCTGAAAATCCGACTTGATTTGATCAGGATTTAACCCATCTGACAATTTGATATCCTGATTTTTCAATTTTGCAATTTCAACTATGATGCTATTCATATTTTCAGAATTTATATATGATAATACATATTTCTAATTCATTTTTCAAAAATAAATGAGCCGTTAATATTTTCAAAATTCAGTCTGTATATATAAATATCTTTTTTAAAATTAATTCTGTATATATAACTATATTTTTTAAAATTAATTCTGTATATATAAATATATTTTTTAAAATTAATTCTGTATATATAAATATATTTTTTTAAATTAATTCTGTATATATATATATATATTTTTAAAAATTAATTCTGTATAAATAAATATATTTTTTAAAATTAATTCTGTATATATAAATATATTTTTTAAAATTAATTCTGTATATATAAATATATTTTTTAAAATTAATTCTGTATATATAAATATATTTTTTAAAATTAATTCTGTATATATAAATATAAATGCAGACAAAAATAAATAACAACCATGATGAGCGGTTATCAGTCATTTGACCCCCTTGATATAGGCCGCTGTGGTTCTATTTGCATTCATTGGGTCCCTTATTAGGCCTTTGTGTCTTTCATAGGGTTCCTTTGTTAGAGCATTTTTCTGTTTCTGTTTTATATCAGAATGTTTTTTTTTGTTTTTGCTCTTTGAGATATGACCCTATGACCGTTTCTTTTAGCCGATAATTCATTCTGGGGTTACCCAATGTGCATCCACGAACCTTTTTTTGGCCGGTAATTCATTTTGAACACCATACGGGGCTACCCAAATGTGATGGAGAGCTAATTACATCCATGGATGTTATTTATTTTAGGGCATTGTATGTGTTTACATTCAACATGCAACCCATGAAATCAAATTCATGGTTGCGTAAGTTGTCAAAAACCGACAACCCACTCTACCGTAAATTTGATAGCATGGGATTGCATGTTATGTGAATGCACACAGAGGGGTTGCCCTTCATCCCCTCAATTAAATAGAAAAAAAAAACATCCACCGTTTCACCATCAGACAATTTGTCTGCTATGGGGCGCGAACATGTGAAGAATAATTGTCTGGGTTTACAAGCCAAACACGATACCGTTAGACCACTGTTCACGTCCATAAAGAATAACGTTTTTTAACATATATATCTTGTAAATATTCATATAGTATATAAGATGACTTAATACAGCAATCCGCAAGGTGTGCTATTTTATTTTCTTAAATTATTTATTAATGCTGTTTCACAGTATTTAAATGAGACAGAATATTTGCATAAAGCACTAGAAAAAAGAATATAATTGTTTGAAAACATTTTATATTTGATTTCTTTTCTAATTTATTATAGCCCCAGCCGCTGAATCACAATAACCCGACACAATTTAAGGGGAAATAACCCATAAATCAAGTTGACACCATCTAAGGGAGAGAGTATACAAGGCGACTTAATACAGCAATCCACAGGGTGTGTTATTTTATTTTCTTGAATTACTTGTTAATGGTGTTTCACAGTATTTAAATGAGACAGAATATTTGACTTAAACACTAAAACAAAGAGTATAGTTGTTTGAAAACATTTTATATTTGATTTCTTTTCTTACAAAACAATGCCCGCCGCTGAATCACAATCTAAGGGAGATAACTCCCTTGGTTCATTTGTATACTAACTATTGTTTTTCTAATTCATTAATAACATCACTGGAGAATCTTTCAATGTAGTCTTGAGGGGATCTTATGATTTTGTCGCTGACTTTGTCAGTGTCAGGTTCATAATTTCTGATTGATTGTCCATTTTTTATTCGTTTGTCATAATAGCGTTTTAGTTCCCTGTATCGTTTGCCGCCACACCTAAGACATAATTGCGACCTTCCCCTAACCCCAACCCCACATCGAATACAGGATAACGGACCAAGGCTTCCACGACGAAAGCTTTGCATATGATACCAACAGAATTCATTTCTGCATGATTTGTTACACGGTGTCACTGATCCAATCATAAGCCATTTGCAATGATTCATTATACTTAAATCTTTCATTTAAATGCTTGTTTTAATTATAGTATGGAGGAGTTCGAGAGATTATCGAAAATTAAGCCCTGGAAAAGTGTTCAATTCAATCTTGATAGAGTTTCTGATACACCAAAGAATAAAATTCTTGATAGAACCTTGATTAGTAAAATCAGAGACTGTTTTAATGAATTCAAGCGTGATGGGGCAGCTCATTGTTGGTCAACATTTCGAATTGATGGTGTTGTTGACGCTACCATGAATGATGAAAAAGCAGCAGTGATAATCTCAAATGTTGGGGAAGAAAGAAATTTTTTTCGAATAAAATTCCTTATCCGTGATAATGGAAAATGGATCATTAGGGACAAATACGAGCCTATTCTTAAGGACAAAAAAACTGTCACTGTGACTCAGGATTCAAAACCAGGAATTTTGACTGGAATTGACAAACCCTACTACAAAAGATCTTATCCTGTCACAGCAGTTGTTTACGGGATATATCCGCTCAATGACAAACCTGATATTGCAAAACTAGCACCCATGAAATATTCGACAGGGCTCAATTGTGTAGCAGCACGAATAATGGAACACTTCACAAATGCGTCCCGGGGAAATAAACTAACTGATCTAAGACGAAAAAAAATAACCGAATGGGAACTGACAGTGAAACAGCATGGGGCAACAATTCAAGATATAGCCAAATTAGAAACATCATTGAGATTTCCAATATCGGTAAGGACAATCACCGGTGAAGTATTATACGAATCGAAATATAATAAAAATGGAAACCCAATACAGATTATTGATCATAACGAACACGCGTGGTCATCTGCAGTAACAATATTCCCACGGGATAGAACCGTAAAATATCTATCCCAAACCGAAGAGTTTTTTTCAGAGCAGAAATTATTTGATGCTATTTACCATTTGAGTAAAAACGATCCCGTGTCAATGTGGCTATTTCATAGTACTTCAGACGAAGAATGTAGATTTGATCAGTCTGTAAGGCCCAACGGAGAATTGTACCGTACTGAAGAACTGCATAATCAAATGAAACAACTAGCTAGTGAGTTTTCTGGGGAAGGGGAAGACAACGATCAATTATTAGCAAACTGTTTTACACTTCCATCAGTTGTAGCACATTTTGCTAGGAAGAAAAACGCGTGGAAACCAACACGAAGTGAGTTCTTATCAGAGGTCAAATTGTCTTGTCTTGAATACGGCCATGGAGGATTATGGAATACAAAATACACCGCTGATACCGTTATTTCCGTTGATATGATTGCGTGTTATCCAGGAAGTTTTCTTGGGTATGGAGAATGCGAGAAATATTTCAAACGATTTGGACACCCTACACACGAAATGACCCGTGTTGCTATTAATGGACCACTGCCACATTTCGATTTAACCGGATTCGCTTGTGTAGTATCATTTGAAATGGCTACAGGACTTTATCCGTGTAGTTATCTTTGGATTGGTAAACACATGTCTGAAAAACACTGGATGCCAATAGTGTTATTACGGTATATGCTTGATTGTAAGATGTTAAAATTATTAATTGTCAGTGAAGCAATTATATCCTATCGAGCACAGAAATTAGTCTGGTTACCACAACCTGATCTAGAAAAAATAATTAGCGAAGAGCGAAAACTGTTTCCAAATTTCAGTGAACAACAAATCATGGATTGGTCCCAACAGTTATTTGAAATCAGAAACAATGAAGCAAAAGACCTTGGACGAAGAATAATCGGTAAATTTACCCAAGGTGGCAAAGATGATAATACGGAATATTCTTCACGATTGATTATAGACAATGCTGAATACGATTTTGTAATCACGGATTTAACGAATAGGGGCTTATATGTCAATCGTAAGGACGCATTTATGTCCGATGGAACCAAATTGGGTACAATTGTTACTTACACTGATGGATACAATCCGCAGTACACACATTTGAGAGCTTCTATGCTTGGTTATGCTTCTATTAATTTATTTTCAATGATCAATAGATTTCCTACCACCGCAGTTAGAGTTGCTACTGACTCATTTTACATAAATAGCAAAATGGCTGATTTTAAGGCTACTGGCAACGAGAAATGGGGGACATGGAGAATTAAGAAGGAAATGCTTCATGATTATATTCCATCAGCAGATGTTACCATTGAAAATAATTACTTAGAAAGCAATCAGTGTTCAGAATTTTCTAGTGCACCACCGATTTCTGATCCAATCTGTAGATATAAAACAGTTTATTTAAACGGTTGTGGCGGGTCAGGAAAAACAACCCAGGTAATTGAGTTATTCCGTAGGAAAAATCCTACGGATTTTCACGCTAGCGTTTCCAATCCAAACATGATTGTACTAACACCGACTCACAGACTTGCAAGAGAAATGATACAGAGAGGGGTAAATGCCTGCACTTATCATAGTTTCTTTAGATGGAAGGGAGATAAATGGACTCTTGAGCGCATGGGAGAGAAATTTATTCCTGAATTCATCATGTGGGATGAAATAGACACAGTGTCAGAAGATGTCTTAAAAATATTTCTTGAGTGGTTGTTATTAAAAAATACAAAAGTCGTCATGTGCGGTGATCACGGGCAACCACCACCATTTGTCGGTGCATCCCCCCATGAATGGCTAAAGGGTTTTGTAGACTATTATGAAGAAATTGATACCGATCATAGATCACTTGATAATGAATTAAAAGAATTTAAGAAACTAATTAGATTACAACCGGATAAAATCCAGTGTGAAATAGCCCGTGAAATAATTTCGGAAACTCCCATGAATGAGTTTTGGGAAGCGTGGAGACCAAATGATTTAATCATTGCAAGTAGAAAAATAGTCAGGGACACACTTCAGATGAAGTTTTTTGAATTGCATAAACAAAAATTTGCAACACTTCCAGTGCCCCTCTGTTATAGGCCATCGGATACACGAAAACAGAACATCGAAGTTGATATTCCAGGACAGAGTGAAAAGAAGATTCTCGTATTAAATGAGATTGTGCTGGTTGATATCAATGTCGTTGAAGATGCATTGCGTGCTAATAAATCCCCATGGACGCTAAGTTATGCAGCAACAATACACTCTTCACAGGGATTGACTATATCGGATACAATTGTTTGGATGGTAGATAATCGCATAGAATGGTCGAATTTAGTCTATCTCGCAGTGTCTAGAGTACGAAAAATAAATCAACTTCGAAGAATTGTCTTCGATGATGAAATCATTGGTGGCGATGATGAAATCATTGGCGATGATAATGATATTATTGATAAAAAACTCTCCGGTTACAAACAACAAGACAAAAAAAAACAACGAGAATTTGATATTGATGCTGAATTAATAATCACTTTGAAGCAACAACAAAATAATCACTCCGCAAGTTGCAATTGTATAATGCGTTGGCAGTATTCGGATAAGGATCCTCGCCAATTCACCGTTGACAGAAAAAATAACAATCTCGGTCATGTCAGAAATAATGTGATGTTGACTTGTCTTGAGTGCAATAGACGCAAGGGTGCTAGTTAAGCCCATGCGGTGGTAATTGAGTATCCTCAGGTATCACTTGTAATTGTTGTCGAGTAAAACCCCGTTGAGGGGCAGTTGAATCCAGTTTATAGATTGGAGGTCTACCCGTAGATCGTGTTATACTAGATATCTTGTGTGCAATAACACTCCAAATAGGATCAGTAGCCCTTTTTGTGCCACCCTCAAGCTCTCCTGGTTCGTATAAGTACCTCACAATGACATTACTACCAAGAATTGGTTGGGAAACGCTAAAATCTTTTTGAATTTCCATTTCAGGTATTGACTTCTTTTTAATCGCATTGATAGGTTTCAAATTAATTGTTCTAGTAATCTCGTTATTCAGTGCAGTAATCACAGCTGGTAACCTTTTAACCCATTCACGGGATCTTTTTTCTTGGATGAATTCTTTTGCGTATTGATATCCAAATAACCGTTCAGCAAGAGTCCGATTAAACCGTTTGTTCAATGGCCTGATCACGATGTAGCGCAGTATGTCCTCGTCTGATAGTGACTTTATGATTTTTCATTGTAGATAACACTACACCCTGAAATTCTTTGCCGGGATCAATTTGTAATAGATTTGGCCAGTGCAGAGGGCCCCTTCGATAAATCCTTTCAAATGCAGAAGCTACTTCAGTGGCTGATTTTGTTTTTAATGGTTCTGCTTCTTTGTATCGACTTGCAATATCAACTACGGTTAATGCGTATTTGTAACCACGATCATGTGGCAGAAATAATATATCAGCCTGATGAACTTCATTGGGTCCGGTCACATCAAAATGCGAGACATTAATTTGTTTAGGCGGTGGTAGATAAATTTGCCATAGTGCCTGTTTGGATAACCAATGAGCCGCAGTGGTTTTTTTTCACTTTTGCAGCGCTAGCGAGTTTATGGATTGCTGATTTACCCCTCCAGTATCCTCTTGGGGAATAATAAATAGATTCCATGTTGTTATTGATTACCAGCACCTAACATCAATTTACTTTTCATAGCCGATTTTATCAAAAAGGAAGCCAATTTTTCTTTGAAAGATTTATCAGAAATAGCATTTAACGCATGAATTAATTTCACATCTGCTAGATGCCTGTGCTGCAGATTACTGCTTTTATAAGATACATCATGAAGGTGACAGGCCTTATCAATAGCGTTTATTGGTTCCTCACCGGGTCGGGGCTGATTTTGATCATTGAGTCTGATATCAAGTCTTGTTCCCGGTCCACAGTAGCTATATCCTGGAAGGTGCTTTTCTCCAGGGTATTTTGCCCATGGGGTTCCAGGGAGTTTAGTTAGCTTGGCTGCGATATCACCTCCTCGTTTTTTTTTAAAGGTTCCTTGAGTTCATTGGGTTTAGAAACAAATCTAAATTTCTTTGTACTACATTGTACGCATTTACCAGAAAGCGCTGATCGGTTATTTTTAGTTGTAATCGTCGTCAAGTCATCTGTGCCAGTACGTTTTTTACACTTCACACAATATAGATCCATAATTTATATATAACGGCATGAATATAATTGATTATTCAGCTACCCGACGACGGGAACCTATTAAACATCATGAAATGTTGCCGAATTCAATTAGAATGATTATAATCGGACCATCTGGAAGCGGAAAGACACAACTGCTACTTAATTTGATAACGAGATGGATGAAATCGAACAAATTGTATTTAATAGCCCCGAGTGTAGACGATCAGCGATGCTATGAAGTGCTAAAGGATTTTAACGAGAAAGCAAAAGAATTTCAAATCGATGAAGATTTTATTGAGTTTATTACTGATATAGAGGAAGCCCCGAGCATTGATGCTATTGATGGAAGTATTAACAATTTAGTGGTATACGATGATATCATGTTAGATAATCAAAAAAATCCTGCTAGAATATTTTCCCGAGGCAGGCATAAAAACACTGATGTGATATATGTCACTCAACGATACACTCAGATACCAAAAGTGATCAGAGATAACTGCAATGTGTTGTGTGCATTTAACGGCGTTGATACTCATACGCTACGAAATATTCATCAGACCTGGTGCAGCGGTGATATGAATCATAATCAATTTAGAAATTTCTTTAGTCACGCTCAGTCAAAACCACACGGATTTGTGACAATAAATTTAGCAGACCCTAGGACACGATATCGTATCGGACTAGATCAAATATTCGGTTAACCCATAGCAGCAGAGAGGGTGAGTGACAACGACGTTGCGACATTTTATGATTAATCAACGAAAACGCGAATACAACATCACCTGCGAATCCCATGTTTTCAGACAACAATCACTGTCATTTTTTTTTTGTAGTTATTTCGCGAGAAGGGTCTAGTGTTATTTGGAGGGTATAATCAAAAATATACTAAAAATGTTGTAGGATTCACCCTCTCTGCTGCTCCATACATTAAGTTGTGCATATTGTTATCACATCAGAACCTTGGCTAGCGATTACCTGACATAGATTTTACTGAACTATCCAATTCTTCATTGCATTGAGATTTAACAATATCCATAATAGTATTCGTGTAGGAACGATAAAGTGTTCACTGATCATACAGCGGGCACGAAGGATTCAAATACATAAACAACTTTTAGAGGTCCATTCCGGGATAGCCTTATACTAGTCTATCCTGCTAAACTTTCACACGGGCGATACAGGAGAGAGACCCAGAGTGATCCTGTTTGTTTCAGAAATATATTATTAAAACTGATGGCACACATAAGAACAAACTGTTTTCTTCATGAAAAATGGGGCCTTCTCAGGAAAGGGAGGCCAAATGAGGTATCAGCTGGTGTCGAGTGGTCAAGTAGCTATCAAATGTTTGTTCCTAGATCGTATCGACAAGAAAAGTCTTAGTCTAACACATGTAACCCTGTTGTTTAGTTATTCAGAAATAAAAAAGACGCACCATAAGATCGTAAATCAGTTTATTATCTGAAACTTAAAGGTGATGTTTTTAGGTTTTGGGAATCTCGTCATACTTTTCAAATGTCTAAAAAGATCAGATCTAACCTATTACTGTGTTCGACAAACTATTTAGTAGAATAATGGTAGACTGTACCGGCCCTTTACCTAAGACCAAGTTAGGCAACAAATTCTTGTTGGCGATTATGTGTGCTTCTACAAGATTTCCAGAGTTATTCCTATACGGAATATTAAAACCATGACCACAGTGAGAGTTTCATTAAAGATTTTTTTAATACACTATTTGTCATCTCCAAGTCTGTTCACTCTCACCAATGATCAAATTTCTCGTCTGGTACATTCCAGCAGGTATTGCATGAATTAGGTATGCAACAGTTTAGTTCTTCTGCCCATCTCCTTGTGAGTCAAGGACTTTTGGAAAGGAATGTGATACTTTCCTCTTAACATACGTACACCTCAATTCTACATGTTACCCAAAACTCATAAAAATCCTGACCATAATTTACCTTGAAATTATCCAGGACGACCCATTATATCAGATTATAATTCATATACTGAAAACCTATCCAAATTTATCGATACTGTTATACAACCTTTAATGAAATCACTTCCTTCATACATTAAAGATACTACTGATTTCATTAAAAAGCTGGAAGTCTATTCCACAGCTATCTGATAACTCAATCCTGGTATCATTAGATGTAACATCACTATATACCAACATTCCGAATGCAGATGGTATTGAAGCGTGTAAATATTTTATTGATAACAATCCTAAAAATGGCACACAATCTAGTGAAGATATTTGTAAAATAATAAAACTTATCTTGGAAAACAAATATTTTCAATTGAATAACATGAATTTCTTACAAATAATGGGTAGTCCTATGACTCCTTCGTACGCTTCCCTTTTAATGGGTAAATATGAAAAAGATTTTCTTCAAAACGTTAAGTGTAATCCATCTGTTTGGTTCAGATTTTTGGATGATATATTTTCGATCTGGAACCATTCAAACGAAGAATTGAACATATTTGTGTTAATCAACTAAATCATTTTCACCCAACGATTAAATTTACTCATACTACATCTAGTACGCCGGTTTCATTTTTAGATGTAAATGAAATAACAAAAATAGTGAGAACATTATCTCTACAAATATTCATATCCAGGAAACTAATATCCACCAATATGTGGAATATTCTTCATGTCATCCCATGTCATGTAAAAACGGTACACCATATATAGCCAGGCAAAAGATACAGACGTATTATTTCAGATGATTGTCAATTACACAGTTCTTTGAATAAATTACGAACTTTTTTCCAAAAAAGAAATTATCCTTCATATATAATCGATTCTGCGCTGAACAAAGCCTGAAATCTTACTCAAGATGAGGTTTTAAAAATAGCAGAATGTAAAATAGAGAGAGATGTAATTCCTTTCACAATACAATATAATCATTCATTGCCTAATATAGGTCCTATAATTAATAAATATATTACAGTCTCCTTAATTTATCCAATAAAACGAGTTAAATAACTATACCAAACTAAACCAATTCTCGTTTTTAGAAGACCCAAGAACTTGCACGATTATTTGATTGGAACTAAACAGTCAGAACAAAATAATAAAGAAATAGACTTTTCGTCATCGAAATGTAACAGAAACCGGTGCTCTCAATGTGCAAACATAATAGTACTTCTTTCAGTAGTGCTAATACAAAAAAAAGGAATTTTCTCTACGTGTTAACACTAACTGCATATCAGCTGATGTGACTTATTTAATAACCTTTAAAAAATGTAGCATGCAATATGTTGGACAAACACTTCAACAAGTTTCTAAGAGAATGAATAATCATCGCTTTGTTATAAGAACTGATAGAGATCATGTTTTTATTGGATTCATAAGTTAGATATATATAAAATTGTACAAGTCAAATTGATCTATTGTATATCCTTCTTAGCAGTAGAATTATATGTATGACTGTTTGTCCCTAGTTTGTTTTATTATACAATAAAATATGACAAAGGAAAACTTTTGAAGGATTTTATAGTGAAAGTGGATACAAAATAACAACAACATTAAGATCAGTGATGTCTTTGGAATAGTAATTTTCATGCATTGAGACTAAATTTTATTATAAATTTAAAAAAAAATATAACGTGCTCATTAACTGGGGATTATGCGAAAAATGACCTTAAACGTTGTGAATAAGAACAATGATCGACTTCCTCTTTAGACATCTGCAGTTTGATTATTGTCTGTTTGACTCTATTTCCTCTTTGTCAAAGGTGATCATCGTACTTTTGAAGTCGAGAGTCCCTACAAAGTAAAGTAGAAATAGACAATAATACATGTTAGATATGGTCACAAACAACGAAATATTTTATAAAGAAATGAATCAGCCTATATTCCAGATCAATTCCTTTTGCCAGAGTTGTGCCGCGATGTGGGTTGGACGTCAAATATCTTAAGACATGGACTGCATTTCTACATAGGAATTTAGAAAAGATACCTCTTTTGGGATATATTAGGAAGTTTGAGAGAAAAACATATTCTTTTGATGATTTTTTTTTTCATCTATTATTCCAACGTGAAATAGATCCATCCATCGATTAGATCTCGTAATTGCAAGACAATTATGCTTTTGCAGGAGATTTCAAGACAAATGTTATGTTCATTATGAATAATTATTATCAAAGTAATATGCAACGAATTGTTTTGTGAACTACGTTTCCAGCCTTTGTGTGCATGTTTGTTAGTTACCGTATTTAGTACCATGAAAATCACCGATTGACTGAAAATACTTACTTGAAAAAATGTCCAACTTATTGAACACAGTAGTAAGTACATTCCACAATACAAAGAGACCGCCATTACAGCATATTTTGGTAAGTTTGAGGTATTTTAAACCTAGTACTTATTACATACTTTGAACTATTGGTCTTCTTTGTGTTTAATAATTTATTTCCTATACACAGCATGTTAGTCGCTCAATTAAGTTTAGAGATGTGCAGCCAACTGATGTATCGCCAATGCCACACACCAGCATGGCAAACGTAAACATGCCATAATGAATAACGTTTGAATACGTGTAAGGTTTGTAAAATCATAAGATCAAATTCCTTGGACTTTATAAAAAGGTTGAATGTCAAAACGCTTTAGATAAAAGTTTTATTGGACATAGACGGCAAAGAATTTGGAGGATGGATTTTAGAATATTTTAAGAATATAAATGGTCTCAAAAACAGAAACATTGATTCAACGATTGTATATATTGCCAATATCAAAGACGTGTAAGGAAAATTCCCGAGCCTGTCACCCAGATAACTAAGGAAAAAAGACTTTTGACTAATTAATACCCGAAACAACGTTGCTGAAAAAATATGGGAACAGACAGCTGACCAGTATTATGACAGGAAACGATTGCGGTATTATTTTGTTCTCATCAGAAACGGTTGAGCAAGAGACTGTTGACACATCTGCACTTCGTAGGTTATTACACACGTCATCGCCTTTCATCTTGATTTTAATATCGGGATTCGAATTGAGATTCACTTAGACCTTTTTCATTGACCAGACTTACGTTTTAATATTTGTAACTCAATTTGAATTAATTCGCAATAACGTAATTTCTTTTTTCTCATTTTTCACTTTGTATTCTAGAGAAAAAAATTATTCGTGACATTTTTCAAAGCTTATTGTCTTCACTCTTTTCTGTTACTTATTGTAGGAGCATAGGCTAGTAGCACGATAAATTCAAAGACATAACTTATCTACGTATCATCATGTGTACATGATATATTCAATTGATGCTTAACTTCTACTCTCATTCAGGATCTGTAACTATTAAACATGAAACTAACTTTATTAGAATTTATATTGCAATGGATGGCAGAGTTATATCCGCTCTGGCGTTAGCTTGATTGAATACAAAACATGAAAGCTCTCTCTCTCTCTCTCTCTCTCTCTCTCTCTCTCTCTCTCTCTCTCTCTCTCTCTCTCTCTCTCAATTTCTCTCTCTCTCTCATATATATATATATATATATATATATATATATATATATATATATATATATATATATATATAGGGGATAAAAAAACAACACAAACGCCGATAAACTTGTGCGACTAGTTTCGCATTTATGCTTCTTCAGGCACAAACTTTATTTGAAAGAAACTGATGACGTCTATAAAGTTATAAACAATTACGTCATTAACATAACGTCATGCTTTTGAAAGAAGCAGATGACGTCTATATGTCAATAATTACGTAATTGACATAACATCATAATTTTTTTTTCATGAGAGAGCTTTCATGTTTTGTATTCAATCATATATATATATATATATATATATATATATATATATATATATATATATATATATATATATATTACCATCAAATTGGACAGTTTGGATTAGTTGGCCACCATTTGGGATAGTTGACACCTGCTTGGAAATGAGGAGGTAAACACCAACCCGCACGTGTACACTGAAATGAACGATACTAACATTTATTCGTTTTATTCCCTACGGAAGAAATAAGGAAATGAAAAAAAGAAGTAAACGTTGCAATTGATAGTGTAAGTGTTTTGGTATTAAGAGAGGTATATACAGTTTTTAGATTTGTCAGTATTACAGGGCAGAAGGCCATGGAAATATCCCCCAAATACAGCTATATTTATCTCCTCTTGAAATAAGTGTGTGTAGAAGATCGTTTTTGAAAGTAATGTTGATTGGAGCACTTTTTTTCGAATGGATAGTAATGTAAACATTTCCTTTCATCAGCTTTTTTGTACAGATACTCGATAAATCTGATGTAACAAATGCATTAATTGTTTAGTTATCGTATTCAGTTTGAACTTAATAACTTTATAAAGAATGAAGTTATCGCTTTCAGTTCTAATATAACTACATAAGGAAGTATTCAGTTCTAATGTAACAACTACTAAAAAATGAAATTATCGTATTCAGTTCTAATGTAAAAACTACTAAAGAATTAAGTTATCGTATTTAGTTCTCCAAATGCCGACCCCAAAAAGACATTCTCACCGAAAACCGCAATAAAGAGACAAGTGATATATTTTCCATATAAAACATTAGCTGATTACTAGTAACTGTTTTAATTTTCAGGATAAAGAATGAAATGTCACACTATCTGAAGATAAGTAATATTTCATATATTTCTTTTATGAAGTTCTTTATATATTTTACATATAGTAGGCAACATATTGTTTGATGTACTGAGATACATTTGTAGATAATATAAAGTGATGCTAACAACCCTGTTTTCAATCATACTGCTCCAAACCAGAAACCTCACATTATCGTTCAGAACATATGTAGGGACACCCTACTGTTTGTCTTTATTGTTATCAAGAACACGACACACTGGCACGGAGTCGAATAAATTGATGTTGATGTAACGTTTTTCTACTTTTTTCCAATGCGGTCACAGAGGGTAAATGAGGCAATGATAAGAAAGGCTTGCATAGTTACTGTTCTTCTGGTGGGACTGGGAATTATATTTTTCAAGATGGCGTGAAACATACGCAATGAAATACATATCAGCCACCGATTTATCTCGACATTCAGGTGTAGGATTCCTAGATAAAGCTTTATTGTAATTGCAAGTTAATAAAACTGCTTAATCAACTAGCCTAAATGTCTTCCGGTCCATCTGTTTGTCCTCATTTCTTTGTTACGGATAAAACGTTACCGCTAGTATTCATACATTAGATACTAAAATGCATACAATTACAGACATAGCTTCTTTATAGTTGGTATACGAACTAAACTCTTCTTTCCAACCAAATCAACATAGACGTGAGTGCATCTACTTTTAGGAGTGGTTTTCGTAATATTATCACACACTTTATTAAGCTTCATTACAACAATCCATCCACAGGATTGCAAAGTTATGGTTCATTTTTTTTTTTTTTTTGTCTACGTGCGTGTATTAATTTTAGCCATTGATCAAATAGTGTCTGCTTGGTATCTTTTCCGTATTTTCATAAATAATGATAGAGTCAGAAAACAACTTTCACCTTTCAACGCTTCATGCGAATTCCACAACATAGCATTGTCCCATACGTTTCTGACCTGCATTTTAAAGTTAAATTTTAAATAACATAATACCCATGCTTTGTTTTCTATGCATCCTATATTGTTCTGAATATTTACGAAAACAATCTAATGCATTGCTTCTTCCTAGACACATATATGTGATCCGTTTCTCCCCCCCTCCCCCCCGTACCTTGTATAATTAAAGTTAAAAACTAATTGTATGATGAAATAGTATACAAGATGCAGTTAAAAGTGTTGTTTTCGCTTTTCTAATGAAGAAGGCAAAGTTTACATTTGAGGGGCGGCTTAGTAGTCCACTTCGCCAGGTAGCTTGACACCTGTTAAATACACTACACATAACAATGATGCTTTCGACACATACACTGCACATAAAATGATGCATCCAACACTTACACTGCACATAAAAATGATGCATCAGACACTTACACTGCACAAAACTATGCTTCCGACACTTATACTGCACATACAAATATGCTTCCGACACTTACACTGCACATAAAATAACATCCTAATGTGACATCAGATGATGAACAGAGCGTCTTTTGACACTAAATGTTGTTACTTACAATAGCGACTTTTCTGCTTTCATAGTTCGCTGGACAAATGCAGATATTACAGTAGACTCTTCTAGTCTCTCCAGGTTTTAGCAGCTGGTCATATATTAGACATCCTGTAACAATTGTGATGCTAATTATGATTGTGGCTCTGATGATAACGATGATGACTGTGGATGATGCTAATGATAATGCTGGTTTTTGTTATAATGTTGATGGGGTGGTAATTTTGATGGTAGTATTAATAATAATCATCACCCTCAATAGTATCACCGTCATTACTATCATCATCATTAGCATCATCGTCACTAGCATCATCATTAGAATCATCATGATTAGCATTATCGTCCTATCATAATTATTAGTTTTCTCGTCATTAGTATCATATTCATTAGTATCATCATCTTTAGTATCATCTTCATTAATATCATCAGCATTAGTATCATCGTCATTAGCATCATTGTTAGTATCATCGTCATTAGTAGCAATGTATTTTGGTATCAATGTCATTAGTATCATCGTCAGTAGTATCATCATCATTAGTACAATCATTAGTATCATCGTCCTTAATATCATTGTCATTAGTATCATCTTCATTAGTATCATTGTCATTAGTATCATCGTCAATATTATCATCATAATTATCATTGTCATTACTGTTATCAGCATTACCATCATCGTGATTAGCAACATCATTAGGATCATCGTCATTAATATCATTGTCATTGGTATCAATGTCATCAATATTCATCGTCATTAGTATTATCATTATTATCATCGTCATATTATCATTGTCATTAGTATCATTATCATTAGTACCATCGTCATTAGTATCATCGTCATTAGTATTATTGTCATTGGTATACACGTCAGTAGTATCTTCGTTCTTTGCATCATCGTCATTAACATCATCGTCACTAGCATCATCTTCATTAGTATCATCAATATTAGTATAACTAGTAGTAATAGTATTGCTTGTAGCAATGACAGCTCAATTAGCGTTAGTTAACTGTTCTATAGCAGCAGAACTATTGTTATCTTCAAGAAGGAAACGATCGAAGGACGGTATGCATTTATTCTCATTTAACGTCACCTTAGTATATTAACGACTACTTGGCGCCAGTCAAAACTCAAACTTCTACAAATACAAAATAAATAATTCTACAGAAACATAAATTATTGCAAGATAAAATGATACTGAAATGAAATGGTAAAATATATGAAATAGAATGGCAGCTTACCATGTTTGCACTGGCAGTTTGGATTATTTCTATCGCTGCACCATATATATGTATCATCAACGCAAGCCTGAGTACACCCGCATTCACTGGAAGGACGAAAAGTAATGTTTATCTATGATGGTTGCTGTCATTATGGCCATCACAAATTTAATAGATACAATCTTGTTGCTAATGTATGTATGTATGTATGTATGTATGTATGTATGTATGTATGTATGTATGTATGTATGTATGTATGTATGTGTGTGTGTGTGTGTGTGTGTGTGTGTGTGTGTGTGTGTGTGTGTGTGTGTGTGTGTGTGTGTGTGTGTGTGTGTTGTTACGTGCTTAGGCTCGAATAAACAGTAACATAGAAAGAGTGAAAATAACAAGCTTGTAAAAACTTAATAAACAATTTGTTGAGCACAATTATTTTCCAGATAAGAAAAATAAACTTACGGTTTAAAGAATCAATTCCAAACTTAATCCAAAAATAATTCAAAATATAATCCACTAGTGAAATTGCAAACGTCCTGGCAATAAAATGTCCTAATAATTCCCAGTTCGAATCTTAGTGAAGCATTCAAGATGGAAGACGATGTCTCGTGATGAAGTCAGTTCTGGTCTTATGAAATTCAATGAGCACAAATGTTTTTCAGATTAATAACAAAATAAATCCTCTTGATAAAAACGAATTGAAATAATTTCCAGTACAAGGTAATTTAAAATAACTCAAAACAACACAACTTAATATTCTAACAGCCCAACTTCTACTAAATAGTTCGCTCCAAAACATAATTTATATACCTGTTTTTACGTAAACAAGGAAAGGGTCATATGATCTTCTAGAATCTTTACAACAAATTTACGTTCAAAAAATCTCGTGCACACCATATGACCCAGATGAGAATCAGTTATTTTTACTCTCAAGAACTAAAAATAGATAGACGTTCACAACAAGGATCCATAATGTCCTTGGAATCAACCAATCATTTAAAAAGCTTATTTACAACTCTGAAGCCAGGTCAGAAAAAAGGTCAACATCTGGTGTTTATTTGTACAGGTCATCCCATTTTAAAAAAAAAATATCTCTCAATGAATGAATCTTAAACTTAAAATGTCAAATTTGAATCTGACAAACAAACAATTAAAACAAAAATAAATGACTTAAAACAAATATACATAACAGTGTGTGTATGTGTGTGTGTATGCATGTATGTATGTTTGTATGTATGTATGTATGTATGTATGTATGTATGTATGTGTGTATGTGTGTATGTATGTGTGTGAGTGCGTGCGTGCGTGCGTGCGTGGATGGATGGATGGATGGATGTATCAATGCATCTATGTGTTTTTGTGTGTGTGTCAACTCGAACTTTTGTTAGTAAATCAGCCAAACTTGAATATATCAATTCAGTTTTGAAAGACATCAATTTTGTTGCTGAAAATGGATAATTATACAATGCCTAATTAGAACAAATACCAAAATCGAAGCATCCGTGAATGAAATGTTTATAACCGGTATGCTTATATCATTATTGTAGAATCCACATTTTCGAAGGTATGATTATAATACAGAAATATATATATATATATATATATATATATATATATATATATATATATATATATATATATATATATATATATATATATATATATATGGCATTTAAAGTGTTGGTATAAAGCAAATCTATATACCAATACTATTGGTATATCAAATAGTGATCCGCCCATAGCGCAATAATACGAATATATAAACATTCTTTCTAACGTAGGCCTATAGCTCTATGAAGAATTTCTACTCATTCATTAATCATAAATGACATGAAATTAACGACACAAATATTAATAGTCCCTGTTTTCTAAATATTAAAATGGTACACAATTTCATCGGAATCCTGTCTTTTTCCTCTCCCCCTCTCATGCAAAATAAGCACAAATCTGGAGTGAGAGAGAAATATATTGCGCTGGACGAAAACATTAAAGCTGAACTTGTACCAAGTAACCCACAGTACTCTGTTTCCTCGTAAACCTATGCTTACGCTTTCCTTGGGATTTATCTATAGTATTCATAATATCAATGATACATAGTTGCAATCGTCAGACGACACACAAGGCCTACATGTTAAATTTGTCGGTTACGATGCGCACATACTGTATTGTGTTTTAAGCCTTTGTTGTTGTTTCTGAAACCCGTTTTAATCGAGTATTAATAATTAAATATAAAACTGTCCAAATGGTCGCCAGCCCCTCCCCCCCCCCCCCGAGCAAAAATACACGAAAATACAAGCGTTGTGGATTTTTGTTTGTGTCATACGACGATGTCTCTGGACCTATGAATGATGGCAATGTTAGTCAAGACGTACAGAGAGAGAGAGAGAGAGAGAGAGAGAGAGAGAGAGAGAGAGAGAGAGAGAGAGAGAGAGAGAGAGAGAGAGAGAGAGAGAGAGAGATGTTTAGTCTGTAGAATCGCTAATTAAATCAAAATGATGACTTAGTTGAACTGTCAATATATTAAAATATTTTAATTACCTCTTGTTGGTTCGTGATTCCAATTCGTTTATATTCCACGCGAATTTCCATACGACAGTAGGTCAATGACAGTACATGCATAGTCTATAATAAGATCACCGTGTTTGCAGTGCACTACTTTCTTCATTAAAAAAAACAACACAACAACATATTTTATGTTTAAATAATGCGTGTGTCTTATATTGATTTAAGAAATGTGAATAAAAAAAGAAAATGAAAAAGAAAACAAACAACTTATCAATTTGAATATGTGATTGTGACTAACAAGAAAAATCGTAGAACTAGATTTTGTAGCAGACAGCCACTTGGTTGTGAGGAGGTCATTTACTCGGGCAATATATCAGGAGCACATCGTAACTCCAACTTGCAAATATTTGTATTTGTATGTGATATAAATAAAATATATGTATAGTATGTAGGCTGTATCATTGATATACCACTCGTTGTATAAATTTTTCATTAAAAGGAAACTCGGGCAAGCCTCGTTTCCTTTTAATGAAAAATTTATACATCTCGTGGTATATCATTGATACAGCGTACATACTATATATATATATATATATATATATATATATATATATATATATATATATATATATATATATATATATATATATATATATATATATATATATATATATATATATATATATAGATAGATATATATATATATATATATATATATATATATATATATATATATATATATATATAGATAGATATATATATATATATATATATATATATATATATATATATATATATAATTATTAATATATACACCAATATACTTTTACATTTACACGCACGTACACATACACACAGGAATACATATACACATACACATATACATGCACAAACCTGTATTCTTACACACAGAGGTATACACACACCTGTATACATACACACACATGTATATAAAAAGTCACACGTAACATATACACACATGTATTGAAAGACACACTTTATATATATATATATATATATATATATATATATATATATATATATATATATATATATACTTGCCCTTTGGGACACTCTGTCAGGGTGTTCTTCACGACTAGGGCCAGTAATAGCATTGATACTATGACGTCATTTTCTGGAATAAAAGAAACCGGACACGATGAAACTCTCAACGTATTTTCTCAAAATTGCATTTCAGATAATCTGAATAAATGAGTCAAAATACAATACAATCTCACCTTAAACATATATTTTTCAACAATTAATATTATTTGTAGCAAATGCATTATTTGCATATTAATAAGGTCAATTGAAATATATATATATATATATATATATATATATATATATATATATATATATATATATATATATATATATATATATATATATATATATATATATATATATATATATATATATATATATATATATATATATATATATATATATATATATATAAATATGATAGTTAGTAAACACTTAATCATTCCTGTTTAACATCAGCCTATGTGAATCTCTGATCGGAATTTATAGAAGTGTTCTATTAAAAATGGAACGGATGTATTTATTAATTTCATTCATTGGAATTACAAAGTGCCTATTGTCTTTTAGGAGTAAACCACTACTTTGGGATTATTGAGAAGTAATTCAAAGAATATCTGGATTATATCATTTTGGTACATCAAGACATTCAAGACTTAGCACATTATGAAATTCTGGACTACTGGAATTAATTCAGAAAAATCTCTATTGATTTGGACGTGTAAATTTAGGCTTTTTTTTAGATTTAATTCTTACTACTTCCTCTTGAGTTTTCACTTTTGTATTCTAAGGAAATAATTTATTTGACTATTTACTATGCTAGTATTATTTTGCTTCTCTCCTATATCGTGTAACACCTAGATTCGTGTAACACCTAGATTCGTATAACACCTAGATTCGTGTAACACCTAGATTCGTGTAACACCTAGATTCGTTTCATGTGGGAAATAAAAATAATTTTTCCAATCTTTCCCAGCCCATAACTAGTTTGTGTCTAGTTAGTAACGGTCGTTTTGTAAATAACAATACATAGTTTCATGTATGCGCAATATACGTTAAGATAATGTCTTGTTTTCTGTAAACATGTTTTCCTGACCATTACAATATAGAATATTCACGAGATGAATGTTTGAACCTCATCTTTCTCCACTTATTGTATTTTAAATTTTTTAATGTAGTTTGTTATAAACAGAATTAGTTATTCCTATCTTAAACATCTCTAGTGGAGTCAGACTTTTAGTTGTGTTAAATTATTATTTAAAGAAATTGATTAATTTCAATTATTTATTGAAATTACAAAGTGTTCATTGACATTGGGATACTCTAAAGACATTCTGGATTAGAGGATTGTGATACATTAGGCTACATCCAGCATACCTATCTGACCTCACTCATGTGTACTCATAAGCAAGATACTTACGCTCCTCCTAAGACAATCTTATACTCATTGTTCCCACTATGAAAACGAAGAAATATGGACAATGTTCTTTCACATTCCTGGGCCGACCAACGTGGACCGAATTGCTCAATGAAATTAGACACAGTGACACAGTGTGACCTTTCAAGTGTGATCTTAAAACTCACTTGTTTCGACTGCAATAATAAACTTAAAGATCTAATAATGTTTCCTAAACTTAAATATTTTCAGCATTTAATGTTTTCTAATTTCAAGGTTTGGTTTTGTTTAAGTCATGCAATTATATACGTTTTAAAACGCTTAGAGCTTCTAACGATTAGGCTCTATACAAAGTCTTTAATAATAATAATAATAATAATAATAATAATAATAATAATAATAATAATAATAATAATAACAACAATAATAATAATAATAATAATAATAACAATAATAATAATAATAATAATAATAATAATAACAATAATAATAACAATAATAATAATAATAATAATAATAATAATAATGACAATAATAATAATAATAATAATAATAATAATAATAATAATAATAATAATGATAATAATAATAATAATAATAATAATAATGATAATAATAATAATAATAATAATAATAATAATAATGATAATAATAATAATAATAATAATAATAATAATAATAATAATAATAATAATAACAATATTATTATTATTATTATTATTATTATTATTATTATTATTATTATTATTATTATACTGACTAAATTTGTGAGATCTCTTTTTCAAAAGAAACATTAACTCAGCATGCCGGATTTTTGTTTTAGCAACCACGAGAAGAACCGTAAATAAAATCCGATCTCCGAACTGATAATAAAAGTTGTTTTTATTTTATCATCTATGCCGATTCTCTGCTGCAAATTGTGCAAATCATGCCAGGTTTGTAACGAATGAATTGTGTCTACCACCACCTGAATAACCAGTCTATGATTACTGTAGTGAATGCAGAATTCTTGTCGGCAGGACATAACAAGTTATTTCAATAATCTGAAATGAAGAATTTCGAAAGTAATTGCAATCGTTATAAGTCTTTTTTACATCCAATTGTATTTGAAGAGGTAGTCGTCCACCTAAATACACTGTCTCTACTAAGGACTAGAAATCTGAGTAATTACAAACTTTGCCAGTCCGTTTTGGTGATGTTTGAAATTGCAAGACTTCTGTTCTTATTTGTATACCTAGTATTCTATAGACAGTGTTTCATAATATTTGTGGGAGTAATTTGTGTCCTGTTCATTGGAAATTCCTTTCAACAACATTTATTCATGAAACCAGCAGATGACGCGATAAGTTGTGAAAAACAAAACAGTATTTACCATGAGATTAGGGAACCTGACAAAATAGTCATAAGATTGTCTACACAATTGAAACTGATTTTCTTTGGAGAAAGAAATTTATTCATCGAATAGTTTTTATTCATCAAAAGTCTTCTAGAGTTTATGTTGCTGTTTAAGCAGCGTTAATTAGGGACAAAACTTTGTTAATTACGGCTTCAGTGTTCTAGATTTTGACATAGCAAAATAATTGGTAGCATTCTAGGGGTGGATCAAGAAATATCGTTTTGTATCGTGGGTAGCGAGACCTCAACAAGTTGGGGAGAGGTTTATGGGACGGAAAACACCGTGGAGTCTAGGTGACAATTACCCTGGAAACTTGCATTTTAAATATTTCACGGGCATGACTTTATGCATCTAATTACAAGGAAAACTGGGGCCCCGAGTGGTCTAAAGCGCTGTCCGTTACGGACCACTGCCATCTCACCTCTGTCTGCATGTGTTCGAGTCTAAGATTCGGCAAAACGCAGTAATGTGAGAAAGCTTGCCAGTAGGTCGGTGGTTCTTTCCGGGCGGGGGTTGTCCGGGTTCTTCCTCCACCATTAATACTGGCCGCCATGTATAGCCTATATTGTGCTGAAAAATGGCGTTAAACCATAAAAAACATAACAAGGAAAACCTACTCGAATAAAAGCTAAGATTCCTTGAAGTTATTTAAGTTAATTTGTTTTTTGGAGGTCGGTGAGTTGGGGCGGAGTTCGAATCAGCCCTTGTTCTTTACCAACTCGCAACTAATGATGGTAACAGACAAGATCAAAATATAGAATTTAACCCCCATGTTCACTGTGCTAACAGCCGTACATCAAGTCTCGAAAGAAAGCATATAAAAATTTGTCAGAAGAATAAAATGACTGCCCAGCCGGGGCGTGAATTTGATAGTCTGCACATACCCGGGTAGATTTTAAGTTTTTCCTCGAGTCCTTGAAAATTATTATTTCCCATCATGTGATGACAATGATGATGATGATGGTGATGATGATGATGATGATGATGATGATGATGATGATGATGATGATGATGATATATGAAGCAAAAAAATAATCTTTACCTTGAATCCTTGAACAGTTGAGTTTTGTCAGTAAAATTCGATCTTATGTTGCTATGCTAACATCATCTGGATTGTGTCCGGATTCGTAATCACTTATATATGACTCCATCCAAATGACCTGTAACCTTTGTTAGAATATTAATTAGGATCAAATACACTAACATAAGTGTTAGGTGCTTTCTACTGTTGTAGCCAGCTTATCACGATTTTATGATTCGTCATTGCATATGATTATGAGAATAATCCGACGTTCTAATGGCCAGTCATCCCTCAATATGCATCTTTCCAACTAACTACTTTAGTTGAGCATGCGTAAACACGATCAGCATGGTTTCAATGATCGTACGACCCTCTATTTTTAGTGTATCTGTAATGAAGATTATATTTTCTATAATGGCGAAATTTTGTACAACATACGATACAAATGATTACTAGGTCTAAGCCATTTCAAATGCAATTGTCCTTTAAAAAACACTTAAATCTTTACAAAATAATGGTTAATACGTTCTATCAGAGCAAGATTCTGTAGGTATGTTAGGATTGAATTTTAGTAAAATTAATAAATATTGATATTTTCTTTGAATTGTATTAAAGTAATGTTTTATTTATTTATATGTAAGTAGTTTCTAAAATATATTAAAGGTAATTTCACTTGTTTTTGAAGTACAACTATACAGAATAGAAAGGGTTGCTGAGCAAGTGGAAATTAGGCAATGTATATCGATGTGTTGTGTAGAAGAAGCAAGATACTAAAGCTTGCCAATGTATAAGCTGTGTGGAAACATATAACAAAAATACATAATACATGAATTATGCCTAGCTACAGTTCTAAGTACCAACAGTAAAAATATGTCTCTGACCTAGAATTGTCATAGGTTCAATTCGGTTAATGAAGCTGAAATAAGATTTCTCTAGACGATACAGAAACAAGATGGCTTCCAACTAACGGCTAACCATATTTGGTGTGACGATGCGAAACGAATATAAATAAACTATAGAGTAGGTCTTATGACGTAAGATAAATTGGTTTCTGCCGGTCGAAACTAGTTTATACCTGAAATTAAGTCAACATCTTTTCTGACTGATGCATGGGGGTATGACCTCTGACCCTGACACTATAAATACAGATGCGCGATCAGGTCAGATTAGTTCTCCATGTCAGCATAGAATGAATGTTTGACTCTTAATTTCAGGTAAGGACACTGTATATGTCATAACCTATTTTAAGAAATAAGTATTTTTAATGCTTGAGATTTTAATGGTAAAATTCTTTTGTGTGTAACATTACTATTGAATTCTTTTATTTATAATATATTGTAATAGAATGTTTTATGTTCATATATAATTATATTTATGTAAGTTTGTGGTAAAGGTTGAATTAGCTACCAACTGCATACTTTGATTTAATGTTGAAATAAAGTATTTCTTAAGTAAGAAAGAGTAATATCTAGCAATATATTCTAAATCAATATTCTACTTTAAGATAAGTAAAATGTATTCTTTAAATTAATTGTTGCATTAATTACAGTTATGATATTTCATACTTCGGCTATCTTGAAATTGATTGAGAATTAACTATTGTATAATATTCTAAGGTGCAGAAGTTATACGAATAAATGAAGTTGGAAAGCTTAATAAGGAAAATGTAATATGTATTTCGTGAACTTTTATTATAAAGCTTTTAGATGTGTTTCTAGAATGTAGTAATATATATGTGTGTTGATTATTTAAATAAAGTTCTCCATGTCAGCAGAGAATGAATGTTTGACTCTTAATTTCAGATATGTAGTGTAGCTGTCTTCTCATCGTGGCACCACACTTGTTTAAGAGAGCCTTCTCTCTTTCTTCTTCTCTCTCTCTCTCTCTTACCATGGATATAGACGTTCCCCAACTTACGAGTAATTCCTTCTCATAGCAAGAAATGAGAAGAAGGTTATGTAAAGCTAATAACAACATACATAACAGAAACCTTTTTACATAACAGGTATTTATATGAACTACTCATTTACATAAGCGTATTCTGACAATCTCAACATTTCCAAACCAATCGGATGTATTGCAGCCTTCGATGCCAATGTTAAAATGTTGTCAAGGGTGTAATTGTTCTTTTTTGAAACAGTAAATTTCCAAATCTCAAGACGTGAAACTTTGTTATTGAAACAAACAACAAACAAGGAACCCATAAGTACGAAGCATTTTCTTATGAAATATATATATATATATATATATATATATATATATATATATATATATATATATATATATATATATATATATATATATATATATATATTGATTGACTGATTGATTGATTGATTGATATTTAACGGCGCACCAGCACTTTTAGGCTATTTAGCGCCATACAACAGGTTGTATTTAAACATGGTTAAAAATACTTAGGTTTAATATCGACCAGCGATATAAAAACCGAATAGTTCAATATAAAATTGTAAGTTGTTGGTAACAGTAAAATATGAAGCTTCCCAATCAACGGGAGATGTAAATGGTGTATGTTGATGAAAAGATGTTGCAAAATAATGGGAGGTATTTGTATTAAATAAAAATGCACTAGTTGATGACATACAAGTTAAAGTTTAAGATAAAGATTTACTTCCTTCAGGAAATCTAAAATACAAGTGATAGATACAGTATCAAAAAGTTCCTTCATGTCATGTACATTATAGTACTTAGCACGTGTAGGTTGCAGGTCGGGACACTCGGTCATGAAGTGTCTAACAGTGAATGGTTCATTGCAAGAGACGCACTCTGGTGGATCTTCACCTTTTAGTATGTGGGAGTGGGTTATGTATAAATGACCGATTCTAAGTCTTGCAATGACAGTCTCCTCCCTACGGGTAGTTCTGTAGGAAGGAGTCCATTCCCCCAGGGTTGGTTTGATGGCATGAAGTTTGTTGTTGACTGTATGATCCCATGACGTCTGCCACTTCTGACGCAGGTACCTTTTGATACAAGGTTTAAAATCAGTAAACGGTAATTTAAAATCTGATGGTTCTTGGGATAGAGCCATCTTAGCAGCACGGTCTGCTTCTTCATTACCTCTAATACCAATATGGCTAGGTAACCAACAGTATACTATATTGCTGGAGGTACTAAGCTCTGTATTTTTGACGAGGAGATGGACTAATAATGGATTATCCAGTTTTCTATTGTGTAGCGACTGAAGCACTGATAAAGAGTCACAGAAGATAATGCTATTTAAGACGCGTTTCTGTTCGATAAATTTGAGAGCAAGTTCTATTGCTCTGATTTCCGCTGAAAATATGGACGCATCGTTTGGCAAACGCACTTTGGTTATGTGCTTGCCACTAACGAAGGCTGCAGCAGCCTTTTCATCAACCTTTGATCCATCAGTATAAAATTTAGTGTAATTTGTAAAATCGTTGAGAAGTTCATGATAAGAGTTCAGGAATATGATAGGGTTGGTCTGAGATTTATTCCCATCGTGTAACGTAAAAATCACTTTGGGTTGCTTAAGGAGCCAAGGTGGTGTTTTCGAGACAAACGTTTTCTGAACTGTGGAGAGATTACTTTTGATATTGTCAAGGCTGGATGATATTCTAATGCCAAATGAAGGTATGGCATTTGGTTTATTACCATATAAAGTTTTGTATTTTGGTTGAAAAACAGCCGAAAAAGCAGGGTTCCGAGGGTTTGATCTTAACTTAAGAGCGTATTGTGCAGAAAGCATTTCTCTGCGATGCGATAAAGGTGGTTCATTCGCTTCCGCGAGAAGGCTTTCACATGGAGATGTCTTAAATGCTCCTAGAGCCAGTCTTATTCCCTGGTGATGAATTGGATCAAGCATTTTCAAATAGGACTTCCTAGCTGAACCATAAACAATGCATCCATAGTCTAGTATGGAGCGGATAAATGTTCTATACAAATTAAGGAGGACTTTTTTATCAGCACCCCAGTCAGTGTGAGCAATTACTTTAAGTAGATTTAAAGCTTTTAAGCATTTAGCTTTTAAATTCTTTATGTGTGGTATAAAAGTCAGCTTTCTGTCGAAGATAATACCCGAAAATTTTGTTTCCTCAACGACTGGAATAAGTGTTCCATCCAGCATGAGTTTAGGGTCATCATGATGTCTTCGCAATTGACAGAAATGCATGCATACTGTTTTCGATTTAGAAAATTTGAAACCGTTATTACTGGCCCAACTTTGGATCTTACTGATATTTTGCTGGAGTTGCCTTTCAATTGTATGCATGTGCTTTGATCGATAACAAATTAAAAAATCGTCTACATATAAAGAGCAATCCACACCGGGAGCTAAGCACTTGGTGATGCTCTTGATTTTGATATTAAATAGCGTCACAGATAGAATACTGCCCTGGGGCACACCCGTCTCTTGCTGGTGCATATCGGAGAGGTTGAGCCCACTCGTACTTTGAATTCTCTGTCGGAGAGAAAACTGGAAATGAAAGAAGGCAGACGGCCTTTTAGGCCTAGATCGTGCAGGTCATTTAGTATCCCGTACTTCCATGTTGTGTCATAGGCCTTTTCTAAATCAAAGAAGACTGCTACTAAATGTTCTTTCTTGATAAATGCATCGCGAATAAATGTTTCCAGTCTAACCAGATGATCGTTTGTACTACGACCAGAACGGAAGCCACTTCGGAAAGGGGATATTAAATTGTTACTTTCCAAGTACCATATAAGCCGAGAATTAATCATTCGTTCCATTGTTTTGTACACGCAGCTTGTCAGTGCAATGGGCCGATAGTTGTTAGGATCTTCGATGTCTTTGCCTGGTTTGGGAATCGGTATTACTATTGCTTCTCTCCAGCTCTTAGGTACATTACCAGCAATCCATAAATCATTGAAGATTTTCAGAAGTAATGTCAGAGAAGATTCTGGGAGGTGTTTCAAAAACTGGTAATGTACTTCGTCAGGCCCAGCTGATGTATCATGGGCCTTGTCTAAAGACTCCCTAAGTTCCAATAAAGAAAACAGCTGGTTATAGCTTTCAGAGTTGTTAGATGTGAACTTTAAACGTGACTTTTCTTTTTGATATTTTAATCTTCGAAAGGTTTCTGAATAATTAGATGATGATGAGTTTTTTGAGAAATTGTCGGCAAGTATATTTGCAATGTCACGTTTCGAACTAAAATTGTTATTGTTTGTTTTCAGTTGTCGAATAGAATTATGTTTCCTCTTTCCATTTATTTTGCGAATAGTATCCCAAACTTGTTTCATTGAGGTACGAGAGTTTATAGTAGAAACATATTTCTTCCAGGATGTACGTTTACATTCTTTGATTGTGCGTCGTGTTTTAGCCCGCGCAATTCGATATTTGTTTAAATTTTCGGACGTAGGACGAGTGTTGAATTGTTTTAATGCTTCTCGGCGTTGTCTAATGGCTTCTTTGCATTCCTTGGTTACCCAAGGTTTTTGCGGTTTTTTACTGTTCGGTGAGGACTTAGGAATGGATTCATCTGCAATTGAGATTAGAATTGAAGTAAAATGCTGTATAGGATTAACAGCGTTGAATATTGTATTATTATTTAGTCAAGTTTGACATAGTGTTTCAAAGGAAGCCCAGTCGGCTTTCTTTATATTCCATTGTGGAATTGAGTCATCAATTTTAGAGTTATTTTCAAGAATGATTGGAAAATGATCACTGCTGTGAAGGTCATCAGCGACCTTCCATTCATAGTCCAAAAGCAATGAAGGAGAGCAAATTGTCAAATCAATGGACGTGTACGTACCCGTTCCTGGGTGTAAATATGTCGGTGAGTTGGTATTATATAGACACAGATCGTGTCTAGAAATGAAATCTTCTATTTTATGGCCTCTGTCGTTTATCTGATTCGATCCCCATAGAATGTTATGGGCATTAAAATCCCCGAGTAGAACGAAGGGTGTGGGAAGTTGTTGAACAATATTGTCTAAATCACTTGGTACTAGTTTGGCGTTTGGTGGTAAGTAAATGGAACAAAAAGTAATCACTCGATGTAAAGTGACACTTACAGCAATAGCTTGTAAATTTGTATTTAAAGGAATGACTCTGTGCGGGGCTCTATTGTTCACAACAACAGAGACTCCTTTTGCTGCTTATTTGTTTGTGGTTTTTGATTTCTCGGAGCTTTTGGTGGTAGGTTGGTATTAAATGTCGTCTGAGTAGATGCTGTGCTTTGCTGTGGTTGGTAATGAGGGATGTTGGCACTTGTTCTTGAATCGGGCTGATCTGTCTGTGTATGAGCGTCCTTCGTGATTTTTGGGCTGTGTTTCACAACTGTGGAGAAGGATGGGCCAGGAAGGGATGTTTTTGCCTGGACAAGTTTTCTGGCCTCTGGGTAGGGTATGTTGGAGGTAAACTTTACCCTCTGAATTTCCTTCTCCAGTTTCCAAGTATCACAATCCTTAGAATTGGCGTGATGTTCTTTGCCACAGTTGACACAATGCGGAGTTGCTCTACAATCAGCTTCCTGATGAGAATGGTCTCCGCATCGGCCACAGACCTTGACTCTGGAGTATCGGTCTTCGTGATGGCCGTATTTTTGACACTTATAGCATCGAAGGGGGTTTGGAATATAGATCTCAACCTTTACTTGCAAAAACCCAACCTTGACCACTTTGGGCACAATAGGTTTATCAAAGGTGAGTACAAACGTGTTGATGTCCTGCAGGTTGTTATTACGTTTAATACGTATTCTACGCACTGCAGTGACACCCTCATGTTTCATCCCTTCGATGATATCTGCGTCGTTGACTCCAGCCAAGTCACGACACCGCATCACGCCTTTTGGACGTATTTAAGGAAGTGTGAGCGAATGAGGTCACTGGAATGTCAAAGAATGTTTACATCTTTTTGAGATTTTCTGATTGACCCCTTCGCTCACATTGAACGAGAAGACAGCCCGATTTCAATTTCTTGACACCTTTTGGTGTGCCGATCAAACCCATTAAAGTTTTTTCAATAATAAAAGGAGATAGTGCAGCAATTTGTTTTTCAGCATCTGTTGACTGTATGACCATGAAGCGTGGGAATGACCCCACACCACATGGTTCTTCATCAGAGTCGGATAGTGGTTTCGTTCGTTTGTTTTGATTTTTTTTTTGAATTTTCCATGATTTAGTTTTATAAAGTTTCAGCACCCATGCTCCCCGCCCACCATGGAGCCCAACAAGGGGACACTTTTCAAGTGCCAGGGATACACAGATGCTATACTCGTTAGATAAAATTACCTAGGATCGGCAAAATTACCTCCCGATTGACCCGTTAAGCCACCGCTATCTGGAAGGTCCTCTAGTACTTTTTGAAAATGAAAGCTAGAAAGATAGAATGAAGGGGCAACGGTGGTATCAAGAGAGATACAATAAAGATATAGAAGGTAAGCTAGTAAAGAGAGACCTCCCAGTGCTCGGCGTGACCAGCCGATTTGTCGAGACCGGGCCCATCTCGACCACCCGTCTAAGAGAAGTAGAGGCCAAAGTAGTGTATTGCATCGGAAAAGCCTCCGCTCAACTACCAGGATCCTTTCCTCCTCCGACACGGGTCGCAACCCACGGCAAACAGGTCGCCTCTACTTAGTCGCCTTTTACGACACGTGGCGAGGCACGTCGGGCCAATTCTACAACCCCGAACCCGCAGGGGGAATATATATATATATATATATATATATATATATATATATATATATATATATATATATATATATATATATATATATATATATATATATATATATATATATATATTGCGAGCTCTATCCCATTTAAGGTTGAAAGGATAACACTCGCTTATCCATTGTGGGATTTAATGTGAGGTGAAATGTTACGAGATAAACCTAACACAATACAAAACGCCTACTTTGAAGACAAGACAAATACAATACAGAATATAACCGACACAAATACAGTACACTATACACAACCCACCCACAGGCATTTATAATTGTATGACAGAAATGTCATAGGTGTTGTCCGTGTAAAGAACTAGAGAAGGAATGGTATCAGGTTTTTGTTAGTATTGCGGGTAATCGATTTTAATATTTGTGAAGCACGGGAATCATGCACCGCCATCGATACTTACTCACACACTCCTGAAAACAAGCACATTGGTACACAAAACGAGTCCTGGGTCACATACTCCCTCCCTACGTATAAATATTTCCTGACATTTAGCAATCTTGTACTTGCCGCGTAAAACGTACAACAACAATAACCATTCGGAACTATCCTTCAAGTCTTTTGGATAATTGTTTTTTTTTTTATAAAACAAAAACGTTTTCATACCAATGAAATGACTACAAATACCCTCCCTGCAAACAAGGCTTTCAAGGTTAGGGTATGAATGTATGTATGTATGTATGTATGTATGTATGTATGTATGTATGTATGTATGTCTGTCTGTCTGTCTGTCTGTCTGTCTGTCTGTCTGTCTGTCTGTCTGTATGCATGCATGCATGTATGTAAGTAGGAAGGTAGGTAGGTAAGTTGGTAGGTAGGTAGGTATGTATCTCGGTAGATAGGCAGGTGTAGCTCTGCTGGATGCTATTTTTACTACCCCGGAGCCATGCTTCTCATAAAACATTTGAAGACCGCTTAGCAATGTTTTTCTAGTACAGTTTTAACGACCACAGAGCCAGGGGTTACGCCTAAAAAATGTTGATGACCTCTGATCCAGCAATTACGCTCAAGAATATATAACAATACGTGGATTTATGCCAAATGTATTTTTTTGGTTATTGTTTTTTTTTTTTTAAAAAGTCATTGGGCCTTTAGGAGAGTTTTTTTCTAAAATGTCTAATAGACGGAGAAACTTTCTTAAATTGATGAAGTGTACCATACTAATATCCAATCCTTCAACCGGTAATTTTTTTTAAAAACTATTCTGCTGGTTTTCAAGTTTTTAACTTTTACAATAGATAAATCCTTACTGTTAAGAAATGTCACGTTCCAATGAATGGACGAAATGGTACTTACAAAGAAAGTATATTTTGGTTTTCGGAGGTCACGCTAGTGTTTAAGAAACATTACCAGATGTATATGTGCTTGACGTATCTGATTATTTATTTTCACAAAATATTACTGGAATTTATTTCAATGTTATGGTATGAATGTAGTGCTATTATGATATAAAAATGTCCTTACGTTTGTGTGTACGTAGGTGTGGAAATACAAAGTGTGTGTGTGTGTGTGTGTGTGTGTGTGTGTTGTGTGATATAGATGATGAAATTGAATTCTTATTTGTGAGGTAAACAATCTACAATTCAGATTTTAGATACAAATGTATCATCGTCAAGTAAAGTGGCTCATACAGTTTATATCGGAGATCGTGTACATTCTATCTGTGACTTGCAGATTTCCTTTGTAAGGATGTGTTATATATACTTATACTTTACTTATATGGTCTTTAGTTAGAGAGTCCGCCGCGGAAGCGGGAGGTCGTGGGTTCGATCTCCGGCAGAGTCATACCAATGACTTACAGAAATGGTAGTAACAGCTGCCTCGCTTAGCGCTCAGCATTAATAGGTTAGTGTTAGAACTAGTTGGCCTGGTGTCAGGATAATGTGACTGGGTGGGACATCATGCTACATATCTGCGGCATGATGCCCCGGTGCTAGATATCACTATAAACTGCCTCACTGCAGACATCGTAGCGATATGACTGAAAAAATGTTAAAGCTACGTTGCAAATTCGAAATCACACAAACACTCAAAATTATTGCTAAATCCTCATTTCATGATAAATTTGAGTGGGGAATTCTGATTGCATAATTGTTACATCCTTGTGTCGAGTTGCACTGTAAACAACATACTTGACATTGCAACGTTTGTATCCTGCAACCATGTTAAATCGGACAGGGTTCATCAGTACTGGGTTGTCTATAGAACTGACAATCTCTCTCTCTCTCTCTCTCTCTCTCTCTCTCTCTCTCTCTCTCTCTCTCTATTTCTATACTCTTAAAGTTAGTTTCTCCGTCTCTGTCTGTCTCACTCTTAACTTACTGCATGCCTCTTTTAAATCGATTGAATTCTAACACTAAAAATTCTAATTACCAGCTGTTATTTTGGGAAAGAGTACATAGTAACAATCCTTATAATTTAATTTCTTAATTATGAACTAATGCCAGATGTAACTTAAAGTTGTTTTTATATGTGTAATTTTATGTCTTTTGGAAAGCAGACACGAAAACATATATAGCAAAAAGAGAGACAGAAAAGCACAAAGCCTCAAGGTTGATTAGTTCTTCAGCTAATCGTGTTTCACTCTTGAAATAAAGTAATTATTATTATTATTATTAGTAGTAGTAGTAGTAGTAGTAGTAGTAGTAGTATTAGTTATATAGAAGAAGAAGAAGAAGAAGAAGAAGAAGAAGAAGAAGAAGAAGAAGAAGAAGAAGAAGAAGAAGAAGAAACAAAGAAACAATAAAAGTTAAAGATAAAAGAAAAAGAGAAAGCAAATATACTATCTATTTCTACCATGTAAAAGGTCGGATGAAAATAATTAACAAATATTTTGCCAGTGCTACGACTCTGTGGTCATAAACTATGTTACAGAAAAAAGCAAAATCAAACAAGTTTTAATGTTAATTATCAAAGTTAAAGTATTATGACTTGAATCCAAGATAATCCTAAAAAAAAGTTATATGCATGTCCAAGGTTCGAACGTTCCTAACAAGTCAAAGATTCTAGAATGTATTAATCAACTAACAGTCCTAAATACTTCTACTATTACTACTAATGAAAAATAACAATAACATTGAGTACTTTGTATAGCGTAGAATCTTTAGAAGCTCCAAGCGCGGTATACAACCTATATAATGATATGCCTATAGAAAAAGCACACCTGGAATGAGAAACATAGCAACATGCTGAAAATATTTAAGTTAGGAAACATTATTTGGTCTATAAGTTTGTTCTTGCAGTCGAAAAAAGTAAGTGTTATGAGCTTTGTTTTTAAAGGTATCACTGTCTTTGTGTCTAATTTCAATTGGCAATTCTTTTCACGTTGCTGGGCACTGCTATGCAAAAGAATGTTGTCCATATGACTTTATTTTCATAGTCGGAATAAGGACTGTCAGATTGTTAGAAGAAGAGTGTAAGTATCTTGATGGTGTATACACATGGGTGAGACCAGATATGTATGTTGGAATGGAGTCCATCAGTGAAACGTAGCACAGAGAACAAATTTTGTGTTTGATTCTGAGTCAAACAGATAACCAGTGTAGGCTACAGAGCAGCGGAGAGGTGTGCTCTGCTCATGGTTCTCTAAAGATGATTAGAGCAGATGAATGTTGATGTTGTTGTTGTAGTGTTTAACGCCATGTTTCAGCACACGATAGGCTATACATGGCGGCCAGTATTAATGATGTAGTAAGAACCGGGGAAAACCCCAGAAAGAACCACCGACCCACGAGAAGCTACTGGCAAGCTTTCTCACATAACTACATTTGCTGAATCTGAGACTCGAACCCACGCAGACAGAAGTGAGATGACAGTCATCCGTAACGGAGAGCGCTTTAGACCACTCGGCCACTCGAGGCCTCTTATATATGTTGAACATTTTGACGTTCTGTAGTAGATATTGAGACCAACCAGACAGAATTGAGCTACAATGGTCCAATCTTAAATGTACTAATGAACACACACGTGTTTTAGTAGCATAATTTGAAAGATATTTTATGGAGCTGATGTGTTTTAGCTCAAGATAGTCAGATCCTTGAATACCTTAACATGTTCATCCCATCAGCATAAATAATTTATATCATCTACGAAACTGTCGACGTTTTCCATACCGTTTAACAGTTTGCTCATGAGACGAGCGCATGACACACCGGCGTTGAATAAATCGAAAGACATAACTTTAAATTGATACATACATTTGGGTGTCGCGAGCGCCGATAAGTCGCGGACATTATCAGCGATTGGTAGCTGCCATATCCCTTGGTAACGTCTAATTTGAAATGTATTTATGACCTGCCAACTTTGCAAATAAATTGTCCATGTCTAGCATTGGTTCTGCGTCAAACACGGTGAGTTTTTTCAATCGCCGAAAGTCAATGCAAAAAGGGTTCGTCCCGTCTTTTTTCTGACTAACACAATGGTTGGTGAGAACGGGGAACTAGAAGGTTGGATCACTTCCTGGTCTAACATTTTCCCTACTTTTTCGTTGATTGTCTCCGGGGTTTTGAAGGCGATTTGATATCTTTAATCCTGTTTGTCTCCGAGGTGTTCAATTTGATCTCGTGTTGAATTAAATCCAGTACAGCCTGGTTTGTCCGGAAACATGTCTGTGTATTGGGACAAAACCTCCAAGATCTACGTTCGATGACCCTAGGATAGATCCGGACAAAACTGATCTGGTCTATTCCTTCCTTCCCTACGTCAATGGGGTATTCAAAGGGCATTTCTGTACTGGAGACGAATTCCAATTCGTCACACGACCTAACCTCTATCACCTCTACGCATACTACATTCAAAACACCTTTATCAAATTTTGACTATGTCTTTATACGTAGAGTTCGAGCATATTGGCATTAAAAAGCTTGGTCTTACCTTCTACGTCTATGATGTAGTCCATCTTACCTTTCACCTGTTAATTTTCATTGGACTAGCACAGCTTGTTTTTATTTGTTGGGAGAAGCTACAAGACTTGATTGTCTTCATCAAGCATTTTATTCCACTTTTCTAGGTATAGTACTTTACGTACCTAAGACTAGATTTTGCGTAAATTGACCACTTATTGGTAAGTGGTCTTAACGTTTTCGTTCGTGACCTCGGCTTACCAAAGTTCGCGTAGAATGCGCATATAACCACGAACTGTCCACCCGTACAATAGTGCAAATGGGGGTGGGGGGGGGGGCGACAAGGCTTTCGTGAGGAGCCTCACGATATGCGAACAGAATCGCGTCAGATACATATCTTAATCCTTAGATGTTTCCCTTAACATCCGTCGCAACATTTGCTTCAACGTCCCGTGGAATTCCTTTTCCTACCCATTGCACATAGGGTGGTAAGTTGTTTTGCGTAACTGTTTTAGGGACAACAACCTACTAATTTCTGCTTATAGATCTGATGTGAATTGCGGTCCACAATCCGTATGAACCTCTTCGGACACTCCGACCCTGTTGAACATGTCTACGTTCGCCTCTGCTACAGGTTCGGTTTCAATCGATGGCAAAGCTATGGCTTCGGGGTGTAAGGAAGCGTAATCTGACAATGTCAATATGTATCGTGTTTTTTTCTATCCGTATGTGGAAATACCATGTAAACGACCATGCTTTTAAACGGAGTATATATCAATGGCGTCTGACCTAACGGTACTCTAGTGACCCTGTCCTTAGACAAAACCACGCTACGTTACTATTGAAACCAGGCCAATACATTTCTCTTAATACCATATATGTTCTTTTCCTCTTACTTATATGACCCATCATACTCGACTCGTGCGCAACCTTTAGCACATGCGACTTCAATTTGTGAGGGACCACTAGTTGTAAGAACTTCATATCAAGTGTCGAGTAATCCCTATACATTAAACCTTTCAGAGTAAGGAATATTTAGAGGAACCTACGCTTTTAACCTTTTTCATGGTACTCGATAATGCTTTGTCTGCGGTTGCACGTAGGGACGCGTCACAAGATTATATGCAAGGAGATACACTCCATCGTCAGAACACTTTATTTCAGCTTCACAACTGCTACGAATAATTCATGTAGATGGCGTCACAGCAAGCACCACGTAGACTTCGATCACTTCGATAACTTGTAACGCTCAAGTCATTCTAGCCACTCCAGACAACTCTACACTTTCCGGATACTCCAGACACTAGACTCTTGACAACACCGGGCACTCCAGACAGCGGACAGCTGAAACAATATCAAATACCGGGTACAATATATGACATCGGCATAAAAACGTAATAACGTTATACACGATATGTTATACAGATTATATTATATTACCGGCACAATAATTACAAACGTTCAGAATCAAATCTAACCCTGCTTGATAAGAATCCAACTGTACTACATATTTCTTAAAAATGTAGCCTTATAATACTAATATAAATCCTTCGCAATGTTGTCCACAAGAATAGAAATATGTGCGTAATTCTGCGTAAACCAAAGCTACAAAACATAACAAAAACAATTATGTCGTAGTACAATGGGGTTATTATATATATACAAGAAATGAATTAACTAACATACCTCTACAGGTGGAGATGTGCAATCATTATAGAATACCGCTGACTGACAAGACAATCCATAATGTAAAGAGCTTTACATGCAGTGAGGTATTTATACACAGATAATGTCTGTGCACTGAAGGCTTCCCATCAAAAGCATGTGGCGCGTGCGGCATATGATGAACCGAACTCATTATTTTGAAATACGACACAATATACATTAATCACCCGCGGGTATAGTTGTACGCTAAAAAACAAAACTCTAGCACCCGTATTTGATAAATTAATAAATAAATGGGGTTATACAATTACCTTATGACACTTATTCGAGATCGCACCCTCTCTGCTGTAGTGAATTATCCAAATATTGTATCAAGACCTATTCGATATCGTGATCAAGGATCATGTAAATGTATTGCTATACATCCGCTACACGAAGTTCGATTAATATTTCGTAATGTATGTATAGCAACTCCGTTAAATACAGCTAAACTATTACAGTTGTCTCCAATCACTTTCAGTATTTTAATGCCTACCTCGAGAAAGTATTCTAGCTGGATTGGACTATTTATCCAGCATTGCTTCATTGTACACCACTAAATTATTACTAAATCCATCAAGGTCATCTACGTTTGGCGCTTCATCAATATCAGTGCTACAACTTATAATATCATCATTGTCTTCATTATCGTCGCTGCTTTCTCATTAGGTAGATTATAGCATTGTTGATCATCAGCAGATGGTATAACTAAATACAACTTGTCCTATTTGAATTTCCTCATTATTAAATTAAGTAGCACATGCGTTTTACCACTTGGAGATGGACCTATTATTATCATTCTGAGAGAATTCGGTAACGTTGCGTGCTTTTTACCGGTTTTTGTTTTCTTGTCGCCGAAAAATCAATTACATCCATATCATATTAATATAATAATTGATATGGAGTTATATTGTGTGAAATGCAAGACGCATACTCGTACTGGTGAATGAATAACTATTACAACAACAAATAACAAATCAGCACTTACAGGTAAGTGTGAACAATGTGGTACAAAGAAATTTAAATTTATTTCTAATCCAAACAATATTTAAAAAAGGAAAAAGGTGATATTGCAGCAAAATTGGGAAAATTACTGGGGAATCCGTGGGTTAAATACCAATGAGAAAATCACCTCTCAGGATACAATAATTGTGGCCCTGGAACCATACTTGATATCCAACTTCATACTCAAGAATAACTAAAACCAGTTGAAAATCCAATAAATGAATTCACTAAAGCGTGTCATCCTCATGATGTAGCGAATAAACGTAAAACCTTGCAAGATTGAAATATTGCTGATGTAACATTAATTCACAAGTTAAATTCGTTTAAAAAAAATACTTCAAGGAATTATTAGCAATTTGGTTGGTGAGATCTACGATGAAAGATAAACTAGTATTAGGGGCTGGTCATTGATATGGTGGAATTGATTTAGTATAGCCCAAGAGGATATTAGAGAAGCCGCGCAGCGATTAGTAAACTCGCGGTTGCAGCAATTGCTAGATTGGTTATCACGACAGGCAATATGGCAAATTGATCACGACAGGCAGTATGGCAAATTGATCTACCACCGACTACACATATTCAGCATGCAAATGTTGATCTCAATGTTCGTAATGAAGTCCATCAATGTGATATTTTATTTTTACCACTTGATACTAGCAATGCGATGTCGCCATTATGCATACAAATATAAGTTAAATATCGTTGATGTTTCAAGAAGATATAAAGTGGCAGAGCCGTTATCGACAAGGACAAAAGCAGAAGTTGCTTCTGCGTTTGAACGAAGTTATCAACGTGGTGGTCTACGATGGCCACAGCTACTACAGGTTGATCCTGGCCAAAAAATTCAGGGTGCAGTATCGTCGCTGGTGAAGCAACATGATGTCCAAATCCGACGGGGACACACTACAATGCACAGTGATCAGGCAATTGTTGAGCGATCTAATCGAACTCTACTGAGCGGTTATTTGGATATTAGTATACAAAGAAAATAATTCAGAAATATGCAAGATTTTGAAAATGGGTTGCAAGACACCCAGGTGTGATAACTGCATTAAAAATGAAATTACTCAGACTACTGGGTTGAAACCTATTAGCGCGATCACCAACAAATATACACTTGCAAAACGACATGTTTTATTCAAAACAACCAGTATTAGGTAATGTTACTGCAAGATACTTATATTAGCCGGGTGAACTTAAAGTGGGTAAAAAAAAAGCGACTGATCCTTATTACCACAAACAAAATTTATGTAGTAAGATATTCGGGAAGACCTGCAATTTACAGAATAGAATCAAATGCTCATCAAGGTGGATTTACAAGCGAACAATTAAAAGTAATACCCGAGAATACACAATTACCTCCATCTTCACTTAACTAGCACCTCCACGTCTATAATAGTCAATACTAGTCAACATCGTATTTGCATGTATATGACCAATACTTCAATCGACTGTAATTGTCTTGGATCATTATTTTAATACTGCCACATTAATGTGTTATTATTCGCACATTGATTATTTTATTGTTGTTTTAGCGCCATGATAATTCAAAAACAATATCAAAGTTGCGATTATTTGTTTGTCACTTTTTTATAATTAATTAATCTTTTTTTTACTGTATCATCATTAACAATTTGTTGTTGGTATCAGTACAATTTACAATAACCCTCAGCAGCTGATTTATTTTCCTAACTCTTCTCACTGCTAGATAGATTATGTTTGACCACTCTTGCGACACTGTGCATTTATCATCCCAATTATTCCGGGTATATATTTCTCACCCATTCGATCAGGAGTCAATTTGTCTCCCTTGAATAAATAAAAAGCTGTGATAAGTACATGACTTGTCACCTCGTTCTTTCATTTCTCTCGCAAGTCTGTGGGTAGGAGTGAACACAATTAAATCCGAACTCTGTCAAAATAATTCGATCACTCAAGGATTTTCACTGCAACCACCAGGTCAATTAGATAAACTGTCTTTTGTCGAGACACTGGACCGGATACAGATTATTCTGATATCTGATTATGTTTTAGATAAGCATCTTTTATTTCAACACCAGAGGATTTAGAATAATTTTATAACATTTCTTGTTTTATTTTCCATCATAAAAAGTACACTGAGTCACTAATTCCGTATATATTCCCCCCTATCAAATGAATCGGTTGCAACTCTGACTGCAGTGGCTGGGAATCAATTTATCATCAATAATACATGTTTAGAAACATAACTGATCATTGGCGATCTTCGATGTGTAAATTGTGGAGATATATCTTCGATATAAACAACACTTGTACCTAATCTTGTTCCGTTAGATAAGCACGCGTTTTGTAGGCTTACAAATATATTTCTCGCTGTTGCATCAGCGATTAAAAAATCATATTCAGCATCATCTATAATGAATCTTTCAATATATAGTTTATGATCATAATAATAATAATAATGATAATAAGGACTTGGTATAGCATCTAATCTTTAGAAGCAATAAGCGCTTTACGACATCTACAATGATATGACTACATTACAGAAAAAAAAAAAAACACCATGAAATTGGAGAACATAAAAACACGCTGAAAACATAAGATACAAAACATTATTAGGTCTCTAAGTTTGTTCTGCAGTCAAAAAAAGGTGCGTTTTAAGAGCACTCTTAAAAGGGGTCAGTGTGCCTTTGTGTATATTTGCAATAGGGAATTCATTACACATCGCTGGGCCCTGGTATGCAAAACAAACGTTATACGCATGACTTCGTTTTCATAGTGGGAACAATGAGTAAACGATTGTCAGAAGAGGAGCGTAAGTATCTTGCTGGTGATTACACATGGGCGAGGCCAGATAGGTGTGTTGGACTGGAGTCCATCAGTGAAATGTAGCACAGAGAACAAATTTGTATTTGATTCTGGATTGAATGGATAGCCAGTGTAGGGTACAGAGCAGTGGTGAGGTGTGCTCTGATCGTGGTACTCTAAAGATGGTCAGATCAGCTGTGTTTTGAACTTATTGAATGAGCTGATGCGTCTCAACTCAAGATATGCAGCCTTTCATATGTTCTTGGCATGTTGGTGCACAGTGAGAGTACTGCCTAGAGTAACACCTAGGTTTTGTACTCACTGTGTAAATTTAATGTTGTTGTTGCTGATATTTATTGTTTTAGGTAAAGGATGTGAATGAGAAGGTCTTTGTGCTGTGATCAGAATGGCCTCAGTTTTATCATAATTCATCTGCAGCTTGTTGCATGTGATACATGATTCCACATCAGAAATGCACCTCTTAACTCCTTGGATGGCAGCATCAACTTCAGTTGGGTGGCTAGACTTGTATATTTGGGTGTCATCAGCGTACAATTGGTGAGACACTGGGTGGTGATCTATGACACTTGCGAGTGGCAAATTGTATATAATGAAACGAACAGGACAGATAACAACCCTGTTGAGCATCTCAACATAGGCCGACTGGGCTAGAGTTTATTCAATTTGCAGATACAATTTGTGTCCTGTTGACTGAGTAGGACTTGAGCCACTGTAAGGCTATATTCTGAATGTCAAATACATGTTGTAGACGGTAAAGTAATATATCATGGTCTATTGTGTCAAATGCTGCAGACAAATCATGGAAGCTGAGGACTGTAATCTTTCCGTTTTCCAAAGCAGAGAGAATGTCATCAAATACTTTCAGAAGAGTAGTTTCAGTACTGTGGCAAGGGCGATATGCAGACTGTACATTTAAAAAAACTGTTTGAATTCAAATGAGATACAAGTTGGGTTAGAACAACTTAAACTAAGATTTTTTTATGAACTTGAGATTAGACACTGGGCAATAGTTCTTTAGATCATTATGGTTGGTTTCCACAGCAGAGGCATTTATGATGGCAGTTCTGAACAATTATGGGAATCCACCGGATGAGTGAGAGATATTAATAACATCAGTTAGTGTTGGGTCTAAGCACTCAAGCATCAGTGATGTTGGAATTGGATCAAGTTCAAATGACTATATTAAGATGGAATAATGGTCTCTGTAATTCAAATAGGATAATGAGCACTGTAACACAGAAAGATAATGGTCATTGTAATAATTAGGATAATGATCACTGTAATAATTAGTATCATGGTAACTGTAATTAAGATAGGATAATAGTCACTAATACACATAGGATAATGGTCACTAAAATACTGACAGGATAATGATCACAGAACTACAGACAAGGTAATGAATAATATAATACATATAGGATACTGATCACAGTAATACAGTTAAGAAAAGGATAAATCAAACAGAAAAAATATTGAATTTTCTAATACAGATAGGATACAGATCACTCTAAAACAGATGGGATAAGGATCACTAACACAGATTGAATATTGAATACTCTAATACAGATTGGATAAGGATCACTAGCACAGAAAGGATAACGAATATTCTAATACAGGTAGGATACAGATCACTCTAATACAGATGGGATAAGGATCACTAACTCAGATTGGATATTGAATACTCTAATATAGATAGTATAAGGATCACATTAATACAGATAGGATACGGATCACTGTAATACATATAACATAAGGATCACTAACACAGAAAGGATAATGAATACTATAATACAGATAGGATACAATTCACTGTACTACAGATAAAATAAGGATCACTGTAATAAAGATAGGATAAGGATCACTCACACAGAAAAGATAATGAATTCTCTAACACAGGCTGGATAAGGATCACTCTCATACAGATTGGATAAGGATCACTAATACAGAAAGGATAATGAATTATCTAACACAGGTTGGATAAGGATCACTCTAATACAGATTGGATGAGGATCACTAATAAAGAAAGGATAATGAATACTCTAATACAGATAGGATAAGGATCACTAACAGAAAGGATAATGAATACTCTAATACAGATAGGATAAGGATCACTAATACAGAAAGGATAATGAATACGCTAACACAGATAGGATAAGGATCACTAATACAGAAAGGATGAGGATCACTCTAATACAGATAGGATACAATTCACTGTACTACAGATAAAATAAGGATCACTGACACAGAAAGGATAATGAATACTTTAACACAAAGATTATAATAACCCCAGACAACTTATTGATTGAAGAGTTTAAAATTGGTGTCAATAATAATGTTAAGACCTGCCTTTAGCACAAAAAAGTTGAAAGTTTAAAAAATGCAGCTATTTCACTGATTGAAGAGTTTAAAATTGGTGTCAATAATGATGTTAAGATCTTATTAAAGCCCTGTATAAGGTTAGTTTTGTTTCTTGAGTTGCTCCCCACTTGGTACCTTTTAGGTTTCTTAATAAGTTTCATTCCTGATTACATTTTTGTTGTTGTACATCTAGGTGCCCATTTTAGATGTTCATCATAATACATAACCAGAAATCGGGCTCCTTTACAAAATTGTATTTCTTGATTTTGTATGGTTAGCTGAGGGTATTGCTTTTTATTTCTGATATGTGGGGTAAATAGTACTGCTACCGCTTTTTGGTGCGATAGTTTGAATCCACATATATTTGCCCATTCGTCATTGACGTGAATCGTCGGTAAGTATACAGAAAACTAACATAAATATTGATCAAAGTGGTAAAAAATATTTTGGCAGCTTAACTTCTATCCAAATATATCACATTTATATTTGCGGTAATTCAATAGTGTGCTAAACAAAGTATTTTAGATCAGTTCGCCAATGAGAAAAATGACTCATGCCATTTTCAAAATTCGCTGCAATACCAGTAAATATTTCTGCCGAGGTACTGATCTGACATGTGTTTTGTTTGTATTTCAGCTCGTTTTTAGAAGACAATACATGGGTAGTTTCTGAAGGGAAATGACAGACGGTTGCTCATACTAATGGTAGTGTAAAATATAATAGTCAAGGCGGGACAAAAGGATGACCAAATTGATCATTCACACCTGGACATCCCGCCCAGTGGGTGCACTGCAATGCACTGAACTGGCAGTTTAAACATCTTTTATCTTGTTTTTCTTGTTATGTATTTTCGGGAAGGGGGATGTTTAAAAATAAACACAAACCTATAGAGCGTGCAAGCTGACCTTAATACATAATAGTAATATGATGTTATTTATTGTGCAGTTAGATATTCTTGATATACAGTACATCTAAGGTTGGAAATTTAAAAAAATTAAAAGCACTTTACAAAAATCAATAGCAATGTCACTGCTTACAAGTTAAGTTAAAGATATGATGGACACAATCCGCAAATTTAACAATTTACAGCCGCATGTAAATTTGGTTTTATATGCATTTCTTGCACATGTTTAACATAACATTTTATTTCTTCTTGGAGCTGTAAATTATCGGTAACCGACCGTTAAAAATATAGATTTCACATATAACATTAAACATCGAATCAATAACCAGTTTTCAGTAAGGCTAACTTCTTGAATGTTTCATGTTATTTTGTGACTGCAGGGAAAGCTTAATTTACATAAAGACATTGCCGACAGCTGTATTTATCACATTTTCAACATTGGCACACGCAATCGTCAATCACGTCATTGTACGTGTTAAATATGAAATATACAACATATTTTTAAAGACAAAGGTATTTTTATTTAAACTACATAAAACCTCTTTTAAGCTTTAGAAAATAAATTTTGGACATTTTCTGATGCCATTGCAGAGCTCAAGAATCCCTGTTCCTTTCAGTTAATTACCACACGTAAACATTTTTGGACCATATTATTGCGACACATCAAAACGACTGTCGGTACATCTCCACATTCCAGGCTATTAGCATATTAGCACATTTGAGACAACATGCACATTCAATATTGGAACTTATTTGTGAAATAATTGAAATTCAGTTGTAATTATATTCATTTTATTTTCTGATATAGCTCTTAGCATTATTTATGGAATCAACTAACAATACTGTAAATTCTTAGTAATTTTTCACTTTGTATTCTAGAGAAATTCTTTGCTGAATTTAATAATACTTGATACGCTCTTTCCTGTTGTTACTTAGTTATATATATATATATATATATATATATATATATATATATATATATATATATATATATATATATATATATATATATATATATATATATATATATATATATATATATATATATTAAAAATGCTTTAATAGCTTCAGTACTTAATCCTGACCAATGCAAATATCTAAATTTCTTCAGTCAAAGTGATAAAGACTAAAAACAAGTTGCAAGAAAAGGGCCCGGATTTGAGTACACGAGCGTCCTGCTCATAAGAAATGCAATTCAGATTTTAGGTACGAACATGCATTTCGCTTTTGATACGCATTATCTCATGCAATAACAACGATCAGTTCATGAAGACGCTTGTAAAAATATAATGGATATGATGAAGTGAAATTTTTTACTTACTGATGACTAATAATATATTTCACTTGCAATGCTTTATAGCTCATATTAATTAAAATCATTATGAAAAACTTAAAGAAAAAAAAAGAATTATTAGAAAATGTTGATAGTTATAGGTTCAAGGAGTAGCTATTTGATAGCTACAGCTAATAAAAGCAACGAAAATAAATCACAAAACATAAAACAATTAAACATTTTGAAGCACATACATGTAAAACTAACGATTAGGCTTAAGTTTTAATTACACTGCATGCGTTTCAGATGATGATTCTTTGTAAAATTGGTCATGTAATGAATTTTGAAAAAAATATGGCATGCTTTTCTAACGACTGAGAGCGAAATTAGATGTAGAATTAGTACGATAATATTCATTTATAACAATAAAACTATTATGTACATAAAGAACAAATCTTTAGCACAGAGAATGAACATTGCTCAGGCATAAATAAAGAATACTACTTAGGAATATATATTTAATTAATACATTTTCGGGTCGTTAAAGTGTGCCCCCCTCCCCCATTTCTTTTGGAACAGGTTTTTAATCCCTGCCCTTTAGTTTTCTTTAATGCTATTTAAGCAGCAGTTCCACTGCACCAAGTGCTGTAGCTTTTGCAATAGCAGGACTGCAGCATCATGTATATTGGTGTGAATCCGAGAAGTGGTAGTATACCCCAATCTTTGCTGCGTCTTTAATAGCAACTGCAGAAAGGCCGAGTCGTACTCCAATCGCCGATCGTTTGGCGTCATTAAAGTGTTGGAATTGACGTTCTGTTAGTGTCAGTTTATTTGGAGGTGTAGCGCTGAGTATTTCAACGTGACTTTCATTCCTGATTTGTTTTCGCTACCGAATGTAGCTTTTAATATAATCAGGGGTCAGAATAACATTCACGGGATAATATGATATTAAAACAAATATATTAACGACGATTTAAGTACTAAATGGAACAACACTTACATGTCTTCCACTGGGGCATCAAGCACTCTCACTCGTCTACCACCTTTAAGCAGCATTGTTTTGTTAGAGGGTATAATATCGATGGCTCTGTAATTAGCAATAATCCCTCTTGTTACATGAGCTTGACAGTGCAAAATCAACGAAATATCGCCCAAATACATCCAATTGTTTCAGTGAGAAATAATAGATCGGATATACATTTGTTAAATCCAGTTGTGATATTTGTAGGCCAGAATCCACATTTTGATCACGTACTATGAATGTCATCCTACGATTACATGCACGTGTACCATGATTATTTCTGAAATTCAATAATATGTCCTCAGAGGGATATTGATGCTCGTTTAGTCTGAATGAAACTTCAGGAACACCTAGTTTGTCAAATATTATTGCACTGTGTACTTGTGAGCTTAATGGTACAGTATTTTAGGGACATATAAATATAGGTCTCGGGGCAGAGACTGTTCTTGTATGCTATTTGTCAGGTAAAAACACCAATTGTAGTTCTCAGAAAATCATCGAAAAATACGATAACGTGGATGTAACTCTTTGTTCCATACACGATAACAATCGTTGCACTTTGGTCAGCGAAGATGTCAGTGTTGGAATCGAAAGTGAACGTTTTGTCAGTGTTACTTTACCAACAGCAACCGACGCAGTGGGCCAGAGCTCATTATTGTCGTCACCATTTCTTCTCAGTATAACTGTATGCTTAACTCGGATAATAAAATTTCTGACATGCCGGCAACATCCAAAGATGTGGGACAGTAAAATTGCACATGAAAACATTCTACAGTCACCTCCTAACATTGCTCGACGTTTATTAAATGCTAAATTGAAGTTATTGTTGACGCTCTGTAACGTTGAAAATTCACTGGCAGGTCGGGGTATCAGTCCAACTGGTTGTAGATCAACGGAACTAGGAACTGCTAGTTTTACTAAAAGATGCTGCCTAGGATCGGGATACTCACTGGTATCCTTTGCAAGCATCATCGGCTGACCTTGACTAATCATCGGAAATATCCTGCTAGACCCAATATCGTCGGGACATCATCTGCGACATTTCTTCCGTCGATCATGTAATGTGGCACTCTCAAACAAGGCCATGATGCCATTATTAACAAAACCAATTCTACCCTCAGCACCTACTTCAAAAGTATTATGTAGTTAGAAATATCTACTTGTATCTTGAATGTGTATCAACAGTTCTTCCAGTCTTATTTGGCACCTGTGCTTCATAGGAATACTATTGATAATCACATATCGATTCATCTTTAAGGACTGGGGAGCCCATTTTAAATGCTGGATCAGATATACGCTTCAACATTTTATTATTATTTCATTATTGTCTAAATAGAAGACCAATTACCGCTAATAGACTTGAGGCAATATTTTTCTCTCTCTCCGATTCTGACCGTGGTATGGATGTACTAGCGAATCATTCAATCATTCATTTGCAGTTTGATTTATTAATTTACTAACATTGGCGGGCATTATTTATTTTCAGTCAAGTCTATCACATTTTCAAAAAATCATAAAAGATATAAAATATGATCTATATAGGAATTAACATAAATTCACATGTTGCCAAGAGGCTAAACTTTTTTTAAGCCTAATAGAAAGTACAACTCTTACATAATCCACCAATCATAGCTAGTGTTGTTGTTTATTTCTGATTGCAATGTTCCCTACATTTTAAGCTCCATCCACCTGGACTTGCGCAATTGGTACCGTTATACCTATAGCAAACCTTATTTTTTCCAATTATCTGTGAAATAGCTCAGGACTGTATAAGTAACACATGTTACTTAGTCTCGCTTGTCAAAAACAATTTTATGAAGTACTAGGATATTTTTTTTATGAATGTGTATAGAAATGTTGTTGAGTTGTTTGAACGCTTTTTTTCATACTTTTGCTTCATTAGCAAACTCATCTTTTGAAATAAAATGAATTCTTTTAACTATGAGTTGTGTCTTATTCATATTAGCACTTATCTAACTTCACTTTGGTGATATGGGATAAATCACATTATGTCATATTGTGTAATAGTAAGGTCAAAGGTCAATGCACTAGTTAGCATGTACCAGTTCTACTCTTAAAGAGACATTTTTATCTAAAGTAAAGGGCTTATAATTGTTTCATAAACACAGAAAGTAACAGCAGGGACAGGTGGACATGACCTAATCTTTAAAAAAAAGTATAGGCTATCAACAACTTTCACTGCCTCTAAGTGAATGAGGTCACTAACCCCAGTCCTTTCACACAGTTCAGCCTCCCGAATCCCTTCTGTAACATAAACAACAAACATTCCTTTCTTAAATAACAACTAATATTCATGTAATGAGCCATTCTGTGATCACACCTTGTATAATACAACTTGTAAGCACTTTGATTTAGAATTTGCAATACTTTGGGGAATAAAGAACAGAAAAATGCCAAGAAAAAGTAATAAGCCTAGAAAATCTAAGGGAGTAAAAAAAACAGGAGAGTCTGTTTCCAAAAGGGACATGTACCTTTCAATAAATGAATCATATTTGAAAACAACAATGTACAGAAATCAGAGAATAGAAAGTTTATTAGACTCACACGGGATCAGTATGTGGAGGCTATGCCGATGAATAAGAATGACAATGCATTGGCACCAGAACTGCTGCGACCCTTAGCTTCATCAAAACTGTAGGTGGAACAGTGTGCACATCCATCTGAAATAAAAGGCTAAATAATTTAAAGCATACATACACATGCAATTTGTATTGGTTCCACACAATAAGTTAATTTTAACTGGCTTTGATTAAACCAGTGAAATAATAATTGTTTCAAAAAAGACAACAAACAAACATTAAGCTTTGCTCTGACAAACTTATGAAAGCAATTCTACTGTAATTTGCATAATTATCCAGTAATTTAGCTAATATTATATTATTAATATTCTCATTATTGACAGAACAAGTTCTGAAAATGTCACTTTTTATTTCTTGAAAAGATTAGTTCCATGAAGGGAGATAACTTAGTGAGATACCTACGCATGTGTAATAATTTTCTTTCCATGTCTTAATTCTCCATATAATAAAACTCAGTTCACTTAAATGTGATTTAAATTATATGCATTACATCAAAGAAAAAAAAAACAATATCAGAATGTGAGTGCTTACATAATCAGAGATCTATACATATATATCTATACATATAGAAGCATTGTAGAGTGCCTGACAGTAGTTATTTTATTTTTTGGCAGAAACCAGGAGTCATCTACAAATCTGATAATAAATGTCCACCAGAATGAATTGATGTGGAATGCTGTATTCCGAGAACATACACAAGTATCCCCAATGTGTTTGGGTTTTTTTTTGCATTGGGGCCAGCACTCTGAGGAGCAATGGGGCCTTGGATGGAGGGAACAGGCAATTTGTAACAAATGTAGTTACAAATCAGACATGTTTAATCTCTTTGAAGAAATTGAAAATAAAAGTCCTGGACGCAAAGCAGCCAATATAAACAGAGGGCTACAAGTTGGGTTGACACAAGTGTCAATGGGAAATGCTGGCCTAAGGAAATTACTCTTGTCTGCCAGCATCCCTGCCCCATCCACAAAGGGGATGCAAAAGGTTTCGAACAAAATTTGTAAAGAAATCATAAAAGAAAATATTTTGGATATTAGATGTCGGAGACAAAAGCTAAGAGAAATTAATATTGCAAGGGGTAATCCACGTGATCTTGATGTACAAGGAGATGGTTCATATAACAATCCTTTGTATTCTGGTGTTGGAAAAACTCCATTTCAGCCAGCAATACAAGTCTGCTACATACAGGCTGAAAATGTAACATCAAAGAATGAAATTATTGCCCTAACAACTAAAAAAAAATTGTGTTCTCGTCGCATACAATACCAATCAGATGAACTGAATATGAAAACAAAACCTGTGATTGCACTGCAAATATCAGTATGGAAACTAATATTGGTGATGAGGAAACTTGGGCCTCAGAATATCTTCACCTAAGAAAAGATAATTTTGAAGTGAGAAACATAACAACTGATCCTGATACAAGCAGCTATAGGGCTGCAGTCAACCTGTATAATGAGGGGATAACTCAGACTATCCCTAAAGACTTTATCGACAGCAGCCATTTCTCTGAAAACCAACGGAAATACATAAAAAGGTGACCAAATTTGGTTCACATGATGCCAGGACTGACCAAAGCTGATAGACAGAAAATGCGTGACAGCTTTGCCATTGACTTGAGTCAGAGGTGTCAGGTGGAATTTGAAAATGCGTTTCATAAACTTAACGGGGATAGTGACAGAGTCAAGGGTTACCTATCATACAGTGTTGATGCTATTGTATAGTGTTACCAGGGAGATCATAGTCTGTGTATTGATAATTAATATGCATGCAAGAGTAACTGGTTGGAAAAAAGTCCATATTTGCCATTTAATTTTAAAATTCATGTAACAAAACAGTCTGAGGGCATTTTGCGGGATTGTATTAATTATCGTTTGAGACCATTAAATTTGGAGAGAAAAAAAAACAAAATTGAACACAAATACTCAAAAGGTTGAGACAGCCAACATGATTATAAGGTGTTCATTGCCAAGATATATAACATGGACTAGAAATTTTCCTGGTAGAGCACACAGTGCAGTGCACTCTTTAAATAATGGGCCTGGGGAATCAATACTAAAATTATGCAATGCAATTGGCTGTAGAATTTCATTTGGAACTAGGGTTGTTAAAAATCTAGCTCAGGAGCGAACATTTTTACACGAAATAAAGGTTACAAAAAATCACAAGCATTTAAAGAAGGAGATATGAGAAAAGAACTTATCTGCATAAATTGTATGAAGAATTTCAAGAGAGAAAACATTACAAGAAAGTGCTATTGTTGTCAAATGTTAAAAAGAAAAGGGGAAAAGATGATCATATATATAAAATATTACCAAAGGTCCCTTAATCCAGCATTTCTTATATGACACAAACTGGTCCATGACAACTGGAACACCTTCCTTGAGCCTTACAATGTTCTCTATCCTGGTTTATGGCATGCTGTTCTAGATACATTTTATGGTGGTAGATACATTTGCCATATTGCCTTTCGTGCTAACCAAATTTCAGCAACATGAAGTATAACATTTGCTGCATCTGAAAGTATACTCATCGCTGCTCTACCTATTCACTATCCTCTTTGGATATTCTAAATCGATTCCTTTATAATAATAATCGGTTGATTAATTACCAGCTCCTAACACTACTTAACCTTTTATGGCAGATCTTACCAACCAAGTAGCCAATGATTCTTTGAACATTTTTATTTAATGGAATTTAATGAATGAATCGACGTCACATATGAAATATGCCGTTGTTGTAAATCTTTATTTTTATATGCTACATAATGAACGTGACATGCTTGATCAATCACGTGTATTGGATACTCTCCGGGTCATGGATGATCTCGCTTGTCAAGTCAGATATCATGTCGGATTCCAGAACTACAACATTCATACCAGACAGATGTTTTTTTTTTCTCCTAGGTATTAACCCAAGGAGCTCCCGTTTTCATTTTCCTAATGAAGCAGCGATATGACCACCACCAGTAATTTTATTACTGGCGGAGTCAAATTTATATTTTTGTACCACATTTTACACACTTGCCTGTAAGTGTACACCTTTTGTTTTCGTTATTAATGTTGTTAATCCACTGCTTTGCATCAAACACAATATAAATTTATATTCTTTATTATATTTGTACAACAAGAAAGTCATTGATTTTTCAGCGACACGAGAACGAGAACCAGTCAAACAACATCCAGCGTAATTGATTTCTATCAGAGCAATTATCATAGGTCAAAGTAGGTCTGGTAAGACGCAATGTTTACTTACTCTAATAATGAGATGGCTTAAATGGGATAAATTATATTTAGTTTCACCATCTGTAGATGATCAAGGATGCTACTATCTGCTTAAAGATGTTTTAATAACTCAAACTTGTTGAATGAAAAAGGCAATGATATTATTGATTTTATCACTGATATTAATGAAGATCTATCTGTAGATGCACTCGATGGATTTATTAATAATTTTGTTGTCTACGATTATGTAATGCTGGCCAAACAATACAATCCATCTCAGATATTGTTACTGTCAAAGTCACAGGCTTCAGTAAGTAAGCTGAAACACTGATCCTTTTCTTGTCACTGCCGAAGTCGCCGGCATCTGTAAAAAAAAAAGATGAAGCTGAAATACAGTAGTTTTTGTCACTGTCAGGGTGTCAGGCTTTTTTGTTGTTGTTCTTGTTGTAGTAGTGGTTAACGCCATTTTTCAGCACACGATAGGTTATACATGGTGGCCAGTATTAATTGTGAAGGAAAAACCCGGTAAGACCCCCGGAAAGAATAACCGACCCACGTCAGGCTTCTGTAAGTAAGCTGAAATACAGTGTGGTTTTTTTGTCCCTGCTAAGTATCAGGCTGAAATACAGTAGTTTGTGTCACTGACGAAGTCACAGACTTTAGTAATAAAGCTGCAATACGATGGTTTTTTGTCACTGCTGTGGTTGTAAGCTTCAGTAAGTAAACTGAAATACAATAGCTTTTGGTCACTGCCGAAGTCGCAGGCTTTAGTAAGTAAACTGAAATATTACAGTTTTGTGAAACTGACGAAGTCGCAGACTTCAGTAAGTAAGCTGAAATACAATACTTTTTGTCACTGCCGAAGTCGCAGACTTCAGAAAGTAAACTGAAATAATGTAGTTTTTGTCACTTTGGGATACAATTTCCATACAGGCTTACCTCGAAAAGCGGCGCATTCGGTATAAAAAGGTTTGGGCGAAAGGTGAACCAGTTTGACGCTGTTAGCATCGCACATCCTACTTCGCTTTTATCTTCCCTGCCCACTTTAAAATTACCCTTACAAATTAAAATTGTAACCCATTCTATAACATGCACATCATCCTTTACATTCTTTTTCTAAAGCCAAACTACTATTCTCAAAATCTTTAAATATCACTACCCAGTTATATTTTACCAAGATGTATATTACTTAGTAATATACTAAGTAACAAAAAGAAGCAAAACCTTCAAGTTTTGTAAAACAACAAACGATCTAATTTACAATGTTATTAAATGAACATTTAAACTGAACATTCAGTTTTATGAAATGAATCCAAAATAAGCACGAAAAAGTTACATTAAAGTAAATAAGAAATTTAAGATTCTCGAATGCACTGGTCCGCCTAAAATGCTGACGTGTTATATATGTTATGAAATTTTTTTGTTATGTAGGTTTTGTTTAGCTTTTCATAACCTTCTTCTCATTTCTTGTTATGAGAAGGAATTACTCGTAAGTTAGGAAGCGTCGATATCCATGGTGAGAGAGAGAGAGAGAGAGAGAGAGAGAGAGAGAGAGAGAGAGAGAGAGAGAGAGAGAGAGAGAGAGAGAAGAGAGAGAGACAGAGAGAGAGAGAGAGAGAGAGAGAGAGAGAGAGAGAGAGAGAGAGAGAGAAAATAAAGAATTCAGGCTCTCTTAAAAGGAGCGCCGCCGCGATGATAGACAGCTACATCTGTAATGAAAAAAAAAAACGAACACGCCACTAGCTTCAAAGTATAAGGGACTTTATTTAAATAATCAACACATATATATTACTACTGTCTAGAAACACATCTAAAAACGTTACAATCAAAATTCATGAAATACATATTATATTTTCCTTATTAAGCTTTCCAACTTCGTTCATTCGTATAACTTCTGCATTTTAGAATACCATACAAATAGTTAATCCTCGATCAATTTCAAGATAGCCCTAAAGTATAAAACATAATAATTAATGCATTTTACTCATTTTAAAATAGAATAATAATTTATAACATATTGCTAGATATTACTCTTTCTTGCTTAAAGAATACTTTATTTCAATCATTAAATTAAAACATGAAGTTGGTAGCGAATTCAACCTTTACCATAAAACTTACATAAATATAATTAAATATGAACATAAAACATTCCATTACAATATGTATATATTGTAAATAAAAGAAATTAGTAACGATGTTGCAAACATATCAATTTTACCATTAAAATCTCAAACATTAAAAATACCTATTTCTAAAAGAAGTTACAACATATACCGTTCTTACCTGTAATGAAAAACGAACACACCACTAGCTTCAAAGTATAAGGGACTGACCTAGACAATATGCGCCTCTTTACTTATACTCACTTGGCGCAAGTCAGGACCAAATAAGGTAATCCCCTAATACTAAGCTAGCGGCAATGTCTGTTCAACATTAGATAAGAACCATTTTGTTTACGTCACTAACAGAAGGCCAGGTTCAGTCTTAGTCACGGATTGGAAATTCTCCAATGCGTAATCTTGAAATCTGTTTAGTTTACAGAATTATATATTCTTTACTGAGCAACCCTAGGAGCTCTAGCTGAGTCAGCGAAAACAGCATGTATAGTGTTTTTTTGTAATATAATTCCACACAGCACTGTACATTGGTATAGCTTTAGTATCTTGCTGCTTCTACACAACACGGCGATATACATTGCCTATTTTTCGCCTGCACAGCAACCATCTTCATTCCATTAAGATATACAGCTGTGTTTCAGAAATAAATGAAATTACTCTCAATACATTTTAGAAACTTACTTTAATATAAATGAATAAAACATTACTTTAATAATACAATTCAAAGAAAATATCAATCTTATTAATTTTACTAAAAATTAAATCCTAACATATAGCCTTATCAAAAATTCTATTCAATAATAATTCACAATAACCAAGACAAGTAGTGCAGTCAATGACCACATTCAATTGTCACTGAATAATTAAAACAAATGCCTTTCTTCTCAAATAATATCTAAAAACAGCATAAAATACTTCTGCAGACTTTATGTTAGAACAAGAACACAAGGAATAAGAAAGAAAACTGCCAAGTCCGAGCTATTGATATACAAGGAAAACGGTAATACACTGCTCATACGAGGAAAATTAAAAATCAACATTGTAAAAGGGCTCACATGGTCTCTATCATCTCATAAGAAATAACTTAATTCTCCTAAGAACCCACTTGACCGACATGTCCAATGGGAATCTACCCAAAACTACTTGTCAACATATTTACTAATGAATTTATTATTAATGGCTATAAACACGTACGTAAGCATCTATTTATAGATTTTACGCAATCGTAAGATTTTGATATCTAACATTAGAAAATATGCACGTATGAAAATTCAACCAAAGGTAATACCTACAATTTTGTCTAGAATAAAATTTACAGAAATTATAGATAAACATAACATCTTTCAACAACCAATTATTTACTGTCAACACCCCGTGATCTAATGATTTGTTTTTTTTATGGTTTAACGCCATTTTTAAGCACAATATAGGCTATATATACTCTCCATTAATGAATTATCTACTATCAACCAACCATTTATCTACAACTAACACCCAGTGATATACTATCCAGCACGAATGTTATTTAATATCGAACACCTAGTTATCTACTATGATCACCCGGTAATATGCATTGCAGGAAATGTGATCCTTTCGTAAATAACGTTCATACTATAATATTTCTCCCCTCCCCTCTTCTTCTTTCAAATAAGGTACGATGTAAAAAAAAAATTGGTATGAAAACTACAGAAATAAAACTTTTTGTCAATAAAAGTACTATATCCAAGAAACCTAAGGATCACACACACACACACACACACACACACACACACACACACACACACGCGCGCGCGCGCGCGCGCATCCCCATTTAAATCTAAAATCTTGAAACCCACTCTCTACTCTATAATTTTCCTTCCAGTTCCTAAATTCAAATTTTAATCTTAAGTTCAGCACCATTCAAATAAAGTAGGTTGTAATGAAACATATAAATTTAAAAACATTTAATCCCTGTTCAATATAAAGTACCTTCTTTATCTCAGTTGTCGCCGAGAATCCCCATATCTCAAGCACTTCTATTATATCCCCAACCAATTAAAACCCTCCATTTATACAAATAAAACCAATCGTTTTATATCTCCAACCAATTAAAACCCTCCTTTTATACAAATAAAACCATCGTTTTATATCCCCAACCAATTAAAACCCTCCATTTATACAAATAAAACCATCGTTTTATTAAAACCCTCCATTTATACAAATAAAACCATTGTTTTATATCCCCAGCCAATTAAAACCCTCCATTTATACAAATAAAACCATCGCTTTATATCTCCAACCAATTAAAACCCTCCATTTATACAAATAAAACAATTGTTTTATATCCCCAACCAATTAAAACCCTCCATTTATACAAATAAAACCATCGTTTTATATCTCCAACCAATTAAAACCCTCCTTTTAAACAAATAAAAACATCGTAGTATATCCCCAACCAATTAAAACTCTCCTTTTATACAATTAAAATCATCATTCTCATAACCCTTTTATATCAATAACCATTAATCTACTGACCACTTACCTTTATATGTAAAACAGCATAAACTACTCAATTGTTCCAAATAAATAAATAAATATCCAAGAGAATATCACCCTGAATTTAAAATTCAAACTGGGAAACAAAAGTTCAATAATTAACTTTGAAAATAACTTTACCAATGGAAATTTATATTTTAAATTAAAAATCACCATACACTAAGCACAAACTTCAATGCTGGCGTAAGACTCCCGATTCCTAGACTTTTGTAATTAGCGAGGCATTTAACATGTTTGTAAATGAACCTTTTACAAAAGCACAATAGGAATTGCGTGAGTTCATTTACATTGAATCTATGCAGATTTAAATGAAATACAAAGATCAACTGCTGTTTAAATTATCATTGGTATTTAAATATTATAAAATGGCTGAATACTTTAAAATGTTTAAGGGGACAAACATTTATCCACAACAAAGCTGTTAAAAGATTTGTCATGCTAGGCTTTCGGTGTTCCAATAAATTGCATGGAAGAAAGTCAATGAAATTGTTCAAACTTTTGCCGATTTATAACTACATTTCATAGAACTAATTCCATAAGACGACCATATTCCTTTGAGACCCGGACTCGTGTCGTGTATGTCTTCTCTTTTGAATTTGTTTAGCAGTAGATTCGTTGTGGCAAATGTATGGACAGCACATGCAAAAACATGACCTGTCTGTCTGTGCACAAAACAACTTGCTATGTTAAAAGTGTTGCCCATAGCGATGAATATGAGTCATTTAACACCGTATGAATATGATATACCTCATACTTTAGTTACTCGCCATAGTTATCAAGGAGAGAAAATAGCAAGATGCCTACACCAACAGTTTCATGACTAGTAAGATGTATGTGGGAAAAGTCTTTGATTCGATGCTTGGGCACAAGAATTTGGTAATTATGCTAAAGAAATTGTGGTTTGATGAAAGAAAAGAAAGCCAGGAACTTTGCGTTTCTGATATGTGAAATATTTTAATGTGGTCGTTACGCATGAAAGAAATTAAATGTATGTATACAAATATGTTACCAGAATCGTTAATACATATAATTACCATTTGTAGAGTTTGATTCATTTGTAGTGTTTGATCTAAATGCATATATTTAGATATGAGCAATGTTTATGTAAATAATTTACATTGTAATTCGCTATATGGTTAATTCGTAGTAACCTCGTGCATTTATTCATTTGATATTATAGATGCGCAAATGTTGAATTGAATTATAAACTTTGTATAATGGTTGCAGTGTGCAACATTAGTTTCAAGGGATATTTGACTATTTGTGTATACTTTGTAAGAATATGATGTGTAAGGATATATCAGCGCATGGATTTGTGGATATCAGTGTACACTTTGTAGCATTGCAATGTTAATAAATGCGTCTGATTATGTGATATTGTTCTGTATAAAAAGATTGAGAATCTGTATATACCGTGTACACATATCAGACAGAAAGTGTATTTCGATGGGCACGAATGCATGACCAAAGAAGGTAATGGCTTTTCTGATGATATTCTTGTTTAGTGTGAGTTAGATAGGGGAATATGCTATGCTAATGTCATTGTGTGTTAAGACAGGATGCTTTTTGGAACCAGAGGAACTGCAAGAGACCGAGGGAATTACACCAGTACATTTTGTCCAACTCTCTGGAAGACAAAATAAAAAGGCAGAACGGAGGCAGACGTTAGACGGTCTGGAAGGAATCAGATTACCAGTCCAGATACAGATCATACAGATGAATAGGAACACAAGACAGGAGGAACATCTATCACACTAAGTCAAATGATTTTGAAAAAGGCCTTCACTTAGTGGAGTGAAAGAGTGACAGGGTTTGTTGTTTATTTGAATTTCAGATTTTGAGTATTCATTAATTTAACTGTCGGAACCGCTGACTGGGAGCTCGGTTTGCATCTCTCCATCACTACCTCAATTTCTGACAAAAACGAGCCAGGGTTGGTCTTCTGTAATAATTTAAATAATATTGGGAGCACCGTACGCCAACCTAAACAAGGGAAACCGCTACATGCTGTAATATGGAATCCTTTCAGCCGGCATCTGGTCATTGTGCATGTGGAGTTGTTCTAGTCTAAACGAATCATGGACAATTACACTCACGAATGTTTGGTGAGCTCCACAACCCCCTCACACGATAATAATGTAGCAGGTCAATGCAATGTTATAGCCGTATGTCATTGTGATTATATAAATCACTTTTTCACTTTAATGCATCGTACACTTTGTCAAAGAAGCTTGAAAGAAGTATGATTTGTTTTCTTCAAATACGTGTCATAAGATTCTTCATATTTGAAGTAGGAATTATCTAGGAACATCAACGATGAAGGCATGATCAATCATATGAGAGAAAGAAAAAACATGTAAAAGGTAATTATATGACATTGTGCAAGAAACATGGAATCAATGTTGACAAAGTCACTCAATATGGATGAAGACAGCTTATTAATATAATAATGGCACACACAGTCGCCACACTTGAAAAGAATGACGAAACCAATCTACAACGATGCAAATGCAAGAGAGCTTGCCTTGTGTGACATATTTACCATAGATACATTTAATCAAAGGAGCAGCAGCATGGATTATATATGCAAGTGGCACAAAACACTGGATATCGTTGATATATAAAAGCAAACTAGAGTGGTACGTACGCTAGTTTGTGTAAGAGATTTTCCAGGATTAGAGGTATTTTGAACTTTTTTAAGTAAAATGTTGTTTTTTTCTTCTAAGCTGTGACTTTTTGGCCAGGATTGGGAATATTCTGTTCATTCAGCAGAGCATATATATACAAGATAGAGTATTAAACAATGTATACAAGAAAGATTATTATACAATGTATCGAGAAAGAGTATTAACTGCGATTCTAATGTTGGCCACACCTTGCTCAATTCCGAGTGGATGTTGATTCATATAATTATCAGACACTGCCCACTTCCAACAGAGTGTCAAGGGTGACATTTCGACTCACACTTGATGTTCCTTAGATCCGAACATAGAATTCCACCACCTATCTGTGAAATATGTGATGACAATTTTTGCGTAACTGGCTGTCAAAAATAAGGCCAGGTACGAATTTTATGACCATGTCAAATAACTGGCTTGACACCTCATTGTTCGCCGATTTAACCTTCATACATATTTACAGCACGAAATTATTAGCCTCAGGGTCTAACATAAATCTGGTTAATCCTTACAACATGACACAGCATCTTTACTTTTTCCTTATCAACGTCCTCTACTCCATAACGAACCGATGCCTGGAATACTGTTTTAAAGGCTTTGTATCCTTAGTAATAGTATGACATATAATGCATGTGTGCACTAAATCTTCATCAGACTTCATTCTACTTTCGTCATACTTTGACCTTTAATTAAAAGTCAGATACAGATGAAAACCTCCTGCTCCTTCAGGTCCCACACTTTAAAACCATTGATGCGAATTCCCCATGGTACCATGTGCTATGCAAAGCAACTCTTATTCAGGATGAATACCTATTTAGAGCGATCCTGTAACATCCAACAGCACGTACTTGAGTTAAGCGTCATAATTTTATATTGCAATTTATCTTTCGAATTATACTAGTTATAGTTACTAAATAGTATTTAGAATGCATACAATGTAATCCTTCTGTCACTTCAACCCTGATATTTGCTTTGAAAGGTCGCTTTAATTTCCTAATCTGAAATCTTCGTTAGTCAACATTGATCTTTTGAGAAGTCACATTACGCGAAGAGTGAAACACACTTAAGCCATGAAGAAAGGTTTTACTTGGTCATATCCTGCTCCCAGCCTTCGTTGGGAAAATAGTATTTTGCAGTTTCACTTGTGTCTGTTCATTCAAGCAGTGCTTGAGGGTACCGACAGAATCGAGCATGACCTTTTCTATTGACTTCTCTATATAGAACAGTGAGCATATGATGAGTCTCTGATGGCCCACTGATTACACTAGTTCTTGAACACGAAGCCTGAGTGTGTTGCTATGATCATCGGACCACCCTATCCAAACAGAAGATTGTTATTGTCGACTGAAATTGCATTTATTGTATTCACCCTGCAAGCCAAAGCTTAAGCTATTAAGACGAAGGTATCAAAACAGCTTTAACGAGGTCGATGGCTTACGGCTAAAACTTCTGAGCTAGCCATTTTAGGACCCTGAACATGATCAATTTCGGAAATGGGGCAAGGATTTTGATGTTTTTATCAAAATTGGTTAGTAGGTCTTATCTTGACTGACATCTCCTCTGCCACAGGAATAGCGGAGAACTCGCCCCATGGAGAACTCGCCCTGGGAGAACTCGCCCCATGGAGAACTCGCCCTGGGAGAACTCATCCCAGGTGTCAGGAGAAGTCTCCCCACTTTGTCCGGAGAAGTTGCCCCAAGGATAATATATAATAATTCTGAGATTTCGCCACATAGTTGTCAAGACTTTATTTATTGTTGTTTTTCTCTAACTTAGTAACTTGTTAAATCTATATAATTTGCAATTTTTTTCCTTCAACTTTTCCTTTTGATCAACTCCACTTCTGTCCCTTTCGCTCTGCTCTTCAAATCATTAGATGCGTTTTATTTTTAAAAAAAAAAGAGAGGATGTAAGCATGATGGGATGTTTGCAGTTTTAGATATAAAATGGTTCCAACATAATAACCTAAGTCATCCTGAGATGACGTTATGACATTGACTTTTATAACCCGAAATGAATTGGTACTGTACAGACCCAGACTCAAGATCAATCGGACTATAAGAAGATAAATATAGAAAGTAAAGTGAGACACTGTAAAATAAACATAAAAAACCTCACTTTGCCAAAGTTCAAAATTAAAAAATTTAAAAAAATATTAAACGTATGTAATACTCTTAAAAAATGATGAACGTGATGACCCAATTAGAGGTGGACTTCACGAAATAAGACAACTGGTCAAATTCGAACGAAAAGGCTATCCTAACAAGAAAACAATATATATATATATATATATATATATATATATATATATATATATATATATATATATATATATATATATATATATATATATATATATATATATATAGTATACATACAAATAGCACCAACATTAATAGCAAACACAGGATATATGAGACCACTTGCCATGGTCAACCCAAAATTATTAAGAAAGTGGATCCGAGAAGGAGGGATGATAAATTCCACCAGGGGAAACCCTTTTATAGTAACACTAGGGAAAAAGACAATAAAAATACTCCTTTCAAATTTTTTTATATAATCCCGATGGGAAAAACTAAATTTAAGGGAACTTAAAGAAATGAAAAAAGAAGGAAAAAAAATATAAACTACATATGGGGGGGGGGGGAGCAGATAAACACATAAAAACTCTTTCCTTTTTTTAATTGGGGGAGGGGGGCATCTGTCTAGTGCCAAAAAAAAATGGAAAAAAAAGAGAAAAAATTGACGCTGACATCAAAGTGTTATGTTATTATCTCTCTAACCGAACACTTCAATATGAGTTTTCACTGAGATTTGCTAACCATCAACACATGATAATTGAACTCAATTAAAGAAAAAAAACATTATTGATGCCTAGTCAAGAAATGAGGTCGCTATCGAATTAATCATCATGGCTAATGCACAGAATTCGGACGGTTTCTGAAAGATCAGTCGTACTACATCATTTAGTTTTTTTCTTCTTTTTTTTCAGTGTTCCTAATTTTATTGTTTCTCAATAATAACGAACTATTAGGAAACACTTTTTATGCTCGGCGAGTTTTTTGTTTGTGGTGAAACAAGGGTTTTTCTGAGTATAAAAGGCGCTCAAAATTGACTTGTACGTTTTATTATAAATAATACAACCAAAACAATGGTTATTTTTGATGCATATAATTGTTTATGGGTAACTTACGTTACTTGGTGTATGTTACATTTAGATAACGAAAATGTTCTTTTTTTCTTTTTCTTTTCTGTCTGTTTAGTACTAATAAAAAAAAATCTTGCGAATTCCTTGGTCTTTTTTAAAGCGACAATTTTTTTTTTTGTGTAAAGTGTTCTTACGCTGGTAATTTGATACATTTTGGAGACTAAAATTTATTAATTATACGACGTAGATTAGAAAATGAAGGATTCGATTGTATTGTGAAAGGAATTACATCTCTCTCCCTCTCTCTCTCTCTCTCTCTCTCTCTCTCTCTCTCTCACTCTCTCTCTCTCTCTCTCTCTCTCTCTCTCTCTCTCTCTCTCTCTCTCTCTCTCTCTCTCTCTCTCTCTCTCTCTCTCTCTCTCTTGTACATACTGCTTTGTTGAAAGCCCAATGTTGAGTAATATTACGGGCATTGTTCAGCACAGAATCAATTATATGTGTAGGATAATTTCTGTTTTGTAAATATGTTTGGAATTTATTCAACAAATTTTGTAATTGACAATCATTTGAAATAATACGTCGCCATCTTTTCGACTGGCTATATGGTATACCGTTTTTACATGACATGGGATGACATGAAGATTATTCCACATATTGGTGGATATTAGTTTCCTTGATGTGAATATTTGCAGAGATAGTGTTATCAATATTTTATATCACATTTACATCTGAAAATGAAACATGCGTACTAGATGCAGTATAAGTAAATTTAATTGTCGGGTGAAAATGATTTAGGCGATCGATATATTAGGAATTATTTTTTTAGTAAAATTAATAAGATTGCTATTTTCTTTAAATTGTATTAAAGTAATGTTTTATATTAAAGTAAATTCTAAAGTGTGTTAAGATTAATTTCATTTATTTTCAAAGCACAACTATATATTAATGGAAGGAAAATAGTTGATGTGCAAAGCATAAAGTTGGCAACGTAAATCACTAGCTATACGAATGTACATTATTCTGTGGAATGAGGTTATTTGGCAAAAATCTTACTGGGTCAGTCAGCTCTTAAGTCTTATCAGTGAAACATATATTCTGTAAAACCAGGCATTGGCAAACGTCTAATTCGGTTAATAAAAAATTAGAACAAACTTCCGTGCTGACGTAAATACAGAATGGTTCTTATCTAATGATGGACAGTCGTCGCTACAAAATGGTTCTTATCTAATGATGGACAGACATCGCTGCTGGCTTAGTCTGTTAAAACATGTTGCTGGTTTAAAATATTAAGGAATTATCATATTTGGACCTAACTAATGCCAAACGAATATAGATAAACTACAAATTGAGTTTTACCTTATTTCAGATGACGTCAAATAAACCGGTTTTGACCGGGAGTAACTGATTCTTACCTGAAGAGAGCTGACGTATTTTCTCTCCGATGCGTTAACCCTGACACAACATGCGTATAAATAGACCACGCATTAAAAGGTCAGGTCAGTTTCGTATCGACAAGAGAATAGATATTTTGCCTTCTCATTTCAGGTTAAACAATTGTATATGTCGTAACTTCTTTAGGAATAAGTACTTTTAATGTTTGAGATTTTAATAGTAACATTGTCATGTTAGCAACATTGTTCACTTAATACTTTTATTTATAATACATTGTAACGGAATGTTTAAATGTTCTAAATAATTCATATTCAATTATATTTATGAAATTTTTATTGTAAAGGTTGAATTCGCTACCAACTTCACGTTTTGATTTAATGATTAAAATAAAGTATTCTTTAAGTAAGAAAGAATATTATCTAGCAATATATTTTAAATCTATATTCTATTTTAAAATAAGTAAAATGCATTTCTTTAAATTAATTGTTACCATACCTATGGTTATTACATTTTATACCTTTGGCTATCTTGAAATTGATCGAGAATTATCTATTTGTATAATATTCTAAAAGGCAGAAGTTATACGAATGAATGAAGTTGGAAAGCTTTAAAAGGAAAATATAATATGTATTGCATGAATTTTTATTATAAAGTTTTTAGATGTGTTTCTAGAATGTAGTCAATATATGTGTGTTGATTAATTAAATAAAGTCAGTTCCGTATCGACGAGAGAATAGATCTTTTGCCTTCTCATTTCAGATGTAGCTGGTGGCCGCACTTTTAAGTGAGCCTTCTCTTCTCTTTTCCTTCTTCTCTCTCTCCCTCTGGTTATGACAGGACAACAACTTTTTTTTTACATAACAGATACAATTTTACAGTTTTTCGGTTGAATTATTCCAGATATAAATATGTCATGGGAAATTCTGAACCTAAGAGATGGATTAAACGTTTCGTTTTGAAGAAAGTCCTTTTCAAATTTACCCATGAAAGGAAAGCGTATGAAGGAGCCATATTAATACACATTGCCGTACCCATTATATATATATATATATATATATATATATATATATATATATATATATATATATATATATATATATATATATTTCGTATTATTAAATTGAAAATAATTTTTTTCCAAGATAAGTTTTAATATTTTGCAAATATCTTCACAAGATAGTGGGCTATTATTAGGATTGTTATCAAGAAAATTTGTACACGCTACAATACCAACTGCATGCGGAAAGTTGGTATGTAGTGATGTTACATCTAATAATACCAGGATTGAAACTAACAGATAGCTGTGGAATAGACTTCAACTTTTTAATGAAAGAGAATTGAGGTGTACGCATGTTAAGAGGGAAAGTATCAAATTCCTCATATAGGGATTTTTTTTAGCCATCTCATTAATGCATGTTGAATTTTTGTTAATTTAATTTCTATTGACGGATCTTCGCCAATAAGTTTGTAGTAGTTTTCATAATTTAATTGACGTTCAACTTATTTAAAATAATCTTGGTTCATAATAATGTGTGTTTGACTAATCATCCTTTTTAATCACTATACTATCGTCATTCATTAGATTATATACAGACTGAATTTCGTCTTAGAAATATTACTGTGATATTGCTTTTATGATTACCAGTTAATATCTTTTTTGTAATCGCGTATAAATAAAAATCTAAAAATGAATCACGTAAAAGATGTTTTAATTCTGTTATTAAAAGGTTATCTGGGTTTTGGGGCGACTTCTCCAGACTAAGTGGGGCGACTTCTCCAACCAATCTGGGGCGAGTTCTCCATGGGGCGAGTTCTTTGCATACCCTGCCACAGTACCTTGATGTGTCAGGTATGGTTACGGGTCAAAACGGACCGGTACCAAAAAGGCCCACGACCAAAACGGACTAGTGCTTAAAAGACCCGGTCCAAAAAGGCCCGACCCAAAAAGGCCCATTTAGATAATAATTAATTACTACAGTACTAGTCTAATAAAAGTAACTAATACGAAAATACCAAATCCTTGTTTTACTGGTGAATGTCTATATATAATGTGCAGTAGAGAATCATTGTGCAGTATGTCACAATCGACCGACAAGTGATCATGGCAATAATTTTAACGTTACTACATGTTCGATGTAAAATGAAAAAAAAAGGCAAATAATATTTGTGTTATAAAACATTGTTTTAAAGCAAATCAATAATATCTTTTTTATAAAATATCAGGACTGAATACGAGTTCGTGTCGCCCACGGGCAGGTTCACATGCCAGCATTGTCATGATATTATGTATGCGTTTATTATATATGTGTTATATTCTGTGTTTTGTAAGCACCGTCTTTGTGTTTTGGTCGATATAACTCAAGTCACAATTGGAAAATAATAGTTTTCTTTTTTTTTTTAAAATTAAATACATTTGTGTGATGGGTTATAAAGAGAAGAAGAAGAAAGGATACATGTAATTAGTATAAACAAAAGAAAGACAAACACTAATGCCATTTCAGATCTATAAATTTGTTTTTAAGAACAATCATTATTGCTAATACATGAATATTAAATTCTAATTTCAAATACTACAAACATATTGTTCATAATGTCTGTCAAATTAATTTAATAGTAACATATATTCAATAATTATACAATAACTGCAACAAATATTCATCAAACTATAAAATCATGCATGCATAGATACTCAATTGTCAACCAAATACCTTAACAAAATTGCACAACTTTGGTTGCCGACGTTAATATTATATTACGATATATGATACAATCCTGGGATAACAGGGGATATAGTAATGTTGTTCACGGTTCATAACCATTTTTTAAGATTTATTTATATTTCCTTTCCATATATTTTGACTAGGATGAACTCACTTGTTCAACGTTCACATAGCTTCAAATTACAAAAAAAAAAATGCATTTGCTAAATCTAAATGTTTCTCTTTCAAGGCTCTCCAAAAACATCAAAGTATGAAACGACGATCATGAAAACAAAAACAACAGATGTATCACACGAACACGAACATTCTTAAAAATTGGCATGTAAAGTCGTTTCAATGCACATAATACAAATTCTAACTTTATTTTGCTGCATTATGGGAACAACATCATGAGTATAAATTATGTCTTGTTTTCTATCAAACCTTTAATTCTAAAGTATTCTATAGCAATATTTGAACGAAAGTAACATTTCCTTTTACAGTATATATATTTAAAAAATGGGGTCATTGTAACTATAGATAAAACATTTGGTATGGTAGTCGCTTACCAGCGGGCCTATAATATAGTTCAACTTATGTTATATCGACTCATCTCTGCATCAACTTTATAAGAAAATTATTTATTTTCTTAAAAATGGCATTTATTAGAATCATTATGTCGTTAATGACGACATCGGAAGTCCAATAGTCACGTGGTTACACATAACTCCAGAAGTTGTTTTCGGAATATTTAAATTTGTAGAATTTTGTATTCTTTCGTTTTATTGCAACCAGTATACAATTTTACTTTTTAAAAAATGTTCTCTAGAACTTTTGAAAGTGTGGGTTGTTAGATTTGTGTACTCGTGCCACTAGCAATGCAAATCGCAAGTACCATGCAACATTTTATCAACGACTTACTTTAATCGTGTCTTTCCGCAGGCAAACACATGACAATTCCTGATAAAATAAGTAAGTTTCTTACTCATTTTATGCTTGTATCATTCGATCTAACAAGTTTAAGAGGTTTTGTTATTATTAGGCCATCCGGTTATCGGCAATGTTTTGCCACTACCATGTTAGAACCCGATACATTTAGCTAACGATCAGTTTAGTTTAGTGTTGGAACCCTGTATTGTTGACAGTGTTTATAACTACACTCTGAGACCATACAGCTCGCCGACAGAGTTAAAAAAAACTTAGAGGTTTTGATCTCGCGCAGCATGTATTGGTCCCAAAGCTTATTTAAAGATTTTTCAAATCTGTAGCATCGTCTCTCTCGTCCTAGTTCGCTAAGCGCAAACTATTGGCCTCCCTCCGCAGTAGTGGCACTAATTAGTAGAAGCCTAGCCCCATGTGTACTGGCCTTGAATTTAGACGATGGGGCCAGCCTGAAATTGTATAACAGATAACGAAAAATTGATTTGCAAACGTAATAACTGTATATACCAACATGTATAAATATTAAAATTATACTGAGAATTATGTCATGCACTTTAATAGACTAATGTTTTTATACTGTTATGCTTTATTTTTGCTGTGTTTACCTTCAACGTCGTTGTTTGTTCGTACTTTCTGGCGGTATACTGACCAGTCCTCATCTGGAAACACTGGGTTATCCAGCGACCATCTGCGGAGGTATTCGATAAGGGTCTGTGAAGCATGTGTTGTAGCCTTCATTTGCAGCATCTGCACTGTTTGACGTATGTGAGCGCTTGGCAGGAACTGAAAAGCCAGCACTTGACGAACGAAGGAGTGAAGGCCCTCTCGTCGAATATACGTTTCTGCCAATCCAACCGACTGAACGTGCCGCCATACGGCCGGGGACCAGTGGAAGGCACTGTTAGCGTTGTTGAGTAGTAATATAGTAGGAATATATTTAAAAGTGTACTTACCAGTAGGGCATAACCGACTTTGGATCCGGAAATCGGATTCCACCGGATAGTATGAACTTCCGATTAATCGGAGTCGGACAAGGCAGGAACGACCGATTCGGATAATAAAAATAAAAAAGTTGAATTTCTATAGCAGCGTGTCTAACACTGCGTGTCATTCGATAGTGCGTTAATAAAGTTAAATAAGAAGTCAGAAAAGTCCAATATGGTCAACACAACCACGCTGTGAGACAATCTATTTGAACTCGCGGGTTAAAACCGGAAATGAAGCCGGATATGGTAAAGTACTAAGTAACATGCTAGACACGGCAAAACCCGGTCCTACTAAACACCGCAAAGTCAGACAAACGCAGACAAAGGCAGACAAAGTCAGCCAAAGGAAGGCAAAGTCTGTTTAATTTTGTTTTATTTGTACAAATTCGTATATATTATACTAGATTAACTTTGTTTTGAGATTAAAATATTTAAAAAGCGTGATTTAATGGTTTTTTTTTTGTATGTTTAATTGGTACCTACGTACATTTAATAGAACAAAGTCAGACAAAGGCAGGCAAAGTCTATTTAATTTTGTTTTATCTGTACATATTTGTTTATATTTATACTATTATAACTTTGTTTTGAGATTTAAATATTTAAAAAGCGTGATTTAATGTTGTGTGTAAGTAAAATTGGTACCTACGTATATTTAATAGAACAAAGGCAGATAGAGTATGACGAAGTCATATAACACAGATATCGTATGACAAAAGCTATTTCAATGTGACAAAACCAGATTTATTAATTTTATATAAATAATTCTCTTATTGAGAGACACGTAATACAATACAAAATTAAACAGACTTTGCCTGCCTTTGTCTGACTTTGCGGTGTTTAGTAGGACCCGGCAAAACCAGATACCAGAAACCTGGAAACGGAAGCTGAATTTTTTAGAAAAAAAAATAAGGATTTAGCATTTCCGAATAATTGAATCGTATCCGGAATCGGAAAAATTTCATGCCCAAAATCCGGAATTGAAAATCGGTAGAAAAATGCTAATCGGTTATGCCCTACTTACCAGTGCTGCACGTGCTATGTTGCCAAAACCGATACACGTTACAAGCGATCGCATGCTGTCGTGGCCTAACTTCCAGAGCACAATGAATACAGCGAACATACGCCATTATACTAATTGCTTAGTTTTTTTTTTTATATGTCGCAATAAATTGATGAAAACAGATTATGGTGAAACAATAAGTGCAAGAAACGTAATTGTGTGTCGCTGCGACAAATTGAACACAACAGGTAATTTAGTAAAACAATTCTAAAATTAAAGAAAATAGATTGTAATAAAGTTAGAATACAAATAAATCCATAAGCATCTGAATCTGTGTCAACTTAAAGACTTTGTCGTTTATATATGTATTACATGCTGTAATTATCTTAGTATTTTTGCTGCGCGTGCGCATTCCCATGGAATATATATTTTCTGGACCTATAGGAAGTTTACAGATAAGCGCCTGGGATAGTTTAGTAAGGAAAGTCTCTGTAATCGTTGAAAAAACCTGTTAAACTCATATAACACGTCAAGCGCTGTTGAGACCGGAGCATGGGAAAGAGTTGTGATTGTAGAGACTTGTATTTGCGTCATAATAGTGATTATCAAAGTTTGCTGACATAATACATAACTCTTAAACAAAAACAGGTAAAGGAAGTGTGAAAAGTATCTGGCGATCGCGTATTCTTTCGTTTGTTTGTTTGTTTGTTTGATTAGGATTTTTAACGTAGCTTTAACAATTTTTCAGTCATATCGCTACGATGTCTGCTGTGAGGCAGTTTATAGTGATGTCTAGCACTGAGGCATCAAGCCGCAGACATGTAGCATGATGTCCCACCCAGTCACATTATCCTGACACCAGGCCGACCAGTCCTAACACTAACCTCTTAATGCTGAGCGTCAAGCGAGGCAGCTCTAACCACTAGGCCACCGGAGCGGTATGGTATTCTTTCGTAATATCGATACTACAATCTGCGTAATCGGCAAAGGTCTGTTGTTTGCTATCCGTGCTTTATTTTATTTTTTTTTTAGGTTTTAATCATTACTAACCAGTGCTTCAGTTTTGACAGCTTAGTGGTTTAGTAATACATGTAAAAATGCCATTGACCTGGAAGTGAATAGATATGGGTATTGCAGAAAAGCTGCCTTCTTTCTTCTTCTTCTGCTTCCTACTATTATTATTATTATTATTATTATTATTATTATTAATCGATCTTGTACACAGTCCTTTTTAACCCGAGCTATTCCGTCCAAGTCCTTTCTGACCCGGGCCGTTTCCGTCCAGGTCCTTTCTGACCCGTTACTGGCCTTTTTGACCCGGGCCTTTTTGGTACCGGTCCGTTTTGACCCGTTACCTCAGGTATCAGGGAGCAACAACCTCTGATGGTCCTCGTAAGAACAGAAACAAATAGGCTAGTTGATTGGATCGAGGCACTCTAAGCGAAAACGTTATTAATCATACATCAGTCCCTGCAAACGTGTCACTATCCCGTATACGAATTCATAGTGGATCGTATTCTTACTTTGAGATTCTCTCCACATTAGAAGGTCTGATTTCTTTTTATAGAAATGTTGTTCTGACAGGTCAACGATGAGCAGGGTTGAAATGCTAAAATTGCTTGGTTGTCTGAAAAGCCAACAACGGACAGGGCTGAAATACCTGCTTACTTGTTGTTTTTGTAGGGTTTAACGCCATTTTTCAGCACACGATAGGCAATACATGGCGGCCAGTATTATTGGTGGAGGAAGAACCCGGGAAAACCCTCGGAAAGAACCACCGACACACGAGAAGCTACTGGCAAGCTCTCTCACATAACTACATTTGCCGAATCTTAGACTCAAACCCACGCAGACAGAGGTGAGATGGCAGTGATCAGTAACGGTGAGCGCATTAGACCACTCGGCCACTCGGGGCCCCCCTGCTTTTTTGACTGGCTGAGAAGATTCAGTTTGGGCGTAATTTTCCTGGACAGTACCATCAATAGCTCCAGTGGACCGTTGACCTAGGATTTGTACTGTCTAAAAGGAACTATCAGAATTATTTTTAATTCTGAACCCTTATTTTCTGCACTAATTTCGGTAATAATATCTTGCTGGAGGGGGGTAGCTAAGCAAAGGCATGTAACCATTCCCAACTGAATGACAGCACATCTAGGTCCCACGTTTGGTTTCTGGGCCCGGTGAGGCAAAAGTGGCCAGTTTGTGGTTCCAGCTTGACACAGAAAGATTGATTACTGGGTTTCACCAAAGCATACAATCCGATGAAAAAATAATGGTTGAAGGGACCATTTCATATGAAGGACCTGGCTCTGTCTGAACAGAATATTAAGTCTGTCAGGAATATATCATATTTGCATGTCGATCTGACTTGGAAACACCAGCGAGGAAACTAGCATGCACATGTACAGGTTGGGTGATTTGGAGGCTCTTGTTTGAGGAGACAAGACTTTACCACAGAGTTCTCGGAGATAAAATTGACTTCCCACAGAGTCGGTTTTCAGAGTTGCCAAGTGTTTATGATCTCGTTCACTTCTAGATATTTAATGTGGTGATGCCGTTTCCCTGGTCCCTACTGCCACTGACCATATAGAAGCCCGGATGGATATTTCATTAATATTCCCATCCATATAAATATACTAAACCATACGTGTCAGATATATCACTAAACTCACCATAAAAGAGTGAGACTTGGGTCAGCTGGCAGGCCAAGTTCGGACTTGTAGGGGGACTTAAACCCACTAGACTGCCTAATATTGGAGGAACTATCCCCCACTGTATCACATGTAACCTTGAACCCAAGATAGAAAGGTTAATCAAGTTAACTTCGAGAAAATGATGAAAATCTTCTACGGTTTACGAAATATAAACAAAAGGTTTAATAAAAAGTAATACAACTTTTCCCTGACTGTGACCTTGATCCTGTTTTCATTTAGGACAAATTAGACCTTGGGATGAATGTGAAGTATCTTGGCAATTGGCAATCCTCCAAGACTTTCAGGAAGAGTAGTAATAACACAATTGTGCTAACAGAGAGAATTACAAGTGATACTCCATTCCATATGCTCTCCTGGTCTATGACAAGTAGAACAATATAGCACAACTATAGAAGTGCTAATAACATTGGAAGGACGGATGGATGGATGGATGAAATAACAGGAGGACTACTATATACACAGATATAACAAATTCTTAACAAATTGTATGTACTGTCCCCATCAGACATGCATGATACAAGATAAAGTGATTGCTAACATACCACTCCTGTTGGAGATATGACATGGTTATTATTAAGATGTCCAGACAAGGCAAATGAAATGCTTTATGACTACACTAGAAACATCAGCCCTTTTATATGCACAAGAAATGTGTGACAAAATATTTTATTTAATGTTGCATTTACAAACACCACCTCCAGTGACAAAATGGTCTCATCAGACATAACAATAACAATAATAATAATGATAATAATAATAATAATGACATTTTTGTAATAAAGGGTAAAACAATTAGCTGAAGAACTAATCTAGATTGAGGTCCTCATGCAAAAGAACTTATTATATACAATTCACACGGCCATACATAGTGACCCTTGTGTAGCATGTACATGTATAGACACATTATATTTACCTTCTTTCATTTCACCAGATACTTTCCCATACATATTGAAGCCACATAGTCAATACACATGCAGTATGCAATTAGTGATACAATAAATGATTAGTACATTTAATGATGCCCAGAGGCATCTAATAATATAAATTAGTTGTTTTCTTTCCAATTTTAACTACATCTCTGAAAACACTGGATATATTGGGTTTGGAAGAAGAAAATAGAGTGGGTATTTCTAATCTCAGCTGGAAGACTATTCCAGAGCAAACCTGAAGAGTATTGGAAACTTGTGTTCTTTATTTGGTTTGGGAATGTTATACTGTATTGGTCAATATGAGACTGGCTTACATATGTACAAGAAAACATTGACAAGTGAGACACCTGAGGGAACTGAGAGGGAGAAGTAACTTTAACATTATCAATACATGTTAAGTTGCGTTTCGTACAGAAATCAGAGTGTCATCAGAATATGCACAGTTGGATATTTGTGCAACAAAGTACCTGTATTGTTACACTCTGCATTTACTTTAGAGTGTGGACTTTGACAATTAAGATATTGGATTGGTGATATGCATTTACACTGTTTCATTGCATTCAATGCATATTTTAAAAAAAACATTACATTGATTATTTTGCCAGTGAGATTGTGAAAAGTAACATCCCGACATTGAGATTGATAAAAGTAACAGCGCAACATGTAGTATAATTGGCATTCTCTTCATCACCAAACCTCTAAAGATTATTCTTAGTCGAACTGAGCTTTTTCTTGTATCTGAGTTCATTACAAACGTTACATCTCTGAACTGCTATTCTTCTGCAAGATGTGAGGTCTCTTTCCAATGCCATATCAGTTACATCATTGCTCTGTAACATAAGGTTCATGTTCAATACTGTATCAGTTATGTCATTGTTCTGTAAGATGTGAGGTCTATGTTCAATAAAATGTCATTTACATCATTGCTCTGTAACATGTGAGGTCTATGTTCAATACAGTACCAGTTACATCATTGCTTTGCAAAATGTGAGGTCTTTGTTCAATACAGTATCAGTTACATCATTATTCTGTAGCATGTGAGGTCTATGTTTAATACAGTATCAGTTACATCATTGCTTTGCAAAATGTGAGGTCTATGTTCAATACAGTATCAGTTACATCATTGCTTTGCAAAATGTGAGGTCTATGTTCAGTACAGTATCAGTTACATCATTATTCTGTAGCATGTGAGGTCTATGTTTAATACCGTATCAGTTACATCATTGCTTTGCAAAATGTGAGGTCTATGTTCAATACAGTATCAGTTACATCATTGTTCTGTAACATGTGAGGTCTATGTTCAATACAGTATCAGTTACATCATTATTCTGTAACATGTGAGGTCTATGTTCAATACAGTATCAGTTACATCATTGTTCTGTAGCATGTGAGGTCTATGTTTAATACAGTATCAGTTACATCATTGCTTTGCAAAATGTGAGGTCTATGTTCAATACAGTATCAGTTACATCATTGTTCTGTAAGGTGTGAGGTCTATGTTCAATACAGCATCAGTTACATCATTGCTTTGCAAAATGTGAGGTCTATGTTCAATACAGTATCAGTTACATCATTGCTTTGCAAAATGTGAGGTCTATGTTCAATACAGTATCAGTTACACCATTATTCTGTAGCATGTGAGGTCTATGTTTAATACAGTATCAGTTACATCATTGCTTTGCAAAATGTGAGGTCTTTGTTCAATACAGTATCAGTTACATCATTGTTCTGTAACATGTGAGGTCTATGTTTAATACAGTATCAGTTACATCATTGCTTTGCAAAATGTGAGGTCTATGTTTAATACAGTATCAGTTACATCATTGTTCTGTAGCATGTGAGGTCTATGTTTAATACAGTATCAGTTACATCATTGCTTTGCAAAATGTGAGGTCTATGTTCAATACAGTATCAGTTATATCATTGTTCTGTAACATGTGAGGTCTATGTTTAATACAGTATCAGTTACATCACTGCTTTGCAAAATGTGAGGTCTATGTTCAATACAGTATCAGTTACATCATTGTTCTGTAACATGTGAGGTCTATGTTCAATACAGTATCAGTTACATCATTATTCTGTAACATGTGAGGTCTATGTTCAATACCATATCAGTTACATCATTGTTCTGTAGCATGTGAGGTTTATGTTTAATACAGTATCAGTTACATCATTGCTTTGCAAAATGTGAGGTCTATGTTCAATACAGCATCAGTTACATCATTGTTCTGTAAGGTGAGAGGTCTATGTTCGATACTGCATGTTATTTTGCTCCTCTTATTGTCTTTACATCTGCCTTCAATAGTTCCTTTGTTCTGATTCCTTTATTGATTGAAGAACCAATAATTAAAGTTCTCATTGTCTCTGCTGGGTTTTGGTTTACTGATAGGTCTATTGTTTGAATCATGTCTGAATGGTTTTCTCTCTGCTGTGATGGGTGTAAACTAATTCTTCTTTGATGGGATCTGGTAATATGCAGGCATGATTAAACAGCTCTAAGACTTGTACATCATTTTGTCACTATCATCTTCATGTGTACTGGCTTGCGTGCTGACTAAACACTTCTTTTTGACACGGAGTGGTCTGGATGTATAAACTTGCTATGTTTGGACTATCTGTTTCTGTAGCAAATCTGACAGGTTATTGTGACCTTTTTAACTGAATAGTCCCTGACTGTTGACCTCAGATCTTCTGTTTGTGTCTTCAGAGTGCACATTTATTATGTAAAAGATAAATGAACAATAATACCTTAAAAGTGATTAATGTTCTAATGGATGAAAGGAATTTCATGGAATACAAGATAAGACCATTATTCCTTCTAACTGCTGAGTGTTGCTAACATTTCTGATATTCTCCAGTGATAACACTATTTTCAAAATTAGTTGCTGTGTTCAACATAACTGCATGTCAGATCAGAATCATTTTTATTTAGAATTCAGGAAGGCATCATTTAAAGTTTACTGGTGAAAGCCCCATGTCAATATAACAAATCATTTACATGGAGTACTGAACAAAACCATTCTAGCAGCCATGCTGGATGTAAGATTGGCACAATTTCATTTCTAACCTAACTAGCCACACATTTCTGAGGAACAGAGCTAATATTTTGAAGATGACAACCATGGTATCCGTTAGGACCAAATATATAACATGAGAACTCTTCTGACGACAACCCTAAGTAAACTGAACTTCTATTAAAGAAGACTAGCAATAATGACTTTCAAGATGGTCACTATGGTAACCTCACAAAGAAGACTAGCAATTATGACTTTCAAGATGGTCAATATGGTAACCTCACAAAGAAGACTAGCAATAATGACTTTCAAGATGGTCACTATGGTAACCTCACAAAGAAGACTAGCAATAATGACTTTCAAGATAGTCAATATGGTAACCTCACAAAGAAGACTAGCAATAATGACTTTCAAGATAGTCAATATGGTAACCTCACAAAGAAGACTAGCAATAATGACTTTCAAGATGGTCACTATGGTAACCTTACAAAGAAGACTAGCAATAATGACTTTCAAGATGGTCACAATGGTAACCTCACAAAGAAGACTAGAAATAATGACTTTCAAGATAGTCAATATGGTAATCTCACTTCCACCTCAGTTCCTTCCATCACCAGTCGAGAAAACCATTTCTAATCATTACCATAGCATGTCCTATAAAGTTAAATTTATTTCATTTCACAATTACGCTTACATGAATTAAAATCTGACAAATGTTCGAAAAATGGTTGGAAAACTTTGAAGTTGTTCTGAGTGATACATACATACATACACACACACACACACACACACACACACACACACACACATACATCAACAAGCTTTCAATGTGTCTGTAATTACACAATGTATAAGTGAGAATCCAGTCGGTGTATCAACAAGCTTCAATATGCCTGCAATACAATGTTTAAGTGAGATTATTATCGATCAACAAGCTTTTAATATGCCTGTAATTATACAATGTTTAAGTGAGATTATTATCGGAGTATCAACAAGCTTTTAATGTGTCTGTAATTACACAATGTCTAAGTGAGATTATTATCGGAGTATCAACAAACTTTCAATATGTCTGTAATTACACAATGTCTAAGTGAGATTATTATCAGAGTATCAACAAGCTTTCAATGTGTCTGTAATTATACAATGTATAAGTGAGATTATTATCGGAGTATCAACAAGCTTTTAATGTGTCTGTAATTATACAATGTTTAAGTGAGATTATTATCGGAGTATCAACAAACTTTCAATGTGTCTGTAATTACACAATGTCTAAGTGAGATTATTATCGGAGTATCAACAAGCTTTTAATATTGCTGTAATTATACAATGTTTAAGTGAGATTATTATCGGAGTATCAACAAGCTTTCAATGTGTCTGTAATTATACAATGTCTAAGCGAGATTATTATCGGAGTATCAACAAGCTTTCAATATGTCTGTAATTATACAAGGTATAAGTGAGATTATTATCGGAGTATCAACAAACTTTCAATATGTCTGTAATTATACAATGTTTAAGTGAGATTACTAGTCAGCATTCATTTTATAATGCAGGTTTCATATATTTTTCTAATCCAGTGAAATTAAAAAACTTTCATGGTCTTTCCAGTCCCCAAAATTAAATTTTCTAGGTCTCAAGTAAGGCAGTAAAAGTGAAATTCATAGAGCAACAAGCGATTCAAGTAAAAAATGTTGAGACAACAGAGACTAGCAAGATAACAAGATCTTTGATAAACTGATCATACCATCATTCCAGGAACCATGGCCCCCAAAAATGGTCATAAACTATTTTAAAATTAATTTCAAGGATTTAAATTTACAAGCTAAAATACTTCCCAAGTTTTTCATGGAGAATAAAAGCACTGATAATGGCCTATGATTGAATAGACCAATTGAATAGTGAATATGTTGATTGAATAGTGAATAAGCTGACTGAATAGTGAAAATGCTGACTGAATAGTGAAAATGCTGACTGAATAGTGAATAAGCTGATTGAATAGTGAAAACGCTGATTGAATAGTGAATAGGCTGATTGAATGCTAACTTAAAAATCAAGTTGAAAGATTACAAAAAAAAAACCAAACTAAAATACTATTGACAGAAGTACTTTATTTCTTTACCATTATTTTATGGATGAAAATATGACTAGCAACCTTGAAAGACATGGTAGTATAAAATCCAGATCTCATAATGATTGTGTTCAAATGCCGATATGTGTGAGTGAAAAAGCAGAAAATGGCTTCAAATGATTTGCACGTTTTTTTTATACAAACATATGGATATTGCCAAGAACTTTGAAACAACATGATTTTTTCCAAAGTAAATTAATATTTTTGCTTACTATCACATAACTAGACTTAAAACTGTTAAATCTTGGGTCTTATGTGGGAGGGTTCAGAAACACTGAAATTAAAAGACTTGAATAAGTATTATCCAATGACAAAATTCTAGCTCAAAGAATGTATGGAATAATAACATGATAATAAAATTGGTCTCCAGACAAGATGCTATTGATACTTTTCGTCTTTTCATCAATCAAAAAAAAATTATCTTTTTCTATCACAGCAAGTGTGACATGAAAATAAATCACAAATTAAATGCCCAATTATTAATTATTTACATGTCTCATTGGTATAGTATGTATACTCCGTAAAAAAATGCACAGTATGTACACCCTTTAAGAGTCTTTGTACAGTATGTATATGTTGTAAAGATCTTTGTACAGTATGTATACCCTGTAAGTCTTTTGTACATTATGTATATGCTGTAAAGATCTTTATACAGTATGTATACCCTGTAAGTCTTTTGTACATTATGTATATGTTGTAAAGATCTTTGTACAGTATGTATACCCTGTAAGTCTTTTGTACATTATGTATATGTTGTAAAGATCTTTATACAGTATGTATACCCTGTAAGTCTTTTGTACATTATGTATATGTTGTAAAGATCTTTGTACAGTATGTATACCCTGTAACAGTCTTTGTACATAATGTAATTGCTGTAAAGGTCTTTCTATTGTATATATATATATATATATATATATATATATATATATATATATATATATATATATATGCTGTAAAGATCTTTGTACAGTATGTATACCCTGTACAGATTTTTGTAGTCCTGCATACCATTCTAAAATTCTGTAACACAAAACAAGTCATCCTGTTATTGTACACCTTGCATACAAAAAGGTCAATGTAATAGTAATACAGCATGGGTTATAGTATGATAACTCTAAGCTTCTTTGGTTGACAGTGGCGATATGTCAAGTTGTTTTGGAAAGAAATGGTGGTTAATAGATAGCAACAACTGCACGGGATGGGAAATGGTTTCAAACCTCAATACTATGGAAACCACAATGTTATTATGACAGTCACCCAAAACATTTAGGCAAAGTACATCAAACAAAAATATTCGAACCAAGTTTATTCAAAATTGAGAGATTATTTCTGTAGAAGTTAAGATAGTTTTCTACTTTGTTGCTATAGATGCGATACCATTGCAATAATTCAACCTGGGAAAGATTTTGGTCAAGCACATCCCAACTGTTTCTGCCAAATTCTAACAACAAAGGATCAGTCATTCACGAGAAGAAAAAGTTTTTTTTCACCTGGTTGGTCCTGAAGCAACCTTTATGCTATGGCAACAATTCTAAATATAATTCTGGTAATTCTGTGATAAATATTTCCCAAGTCTAATTGAATTCGGCTCAGCTTATAAAGAAATTAAAAACAGATTTTCAAGCTGGTCACTATGGAAACCATACCATTATTTGTGAGCCACACTGAAAAGATATGTCTTAGGACACGTCATATGAATTGTTGAAAACTGGGCTGTTAAATTTACATTGTACCCAGGAAAGGGAGTTTTTTGAAAGACCTACGACAGGGCACTTTGATTACTTAAAGTTCATAGGAAAATTAATACACAATTCTAAATTGCATGTTTGAGTGATTACTCAACATTGAAACTGCATTCCCCATATTCCAAGCATGTTCTGTTGCAACAGCCAGAAGCAATAGAAGAGATGAAGCTGACACTATATTTTTTTAAATATTGTTTGCAATGGATGATACCCCGTTGCTAAGGAAGATACCCCGTTGCTATGGAAGATACCGCATCACTAAGGATGATACCCCAATGCTAAGGAAGATACCCCGTTGCTATGGAAGATACCGCATCACTAAGGATGATACCCCAATGCTAAGGAAGAAACCCCCATTGCTATTGAAGTTACCGCATTACTAAGGATTACCCATTGCTAACAGGCCATTTTACATATAAAACTGACTCAGCATAAATTAAGAAACTGTTCCACCTAATTTAATCAAAATGGATTCAGACATTCTGGAATACAAGTTATGCATCCACAATATTATGGAAGCCACATCAATGCCAGACCTGGACACAATATTTAAAAAGCATGTCCTAAGAAACCTCCTAATCAAGTTTGATCAAAATCTGCCTAAGTATTCTAAAGAAGAAAGAAGCCAAATCATTGATTGATGAGTCATACTGCAGGTAATTTTGATAATGCATGTGCATAAACCATTCCTATGAAACTATGGTGGCCGTTCAATGTGTTTGCTATGTAATTAAAACAATTGTAATAGTGCAGTTTGGGACACAAAAAAACATTCCATCTTAGTTTGACTAAAGTTGGCTCAGATATTCTAATGCAGAAGTTAAAAATAGGTCCTCTACCTGATTTCTGAAGAAGACAAACTGTTGCTAAGGGTTCAAATCCAGATACAATTTTGATAGAGCATGCCCTAAAGAATAATTCAACTGAGTTTGATGAAAATCTGTCTCCACCATTTTAGTGAAGATAAAAATAGTTTTCCTCCTTGTTTCTGTATTGAAGCCACACCATTGCTTGAGGGGTTACACAAGACATAATTCTGATAAAGCAAGTCCCAAGAAATATGCTACCTAGTTTGATAAATAAAAAAACTTCAGGAATTCCTTGGAGTCGACACTATCTTATTTATCCAATTTGGCTACTCACACTAATGCAAGGGGAACCACTCTAGACAATAATTTTAATACAAGGAAACTCACACCAATGTTAGGGGAAGCACTTTAGACAATAATTTTGATACAGCATGTTCAATGAATCATTCCTACCAGGTCTGATCCAAATCAGCTGGAGAAAATGAAAATAGGTTTTGAAAATAGCTGATGTGAAACCATATAATTGCTAGGGGAACAACACAAAACCTATTTCTGCAAGACCATGTCCTAAGAAATATTCTTTTCAGCCATGACAATTTTTAGAACTTGAAATATCAAGTGTTAACAAAATGGCAGATATCAGATGGATTTATTCACATGACATGCAACTAACAATAAAACATTTACAACACTGGGTGAATTGAGAAGTGAAAGTTGCAATCTATATATCGAGACTGATTGCATGCTCATGATGTCTGATCACTGGGTGAATAGAGACAAGAAAGTTGCAATCTGAGATAATGAGACTGATTGCATGCTCATGCTGTCTGATCACTGGGTGAATAGAGATGCGAAAGTTGGAATCTGAGATATCAGGACTGATTGCATGCTCATGCTGTCTGATCACTGGGTGAATAGAGACGCGAAAGTTGGAATCTGAGATAATGAGACTGATTGCATGCTCATGCTGTCTGATCACTGGGTGAATAGAGGCGCGAAAACTGGAATCTATATATCGAGACTGATTGCAAGCTTATTCTGTCTGATCACTGGGTGAATAGAGACAAGAAAGTTGCAATCTGAGATATCAGGACTGATTGCATGCTCATGCTGTCTGATCACTGGGTGAATAGAGACGCGAAAGTTGGAATCTGAGATAATGAGACTGATTGCATGCTCATGCTGTCTGATCACTGGGTGAATAGAGACAAGAAAGTTGCAATCTGATAATATCAAGACTGATTGCATGCTCATGCTGTCTGATCACTGGGTGAATAGAGATGCGAAAGTTGGAATCTGAGATATCGAGACTGATTGCATGCTCATCCTGTCTAATTGAAAGTCAGACTGACCTCACTGTCCCCATCTTAAGCTTCAGCAGATGCATGAATTTGTTGAGTTCACTCAGGTCTATGATCAGCCTCAACTTGCCATTGGCTTTTCTATATATAGAACAGCCACAAAAAGAACCAAGAAAAATGATTCTTTAACAGAAATTCCACCATTAGTTTGTCAATGAGCGACTGTATCTGCTGATGGTACATCCATTAGGAGAGGAAGAGGATGGGTTGGAGAACCAAAATTTAAATCCATCCTAAATAACTTGGGTCACTCATCTGTCTTGTGGGATTAGGTTCATTCAATGTGATCAGAATTGCATGAGTCTCATCCATTGGATTAATGTCTCAATGCCACAATGGTGCTAAGTAACAAACAGAGGTAGTAAACTTGGAGATCGATAAATGTGGTTTCTCACCTCCCTTGAAAGACCTTCTCCAAGTCTGCTCTGACTTCTATCTGCTGACGTATGAATGATCTTTTGGGTGAAAAAGAATATATTTGTCTGGTTTTCTGTCTTCCTTTCATTATGGTGGGTTCCTAAATGCAAATACAGGTGGAGCCGCCAGATGGAGTGGCAATTCCTTTGCTGCCAGTCTCTGAGCATCGTCCATATTACCCACAAACTGCAATGGTGAGCCAAACAGAATCATTCTTAAAAGCTGGCAAAATGCAGTTTTAGTGAAGTTGCATAATGCATATCAAGTCTTATTGACCCAAGGCCGCCAGACGTAGCCAATGCATTGGCCACTGCATTCAAGAGGTACTCTGTTAATGACTCCAGCGATTTTTGTCAATGACTGCCAGGCATGTTTGTTGGCTGCTTTTTTTCAGCCATTCAGAAATTGCTAATGAGGCTAGCTCTATCAGTAATAATGTGGCACTAATATTCTTATCCACCTTTTACATTGGTGGGACAGACATATTAACTGCTGAGAAAACTCTTATCCAATGTCCGGAGTTCAGTATGGAAGAGAATGGAATGTTATTGTACCGTATTAATGATGAAATGGTGGCATACACCTAGCTTTCCAAATAGGTGGCTTTAGCATTCACCAGGTCACATAGATGTTCATACTGCTGATCATTAATCTCCTTGAGTTTGTCTGTAGAAGCAGAAGGAAAGGAGACTATTCACAGGACCATGACATCAAAGAGACACTGACAGGACCTGACATCAACTGTAGACAATGACAGGCTATGACATCAAAGGCAGACAATGACAGACCATGAAATTAACACCAGATAATGGCAGGACCATGACATCAAAGGCAAACATTCACAGAACTACGACATCAAAGACAGACTCTGACCAGACAATAACGTCAAAGGCAGACCTTGAATGGCTATGACATCAAAGGCAGACATTGACAGGACCTGACATCAACTGCAGACAATGACAGGCTATGACATCAAAGGCAGATAATGACAGAACATGAAATCAATGGTAGACAATGACAGACCATGAAATTAACACCAGACAATGGCAGGACCATGACATCAATGGCAGACATTGACAGAACCATGACATCAAGGGCAGACACTGAACAGACAATAACATCAAAGGCAGACCTTCACAGGCTATGACATCAAAGACAGACAATGACAGGACCATGACCTCAAAGGCAGACAATGACAGATTATGACACCAATGGCAGGCAATGACAGGCCATTAGGTAGATGAAGTGTCAGGATAGTTTATTTCTCAGTCCTATTTTAAATTAGTGTTCCAGCCATATTTACAAAAGCAAACACAAGCAACTGCTTAAAATAAAACCTGCTGCAAATAATGTCATTTATAAATTAGCACTGCTAACACTGTCATGTAGAAATTATCACAGATAACACTCATATAGAAATTATCACTGCTAACACTATCAGTTATAAATTAGCACTGCTAACACTATCATTTATAAATTAGCACTGCACTTAGTTTAAAACAGAGAGGTAACATATAACCCGAAGTTAAATACTTGTACAAAACTATCTGGAGATTTTTATCATTGAATCATTCTGCAGAAGAGGTCATAATTGCATCCTATTTGTAAATACATGTACCTCTATCCATGTAATGTCCATTAATAACACAATTATACCTAATTTCTAGATTATGTATCACTATGCTAGTACTGTTTGTAATTCCTTGTTTAAAAGCATGAGCTGTGCAAATGAAATATGAAATACAATTCTGTTCTTAAAAACATACAAAATAAATATTTAAAACAAATACGTACAAATGAATCTACAATGAACCATCTCAACATCTAAAATATTAGTTCAACACTGTTCTTGAGATGTATCCCCAAAGACCACAGTATTAAAATCTCTTTTCATACATAAACTTTCTACACATCTAAAAGGTTAGTTCAACACTGTTCTTGATTAAATCAATGAGTACAAGTCTGATATCAAATCTTTTTCCAGTCAATGAAATCCATGCCTTTATTTTGTCATAACTACAGATCAATCTGCAGTCAAAAGAGTCCAAGAAAATGCACTAATGACAAATAGTTAATGCTTATCCTTAAAGCACAAACTGTTACCAAACTTTTACTGAAGGTGAAGTAACTTTTATAGTGTATCTAAAGGTCAAGGTATAAGGCTGGCAATAAGCATGGTGCATCTATGAGCCATACATCTATAAGCAAAAAGTAGATGGCATAATGCAATGGTACAAGGCTGGTACAAGCCATAGTACATCTGTAAGCAAAGGTACATGGCATAATGCAAAGGTAAAAGGCTGGTACAAGCCATAGTACATCTGTAAGCAAAGGTACATGGCATAATGCAAAGGTAAAAGGCTGGTACAAGCCATAGTACATCTATAAGCAAAGGTACATGGCATAATGCAAGGGTAAAAGGCTGGTACAAGCCATAGTACATCTGTAAGCAAAGGTACATGGCATAATGCAAAGATACAAGGCTGGTACAAGCCATAGTACATCTATAAGCAAAGGTACATGGCATAATGCAATTGTACAAGCTATATGCCTCAGATGAGAGAGGTCGCAGGTTCGAACGCTGGCTGAGTCATATCAAAGACATATAACAATGGTATTAATAGCTGCCTTGCTTAGTGGTCATCAATAACAGATTTGTGCTATGACTGGTTGGCCTGGTGTCAGGATAATGTGACTGGGTGGGACATCATGCTACATGTCTGCAACATGATGCTCAGTACTAGACATCACTATAAACTGCCACAAAACAGACATCATAGTGATATGACTGATATTTTTTTAAAGCTATATTAAAAGTCCAAATCACTCACTCACCCAAGGTACAAGGCTGGTACAAAGCATGTTGCATCTATAAATCAAGGTACAAAGCTGTAACAAGATATGGTGCATATTTAAGCAAGGGTACAAGGCAGATACAAGGCATGGTGCACATTTAAGCCAAGGTACATGGAATAGTGCATCTATGCAACCAAGGTACAAGGCATAGTGCTAATATAAGCCGAGGTACAAGGCATAGTACATTTATAAATCAAGGTACAAGGCTGGTACAAGCCATAGTGCACATATAAACTAAGGTACAAGGCATAGTGCATCTACAAAACAAGGTACAAGGCTGGTACAAGGCATAGTGCATCTATAAATCTAGGCACAAGGCTGGTACAAACCATAGTGCACATAAAAACTAAAGTACAAGGCATAGTGCATCTACAAAACATGGTACAAGGCATAGTGCATCTATAAATCAAGGTAAAAGGCATAGTTCATCTATAAATCATGGTACAAGGCATAGTTCATCTATAAATCACGGTACAAGGCATAGTTCATCTATATATCAAGGTACAAGGCATAGTTTATCTATAAATCAAGGTACAAGGCTGGCACAAGGCATAGTGCATCTATAAATCATGGTTCAAGGTTGGCACTAGGCATAAGGCAAATATAAGCCAAGGTACAAGGCATAGTGCATCTATTAATCAAGGTAAAAGGCTTAAGCAGTCTGAAAACAAAACCAAAGCTAAATATATTTGAAATGCTGATGCCGAACAGAGACAAATGGACAAACCATCATCATTAAAAACAGGATGACCAATAAAAATTATATGAATGATAATAACAATATTCAATACAAGCTTCAGTTTGTATCAGGAGTATATTTTTAGGCCTAAATTTTTATTGTCATATTTCAAATAAAGAGGTAGAGAGCTTGAAAGGGCTGACACTTCCCAGTAAAGGCTCCTGGAGAGAAACAGTCGATAAAGCATAACCACTGCCACTGACTGACATAGCACCACACTCATGGTTATCAGCTGAAATAAAATGAAATAGAAATGTACATTCAAATATGCTAACATAAATGTTTTGGAAGAAGATAGGCATATATGACTTTTATTTATTTATTTATATATATATGTAGTGGAACCTCGCTATAACACGCCCCACCATAACACGAATTCGGATGTAACGCGGTTGTGGCGTGGCTATAGAAATTTCGTATATTTATTTGCACATGATTTTTTTTTCTTCTTGAAGTGTTATGCCAAAATAAACATGATGTGGTCTTTGTGGTTCTCTTCAATTAATTCTGTATACAATCGTTGATCTAGCAATAGCCGACGTGTGTTTCTTCTTTAACTGCACACACAACCAAGTAACAGACAATGCGGTGGTTGATAAAAGATTCTTACAGTTTAATAAACATCAAAAAATGAAAACCACCAACATGTTTTCTGGGCTTGGTAGTGTTATTTGATGCAGTCAGTTGACAAGTAAATAATGTCCACTTCCCTAGCCAGAAATTAAGAGGGTATGAAATTAACATGCGTTTATCTTTAAAAACAATTATAAAAGTGACGTGTGACCATTGCAGGCCTACTGCACTTAGTTTTTGGGTTTTACATGTGTATTGGGTTTGCTTATGAAACGGTTATTAATTTCCCCCTTCTTTTTCTTAATAAATATTTTAATTTTATGGAAAATCAAGTTTACAATTTGTATAGACACCGTTCATACACCCTGGAACGTAATGAACGTACACTTGCTTCGTCTTTCATAACCTGATTTTCTGTTAATTTTTCTCAATGAATTCAGACATAATGATTTGTGACAAAAATATTGAATAGTTTAAATACGTTTGAAATTTTTGCAATGGCATTAGAGGTATTATGGATTAGCTGCATGCCATGATGGTACTATATCAGACAGTAAGTAAACAGTGTTAATACTCTGTACATGCTATATATTGGATATTAAATTCAGACACAACGATCTTGGACAAAATTATTGAATATTTTAAATCTGTGAAATCTTCCAATGGAATTGCATGCATTATGGATTAACTGCGTGCCACGATGGCACGATAGTAAACGATGTTAATACCCACCCTATTCATTATATAACATTAGTCGGGGTGTTATCGATCAACGTGTATTTTCAGGAGAAAAACAATAAAAATTAGTAAAACTATCTAATGCAAAGTAATAACCTATAAATATATTATCCGTACACTTTTTTCAATAAGTCTTATTACTGCATTCCATTTAATATTTGTCTGATAATACTCCAATTTCTTACATTAGACACGAGTACACATATATACACCAAAGTGGTGTTTGCTGGAAAATAAATTTAAATACTGTAAAACGCCGCAATAACGCTACCCCGCTTTTAACGTGATCCAATTTCATGGACCCCGATTATAGCGTTATAGCGGGGTTCCACTATATATATATATATATATATTTTTTTATATATTGTGTGCTTAAATATTGTCTGCAATTGAGGACTGTGATGGAGGGTTTTCCTACATGACTTCTGTCATGACTAAGTAAAGTTGTGTTCATATAATGCTAAAAGATATATTTTTTAAAATCATTCATTGGAATTACTAAGTGCATTAAATTTTCAGCAATGGTTTCAATTTTAGAAAGGTATATTCCAAATAATTTAAAAACTTTTTATTTCCTAACAACTGTGTTTTAATAAAAATCTGCCTTTTAATGAAAGATCGATCTTTAGAAATTAGATTCCCTTGACTCAAAGCTTTCTACGTTTGAAGCAATACATTTATGGGCGTTAAAACCAAAACGGGCTGTTTCTTGGTTTACTGGCTACATCATGCTGTGGAAATGTTTGCTAACAATAAAGTAGCCACCAGCCAGAGCATTTTATACAATTATTAGCACTAGCTTTAGCAATATTTGATCCTAAAGTTTATAGTAAATTCTGCTTCAACTTGAATCCAAGGCTAGTGTTAAATGGGTCTGCTTTTGCACTGTTCCATACATCCAGTATGTGGCGTTTTGCCCGACCCAAAATTAAATTAGAACCATGTGTAATCAAGTAAGTTGGACAAGCCACTGTATATTGTTAAACATGACTGCAGGCTAACACCATCCCTTACGTAAGTTTGCCATAGCGAAGATAGGAAGCCGACCAAGGCCGCCAGAAGTGTAATTAGCACCTTGGGCTGGAAGGATGTTTTGTACATCAAAGAAGCTGCCAGAAGGAGTGGGAGTGACTTATCTTCTGGACATGCTGACTGACCGCCAGATTGAATTAGTCGAGTAAATTGGGCCCCAGCGCTACCCAATCAGAATCGAGATAGGGGTGGGACCCTGATTTATTTTAAAGTATAATATCTTTAAACCTGCCAGAGAACTTTAGTTGCTATAGTTCGTTACAGAGAACTTACCCGTGAATAGGAACTCCGGTCAGCCATACGTTAATTGGCGGGAAAACCTTAGGAACAGAATTCTAAGTGTAGCTTCTAAAAGGAAGCTTCGAGGGACAGACTAGGATAGTGGTCCCAGTGTCTCCGATAGAGACGGAAGGAAGAGAAGGAAAGCAGGAATTCAGGAGAGGAAGCTTCGGGGAACAGACCAGTGAAAGTGGTCCCAATAGTCTCGATAGAGAAACGGAAGGAAGAGAAGGAAGGAGAGAAGTCGGGAGAGGTGAAATCCAGGAGGAGTGAGAGGATCGAATAAATAGACGAGTACAACCAAAGGCCAGGTGGAAAACCGAACTCACACTGAAAATCACAAGATGAAATAGGCATGACTTGGAGGACGAGTGATTGTGTATCATTTAAATTTATAGGCTTTATTAAATTGTTATTGTTTGAATTTCATCTTCGTGTTCTATATAATTTAACCGTCGGCAGTGCTGACTGGGGGCTCAGAGCTGTACATCTATTTGGTCATTAATTTAAATTTATAATTCACAAGCCAGGTGGAACTTCCATAATATTTTAATTAATATATGGGAAGTACCCCACCCCAACCTTTGCAAACGCTACACAGTACTACAATTAAACAAATCTGCTTTGGGGCCCAGAGTGGCAGAGTGGTCTAGGCACTTTCCATTATAGATCACTGCCATCTCACCTCTGTCTGCGTGGGTTTGAGTCTCAGATTCAGATCATGTGGGTATGTGAGACAGTTTGCCAGTAGCTGCTTGTGGGTCGGTGGTTTTTTCCAGGGTTTACCCTGGGTTCTTCCTTCACCATTAATACTGGCCACAATGTATAGCCTATCGTGTGCTGAAAAATAGCATGAAACTATACAACAACAACAACATATCTGCTTTTACACTGTTCTATACATTCCAGGATAGGGTTAAAAAGCTTTGTAATTATGACCCAATCTGTGTAATCAAATTAACCAACAGATGGGCGTAAAGCTTGTTAATTACGACTTCATTTGTGTAATCAAATTAACTAACAGATGGGTAAAGCTGTTTAATTACAACTCCATTCTGTGTAATCTAATTAACCAACAGATGGGCATAAAGCTTGTTAATTACGACCCCATTTGTGTAATCAAATTAACTAGCAGCTTTTCAGAATCAGCTTTGCTTCAATCAACTGTTATACAAAAGAGTAAGGATGAAATTCTTTAAAGAACTCTCATCTGAAAATGGCTTCCACCACACTCATTGCAATTGTTAAATTTGGAAACATGCATTTGAAACATTTTCAAGCATTGTATGATAACATCATGTCCAACTAACAAATTATAAAGTACACTTTGGTCATTTTTGGCCTCAACTCAGTCCAAATTATAAAGTACGCTTTGGATATTTTCGGCCCTAACTCAGTTCAAATTATAAAGTATGCTTTGGATATTTTCGGCCCCAACTCATTTCAAATTATAAAGTACGCTTTGGTCATTTTTGGCCCCAACTCAGTTCAAATTATAAAGTACGCTTTGGTCATTTTTGGCCCCAACTCAGTTCAAATTATAAAGTACGCTTTGGTCATTTTTAGCCCCAACTCAGTTCAAATTATAAAGTACGCTTTGGTCATTTTTGGCCCCAACTCAGTTCAAATTATAAAGTACACTTTGACCATTTTTGGCCCCAACTCAGTTCAAATTATAAAGTACGCTTTGGTCATTTTTGGCCCCAACTCAGTTCAAATTATAAAGTACGCTTTGGTCATTTTTGGCCCCAACTCAGTTCAAATTATAAAGTACGCTTTGGTCATTTTTAGCCCCAACTCAGTTCAAATTATAAAGTACGCTTTGGTCATTTTTGGCCCCAACTCAGTTCAAATTATAAAGTACACTTTGACCATTTTTGGCCCCAACTCAGTTCAAATTATAAAGTACGCTTTGGTCATTTTTGGCCCCAACTCAGTTCCAAAAACCAATGGAAGTCAAAAAGTACATGCTCAATCTCAATTCAAAAAAATTAATTATCTTTACAAAATAAATATAAATTTTAAGGGTGGGGCTATACCAAATTTCAAGCTGCTTGCATAAATAACTTTGCCTTTATATGGTGAGAAAGTGTATATTCAGTATTGTGGGGATCTCACTAGTTTCCAAGTCATGACACATAGGCTAGTTGCCAGGCAGTAAAAACATACAGAAACATGACCCTGGGGTCAATGCTGGTTTAAGACAGATTAAATGCATAGTTACATAATATTCCAAAGATATACTCAAAATCTGCATTTAATTCAATATTTATGAATTACATATGACCATTTGACCTTTCCAAACCCTTTCTCCCACTCGAAAGACAGTTGCTTTGATGAGGAAAAAAATTCTTACTTTCTAAACATTGAGTATAGAATTGTCATCTGACTTACATCGTCAGTTTTTGAGTTTAGTGCTGGACCCGTCACTAATTCAGCACCAAGTTTATACATCTGCCAGTAATGACAATAATGATGGCAAATGCATCACAATATCAGGCATTTTTCTCCTCAATGAAACAACAAAAGATAATCTAATCCTGTTAATCTAATTCAACTATTAATTTTATTAGTTAATTAAATTTAACATACATAACATGAAGGCTGTTCTATGGAATGGGATTTATCAGGTTCAGAAGACAAGCTGGCTTTGTAATTTTCCCTTTGTGTCCATCACATAAAAAGTACTGGTAACAAAAGAGAATATATTTTTTTTTAACGCCTTCTGACTTTGGTACATCCTTTTAAACAGTACAGGCCTTAGAACCTATGATGGCAAAAAGTTCCATCGGATTACTACCCGCTATTTTAATTATACAGGAAGATTCTGAATAAGCTTTATAGATAAACAAACAAAAGCAACACTACCATCATCTATACTCACGTACAAGTCAAATGCAAACTGCATCAATCCAGATCTAACAAGAAATAATGTTTTGGTAGATCTGGATCAATGCTGCTTGTTTTGATGAAATATTGACCCTGATAATCCAAAACTTTATCCATTATTTGCAGTTGGACTTGACTTATAAGAGAGTATATTAGGTGTATTCCCTTCCACTTTTTTGGTAGGACATAAAAAGAACACAGAAGTAATGAAAGGTAGTGTAATTCACCTTGTATCTGAGATACTCAGAGATGATCAATGTAAAGATGACTATCACAGGATAGCATAAAAACCACAGCATACAGCTCTGAAAGAACAAGTTCATAATTAATTAATGATTTACAACACTACCAGACTTTATTTCAGCCTAAATAAAGAAACAGTAAATGGAGAAGAATGTGATAAATGGACCAACAAAATTTGCAATAAAACTAAATGTACTAAACAAGCAAAGCTGGATTATGTGTAAATGACTAACAAAAGTTGAATTAAGTGTACTAGACTAACAAAGCTGAATTATGTGTACTAGACTAACAAAGTTGAATAATGTGTACTAGACTAACAAAGCTAAATATATGTAACAGCTTCCGATTTCACTTGAGCTTTTCCATTTACTCAAATCAGGCCTCTGCTATGGGCTAAAATCTCTTAACCCAAAGTAGAAAAGGCACATAATGAGAATCTTTGAAGAGCTTTTGATCAATATATAGTATATAACTACTCAATGGCTTTACTGTCTGTGGAAGGAGCTAGGCAGGTTTTAAATTAGCCAAAATTTGGCTAAGGATTCCTGTTGCCATACTCATTGAGGCTGGTACACAACTAATGTCCTTTTAGCCCAATTTGGCTAATTCCTACAAAGCTGTTCTTCACACTCATAGGTTGAAACCAAATCTTGGCTAAATGAATGCTTAGCCAAAATTTGGCTAAGGATCCCTGTTGCCATACTCAATGAGGCTGGTACACAACTAATGTCCTTTTAGCCCAATTTGGCTAATTCCTACAAAGCTGTTGTTCACACTTTTAGGTTGAAACCAAATCTTGGCTAAATGAATGCTTAGCCAAAATTTGGCTAGTGTCTTTTAGTATAATCCCCATGTATGGTTGCAGAATCTAGGAAACTGATTAGCCAAAATTTGGCTAACTGCAATATTGTCTGTTTCCATAATGTACTGTATGACTTTTAGGCAAAGACCAAATTTTGAATAAATGTATCCTTAGCCAAAATTTGGTACAAGCTGCATGTATGGCTGTTAGAATCAAAAAGCGTAAAAGCAATTAATTAGCAACATTTGGCTAATCACCTCAATGTCTCATACCATAATGTACATTTATGACCTCTAGGTAAAAACCCAAGTTTTGGAGAAATATGTTTTGCAAATGGATGATCAGCCAGCATTTGGAAAAATTAAAATAAAAGCTTGGAAAATAGAAAAATAAAAAAATCTTTCCTTCTTTCAGAACAAGTGTTTATACAGTAGACTCATGCTGTATGGCACCCTTTTAATTGCAAATGGAGTAGCACTCAAAACCTAGTTTAGTGGCCACCTACTTCAAAACTCCATCCTTTCCTTGCTCTAGTTTCTATCAAATTTGCCTGCAGATGTTGACCACCTGATCAATGACCACTGTTTTTCTCCCATGGATCCTTGTGTACTGTGCAAGTGATTATCTAAGCACGTTTTTTTCCCCATCATGGGACTAATCAGCCACACTTAATACAAAATATTTGCAATCTCAATTGCCTAACTGATTTCAACAACTGTCTATAATTACATGTATATGGTTCAGTTAATTGCAATCTTGCAATGTACTTTGTTTTCCTTATATGTTATCAATCCTTCTAAATATCCATCTTCTTATATGTACTTGACCAACTATTATTTCTGCTCTTTCTCTCTATCTGCTGCCATCCTCTCACATTTCCTCTCTCATTATATTGTTTCATGCCTATATCTTAAATCCTTGCACATTGCACTGATCCAGCATACAAGGTCATCTGTTGGGCTACTAATGTTACATGTAATTTGAAAATGTATATAATTGAACATAGAACGTAGAGTGTAACATTTAAATTTAATGAATGGGAGACTACCAAACCATCCCAGTGATTCTTATAAGGTTAGTATTTTTATATAAATTCATGAGGTAAATTATCTATTTTACCTCCATCCACCACCATTCCATTCTAATGTGTGCCAACCCTACTGTTGATAAATGTGTAATCAGAATAATCTAGTAAATACACCTTTACTAAGCTGTAATCCCGAGGAAATGAATAGAGAATCAAAATAATAATATATGTACAGTAAAACCTGTCTTGATACCACTGTTATGAGAGACCATAATTTCCATACACAGACTTATTGATTATGTAGGATTATGACCCGTTTTGAGAGACCATTTCTTTTGGCAGAAGGGGTGGTCTTTGAAAACATGTTTTACGGTACCACAATGCTTTTAAATACCCAAATTTGTAATGATAATATCGCATGGCATTTAGAAATTCTTATTATAAATGTAAATTTAGAACTTTCTGAAATGTATCATATCAGTCTGTGCTTGGTCAAGTTTTGCCATAAAATGATGTCATGACATTACTTGTGGAACTTTAAAATTCAGTACGCTTTGGCCAATGTGTTTCCTGTATATATAAATCTTTGTAAGGAATAACTTAATTGGCTTTGACATTCAGTGAACCATAAACATTTTCAGCACAAAAATAAAGTTCAGCTAAAATATATAATCTCTTCAACCATCAAATTGTCTATGCAATAAGAATGTAAATGAATAAATGAAATGCTTGTAATTGGTACTATGTCTTTATTTGAATATTTCATAAAAAGGGATAGGAAGCACATATTGGATTATGTTAATTAGGTCAGATAGAGTAATAAAAAGCATATTATCAAGTATATATCATGGTAATCCATTTATTTTTAAATCTGACATCATATAAGACAAGTGACTGAAGCTTTAAATATAACAGTAAACACAGACATAAGGTTTTTTTGTTTCAAGTTCAAATGCACATATTAATAATTGTGTAAAACTTTGCTCAGGCTCTGTATGTCTTTGAACTCTTTGCAGAGTCTTTTTTGAGTAACTAAGGTATGGTTGCCATCAACAATATCAACGATACCTTCAGACTTGAAATTCATTTCTAATGAGTCATCACCAACATCTACAGTTCCATTTGCAGGAGGAAATTCCTTGAAGTTTCCATTTTGTACCATAACTTTTGCATTGACATACAACCTGCAGACATAATTATGATCAATGCTTCTGACAGCAGTTTTGCTTGATGAACAATGCAGGGTCTGTATATCAACCCCAAATGTTCCAAGAAACTTTGAGCCGCATGCATGAAAACATTCTGCTCATTCTGAAAAACATTAATCACATTGGAGATAATGAAAATCATAATCACATTGCAGATAATAAAAAACATGCTAAGTAATCATAACTTGATTAAAATGCCTTTCTTGGTATTTTGAAAGAAACTAAAATTCCTACCAACGGAAAACATTATAAAGCTTTTCAGAGAAGCATTTACTGCAGTCAATACATCAATGAATTATAGTCTTCTATAAATGTGCATGAATATTCATGATAAATCTCATCAGACTAGAGTTAGAAGTACTTCTATAGAAATGCTACCAAGGCTTCATGCAGAAAGGCATGTAAAATGGTCTGAGAAAGAGACTTTTACTATTTTTGTCAATGTTGCTGAAAGGTTATATAGCGCAAACGTCACACAGAGCTGAATTTCCTTTTTTAAAATGTTAAGTTACTTACAAAAGTACAGTGCACTCATTAAATATGGATAATCTTAGTCAAAACTTAATATATGTTAGGGACAAACCAGTTAATCTTCAGGGATGGTTGTTGGAGGGGTGGGTGGGAACTAAAAAAAATAAGTGAATAGGAATTCCAAAGAATGTTTGTGTGATTTTAATGCTTTACATATCTTTAATAATTGTTCAGTCATATCATTATGATGTCTGGTGTGTGACAGTTTATAGTGATTTCTATTATTGGGCCATCATACAAAAGACATGTGGCATGCTGTCCCACCCATTTACATTATCCTGACACCAGGCCAATGAATTCTAACACTAATGTCTTAATGCTGGGCAATAGCAATGCAGCTGTTAGTATCATTGTTACAAGTCTTTGGTATAACTCAGCCAGGGTTCAAAACCGCAACCTCCCACATACAAGGCAGATGCTCTAACCACAAGGCCACTGGTTCATTGGAACTCCAATGCTAATAAGAATGTTAGCTTGTAACAAAGCATGTCGGATAAATGTGTTGAAAGTTTCATCATGATTTTGTCACACAGGGGTCATCTCTGTACTAGAACTTTAATACTATTTTAATGCATGTGTGTGTGTGTGACAAACCGCATAATAACTTTAATAAGTTGACAAGATCAGACTGAAATAAAAGCCACAAATTGATTTTGAAAAATTTGGAACATGTTTTCATGGCAACCTCAAAAATATTTATTAATGTTTATAAAGTTAAAAATATTAACAAAATATGGTACTCTTATTGATGTACAGATGAGTTAAGCTATTGGTGGATGGAACCCATTTTATATTCCAGAATTTTCAGTGGGTGTGATACTTATAGAGATCAGGTTTGGAAGACTCTAGAGTTCATTGTGACTACTTTCCTTTATAATTACAGAAATCAAATCTAAAGACACTGTATTTACTGATGAAAAAGCATATTACCTTCAAAAATGTGCTTAGACTTTCACAGAAATATGTGACACTGTTGCAGTCCAACTGTTTGTAAAACAGCATAGTACTCATGACATGATCTGTCCAAAGCAATTCCACTGTAAATCCAGCACCCCCAATACACTATAAAAAGATAAAGGCACATAGTAGCCAATTTATAATTTTTTTGTTTGTTTGCATACTGACAATGAAATCCACAAAAAGCAAATACACTAAGTATTCCATATTAACAATCCTTTATTATGCACTGAATTAGAAAAATAAACATAACACGGGTATTATAAATGCTGCACAAAATCAAATTATGGCAACATGGAAAATGCATGTTAATACTAGTTTTCAATACAATTTTGACTGAGTCATATTTTTCTGCACATGTTCTCTATATATTCTCAGGAATCAATGACCTACTGATAATCACACACTAAGTAGTTATTGAATTAACTACTTGCAGATTGCATTAATTAAAGTTCAGTTTTGCTTGCCACACATTTTAGTTTCCAAAAATGCACACCTTGAAAACTGTTATTACAGATCTTAATTGTATAAACTTTATGAATAAACTGATGTAAAATGGTCAGTTTGTGTCCATATACATTTGTGACAAAACTTTCCCAGATTATAAATGTATCCACCAGCAAGTCCACCATTAACTCTTATTCATTATTCTGTTTCCAACTAATACATCAATATAAAGGAAAACATTTTAAAAAAATATAAAAGTTTGATCTATATTTTTATTACTTAAATTTCATTATCTGTTATAAATAATCATTCTTCATTACTGGCATTTTTGCTGTCAGGTTACAAATTAAAATTATTTAATTGATGAAATGTAAAAATGTATAATTCAATGGAATTCGGAGACATGCTAATGGCTCAACCCATGAAAAGAGGTGTGCAGCTTGTTCACATCAAGTATACAATATAATATACATGTACTGATCATGAATTGTCTAGTTCAAACTGTTTTAATGTATGGACCAAAGAGAGTTTGCAATGTATATGAGCAAAAGAGAATTTAATATGCTTTTGTTAATTACCTTTATACATGTTTCATCACTACTAAGTCCACATTCTTCAACTGTTCCAAACTTGTAATTTATATCTGGATCTGTAAGAAAAGATTTAATAGCATCTTCAATTCTAAACTTATACATACACTATCTGAAACCAACTTCTCTTAAATCACCCTCTCTTAATCTCTTTCATGCATATATTTCATGTGATAAATCAGGAGATTGACTGTTAAAACTAGAATATTGACAGGTCTGCAAAGTCCAACTAAAATGAACATGATTTATTTTAAGTCAAATTTAAAACCAAAGACTTCTTTAACCTGACATGCATAACTTTTATATTTTTATGATTGTCAAAATGTTCCTTGTACAGATCTGAATTCATAATTAATTGTGTTGTATGGTCACATTTGAGATGAGAAATTTGAATACACTATATTAGATTGATGTGAATGACAGATCAAGTTTTTGACAAACACATAATGTTGGCAACTGATAATCAATTATAGGATTTTTAAATCTTCTAATACTAGTATTAAATTAGTTTTGATTAGTGTTTCTATTTTTGTACATGTGTATAAAAAATTAATTATCTTAACAATGTAAACTTCAAAGGTGATCATGTTCACACAATATTTGGAGGGTGTGTGTGACCTGACTCTTTGGAAACTGTACCTAGTCACAGTTAGCAAGTGAACAGCAGCTTGATTCTCTAGTGAACAGTGGTGTAATTAATTTCAGAGATTGGATTCTCAGTCACTACTCAGCAATGAATGAATTTGAATTCTGAATTTTTCTGACTCACAAAATTGCATATTGGTGTAAAAATATATGATACATCTATATATATGAGATTTGGTCAAAAACTTAATAATATGGTTTGAAAAAGTATTCAGCAGAGATTAGAACTGCTGCATACAACCCGTCAATAAATAATAACATAATATAATTCTGTCATTATTGCATGTCTGGATAAACATATTGAATATTTTCTGTCATGGTAAAAATTAATCCCATTTCCAGTTAATCTGCAGTTTTAACAGCAATACATATCCATAGAAAAACTGTTTTTGGTTCACAAAATTCAATAACGTTACACAATATTTTTCTATCTCCCTTTCTAGAATCTGGAGAAGAAAAAAACATTTAGGTAATATTGTCTGGTAAAATATAGAAATATACTTACATTTCACTTTTACATAAGTACCAATATCTGTGTCATTAAGATTTATGCAAATCTTTCCTTGTCTGCTGAGAGTCAAAGACCATGTGCTGAAGGAGAGCAGATCCTTATTGTAGATATAACAGCTATCAGACCCTACAAAAAATGAAATATTTTATGTGTCAATTAATAACAGCATTAGGAATGTTCCTTTCTCTTAACAGTACAATTATCATTATTATTATTATTATTATTATTATTATTATTATTATTATTATTATTATTATTATAAGAAGAAGAAGAAGAAGAAGAAGAAGAAGAAGAAAAAATGAATGAAAACATACTTAATACATAACCTTGTCAGTTTCTTGGAAAAAACCTGAACATTTTACTAACATATTGTGGATTTTAAATTAATTAGCAATGTATTTAAGGAGCTGAAACAGCTTATTACAGTGCAAAAAAATGCAGGCTGGTTGTTTGATTGTTGCATTGTTTCATTGTGTATCTATCCTGAACTAATTATTATTATTTACTGAAAAAAAAAAGTTTCATTGAAATTTCAAAATGAAAGATCATTCTTTCTTTAATTTGCTTGTTTATATGACACAGTATACAGAAACAAATCTTTATTTTAAAATTGTTTCAGGTAGAAATATAGTTCAGTAATTTCTATTTTCTGTGTAAAGGCTTTTAATCATGAAGTGTCTCAATTGATATATTTTAAGAAATTCTGTTGTATATAGCGTTCATTAAAAACAATATTAACTGTACTTACTCTCTCCTGTCACACCAGCCTCTACTGTTTCATGCCCCTTCTCTGTTTAATCTTCTTCATGAAAATCATAAACTGATGACATTCTTAAACTGTGTTACTTCCTGGCTCATAGTGTGCTACTACTGGCATTTCTAGGTGGGCATACAATATTTAACCTCTCAAAGACATGCCTTAGTCCAATGTCTGTACAGAACTTCTGACTTTTGATCTTGGAGTTGGATCACATGGCTTATTAGTCTGGTCTTTGATATTAATGGTCATGAACTGGAGCTGTTGATGCTATGCTGATTGGATTATCAGTGATGATTTGTTGGATGATGTTTTGCTTTGTGCAAGATAAACAAATTATATAATACTAAAATGCCCATAGTCAAAGTGCTGATCTCACAATTTGCACAAATTATAACCATGTACAAATCATTTTCTTTAAAATCCTTTAATTATAATGCACCATCAATCTAAAAAATTGTATAGCTTATTCCACTTTCCTTTTCTTAACCAGCAATTTGTATAGATAGTGTAACATCAAGATCTTCCACCCCAACCCCCTAATTATTTATTTCCACCTCCCTTACAACTCATTAGTTTCCCCCTCTAGTTCTAACTTCTACTCCCTTGCCTAAAATAATTAATTTCTTGTCAATAATGGACACTTTGGTAATAAGCTGAATGCAACATGTATATATGTAATGAGTCTGCTAGCAATTGGAAATGGGGTAGATTCAGCTATCACAATCTTTTCCCCATTCAACCAATTAATTTATTTTTATTAATGCGCCCTTTGGTAATACACTTAAGGCATACAAGTGAGATACCACAACATAATGGATCCTTTAACAAATGGGGGGGGGCAGATCTATCTACCTGATCTATCTACCTGATTTCCCCCCCACTATTATGAATTAGTTCCGTATACATAATCTATTTAGTATTAAACATATGGAAATACCATGCATGTAACAGGTCATACAATATATTGTGCATGGGAGTACATGATCAATTAGCTGATTATTTCTCCTAACTGCAATTAGTTTCTTTTCCTTTTCTACGTTCGATATATAATGCAGGTATATGTTTACTTTACAAAATCTCACATATGGATGATTTCAAATGAACCTTTGCAGTTAAAAGATGTTACAATTTCGGACTAATAGATTTTTAACAGTCACTTGCATAGTATAAGACACAACTGTTAAAGAATCTTCCTGGTTCTTCTTAGCAAACTTACAATGCATTGAAATGGGGACCTGGTCCCCAGAATGATTCTGATGACCTAAGTGGTTAGAGCATCCACTTGTGATGTGGGAGGTTGTGGGTCAAACCCCAGCTAAGTTATATCAAAGATTTATACAAATGGTGCTAGCATCTGCCTCACTTGGTGCTCACCATTAAGAGGTTAGTTCTGAGAATGGTTGGCCTGGTGCCAGAATAATGTGACTGGATGGGACATGATGTTACATGTCTGCAGGGCTATGCATGAGTGGTGTACATCACTTTAAACTAAATATAAAAATCCAAAATACACACACACACACACACACACACACACACACACACATGGTCATTTACAAGGTTTTGAAGAAAAAAAAATCTAGAGTGAGTGAAAGTGTCCAAGGAAAAATATGATGGGTACCTCAACAAATAATACTGTGTAACTCCTTTGGAATTGGATCAACAGATACTATACACATAAATGTCAGTAGAGATCAATGATGTTGCACTTATAATCTTGACATCTTCTGCCCACACATTATTTGTTTCCTTATTCCTGTCCTGTAAATACTTATTTACATTGTTTTTGAGGTAATTTGTAAGTGATTTAGTAATCATTGTGGAGCACATGTCTGACAATACTATTTCAGGAAATTTTGAAGCTGTCTTCACTTGTAGCTTAAAACATACAATTGAGAAGAGAGAAAGATTAAGCAATAGAGAAAGACTGATATAGGAAGAAGAGCGTAAGACAGATGAGAGCCATAAAAACAGAGTGGAAGTGAGAGGAACACAAGAGGAAGACAGAAAAGAAAAAGAGGAAGACAGAAAAAAGAAACATAAAGACAAAGACAAGAGAGAGAGAGAGAGAGGAAGAAAGATACAAGAAGATAAAGAGAGAGATAAGAAAAAGGGCAGTTTTATGAAGGGAAGAGAGGCGTAAAGAGAGAGAGAGAGAGAGAGAGAGAGAAAGAGAGGGAGGGAGTGAGGGTGTCAGGGCTGATTATTTTCCTGTAGGAAGAAAAAAAAAACCTGGGTAAATTGTTACCAAGGAAATTGTTAGGAGGGGAGGGGGATTTGGTCTTTATGACACAGGCAAGACTTATGTATAATGAACACCAGCTTGTCATCCAACATATATGAAATCATGGATATTTTGAGACCTTTTTCAATAAAACCATAATGTTAAGGTGCCTAAACTGTCAAATCAAATATGGTTATCCTATTTTTAAAGCACCATTAGTGTCCCATTTTTATAGCATATTAGTACTATTTTTTTATCATTCTAAAATGTTGGGTGCAGTCAAATTTGGAGGCATGTCTTATAGTGTTACTTAACCATGGGATATTATGTGACACTGATTAAGTTCCCTCTATGCAGTACTACATGATATCAAAAATCATTTCTGCTTCCACACATAAACTGTGCAATATGTTACCAATTAGAAAAATAAGTAACCCATCCAAGAATTGGGAAAAACATAATATTCCTTTGAATAATTATGTTGATGATTGGGTTAACAAATCTTATCATAAGTGACTGAGAACAAATTGCAGATGATTAAATAAAAATTAAATGTGTTTAATGTTTCTAAAAATAGAAAATATAAAAGCTGAAATAATGTTCGAATATGAAAAATCTACAACTTTAAGACATATTGTTCTCTTTAGATTACTGTCTTAAGACATTATTATCTCTCTATCCTATGGGCTTTGATGTAATTAATATAAAGATATTTATAGCAGTGCATAAACTTATCAATGTTTTATTAATTAATACACAATCAAAACCATGCCTATGTATGCCATCTTTTATTGTGCTATTTTATTATCAATGAAATAATTATATGTACTAGAATTTATCATGTATATATATATATATATATATATATATATATGACTTGTCTACTTTTATTCAGTAGACATTGTTTTTTTTGTTTTTCTACTATTTTCCATGCAACGCCAGCAGTTGGTCGGATCCAACCCATGACTTCTTCACAGTTAATTATAAATGTTCATAACTTTACAGAGAATAGTGTTAACAATAGTACATAGTATTATATTCTAATTCTGAACTCATTACAGAATATAAGCTATGAGAAAGAGAGAGAGCCGAAGAAAAGTAAATTTATTGTAAGAATTTCCACTTATATACATATATGTACCAATACATATATGCACATTAAGCATTCACTCATTACAAGTTTTATAAAGTAACTATGGTTGTTACTCATTTCAAAGAAATTCAGTTCTGATATTATTTTAAATATGTATTTTCCCTTAATAGCAATCTTTGAAAATTAAACAATTACCATTGTAATAAGAGTTTCTGACACTAGGAAGAAATCTAACCTTGCCCGCTTGATAGGTTTATTCTTTCTCCAAGTGGATCTTTTTGAATCTATATTTTTTTCTCATCAGAAATAAATTTGAATACATTCATCATAAACATCAATTAGGACAATTAATGTTCATAAGTTTGAATGTGTAATTTTGAACTGAAGTATCTAAAACTATATTGTTGCTGTTTGCATCTACTTTGCGTCTGTGTATAGGCAACTCAAAGTTATTGCTCAATACAATAGCGTCTCCCCTTGAATTTGAATGCAAAAGAAATGATATATTGGTAACCCCAAGATGATCTAATATGTCTCCTGTCATTTAGTAAAATGTGTATCTTGCAATAGATATATTGAGTATTCCTCATTTTCTTCAGGTAATTCATTACATCTCCAACCCATAGCAATATGACAGGATAGATTTTTCACAAGGCAGTTCTTTTATATAAATGTCTACATGGAATATCTTCAGGACTTATTCAGGCCTTTTTCAAAAAAATACCAGTTGGGATTAATATCACATGGAAAACTTCTAGTACCAGAACCAAGAACAGAACAATTCAAAAAGAGTTTTCAATATTCTGGTACAGTTGTATGGAATAAGCTTCCACTACATGTAAAATCAGCTGAAAATATTAGAGTACTTAAAAAGAGATATCATGAGCATGCATGTGTTTATTATAGATGATGATCATACCTATATTTATAGGTATTTCCTTAATGACAGCTTCTGTGTAGACTGTGACACTAATTATTGTTTGTTTTGTATGGTTTAACGCCACTTTTAAGCACAATATAGGCTATACATGGCGGCCAGTATTAATGGTGGAGGAAGAACCCGGAGACTCCCAGGAAAGAACCACCGACCCACGAGAAGCTACTGGCGCGCTTACTCACATAACTACATTAGCCGAATCTTAGACTTGAACACACACAGACAGAGGTGAGACGGCAGTGATCCGTAACGGACAGCGCTTAAGACCACTCGGCCACTCGGGGCCCCTCACTAATTATTGCTATCTTCATATAATGTGCATTTTCATACTCTCCTTAAGAGGGCCTCAAGGGAGAATAGTCCTTTACTAACGAGTCACCCTCTATAAATAAAGCATTATTATTATTATTATTATTATTATTATTCATAGTGGCAATTCTCAATGAGTCATCCGCTGCCTTTATTATAAAATTCTTATATCTGATATTGATCATTACATTACTTCTAGGATTTGCTGAGATATTCTATTTGATAGTGAACATTTTATTTTTAAGGTTTATGATATATATAAAAAAGAAAGTTCATATATTGTCGTTAAGAGAGAGAAAAATAAATAGAAAGAGCGAAGGTAATTTCTGAAATAAAAAATAACACAAACAATCAAAGGTCATTCAATAAAGTTGATTGAAATAGAAATGCAAAAATGATTAAAGAAATAGTAAACCAAATATCCAGTCATTAAATAAGATTATTTTTCAACTGTCATCCTTGTTGTTTTTACACAAAATTGGGTAACTTATCCTTTTCAAATTTAAGAACTTTGTTCTGTAGAATTTCTTTTTAGTTAAAATATCTTATGTACTTAAAATGATCTGGCCTGTTAGTATACTTCATGTTGTTTACTTGATATTAGAGAAAAGTTTGTTGCTTTTGGCTTACCAATAGATATTCTTTTCAATGAAATGTCAGCCACATTACAGCAAAGTAGCTTCTATGCAAACAACTTCACCTAATATACATTATTCACTCAAAAGTACATAATAACTGGTGAGTGCCTGCTTGAATGTGAAATTCAAATTCGTTTTTTTTTTGTTGTTGTTGTTGCATCATGACATTTACAAATCTTTATACATTTTGACATAGTGAATTGAACTTTGAAATTTATTGAACAATTAATGAAAGTAATTTGTGAAGTTAATAATTATTCATTAATATGTGTGTTTTATCAGTATATATAATTTTTTATGTAGCAACAGATCACTGAAAATGTATGAGAATGTGTGAATGAAAAAAATGTGAACAAAAGTAAACATATGATAACTGTTTCTTATATTTGTTGGTGTGTTTTGGAAAGGACCAAAATATTAAAATGAAAACTTCTTTTTAACACCGTTTAATAAATTAAAAAAAACTTTAGAATTTTGAAATATATAACTGATGAAAATAAGAATATATCATGAAATATGCATCACTACACCAATTTTCACAAAACTATGTTAATGGGTCAAAAATATTGAGGGCAAAATGAACAATACGAAAGAATCACATATTGAATCATTTTGGGATTTTACTTTTGACAATTTTCTAAAGACAGACTCTCACAATTTCATTAATTGCACACTTTGAAAATCATTTGCATTCTGCATGTATTTCTATGTGAGACATTAAATTTATTATCTTGATTTAATCTACCCACCTACCTACATATCTATCTACCTATCTTTTATATAAGTAAAGGATGAGTATTATAATGTTTGTTATGACAGTATAATAATCCACCATTTATTTATTACCTAAGTATCTAACCCACAGTGGCTTTTCAATAACTAGAAGGTACTTGGAACACAATAAATTTGGAACAAAATTGTACTGTTAGTTCATGTAGCCCAGTGCTAACAGTTGGACATGTAACAAGGGTCATCCTGATTATCACCATCTCTAATTCAAATTTTAACAGCCAAAATTACTTGGGAGAGCATGGTTAATTACACATTTGAATAATCTAATCATGATGGCAAGGCTTTATAGCCAAACAAGCGTTTGATAATGCCCTATGGACCACTTGCTTGCAGCTAACAGTCTCTTACCAAAGTTATGGATCCTAGATTATTTCATTATTTGGATTTGGTTTAGCTAAAAATTTCTACAATTTTTAAAATATAACTTTATATGCATGTCACAACAAAGTCAAGATATTAAAAAGGATTTTCATATATCCATATGATCAGGCAAATCAGTACACTGACATAGTGAACTGAACTTAATTAATTGAAAAATTAATGAAAGTAATTTCTGAAGTTAATAATTATTCATTAATATATGTGTTTTATCAGTATACATAATTCAATTATGTAGCTACAGATGTGATATTCACTGAAAAATGTATGCGAATGTGTGAATGAATAAAATATGAATGAAAGTAAACATATGATAACTGTTCCTTATATTTATTGGTGTGTTTTGGAAAGGACCAAAATATTAAAATGAAAACTTCTTTTTAACACCATTTGATAAATTAAAAAAACTTTAGAATTTTGAAATATATAACTGATGAAAATAAGAATATATCATGAAATATGCATCACTACACCAATTTTCACAAAACTATGTTAATAGGTCAAAAATATTGAGGGCAAAATGTACAATAAGAAAGAATCACATATTGAATCATTTTGGGATTTTACTTTTGACAATTTTCTAAAGTCAGACTCTCACAATTTCATTAATTGCACATAAATGCCCAAAAGTTAACTTTGAAAATCATTTGCATTTTGCATGTATTTCTATGTGAGACATTAAATCTATTATCTTGATTTAATCTATCCACCTAACTACATATCTATCTACCTATTTTTTAAATAAGTAAAGATTGAGTATTATAATTTTAATTATGATTGTATAATAATCCACGATTTATTTATTACCTAAGTATCTAACCCACAGTGGCTCTTCAATAACTATTTTGAAGAGACTCAAAAAGTACTTGGAACACAATAAATTTGGAACAAAATTTTACTGTTAGTTCATGTAGCCCAGTGCTAACAGTTGGACATGTAACAAGGGTCATCCTGATTATCACCATCTCTAATTCAAATTTCACAGCCAAAATCACTTGGGAGAACATGATTAATTACACATTTGAATAATCTAATCATGATGGCAAGACTTTATAGCCAAACAAGCCTTTGATGATGCCCTATGGACCACTTGCTTGCAGATAACAATCTCTTACCAAAGTTATGGATCCTAGATTATTTCATTATTTGGATTTGGTTTAGCTGAAAATTTCTACAATTTTAAAAATATAACTTTATATGCATGTCACAACAAAGTAAAGATATTAAAAGGGATTTTCATATATCCATATGATCGGACAAAGCAATACACTGACGTAATCATTATTCATCAAATTTGAGCACAAGGGAAAAGATTAAATGTACAGATCTTGGTGCAAATTTTGTATGCACATAACATTCGCTACAATTCTCATTGGTTAATCTTTTGGTAGCTGAATGAGTAAATAAACAAACTAACTGAATCTTGAATGAACAATATTTGAAAGGACTGTAGATGTATATTTTAATAATCTTAACATGTAAATTCATGGAACAAATGTAATTTTAAAGTGGGTCTGACAATGTTATGAACTATATGTTAATAATCTACTTATCAAATGCATCATAGGCTTATTTTAATATTTACATGATAAGAAAATAAAGTATCCTGTATGATAATTAGGCATTATGAAATTACCAGTAGAAGCACATGTAGCAATCAGATCAATTGGTTGAAAAATTACTTTGAAAAGTGTGTACAATCTGTAGTTAACTTCAACACCTGTTAGAGATATATGTTATTATGTTTACACCCATGGCTGAGTATTCACTGCACTACTGTCTTCAATGCAATGTGTTGATAAATATTGATTGCAGATAAATTATAAATTAATTCCTTTTATGAATACACGTGTGACTTTATTTTTTTCTCAACTGCTCATCTCAACTATAACAATGCGAACACTATAAACTCAACATTGATACGGGTTGTGAAAAAAATTAGGTTGAATTGTTCATATCATATAAACACCAGAACTTTATAACAGGGCACCTTACAAGTATATAAACAATACAAGGACCGAAGCTTTTTCACATCTGGGAAGATGGGTTGCTTGCTTTCCAGGTTAAAGTTCATAATTTAATAAAATAATTAAAAAGTCCTTTTAAACAGTCAAGAGAGATATATAATTGACTCTGCTTTGCATAGAAGATGACAAAAACAAATGATAATAATGATAATAATAATGAGGACTTTGCATTATGCCTAGAAGCTCTAAGCACTTTACAACATATATAATGATATTACATTGTACTGCAAAAAGCAAAACACTAAGAAATTAGAAAATAAAAAAGCTCAAAATATTTGGAGGTGTGCTCTGATCGTTGTACTCTAAGCATGATTCAAGCATGCTGTGTTTTGAGCTTTTTGACATTTCTGGAGCAGATATTGAGATGAAACAGACACAATTGAGTTACAATAGTTGAGTCTTGAAAGTACTAATTAAGACAAGTGTTTTAGTGGCATCAACTGAAAGATATTTGTGAATGGAGCTGATACATCTCAGCTTAAGATAAGCAGCCTTTCCTATGTTCATGACATGTTTCTGCAGTGTGAGAGTAACTGACCAGAGTAACACCTAGGTTATGTACTGTCTTTTTGACATGCAGATTGTACATTGCTATAAAGACTGTTTGATTTCAGATGAGATACATGTTGGGTCAGAACAACTTTTTCTAAGATTTTTTATATGAACAGGAGATTAGAAACTGGTCGGTAGTTCTTTAAAGCAGTAAGGTTGAATGTTAGTTTCTTCAGCAGAAGGTTTTATACTGGCAGTTTTGAAAAATAATGGGAATTCCCCTGATGAGAGAGAGGTTTTAATAACATCAGTTAGTAAAGGCAATATTGGATCAAAGCACTCAAGCAGCAGTGATGTTGGAATTAGATCAAGTTCACATGACTTTGGTGCACTCATCATCACAACTATCAGAAATTAATCCATGTGCTGCTAATGGTTGTCGCTGAAATACTGTAGTAGGATAATTTGGCTAAATGGACTATGTTTGTGACATTCTTCTTGGCAGCTTCCTAGAACAGCTTATGAAAGTGAGTCTGTTGGAAAGTCAAAGCCTCTCCACTTCACAGTGGTCTTTTTTAATGGTGCAAAGCTGGTCCCTAACACTGCTATACCATGGAGAACACTTTTGAATTGATACTCTGCACTTGATGGCTGAGATGTTTTCAAGCAATAAACACAGGCAGTTATTGTGTTCTTCTACTGTAGGAGGTAAGCAAGTTGTTAGGTTCGCTGGATGTCATGCATTAGTTTGGTTCTATTTATCATATCGAGGTGTCTTTCAATAGCAAGTAAAGGTGAAGGAACTGATACATTCAGATTGCATATAATGTAGTAGTTATCTGATGCAAGTTCATGGGATACTAGGATGGACCATAGAATATTATAATCAGGTCTATGAAGACTTCAGTCTAAAATGTGACCATGTGTATTGGTGAGTTGGTTAACTGTTTAAGGTTGAAAACATGAATGGAAATAGGATCATGCTATTGTTAACTGTGTTGCCTCCAAATCTAAAGAGCAGCACATATATTTTTATTGTCTAGCAGCAGTTGTGTAAATTACATGATTACGGTACTAGTATTTTCATATTTTTCAGTTTTGCTTATTTATAAAAAGACATCATGTCCAAGTTTTGAATGGGCTGTAATGAAACAAATTCTGGAACAGTAAAACTACTATTAAGATAATACTTGATCTACATTATTGTGATTACTATATAATATCTGAGGATATTCCATCAATGATAACTTAATTGACGATTAGTGTAACGTTATTCTCAGTGATAATTTCCCACATATATTCATGAACTTAGAAGTATTTATCTAAATTCATCATGAAAGACTCACAATACACAAATTTGATGGAAATAGGTGGAATATGATATATCTCTGTGTGTCTGTCTGGCTAGGATTAGTTGATAGTGGGTGCAATAATTTACTTTACAAAATATTTAGAAAGCTGTTCCTTTTTTCAAATGAAAAAAGTAGAGACTTAAAATAAGGTTACTGAAATTTGCACCAGATTCTTTGGTGCCATATTGAAAACATTTAAATCACTTGGAATGACAGAAAATGCCATAACTTTTGGCTTTTCAGTCTACACAGAAGTTGTCATTAAGGATATGCCTATAAATATAGGTATGATCATCAGCATTTAAACATCTAACATTAATGAATTTTTATTATCATGGAGTTTGCATGCTCTACTATGATAGCTGGACAAGTAACACAATTCATAAAATCAAGTGCCTTCTTTTTGAGTCAGTGTATGGCTCTCTCCAGTCCATGCTTTTGGTGTAAAATTCCTTTGATCATGACAGGTTTTCATTGATCTTGCTGAGTGCTTAACAGCTGCCTGCTGGGCATGTAATAGCCTTGATAGAGGCAGAACTGGTTGAGAAGGCATTCAATCAGTTACAGCAGTATAAATAAGGTTAGTTTTCTTGCTACCAGAGAAGTTCAACTGATATGTCCAAAGTGTGAAGAGAATGGACAAGGACTTGTACAGAAAACTTCTTGGAAATGAGTTCAACAAAGGTGTGTATAGATTTAAATTGCTAATTTGTAAACATTCTATAGGTTAACAAAACAAATAGAATATAAACAATAGTAATAGTTATATTATGTTAAATTATCTATTAGTATTAGGCACTTTTATTAAACTATTCAGGGATTTTTATTCCATTCAGTAAGCATATCCCACATTTAATCGGAGCATACTCAGCATGAATTAGATTTGGCATAGTTTTCTAAATTTATGTTGTGAAGTTGACCCTATCAGCATGTATTACATTTTATCAAATTTAAATGCAAAATTTTCTAAAGATATTTTTAGCTTTAGCATTACATGTAAAAGATTTCAGACCAGTAGATTTACATATTTTGACTAAAGATATTCACTCCTAAACAAGTAGATTTTATTTTGTCTTCATAAACTTTATGTTACAAGTACTGAAATGTTTTATCCCCGCTGTAATATTTTCTCTCTGCATACTATAATATAACAGCAAGTTTTGAACATAAATCTGATTCAGATTCTGATGGAAAATGCTATAACAAAAGGGAATTATTTATCTTTGAGTTCACTGCAAAAATATTTTTTAAAAATTCAATAGCATTTTTAGTTTCCATCAGAAGATTCCTGCCTGGTGACCACTGATGGAATTCATTTTGATTATTGAGCCTAACACTTACTGGCTATCAACAGTTCTCTGGTCCAGATTTCTACTTGAATAATCACTATGTATTTCTTTTAAAATAATGGAGAATATACTCTTGATATCAGCATTTTTATAAGTAAAATGCTATTGGCATAAATGCATTCAAATATTTAGTTATCATCAGCAGTAGGAAAAGAAAACTCAGAATGATAGTTGCGTAACTTTTAAAAGGTATGTTAGGTGAATTAAAGACTAACAGGTTGAGACTTAAATTTTTTAGCTTGCAGATATCGGTCTCCCAGCAACAAGATTTGTTCAGAAACGGTTATCATCTTGTATGTCTAATTTAGGTAAATTACAATTTGTATTTGTTACACAGCAAGAACAGCAACTACTACTACTACTACTACTACTACTACTACAGTAATTGCCACTTAGATTACAAACTTAAAGCATGGAAATAAAGCACTGAAATGGTATAGTGAAACATATTTTCATTTCAGTCATGCATTATTCACCTACTCCACCAATATAACTTTGAGGCTAATTAGTTATGGATGTTTATATGCTTAATTATATAATGCCCTGATTTTCCTGCATTAAAATCATTTTAGTATCATTACTTAATTCTTCTAATTTTATTTGACTTTTTCAGTAAATCTTCTTTGAATTTTAATAAAGCTCTGTATCTTAATTATATTAAAAGAAAAAACAGAAAGATACAAATTATTAAGCAGTTTAAATATATGCATTAGTATGAAAACATCACAAAATTACTAGCGTCATCATATGCATAACATTAATGTTTGTTTTAAAATTTGTCTGCATACTAAAATCTGAAGACAATTTCAAATGCCATATGTTGCAGATTTCAATGTGAAAAGAAGAAGAGCTGCATTAGATTTAACTTTCATTGAAAAGGAAAAATCTGTGGCATGTGGGTGCAATAGTCATTGCAATGACAACTTTACAATGGAGGACATTTTAGTCTGGTGACAAAAATTGCATATACTACCGGAAGGACCTAAACGGATGACAGTACTCATTAGCATCATCCGAAAATGTGCAGTGACATATAAACATACAAAAACACAGACTTTCAAGGTCAATGACAAGACTGTATGCAGGTATGTATGGAATATAAAGTCATATTTGTTATTTTCAGACACCTTCCTTGTACACAACAAGATTAGTGTTTTCATTGAAACTGTCATATCCATCAGCACCATTACAATAACACCATAAATCTGACAAATTTAAATCTGAAGGAATGTTATATGCATCAGAAATCAGATAAAAAGAGTTGTACACAATTTAAGCCATATTTAAATGTTAAATCAGTCCTTTAACATTTGAGACTTAGTTTATATCAAAATCTAGTTGTCATAGATGCTCATCAGATTTTGGACAAATATAAATAAACATGTATGATTTTCGGTATGTGTTTATGACCAGACCATTTTTATTACAATTCAAATCAGTTTTAAAAATATGAATTTACTTGAGTGGGGGAGGGAGATGTAGAACACTTATTTTTATGGATATGTAGATGGCCAAATTATATATATATATATATATATATATATATATATATATATATATATATATATATATATATATATATATATATATATATATATATATATATATATATATATATATATATATATATATTGTTCTTTTAAAGATTTTAATCATTACTTAGTCATCTGGACAAACTGAAGAGTACATTTTCCAAACAAATATCTGTTCTCATGAAACACTACAGTCAAATGTAATGGGCAATCATTCCAAAATAAACATGGTTTAGTACCTAAACATTTATCTCTGAAAGACATACATTGTTTTTTGGATATTTTATAAGAAGCAAATAAATAGTTTCTCAACTTCTGCTTTTAAATGAAATGTCATGTTAAACTTGAAAATACCAGTTATAAAAGCACCTGAGTGAATACTTCAAAATATTTCCTCTGAAGACTGTTACATTGAAACAATTATGTAATATTGATACAATACAGATACAATGATTTAATGTTTCAAATAAAATGTGCCAGTAAACTTATAATGGTTTATGATGAGTTAGAAAGTTGATTTAGCAAGAATAAATGAAAATTGAATGTGCAACTCTCAATTATATCTTACAGAATTAAGATACCTATTATGATATTTAAAAAGAAGAATCTGAGTGTTAGTTTTCCAACTGAATTGCAATGAAATTTGAACATTATTTATTATTTTTATATTAATTTCTTCTATTATGACAGTTAAACAATCATTCAAAAGACTTGCTTAGTTTAGTTTAAAATAAATAAAATTCATTTAAAAATTACTGATACAAATTTTTCAGGTATACATAACCCAACAAGTCTCAGGCAGACATCAAGCTAAACGAGCAGATAGAAGAAGATATGATGTTGGGAGACATGTTTTGTACCTTGCAGATGCAACTATCATTCAAATCGGTCAGGTCATGGAAGTTGCGCCTGCTGAGATTACAATTAGATTATACAGAACAAAGCAATTTAAGGTGTCACTGACATCATGTAAACAGCTGACAATATCAGTCAGCAATATTTTACCAGGGGAATTTGAACTTCCTGCTTCAAGAAAATTGCCGATAGGCATAAAAAGACTTATTGAAAAGAGATCTTGTATGTTAAAGTAAAAGTTGTTTTAAAGTAAAAGTTGTTACAATGTACACCATTTCAGTCATATGTTCTTTAATAATAAAATTTGTTATATATTTAAACAGTTGTTTTAATAGTTTGGTTTTCTCTAGATTTTGTACATATCCATCTTCCTGTTGGTCCATCTCTCTGTTAAATACTTGATAAAGTTTGTAGGTTTAACAATTTTTGCCGAAATACTAGTTTGATTAAATCAATTTTAATGACGAAAATCATAGGTGTGATAAAAATACAGTCATTTCATTCACTGATTTATTTCTAACCCAACTCTAACAAGTAAGGCCCTAGCACTGTCATTGTATGTGGGTTTTATGCTTAATGTACATTATGTACTAGCACTGTGCCATGTTAGAGTAACATGATCAGAACACACATCTCTATAAAGCAAACCTCCCCACTGCTCTGTACCATACAATGACTGCTACATTTCACTGATGGACTCCAGTCCAGCATTACCTATCTGGCCTCTCCCATGTGTACAAACCAGCAAGATACTTATGATCTTCTTCTGGCAATCATATACTCATTATTCCCACTAAGAAAATGAAGTCATATGTACAACATTCATTTGCATACCAGGGCCCAACAACTTGGAATGAATTGCTAAATGAAATTAGACACAAAGACACTGTAATCCCTTTTAAGAGTCTCTTTAAACTCTGAAAAACATGTCAACTGCAAAAGCAAACTTAAAGACTTAATGTTGTTTCCTACCTTAAATATTTTCAGCATGTTTTTTTTTGCTTTATAGTTTCATGTGTTTTTTTGTAGTCAAATCATTATAGATGTTGTAAAATGCTTAGAGCTTCTAAAGATTAGGTGCTATACAAAGTCCTCATTATTATTATTATTAGTATTATTATTTATACTATGGGTGAGTCTATTTCCCACCAACATCACTATTATGTACATAGAAAAACCACTTGTTAAATCCATGTGAAAGGCAAATGTGTAGCATTCATTTAGCCAAGATTTGGTTTCAACCAAAGAGTGTGAAGAACAGCTTTGTAGGAATTAACCAAATTGGGCTAAAAGGACATTAGTTGTGTACCAGCCTCACTGAGTATAGCAACAGGAATCCTTAGCCAAATTTTGGCTAAGCATTCATTTAGCCAAGATTTGGTTTCAACCAAAGAGTGTGAAGAACAGCTTTGAAGGAATTAGCCAAATTGGGCTAAAAGGACATTAGTTGTGTACCAGCCTCACTGAGTATGGTAACAGGAATCCTTAGCCAAATTTTGGCTAAGCATTCATTTAGCCAAGATTTGGTTTCAACCTAAGAGTGTGAAGAACAGCTTTGTAGGAATTAGCCAAATTGGGCTAAAAGGACATTAGTTGTGTACCAGCCTCACTGAGTATGGCAACAGGAATCCTTAGCCAAATCTTGGCTAATTTAAAACCTGCCTAGCTCCTTCCACAGACAGTAAAGCCATTGAATAGTTATATACTATATATTGATCAAAAGCTCTTCAAAGATTCTCATTATGTGCCTTTTCTACTTTGGGTTAAGAGATTTTAGCCCATAGCAGAGGCCTGATTTGAGTAAATGGAAAAGCTCAAGTGAAATCGGAAGCTGTTATGTGTACTAAATGCAAATGCAAATGTGTACTAGACTAACTAAGCTAAATCATGTGTACTAGACTAACTAAGCTGAATTATGTGTACTAGACTAACTAAGCTAAATAATGTGTACTCAACTAAGCTGAACTATGTGTACTAGACTATCAGAGCTAAATTATGTGTAAATGACTAACAAAGCTGATTTGTGTGAACTAGACAAAGCTGAATTATGTGTACTAGACTAACAGAGCTAAATTATGTGTACTAGATTAAGCTAAATTATGTGAACTAGACTAACAGGGGGGTGCAAGGTCTGGGCCTGACATCCCGCTTGCCAAAGAGAAGTGAAGCATTTCTCAAAGCCTCTCCTTTCCAGGTGTAGTGATCGCTGCAGGACCACTGTCTCACTCTGATGATCAGGAGGTTACTTGCATATAGCATCTTCTACACTATTGTGTCCACAACAGCACCTTCACGCGGGGCCTCTTGTTTTCACAGAACCTGTTGTGTGGCACGACCGAGTGCTTGGCGGCATAACTGGGCGGGCAGACTGGGCTCATTAGCCTTGGCAGGCAGCTAGTCTAAGAGAAGGGAAACTCTGACTCCAAACCCGGGTAGATGAAGCTCGTTAGCCTTTGTCAAGGCAATTTTTCTTGGAGAAGGAAACTCTGATTGAAAACCAATGGCTCCACTGCCTTGTGGATAAGGAAAGGCTACGGGAGTAAACCCATACAGAAAATCCGGAGTGGAGCCCCCAAGGCGGCTGGATGTCAACTACGACTTCCTTCTGGCAGCTCCTGCATCCAAACTGGTGCCAAATGTCATGCTCAGCATTCCTTTGGACCCAACCAGCATGGACGTGAGGGGGATCCTGACCCCTGGGCAACCCAGGATCTCCATATTCCATGCCAAGGCTTGCGCCCTGAATAGGTCACTCCAGTCTCGCTACTAAGTGAGGAAACAACACGGAAGCTGACAGTTTATGGGTTATAAGTCCCACCCGATTGGCATAGGTAAGGGTAGTGCCACTGGTCAGCTTTGAAGGTGGGAGGGATCATCGTGTTCAACTGGCCAACTACCACCCGCCTCAAGCCAGGCAGCCCCCAGTCAATAAGGTGTTGACCTGCCATCGTCTGCCTACTCCAGTGGGTGTCTGGAGTTCAGTGTGTTGTTCAACATGACAAGCAGACGAAAATTCCACACCAGACAAAAAGAAAAAGAAACCAATAAAGAAGACTCCAGCTCTTTGATTTGCAAGCTGGAATGTGTGGACTATGTGTACAGGCATCTCAAATGACCTCAGAGAAGTGGATGACACCAGGAAAACGGCCATCATCAATTGAGAACTCACCAGGCTAAATATCAGCATAGCTGCCATCCAGGAAACTAGACTGGCCTCTAGTGGCTCCCTCAGAGAGAAAAACTACACTTTCTTCTGGAAAGGTCGCGAACCTGAGGAGCCCCGTCAGCACAGAGTGGGCTTCGCCATCAAAAACAATCTTCTGGGCTTGGATGAACCTCCCACAGGGGGCTCTGAGCATCTCTTGTCCATCTGCCTCACCACTGCTGCAGGTCCTGTCAACATCATCAGTGTCTACGCCCCCACCCTCTCGTCTTCAGAAGACATAAAGGATCAGTTCTATGGGCAGCTGGACGAACAGATTAAAGGATGTCCCAAACACGAACCACTATTTCTCCTCTGCGACTTCAATGCCAGAGTAGGTGAGGATCATGAGTCATGTCCTACCTGCCTCAGATATCATAGTACTGGAAAGACCAACAAAAACGGTCAGAGACTGCTGGAACTGTGCACCTACTGTGGCCTGTGCATAACAAACACTTTTTCCACGGGTAAGCCACAACACAAAGTGTCCTGGAAACACCTCAGGTCCCATCACTGGCACCAACTCGACTTGGTCATCACCAGGCACTCTGCCCTTAACAGCATCCTCTCCACCAGAACCGACCACAGAGCAGACTGTGACTCTGACCATGCCCTCGTGAGCAGCAGGGTGCAACTACAACCACAGACATTACACTGCTCAAAACCAAAAGGACACCCACGCATAAACACTGCACAAATGTCGGTCCCCTCCAAGGTGCAGGAGTATGTGTCTGCCCTGGACAAGGCTCTCCAGGACCTGCCAGAGCACGACACCACAGCCAAGTGGAAGGCCATGAAGGGTACCATCTACAAAACAGTTATGTCCACGTTTTGCAAAAAGGAACGATCAGTCAGAACTGGTTCAACGCACACCTATCAAGGATGGAACCACTAATCGAAGAGAAGCGAAAAGCCTTTATACCATACAAAAAAAGCCCCAATGAATGGATGCTTACTGCTCTTAAAAGTGCTCGAAGCAACTCCCAACGCATCGCTAGACAGTGCACGAACGAGTACTGGCAACAACTGTGTGAAGGAATCCAGCGTAGTGCCGAGTCCGGAAACATAAAAGGTATGTACAGTGGCATCAAGAAGGCTCTAGGCCCCACAGTGAAAGGGGTCGCTCCCCTGAAATCTATGATGGGAGAGAAGACCACAGACAGAGGGCAACAGATGCCCAGATGGGTGGAGCACTACTCAGAGCTATACTCCCTTGAAACGTTAGTCACCAAAGCAGCCCTCAGCAGCATGAAGAATCTTTCCATCATGGAGGAGCTCAACAAAGTGCCAACCTTAGAAGAGCTCAGCAAAGCAATTGACTCCCTCCCAAATGACAAAGCACCAGGTAGTGACAGCATCCCGCCCAAAGATATCAACCGTGGGAAACCAACACTACTTCAACCACTGCAAGAACTACTTTGCCTCTGCTGGGAGGAAGGAGCAGTTCCCCAAGACATGCATGATGCCACAATTGTGACCCTTTACAAAAACAAGGGTGACCGCAGTGACTGTAATAATTACAGAGGGATCTCGCTTTTGAGCATCGTTGGTAAAGTGTATGACCGCATCACACTAAACAGGCTGCAGTTGCTGGCAGACCGTGTGTACCCAGAATCCCAGTGCGGCTTCAGAGCAGGCAGGTCAACAACAGACATGATCTTCTCTTTATGACAACTCCAAGAGAAGAGCAGAGAGCAAGGTCAACCACTCTACAGATGTTCATCGACCTCACCAAGGCCTTTGACTTTGTCAGCAGGAAGGGCCTTTTTGAAGTTCTCAGTCGGTTGCCCCTTAAAACTCCGCAGCATGATAATCTCTTTCCATGCAGATATGAAGGGAACAGTCCTGTATGATGGATCTTTCTCAGCCTCTTTCAAGTTAACAGCGGTGTGAAGCAGGGCTGCGTTCTGGCACCAACCCTTTTCGGTATCTTCTTCTCCTTGCTTCTGTCCTATGCCTTTGACTCGTCCACTGATGGCATATATATACACACCAGGTCCGATGGGAGGCTGTTCAACCTGGCACGACTGCGCTTGAAGACGAAAGTGAGGGCTGTGCTCATCAGGGAGATGCTTTTTGCAGATGACGCGGATCTTGTGGCGCACACTGAGGAAGCCCTTCAGAGACTAGGAGACCATTTTGCTGCTGCCTGCATGCAGTTTGTACTCACCATCAGCCTTGAAAAGACCAAGGTCAGCGTGCAAGATAAAACCATTGCCCCTACAATCAAAATCAACGGTGTCACCTTGGAAGCAGTCAACAACTTTACCTACCTGGGGTCAAAAATCAGCAACACTCTCTCGCTTGATAAGGAGCTGGACAGAAGGCTAGGAAAGGCAAACACCATCATGTCAAATATGACAAAGAGGGTGTGGGAAAACAACGAGCTGACAGAGCAAACCAAATTCAAAGTTTACCAAGCCTGCATTCTCAGCACCCTTCAATATGAAAGTGAGACCTGGAGTACCTACATGAGGCAAGAGTGCCGCCTCAACTCCTTCCATATACGGTGCCTTAAACGCATCTTGAAAATCAGCTGGCAAGACCGTGTCCCACACAGCAAAATCCTGCAGCGTGCAAATACCCACAACATGTTCTCCTTGCTGAGCAAACGTCGCCTTCGATGGCTGGGACATGTCCAAGGCATGGAGGATGGGAGGGTGCCAAAGGACATTCTATATGGACAGCTGGCACGAGAAGAGTCGGCCGCCCATCATTCCGTTTTAAGGATGCGTGCAAGAGGGACCTGAAGGCATGTGACATCACGCCTCATGGCTGGGAAGTGTTGGCCAAGGACCGAGGCACCTGGAGACTGACAGTAAGTAAGGGTATATTAGTCGCTGATACAAGGAGAGGCTAGTTGGCGGCAGAGAAATATGTAAGAAAGGGCCACATGGCAGCAACCACAGCAACTCAGGCTTCCCAGCATGTCTGCACAAACTGCAAGAGGGACTGTCACTCGCACATAGGCATGCACAGCCACAACAGACGATGCCAACAACCCATAGACAGACGACACCATAAGGGCACTATCCACATGGTCTCCCGAAACTAAGGCGCCATTAAATGAATGAGACTAACAGAGCAAATCATGTGTACTAGACTAAGCTAAATTATGTTTACAAGACTAACAAAGTTAAATTGTGTGTACTAGACTAACATTTGAAAGCTAAATCTACTGTACTAGACTAACAAAGCTGACTTATGTATACTAGACTAACAAAGCTAAATTATGTGTACTAGACTAACAATGCTGATTTGTGTATATTAGACTAAAAAGCTGAATTGTGTGTACTAGACTAACAATGCTGAATTATGTGTACTACACTAACAATGCTGATTTGTGTGAACTAGACTAACAAAGGTGAATTATGTCTACTAGACAAAACTGAATTGCATGTACTAAACTAAAGCTGAATTATGTGTAATAGACTAACACAGCTGAATTATGTATACTTTATTAACAAAGTTGAATTGTGTGTACAAGACTAACAAAGTTGGTTTGTGCCTTCTTGACTAACAAAGGTGAATTCTATGAACAAGAATAACAAAGATGAATTATATGTACTATACAAAGCTGAATTGCATGTACTAAACTAAAGCTGAATACTGTGTACCAAAGCTAAATCTAGTGTATTAGACAAACAAAGCCTAACTGTGTGTACTAGACTAACAAAGCTAAATTACATGTACATGGCTATCAAAGCTGAATTATGTATTCTAGACTAACAAAGTTAAATTGTGTGTACTAGACTAACAATTGAAAGCTAAATCTAGTGTATTAGACTAACAAAGCTAAATTATGTGTATTAGACTAACAAAGCTAAATTATGTGTACTAGACTAACAAAGCTAAATTATGTGTACTAGACTAACAAAGCTAAATCATGTGTGCTAGACTAACAAAGTTAAATCATGTGTGCTAGACTAACAAAGTTAAATTATGTTTACTAGACTAACAAAGCTAATATGTACTAGACTAACAAAGCTGAATTATGTGTACTAGACTAAGCTAAATTATATGTACTAGACTAACAAAGCTAAATTATGTGTACTAGACTAACAAAGCTAAATTGTGTGTACTAGACTAACAAAGCTAAATTATGTGTACTAGACTAACAAAGCTAAATTATGTGTACTAGACTAACATTTGAAAGCTAAATCTAGTGTACTAGACTAACAAAGCTGAATTATGTGTACTAGACTAACAAAGCTAAATTATGTGTACTAGACTAACAAAGCTAAATTATGTGTACTAGACTAACATTTGAAAGCTAAATCTAGTGTACTAGACTAACAAAGCTGAATTATGTGTACTAGACTAACAAAGCTAAATTATGTGTACTAGACTAACAAAGCTAAATTATGTGTACTAGACTAACATTTGAAAGCTAAATCTAGTGTACTAGACTAACAAAGCTGAATTATGTGTACTAGACTAACAAAGCTAAATTATGTGTACTAGACTAACAAAGCTAAATTATGTGTACTAGACTAACAAAGCTAAATTATGTGTACTAGACTAACATTTGAAAGCTAAATCTAGTGTACTAGACTAACAAAGCTGAATTATGTGTACTAGACTAACAAAGCTAAATTATGTGTACTAGACTAACAAAGCTAAATTATGTGTACTAGACTAACAAAGCTAAATTGTGTGTACTAGACTAACAAAGTTAAATTGTGTGTACTAGACTAACAATTGAAAGCTAAATCTAATGTATTAGACTAACAAAGCTAAAATATGTGTACTAGACTAACAAAGCTAAAATATGTGTACTAGACTAACAAAGTTAAATCATGTGTGCTAGACTAACAAAGTTAAATCATGTGTGCTAGACTAACAAAGTTAAATTATGTGTACTAGACTAACAAAGCTAAAATATGTGTACTAGACTAACAAAGCTAAATCATGTGTGCTAGACTAATAAAGCTAAATTATGTTTACTAGACTAACAAAGCTAATGTGTACTAGACTAACAAAGCTGAATTATGTGTACTAGACTAAGCTAAATTTTATGTACTAGACTAACAAAGCTAAATTATGTGTACTAGACTAACAAAGCTAAATTGTGTGTACTAGACTAACAAAGCTAAGTAATGTGTACTAGACTAACAAAGCTAAATTAATATATGTAAATGACTAATAAAGCTAAATTATGTGTACAAGACTAACAAAGCTAAATTATGTGTAAATGACTAACAAAGCTAAATTATGTGTACTAGACTAACAAAGCTAAATTATGTGTAAATGACTAACAAAGCTAAAATATGTGTACTAGACTAACAAAGCTAAATTATGTGTAAATGACTAACAAAGCTAAATCATTTGTACTAGATTAACAAAGCTAAACTATGTGTAAATGACTAACAAAGCTAAATCATGTGTACTAGACTAACAAAGCTAAATTATGTGTAAATGACTAATAAAGCTAAATTATGTGTAAATGACTAAGCTAAATTATGTGTAAATGACTAACAAAGCTAAATTATGTGTAAATGACTAACAAAGCTGAAGTGTGTGTGGCATACATACTATTATAATGATTCAAGTGAGTATTAATTTTCATGAAGATATTTTAAATTGCAAGAGATATGATTCTTAACATCAGATAGACTTCATTTCTAAGGACACAATGCATAGTCCTGATGTAAAAGCATGCCAAGTTTGATAAGGATACATTGAAGGGTTCAGGGGATTTTAATTATACAAAAGCCTGACAGTTTTACAAGCTGACTCCAGTAAACCCCCAAACCCACCCCACAAAACTGTGTGCATGTTTAGGCTATAATGGTAATACCCTCTCAAATGAAGCGTATGAAATATATGTCTGCAGAAAATAGAAATAGCTTTTGACCCCTGTATTAGGCTGGTTGACAATTATTGATACCATATGTAAATTGTGCATCTATAATATAATTTGTACAGTATAGAACCAGACCACTGCACTTCATGTGCTTAATTTCAAGTAATAAAGGGATAAATATATCCTCCAGGGAAATGCGTGATTCTGTAATATGCACAGAATATCATGTGTAACATGTGACTGAAGAACATGGTCTGTTCAACAAAACCTATGAACAGCAGCAAGTTAATATCTTACTTAGTGTTACTTACTGAGGGCCAGTGTATGTAACCCATCAAACATGAAAAGCAAATAACTTTGATGTATGTGTAACCACAGACATTATCTTTACCAAAAATTAGAAAACATAAAAAAATATTCTGAAAACCTATTCTGCTACTTTGATGAATTAACAATTAAATCCAAATTAAGAAATTTTTTTATGGAGCAAAAAGGAAACCTGTTTCCAATGGCAAGACTTTACAATATATAGGGCCTGAATTAACAAGGGTACACTTATACAAAGACACATAACTTACTCATACCATTGTGAATGAGATATAGAACTCTTTCTTCATCATGCTTCTCTCAGCTGACACTATTAAATACAGATTCCAGGCAAAAAGGGTTGCAAGAGCAATTCTGAGAATGACTAGACACTGTCCTGCAGTGGTTCTATGCGCATGGTACAGTCTGTGTGACTGATCCTGGTATTGTTCCCACAGGAATAACAAACCCTGAAATAGAGTTAGGTTAGGTTAGGTAAAGCTAGGAAGGTAGGTAGGTAGGTTTGTATGTAGGTAGGTAGGTAGGTAAGTAAAGAACTAGACACAGTCATGCAGTGGTTCTATGTGTCTGTGAGACTGGTCAATATACTATTTCCACAGGAATGAGAAACCATAACACTATACATTGCATAAATTTCATTTGCTTACCATTAGGTTTGATAGTTTATATATATATATATATATATATATATATATATATATATATATATATATACAGTGGGACCCCGCTATAACACGGTAGTTGGGAGCCATAGAATCCGACTGGGCTATGAACCAAACCGTGTTATAAGCAACCATGTACAATACCAACACATTTTTGGATTTAATGGAGGGGGGGTTTTATATAAAGACGGGTGCGAAAATGCATGGCACAATTACCATTTTTTATCAATATATATTAAATGAGAAAAACATTTCCTGTGGTAACAGAAATTGCAGATATAATATATTACTTTATTCAGAGAACCATGCATTGGTACATACACGTGTCTAATTTATGTATACATGTATAATCTATTGCATGAAAAGAATATCAACACCGTGTACTCACCAGCGAATCTTGTAACATACATTGAATCCATAATACAAATATTTCCATCGGAAATATCCACACACGGATGTAAAATATTCAGTAATTTTGTCACAGATCATTATGTGACTGAATTCAATGAAAAGAAAAAAACAAAAATTATGTAACGGGTGTACGTAATGAATGATGAAATAGTACATGTCCATAGATTAAATAATGGAAGCTAAAGTGTATTCTTATAATAACTACATGTACATCTCAGGATCTTTCTGTAATCGGAATTCAGTCATTGTAAATTTCAGCATATTATCCCACCCAAGCTTTTAGTCAAAGTCCTTTGAACTTGCCGCCCAGTTATTCGTCATGTTCTTTTGATGTACTCTAATAAATACAGCAGGCAGAACTGGCTTTATTTTACACTGAATTATGTCACTGTTTAACTCGGCAGTTCACTTTGATGATAAACAATGTACTTAAATTAATTGATTTATACATTCTGGTGAGAATCTTTTATCAACCGCCGCATTGGCTGTTGCTTAGTTGTGTATGAAATTAAGAGAACATATATCGGAGATTATTTGAGCAACGATTGTATTCGGAATGCATTCAAGACAAACACAAAGTAGACACGATGGCTTCATTACTCAGGAATCAGTAATTATAATATTGACACTTATGAGCTGTAATTTTTCAACAATAAACAAAGATCAAAGTTCTCAGTAGGCCCAGCAATTGGTTTGTATTTCCGACGTTTATTTTGGCACAAAACTAGAAGAAATTTGATAATACATGTTATACACGTTCTTTTTCGCACTGTTTAGAGGAATATGAGAATGATAATTAAACTCTTAATTTTTTTTTTCATACGTAATTTTTTTTTTTTTTTGGTCTTTGAGAAAAAGCAAATTTTTTAGTAAATTATGTTTCTCCGAGAATACTTACCCGATCACATTACTTTAGGGATATTAGCCTGCTACCTCGCGAATCAAGCCCTACCAAAAGACGAAAATTCGTCTTTCCTGTCTATGTCATATAGACAAAGGGCAATAACTCTTGCCCCGTACCTCCCCTTGCTACCCGCTAGGTGTCGCTTCTTTAGTTTTTAAGCTGAGCGGTATATAAAACACGAGGATGCTCGCATGGCGGGGTGGTTGGGAGGGTTTCTTAGTAATGTGATCGGGTAAGTATTCTCGGAGAAACATAATTTACTAAAAAATTTGCTTTCTCCTTTGAATACGTTCCCCGATCACATTACTTTAGGAGAATAAGTAATAGGAGGAGGGAATGCGGAGCATCCGACCTCCACCCCGGGTATCCTCTAGGGAATGATGGCTGGATTCCCCATGTGAATGATAACCCGGTCTCCTAATTTTCAATCAGCAACACAGCCCAGGGTCATGTGATATGTGACCCCTTTATACGGTTAAGAAGATAGTTATTGAAATCTTCTTACCTACGAAAATTTATCTGGCGAATCCAGCGAAGCTAATAGGCTGTGCTGATTGTTGCACATGGGTCTGGTGGGCGTCTGGGCTGCCAACACCGGACCTACTAGAATCAATGTTTGCCTCTGCGAGTACAAACTTGAAGATAAAACTGTAGAAGGTTGACTCTGCATGTCAGCCAACAGCTTCTATAAGGTGACTGATTTGCGAATCCTCAGAGTAAGCCGAGCGTATAACCCACTTCAGCCATGAAGCAAGGGCTTGAATGGTGATATCTCATGTCCTAGCTATCACCAGAAGAAAGAGGTGCTTGTATGTGACCTGACTCACCTCTATGCATTGAAATGGTGCTAGAGTGCACAAACAGGATCTTACATGGCTGTTGATCCTGACTTATCTATAAAGAAAGCGAGCTAATGACGACTCGTTGATCGCCAATGTATGGTAATCTATTTTGGACTACGAAGCCTGGCTGCGTCAAGAGGACCATCAAACCCTCTGATCGGAACGGAAGAGAGTTCGGGTCACTAGAAAGGACATGTAACTCACTCACCCTGCATGCTGAAGCTAAGACTATCAAGAAACCCAATTTGTATGATAGTAGCTTTAACTAATCGTGGGTTAAAGACTCAATACTGTCTGAATTGAGTCATGTTAAAACCCAGGACAGATTCCATTTGGAAACAGGGTGAGGGATATAAGTCAATTGAATTTTTCAAGTGTCTAAAAGATCTGACAAATCTTTGTCATGGCTGATAGCACATGTACCAGAATGGCGGAATGTGTCTGATATCATGGAGCGGTAGCATTTGATAATAACTGGAGCCAGCTGTTTCTCCTCGAAAAGCCAGAGAAAAGTTGGCCAGTTGAGGGATTGTGACACTCAGAGGAACAATGTGAATGATATGGTACCAGTCCCTGAAAACATTCCACTTGCCCACGTAAACCTTCAGAGTAGAGGGCCTTCTTGCTCTCGAGATTCTCTCCGCAATCAAAGATTTAAACTGTTTGTCTTGCAAGGCTGTCTGGACAAGAGCCAAGCTTGAACATAAAGACGGTCCTGACAGGGGTGGAACACCCCTGGCCGCGGTTGCTTGCGAATTCTTGTGCTGACTGTAATCTTCCTGGGTAGATCTATCGCCTAGATTGAGTAGATCGGAGACCCAGGAGTTGTTCCATCTGAGAGGGGCAATCAGAACCATCTGACAGTTCTGACCCCTTAACTTCTGGATTAATTTCAGTACCAAGACCGTGGGAGGGTAGGAGAAAGACCACAACCCTTCCCAGCTGATTGATCGAGCATCCACGACCCAAGCTTCTGGGTCTGGAACCTGTGAGATGAAAGGTGGACAACTTGTGATTCCACCTTGTTGCAAAAGATCAATAATCGGACGTCCCCAAAGTGTGTCAATTGGAAGAAAGTCCGATTGATGGAGTGACCATTCTGTGTGAATGACTAGATAGAGTGTCAGCCAAGACATTGAGTCTGCCAAGAATGTCGGAATTGTACATTGAGGTGGAGATTGTCGAACCAATGTAGAAACTGCCAGCTCAGATTGCACAGGTCTGGTGATTGGTGTCCCCATGTTTTGAGGCAAGGCACCACCACAAAGTTGTCTGACATAATGAGGGCAGTTTGTAATAAGAGTTGATCCTGCCCAAAATGAAAGGTGTTGATGACAGCCGTTATTTCTGAAAGGTTGATGTGGAAAGGGCTCGCCCCTGGCACCCACGTGCCGCTGACAGTATCGAAGTCCGGCAACAGGTGGGCACCCCAACCGTAGGTACTAGTGGCGGAACATACCGTTATTCCCGCTTGGGGTATCTCCAGAGTAATCCCTGTGGACAGCCCACAGGAGTTGTGCCACTGACTCAAGAATGATCGTATCTCTGGCATGAGCATGACATTGGGACTTGAAAAGGGCGAAATTACGCTAGCAACGTCCTTTGTAAAGGGCGCATAAAAGGACGGCTGAGTGGAATCAAGTCTGCTGCCGCATTGAATAATCCGAGGATCTGCAACTCTCTTGCTAAATGCGCATCCTGTTGGAAACGGACTCTATGAGTGCAATTATCTGGATGATCGCAAACTCGAGGAAGCCTTACCAGATTCAGATCGGGAGAAACTCCACACCCAGATGGACCAAAAATCCGGATTGGACAGAGATCAGACTTTATCCAGTTCACGAGAAAGCCTATATGATGTAAAGTGATATAAGATCGTTTCTGCCTTTGAGCAGAGTAGAACTTGACAGATGTTTCTGGAGGATGTCGTCCAAATATACTGCCGACGCCATGGATGAAGTCGAGTGGAACAGGATGACGATGTAATCCATAACCTTGGTACTAGCCCAAGGGCTTAAGTTGAGGCCAAAAGGTATGACCTGGAACTGATAAACCGAGTCCCGACAAGCACAACGGAGAAATGTCCGCTACTCGTGGGATAGGGACGTGAAATGTGTGTCGGTCATATCTAGACTGACAGCATACCCGTCGGATGGTTTGATCACGCCATCGCCACATTAGGGTGGCTGAGGCGGCTCAGGTCGATGAACGGCCTCTGGATAAGAAACAGCCATGAATAAAACCCCAGCTATTGCAGGTTTATTAAGATATAAATATATATATATAAAGGCATCCTTCTCCCGGTCTGATGATACATCCATGAAGAGGGGAGAGGAGGACAGAGGAGGGGATGGATAAATGAAGTCCAAAGTCCCTCCGAAATGATCTGAATCACCCAAATGTTTTAAGGTAATAAAGTGGTCCAGTGGTCTTGAAATTGCAGGTGGCGGCTGCCCACAGGTAGGCAGTCCGCTGGCGGTGGGCAGGGTATGTCAACGTCTAGAGTTAGGAGGCGTGAAGGCGGAGAAACTTTGGTTCTTGCCGCCTCTGTATGGTTGCCGTCTAGCTTGATTAGACTGTTGACTCCCAGCATTGGGTTGGGATCTATATTACACATTTGATTATAAGGATCCCTTTTCCCCGGTCCGCCCATCATCCCTCCGCTGTGTCAGGGGATGATTGTTTCGAAACGCCTGTGAAAGTTGGGCGACGAGTTGGAGGGGCAGTTCCTGAGCTGCCTGCCTCCAAACTTTTTCAATTTTCCCCCAAAGTGTAAAGGTGTCCCAAACTGAGACATCCGTAAAATGGGGCCTGCGCGACGTGGACCACCTACAGACGTCATGTCGCATCAGGTCGAAGTTGGCAGAAGCAGTCAACACATTGGTCATAGAATGGTGAGCTGCCCTGTTAACAACTCTAGCAATCCAGGCCTTCACTTCACAAGCGTGGTCATGGCTGGATTTGCCTAGGGAGTTGGAATAAAAAATGGCTAGTGAAGTCAAGTCTAACATTGAAGACGTATCGACTACGTTTCGGACTAGCTTTGACGTGGCATTTGAGATCAGTACTGAAGGCGTCTGATGGAGTTTTCGTACCAGCTACACTAGAACGTCGCTGGAAGTTAGCTTCCTGAATTTTTTTTTTTTTCCCGACTGGCAAGAAGCAGGAAGGACATCATCTCGTCCTCCTCATTCAAGATCTACATGTGCCTGAATTGTGTAGTCTTGAGTGGCAGTAGGAGGTTTTGGGCATTCTGAAGTTCCCAACAACCTATAAATCTTTTATTCTGCGGCCGTGGCGCTAAGCTCAGTCCGGTCCATGACCTGATCTGTGGACGGCTGAAATTGTTTCGTCACACTCACTGTGTGCTGAGTCGTGTTCTGGTCAACTCAAGCATCCATTCGCAGCGGAATTGTCATCATTTTTAATATAAATCTCCATAATGCTTGTGTAGTGCGGCCAGTACTGCGCGCCCATCTACCATTCGCTCAGAGGGAATGTTGGTTCTGGTACAGCTTGCATATCTGTACAGCATACCAGGTGACCTAGATGACGCAATTCTGTCATAATTGACACTTTCAATAAATCTCCCTTGTGGAGAAGCCGTGAACATATGGACGGCCGGCACTAACGGCTGATTGAACTGGCAAATGGTCGGCCTGAAAGTCCTGTTCTGGTAAAACTGCCATATCTGGGTAGCGCATACCAAGTGGCATAGATAACTCGATTCCGTCATCTCTGATAATGTCACTAATTCTCCCTTGTTTTAAAATCACACCGTCACATATTTGACGTGACGGGAGGTGTACACCGGCAATACCGACTGATTTGTCTGGTATATGGTCGGCCGGAATGTCGGCGAAGGTCCGGCTATGACCGGCACCTGCCTCTCGAATGGTCTGATTGGACGGAGATTCATCTATAACATCTCTCTCATGGTAGTGATATGTAACCAGTAGTACAGATTGACTGACGGGTACATCACTATAATCTCCGTAAATCCGATGTACAGCCGATGCAGGTTGATGCCGGCTGGAAGACCGGTGCCATTTGGGCTGAACGGTCATTGCCGGATGGACGGCCGGTGCAGGTTGATGCTGGCTGGAAGGTTGGCTGGACGACCGGTGCCATTTGGGCTGAACGGTCGTTGCCGGATGGACGGCCGGTGCCAGTTGATGCCGGCTGGAAGGTCGTCTGGACGACCAGTGCCATTTGGGCTGAACGGTCGTTGCCGGATGGACGGCCGGTGCCGGTTGATGCTGGCTGGAAGGTCGGCTGGACGACTGGTGCCATTTGGGCTGAACGGTCGTTGCAGGGTGGACGGCCAGTGCCTGTTGATGCAGGCTGGAAGGTCAGCTGGCCAGCCGGTGCCATTGGGGCTGAACGGCCGGTGCCTGTTGATGCAAGCTGGAAGGTCGGCTGGCAGTCCGGTGCCATTTGGGCTGGAAGGTCGGCTGGCCGTCTGGTGCCATTTGGACTGAACGGGACGGTGCCGGATGTACGGCTAGTGCCGGTTGGTGCCTGCTGAAGTGCCTGCTGAACTGACGGTGTCGGCTGGACGGACGGCTGGACGGCCGGCGAAAGTGCATAATAAAATGGATCCAATTGATCCAGCATAGACTCCATGCGTCCGGACTTACAGGCCCGAAAGCCATGCACGGACTTGCGGTGAAATTTACACCCACTGGGCAGCCTAAACCATGTCAACATAATTTCCTCCATTTCCACATTGCCAACACCCATTTTGCCATTCATACCTTCGTTGTCGACTTTGCTACTGAAATCACAAAAGAAGAGAACAAAGCACAAATTAAAAAATTCAGCACATTATTAATTCGATAATACTATAACCGTTACTAATGGAGTAGTCAAATTATTCCGTGCCATGTTAACTCTTAATGACCACACTAGTTATCGCCGTGAGCGTGTTGCAATGGGTCGTTCAAGACGAAGTCTACTGAAACGAAAAAGATGATAAACAAAGCACATTTAGCAATTCAGCACGCTATTAAGTCGCTATTACCATAACCGTAACTAACGGAGGAAGCGAAATGATTTAGTGTCGCGTGAACTCGTGACTACAACACGAAGTCCGCCATTAAATAGTCGCAACTTGGTCGTTCAAAGACTTTTTTGAAGTCTACTGAAACGTCAAAGAAGATAAATAAAGCACAAATTATCAATGCAGCACGTTATTAGTCGTTAATATCGTAAACGTTACATACGGAATAAGCGAAATTATTGAGTGCTACATGTATTACATGCTAGTACCGCCATAAGCGTGCATTTTGACCACGTTGCAACCTGGTCCGAAGTCTAGAAAAGGTGACAAAGTCACTCAAATTGGAAAATATTGTAAAATAATGTATACAATCTGTAGAGAAATGATTATCCAACACAGTAATTCCAAATTTAACTTCGGATGGTCAAAATTTACACTAAGATGGCTTGGATTCATTGGAGGTCTAATTGTACGTGTTTTCACGTACAGCGAAGCTAAAAAACTAAAGAAGCGACACCTAGCGAGTAGCAAGGGGAGGTAAGGGGCAAGAGTTATTGCCCTTTGTCTATATGACATAGACAGGAAAGACGAATTTTCGTCTTTTGGTAGGGCTGGATTCGCGAGGTAGCAGGCTAATATCCCTAAAGTAGTGTGATCGGGGAACGTATTCAAAGGAGAAATACATGTAATAAATTACCCGAAATTTCGGGAGCCATGCCACGACCGGGTTATATCCGAATTCGGGTTATAGCAGGGCGGGTTATAGCGGGGTCCCACTGTATATATATATAGTTTCGTAAGTGAGCATAATACTAGTTCTATGGTGTGGACTAAAGGTTAAATTCAGGATAAACACTCACGAAGGTGTTTCTAAAATATATCTGAACATGTAGTACTACAATATAAAATAAGACAATGCTATAATTATTTAAATGGTAATAAAGTAAATGCTATAGGCAACAAATATAAACATTTTGAAACATACAGTTAAAAATAAAATGTTATTTTATATGATGAATTTATCATTAGGTTTGTTAAGTAACAATCATATCACTAAGCAAGCTTACATCATATTGAACTATCTCTGAACCTTTCTACTGTGCTGATTTTCCCTGCTTTATTTCTACTGTGCTGATTTACCCTGCTTTATTTCTATTGTGTTGATTTCCCCTGCCTTATTTCTATTGTGCTGATTTCCCCTGCTTAATTTCTATTGTGTTGATTTTCCCTGCTTTATTTCTACTGTGCTGATTTTCCCTGCTTTATTTCTATTGTGTTGATTTTCCCTGCTTTATTTCTACTGTGCTGATTTTCCCTGCTTTATTTCTATTGTGTTGATTTTCCCTGCCTTATTTCTATTGTGTTGATTTTCCCTGCTTATTTCTACTGTGTTGATTTTCCCTGCTTTATCTCTACTGTGCTGATTTTCCCTGCTTTATTTATATTGTGTTGATTTTAACTGCTTTATTTCTATTGTGTTGATTTTCCCTGCCTTATTTCTGATTTTCCTTGCTTTATTTCTATTGTGTTGATTTTCCCTGCTTTATTTCAATTGTGTTGAATTTCCCTGCTTTATTTATATTGTGTTGATTTTCCCTGCTTTATTTCTATTATGTTGAATTTCCCAGTTTTACAATGTGAATTATTTCCAAAAATAGGGGCATAATTATTAAGCATATATCTGGCTGATTACCAAACCCATTCAAGAGCATGATGATATAAACTGATTAACTGTTTACAGAAACTGGATGAGAAATATAATCTCTGTAGAAGCAATATTAGCAGCCAATGGCAATGACTAATGATCATAAATTATCCATTGCATGGCAAATTACTAATGATTATGAATTATCCAGAGAATGGAAAGTTACTAATGATCATGAATTATCCATTGCAAGGCAAAGTACTAATGATCATGAATTATCCAGAGAATGGCGATGCTTACATGCAACAGGCAATTTGCGTGTTTCAGTCAGATATGTAATGATTAAAGGTAATGGGCTATATGTAGGCATTTTTGTCAGATATGGTGATGATTAAAGCAATGGGCAACATGTAGGTATTTTTGTCAGATTCTGTAATGATTAAAGACAATAGGCTATATGTAGACATTTTTTTGTCAGATACAGTGATGATTACAGGTAATGGGCTATATGTAGGCAGTTTTGTTCTATATAATGATGATTAAAGTAATGGATAATATGTAGGTATTTCTATCAGATTCTGTAATGTTTAAAGACAATAGGCAATCTGTAGGTATTTTTGTAAGATACTGTGACGATTAAAGCAATGGGCAATATGTAGGTATTTTAGTCAGATACTGTCATGATTACAGGTAATGGGCAATATGTAGGTATTTTTGTCAGATTCTGTAATGTTTAAAGACAATAGGCAATCTGTAGGTATTTTTGTAAGATATGGTGATGATAAAAGCAATGGGCAACATGTAGGTATTTTAGTCAGATACTGTCATGATTACAGGTAATGGGCAATATGTAGGTCTTTTTGTCAGATTAAGTGATGATTAAAGCAATGGATAATATATCTATATTTTTGTAAGATTCTGTAATGATTAAAGGCAATAGGCAATATGTAGATATTTTTGTCAGATACTGTCATGATTACAGGTAATGGGCAATATGTAGACATTTTTGTCAGATATGGTGATGCTTACAGATGGTGGGGAATATGTAGGCATTTTTGTTAGGTACAGTGATGATTACAGGTAATGGCCTATATGTAGGTGTCAGATATGTAATGATTAAAGGCAATGGGCAATATGTTGGTGTTTTTGTCAGATATGCGATTATTACAGGTATTAGGCAGTGTGTAGGTGTTTTAGTCAGAAACAGTAATGATTACAGGTAATGGGCTATATGTAGACATTTTGGTCAGATACAGTGATGATTACAGGTAATGGGCTACATGTAGGTTATTGTCAGTAACAGAGATGATTACAGGTAAAGGGCTATATGCAGGTTTTTTGTCAGATTAAGTTATGATTACAGGTAATGGGCAATATGTAGGCATTTTACCCAGATATGCTGTTGTTGTAGTGTTTAAAGCCATTTCTCAGCACATGATATACATGGCGGCCAGAATTTATAGTGGAGGAAGAACCCGGGAAACCTCCGGAAAGAACCACAGACCCACGAGAAGCTACTGGCAAGCTTTCTCACATACCCACATTGGCCGAATGTGAGACTCAAATCCACACAGACAGAGGTGAGATGGCAGTGATCCATAACAGAGAGCGCTTTAGACCACTCAAACACTTGGGGCCCCACCCCAGATATAGTGATGACAACAGATAAAGGGCAATATGTACTAATATTGAGCACCTTCACCATAAATTATGTGAACTCTACATCAATTCTCCTGAATATTGTCTTTTACAATTAATTTTAATGAAATATATTGAGCTCTCACTTGCAGAACTCCAAGTACTCCCACTACTCTGGCTGCTGGCTTTTGGCTGATCATCTGCAAATGGCTATTTTTGTATGATGTACCCAGTGTCCAGCCCAGACTTAAACTCAGCAGCATGTATAACATGGCAAATTGAGACAGCACATCAAAAACTGCAACAGAAATATAGTTACTTATAATACATACATCTATCTTTCCAGCAAAAAATACATTAAACCTGTAGATAGAATTAAGCACATAAGCAAACCTATTTATTCATTACCAAGCAGACAAAAAATGAATACCTAAATCAATAGTTTGCAGTGAAAGAGACCATAGTGATTTTAAGAGCAGATCTGCGAAACCTATGATGACTTCACTGTAAGACTGCGTATTTTCCTTCAAGAGAGACACATTTTTCAGTAAAATATAACACCATATATTCCTAGTTTCAATTTGGAAAAAATGCATTAAAAAAAGTTTAGAAGTACTGTCTGATTGCTGTAAAAGCATCATGTTCAATTGAAAAGTTTGTGTAGATATAACAACTGAGGTCAGTTTAAAAAATGGCAGATCCAAGCCCCAATGGGAGTCAATGTCTTCTTGCCAGATCTTTCAACTATAATTTGTATAGGCCTTTTACTGACAAGATAGCAAGAATCATCTTTCCCAAAATTCAAATTGACATGACATAGTATCCAAAATATTAAACTTAAGCCTTTCTCTTTTTACTATGGGCCAAATATCTCTGTGGTCATTTTTGGTGTTAATTTTCTGTAGGTCCATAATTTAAGGGTAATTTCAGTAGGCCTTACAGTAAAATAATAAAGTTTGGTATAAGCATTACAGTACAAAAATACAATATGGCATAAAGCCTTACAAGAAAATAATAAGGTTTGGCATAAGTATTACAGTAAAACCATACGGTTTGGCAAAAGTCTTACAGTAAAATCATAAGGTTTGGTATAAGCCTTCAAGTAAAACCATAAGAGTTGGCATAAGCATTACAGTAAAACCATAAGGTTTGGCATAAGCCTTACAGTAAAATCATAACGTTTGGCATAAGCCTATCAGTAAAATCATCAGGTTTGACATAAGCATTAAAGTAAAATCATAAGGTTTGGCATAAGCCTTACAGTAAAACCATAAGGGTTGACATAAGCATTAAAGTAAAATCATAACGTTTGGCATAAGCCTATCAGTAAAACCATAAGGTTTGACAGGTCTGTAACAGATAGAGAATTTCCAATTTTTTTGTGATAAAGCTTTAAAATCAGTAGTGACAGGAACACTGATGATCTTCATACAACAACACTCAAGCTCCACTATACATGTAAGCTACATAACAGATAAGTATAATACCTATATGACAAACTTGCAAAAATAAATCAAACATTCTTTTTCTAACTGAGAACATTAACTTATGATTCTTTATGTATACTGCATTGGTATTCGTAATACAAATGCTATGTGGGAATTCAGGAAGCTTTAAGTTAATTGCCAGTTCTCATGAAATAAAGATTGCTTAATTTCAAATTATTATACCATTCTTAATATACATTACTGATTCTATATGATATAATTATGACATGAATGGATTTTGGACAATAAGTTTGTATATGACATGGTGGTATCTGTACAATATGAATCTATTTGATATGATGCTATCTGTATAATATGACTATATGATATCATTATGACATAATGGTATCTGTACAATATGACTATATGATATCATTATGACATGATGTTATATGTGCAATATGACTATATGATATAATTATGACATGATGCTATCTGCATAATATGTCTCTATGATATTATGACATATTTTCTGTACAATATAACTATATGATATCATTATGACATGATGGTATATGCACAATGACTATTTGATATAATTATGACATGATGCTATCTGTACAATATGACTCTATATGATATCATTATGCCAAAATATTTTCTGTACAATATGACTATATGATAGCATTATGACATGATGGTATCTGTACAATATGAATCTATATGATATCATTATGACATGAGGGTATCTGTACAATATGACTCTATGATCTAATTATGACATGATGTTATCTATACAATAAGACTATATGATAGCATTATGACATGATGGTATCTGTACAATATGTCTATATGATCTAATTATGACATGATGTTATCTATACAATATGATTATATGATAGCATTATGACATGATGGTATCTGTACAATATGATTATATGATAGCATTATGACATGATGGTATCTGTACAATATGATTATATGATAAAAATCATGAAATAATTTAATCTCACAAAAATAGTTTGTTTTCAACACAAGCAAAATTGTAGTAAAATATTATCACACAAACAATTTAATGTGTATTGAACAATTTAATGTGTATTGAACAACAATGTTACATTAATTTTCAATGTGGAAACTCACATTCTGCAATCAACTCAAGTAGAGGTGAGCCACTGCCATCCTTTGAATATCTGAAATAAAACAATTCTTCATTAAATATGCCTTTCAAAATATCACTGTCTCTAACCATAATTCCCTTCATAACTCTCAATAATGTTATCACTATATCACTTTCACTATAATGCCTTTCAATAAATCACTGTCCTGCACTAATATGCCCATCAATTGTCTCTTACTATTGTACCATTCAATATATCAATGTATCTAACCATAATTCCTTTCAGTAAATCTAAATCCCTCATTATAATGTCAGCACTATATCACTTTCACTATAATGCTTTTAAAGATAGCAAATTTTGTAGTAAATTATGTTTCTCCGAGAATACTTACCCAATCACATTACTTTAGGGATATTAGCCTGCTACCTCGCGAATCCAGCCCTACCAAAAGACGAAAATTCGTCTTTCCTGTCTATGTCATATAGACAAAGGGCAATAACTCTTGCCCATTACCTCCCCTTGCCGCCCGTTAGGTGTCACTTCTTTAGTTTTTAAGCTGAGCGATATATAAAACACGAGGATGCTCGCATGGCGGGGTGGTTGGGAGGGTTTCTTAGTAATGTGATTGAGTAAGTATTCTCGGAGAAACATAATTTACTACAAAATTTGCTTTCTCCTTTGAATACGTTCCCCAATCACATTACTTTAGGAGAATAAGTAATAGGAGGAGGGAATGCGGAGCATCCGACCTCCACACGGGTATCCTCTAGGGAATGATGGTTGGATTCCCCATGTGAATGATAACCCGGTCTCCTAATTTTCAATCAGCAACACAGCCCAGGGTCACGTGATATGTGACCCTTTTATACGGTTAAGAAGATAGATATTGAAATCTTCTTACCTACGAAAATTTATCTGGCGAATCCAGCGAAGCTAATAGGCTGTGCTGATTGTTGTACATGAGTCTGGTGGGCGTCTGGGCTACCCAACACCGGACCTACTAGAATCAATGTTTGCCTCTGCGAGTACAAACTTGAAGATAAAACTGTAGAAGGTTGACTCTGCATGTCAGCCAACAGCTTCTATAAGGTGACTGATTTGCGAATTCTCAGAGTACGCCGAGCGTATAACCCACTACAGCCATGAAGCAAGGGCTTGAATGGTGATGTCTCATATCCCAGCTATCACCAGAAAAAAAAGAGGTGCTTGTATGTGACCTGACTCACCTCTATGCATTGAAATGGTGCTAGAGTGCCCGAACAGGATCTTACATGGCTGTTGATCCTGACTTATCTATAAAGAAAGCGAGCTAATGACGACTCGTTGATCACCAATGTATGGTAATCTATTTTGGACTACGAAGCCTGGCTGCGTCAAGAGGACCATCAAACCCTCTGATCGGAATGGAAGAGAGTTCGGGTCACTAGAAAGGACATGTAACTTGCTCACCCTGCATGCTGAAGCTAAGGCTATCAAGAAACCCAATTTGTATGATAGTAGCTTTAACTAATCGTGGGTTAAAGACTCAATACTGTCTGAATTGAGTCATGTTAAAACCCAGGACAGATTCCATTTGGAAACAGGGTGAGGGATATAAGTCAATTGAATTTTTTTTTTTTTTTTTTTTTTTAAATGTCTAAAAGATCTGACAAATCTTTGTCATGGCTGATAGCACATGTACCAGAATGGCAGAATGTGTCTGATATCATGGAGCGGTAACATTTGAGAATAACTGGAGCCAGATGTTTCTCCTTGAAAAGCCAGAGAAAAGTTGGCCAGTTGAGGGATTGTGACACTCAGAGGAACAATGTGAATGATATGGTACCAGTCTCTGAAAACATGCCACTTGCCCTCGTAAACCTTCAGAGTAGAGGGCCTTCTTGCTCTCGAGATTCTCTCCGCAATCAAAGATTTAAATTGTTTGTCTTGCAAGGCTGTCTAGACAAGAGCCAAGCTTGAACAAAAAAAACGGTCCGGACAGGGGTGGAACACCCCTGGCCGCGGTTGCTTGTGAATACTTGTGCTGACTGTAATCTTCCTGGGTAGATCTATCGCCTAGATTGAGTAGATCGGAGACCCAGTAGTTGTTCCATCTGAGAAGGGTAATCAGAACCATCTGACGATTCTGACCCCTTAACTTCTGGATTAATTCCAGTACCAAGACCGTGGGAGGGTAGGAGAATGACCACAACCCTTCCCAGGTGATTGATCGAGCATCCACGACCCAAGCTTCTGGGTCTGGAACCTGTGAGATGAAAGGTGGAGAATTTGCTATTCCACCTTGTTGCAAAAGATCAATTATCGGACGTCTCCAAAGTGTGTCGATTGGAAGAAAGTCCGATTGATGGAGTGACCATTCTGTGTGTCTGAATTGTACATTGAGGTGGAGATTGTCGAACCAATGTAGAAACTGCCAGTTCAGATTGCACAGGTCTGGTGATTGGTGTCCCCTTGTTTTGAGGCAAGGCACCACCACAATGTTGTCTGACATAATGAGGGCAGTTTGTAATAAGAGTTGATCCTGCCCGAAATGAAAGGAATTGATGACAGCCGTTATTTCTGAAAGGTTGATGTGGAAAGGGCTCGCCCCTGGCACCCACGTGCTGCTGACAGTATCTAAGTCCGGCAACAGGTGGGCACCCCAACCGTAGGTATTAGTGGCGGAACATACCGTTATCCCTTTGGGGTATCTCCAGAGTAATCCCTGTGGACAGCCTACAAGGGTTGTGCCATTGACTCAAGAATGATCGTATCTCTGGCGTGAGCATGACTGTTTTCTGGGATCGAAGGGACTTGAAAATGGCGCAATTACGCTAGCAAAGTCCTTTGTAAAGGGCGCCTAAAAGGACGGCTGAGAGGGATCAAGTCTGCTGCCGCATTGAATAATCCGAATAATCTGCAACTCTCTCGCTAAAATGCGCATCCTGTCGGAAACGGACTCTACGAGTGCAATTATCTGGATGATCGCAAACTCGAAGAAGCCTTACCAGATTCAGATCGGGAGAAACTCCACACCCAGATGGACCAAAATCCGGATTGGACAGAGATCAGACTTTATCCAGTTCACGAGAAAACCTATATGACGTAAAGTGATATAAGATCGTTTCTGCCTTTGAGCAGAGTAGAACTTGACAGATGTTACTGGAGGATGTCGTCCAAATATACTGCCGACGCAATAGATGAAGTCGAGCGGAACAGGGTGACGACGTAATCCATAACCTTGGTACTAGCCCAAGGGCTTAAATTTAGGCCAAAAGGTATGACATGGAACTGATAAGCCTAGTCCCGACAAGCACAACGGAGAATGTCCGCAACTCGTGGGATAGGGACGTGAAATGTGCGTCGGTCATATCTAGCCAGCATATGATGGGGTTTAAGCGACGTGCCCTTCAGACATGCGTCACGACGTATCAGGTCTAGGTTGGCAGAAGCAGTCAGCGCATTGGCCATGGAATGGTGAGCTGCCCTGTTAAGAACCCTAGCTAACCGGGCCGTCGAATCCCAAGCATGTTCATTGCCAGATTTATCAGCGATCCTGAAAATGGCTAGGGAGGCTAGATCTAACAGTGAAGACGTAGCGACTACATTTCGAACCAGCTTGGACTTGGCATTGAACACCGTTTTGTCCACTTTATAAGACAATGGAGCAGACATATGGACTGCTGCCATATTTTTATCCAGAGCCGGGACCTCAGTACTGAACGCACCGGAGTGAGTTTTGTACCATCGACCTGAAAACGACGCTGGTACTTGGCTTTCAGAAAAGAAAAACCTTAGCAATTCCTGGATCCCCTATACGTGTCGACAGACGGTCATTAATTTCCTTAATTTTGTCGACTGGGGAAGGAGGCGGAAGGATAGAGTCTCTTCCCCCTCATCGACCGACGCTCTAACCTTATAGTCGGTAATGGCAGCAGGAGGTGGAGGGCATTCTGAAGGGGCCAACACCCTATAAATTTCCTCCACTGCGGCTTTGAAGCTGAACTCAGTCCGTTCCATAGTTGGATCTGCATACCGCTGATTTGCCTGCGACTCATCGCACTCACTATGTGCATAATCTTGCTCTGGTAAAGCATCCATATCGGGGTAATGCATACCAGGTGGCATAGATGACTCGATTCCATCATCTCTGATAAAGGCATTCACTCTCCCTTGTGGATGAGCTGTTAGCCTATGGACGGCCGGCAATGCCGAATGAATTGATTGGCATATGTTTGGCCTGAATGACTGCGACGGGCCGGCTATGACCGGCACCGACCGCTCGAATGGTCGGGTTGGATCGAGAGATTCCTCGCCAACTATCTGTGTCATGGTAGTGATATGTAACCGGTAGTACGGATTGACAGACGGAAACATCATTAGAATCTTCGTCAATCCGATTTGTGCGGATTGCGGTATGATAAAAGTCCCCGTGCTGGTACAGCGGTATAGTCGGATGGACTGGTATAAGACTAAAATCTCCATACGGTTGGACGACCGGTGCCTGTTGGGCTGGACGGCCGGAGCCGGATGAACGGTCAGTGCCGGCAAGTGTCGGCTGAAAGCTTGGCTGGACGACCGGTGCCATATGGGCTGAACGGTCATTGCCGGATCGCCCGGTGCCGGTTAGTGCCGGCTGGAAGGTCTGCTGGATGACCGGTGCCATATGGGCTGAACGGTCATTGCCGGATGGACGCCCGGTGCCGGATGGTGCCGACTGTAAGGTAATAACAATTACATAATGCTTATGTAGTGCGTCCAGCACTGCGCGCCCATCTACCATTCGCTCAGAGGGAATGTTGGTTCTGGTACAGCTTGCATATCTGTACAGCATACAAGGTGACTTAGATGACGCAATTCTGTCATAATTGACACTTTCAATAAATCTCCCTTGTGGAGAAGCCGTGAACATATGGACGGCCGGCACTGCCGGCTGATTGAACTGGCGGATGGTCGGCCTGAAAGACCTGTTCTGGTAAAGCTGTCATATCTCGGTAGCGCATACCAAGTGGCATAGATAACTCAATTCCGTCACCTCTGATAATGTCACTAATTCTCCCTTGTTTTAAAATCACACCGTCACGTATTTGACATGACGGGAGGTGTACACCGGCAATACCGACTAATTTGTCTGGTATATGGTCGGCCGGAATGTCGGCGAAGGTCCGGCTATGACCGGCACCTGCCTCTCGAATGGTCTGATTGGAGGGAGATTCATCTATAACATTTCTCTCATGGTAGTGATATGTAACCAGTAGTGTAGATTGACTGACGGGTACATCACTATAATCTCCGTAAATCCGATGTACAGCCGGTGCAGGTTGATGCCGGCTGGAAGACCGGTGCCATTTGGGCTTAACGGTCGTTGCCGGATGGTCGGCCGGTGCCGGTTGATGCCGGCTGGAAGGTCGGCTGGACGACCGGTGCCATTTGGGCTGAACGGTCGCTGCCGGATGGACGGCCGGTGCAGGTTGATGCCGGCTGGAAGGTTGGCTGGACGACCGGTGCCATTTGGGCTGAACGGTCGTTGCCGGATGGACGGCCGGTGCCGGTTGATACCGGCTGGAAGGTCGGCTGGACGACCGGTGCCAATTGGGCTGAACGGTCGTTGCCGGATGGACGGCCGGTGCCGGTTGATGCCGGCTGGAAGGTCGGCTGGACGACCGGTGCCATTTGGGCTGAACGGACGGTGCCGGATGGACGGTTAATGCCGGTTTGCCTGCTGAAGTGCCGGCTGAACTGACGGTGTCGGCTGGACTGACAGCTGGAAGGCCGGCGAAAGTGCATATTAAAATGGATCCAATTGATCCAGCATAGACTCCATGCGTCCGGACTTACAGGCCCGAAAGCCATGCACGGATCTGCGGTAAAATTTACACCCACTGGGCAGCCTAAACCATGTCAACATAATTTCCTCCATTTCCACATTGCCAACACCCATTTTGCCATTCATGCCTTCGTTGTCGACTTTGCTTACTGAAACGACAAAAGAAGAGAACAAAGCACAAATTAAAATATTCAGCATATTATTAATTCGATAATACTATAACCGTTATTAACGGAGTAGTCAAATTATTCCGTGCCAAGTTAACTCTTAATGACAACACTAGTTATCGCCGTGAGCGTGTTGCAATGGTTCGTTCAAGACGAAGTCTACTGAAACGAAAAAGATGATAAACAAAGCACAATTAGCAATTCAGCACGCTATTAAGTCGCTATTACCATAACCGTAACTAACGGAGGAAGTGAAATGATTTAGTGTCGCGTGAACTCATGACTACAACATGAATTCCGCCAAAGCACAAATTAAAAATTCAGCATATTATTAATTCGATAATACTATAACCGTTATTAACGGAGTAGTCAAATTATTCCGTGCCATGTTAACTCTTAATGACAACACTAGTTATCGCCGTGAGCATGTTGCATTGGTTCGTTCAAGACGAAGTCTACTGAAACGAAAAAGATGATAAACAAAGCACAATTAGCAATTCAGCACGCTATTAAGTCGCTATTACCATAACCGTAACTAACGGAGGAAGCGAAATGATTTAGTGTCGCGTGAACTTGTGACTACAACACGAAATTCCGCCATTAATAGTCGCAACTGGTCGTTCAGAGACGAAGTCTACTGAAACGGAGAAAAAGATAAACAAAGCACAAATTAAAAATTCAGTACGCTATTAAGTCGCTATTCCATAACCGTAACTAACGGAGGAAGCGAAATGATTAAGTGTTGCGTGAACTCGTGACTACAAGACGAAATTCGCCATTAAAGTCGCAAATTGGTCGTTCAAAGACTTTTTTGAAGTCTACTGAAACGTCAAAGAAGATAAATAAAGCACACATTATCAATGCAGCACGTTATTAGTCGCTAATATCGTAAACGTTACATACGGAATAAGCGAAATTATTGAGTGCTACATGTATTACATGCTAGTACTGCCATAAGCGTGCTTTGACCACGTTGCAACCTGGTCCGAAGTCTAGAAAAGGTGACAAAGTCACTCAAATTGGAAAATATTGTAAAATAATATATACGACCTGTAGAGGAATGATTATCCAACACAGTAATTCCAAATTTAACTTCGGATGGTCAGAATTTACACTAAGATGGCTTGGATTCATTGGAGGTCTAATTGTACGTGTTTTCGCGTACAGCGAAGCTAAAAAACTAAAGAAGCGACACCTAACGGGCGGCAAGGGGAGGTAATGGGCAAGAGTTATTGCCCTTTGTCTATATGACATAGACAGGAAAGACGAATTTTCGTCTTTTGGTAGGGCTGGATTCGCGAGGTAGCAGGCTAATATCCCTAAAGTAATGTGATTGGGGAACGTATTCAAAGGAGAAATCGCTGTCCTTTACTATAAATCCCTTCAATATAACACTCTCGTTAACTATAATGCCATTCAATATATCACTTCATAATAATGTTATTCAATTTATCACTGTCACTTACTAAAATGCCTTTAGCATATCACTGTCCTTCACTATAACACCCATCAATATATCATTGCCTTTTGCTATAATGCCATTCAATATATGACTGTCTTCACTATAATGCCTCCAATATATGACTGTCCTTTATTATAATACCCTTCAATAGATCACTGTACCTCAATATAATGTATATTAATATATCACTGTACCTCATTATAATGTATTTTAATATATTAATATACCTCAATATAATGTATTTTAATTTATCACTGTCCTTCCTTAAAATACCCTCCAATATATCAATATACCTCATTATAATGTCTTCAATATATCACTGTCTTTCACTTCAATACCTTTCAATACATCACTGTACTTCACTAGATTGCCTTTCAATACATCACTGTACTTCACTAGATTGCCTTTCAATACATCACTGTACCTCACTATAATGCCCTTCTATATATCACTGTCTTTCACTTTAATATCTTTCAATACATAACTGTACCTCACTAGAATGCCATTCAATACATCATTGTATCTCACTTTAATACCTTACAATACATCACTGTACCTCACTAGAATGCCATTAAATACATCACTGTACCTCACTAGATTGCCATTTCATACATCACTGTACCTCTCTAGAATGCCATTCAATAAATCACTGTACCTCACTTTAATACCTTTCAATATGTCACTGTACCTCACTAGATTGTCATTCACTACATCACTGTACCCTCTAGATTGTCATTCAATACATCACTGTACCTCACTATAGGTGCCATTCAATACATCACTGTACCTCACTATAATGCCCTGTGACCTTTTTGTAACATGACTATGATAATGTATTACATTTAACTGGTCATTTTTTGACCTTTCTGCTTAATTTATTTCACTATTTGAGTTCTGAGCTGATAAAAACCAATTACCATGTAATTTCAAATCGTTACACCATTATTGTTGAATGCATAATGAGGATACAGCATTGCTAGAACAAACCTCACATATAATGTAACTTTTATTGATATCATGTTGAGTTTTAATGAGTGCTGCATAAACTGACTCATATCTAACCAAGTCCACAGTCATAGTTGTCATGCACCGTGGTATAAAGAGAATTAATTTTTAAAAAACATAAACATGTCAAATCTATGAATGGTTTCACTTTATTGATTCTTCACACAACTCAGTGTTCAAATGTTAAAATGAGGATGTACTACAGTTTTTCTGCAGTAAAATAAAAGGTTGCTAAATGAATGAACAAAACATATGTACCTTTGTAAATGGAAAATCATAAATAAGGCTCCTACAGCCTGTAAACCAGTTGAAGCTGTGAGGAGTTGGATGACAAGTTGCATGGGTCCACCACTCCGCAGGGGCTCCCAAAGCTTTGGCACACAAATACAGCCCAATACAAAGTAGGCCAGTGCTAACAGCTGGTAGAACCGCAGTAAGCCTGGATTGAAGAAAAAAAAATAAAACATGAGTCCCTCAAAAGGGGCAAATGCTCTACTGGGTGAAAAGAATTTCCAGAAATTAATGATAGGTACATTTTTAACATCAAGTGTTAAAACCATCTATGATATTCTTTAGCGATATCAAGATTTTCAAATCAGCAAATGTGTTACACATATCAGCTGTCACCTTAGCACCATTTCATTCAGGACAAAGTAGACGTAATCAGAAGTGAGTTTAGTGAAAACTCCACATCATAAATATCATCCATTCAGAGTGACAAAAATATTTTAAAGACAGCCATTGTGAATGTTGGCAAAAAGATAACATATGAAAGAAAAAAACATTGATATAGTCTTCCATTTGAAAGGGAGTCTAGATAATAATTTTTTCAAGATATGTCTTCAAGAGGAGTAGCAATAACAATATTTTCAAGATGGCTCCTATTTTTGCCATACTGGATGGCACCATTTTCATCCACAACCAACTGGACATCATAGGAAATTTTCTGGTGAAAACCCCAAGTTAATATCACTTTTTGATCAAGTAGAGTTGTCATAAAAAAATATCAACATAGCTGCCAGGGCAGCCATATTGGATTAAGAGCAGCGCTATCTGTTAGGACCAGTTAGACATCATAAGAAGACCTTCAATGAAAACCTCATACTGATGCAACCAGTCAATCAGGTGAAGTAGCAATAACAAGGTTTTCAAGATGGCAGCCATGGTGGTTATACTGGACATCAGACTGATACTGTTTTCATGATGGACAAATAAGACTTCAATGGAAGCCTTTTAGCAAAAAAAAAAAAATGTTGATGGTGCCCTCTGCGCAGGAGTAGTAGCAAAAACTAAGATGTTCAAGCAGGCTGCCATGGTGACCATAGTGGACACCAGACCATCACTATTTAGGATGAGTTAGACATCATAAGAAGTATTTTAAGGCAAACCCCATGATGAGATCATCATCCACTCAAGAGAAATAGCAACAATAGTATTTTCATGGTGGCCATTATGGTAACCATATCAGATTGGCACCATTTTGGATATCAGATTGGCACCATTTTCATTTAGGACCAACCAGACATCATGAGAAACCTTCTAGTAAAAACTCCATGTGATAGAATCACCTATTTTATAGGAGCATCATTAGCAAGATTTTCAAGTGTCCACTGTGTCAACCTTACTGGATGTCCATACAATACCGTTTCATTAATGACCATGGGATGAGTATATATGCATTCCTGCAAGTAGTTTAGATATGAAATCTTGTACTAATGGTTGGACAAATGGATGACAGATAATGGATGGTTGACAGACAACAGACCATCCCAATAAAGCTCTTCTAGTATGTGACAAGTACAGCTAAGAAATTAAAAAATCAACTTTATGATACAATGATTGCTTTAAATAATGGAAAACAAATTATGAAACTCAGCAAAAAATAACTGCATCTGTACAGGAATGCATGAGGATTTATATGAAGTGCTATTGGTCCCCTATTCTGTCTAGAAGTCATTGTAAAATTGTCCATTACAATGAAAAAATCCCTACAACCATTTATTCTGATTTTCAGTCCATCAAATTACCCATATCAGTGTAAAGGTTACTATGGTCACTTCAACTTTTTATTCACATTACCAGTACAAACTACTGCTTACATCAGTGAAAAGTTTACTGTGGTGACGTCCTAGAACTAGTTATCACCATTTTCAGTCCGTACTATTACCCATAGCAAGGAAACGTTTACTATGATCCTAGAACTATTTATTCACATTATCGTGACATCAAATTGTTAATTTATTAAACTTATTAACCAGTACCTATGACAGATGATGCCATAGAAGTAACTGTTGTATTTATGCCATACAGGCTGAGAGTAAAGACATCTGAACTGTTTCATGAAATTATAAGCATTCTGATGACACTTATTAACAGTGGTTAATAAATGTTAATAGGATTTATATCATTTACTGCTTCCACAATCTCAGAATGCTAAATCACGAAGATTTCTCCACCACAAAAATATTCCACTGTATGAAACTGTAAAAGAGTTCTTAAATCCACTAAATGAAACAATCAGATAATCCTGACCCCATGACTTTAGCATCCATTTATTTTAATTTTATCTATGCATTGAAAAAAATGCCTTGAACATAATTTATATTTTTTCAAATACACTTTAATATTTATTTAATGTTTATCACTGCCATCTCACCTCTGTCTGCGTGGGTTCGAGTCTAACATTCAGCTAATGTAGTTATGTGAGAAAGCTTGCCAGTAGTTTCTCGTGGGTCTGTGATTCTTTCTGGGTTCTTCCTCCACCAATAATACTGGCCACCATGTATAGCCTATCAAGTGCTAAAAAAATTGCAATTAAACCCTACAACAACAACATGTTTATGGGCTGGAGCAATAAATTGAATCTACCTGTTTCTTCATCACTAAAATGTTCCACAGGATTCCCCAGGGCATCAGGGTTAAACAATTTGATCTCATATTGAAGAAAGTTCAAGTTTGCATCTTCTGTCTCCAACATGCTAGAACAAGTAAAACTATCAGCCAACACAATATGCCAGATTCTTGGAGAATTAAATGCAGCATGGGTTTTGTTCCCAGTAGTATTCACCACTTCATCTGAAAAAAGAAAACAAACTTTAAAAATTGTGTTTCTCAATTGTTTGAAACTTTTCAAAATGTGTGATTGTATATGACTTGACATGTTTTGTAAAAGATAATTTTGTGATAATTAGAAACATAGTAACAAAATTCCCCAAGCTCGTTTCATAATCACAACACAGGCACATACATGCATGAAACCTCACCCCTAACACAGTAGCCCAAGGGTAAGAATGCAAAATCCACAAAATATATGATGCATCCTTTTTCCATGGCTGCATATATGAAATCTATTATGACTTTATGGTCTTAAAATAAGTAATAGAAAAAGAGCAATAAGCAACAAAATTTGATAAAATTAAACCAATAATTTATTTCCCTAGAAAACAAAGTGAACATGAAAAATGGAACTTAAGTATTGCAAATTAATCCCAAAAATTCATAGAATTACAAACACAAGCCCTAACAATTCAAGTTCTGAAAAAAACTTAAGTGAAAATCAAACTTAAGTTAAATGCTGAAAGTGTTTATGTGTCTGTGATGGCTTGTAAAGTGTTGACATGCCATCAGTCTTTTGCTGGATCATATTTTTACAATCCAAGAAGAAATCCTGATTTGAAATTTGGCATAAATTCAAATTTTTTTGCTGACAATAATGTTATCAAAGTGCTTTTGTATTTTCAGAAGAAATAATTTTGAATAATTCCAAATCAGATACTGTACACAACAAAAAATTATTCTACTCTGATATAAAAATCTTTCCAGTAACAAGATTATATATGTATAGTCTTCTACTTGACCTCAGGTCACAATTAACATTTCTATATAATAAAGAAAAAAAAAATTTCTTAATGGAAACTAACCTTCAAAGAACTTCTTAATGTTTACCAAATAAAATGTTAGTTATAATTAGAAGGTCTGTTACTATACTTCTAATACAGAACATAGAATACGTTAGGTATGCCAGGCAAATTCTTTGGGAATTTCCAATTGCCAAGAACCAGACCGAACCAAAAAAATGTTTACTTGTAATAATCCAGACATTAAACAGATACACACAGCGAATAGTTTAGCTATATATTAGTTGTTTACAGAATTTTTTCAAATCTCCATAACTCAATTAAGGTCAATTAAAACATAAACTTGATTTTAAACAAGGTTAAGTCCAACATACAATGTTACACTGCAGTAAAATATAATGAAAAAACAAAGTTTTATAATGTGAATTAAATATACATATCACACAATATTTTAAATGTCATTACAATTTAAATTATCATAAATGTGAACTTTGACCTGCCATGAATTCCAGACAGAATCCAAAAATATCCCCCTCCCACCTCCTTCCTGTAGATGATCATACCACTAAAGCTACCCCAACCTCATCTCACCCAATGCATCAATTCATGAAACTGGGGTTGTAACCCATAACCCCTGATACATATTAAATATCCTCTTTTTTTAAAAATGTGTCTACAAATATTTAGAAATGTCACTTTAATTGCAACAATCTAACCTCGGACCCCATCCAATGCATCTGAGGTCATTCACTCTAAAATACATGTACTACACTCTCAAAAAATGGTCAACATAAGGGCAAACTTAATACCAAGTTTGGTAAATTTCTACTTAGTGGTTAGATGTGATTATGGTTAGACAGACTTACAGATGGATAAATGGATGGACAGACAGACAGATAAATGGACTGAGAGACTATTGGTATGACAGGGTTTATACTGAACTATGAATGATAAATTCAAAGACTTTTCCCAAACTTTCAAAGACCACAAACAGAGATTTCCAAGACCTATTTTTGCTAACATTGTGTATACAGGTTATATGAGAAAACAACAAATGCCAAAATAAATACTACAATATTGTTTACCGATTAAAGTCACACTACAATTAATTTCCTAAAACTGCATTATAATGGTCTGGAAGATAGGTTAACATTTGTTGTATTTTCAGAAATATGTAACATATGTGTCAGATTGAATACAAAAAAAATTGTTCTCCTAACAGGCATCAGCACTGCTTTAAAAGCATTATTATATTTGCTTTTTTTTCTCTCTTCAATCGCTTTGGAAAGAGATGCCACCACTGTCATCTTTTCCTCTGCTCTTCTCCTAACAGCATTTGACTCTGTGACAAGCACAATGAGTCCTTTTAACTCTGCCTCTTCTGCTTTCTGTAAAGAGGAAGCATATAAGCTGGCAATGTCAGCTTCAAGATGCAGCTTTCTGGCTTCAAGTTCTTCCACTTTATCCATGGCTAACTCCCGTTTCCCTCCTTTTTGGTTTTTCTTCTCATCCTTCTCCTCAGTTTTCTTCTTATCCAGATAGGCATGGTACTTATGTCTTGCATATTTCATTGCTAATGATGATTTCCAAAGGTCCACCTGCTTTCTCATCGTGTCAGTGATTAGCCTTTGAGCTCTGAGGCTTTCTCTACGAAGGTTCTCAACAGATACCTGTTTGTTGACAGAAAATTCTCTCTCCACTGTTGCTTGCCCATGTGACAACATTTTCTGGAGAACATTCCAAAGTTCAACATATTCCTTTGTTTTGGAAAGGACAGAATAAAGCACTACATCAAGGCTGTCATCTGTTCTATTGAAGCATGTTAAGGGGTGATTGTCCGATTGGATAACTTAGCGGTACAAACAAATGGGGATGTATAGTCAGAATAGAGATACACAATCAATTTTGGCAATGTGATTTTTTGTAAAAAAAAATGTATACCATTGGGGAAAAAGTCGAGGGTTGGCAATGAGAAACTGGGACATTCCGTCAACTGGAAACACATTTTTCAATTCCTTTTTTTTATTTGCCTAATCAAATGACTTGGCTTCCTACAGCTAAAGCTTCACAACACACGTTAATGCCATTTTTTATTTACTTTTTTTAACTCGCAATTTAAGAACAACAATTCTTGCTTAACTCCACTATAGTGTACGCATGCGCACTTTGTAACTGTTTATCCGTGAATTGAATTTATTATAATGGATGTTTCTAAATTAAACCAAGGAACATTATTATGAAGAACAAAATTTTCGAAAATGATATTTGTCCCTCAAACGTGTTTAATAAACCAATGGTATAAGTAAATTTAAACGGGCCCTCTTTTGCCATATCTCCCAAATCATCAAACTAAACAATAATGAGTTACCATTATTTTCCCCAAAACTACCAATAGCTTATACTTCTGCATCTTTGTTCCACTAAATGAACAGTATGTAGTTACTAATTTGCAACTTATCTTTGGCATGACTTGTAAGGACTCCTTCTCCCATTGAAGCCAAGTTGATCGTCTTAATTTTACACAATATACAAAACGCCTTTCGTTTACATAATTTATCCTTTTGCAGCCATTCCTTGTATTTCTCTTGTTCAAACCAGATATCGATGGAAGAGCAAAGACCTGGCATTTGTAAACACTTTAGATGTAAATCGACTTAACAAATTTTGAATCCTCAAGCGTGTTACTTTCTACGTAGAGTGAATTAGTGTAATGAACATTTTGATTGGCCAAAGCTGATGGACTCATCCAATCAAATTGAAAGATTCGTCAAAAGAAAGAAGCCAGGAAAACTAGCTACATCCGAAGCTAACGACCTAAGGCAATTTTATTTGTGACTTCCTTTGATGAAGAGTGTAGCCGTTTTGCTCTGATGAAGAGTGCATGTGTTATTGAAGCTGCCGCTAAAGCCAACTGTGCATGGTTAAACAAAGCTTCTTTTTTATTGCGGCAGCAATGAAACTGAACGGATCATGAAAAGAAAGAAACCAGGATAACTAGATTACATCCGAATCGAATAACCTCAGATAATTTTATTTGTGATTCGGGAAAGAAATTAAACATTTTGGTGTTTATTTCAATTTTCAAAAGAATTTTAAAGACCTCAGGGTAATATGCTCGATTTTCCCAAACTTTCAAGGCCTTGAAAATGCTACCTCATTTTTCCCAAACTCTCAAAGACCTTCAAAGACCGTACGAACCTTGTATGATACTATCTCTGATGCTGTTGTAAATTCACTGAATCATGGATTAAATCCAATACTGTAAAATACTGTAATCATGACAAAATCCAGTAAATCAAGGATTAAAATTAATATTGTAAAATGCTGAAACCATGGCAAAATCCACTGAATCGTGGATTAAATATAATATTGTAAAACGCTGAAACCATGGCAAAATCCACTGAATCATGGATTAAATATAATATTGTAAAACGCTGAAACCATGGCAAAATCCACTGAATCATGGATTAAATATAATACTGTAAAACGCTGAAACCATGACAAAATCCACTGAATCATGGATTAAATATAATATTGTAAAACGCTGAAACCATGGCAAAATCCACTGAATCATGAATAAAATCAAATATTGCAAAACCACTGTAACCATGACAAAATTCCCCAATCTCGAGTTGTGGAAACATTGGGGAGGTATCCTGTTGTCCAAACTTAGTATTATTTTGAATATAATATTCTGGTGACAATTGCAGCTTTTCAATTGGTAAGCATTGCATAATTTCATTTTCGTCAATTGAATTGAGATTGGGTTTTGCACCAATATTGGTGATCTTCGGTGAGATTGGGTTTTGCACCAATATTGGTGACCTCAGCACATTTTCCAACCCATATTGCAAGTCAAAATCTTTAATTTACCGCCCAGCTATTGCATCATGTTCCTTTGATGTACTGTTATAAATACAGCAGGCACATCTAGGGGTATTTTAACCACTGAATTCTGTCATTGTAACCATCAGCACAGTTAAAAATGATAAAGTAATCAACATATTCTCACTCAGTTGGTTGTTGAAGCAGGACTGGCAAATCTTTTGAATTTGCAGGCCAGTTACTTGCATGCGTACGGAGGACTCCTACCTGGGTGATTATCTGCATCCCAGATGAAATATGTGCATCGAAATACAAGTAATTAAGTGTTTCTGAGAATTCAGTGAATCATGGATAAAAATTTAATATTGCAAAACACTGAAACCATGACAAAATCCACTGAATCATGGATAGAATCTAATATTGTATAATATTGTGACCATAACAAAACCAGTGAAACCTTATATAAAATCTGAATATTGTAAACAAATAATTACCTGGGTCAAAACCCAACTGAATAAAAAATCTGAATATTGTAAAACTATTGTAACCATGTTAAACAGTGAATCCTTGGTAAAATCTGAAAGAGAGGATCATATTACAATTATATTCATAGTTTGGAAACAAATTTGGTGACCTTCACTTTCTGAAGTGACCTTGGTGACCTTCACTTTCTGAAACTTTGATGTACTTACTACAGATTAATCTTCAACCTATTAATATGCGAACAATTTATTGACATACAGCTCTACCTTGCTTTAATATAGTGGCATTATGTGTAAACCTGTTTTCTACTCAGAATAGTGCATATGTGTGTGTGTGTGTGTGTGTATAACATGTTACCTATATGGAACACATGACTAAATTCACTTCAGTGTACAATACTTCATGGCTGAAAAGAAAACATTTTCCTGTTCAAAACACGATTATTTTAAAAATATTGATAATTTCCTTGGTATTGCTGTTTGGTGTGTATATATAAATTAATTGTGTTTTGAACAGGAAAATGTTTTCTTTTCAGCCATGAAGTATTATACACTAAAGTCAATTTAGTCATGTGTTCAATATAGGTAACATGTTAAATGGATAATCACATTATAATGAAACCTGTTCTAACATTGGGAGAATTATACATGAATAAAATCTAAATGGTCTCATTGTTAATCAATTGATTATATCAAAACCAAATACATGTACTTGAAAGGTATCAAAGGGAACATAAAACCTCCAATCTAAATACTTTCACAAACATTCAGCCAACTTTTTCTAAGAGACCAGGAACATAATTCTTATAAATTAAATTGATAATTGATGACATTTGTGATGATGACATACAAATATTCCTTGTTTTGTCAAGTTTCTTTTGGCAGTCAGTTTCCTCAGCAGCTTCTTTCCAGTCTTCATTTAGAAACAGGTAAAATTTGACTGCAGGTGAAGCACTTGCATTAAAAGCATACTGGATAACAGCATCCCCTGTGGAAAAGAAAAAAATCTTTATAAAATTTTCTAAGAACTTGAAGCTCATTCTAAATCACACAAATACTATTTAACTGTGTCTTGGCTCTCAAGGCAAAGACTACATTCTGTATCTGTGCAAAATGATAAAGGGGTGACTATTTCACTTGAATCACCCTCTAGTGTGGACCTGGTATATTATTTTATGTTGGTGTGGGCCTGGTATATTATTTTATATTGGTGTGGACCTGATATATTATTTTATATTGGTGTGGACCTGGTCCATGTATATTCTTTTGTATCTGTATGGATCTTGTGTATTATTTTGTATTGGTGTGGATGTAAGTTCAATTACAATGTAATTTGGTTATTAAGTAATTAATTTTTTAAAACTTCTAACTGTCTGAACATCACTAAGTTTAATTATAATTGAATATCTAGATTTGTGTAGTTACTCTGATACAAATCAATTACAAAATGGGAGATACATGTGATTTTCAAATCCAAAAAAATTTTAAAAATTGAGAAAATAAATATATTTATCTTAACTGCCAGGTGTTATGCTACTAAAATAATTAATATAGAAAAGACAAAAACGTTAAGTTTTAGTTCAGGAAACTGTCTAAATAAATGATTTGATTTAGTCTACTGTAGGATTCAGATTGGGTTCAATTACAATGTAACTGTTGTAACAGAGTTATTAATTACAATTACTCAATTATTTGTAACTGTAATTACTATTGATATATATATCCCATTTGTCCAATCAGCAATCAGGGAAGTTTTACTGTACTAAACATGAAAACACACTCAAATACACTCACATATACTCAAATGCACTTAATATATATATATATATATATAAATATATATATATATATATATATATATATATATATATATATATATATATATATATATAAGTTTTTAGTCTATAATTAATTAATTAAACACTTTAAACCTCCACTTTCTGTTATTTACCACAGACATGAATTGCCTCAACTACAATATTGACATGTAACAAGTAGCATATCTAATCACCAATAGAAAATGGACTGGACATTCTGAATTTCCATAAATGATATATTATGACATAAAAATCTTTAATGTAGTCTTTAAATCTTGAATGGAAACATAAAAAAGTATGAAAAGAATATCATGGAAAATGATATTAGGTTATTATAATACTGAAAGGGATTAAATCTTTGCAAGTAAAACAATGTTGAAATCTTAATCACATTTTGTTATGAGTTTTCTTCACTGTTATTTTCATCGATAAATATTATATTGTTATAACAATGTTGTCGAATTCTTAGTAAAGTCAACTACTCGACGTTTAGGCTTAACAACAAATAGTGATACGTTTTAACTTGGATTCAAACTCGTATTTAATTCGTATTACCATGAAAACAGAACGATGACAAGTATTGTCCTTTCTCAGCATTTGACTTTAGCGATGAAAATACACCTCGGATAGTCTTGGAGTCAACGTAGTACACGTCAATGAAAGCGTTAGCAAAGTAAATGCAAAGCCATGATTTGTATAAAATATTCATAATAGAAAATTCGTTCAACTTGGGATAATATCACACCGTACTATGTACACTTTTATTGCTCTGCGATCAATGCTTTAATTCTAAATCTGGCTAGAAAACATTATCGTGCCTAAGAAAAGTTTTCACGTGGATGTCGTAACCATACACAATTTCTTCACCAACTTAATCAAGTTATTTATTAAGTATTGGGTAATATATAAATTTATATATTAAATTTATTTAACTAATTAAGGAAATATTAAATAGTAAGTCCTTTTCTAAGCTTAAGTATTTTACGACCTGCCACAAACCATGTTTGACAATTAACGGTAATTAATTTAAGCTCAAACAGCGGGTTATTCCGGACAATTTTAAATTGCGCAATACCTAATGAGATTCCTTTTTTAATAAAAAGAAATATAAGAAAAAGAAAGTGGTCAAATGTACCATAAATCACCAATGTTCCTATGGTGCTATTTTGACAAAATTTAACACACATTCTGACAGCTTAAATGCGTGAAATAAATAATAATAATAATGGTAAACATTTTTAAAGGTTTAATTTCAAGTATCATTTCTAAAACAATTTGTACATTTACTTTACAAATTAATTCAACATTAACATACATAACAACACTTTAGGACATATATCAGTAAGTGCTGTCTAACTTGATTTTCGGCTTAAACTCTATATTCTATAAATAGCTCTAGAGTTAATGCATATTTTTTCATTGTGGACAAACTGAACATTGTTGTTCCAGATTTTTATTTCCAGTCCCTCATTATTTGCTCATTATAAGTATGTCAGCAGAGAATTAAAACTTCAAAGCAATGAATCAAATTAAACTGTTTATTGACATTCAAAATAAATGGCTAATATTCATCAAAGAAATTTATATTCCATTGTTCACTGCATTAAAATATGGTTTTCGTTCCACATGATCCAGTATTAATGTAGGAATTAAAAGAAACTATATTCCATGTCCTTGTGTATTCTTCTGCTTTGATTTTGTTTCACTAGATTAATCTCCATTCTAAACCAATGACCGTTTGCAGAATATTCTCCATTCTAGCACAATGAGCATTCCACTACAGCATTAGCAACGGAAAGGGTGAACAGACCAAGTTTTCAAACAAAAACTCTACGGAGAGAGACTAAATAGATCAAATTTTCAAACAAAATAAAAACCTCTACGGAGAACGAAACTAATTCAGACGAAATCAAAAAGAGGACAGTTTTGGTTTCAACCGAAGTTTCTATTTGTCAACCAACACTGTTGCGAAATCGAAACAACAGAAATTGCCTCTGTTGTCGTGGGTTTGTTAGCTGTTATTGTTTTAACCAAATATTTGATCAAGTCCGATACGATATCTTGGTCTAGGGTCATGCAAATTTATCGTTACAAATCCATGTGGGATTGACTGATCGTGACTAAAGAAATTTGTAAAGAGATTATAATCCATATCTCCACTGCGCCAGGTCTGGTGAATATTTCGTAGTGTATGAGTTTCAACTCCATTAAACACAGCAAGAATATTACAGTTATCTCTGATCACTTTTGGTATTTGTGTATATCTCTGAGTAACATATTATAATTACATATATCACATCAGTATTTTTATGTCTACCTCTGGAAAATATCCTGGCAGGGTTTGCTTGTTTATCTAACATCACATCATCATATACGACTAAATTATTAATATTTCCATCAATAGAATCAACACTCGGCGCATCTTCAATATCAGTGATAAACTCAATAATATCCTCATCGATTTCCGATCTTGCTTTCTCGTTAAATCCTTTAACACCTCGTAACATCACTGATCGTCTACACTCGGGGCTACAAAATATAGTTTATCCCATTTCATCAAGCTCGTTATCAAATGAAGTCACAATTGAGTTTTACCGCTTCCAGATGGTCCAATTATAATCATGCGAATAGGATTTAGTAGCACTCCATGATGTTTAACGGGTTCTCGTGTTTTTGTCGCCGAAAAATCAATTACATTCATGTTATTATAAATAAATTATGGATCTATATTGTGTTAAATGTAAGACGCGAGCTAGCACAAACGACTTGACAACAATTACAACAAGCAATAACAGATCAGCACTTGCCGGTAAGTGTGTACAATGTAGTACAAAAAAATTTAGATTTGTTTCTATGAAATTAGGTAATGATTTTGAAAAAAGCGAGGACGTGATATTGCAGCAAAATTGACAAACCTCTCGGAACTCCATGAGTAAAATATCAAGGAGAAAAACACCTTCCAGGGTATATTTATTATGGACCTGGAACCAGACTCGACATTAGACGTGATAGCCAAGACCAACCCCGACCCGGCGAATATCCAATAAACACTATTGCTAAGGCATGTCATGCTCATGATGTTGCTTATAAAAGTAGCAATCGGCAACATAGACATATCTCAGATGTTAAATTGATTATTGCGTTAAATTCTATCACTGATAAATCCTTTAAAGAAAAATTAGCTTCGTGGTTGATAAAAGCAGCGATGAAAAGTAAATTAATTCTGGATGCTGGTAATTAATAACAATATGGAATCTATTTATTATTCCCCAAGAGGATATTGGAGGGGTAAATCAGCAATCGATAAACTCGTTAACGCAGCAAACGTTAAAGATACCACCGCGAGAGATTGGTTATCCAAACAGGCGATATGGCAGATTTATCTACCACCGCCTAAACAAATTAACTTTGCTCATTTTTATATCAGCGTCCCTAATGAAGTTCATCAAGATGATTTATTATTTATTAGTATATTATGATACTGTTAATAAACACACATACAAATACGCGCTGACAGTAGTTGATGCTGCGAGTAGATACAAAGAAGCTAAACCATTAACGACGAAGTCATCAACTGAAGTAGCTTCTGCGTTTGAACGAATTTATCGACGAGGTCCTCTGCAGTGGCCAAATCTACTGCAGGTTGATCCTGGCAAGCAATTTCAGGGTGCAGTGTTATCAACAATGAAACATAATAATAGTACGCTACAACGAGGACATACTGCAATACACCGTGAACAGGCAATTGTTGAAAGATTTAATCGGACACTTGCTGAGCGGTTATTTGGATATCAATACACCAAGGAATTCATCGAAGATAAACGATCTCGTGAATGGGTCAAGAGATTACCGGGTGTGATAACTGCGCTAAATAATGAAATTACTTAAACAATTGATATGAAACCTGTTATCGCGATCAAAAAGATGTATATACCCGTACAAACGCGAAATGATTTTTCAAAACAACGAATACTCGGCAATATCACTGTGAGATATTTGTATGAGCCGGGTGAACTTGAAGGTGGTAAAAAAGAGCTACTGATCCTATTTGGAGTATTACCGCACATAAAATATCTAACATAACAAGATCCACGGGTAGACCCCCAATCTATAGATTAGACTCAACTGCTCCTGAGCGTAGATTTACAATTGAACAATTACAAGTGATACCCGAGGATATTCAATTACCACCGCTTGGTCTTAACTAGCACCTCTGCGTCTGCTACACTCAAGACAGGTCAACAACGCATTATCTCTGGTATGACCGAGACTATTATCCTTTCTGTCTGAGGTAAATTGGCGAGGATCTTTATCTGAATACTGCCAACGCATTATACAATTACAACTCGCGCAGTAATTATTCTGTTGTTGTTTAAGCGTAATTATAAATTCAACACCAATATCAAATTCTCGTTTATATTTTTTATTCTGTTGTTTATTACCAGCGAGTTCTTTTTCTGATTATGTCATCGCTGACAATATCACTGTGGTGTCATTAGCATCTAAAACAACTCTTCGAACTTGATTTATTCTTCGAACTCTGGACACTGCGAGATGAACTAAAGTCGACCACTCGATGCGATCATCTGCGATCCAAACAATCGTATCGGATATAGTCAATCCCTGCAAAGAATGTATCGTCATTGCGAATCCTAGCATCCATAGAGATTTATCAGCACGCAATGCATCTTCGACAACACTGATATCAACCAATACAATATCATTTAGCACTAGACTTTGTTTTTCAGTCTGCCCTAGAGTATCAACTATGATATTCTGTCTTCGTGAATGCATAGGCCTATAACACAATGCCACTGGAAGTGCTGAAAATTTTTCTTTGTGTGTGTCAAATAACTTCATCTGAAGTTTGTCTCTGACAATCTTTCAACTTGCCACTATCAAATCGTTTGGTCTCCACGTTTCCCAAAAAATCATTTAATGGGGTTTCTGAAATTAATTCACGCGTTATTTCACACTGGATTTTATCCTATTGTAATCTGATTAATTTCTTGAACTGACTTAATTCTGGATCAAAAGATCTATGATCAGTATTTGTTTCTTCATAATAATCTACAAAATTCTTTAACCAATCATGCGGAGACAAACCGACAAATGGTGGTTATTGACCATGATCGCCACACATTATCACAGCTGTATTTTTCAGTAACAACCACCGAGAAACATTTTTAATATATCTAACAACACTGTGGATATCTCATCCCAAATAATAAATTCAGGAATATATTTCTCACCCATTCGATCAGGAGTCCATGCGTCACCTTTCCATCGAAAGAAACTGTGATAAGTGCAAGCATGAACTCCTCGCTGTTTCATCTCTCTTGCAAGTCTGTGTGTTGGTGTTAGTACAATCATGTTTGAGTTCCCTCGAAATAATTCAGACCCACCACATCCGTTTAAGAAACTGGTTTTATGTCTACATCTTGGATCGGATAACGAAGGGCTTTCGATAGTTCTGATATCTGATTCATTTTAATGTAATTATTTTCAATGGGAACAGCTGCTAATTTAGAATAATTGTGCAACATTTCTTTTTTCATTCTCCATGATCCCCAACACTCATCGGAATTTGTAAATTCAGTCACTGCTTCGCTATGTTTGATATCTATATATATATATATATAATAAATCAGTGGCGACTCGAACCGCAAATTCAGGAAATCTATTTATCATCGATAGCAAATTGATAGAAGCATAAGCCAGCATGGATGCCCTTAGATGGCTATATTCGGGACATTCTCCATCTACGTTAGCAACAATTGTACCGAATTTTGTTCCATCGGACAAGAAAGCGTCTTTACGATTGACATATATACCTCTAGATGTTGCATCCGCGATTATAAAATCGTATTCAGCATCATGTAGAATTAATCGTGAATAATGTCGCTTGTGATCATATGCTCTTCACCCTGGGTGAATTTACCAATTACTCTTCTACCGAGGTCCTTTGCATGCTTATTTCTGATTTCAAAGATCTCCTTGGATGCTTTAACAATATTTTCTTCATCTAGGGAAGGAATTTTTTTTTGTAATCGTTAATTATACTATCTACACTATCGGGTTGTGTTAACCAAATTTCAGTCTGCGCGTGATATGATATAATTGCCTCGGAGACAGTCAGCGATATCAATATTTTACAATCGATCATATACCGTAATAACACTAATGGAACCCAGTAATTTTCAGATATGTGTCTACCAAACCAAACATAACAGCAGCGATGAAGTCCTTGGGCAAACTCGGATGATACTACACGAGCGAATCCGGTTAGATCAAAATCGGGTAAAGGCCCTATAATCGCAACTCGTGTCATCGAGTGGGTGGGATGCCCAAATCATTTAAAACACCCAGCGCACTCTCCATACCCGAGAAAACTCCCTGGATAACACGCAACCATATCAACCGAATAAAAAAACAACACTTTTAGGATCTATCATGTCCATTCTCTACACAACTGGCTTGAACATCTGAGAGAAATTCAGCTCTTGTTGGTTTGCACAGATTTTTCTTTCTCGCGAAACGAGCTGCAACTGATGGAATTGTAAAACAGTTTGTTAGTAATTTCTGGATATTATTCATTGAAAAACCACGAGCTAGTTTTCTCATCTCGTCTTGAAGAGATTCAGTACGGTATGTTCGCCGTTAGGTCTTACAAATTGATCGAATTTACACTTTTTGTCTTCAAAACTCTGAAATAACGACACTGACACAGGATTGCTTTTACTTTCCGCGTGAATAAAATCAAAGAAATTCTTGTCCCCAGAGTTCTCCCCGGAGAACTCCACGGATAGATATTTTATAGTTCTAACCCGTGGAAATATTGTTACTGCGTTAGACCACGCTTGTGCATTATGATCAACAAATTTGATTGGAGCCCCCCATTGATTCATATTTTGATTCGTTTAATACTTCTCCTGTTATCGTCGCTACGGTTATTGGAAATTTTAATATCTTTTCTAACACAGATACATTTTGAACTATTGCCCCATTATCGCTGACTGCTAGTGCCCATTCATTTATTTTTCTACGTGTTAGATCTGTCAATTTTTGTAAAATGCTCTATTATTCGTTCGAAAAACGCAATTTATCCTCCCTGACAATGTCAGCGGCGACAGTTCCATAGGTTTCAATTTCTCAACACTCGGTTTGTCATTTATTGGATAAATCCCATAAATAACCTTGGTCACAGGATAAGCTCTCTCGTAATACGGTTTGTCAATTCCAGTCAACACTCCTGATTTGGAATTCTTATTCACAGTAACAGTTTTTTTTTTCTTCAATACAGGATCAAATTTATCACGAATAATCCAATTTCCTGTTTGTGAACGGATAATGATTTTTACTTTTAAAAAACTTTCTATGGTCATGATGCGATATTATTCCTGCTGCTTTTTGGTCGTTCATGGTAGCATCAGCACTACCATCAATTCGAAATGTTGACCAACAATGAAATGCTCAGTCGCTCTTAAATTCGTTAAACAATTCATGGACTTTACCTGTCATGCTTCTATCACCGATTAGACCTTTATTTGGTGCATCTACGGATACTCTATCGAGATTGAATTTAACATTTTTCCAGGGTTTGATTTTGGATATTCTATCAAACTCATTCATTTTATTATTAAAACAAGTATTTAAATAAAGAATTTATATATAATGAATCACTGTAAATGGCTTATGATAGGATCAGTAACCGTTTCTAACAACTCGTGCAGAAACGAATTCTGTGGATATTATTCACAGAGTGTGCGACGAGGAAGCTTAGGTCCAAAATTCTGCAAACGATGTGACGTTGGAGTACGAGATAATACACAGCTATGTCTAAGTTGTGGTGGTAAACGATACAGGGAGCATAAGCGCTATTATGATAAACGAATCAAAGACTCTAGCATTGACTCTGTTCCTGACTCTAACAAAATCATAAGAACACCTCAAGACTATATTACTAGATTCTCAACAATTAATAATTAAACCAAATAATTAATTCGACAAATAATATATGTATATATAAATGAACCAAGAATTTCAACCACATCCCGTGACCATCAACTAGAAAGCGTCTCGTGATGGTGTAGTCTGAAACCGCAGGCTGAAAGAACCAGTCGGGTTTATCAACAATCAGGGGCATTTGATATTTACTGCTGGAGGGAAATGTCGTCTCTGCCATCGTATTATTTTTGAATGTTTCAATGGATTGATCGAAAATGGGTTTGTAATTGATCACTTTGATTCAAATCCTAGGAATAATTCTTTAATAAATTTACGAGCTATCACTCAGAGTCAAAATGCTGCATTGGGGGAGAACTGGTGCTTCTAAAACAGTTGGAGAAAGACCTATCAAATCACTCAATATAGAAGCTAACTAAGAAAGAGCATTTCATTCAATGAATAGCGCCGGCAAGTATTTTGATATTTGTATGCCCTTGGTTCGAAATGTTGCAGAAAATAGATATAAGTCAGCACTTTCCAAGCGATTTGGGAAAAAATTCGGTTTTGTTATTTTAACCCTATTGCCAAAGGGAGGTAACTACTCCAGGGATGTGTGCGTGTGTGTGTGTGTGTGTGTGTGTGTGTGTGTGTGTGTGTGTGTGTGTGTGTGTGTGTGTGTGTGTGTGTGTTGATAGATGTATTGTCCTTGGATATGGGACTTTTCGATAAATATTAATAGACATGATTCACGGTCTGACTGAATTGTTCTCTATTCTAGTTTGACTAATTTTTTGTTGTTTAAAATCTACGATTTTTAATTACAAATAAATTCTTGTGGGTTCATTTAAAAAATCTACTATTCTTAGCTGCAGGTGTATATACTGTATATGTCTCAGTAACTATATATTAATTTCAAAATATGTCTTTATAGATTTGAACATTTAGCGTTATTGGTTACGCGATTGGATCTCATCTCGGGACCCAGCGTTCGAATTTCGTGGCAGGCATTATTGTCAACTGTACCGGTCGGAGGGTTTTATATACAGTGCCCCCGCCCCCCCCCCCCCCCCAGCTCAAAAAGTTCAACAGAAAAAAATGCACATGCTCCCAATGTAGTTAATTGCGGAGGTACTGTTTTGTACTCTCGGGAAGTAATTTCATGGGGTGCGGGGTGTAAAAAAATTTGTTCAATTGTAAGTATTTGTAAATATTTGTAACTTGTATATATTTGTATATAATTGTAAATATAACTTGTGTATATTTGTATATAATTGTATATAGCTGTAAGTATGTATATGTTATTTGTACTCTCGTTGAGCATGTTGGGTTGTCAATGGCATTTCAAGGGTTCATAAGGGAAATGTGCCGTCATATATATACCTTAATTAAGATATATATGTTGTGTCGTCATCCACCAAGCACGCCTTCTGAGGTTCTAATCTGTTATTTGACATGTTAGAGGTTCACACGGGGGTTGTGTTTCATGCTGTCCCTGGGCCCACTCAGATGCGTAAGCACCTTTGGGGATCACATGGGGTTGTGTTGTCTTATGTATGTGACCTTTGGACTTTAACATGTGGAGGCATTTTAGGAGTTCACATGGGGTCTTTCATATATATGTATATCTCTACCGTTATAAGATGTATAACACCTTAAAACGAACAGAAGTCGTGCCGTATTGTAAATACTGTATATAGAAGCTGTAAATATATGATTGAAAAAGAAAATGTGTCATAATTGACCCCCATTTTTTTTAGATATAAATATATTTTATATATAAATATATTAGATATAAATATATAATATAATGAATTACAAAAATATAAATGACATAATAATTGCAATTACATATTTAAACAATCAAGAAATAAAATTATTAGATAAATTAGATTGTTATCAGATTTTCTCTGATTTTCAATATCTCGAAGATATAGCCCAAAATAACAGGTATGTGTTGGTCCCAGTACGAATTTATTTTAAAAAAATACAAGCCGTTAACGAATCATTAGCATATAACAGCGATGTAAATAAATTCATTCCGCTATTTACCGCAGTAGAAAAGGTTAGATCTGACCTCAGTAGACAATATGAAGTTAAAAAACGATAAGTTCCAGAATGAAAATATTAAAAAAGCTCATTAAACACAATAACACACTGTCATGAAATTAAAAACGAAATATGGTAACACGCTACCAGGAAGTTTGAAAATAAAACACAACAACGTGCTACCAGGAAGTTTGAAAGTTTTACAGGTAATAATTAAACAAGATGTGTTATTATTAATTTTTTTGCACCGCGCAACACGGAATTAATATAACATTGCGAAATCAGTTAGGTAAAAATCTTTTCGGTGATAAAATCACTGTGAAACTCGTTTACGATTGAAATATTAAGTTGAAAATCCTTATTTGTTGCGAACTCGAAAAAAACAGAAATTGCTTTTGTTGTCATGGGATTGTTAACTGCTACAATTAAATCATATCATATAACAATAATGGTAGGAGAATCGTTAACAACTAGACTAGTTCGATAGCGATTAGATGCAATAAGAGATTTATCCCTGTGAGAGATTCTGTTAGAAATAAATCAATAGGTGCTGAACAATTATTCAAACCTGTTACTACAACCACTAAAGAGATTATATAAGGAAAAGAAGAACGAGAAATAAAGAGAGGTGTTCTTCCTGAGCTTGAAAGAATCGCAAAAGAAACCAAACAAACATCAGAACTCTAACAAAATCTTCCTCCCAAGGCAAGACATCAAATTGGTCCGAAAAAGCCGATTAGGAAATACTCAAAGAATTACGAAATAAATTTACAGATGAATTTTTAGCATATATCGATAAAAGTGATCCGAAAGATTTTATCGAACTTGTTGCTACGCGTTACGAAGATAAAAGGAGAGTGTTGAAACAAAGACATAAAACATATAGTAGAGATATACAAGACTGGGCTGATGAACTTTAAAAAATTAAAACTAAAAATAGCCGAGTTGATAAAAAAAGTGCACCGTACATAGGATACCTCAAGGCGGAAGATAAAGCATTTGGTCAATATGAAACATTAAAAGCGCAAGAAATAGAAAAACTACAACAGCGAAAAGAAGAAAAAGAGCGGCAAAGAATGGAAGAACAAAAACAACGAAGAGAAAAATTAAAACAACGAAAATCGCAAAGAAAGAGACAAAAATCTTTAGAATAAAAGTCTTTCTCTCCTCAACAAGAGGAAATACCAAATGATGTTTTAGAAAGAATTAATAGAACATTGGAATCTCTACAAAAAGAATATGATGATGCACAAGATGGAGTATATCAAGAATTTATCGATGAACTCGTTGATGATTACCATAGTGACTAATTGTCACCCGATTAGATAAACAGCATTTAAATAAAAATGACCATACACTACAACCACTATAAGCCAACTATGACTAACGTAGCAAATTCACGATTGCCTATTTATAAGGTGTATTATAGAGATGGTCTCGGTAATGTTATTCAAGGGTTATTTGCAATGATCGCTCCAAAAATATCACTAATCGCAAAACAATTATCGATGAAAGCTATTGATGTTATTCGTGATAAGGGTATTAGTGCTGTTGGTGATGTTGCCGGTAAAGCATTTTCCGCTGCCAAAGAAAAACTAATCACGCTGATTCGACGAAGAAAAAATTCACCACAGGGAAAACTACCATCTAGGGAGATTATGCCTGTGAGTGTTAGCAAAATAATAAACAGCGCGGTGGATCAAAAAATAGCAGAGCAAATAAATGTAGGATTTGATGCTCAGGGGAATATTATATGATAGTGGGAAGTGGTTTGAAAACGCGATTTAGATCGAGAAATATATTTCAAAAAATGTTAAAATCTTCACCCGACCGAGCATTGGATATGGATCCTACAGTTCTCAAAAATTATTCTGTGCGCGATTACCAATTTTATTCCTTTAACGTAATACAACAACATAGTTGATCAAGAATCGATCTTCAGGTTCAAGATACAAGCAAATACTTTCTACCCGATGAAGCATTTCTCGAAGTAGAAGGAGAACTTGTAACAAATGTACTTGATACGCCATATGACTAAAATATACCAGTTGGTTTTCTCAATATGGTATTTTGGCATTATTTAGTAGCGCTAGATATATGATTGATGGAAGAGAGATTGAATCTATTGAGCATGATGTTGATGTTGCCACAACAATAGAGCAAGATATTCTGATGATTGTACAAGATCAGCTGGACCATCTATGATGTTCGCGAAGGATATTACTAATAATGCTGATCATAATCAGTATATTATGAGACAACCGAGAAATCTTGCTGAAACTGCTGAAATATGATTATTAACAGTAATCCTAATTAAAATCTAGGGATTGCAACACGCGTATCAATGTTGCAAGGACCGCGTAGATTATTTTCATTCGCGACACCACTATCTCATATTTTCGGATTTTGCAGAAATATTAGAAGGGTTATCTTTGGAGCGAAACATACAGTAGTCCTCGTGCGAAAAGGTGATGATAATGATGCAATCTGGCATGGAGATGGCATTGCTGATGGTAAAGTAAATATAACAAAACTTTCATTGTGGATGCCAGTAATGACTCCATCAACCACCGCCGAGGAAAATTACTATCATTTATGGATAAAAGTGATAAATCATTGCTATCATGGCTAACAACAACAACAACATATATTATGGAGACTTCTGTTAACGGCATATTCACATGGCACATGGCATCACAACAGAGTGTTTCTGCACCGCGGCATATATTTGTTGAGTTACAGGATAAGACGCGATTAAATTTACAAACACGCAGCCATATGATATTTGATCAACTGGGTGTTACTGAAGTCTGGTTGAGGATAAACGACCAACAGGAACCATCCGAGGATATTTTACTTAATTACGGACAAAACCAAATAGCACGCGCGAATCATCGTTTGCGGACATTTTGGGACGTGATAATAATGTAGATACCGATCTGCAAATATCACAGATTAAGCATTTCAGTGATGCTAGCAAAGATAAAATGGGTGTTCAGCTCTCTCTCTCTCTCTCTCTCTCTCTCTCTCTCTCTCTCTCTCTCTCTCTCTCTCTCTCTCTCTCTCTCTCTCTCTCTCTCTCTCTCTCTCTCTCTCTCCTTTTCAGCTAATTCCTGAAATTGATTTGAGATTATAATTTTATAAACAACATATAACATAACTAATTCCTGACTTTGATTTGAGATTATAATTTTATAAACAAACATATAACATAGCTAATTCCTGACTTTGATTTGAGATTATAATTTTATAAACAATATATAACATAGCTAATTTCTGACTTTGATTTGAGATTATAATTTTATAAACAACATTTAAAACATAGCTAATTCATGACTTTGGTTTGAGATTACAATTTTATAAACATCATATTACATTGAATCTTCCTGACTTTGATTCGAGATTATAATTTTATAAACAACATATAAAGCATAGCTAATTCCTAACTTTGATCTGAGATTACAATTTTTTAAACAACATATTATATAGTTAATTCTTGAAAATGATTTTAGATTGTATATTAAGATCATTATTATCTGGAGTTAAACATGTTTACTTAGATTTGAATTCAGGACATTGCTATTCACCCGGGATACAAGGTCTACATGTGTTATCCCATTTAGTTTGCTAAAATGTAAGTAAACATACCTGATCTACTTTTAAATCTTTTATCCATTTAGATGATGGGGTATTTTATGAAAAGGATTACTGCAATACAGGTCAGATGGAGAGTTATAAATTGTTTTCATCATTCCTATCTTAAACTTTCTTTTTTAGTTATGTTCAGTTAATATTTGACAGGATTTATATATTTAAAATATTCGATACTCATTGACTTTAGGATTAAATCACTATTTTGGAATTATTGTTAATTCATTTAGAGGCATTTTGGATTATATAATTGTAATACATTCAGATTGTTAGCATATCAACACTATTCCAGGCTATTGGTACATCAGTAGTTTCAACATTGGAATTCATTTAGAACACCAATGGAATTCATTTGGAATACTCTATAATTTTGGACTTGAAGAGCTATTTGGGATCTAATTCCAAGTCCTGTAAGTTCCTGAAAAATTTTCACTTGAGGGAAAAAAATTATATCTTGAATTTGATAAAACTTGTCAGTTTTCACTCTTTTATGTTACTTGGTTAAAGACCATATTGTCATAATACAGTATTTGCTCAAGAATAAGAAAACCATGTATAAGCTATAATCTACCTGTCTTGGGAATATTGCCATTACCTTGTGTTTGATCTCTAAACATTTCCACTGGGTTAATGTTGAACTCAAACACATGTTACCATGACCAGCCAGAGACCGGAAACTTGAGTTGGTGAAGACAACAGTTGCGTCACTTAATAAAGGCATGCCATTATTACACCAATACGCTTAAAGTTTGTTAAAGGATGAAAGGTAAATCCACAAGGTGAACGAGGTGTGTTCTAATCTGTCCCCATGTTGACAGACAGTGAGAGGGACATTGTCCATTAAGTTTGATTGGATCAGTCCAAACTGATATCCAATAAAACATTGAGATAGAAGGCATGATTACAATTCAGACTTGAATGATACCATCAAACTTGTAAGAGAAAATTTATTATTCACCTAGACAGATTACTGATCAATAGGGTTACTCCAAGAAGAAGCCACTTGTAATTTGGCCGCAAAACTTAGTGGCAGATTCTAAGCAATTCGCTATTATTATTAGGTTGCTTCACAGTAAACCAGTCCATTTATTAATGTCATGTTAGAAGTTACACATGCTTGAATTGTAAATTTGGAAAATGGTTGAAATGTGTAAGATTTGATACTATGGAAGTATGCATGTATCAGAGCTTGGTTATTTGAATGCTTGTGTACTTTATATAAGTTGTAATGTAATGAAATGCATTTTGTTTGTTGTGATATTGTTTACTTTAATGGGATAAGGAATATGTACTGATGTAACACAATTTACTGATGTATGTATATAAATAATATTAATAATAATAATTATAATAATAAAAATAATCAGGACTTTGTATAGCATATAATCTATAGAAGCTCTAAGCCCTTTACAACATCTATAATGATATGACTACAAAAAACAAAACAAACCACCAAGAATTAGAAAAATTAAAAAATGCTAAAAATATTTAAGGTAGGAAACACTATTAGGTCTTGAAGTTTGTTCTTGCAGTCGAAATATCACCCTATCATTTGTTTCAAATCACTTTGACAGCCATACGTGAGAAAAACACTTAGTTCGGTTCTACTATAAATATTCTAACAGCGTGACCCAGTTAAATAAACATTCCATTCGTCCAAACTCTACTCCAAGACAGTTAATTGTCGGCTAGCCTACGAATTAATTAATGAATTTCACTGACGAAAAATTTGGCACTGGACATTACCCCCTTGCTAAGAGTAAAATCGGTATTTTTACTCTCCCAAATTTTTCGGTGAACTACTCTGCTCCCGTTACATGTCCTTAGGTGACCTATTCACCTCAGACATCCCTAACCGACTTAAACAATCCGCTCCCACATTATCCCTACCTTTGATGTACCGCACTAGAATCTGATACTGTTGTAGAAACAGTGACCATCTCATCAATCGACCGTTAGTTAATTTCGCCTGGGCCAAATACGCTAGTGGTTGATGATCTGTTTCCAAAGTAAACTTCCTACCATACAGATACCGATGGAACTTGGTTATTCCAAAGATAATCGCCAAACATTCTTTCTCCGACACTGAATAGTTAATTTCCGCATTTGACAGTCTTGCAATAACACTGCCCCTAAACCTCTATGACAAGCATCTGTCCTCAAAGCAAAATCCCGTGTCACGTCAGGTAACTTAACTATGGCGTCTGACGTCAATCTGTCTTTTAGCGTCTGAAATGCGCGTTCACATGCGTCTGTCCATATTACTTTAGTCGGCGCTTTTTTCCGAGTCAAGTCAGTCAATGGACTCGCAATAGCACTAAAATTTGCGACATATCTCCTATAGTACCCTGCCAAACCTAGAAAAGATCTAACTTCAGTCTTAGTAGTCGGTCGTAATGCATCCCTAAGTTGTTCGACCTTTGAGCTCTCGGGGGTTAACGTGTCCTAGGTAGTCTAGTTGTCTGAACCCTATATGGCACTTCGATGGTCGTGCGGTCAGTCCGGTTTGTCGTAGTCGTTCTAAGACGTTTTTCAGCAAAAGTATGTGTTCTTCCCATGTAGCTGTAGCTAATAGAAGATCGTCCATGAAGTTGGAAACTCCCATCCCCCGCAATGGTTCAAGGAATTTCCGCATCATCCGGGTGAAGACACTGGACGCATTCTGCACCCCGAATGGCATGACCACCCACTGGTAAGTCCCATCTGGAGTTGCAAAGGCGAGTTTTGCTCTGTCTTCACTACGGACTGGAATTTGCCAGTATCCTTTGGACAGATCAATCTTAGAAAAATATTTCGCATGGGTTACTCCTGCGAAAATAGACTCAGAGTCAGGTAAAAGTTCTACCTGGAATTCTGTGATTCGGTTTAACTTTCGGTAGTCGACACAAAATCTGTGTGTCCCATCCTTCTTCTTGACCAGTACAACAGGAGAGCTATACGCCAACTCGCTTGGTTCGATAATACCCAAGTCTAACATAGTTTGAACTTCCTTACGGACCACTTCTAATTTCGCGTACGGCAACGGATATGGTCTTAACTTCACTGGGTTCTCGTCAAGCAGCTTCAAAGAGAACTTCTCCAGCTCTGTCCTCCCCGGTCTCTCTGTTATTCGAATATTCTTGAAGTACAGACTCCAACTCTTTACGTTGGTCTGATGTTAACTTAACGTCAAGTGCGACGTCGACGTAGGTTTCCTCCCTCGTCAACGGACAACTAGGAAGCACTTCCGCCTGCCCTGCGTTGTCGTCGGATTCTTCCGTCACGACGGTAGCCACCACGAACTCCGTGATTGGTTCTCGCACACGGTACCGCTTCAGAAGATTCCCGTGGAGCAACTTGTCCTTATCCCCTACTCCGATACGGTAGTTTTGTCCACCTTTCTTCTCAGTTACAACAAATGGGCCCCTCCATGAGACTTGCAGCTTGTTGTGCTCCAATGGCAGCAACAACAACACCTTTTCACCCACCTCAAAGTGACGTTCCTTCGCCCTTTTGTTGTAATACTTGGCTTGACGTCCCCTTGCGTCGCAGAGATTTTCTTGAGCCAATTTACAAACTTCTTATAGTTTGTTACGCAAGTCGACAACATATTGGTATGTTGTACGCACTTCTTCGGATGCTTGCTCATCCTGTTTCAATACCGCCATGGGCCCCCTTAACCGTTCGCCCATAAACTTACTTGAAAGGTGAAAAACCAAAACTTGCCTGCGGTACTTCTCGATACGCGAACAGTATCGCCGGAAGGTATCGATCCCAATCCCTAGGTCGACCTTCACATAGCTTCTTCAAAGCTTGTTTCAATGTCCCATTGAAACGTTCTACCAACCCATTACACTGCGGGTGGTACGGGGTAGTCATCAGGTGTCTAATGGAGAGTAATCTATTTACCTCTTCCATCACCTGGCTCACGAACTGTGTCCCTTGGTCGGTCAGTATCTCGTCTGGAACTCCGACTCTCGACCACACCACTAACAAGGCCTCAGCCACCGTGACTGAGTCAATGTTTTTCAAGGCCACTGCCTCCGGGTACCGGATAGCGTAATCTACGACCGTTAATATATACTGATTTCCACTTTCCGCCGCCGGCTTAATCGGACCTACTAAATCCATCGCCACTCTCGAGAAAGGTTCGTCAATTTGTGGGGTGGTTCCTAGTGGCACTGGGCGATGGGAGGTCTTCGGTGCCACTCGCTGACACTTGTCACATGACAAACAAAACCTCCTCACATCCCCATGCACACCTGGCCAATAAAACTCCCTCACCAACCTATCTCTGGTCTTCGCCACGCCCATGTGGCTTCCAAGAAGACCCTCATGTGCTAACCTGAGCACTTCGTCGCGCTTCCCTACGGGTACCACAACTTGTTTAAACGTATCGACCTCTTTCTTGGCGTACCGATACAAAATACCGCGTTTTATCGCAAACTTAACCTCGCCGTCTGGCAATTTTTGTACGGACCCGTCCGTCGCGTACCTACGTACCTTGTCAAGAGACACATCTTCCTTTTGAAGCTTCTCTAACTCACCAGGTACCAAAATGTCTATGGGCGAAGTCACGGATCTTAGCGGCTTCGACCATGACCTTCGCTTCATAGCCCTCGTCTCCACTGACCCGACATGTATAGGGTTACACGTCATAGTGTTAGGTTGAGGCAACACATACCTACACCCTAATATTACGTCATGAGACAGTCCCCACAAACACGCTGCTTGAATTCGCCCTTTTACATACGGCGAATCAAGGTCTATGCTAACGACCGGAAGCGAATCCTTCGTCCTGTTAGCAAACTGTACTTCCACCGTCTCACCTGTATAATCTCCAGGTTTAACGTATCTACGATCTACCGAGGCCGGGTAGCTACAGCCGGTGTCATACAGCACCGTGGCTTCCTCACCATATACAGTAGCCCTCGCTACATTCGTAGACTCCACTGTTTTCCCTTTCTTAACAATATTCGGAGTTACCGAATTAACCGTTGTCGGACGATACTTTATACAGTCCTTGACAACATGGCCTGGTTTATTACAGCCATAATACACTGGCTCACCTTTTCTACCCGAGGTATCCCTATCTACCCCTTGAGTCTTTCCCGACCCACGGAAATGTTCTTGGCTGGGATTTCCGGCCCCTGGCCTCCCACCATTCTGACCATTTCGTCTCTGGGGTGCCACCTCAGTGGTCTTTCTACGCTCACCGATTCCAGGTCGGTCCCTACCACTCCAAGTAGTTGGACGCGCATGCGTGCTCTCATAGCGCTCGGCCATTATGCTTATCTCATCCAAAGTTGAGAATTCGCGCTCCGCCAAAAACACAATTAAATCTTTTCTATAGGTACTTAACACGTGTTCCTTTTAAATCTCTTCGCGTATACCTTCGTGCGTTAACGCGGTGCCAGATATTTTCATCAATTTATCAAAAAATCACGCGCACTCGACTGTGAAATTGCACGTGTGTTACGGTAGCCCTTTTTGACGATTCCCTAAAAAGTTTCCGGAACGTTTCCGCTGACAACTCATAGTGGCGAAGTAGAGCTTTCTTCAGCGCGTCATAATCGTCTATCTCGGTTGGGGTCATGTTGTGGTACACATCTTTCGCCGACCCCTGCAAAAAGGCTGAAATATTGATGGCTCACTGGTCCTTAAGGATTTGGTGGACTAGGGCCAACTTCTCAAACTGCGTCAAAAAGTTGTCAATTATTTCATTTCTGTCATTAAACATCGGCATGGTTAACTGTATGGGTCGTCTGTCTTCCAAGCGACTACTCGGGGTGTCCGGACGTACGTTCGATTCTTCCCCCCTCCTGAACTCGGCTTCGAGCCTTAGTCTCTCCATGGCTAGCATATGCTCTCTTTCCCTGGCTTTCTCTTCCGCCTGTAGCCTGGCCCCTTCAGCCTTTAGTCTGGCGAGTTCGATTTCTTTCTCCCTCTCCTTCTCCTTCTCTCTAGCTTTTTCTTCCTGCTGCTCCTTCAAGCTACGTTCCATAAAGTCAGTTAGCTTGTCTCCGTCGTACCCAAGTTCGTCCTTGACAATGGATTTAAATTCCTTCAGTAACTGTCTGTCTGTCGCCATTACGTCTCCTTTGTCTTTCCTTTTTCTCTAGAACTACGTCCTTAACTGAATGTAGCATTATACAGTACTCTATGGTCTGGCAGTTTAATTGCTGGTGCTCTCAAAATAAAACACTCACTAATCTCATCACAGCAGTAGATCAAAACAAAGAAAAAATTAAACATAAAATTCTTTTCTTAAAAGGTCTTTATTTACAACCTAAAACTAAATTTTTCATCTCACAGAAACCTAAATTTGATAGACTGTCAATGTTTTACTCCACTTCAACAAACACAGACTGCAGACAGTCAAATAGGCTGTGAACAACTCGCAGACCATCATCACTACTTTAACCTGCGAAAGTTGATGATGCAGTTGACAGAACAGCGTTAACAAATTCAGGCTCCACAGTGTTTATGTCTGCCACCTCAGCTTATGTGCTCACTGTTGCATGCCTGTGAATACAAGCATGATTGTGCTTCACAGACTGAGATGGAAAGTTCATGTGACACTGATTAGAAATGCGCTTCTCAAGATCAGCAGTCACCAACGACAACAGAAATCAAATGGTATCCTCAGGAAGTTGCATGAAGGCTGCAGATGTAAAAGAGACAATCGCTGATAAAGCAATTGAATCAAGATTTTTACTTCTTCATTTTGTTTATAAGTGTTCCACTGCTCCTGTTCACATTTAATGTGCCAGATCTGCCTTCAGATCAAGGTGTGCAGCAAGGAAAGCATCCTTAATTTTATGTGTATCCATTATTAGCAGTGGTAGCATACAAAATATTCCAAACGATCTGAAGAAAATTATAACTCAAAAATCTGGTTACAACAAAAGAACACAACTTGATACTGAGTGTAAAAGCCCGAAAACTTAGATCTCTCTCTCTTTAAAACAAAGGTTATATCATATTCTAAGACTGTTTCAAAATTCCAATAATCGCAAAATAAAAAAAAAAGGGGGGGCAACGTGATCATGTTTACATATAAAAACAATCACGTACACAGACTATGGACTTGATTAGACCAATGGTGTCAATCCAAGAATAAAATTGAAAAAAATTGTTTACTTCTTAAACCATGTAGTTCCATCATGACCTTGACAACAACCAATCATTTTAAAATAAAAATAGAACTTTTTCACAAGGCTGATACTAATATTGAATCAAGGATTACCATCAACCAATTTTTGGAAAAAAATATCATCTCCAGTGAATAAATTTACTATATAATAGTAAATAATAGTATAATATAATAGTAAATAATAGAATAAAAATTTTAAACTGAGAAACAATTAAATCAAAATAGATATTAAGTAAATGAGATATAAGTAACAATATTCTTAAATAAGATGTACGGTAGTATTAGCTGGAAAAATAGATATTAAAAACTATATTAAACAGTATGTAGCCTATGTCACTGATTAACACACATGTGCGGAAGGCAGCTGGAGTCTGCTTTCAGATGTACTGAAGTGTAGTGGTGGCTGCTGCAGCCACTGCAGCCATCCGCCTACTTCAAGGCCAACCCATTCATATATAAAAATAATAATAATAATAATAATAATAATAATAATAATAATAACAATAATAATAATAAAAATATTACTGCTTTATTTATTGAGGGTGACTCATTAAAGGACTATTTTCCCTCGAGTCCCTCTTTATAATTAAGAGTATAACAATGCACATTTTATGAAGATAGCATTATTGACTGTTTATTTTAACATGATAAGTATTAAAATACTCAATTCTATTAGCTATTAGAAACACATACATGCTCATTATCTCTTTTTAAATACTCTAATATTTAGATTTACATGTAGTGGAAGCTTGTCTCACAGAACTGTCCCAGAGTATTGAAAGCCCTTTTTAAATTGCTGTTTTTGGTTTTGGTGCTAGGTTTCCACGAGATATTGATCTTAACTAGTATTGTGTTGAAAAAGTCCTGAATAAGTCCTGAAGATACTCTAGTGCAGTTTTATTAGACATTTATTCAAAAAAACTGCCTTGTGAAAATCTATCCGGTCATGTATTGTGAACCATTTGAGTTCTGTAAACAATGCTTTTGACAGATGATCAACAGATGCATCTAAAATTACACCTAATGTTCATTTCTGAAGTTTATAAATCATGTCAAGCTCAGATTTGGCAGTTTCAACATACATTTTAACAATAATCTATTGTTTGAAGAATAAGATGGTGCTTTTCCCTATGTAAATATTTATTGATTTTGCTTAGTGGGGCATATTTTGATGACAGTGTTTTACAAAGCTTATCAATATGGTTATTCCATGATAAACTATTATCTATGGACACACCTACAAGCTTTTCAAGTTTGACATTGATATACCTGCCATATTGGCCAATTCTGTATGTCGGGTAATTTTGCACAATGATACGTCACTGGATCACGTTATTTTGGTTCAAAATTCCATTTTGAATTAAGAAAGAACGCTCATGCTTTAATGAAGGACAGTGAAATTCATAAAAATATCATTTAGACATGAAATGCACATGAAAATGTGATTTCTAAATTTCAACATGTAGACCCACTCCATAACCTCTTGAACCTCTAACCCTGATAATCCGATTTACTAAGCATCTTTAAGAATCATACAAATATATTTATTTAAAAAATAGAAATGTAAACCTTAAAAAATTCTGCATTTTAATCCAAGATGCCCATTTTGCAAGAAGTTGTCCCACATATACGAAAAATCGTCTGCTATCCAACGTATCAACTTGCTGCTGTAACGAAATTCCAGAGCATATAGTCTGTTTCTATGTTCTTTAGTAATTGTTTCCCCATAAACAAGATGTAAATACATTACAATTACATCCTATTCAATACTATTTCTCTTCCACGTATTAGCTTTTTTTTCATTCCAAAAATGTTGAACTTTACAAAAAATATGTACAGGATCGGTTTAGTTTCCTTAATTGCTCTTGCCATTTATTGGCATTGTTACGTTGAATTTTGAAAAACTAGCTACAAACCAGACCTATTTACTTGATTGAAGTGCTGAAAGAAGCAATTCAAATTAATATATTTTATTTCTTTAGCCAGATAGATAAAAATTACATCTTTTCAAAGCTGTGCGCAGAACAGACTGACCATTTCTTTTGCTATGAAAACACGGGGGTGGTCTCCGGTGTGCACAAAATTAATATTAGTATGAACAGAATATTCTAGTGACAATTGCCTCTTTCAAATGGTAGGCATTGCAATATTTTATTTTCGTCAATCAGTCAAATTCAGATTGCGTTTTGTATCAATATTGGAGACAGAAACTTTAAATGCACAGAAATGCCTAACAGCATTGTATTCAGTTGAATGAATTGTACAAATTGAAATTGGCAAATAATTTATACTTAGTGATCACCCATTAAGGACATCCGCAAAACATACTGGAATACACACAGTAAGCATAAAGCACATGTTCAACACAGAATATCATAACAACAAATACTAGCAGGCAAACATATGCAAGGTCCTTTACACCCCTCTTCTTGTCAGCATTTGAACACCCCACCTTTTTTGTAGACATCCGTTATGGACAACCCCTGTACATTGAAGTAAGACATTAAATACGAGATGGAGTAGTCTTACAGTGAAGTAACAGATGGAGTTGGTATTTATGTTACAGTAGAAATAGGAGATGAAGTAGGGATTTAAAATAGAGTCAAAATAGGGGATCATTTAGGGTTTTACAATGGAATTTGAGAAGAAAATCAAGAAGGGGTTTATAATGGAGGTTGAGTAGCTGATCAAATAGGGGTTTACAACGGAGACTGATAAGGGATCAAGTAGGGTTTACAATGGAGTTTGAGTAGGGGGTCATTTGTGGGTTTAAAAGAGTCTGAATCAAGGATCATTTAGGGGTTTACAATGGACTTTCAGAAAAAAATAAGTAGTGGTTAACAATGGAGTTTGAGTAGGAGATCAAGTAGTGGTTTGCAATGGAGATTGAGTAAGGGATCAAGTAGTGGTTTACATGGGAAATCAAGTAGAGGTTTACAATGGAAATCAAGTAGTGGTTTACAATGGAAATCAAGTAGAGGTTTACTATGGAGTTTGAGTAGGGGATCAAGTAGTGGTTTACAATGGAGTTTGAGTAGGGAATTTAAGTAGTGGTTTACAATTGAGATTGAACAGGGGATCAAGTATGGGTTGACAATGGAGTTTGAGTAGAGGGTCATTTAGGGGTTTACAATGGAGTTTGAGTAGGGGATCAAGAAGTGGTTTAAAATGGAGATTGAAAAGGGGATCAAGTTGGGATTTACAATGGAGTTTGACTAGGAGATCATTTAGGGTTTTTAAATGGAGTTTGAGTAGGGCATCAAGTAGGGTTAAGAATGGATTAGGAGATGAAGGAAGTGCCTATGGCAAAATTCTGAAATGTCTCCTCGTATGAAACCATATTTACAAAATGATAAACTTAAAACTTTTATTTAGAAGTTTAAGAAAAACTCCAACAATTTTGATTGTCAACATTTTTATTTGCAAACATTAATCTTTTCTGCCTATTTAACTATAATATGTGACAACTCTTTAGAGCAAGACTCAATCACACCACTCCTCCTTTGGCTATTTTGCATGTCTCACCACCAAACCACTGATATAAAATGTACTCCAAATGACCACATTATAACAGAAGTAACACTCTTTAACCCTTGCATTTCATGATATATTCAAGAGATGAAAGACAGTGGCATGTAGTATCAAGGTAAAATACACAGTGTATTTCAATTATGCTTTCAAATATGCTCGGAGTCCAATGACACCTGTTCAAATTCTGTGCTCTCTGTACTGACTTCTTTTACTTTAACTTCTTTAGCTTCAGTCACCATCTCTATCACCTGGTAATGGCCAGCAGCCATTTCAAAATTGGCAGATTCCTCCTCAACAATTTGTGACTCTGACCCTTCCAGAGTGACACTTGAGAGTTCTATCCCCTGCCTGCCTTGATGTATGGACTGTTCCGCTGCAATCAGAAGATTGGCAATATCTTGAGCAACGTTTGTAGAATCATCATTGACTTCTAAACTGTCCCTTGCCTGGATATAGTAATGGTAAGTATTGTTGCCACTGGCTACTTCCACCAAAAGGGATGCAGCTGCAGTATCAGATTCAGACAGAGTAATTCCCCCTTCTGACTCAATTTCCGTAACATATTGAACATCATCTGCTGTCAGAACTTGTCCCGAACCTGAGGCCTCAAGTGGCTGCAATAAATAACAATATGATTTATCAGTCATCATTACACTGATTCATCATTGCATATAACACAAGCATTCAAATTCAAATTTAATTTCCTCTGGTCAAATGTCCATTAGAAACTGATGCTAAATACCCAAACATAACCCACAACATTGTGGCTTTAAAAGTATGTCAGAATAACCAAAACAGAGGAATTAAAATTAAGTCAGGATAACCCACTTTTGGTATGATCATGCTGCATTCACCAATATGCATATACATAACAAGATGTTTTACTGTGTGGCCTATAATGACTAACCTATCCTTAATTTAAGTTATTGAAATATGAAAACCTTGCATGACTAATGCTTAAGAAACTGTCTTAGCTTTAAAATTTAACCAAAGTCAATGAAGTATGAAATCAAGACTGCTCCACATTTGGCATAATGGTTTTGTATTCACCAGGACACATTATTAATTATACCAAAGTGCATGGTTTGTGGCCAAATAATGCCAGAAAATAATGTTAATGCAATAATAATAATAATAATAATAATAATAATAATAATAATAATAATAATAATAATAATAGTAATAGTAGTAATATTAATAAGGAAGACATTGTATAGAGCCTAATATTTAGAAGCTCTAAGCACTTTATAACATATATAATGATATGACTAAAAAAAAATCCCCATTACAAACACCATGAAATTAGACAAAATAAAAAATATATAAGGTAGGAAACATTTGCAGAAAAAAGGTGAGTTTTAAGAGCACTCTTAAATGGGATCATTGTGTCTTTGTGTATAAGTTCAATGGGCAATTTGTTCCACATTGCTCGACCCTGGTATGCAAAAGAACGTTGTCCATATGACTTCATTTTCATAATGGGAATAATGAGTGTATGATTGTCAGAAGAGGAGCATAAGTGTCTTGCTGGTGTGTACACATGGGTGAGATCAGATAGGTATGTTGGACAGGAGTACGTCACTGAAACATAGCACAGAGAAAACAATTTGTCTGATTATGGATTTAATGGATAGCCAGTATAAGCTACAAAGCAGTGGGGAGGTGTGCTCTGATCATGGTACTCTAAGGAAGACCCAGACAGAATTGAGTTACAATAGTCCAGTTTTTTAAGTAAACACAAGCGTTTTAGTGTCGTCAATGGAAAGCTATTTGTGAACTGATGCGTCTTGGGTATCAAGGCACAAGTCATAAATTCATTATAACTGGTGATATTTTGAAGAAAAAGTGAGTCACCAAACTCAGGCAAGGTAAGTAATAAATGTTAATTTAGCTCATCAATCTTTTACCATTCATCCCATTTTACGACTCCAGGAACTTGAACTTTGCAACAATACAGGAGTGAAAGATGTCAATTAACATACAGCATGGTAAAGGAATTCCTTTTTCCTAAAGTTATTTCAATTCCAATAGTTCCATGAAATCCAAATGCATTCCAATGAAAAAGGCCCATTCTGTTTAGTTTCAAATGTACAGAAAGATTTCAAAAGAATAGTTGTTGAAATATTTTAGTTAATACCATAGTTTTTCTAACATGTCATACAAAAAAGAAAATCTTTTCCAAAACCTTTTTGAGAGACTGAATCCGATAATACGCAGATTGGGACCTACCATCAGGAAGTTCTTTTTGGCATATTTAAGCATCGTTTTCACAAAATATTCACCGATAATTTTGGGTCCAATAAATGTGAAAATCTCAAAGGACACACCATTCCTCCCTGTAAAGTGCATTATTCATCCTCCCAACATGCCCCATTTCATATGCTGGTCATCTGTGCCCAAACCTGCACAATAGCTAAAGGTTAGACTCAAGCCTCTTTGTTATCTCAAGCTAATGTAAATGTGATAACTATTTCCCACATTTTATATGCTTTATATTCATTATTGTTAACTGATATATCATATAACACTGCTTACTAACAAAAATTTATTCTGAAATGAGTTTCAGGGGGAGGGGGACATTAGCCATTAGGGGGAAGGAGGGATTTAATTCCTGAATGCATGAAACTGACGGTCACATTATACTTCACTTATCTTACATTCCAAAGAGTACAATAATAGGGTTTTATTTTAAAAATGTCATTAACTAATGTTCCTTACAAAATTATTGTTTGGAAAATAATACACATAATATAGATTTGCTTACTACCTGATGTATCTATTGAAAAAATGAGAAAGAGATTGAGACTTTAAGTATCAAAGAAGATATTTTACATTCGATAATGCATCTATTTCAGATGATAAAAGTCATACATATGTACTAACGGTGATGCGGGATGCAAAGACCATGGAAGTAGTGCAAAACAGTCATGTATTTATTCTGTAATATTATGGCTGTATTGCTTGTTGTCAATAAAGTAATTATCCCACCTTTTTCAATTTTCATTGCCTATTACATTAATAGACTTGAAAAAATGTTCACTACTTGATCTGGCAACATGTTTTGAAAATTAAAACAAAGTATTGAGGTTGCATGTTTTTTTACTGACAATTTTTTAAAAGCCTGGACGTTCCCTGCAAACATGCTCAGATAAAATTCTTGGACAGAGACATTCAGTGGAGTTTATAGTGAACTCAAACCTTTAATTATATTACTGTGGTTCAACAAAAGACTGTTGGCACATCAACACATTAGGAGCTACAACAGACACATCATTACCTTCAGTTTTGGAATTATTTTGGACTTGTACTGAATTTTATTCAGGTTCTCAAAATATTAGAAATTGTGTCTGCAATTCTAGGATTGTTTTGGGATTTAATTTGCAATACAGTAAGTTCTTTCTCATTTTCACTTTGTATTCAACAGGAAATAAATTATTTGTTGAATTGTACAAAGGTTGTTGTTTTTCACGCTTTCCTGTTACTTATTTTAAGAGCATAGACTCATAACAATATATATTTGTACAGTCAATTTTCAACGTAACACACACATCCTTTCACAGTATCCATAATATGTTACCTGTTCCTGTGTCACTACAATCTGGCCACTGATATTATTTGCAACTGTTTGTGTGGCCTGCAAAAAAAGATTAGGTAAATATACTGGGCTTGAGTAACACATGATGATGTTGAACGCTTCCATTAACTGATGGAAATACATTGGAGATTACATTGTCTGAAATCAATTTTATTTTCTACCTGACCTGAATTACTGATTTTAGTTTTGTAGTAGACATGTTTATCTCAATCTTAGTCTTGAACTTTGGAAATTCTCCATGAACTGCCAGGTCTACTGGTTGTTTAATGCACATTTTAAATTATAATTTTAGTAACAGGCTTCTATTAACTATTATGATTTTATTCTGTAAACATTATGAAACTTGGAGAAGATTATTTTAGGTAATGTTTTTTTTAGAAAATGCTAACTGTGACCTGAGGTCAGGTAAATGACAATATAATCGTGTTACTTGAAGATTATTTATTTGTGTTATGAGATCTTAGCAGAATTAGTAAATTTAGTTGTATTACTGTTGTTAGGGTGTAACAGAGTAGATAATTTTTGCCGAGTACTGAATCCGAGTATTTGGACGTACTATTTGCCAGATCCAGGCATGAACTGAGTAGTAGGTGCGACTCCAGAAGAATACCGTTTGTTTCATTATTGTATGCAAAGCTTAAACTTTTTGTATACCGTACACATCGCCTATAATATGAAAAATTGTATTATTAACTAAAATTATTATGTATTAAAAAAACTGTTTTTTAAAAGTTCGATATTTATTGAATTATTTTACTTGTGACCATTATTATTTGCCGAGGCAAATACTTCCAACTAGTACCGAAAAATGGGATATTTGGCCAAAGCAAATGTTCGAGGTGATTTCCAGTTAGGCCCTAACTGTTGTGCCATGAAATTAATTTCGGTTGGAATTTTTATTTATTCAAATTACTTAATTCAAGTGAATCTTCTATGGAAATACAAAGTGCACTTCAAAACAAACATTCTTGGAAATAGACTTGAATTTATGCTGATATTTGAAATAAGGATTTCTTCATGGATTGAATTATTGTGATTCAACAAAAGACTGGGCACATCTGCATAATACCACCACAGGCAAATGAACACTTTAAGCATTGGATTTAATCTGTATTTCCACTAAAGTTTATTCAGAACTTTAACTATTAGGACTTGTGTCTGTAATTCTAAGATGATTTGGGATTTAATTTGCAATACCATAATTCATCAAATTTTGTACCTTAACTAAATATGCACATGTACAAGCTTTGTGTACCACAAACATTTCAGCATTACATGCACTGTACAAGATAACATTTGTTACGCTTTTCATTTACCTCATGAGTTCCTTCATTATGTGAATTTTGCAGGCATATTATTCTTCCATCTGGATTTGATTTGTTATCAACAACACGGATAATCTGCTCTTCAATAGGGACTCCTGACCGTTCTATTTTCTCTTCTATCACACCATCTACTTCAGCGACACCATGGGCTTTTTTCCGATGATTCACAAGAAATCCTACCTCCAAAAAGCCTTGAGTACAGCTTATACATTTATATGGGAAAGCATCTGCATGAGCTGTGTGTACATGGTCAATGAGTTTGGCCTTATAATGAAAACTACTACAGCAGTATGAGCAGTAAAACAAGTCTTCTGTGGTACGATTATACTTAAATCGTTCTTTTGGATTGTCAGTTACTTCATAATTGATCTGCTTATGAGCAAGGACCATATGGTCCTTTAACATTTTTGATCTTGGGAACATTCCTTTACACATTTTGCAGGTGAAGGGAAATAAGTTAAAATGCAGTAACTGAACATGTGCTATCATGCTGTTCTTCTGATGGAAACCCTTCCCACAATACGAGCAGTGAAATTTTTCAGTTTGAGGTTCATGCACAACCTGCATATGTCGCTGTAGATTGCATTCAAAAAGAAAACTTTTGGTGCACTGGGAACAAAACAATCGCTTTGATTCATCAAGACCATGTATTCTTTCATGCCTTTTTAACTGTGCTGGTCTGAAAAATTTCTTTGCACAGATTTTGCATTCTGCATGCATCTTTCCTTCGTGAATCTCCTCAATATGCTGCTTCAGTGTTGAAGACCATTTAAATTTTGCAGGACAAAGATGACAAAGGTGGCCCTTGACTCCATGAAGGATATGAACTGCTCGAACATGATTCCTCAAACTTGTCAAATTTTTATATTTCTTTCCACACTGATTACATACCATGACTACATTCTTAATGTGTTCTCTATCTTCATGGCCCTGTAGCAGATACCTGTCTTGGAAAGGCAACCCACAAGTGTTACACTTCATTACTTTTAAATCTTTTAATACTTCCAAGTAGCTTTCAAATTTGTTGTTATTTTTGTGAAATTTCCTGACATGTTCATCAACACCTGTGTAATCACAGAAACGTTTGTGACAAATATCACATTCGGCAGTTCTTACATTATTACGTTTTCTCCTTTCAAATTTAGGAACATCTCCAAGATCTATTTTTTGCCTCTTCCGCATTGACAAATCTTTTGACTCAACAATTTTTAAGAGTTTATTTTTTCTACGACCTCTCCTTGATTTATAATGTTGCTCAGAAACAAAGTCTTTATCATTATCCATTTCTGGACACTCATCTGGGTCAGGAAGATAATCTTCATCTTGTATATCACATGATGTCTCAATTTTCTCTTGTGTGACACTTTCATTATTAGGCTGCACAGAAACATTTTCAGTCTTCACAATAGTTTCTTTCTCATTGTCTTTTGATTCATTTGAAAGTCTTCCATATATTCCCTTCTCAGCTTCCATTATTTCTCTAGACAGTTTCACTCCTCTTAAGCTATACCGTTTCCCTTCTGCCTCTTGCAAAAACTCCGCCTTGATTTCTGCTGAAATTGGAACAGAAGTCAATTTCTTTTTTCTTCCTCTTTTTTTGGGTACCTTTTGAGGTTCAACTTTTTCGTTATTAGATGGTAAAATCGATTTGATCATGGTTTCTGACGCAGTTAAAATATTAGCCTTATGACATATTGTGGTTCCATCGATGTTACCGACCATACTGTTGTTGTTTGATTCATTGTTTACTCTGTTTAATGCTGAAACGTTTTTACTTTTAATGCTGTACCCCATTTCTGTATCAGGTGTTCCTATGAAAGTCTTGTTACTCGAACGATCCACCTCATTACCATACTTTTCTTTAATGTCTGCATCATTGCTTTCAACCTTAATGAACTCAGTCGTATAGCAATTGTCAGAATACTCAAGAAGAACAGCATTAATTGCAATAACTAGAAGGTGTTCATCTTCACATTCATTTCTGGTGACATGTGTTTTTAAAGTAGAAACTCTGTATGTACCTTTATCGCTACACTGCGTAGAATAACCTAGCCATTGGCACTGTTGTTTCAAGCTTGATTCTGCAATGTCTATGGCTTTTCTCAAAAAGTTAATGGGCAAACTAAGATTAAAATGTTCAATATTCATATTCTTCATGTTTATCTATTCTATAAAACTATCAATAACGCAAGAAACCATCCTTATTTGTGTTTCGTTCGTCAAATATCCCACACAGGAAGAGAACTCTAACTGTACCTCCAACGTTAAAGATCCAAGATATAAATGAAACCAAAAAAAGAAAACGATCAGAAGCATGAGACCGGAATTGTCATAAAATAAGCAGTGCAACTCTGGACGTCAAGTGCGTCCAGTTTCAGCATGTAAATGAAGAAAATAAATACCTGAGTTTCGAGGAGAAATCTCAGTGAATTATTCATGCGAAGAGAGCATACTGTATTGAGCTGGTTGTTTAAAGGTTCTTATACTAGCAATTGAAACTAGTATGTGTGCAACGAGGTTTAACATTGGTATAGGAGAGGCGGTATGGGTAATGAGTATAAAGGTAATGGTAATGTCTAATTTGAAGACGACAAGGCTGTATCAGTACAAGATGAATATGAATATTACAAAATGCTAATAGGTCGAAGACGATGGGACAGTATTATGGACACAACAGGAACTGGATGTGAATACTATATTTTTCCTTGTACCAATATGTATTTATTTATATATTTATTTATTTGTTTGTTTGTTTATTTATTTTTGCATAATAAAGCATTATCAGCTCAAGGGGAAATACATGCTGCAAACAACAATATAATTAACATTATAACTTTCGGAGTAAAAGGAGAAATGAACCCGAACATGTTTGGCCAACACTCTCACAAACAGACCAACATGTAGTCTTACTGATCAGCATCAACCTCTACTCACCAGCACACAGTATGAAAGAGGGTTGTGAAGTAGAAGAGAGAATAAGGAAGAATAAGACATAGTGCGGACAAAATGGAGTGAAAGCATTAGCAACTCAAAGTGGAATAAAAGGATGAGAGGGGGGCGGGGGTAGGAATGTTTACAAACTTATGCAAATATATCGCTCTCCAATACGTATATATTATAACATTTGAATATGACAGATATGAATGGTTTTAAGTTACGAATTTAAGAAAAAACAGTGAAAAGAAACACAAACAGGTAAAGAAATATTTGAAAGCGTAACATGATCCAGGTTGGATTAGATCACAGCAAATACACCGAAAGTAATTTCGTCATGAGATGTTTATTTATGAGGTGATTATAAAAGAATGAACCTGACACGAAATTAGTGAGTAGATAATCCAATAAGGGATCTCTTTTAAAAAAATGACGTGCACCAAGTTAGACAACAGGAAATGATCAGAACATGTAACATTAAGGAGTAATCAACTAGAATCAAGGAATGGAAATAAATATTATTGATATATGGATCAATAAACATTGATGGTCCATATCTAGAAATTAAACACAAAAATATTCATCCACCAACAAGAGTATCAATATATGATGATTAACAAAACTATGAATAATGAACGATTTCGTCTCCAAGTGTTATATTCATATTCATCTTGTACTGATACTTGTTACAGATTGTCTCTGAACAACTGACCAATTCCCTCCACTATACACACACACACACACACACACACACACACACACACACACACACACACACACACACAGATATATATATATATATATATATATATATATATATATATATATATATATATATATATATATATATATATATATATATATATATATATATACATACATACATACACATACATATATACATACACATACACACACACACACACACACACATATATGTATATATATCATCATCATCAGTCTCTTTACCTAGCGTGGTCGTAAAGGCACTGTGCTGCTGAACAACTGACCAGTTCCCTCCACTTGTCTCAATCATGTGCCAATGCCCGTGTCTCCGCAAAACATTTCCTGGCCCTGTATGTGATGGTGTCAGTCCACTTTTGTCTTTGTCTACCTCTCCTTCTGCCACCTTGGACACTACCCTGCATTACTGTTGTGGATAGACTTGGCTCTAGTGATATGACCATACCCTTTCAGCTTTCTCTTTTTGACAGTGGTGAGAACGTCTTCATAATGGCCTACTTTGTGCCTGATGGTGTTACGCACTACTCCATTTGTGATGTGGTCCATGTAAGAGATGCCAATGATAGTTATGTAGCATCTCATTTCAAGAACCTGGATTCTTCCTTGTAATTCTGCGGTCAGGGTCCAGGCCTCACATGAATACAACAATATTGAAATGACTAGTGTCCTCAATAGATCCCTCTTTGGTGATTATGGAACCAATATATCTGAACTTGCCCACTGTTTCCAGTACCTGTCCTCTGACTTTAATCTTAGGTGAGATTTGTTTGCTAGTATTTTTCATCAGGTTTGTCTTCTCGGCGTTTATCTCCATCATCGTACATCAGAACTTGGAAAATGTGTATTAAACAGTCTGCGACAAACTATTTAGCTCTCCGATCACAACAGATAACAGAACAATACGATATCCGCCCTTTAGTTTAAAAGAGGAGAGATGTTCAAATAGGAAATAATTACATTATCTGTATGGAGAGTTCTATCATTGGAAGCATGTGAACCCATTCAGAATCTACCCTTGGAAGCACGTGAATTCATTTAAAATCTACTATTGGAACTATAGGGATCACATTCAGAATATAGCATTGGAACTGCGAGAAGCCATTTAGAATTTGGCATTGGAACTATGTGAACCCATTCCGAATCTACCATTGAATGTACATGAACAGATTCAGAATCTACCATTGAAATTACGTAAACCCATTCAGAATCAACCATTGGAAGTACGTGAATCCATCCGGGATCTACCATTGGAAACAGGAAAACACATTCTGAATATAACGTTCGAACTACAAAAACACATTCAAAATCTACCATTGGAACCACGTGAACCCATTCATAATCTACCATTGGAATGCGCGCGCGCGCGCGCGCGCGCGTGTGTGTTTGTGTGTGTGTGTGTGTGTCACTGTACTGCATTTCTTGGACTTCATTAACCGGCTAATATCCTTTAGCAAATGAATGACCATTTCATGCAAAGACATGACAAACAAAATACGCACAGAAAATTATTATCTTGACAGTTCTGCAAAGTATGACGTTTGCGTCTCTACCCTGTGTGAAGAAGTGATTCGTCGTGCTTTATCTATAATTCATACATACCAGGAAGTGTGTGTGGCTAGTAATGTACACCAAAAGCTTTTACATTAATATTAGAAGGATACATTTGATTTGAAAAGATTACATTCGACCCTTGGAAACGTTGTCAATGGCTATTTATGGTCAGCTTTAATGAAAATACAGATATTTTGTTGCGACATAGACGAAAAAATCTAAACACCTCTTTGTGTAGAACAATGTTTTGTATTCTCTGTGGTGTCGCAGTTCTAAAGATATGACTGTATTCTGCGTTCTCAAAGGTCAGATCTTCAAGTTGCGTGGCACACTACCTCTGCCATATATTTAGCATTGCCATAACGAATGGTTCAAGCGTTATGTAATACGTATGATTGACCAAGAAACACTTTTGTTCTATCGTCTTTTACAGCGTTTCGTGTATTATCACTTGAATTAGCAATCGGCTAACTCCTTATTGTAGAAAATAAAGCTGAATTGCTCTCGTTTATTGAGAAACTCTGAAAATAATGTCAAGCAGGATATAATTCGTTGGTTAATAGATTCATCGCAAAGACTATGAAAACGTATCCAACTCTTATTTTTAAAAAAACACATTTCGTCATCTTCAATGACTTGTATAGGGAAAATAATGAAATTAATCTCTGATTTACATTAATATCACATTATTATAACGCTAGCATTACTCACGTCATTCTAAAATATTTCAACAAAGCATTCCGTGATTATTCTCAGTGTTCAGTTTGGAATTCAAATGTCACCGAAATACAACTCGAGTTAAAAACGTTTATTGAAGTAGGTTAGGTGTTTTACATCATCTTCTTATATAAAAAGCCACTTTCTTCATCTCTGACAAACTCATTATAACTTCCTTTTTGTCTAACCCTCCTCTAACACGTGCATGGCAATGATGGCCTATAGTGATCGGATCAATTTAACGGGGGAGGGGGTATTCATGGATTCATATTATTTGCAAAATATAATAATGAAAGATCAAACCGAAAATAAAACTTATTATGAAAAGAATTATCAACTTCTACATGAACAGGTTTTAGTACTAACAACAAAAAAAAAGATTATTTCTTAACACCTTTGAGTTGATACCCACATAACTAAATAAAGTGACAAGAATCGGTGAAATTAAGAATTCTGAATGTGACTGTGGCTGTGATTTGAATAGGATTAGGGTATACATTCTCTCACATGAACATGTTAACGTGCATGCTTTACAGTCAGGGTGACATAATAGATTTCTGTATGGAAGGATGGGCAATTTTGACAGGAACATGTGTGACTGGGATATAATATTGGATAAGTAAGATATAGGAAAAAATACTGATTCAAGGAGATAAGACATCAAAGAAAATGTATAGGACTGAGCAAGGACAGTAGGTGAGCGAGGATATAATTTTAGATATCTCGGATCAGTTGTTAGATTCCTTCTGATCGGATATTAGTTAACTGTGTCGGTGCTGGGTTAGCTTTCTTCTGATCGAATAAACTGTGTACGGTGCTGGGTGAGTAATATGGTGCTTAATGACTTGTTTATGATGATAAATTTCATGTATATCATGTCTGAACATATAGTTCGTGACAATGAGTGCTTGTGATAATATATTTCACGGATATCATGTTAGATCACATTGGTCATGACGATGAGTGGTTTATGATGATAAATTTCATGTATATCATGTCTGAACATATAGTTCGTGACAATGAGTGCTTGTGATAATATATTTCACGAATATCATGTTAAATCACATTGGTCATGACGATAAGTGGTTTATGACGTTAAATTTAATGTATATCATCTTAGATCACATTGGTCATGACGATGAGTGGTTTATGATGATAAATTTCATGTATATCATGTCTGAAGATATTGTTCGTGACAATGAGTGCTTGTGATAATATATTTCACGGATATCATGTTAGATCACATTGGTCATGACGATGAGTGGTTTATGATGCAAAAAATGTCATGGATATCAATGTTAGATCACATTGGTCATGACGATGAGTGGTTTATGATGCAAAAAGTGTCATGGATATCAATGTTAGATCACATTGGTCATGACGATGAGTGGTTTATGATGCAAAAAGTGTCATGGATATCAATGTTAGATCACATTGGTCATGACGATGACATGTTTATGATTGTAAATTTCAGGTATATCATGTTAGATCACATTGGTCATGACGATGAGTGGTTTATGATGATAAATTTCATGTATATCATGTTAGATCACATTGGTCATGACGATAAGTGTTTATGATACTAAATTTCATGTATATAATTATGTTTAAAAAGTCCTAAAACTTTATTATGCTGCCTCATATTTCATAATGAGATATTGGTAAAATAATAAAATAGAGTTAAACAACCATACATACAATTATGTTTTAATAAAAGAAATATCAACATATTAATTTTTAATTAACATTTCATACAATTTTATAGAGTGCCTTGGTATTAATGGCGTCACTAGGGGGAGGGGGCGGACCACACCGGGTCACACCATCAGAAGGGTTGACACAAAAATGACTGTCTATACAAGTTTTGAAATTTTGTGCAGAAAGGAGGCCGGGGGTGGGGAACCATCAGAGGGGGGACACCAGAATGACTGTCTATACAAATTTTGAATTGTTGTGAAGGAAGGAGGTCCATGGGAGTGACACCATTAGTTGCTACACTGATGAAACTAACCCTTATGACGCCACTGTTTGGTATTAATGCCATTAGGATACAACATATTTAACTTACGAATCCAGTAACTTTCTTTAATCTGTCTAATCGTGTCTCCATGCACATTATCTACAAAAATGTTGAACACGATAGGTATTGCCAACACAATTATCTGACCAACGAAATTTGAGCGCAGCTTCTGTTACCGAAATACACTGCAAGATTGCCAAACCACACAAGCATTCATTGATGAATGTGTAAATAAAGAGCCAACGTCGGCACTAATAAACTCTAAATCATAAAACAATGTAAAGATGGTACCCTCTGGAGTCTATACGATATGACCGCCCCGAAATGTTTTGACAGTACCTTCACCCCAGTACTAATACTCATTGTCTCAATCCAAGCAAGAAACTGGTTAACATTTTAAATATCTAATATTTGCTAGAAAACAGTCATTAATTTCACAAAATACACAAATTATAGCATTACACATACAACAGTTTAACAATGTCGCCATCCTAAAATTATTGGAAAATTTTGGAACTTATCTTTATCATTTATACTTATATAACAATAATAATTTTGCGTTTTTTTAGAAGATATACTATACTGGACATTTTTGTGTTGCTACAATGTTACACTTCATTCGTTAGGTATTTCCATATCTATACATAATACCCATACATAATGACCATAGATAATACTCATACATAATAACCATGCATACTATCCATGCATAATACCCATGCATAATAGCCATAAATAATAATCATACATAATACCTATACATAATACCCATGTATAATAACCACAAATAACAATCATACATAATACCCATACATAATATCATGCATAATACCTGTACATAATACCCATATATAATAACCATAAATAACAATCATACATAATACCCATACATAATACACATGCATAATAACCATACATAATATCATGCATAATAACTATACATAATACCCACGCATAATAACTATACATAATACCCATGCATAATAGCCATTTATAATACCCATACGCAATAACGGTGCATAAAACCCATACGTAATAACCATATATTTCACTAATACACAATAACCGTACATAATACTCACACGTAATAAACATACATAATAACCATAGATAATAAACATACATAATAACCATGCATACTAACCGTACACAATAACCCACATAATAACCATGCATAATTACCATACATTATACACATACAAAATAACCATGTACCATAACCATAGTACTAACCATACATAATACCCATAATAATAGCCTTACATAATAACTATACATAATAACCATACAAAATAACCATAATAATAACCGTACATAATACCCATAATAATAACCTTACATAATAACTATACATAATAACCATACAAAATAACCATAATAATAACCGTACATAATGCCCATAATAATAACCTTACATAATAACTATTCATAATAACCATACAAAATAACCATAATAATAACCGTACATAATACCCATAATAATAACCTTACATAATAACTATACATAATAACCATACAAAATAACCATGTATCATAACCATAGTACTAACCATACATAATAACCATAATAATGACCGTACATAATACCCATAATAATAACCGTACATAATACTCATAATAATAACCTTACATAATAACTATACATAATAACCATACAAAATAGCCATGTACCATAACCATAGTACTAACCATACATAATAACCATAATAATGACCATACATAATAACTATACATAATAACCATAATAATAACCTTACATAATAACTATACATAATAACCATACATAATAACCATAATAATAACCGTACATAATAACCATAATAATAACCTTACATAATAACTATACATAATAACCACGAGACTCTAATTCTACACTTTTTCACATTCATGTGACTCATGTGAAAGCCTTACCAAGCTGTAAATCGGTCTTTCACCCATTGCAGGATGAAAAACTATAAAACACCTAATACAAAGACTTATTCCTACCTCAAATTACTAAACATGTAATTGTGAAAATATTCCAAGAATTCCTAATGTAAGAAGGGTATAATTTACAAACTCAATCCATGACGTCATAAAGTCTCGTGTATAATATGACGCCTGTTCCTAGCAATTGTCAATTTACTGTTAGTGAGAAACAGTTTTCCAACATAATGTTTCCCCATACACATTACAGACAAGGAATATATCATTTGCTACACATTTTAAGTTATGATTCCTTTTTCGGATTTGCTACGAAAGAGACATTTTTGTGGTTTTCCGCTATATTTTTTCAGTGTTTACAGATCTCATAATATAAAAAATGCTAATGGCATAATGTTTTATTTTATCCATACAGATACTCACCATGTCTCTGTATTAAGAGACATCTTCATACTTAAACAATGTCAAATAGCTGTAATAATCTTTTGCCATGCCCTAATTTAAAAATGGTGGATATTTGTCTAATAATAGATATATGGTTATACAGTTGAACTGTAAAATGTCACAGCCCTCTTCATATATCATTTTCTTTCACGAAATCTCTTTAAACAGAAATCAGTTAATGCAGTGTGTGATTTGGACTTTTAACGTAGATTTAACAACGTTTCAGTCATATCATTACGATGTCTGCAGTGTGGCAGTGTATTGTGATGCCTTGCACTGTAGCATTTTGTCCCACCTAGTCACCTTATCCTGACATCAGGCCGACCATTCCTAACTCTAACCTCATAATGCTAACCGCCAAGCGAGGCAACTGTTAGTACCATTTTTTTCAAGTCTTTGATATGACTCAGCTGGAGTCGAACCCACGACCTCCTGCAACCGAGGCGGACGCTCTAACCACTAGGCCAGCGGAGCGGTCTCTTAGTACAGAAAACTCTTAGTACATAAAACTCTTATTAAATAAAACTCTTATACAGAAAACTCTTATTACAGAAAATTTAGAAAACTTTTATTCAAGGACACTCTTAGTACGGAAAGATTTTAGTACAGATTATACAGAAAACTCGTACTAAAGAAAACTTTTAGTACAGAAAAGTCTTTGTACATATTTAGCAGAAGTTTTTAGCAGCTGATTAGTATGACAACGCTTATTAAAAGTAAGATATATTGATATCCTTTGTATGTCCTTCCGTATTACCAGCAACATTGTCTCCTCAACATATGTATACAATCTTTGCCGTTATGTTGTCTTTGTGGTAACCAGTAAACAGAATGGTGTCAGAAAGGTGTCATCTTTGATTAACGCGCCAGCAGTTTTTGGACAGGGGCAAAGGTTATATATGCAAACATTTCAATTACAGTGACCTTTTAAAATATTTTCTGACCAAATTTATATTTACAACCACAATATGAATACCCTACATATATGTGACATATTTTGTAATTTTGTCCATGGGTCACTGAGAGGTATGGATGACAGATTTGATATTTTGATCAAAAGGTCACTGAGATAATGGGTACAGTGGGTTATTCTATGAAGTATCAAGCGACGGGATTTGCAAAGGCGAGACATTTTAATTGTTCTGGTTTTAATAATGTACGAAGAAATCAATGTATTTAAACTAAGTTTCAGTTTAAACTGATCCTATTAAGGTGTACTATTAATAACTTCTCTTTGACTTTTGTACACACAATTATAAAGTATTATGGGACAAGTCGAATATGTTGCCATGTTCAAATGTTTTAGGAAAACACTGTGCACTCCGTTATAAATCTTTGTCCTGCATTTTAAATAATAAATGCCACTCCGGACTCGGATCTATTACTTAAAATGCACGAATGTAGACTTGTTATTGGTTTTACTTGTTGATTTAATTTGGAGCAGAATAATTTTGTTAAAACAGAAGACAATGTTGCACCTGTATAATTTAGAATGAGTAGTTGAAGCTGCGCCGCATGATTGGATACTAAACGCCCTTGGGGAAAAGGAGAGGATGTACTGATGATAGTTTGATAAACATCGTAAGTTCGATGCCGGGGGAATAAGATCTCTTAATCACAAAACCGGTTTTAGGAGGCAGCCCATCTACAATTCGATGTTTTAATAAGTTTGTCATCATTTTAAAAATTCCCAGTATCCAGATCCGTTTACGTAAAGTTAATGCTTTGTTGTCAGTCAAAAAAAAAAAGCCAACACTTGGACGGCTGTTGTCGGAGATAAACTTTCCTATAAGGCGTTGAATATATTTCGTAAAGTGATTTTAAAAGTGAAAAGAGTTACAGAAAGGGTTAAATGACACTGTAGACATCAGAACTACTACAACATGGGAGACGTTCCAAAATGGGTAGAACACATGACCGAGGATACGATTGCAAAGGATACTCAAGTGAAGAATAAACCATCGGTAAGAATGTTGTTTCATGATAACTACATAAATTCAGTAGACGTTATTCTGAACATAAAGCGAACTAGTTGCTAATAAATACGTAATGTGTAACTTTATTGTCATCGGTATAAAAATATTTCTTTAGAATTATTTTTGTTCATTATTTCGTAAAGATCATTTTGAAATAACTAAAGTAATTATTTCAAAATGAAAACGTGCTTTTAAACAAAAGTTTCATTATTTCGACTACAGTTTCGTTATTTCTAAAAGGTCTAGTCAATAAAGCGACAATTTTATTGAAATAACCATAGTTTTCTTTGAGAAAGAACGTTTCGAAATAACGTAACTACTGTTATAAATACCAAAATTCTTTTCATTATTTAGAAACTTTTTCTATTAGACGGAACCATCTTTTCGAATAAATGAACATACTGGTATTTATTCTTACTGGCTGTTATATTCTTCTTGAATATTCCACTAAACACAATGAGTGAAAACTAAATTATTTACGTCTATTATTTCTATCTCTGTCTGCGTGGGTTTGAGTCTCAGATTCGGCCAATGTGGGTATGTGAAAAAGCTTGCCAGTAGTTTCTCGTGGGTCGGTGGTTATTTCTGGTCTTTTTACCCCGGGTTCTTCCTCCACCATTAATACTGGCCGCCATGTAGAGCCTATCGTGTGCTCAAAAATGGCGTAAAACCATACAACAACAACAACAATTATTTCATTCAAAGCATGTGCATGTTCACTAAATGTTGTTGTCTGTTCTCGATCTGGTTCAGACTCCGCCCATCATTCATCCCCTGCTTCCATGCGAATATAAACGTGGAGACTGCATCATCAGTAAATGTCATGGTCTAGCGTATGAAAAAATAAATGATTGTCAGTTAAGTAAGGATATATCTTAACTAATCATCCACAACTGTATATCTTTTGAGAATGTAACTTTGATTCCCTTTTGTACAAGGATTCAACGCATGTCTCTAGCTTGATATAATTAACTGTTAACTATGCATAATTTCGTCAGATCTGAACAACTAAAAATTCAAATGCCGTCATCAAATATTTCGGATTTAATATTGATTTTACATAAAGAAATATAAACAAATATATGAGCAAATGAATCACTTGTTACTTTCATCCAAAACATGCAACAATTTCTTAATCACAAATGGCCAAACTAATATTTCCTTTCTGGACATCTATTTCGAGAATATTCATTTTCTTTCGATAAAAAGTCACATGACCAATGAAAACTTATGCAGATTGAAGATTGGATTTTTAATTTCCACAGATTAATAAAGATCTTGTACCAGAATAACTATTGATAAATTGTATGCCTTATCCACACGTCCAGTTGTCAAAGAGTCAACAAGACTGGTGACAAAATTTAAATGGAAGCTATACCAATCTTTAGGTATCTGCATAATTTATTAGACGTGTACACAACATTAGATGTTTACACTTTTAAATGTTTACGCAAACCATTATATGTCTTCAGATTTCGATGGATACATATCATTAGATGTCTACACAAATCGTTAGATATCTACACGAATTCTTATATATATATATATATATATATATATATATATATATATATATATATATATATATATATATATATATATATATATATATATATATATATATATCTATATATATATATATATACGTCTTTCGATGTCTGCACGTATCATTAAATATTTACTCAACTCAGTAAGTGCTATAGAGCTTTTCACTGATGAATTGTTGTATATATCATCTCTATGCTGAAACTATTTGGACAACTGTTGCCGAACAAAGACAACTCTTGTTCAACAAGGACAAGAAAGAACAAAACATATATCATACACTCGCAATGTAATTAAATTGGAGACATGAGACCTGGCACACCCCGAGTACAAGTTTATTTTCTGGTGACCTTTGTAATTCCAGATCCTATCAAATAAAGCCTCGCATTTCAAGTAAAAGGGAGTTGCTTAGTGACTTATCAAAGCCTTGCATTTCATGTTCGGAATAGTGATGATTAGTCGAGATATCTTCTGAAAGTCGCTTTCAGTTTCAAAAGTAGGATAGCTCTAATTTGATTGGTGACTAAACCGGTCCATACAACAAGGCATCGAATCCATGCACTTCAAATATGTAAATTGATACGTTAATCTTGATTTCAATCAGATTAGATGTAATCAGTTATAAAAAGTCAAGTACCTGATATATGCAGCCATCTAATTATCCATTAAGCAACTCTAAAAAATATCATACCAAACCACACCAGCTTTTAAATGCTTTTAGGCGTCTTTCTTCTATCGCATCGAAACCATCACACCTAACTACATCAGCTTTCAAGTGTTTTTAGGCGTCTTTCCCCTATGGCATCAAAACCATCACACCAAACTAAACTAGCTTTCAAACATTTTAAGCGTCTTTTCCCCATCTTATGAGAAACATCACACCAAATAACACCAGCTTTCAAATATTTTAAACGCCTTTCTCCCATCGTATAAAACTATCATACAAAACTAAATCAGCTTTCAAGTGTTTTAGGCGTCTTTCCCCTATCGCATAAATCACATCACATCGAACTACACCAGTTTTCAAAAATGTTAAATGTATTTACTCCATCATATCATAAACATCACACCAAACTACACCAGCTTTCAAATATTCAACGTGTCTTTCTCACATCGCATATAGAACATCAGACCAAACCACATTAGCTTTAATATTTTAGGCTTATTTCCCCCATCGTATGAAAAATATTATACAAAACTACACCAACTTTCAAAAATTGAAGGCGTTTTTTCCTCATCTTATCAAAAGCATCTCTCTCTCTCTCTCTCTCTCTCTCTCTCTCTCTCTCTCTCTCTCTCTCTCTCTCTCTCTCTCTCTCTCTCTCTCTCTCTCTCTCTCTCTCTCTCTCTCTCTTAATGCTTCCAAACTAGATATTTGTAATACTATTTATAAAATCCTATTCCCAAGTAATAATGATATTTTGCAACTCGCAAAGGTTAATTTATCATACAAACAATGTTTTCTTTTGTTACAAATAATATACGGTACTCAAATATCCCAATTCAAAGATCCCAAAGTTTTTGTTCTGTATGCCAACTCAATCACAATGGAATACAAAACATATTTTTCAAACATCGAACGAAACAAACTCTTTGGTATCTCTAATTGTTCAGAAACAGAACTAGACTAATTTTTGTACAAGATAAAACACCCAGCAGCATCACATATGCAAATTGGACAATATAATCTACAAACCGTGAAATAAGTCTTCTTTACCTCCTCCACCCCAACCCTCTCTTTCTCTCATTTACTATTTAACTGTTTACATTTTTATGTACGTATGTCTAAGTTTATTTTGTTTTGAACTACTATATTTATTTCATAACTGTAATTTTGCCCTAGTCTTGATACGCGCATTTTATTTTTTTTAAAAAAAAAACAATGTATGTTATGAGAAAGGGCCCGACTGAGCCAGCTAACTTGTGTCAAGCTGTACATTTTTTAATTAAAAGACAAGAAAAACATAAATTATTATAAAGAAAACGAACTATACACAGGTAAATACATAGGTAAATACCAAAACCTATTTAAAGTATACATTATACATATATTCTATAAAAGAACTGATCTCTGAGCAAGTTCTTGACGCTTAAAATTACGCAGCATTTACAAAAATAAAACTTTGTTTTTGTTTTAATATTTGTTTGGAAAAGCAAAACGTTGTATCTCGTAACTGTTTTATATTCATTTACGCAAAACATATTACCCCAATTATAAATTTCATTATCTGCTTTTTTAGCTATACGTCAAACGTTACTCACTTACTAATTCTTGTTGAGAACAAGTCATTCCTGCTGTAAAACTAAAGAAAACCATTGGAACTTGAAAATATATAGTTTTGTCATGAGACAATTTCTGAACTTTTTTTATATTCGCAAAAAAAGTCCGATGCAGTACATGCGCACCTTAATATAATAATAATAATAATAATAATAATAACAATAATAACAATAATAACAACAATACTACTACTAATATTACTACTACTACTACTACTACTACTACTACTACTACTAATAATAATAATAATAATAATAAAAATAACAACAATAATAAAAGTGCATACACATATGTAATCATAAAAGTGCAACAGCATCACCACCCCACCCAAATCCCTTATCCGGCTTGCAAAAGGTTAATCAAAAACACATCGACTCTAAACGATGACGACACCGAAGAGTCGCCGCCAGGGATAAGTAGGTGATATTAGAGTCACACATGCTGGCGATTGCTACCTCAACAGAGCAGCCAAAGTAGGTCAAACAAATTACAATCAGTAACTGGTTTGTGGACATATCTGACGTTGCTTGGGTCATATGCGCAAGAAAAGTAATTCGTTATGTTGATGAGAGGTTACTGCTTTTATACTAGACAACCAAGTTTTTATTGACTTACAACTGGATGAATGGTGTATAAGTTATGACTAGTTGTCTCCCCTTTCAAATTAGATTAGGATACATATTACTACGATGTATACGCCAATACCGATATAATCTGGATATTGACCTAAACTGTGCTCTGCATGCTTTTCCAAATCGGTATCATGCTTTGTATATTGAATAAGTGACGAAGTATTTGTTTAGTGTTGTTTTTATTGTTACAAGGAGTGATATTAGGTTTTATTTATATGTTTAATCTTTATATTGAAAATATATTCCCCACTCTCTTGTTAGGTACAGGCATAGACCAATGACTATTGTTTACAATGAATATCTATTCTCAACTTCTTTCGTACAGGCATAGACCAATGACTATTGTTTACAATGAAAATCTATTCTCCGCTTATTTCGTACAAGCATAGACCAATGACTATTGTTTGCAATGAAAATCTATTATCCGCTTATTTCGTACAGGCATAGACCAATGACTATTGTTTGCAATGAAAATCTATTCTCCACTTATTTCGTACAGGCATAGACCAATGACTAATGTTTGTAATGCAAATATATTCTCCACCCTTTTGTTTTGGTATAGGCATAGACCAATGACTAATGTTTAATTTATCTCATTCTTGATAAATATGTGTAAACATGTTTAGCCTTATTGCTACAGGCAACAGAACAAATATGAGCTATACTTAATTGAGAAAGAAAAACGTGCAGATGTAAATTAGCTTCGAGTGAAAACGATTTTGAATCACATCAATGCAATTGTCATTATCAGACGATGATCAAGTTAGCGACACCTTCTACCCTCAGCTAGACAATGGTAAATCGTGCGTGTAACCCTTTGATGTAGTAGGTGTTGACTCCATATAATTCCCAATTATGAAAAACAGTGAACGTTGGTCCAGTCATGTATATCTTCAGAAACAATTTTCTATCATCTTGATTGCCAACAAAAATGTATTAAAGAAAACACATAGCAAAAGTTAAACAACGCTATGTTTATAAAGGAGCGTTCAATGCCAATAACCATATAACTTTATATAAGAATGGTTATCAACATCTGGGTCAATGTCCAAAATATTTCATAGCAACGTCTATGAATATTATTAAGTGGCGGATCCAGAAATATTGTCAGGGCTGGCGTAAACAAATAGGTCTGACGTTAGTGGTGTGGAACCCCCAGTGGCGGCCATCCCGGGGAAGCCCCTCGAAGCTTCGTCATTTTAAGCGTCTTCAGGACGTGATTTTGAAATCTAACTGTGAAGAAAACTTACCCAAGCAGAAGTTCTTATTTTGCTGTTTATATTAGTCTCAGTATGTAATGATACTCGGCCATCTAAATTAGTCTTTGGGTGCATTGATATATGGCCATCTATATTAATCTTGATATGCATTGTTTTCTGGCATTCGTTATTAAATGAATTGATATATCACCATCGATATTAGTCTTTATGTGTATCGATATATATGGCCGTTTACAGGGCCGGACCTGCTATAGGGGCCCGCCCCCCCCCCCCCTTAAAAAAAGGTGTGTGTGTGTAGGAAGAATGAACGAAAGACAGACAGTCAGAAACAAACAAACAAAATCAACAAACGAACAAACAAAGAATAGTATTAGAAGCTAGTGTTTAATTTTATGCGTATCCTATTTTGCGGTCTCTGTAGTCGACTAGCTTATAGTAATAGTACGTATACTATGTTAGGCCTACCGAGATTTCGTTTGCAAAGCGGTCGAAAGACGCTGGCTGACCCGCTGTGACGTAATCTCACTTCCGACTTTGGAAGCTTTTTTGCGCCGAAATTTTGACAACATGCCAAAAAGGAAAGCGCTAAAACCTGTGGACGCCGCAGGTACAAAACGTCTCCAATCGTTTTGGCAAAAGTCAGGTAAATAAATAATGACTACTTTTGTTTTGTATACAGAATGAGCTCAGCATGTATTGACAATGAGAAAGTACACTGACTAGATCCAATACTGGGTCAATGATATCACATAGCCTAAATGACGAGTGAAAACGACATTAAACTTGAAGAAATGAAAGAAAAGAAAATACATTTTGAACAAGATTATCTCAAACACGAGCGCCCACGCACAACTGATTCTGTTTATCTTCATCGCTATACTTTGACTGTGCATAAGCTGTCTGTGGTTAAAATCTCATGTTTTGTTCATTACTTGTGGCAATCGGACTTGCACCAATCTGAATGTGTCACCCACCTCTGCTACAAAAAAAACACAACATATTCACTGCTTTTGATAAAAGATGCAAAGGGGGGTTCAGAATTTTTTAATTTTTTTATTTATTTATTTATTTTTCTAAAATATTTTTTCCGTGTTTTTAAAACATTGCAGTTTTTAGTCACTTTTGTTAGATCCTTTTTCAAGGTTCAGATAGCACCAAATTGCACCATTTTGCATCCTTGAAAAAAAAATTCCGGGGGACATAAAAAACATAGGTCCGGTCCTGGTTTATATTATTCTTTCTATGCAATTATATATGGCCGTCTTTATTAATCTTTGTGGGAACTGATATTAGAGTTTGTGTATATTGATATATGGTGGTTGGTATTAGTGTTTGTGTGTATCGATATCTGTCCATTTATATTAGTCTTTGTATGCAATGATACACTGCCATCTATATTAGTCTAAGTATCCCTTGATATCTGTCCATTTATATTAGTCTTTGCATGCCACGATACACGGAAATCTAAATTAGTTTGAGTATCCATTGATATCTAGCCATTTATATTAGTCTTTGTATGCAATGATACACTGCCATCTATATTAGTCCAAGTATCCACTGATATTTGGCCATTTATATTAGTCTTTGTATGCAATGACACACTGCCATCTATATTAGTCTAAGTATCCATTGATATCTTGCCAGCTATATTAGTCTTTGTGTGTATCGAAACATGATTATCTTACTTAGTTTTTGTGTGTATCGATACATGGTTGTCTTACTTACTCTTTGTGTGCATTTATATATGACCATCTATATTAATATTCGCATATTTTGATTTATTATATACACCAGGATTATCCATTTCAACAAGCGTACAGAGCTGAAATTTAAACTGTCATTTTTTTCTTTATACTAAACAAACCCATTTCAACTCATCGTGATTTGAACCTAAACTAAATCTTAATATATTTGCTTTACATTAAAGGTTGCCCAAAGTATAATAATGTATCATATTGGTGATTTCCCTTTGCAATTCTTTACGGTACATACAAAAATCACCAATTTACATTTCGTCAAATATCACAAGCATAGTTTTTAGATCAATATAATATATATATATATTAACAGACGGTACTTCAAAGACAAACTTGGAGTATTTCTGGCGGTAAAAGAATGCAATACTGCAAGATTTGTGGCAAGCAATTAGTCTTTTACGCTTATACATAATTCACTTTTTTAGTTTTTACTATGAAGAGAATATTTACTTTTGTTTTCTTCCTTAATACAGCAAAACTCGATCATAGCAACAAAACTAGTGAAGTTGTTACACAAGTACATGTTGCTGAGAAATGTGTTCTGAAACTTCTCCCATTTATACGCCTATGTTGATCTGTTTGCGAGTAGAATGGTCCATGTATGAAGATTTTATGAGGTTTATTTGTTATCATGGTGCTAAAAGACTAATAAAACCTACTAATCGTGTCCCAAAACCTCGTTTCCACACCTCTTTGCATATCGACGTGAACTTTTTGCGCCGGTCAACGGTATGAGTTGCACACGGTTTATTTAATCCGTTCAGATAACTTGCTACCTCTGTTTCTAGACTGTAAACCAGGCAGCATTAATCTTTACCTTCAATGGCACCCATGTGGTGAGCACGAACACACTTGATCTAATCTTTGATATAAACATTATTTTTTAAAAAATCCACACATCATATGCGAACAGCATCGACTCTAGCAGCCAAGTATTGCTTCAAGTAAGAACGGGTCTCATTTATGGAAACATAATTCGGAAATAAGGCATCGTCTGCATAAAAAGTCACCACTGTAAATACAATTTCAATCATAGTTTTACGATTTCATTTTGTAGAATGTGACATATGGACATTTACATGTAAAAGTGTGTGAAGAAAAATAGAATACACTATCAACTTTAAGTTGGATCTTTACACGTTGCATTATAGAAATCTGAAGGGGAATAAAGTTTTGCAATTCTACAGTCTAGTACCGACGATGAAGAGAAAACTTTAACAACCTGTGTCAAAAGGAAGCATATGATCTTTTTGCCGCGAGGTTGGGAGAACCGGAACCTACAGACCGTAAATTGATAAGGACTCTACCCTTAGGTTATTAGTTACCTTTGTTTTCAAATGTTGCCAAAAACTACTAAATATACATTCCAATTTCTGTTTTAATCTTTAAAAGACATATTTTAGTATAAAGTATGTTGGCCCAGATTCACGGATATTTTCATGCTTTCCAGCACTATATATATATATATATATATATATATATATATATATATATATATATATATATATATATATATATATATATATATATATATATATATATATAGCACAAATCAGTTTGGATAAACAAAAGAATCCGTATGTGGAAAAACAGATGTTTGATATTTGCTCCGTAAACCTATGGTTCATTGTAGTAGCAGCAGCGAGGGCGAGCAGACCTATTGCTGAAACGTCATTGGCATTTTTAAACAAATGCTTCCTACGAAAAATGAAAAATACTGGGTCAATAACGCCAAAATGAAGTTCATTTTTGTTACTTAATCTTGTCGTTGTTTTCTTCAAATTTTGTATGCGTGTTTTCTTTACCTGCCGGACGTTTCATTGAGGTCATGTTCACTATTTCTGCTGTTATCAGGTGAAATTTGCAGAAGGTCCAGAGCAATTATTTATATCCGTTACAAAGGCTACCGAAGGAGTTACAGAAGCTACTGAAGGTCTTCTTCCTACATTAGAACGAACCACTAGAGCAACTGGAAAAATAGAAGAAAGAACTACGAGAACAAAACGTTTTTTTTAACGAGATCTTGCAGCTGCAATAGCCGCTGCTCAAACACTTGGCAAAGTCAAGGAAGAAATACTTGAGGCTTTTGAACAAGGTCGTTCTGAAATAGGTGATATAACAGAATCAAAACAAGCAAGAATCAGAATTATATCATTTGATAAATTTCATGATACGATTATTTTCTATGTAGAAAATACTGAAGAAGGAAGATTACTTGAGCTTGATGGGCGTCGTTATGATAGTAAAAAATATTTCAGAAACTTTAGTACGCTAATAATTATGTAAGTCGTGGATCCTGGTACTATCGGATTTATAACATATATTACAAAGTTGATAATATCGAAAGCGATAATTCGAAATATATTGCATTTATTGATGGGATAAATAATATACTAAAAAATTACAATCATTCCAAACAGTAAGTAAAAAATAAAGGGAATATTCGGAATTTGAAGAAATTAGACGAAGGAAAGAAAAGAGGAAAGAAAACACGGAAGAAACAATGGATGTGGTAATTCTACTCAAGGAAGTGGTCTTATTACTTGTCCTAACAACATCCTTTCTGATGTTTAACAATTAGAATTTTTTTTGGCGGAAAACGTGCCTATAATAGTTCTCCATAAATTAATAAAGAAGCAGCTGGTATTTTGTCAGAGATTGTTTACACACGGCATCATGGACATAAATATTTATCAGTTTCTCATGAATGAAATTGCTGATGATTAGCACAGTGATTAAATAAATGAATAACAAAAAAGATGATCAAACACAATGCTCAACGTTGATCGATTATGGCAGGAGTGATACATTTGCAATTAACTACAAATCAAGCAATCCACGATGATGTTGTTAAACGTTCTTTTAATACAGTTTCAAAAGCAATAGCGATTCCAAAACATATAGGAATGAAGGCTACTGATTTTGTTCGCGATAAAACTCCTAGTGCTATTGGTAATCTTGCCGGTAAATAATCTTTTGTGTGCAAACAAAGACTAGCACAGCACAATCAATACAACGAAAATTTCAGCCACCACCACCAGTTAAATTACTCATCACAGAAGTAATGCCTGCAAATGTTAGTAAAGTAATAAATCGAGCTGCAAATCAGAAACTAGCAGAACTGTCTCATGAAGTACAAAGAAATATAGCTGCAGACTTAATAGTAGGAAGTAGTTCTTGTGTTAGACGATAATAATTATAATAATATGCTGAAACTTGTATTTGATCCCTTATTTGATATCGATATGCCAGTTCTTAAAAAGAGTGTACGCGATTATCGGTAGTATGACGCAAGACAACCAAATCAGCGTTCAGGATACAACTAGATGTTTCTTACCCGCTGAGGCGTTTATTGAAGTAGAAGGTGAAATTGTAACATATGTTGTCCCTAATACACCATATGGGTTGATATCAGGGCTGCTTAATTAATAACGTTATTATGGCGCTGTTTGATAGTGCTTCTTATCTCATTGATAGAAGAGAAATTCTATCGATTCAGAAACGTTGCAATAACAGTAATACATTTATCGAGATATTCAGATGATTATTCAAGAACAGCTGGCCCGACAATGATGTTTTCCAAAGACATTACTGACTCTCCCGACGATAGAAACTCATTGACAAATCCAGCATAAACTGAAGTTGCAATGATGAATATAAATTTCAATTTAGGATTCTCAACGCACCGATTAATGTTAAATGGTGATACCAGAAGATTTTCGTGTGCAATTCCAATATCTTACATGTTTGGATTTTACAGCAGTGTTAGAAAAGTTTGTTTTTTTGGGAGCCAAGCAAAATGTTATACGAAAAGGTGATGATAACGTTGCAATCTGGCTACCTGTCGGGATTGCTGTTGGTAAAGTAATACTAACAAAACTTTCATTGAAGATGCCAGTAATGACTCGATCACTTGCTGAAGAACAAAAATAACTCGCTTTTATGGATCAAGGTGGTAAATCAATATTGTCATGGTTACCAGTAACCGTTCAAAGAGCTGTTAATGGGTCATTTACAAATTACATCGCACATCATAGCATCAGCACAAGGTGTTTCTGCGCCACGACATATTTTATTATGCTTTACAACATTTTGCACGAATAAATAATGAAGAAGAAAGTCATATGATATTTGAGAAGCTTGGAGTTAGTGAGGTTTCATTAAAAAAAAATGAACAGCAAGAACCGTCTGAAGTGATTTTACTTAATTTTGATTAAATGACGTAGCACTTGCATATCATCGGTTAATGACATCAAACAGACGTAATCAGAATATAGATACTTGTTTGTAAATATCACAGTTAGATTTTACAAATCTGTATCCGATTTATTACTTTTCGCTGAAACATTTAGATTTAACCAAACTGTCCGTGATATACATTTTCGAGCTCGCTTGAATAGAGGTGCTGATCTTTTTACTAATTACAGAGCAATCGATGTTATAATAATCAACAAAGCAATGTTACTTGAAAGGGCTGGTGGACGAATGAGAGTTATTGCCCCTGTAGCATAACCGCATACCGTACTAAATAGATCTTAAAAATATAACGGAAGATCTTCCTCTAATCTGATGGAATAACTCCTGAAAATATGCGCAAACAGATTAATGATGAAATATCGAAAATATTAAATCTTACAAATGTAGATCCAAACGAAACTGTTGTAATTCAAGATAAACAAGGAAAATTAAAATCAAGTAATATTTCATTGCAGGATATCCTTGTTAGAATTGGTGGAATAACTGGGAAAAAATAGTTTTATTTGGTACTGATAGACGCATTAGACTTTATATACCAGTGAAAACGTTTACAGAAGCTATCCATTATCGAATATATAAATTTGGCTATACAATGAATGGTCCTCTCAAAATGTTTAAAAATAGAATTGCCAATCTTGTAGAACCAGAATCAGACAATGATACTGTAACGAAGAAATACGTCGACAATACATGTAGTAATATTCCAGTGATGAATTCGTTAACGGCAATCAGTGATGGAATGGTCACATTTAGATCTGATGATAATAAACATTAGCAATTGTTTATGAATTTTCGTAAAAGTCATAAAATATCTAGTAATGATTTTTTTTTTAAATCCATCAATTATCGACATTAAACTTGCCGACATAAATATGTTACCGACAGTGTAGTATATATGGTTGCGTCTAGACTAACATTATGGTCACATCTTAATAAATCCATCAAAAATCGCGCTGAGAATGCCGGTATATACAGGTTAACAGTACTTGGTGTTACAACATTTATAAAATTTATCACAATTCCACGGCGTTGTCCCCTTCCACAGTCAGACGGATCTCCTGGATCTATGTTAGTATCTATAGATAAAAATAGATAGATAGTTATCTATAGATAACATTTGAAGTTTAACCTGAAGTAAAAAGTACTCGGCTTGATTTATCATTTGTGTCTTGAATTAGTCACTAAACTGTCACTTATTTAGATATAATGAGCTGTCCAAACTATGTGCAACAGTATAAATACAACCAGGCGCGTGAATGGTAAAATAAACTAAAAGACATAGTTGATGAGTAAAAAGCAAAAGTATAAAAAAATTACCGGGGACGTATAGTTGTTTACATAATTGTATATTCAGGGTCTGCTGTTAACTCTGGAAACTGCGTATTACTATTAACAATAACAATAACATTACAAGCAGTTGTAACACTTTGTCTTTCAGCTGTAAAACAAATGGTGTGGTTCCTAATATCATTGCCAAAAAAATATCTCCATCTCGAAAATAAATTACATAAGTATATAATAAAGTTGCATACATCGACACTAGCATACTCCAAATTGTCTTCATTGATATTGTCAGGTCGTAGTGATGGATTACTATCAGAAATTGAGTTTACAGAAATGATTAAATTTACAAAGAGGCAATGGCTACGCCTGATTTAGAAATTAATAGTACCGTAATAGTATCGTCATCGCAACTGCAACATATCGTCGGTAATACAACTTTGTCAAAAACAAACGTTTTTTTATCTGCCAGCTCGACCAATCCTGCATTTAGCGTCAACTTTCGAACTGCATTTGCAGCAAAATAAATTGCGGTTGCACAATTACGAGTATATTTAGTTGGCCAAATATTAGAGCGAAATCATTCGGTAGATTACAGGCAAATAATACATTGGTATTTACAAACAAAAACAAACTAGATGAAAACTCTGATTGGCAAATTGTAAATATTACAACGGTCAGTTATCAGATTGAACCAATAAATGATGAATTCTAAATATTACAACGGGTAGATATCAGATTGAAAACAAATAAGTGATGAACTTCAGGGCAGAATTAAATTCATTGCAGGAAAAGAATGAAACAAATAGCTATTACAGTCCACTAACCGACATTATCAGCTGCACGGAATGTTTGTTTGCATAATTGACAGACATATGTGGGGGACATCTACAGGAAGGTTGATGGCACATGATTTTCTTGCTTCCCTATGCAGCCCAGCATCTGCTGTCCTGGAAGATTCGCACAACGCGGAGCCTTTGTGCACGGAGGAAAAGCTAGTGACTCGATCACTTGCTGTTTGTTCCCAGTAATCAGGGTTTATGTCTAATGCTTTCAATGCAGATTTTAGATTGTCTTTGAAGCGTTTATTTCTGCATACATACATACATACATACATACATACATACATACATACATACATACATACATACATACATGAACGCAAGATAACATGCATGCGATATGACTTTCTATTGGGTAGAGAAGACTGTCAAAATACATATTACAATTTACAGTAGTTATTAGGGCATAACCGACTTTTGATCCGGAAATCGGATTCCACCGGATAGTATGAACTTCCGATTAATCGGAGTCGGACAAGGCAGGAACGACCGATTCGGATAATAAAAATAATAAAGTTGAATTTCTATAGCACCGTGTCTAACACTGCGTGTCCTTCGATAGTGCGTTAATAAAGTTAAATAAGAAGTCAGAAAAGTCCAATATGGTCAACACAACCACGTTGTGAGACAATCTATTTGAACTGGCGAGTAAAAACCGGAAATGAAGCCGGATATGGTAAGTACTAAGTAACATGCTAGACACGGCAAAACCAGATACCAGCAACCCGGAAACGGAAGATGAAATTTTAAAAAAAAAAAAAATACGGATTTAGCATTTCCGATTAATTGAATCGTATCCGGAATCGGAAAAATTTCATGCCCAAAATCCGGAATCGGTAATCGGTCGAAAAATGCTAATCGGTTATACCCTAGTAGTTATGTAAACATTTATTTTTACCAATTTAAAATTGTCAGACCCTTTATCTTTAGGTTACGATAATGATAAAACACGCCTATGATAAATGTGTATGCATTACTTGGCTTTTTACAGAGACTATTTATTCAGTTGTCTTGATTTAATAATTACCAATTACTTTTATTCGTAATTAATTAACATTATCCAATGCGTTGAAAACTAAATGAATAAATCAAAATAATACATAACATTTATATTTGTTAAAGCATATGCCAAAACGTTACCATGGTGACGAAGGATGGGGAACCGGAAAGTGGAATTCCTATAGATACTGGCAGACCGGCGATCATGATGATAACACAACCAAGTCTAAAGAGTCAAGAGGCAACAAGAAATCTTATCGAATATGTCTTTTAGTCTTGCTCCTTTTAGGGGCTCTTGTAGTAGCCATAGGCATAGGTCTCCTGATCTATTTTCTACTTATGAAAGGTATGTATGTATGTATGTATGTATGTATGTATGTATGTATGTATGTATGTATGTATGTATGTATGTATGTATGTATGTATGTATGTATGTGTGTGTTTATGTATGTATGTATGTATGTATGTATGTATGTATGTATGTATGTATGTATGTGTGTGTATGTATGTATGTATGTATGTATGTATGTATGTATGTATGTATGTATGGATGGATGGATGGATGGATGGATGGATGGACGTACGTATGCATGTATGTGCACACCTTTTGGAGAGATAACGAGATATGTTAACTAAATGCTACTTTCCTCACCAATTCTTATTTATTACAATTAATCACTTCCTTGCATAATTTCAAGCTTAATCTTGAATTATGGGTATTATTTATTCCTAAGAAAGCAAAGTGTGTGTGTGTGTGTGTGTGTGTGTGTGAGAGAGAGAGAGAGAGAGAGAGAGAGAGAGAGAGAGAGAGAGAGAGAGAGAGAGAGAGAGAGAGAGAGAGAGAGAGAGAGAGAGAGAGAGAGAGAGAGATCTTTTTCAAGATTACAATTTGTAAATTTTTGTTGTGTTGCTATTTTTTCTGTTAACGTGGGTATGCGAGAGCGTGCCAATAGCTTCTGGTGGGTCGTTGGTTCTTTGCGGTTTCATGTTGTTTCCGGTACAGAACGTTTGCTGTGATCTGATCTGCAATAGAATAATGCTCCATCTGTATTGATATCATAATAGCGCCATATTAAAATCACTTTATTGTAACTTATCCATGCATACACAAAGTTAACTGTAAATAAGAGTGACACATGTATGTTAATAGTGACAAATATTTCTTCCATCATATGAAATATCATTTTACAATCTTCTTGCAGATCCACCACACAATTATTATCGTAAGTTCTCTCTCTCTCTCTCTCTCTCTCTCTCTCTCTCTCTCTTCTCTCTCTCTCTCTCTCTCTCTCTCTCTCTTTCTCTCTCTCTCTCTCTCTCATATATACACACACACACATACAAACACGCGGCGCGCGACAGCTGGGAGAGAATGAGGTGATCACATTTGGGGACAAGGAAGGCTGGGAGCAGATTTATATCTATATCTCGCATGGCCTTTTACTTAATTATATACACATTATTTTTATGTTTTAGAATTGTGAAACACTGATTGTTATATACTGTGGACTTTCTGGTATAGTAGGCTTTAACAAGAACCTGTATACGAAATCTCAAATTTGTGTATAAAACTTGTTTACCATTGGTTTATTGGATCCATTGGTTGAGTGGTCTAAAGCGCATTGCAGATCAATGACAATTCAACTCTGTCGGCAGGGTTATGCGTCTCGGGTCGGCAGGGTTATGCGTCTCGGCTGGACCAACGTGAATATGCGAGAAAACTTAATAATAATTTCTAGTGGGTAGGCGACACTTTCCAGGCACCCCCACCCCTCTGGATTCTTCCTCCATCAAAATTTCTGCATGCCGTGTGGACTCGCTTGGGTTAATAAATGGCGTTCAATCAACAAACCAAACCCATTGGTGTACATTCTTATATTCCATGAGCAGTACATATGTTATATTTACATATCTTTACAAGCTGTATGACGAACGAACGAACGAACGAACGATAGATAGATAGATAGATAGGTAGGTAGATAGATAGATAGATAGATAGATAGATAGATAGATAGATAGATAGATAGATAGATAGATAGATAGATAGATAGATAGATAGATAGCATTGTATTTCAACTGAAATAAGCATGATTAAATACTTCAAAATTAAACACAATTATTATCTCTAGATCCCATGATAGCCAATGCCAATGTGCGGCTAATGGACACACCTTTCGAGCAGGGAATGGATGACCACAATTCCACTCAGTTCCGGGCAATCCAGGAAAAATTTTGCGGCTCGGTATGTAAAAAATAGTATACACTAATCATATAGGTCCAGTAAACCTTGTTGGTAATTAGCTGCACGATTAAAGAATGATTTTGTGTGTCACAAACATCTCTGGAATTGTTGTAACACTGACTGTTCTCTATGACATCCGTATAAGCTTTGGAGGACTATCGCCAACGAGAGCCCTTTCAGTCCACTATACAAATAGAAAAATAGAGATCATCAGGATGGTAAATGGTATTTTTTCAGATCCATTACAACGCATATCGATACATGATACTTTCTATTTAATTTGTGTTAGAACCTTTGCATAAAATATAGAAAATGAATTAAATGCAGTATTCATACATATTGATAAGTCATCGATTATGACGTCATTACGTGGTGTATTACATTCGCTTAAGATGGAAGCAGTCTGCATTAATTCTATGTTTATAAACTATGAAACCGAGAGGTGAGTGTCAGTGTTTCTCATATCGTAACTAAGAAGTATACAATTCATCTTCGTTTACTGGGATTTGTTTACACATTTTGAATATGTTGCTATAACATATTTATTTAAACCGGTCAATAAATGGAATGCCAATCGATAGACAAAAGTATAATTCAATAAAATGATACAGAGCTGCACTTTGAGCACACGTGACACCTGCAGATCTATATGTGTGACGTAACATAGGTCAATGACAGGTACAGAGAAGTATCAGTTCTTCTACTGAACTGAGGGTATATTGGAAACTCCGCTAAAATCAAGGCCGACATTAATATAGTTTTACGGATTTAATTTTCTATCATATCCTACAATACTGAAGAGGTTTCGTCGTTTTAAAGATTGTTCCGCATCCGTGGAAGACAACCCACGTCCTGTGAGATTGTTGTCTTCGATTGGTGAGCGGAAAGTGGCTGTTGTAAATGGAATAATCGATGAAAATGCTCAACACACAGTGGAAAATATTTCTAATATCACTTGTATTATTTGGTCAGTTGTTTTTAATGTGCTGAAGAATCGTTCGAAGCTCTAAAGGCTTTGTACAATATTGGTCTAGCATATGTTGACTGATCAAATATGCCCAATGTTGAAGTAGCCAAAAGGCTGCTCACATGGTATGAAAAGAGTGACCAAATACGTTTGAATACGAGTGTCACCAATTTACTTTTTTAATCAATCTCACAAGAAAATTATAAAGTTTTGTAGTACGAGAAAAATGCACAGTCTTTGATGTAGTTAGACCATGAAGGGGCGTTTTATATGTACTATTTTGCAATTCAAAATGTCCATTCGTCCAGTAACCTACCCCCGATCTGTCAGTGACACTAAACGTGTTTATGCCTCGAAAAGGATTGCGAAGAGCTGTGGAAGACTTACGAACAACCCGTACATGGGACCGGAACATGAGGTATCCATTCGCGCCAGGCATGTGTAATTTTCTCATGGGTGCCGGCCGGATAAGCGATATTTTATCGTGCCTACACCATATTATATAAATTAGCAGATACAACCATATAAACGATTGTGAAGTGTTATGGATGTCTATATTATGTATTCAACTTTCGTCCATGATTGTAGATTGTAAAAGTCATTTGTAATGAATACATTATATTATATCGCTAATTCTTGTTAAAGATTGTATATTATCCTTTAAGAGGCTGGTTATTTATAAACATGTTAACATGGATTTGAGTTCAGGATCTTGGTTTTCCCCTTGGAAATGATATGGTCTACCTGATTTGTGTCAGGATGGTCGCTAAAATTTACGTAAACAATCCCGAGTCGTGTTTACGAATATAATGACGATTTCCATTGAAAATGACCACGGTCAATGACATTTTGTTGCACCATAAGTCACGTGACAGTCTGAAAATAAGTTTAAAATCATCAAGATTAATTATTCCTATTTTAATATCAATCTTTTTAATTGTGTTCACTTACAATCTGAAAGGAATAATTTACTCAAAATAATCTTGGAATTACAACGTGTTCATTCATATTTAAAAAAAAAAAACTAAACCATTACTCTAGGATCATTATTAATTCATTGAAAGATATTATTTTTCATACCATTGTGATACATCGAGTGTTGGCACATAAGGTCATTCAAGGCTGTTGGACCTTCAGCACATTCAGGATTGGAATTATTTTAGAACACCACTGGAATTCATTTAAGACCATATACCTTTTGTACTTGACAACACGTTTAGGATTATTTGTGATTTTATTCACAGTACTCTAATTTCGTTTTTAATTTTCACTTTGATGTCTAGCGAAGTAAATTTATTTCTTGAATTTTACATTACCTGCTGGCTTTATATGTTACTTATTTAAAAAGTGCCGTTACAAATTATACACCCTATAGGTTATTGGCTGGATAAGCGATTTTTAAAAGCCAGACCCTATTCTGAAGCTTCTTTTGTACTAACTAGGCTGAGGTAGGGTGCTCCTAGTATAATATTTAATTATTATAGAAAACCCAACCTGGCTCGTTTTTGTTAGTTATTGACGTATTGATAGAGAGATGCTCCGAGCACCCCAGTCAGCTCTACCGACAATCAAATTACTGAATACACAAAAGGTGAGATCCAAATAAACAACAATTTAATACCATTCAATAGCAGATAAGTCATTTCTTAATTGAAATTCAATATTCAAAACCCATCGCTCGTCTTTCACTCGATCAAGTGACGGCCTATCACATCATCTGACTTAGTGTGATATATTGTCCTCCATTTATGTGTTCCTAATCATCTGTATTATGCTTTTCCCTTGACTTGTACTCCAGTTCCCCTCCAGTCCATCAACTTTTGCCTCCGCTCTCTCCTTTTCTTGTCTCCCAGAGACTCGGAACCAGCTGTACTAGGGTATTTCCCTTCTCTGTCTCATACCGCTCCTCTGATCCCTAAAAGCTTCCAGTATGAACACACAAGGACATTTTTGTATTCCTCTAGCTATCGAGACTCATACTAAAGAACAATCTATCATCAGAAAAGCCATTACCTTCTGTGGTCACGCATTCTATCTATCTATCTATCTATCTATCTATCTATCTATCTATCTATCTATCTATCTATCTATCTATCTATCTATCTATCTATCTATCTATATATATATATATATATATATATATATATAGAGAGAGAGAGAGAGAGAGAGAGAGAGAGAGAGAGAGAGAGAGAGAGAGAGAGAGAGAGAGAGAGAGAGAGAGAGAGAGAGAGAGAGAGAGATTCTCAATCTTATTATACAGAACAATATGGTATAATCAGATGCATTTCTGTACATACATTTCTACAAAGTGTACACATATATCCACATATCCTTGCGCTGATATATTTTTACACACGATACTCCTACAAAGATACATAAATATTCAAATATCCCTATTAACTATTGTTGCACACTGCAGCCATTATACAAACTTATAATTTAATTCAACATTTGCAGATCTAGAATATCACATGAATAAATGCACGAGGTCACTACGAATTAACCAAATAGCTAATTACAATACTAATATTTTACATAAACATTTTTCATATATCAAAATGTGCATATAGATCAAACACTACAAATTAATAAAACACTACAAATGAATCAAACCGTACAAATTGTAATTCTGCGTACTAACAACTCTAGTAATGAAGTATACATACTGCACATCAATAAAGTACAATTACTTTGCCGTAATATATTACAACAATCAAGCAATAAATCACTGACCTGTCCGAAGCTCCTTTGAAGTTCCCAGAATAACAAAGTTTCCCGCCAATTTCGAATGACGTCGGAGTAGCTTGTAACTTCCTGCAAGATGGTTTAGCGACTACTGTATTTAGTTTTCAAGATACTAGGTTTAACCTTGCAATTCCATTGGTGGCCAAGCCTTGCTCAACTCTGAGTGGATGTCGACTCACCCATGCTCTACATAATTAGAAGACATTGACCCCTCCATGGCAGCCTGTCAAGGGTGGATTTACGACACCCACTTGATGTGATCCTGTGAAGCCAACTCGGTAATTAAACATCTTCATGTGAATCGCTCACAGCCAAACCAAGGCGTCAGTCACGAGTCTCTATGGCCATTTTATACACACTGGCTTGACACCTCATTGTTCGCAAGGCTGACATTCGTAACATTTATGACGAGGAATTATTAGCCTCAGGGTCTAGCATATACATGTTGCAATCTGGTTAGTGTTCCTTACTTACAACGTGACACCTATGATGTAAATAAGATGATAAACACAGGACGACAGAAGCTATGTTATGCGTGTCTGATTTTTGGCGGTGACAACGCACCGAAGCATAAATCCGCTGTCGTGACAGACTTCTAAAAAAGAAGACAGCGTTTTAACTTTGACTCATCCTCCATGCAGCCCCGATTTAGCTCAGAGCGAATCTTGGCTAAATCCTGTTATTAAAAATTTCGCTGAGAGGCAGACTATTTGAAAGCCGCCATCATTTACGAAGTGCATTTTTCTTGTGTGTGAACAACATAACAAAAAGTGCATACAAACTGACGTTTGATGAGCAATTAATCAGACTGAGAAAGTGAGTAGAGGTTCAATGAGAGACATTTGATGGGATGCAGTAATAATGAACATTTTATTGTACAGCGCACTATTATTCAGAATTTTTAAAATAACATTCTTACTGTAGCGATTGTGGTAAATGTATAGAAATAGTAGGGATATCCTTTAAAAGCATGGTCGGCTGATGGCCATTATGGCGACATGCGTAGCGCGGTTACCGAATCGCTAGAGCGGAAACACACATAGTTCTGCTTGCTAAGTAAAGCTCCTTTAGAATTTTTTTTTTTCAGTCGGGGTGGGGGTACTTACCCTTTATACAAGGAATTTAAAGCCCAAGTACTACCGAAATGTTCATAATAACTAGATGGGAGATGTTCAGGTTTTAATTTTTAAGTAGCATACGTTTCATAGTTACAATCACCATAAGGCTGGAAAGTTCTTAGAAACTTAAAATGTGACTTCGACTGCACAAATTTCACACGCCATGTCAAGCACCAGTCTAATGGAATATTCGAATATGAATTTTGCAAGCTTTGTCGCTTGTGTGCCATCAAGGGGCTAATGAAATAGTCTAATTAAAATCTGATTTAGGTTTCCCGTGGGTGACATCAGTTTTAATCATACATACATCTGATAATTTGTTTCCAAGTTTGACAAAGGCTTCGATCAACCCGTATATATGCATTATTACAATTAGACCGTTTTCCCGTAAATTTTGGGTGAATGTGCTTTCACCAATGTTCTACCCTCCTCATAGTATCAAACACTTTCTGAAAATCAAATGATGCACGGTGTCCTTTTTTAAAACCTTGAAGTAAGTGAACCAAATCATGCACGGTGCCCTTTTTAAAATCCTTGAAGTAAGTGGACCAAATCATGCACGGTGCCCTTTTTAAAATCCTTGAAGTAAGTGGACCAAATATGCAAAATTAAAACATCAGCAATTGCTGCAAACAATTTGCTGTGGCCCGTGTGTTACGTGATTTTAAGTTCATTCTCTTAGCCATAATTCGTCTCACACAATGTATGTTAAATTTACTTTATTATTTAATGCCAAAGACACCATTTTGTTAGCAGACCCCCACACATTCTTAAAAAGTTGTAAAAATACTGTGCACGTTTGAATCTGGAGGTTAATAAAGCCGAAACGAAAACATGAGTATTTTATAGAGAATTTATTTAAAAGAAAATTTAGAAACGATCTGAATATACATCTCATCGATTTAAAATTGTTCATCAATTTTAATATCAAGGCGCATATATATATATATATATATATATATATATATATATATATATATATATATATATATATATATATATATATATATATATATAAGGCAACGACTTATGTTTTCAATAATTTTCTTCCTCCTCATCCGTCATCCCTCTTTTTCTCGCTAATTCATTTTGATAGTAATGCATTTATATTAGTTACATAGGACGTTATTATAAAGAACTAGAAAACATTCATTTCATGTATTTCACCAAACAAATCAAAATATGTTGTTTGCCATACTGCTTGCAATAGATTACTTACTGAAGATTTCAGATCAATTATTATTACCAAGTATGTCTAATTACTACTATGTCTTGTCCGGTGTTTTGAAATTTCATAGTAACTGGAAAAACCAAAGCTAAGTATTTTTAAATATAAACACTTCTGCCTGTGTGTTGATCAAATCAATCGACAATAATTCTTCGTACATAAACCTCTTATCTTTTGATAGTATCTCCGCATCTCATCTTCTGACAGCATCTTCGCATCTCATCTTTTGAAAGTATCTCCGCATCTCATCTTTTTGACAGTATCTCCTCATCTCATCTTTTGACAGTATCTCCGCATCTCATCTTTTGACTTCAGATCGTCTCTCATTGTTTACGTTAACTCCAAATTTCATCTTATGACGGTAACTCAGTATCGCCTAATATAATATTCCGCTATCATTACTTAATATTTGCTGCTCTTATTTCTGCATGATAAATAGATAAAAGAAAGATATGTGATAATTCATATATATGTGCACCATATCAAGGGCAATGACTTAAATACTCTCTCTCTCTCTCTCTCTCTCTCTCTCTCTCTCTCTCTCTCTCTCTCTCTCTCTCTCTCTCTCTCTCTCTGTAAATGTCTAAATGATATCGGTCACGCAGATAGATTTAAATAGATCTGTGGTGATTTGATCATGTGTAACATGCGGATGGGGGTGGGGTGGGGGGCTTAGACAAAAGGAATGAGCACTAGTGCCTACTTGGAAAGCTTATCATAATATTTCTAGGTTTGATGCAGTAAACTTAGTAAATTAATTTCTGCATCATTATACATATTTTTCTATTTCATGAACCTCACGAAATCCATCATTTTTACTTGAAATGGCAATTAGCATTTTAGAATACTGTTCTACTGATCTGTAGTATTCTAATTTTTTATTTGAATATACATGTGTGGGCTCTCCCTTCTGACATAGTTTATATCTCATGTGCCACGTAGTGGTTGCAGTGACTAATCTTTAATCTTGGAATATAATACACATAGGCTTTGAATACTAGACAAGAATTAAACTATAAGAAAATTATATTTCAGATAGATGAAATTTTCAAGATAGCCTATAGAGATATATACGAAGGTTGCTCCATCACAGCGCTCCGGTAATTAGTTGCACCTCCTTTTTTCCTTCCACATACAAATTGTGTAAACATAAATACGCATGCACTCCACGTATTAATGGCATTATATAACTGTCAGTAACGTTGTCTAATGTTATTCTATCATGTTTTTTCATCAATTAATGGTTCTCATTGTATATGAGTTCATATAAGCATCTGATGAAGATAGTATTGACTTAAATTATCTCTTATAACCGAGTTTGTATCGATGATGACGATGATAGTCTTGACTTAAATTATCTCTTATGACCGAGTTTGTATCGATGATGACGAGGATAATGAAAATCGTGACGCCAACGATAATTCTTTGTTTACCTTTGTCTCTTTCTGTCCCTCGTTATTGCTCTTTTCAGGCTGCTGCTGCTACTTATTATTATTATTATTATTATTATTATTATTATTATTATTATTATTATTATTTCAGAATTGACAAAAGGCCAAATGTTTGCCAATGTTCAGGAATTTTACCGACCATACAGTAAGTGGCTATTTCAGACAACGTCTGAAGTAAACCCAATACAGTTTATTTGCATGCCATCAGTCTGTCAACTCGTTTGTCTTTGAATATCTTAATATTTACATCCAACTTCAGGATATCATATTTATTCCTGATTTAATAGTTTTTAATTGAAAATCCAGCTTAGGCGGTTGTGAAATTATAATACAGTTGCAGTTGCCAATTATTTCAAAGATTACGATATGTTTTATTACCAAAACGAATCGATAGTGATTGAATAAATTAAGTTAAATGACGCTTCTCGTTTCTGGTCATTTACTGAATTTCTATCGTGTTTCTGTTTTACCTTCGCTGACCGGTGACATCATTTAACGAAACTGAAATGGTGTTAGAGCTGGCTGACCAGCCACAACATATACTTAACCAAAATGCTTTCATCCCAGAGACTAAAAATAGTTTCAGACAGCTAGGTTTCTAAATCTCCCTCCAAGTAATTGAATTGCATTATTATGTTAACAGGGACGGATCAGTACAAGTCTCATTTGACCTGATGTTTCGACGCAACATCGACAACATTGGGATTCTGATTCCTAATGTCATTTACAATGGAGCCAACAGAGTTGTTCTTAGCGGGACAGACCTGGAAATTTCGTTGATCAGCGGTTACATTGTGGATATCAGGACCCTAACTGGTCCCATCATTAATACACCAAAACCTCCGTTGCAAGGTAGGTCACAAAGCTGTTAGGCCTTTCCATTGCACCTAGTTTCCATTGCCGTTTCTTACACGTGCAAGGGTAGGCCGTTAAATCAGCCCCTCCCCCGTTATGTTGATTTCGGTGGACATATCGTCCATCAGTATCAACACAGATGTGTGTGTGTGTGTGTGTGTGTGTGTGTGTGTGTGTGTGACAGAAGTTTGCCCATCCAATATTGATACCTTCCTTCAGAACCTCCAATTTGTTTCAGTTTAAAGACAACCCTACAAAAAACTATTAGAAAGTGATGTAATATAAACGTACCAGTCGTCAATTCTTTATGATTTTTCTAAAAAACGTCTTAGAAAGTGGTGTAATATAAACGTACTTTGCATAAAATCTTAATTAATTTTCTAAACACGTGTTATAGAGTTGCCATCATGAGAAATTTTGATAACTTAAAAATAAAGAGTACTATTTTCATACTTTTTTAATAAAAGTAATATGCTGGGATGTTGTTATAATACTCCCTCTGTTATAGTAACCCCTTCATTATATTACTCCCTTTGTTATAGGACCCACTCTGTTATAATACCCCCTGTTAAAGTGCTACCTCTGTTAATGTACCCCTATGTAATAGTACACACTCTGTTATAGTACGCACTCTGTTATAGCGATCTCTTTGTTCCCCCCTCTCGAACATTACTCCCTTGTTGCAACACTATCAATGGCAACCACAGAATATTCCAGCTTCTTGTGAGACCTCTCTCTCTCTCTCTCTCTCTCTCTCTCTCTCTCTCATATATATATATATATATATATATATATATATATATATATATATATATATATATATATATATATATATATATATATATATATATATATATACTACCACCTAACAAAATGTGATACTATTCTTACCTTATAGTAAGAAACAGGTTTATAGTGAGTTAAAGCTCCAATGGGGTCTTTAAGTGAACAGATACACACACACACACACACACACACACACACACACACACACAGATGTAACATTTTATAATTTGATTTTCTTAGAGAAATAGTCATAACTAAGGATGTGATTTTGTAAAAATCTAAATTACCAAAATATGGATACATATAAGAACAAAAGGTGATTTCTAAGATATGAATCCTATCATATTAATCCTATCGTCATAGCTGGGTAATAATTTTTTTATCATTATGCTTGCGATTAAAATAATATAAATCTCAATACTATGAAATCAAGGAATGTTAATCTGTGAACTTGAGATGACTACGTATTCAGGTTTTACTATAAACTGTAGGTAAACTCAGACAATGGATGATTTGAGGATGATAGAGATTCACCATTAATACAACCATCATTATCATCGTTACAAGCGCTAGTGTATGCTGACAATATTACTTATACTGTATTTATTTCTAAGGATAAGCGGGAGGTCTTGGGTTCGTACCCCGGTCGAGTCATACTAAAAACTTACAAAAATGGTACAAACAGCTGCTTCGCTTGATGCTCAGCATTAAGAGGTTAGTAATAGGATTGGTCGGCCTGGTGTCAGGATAATGCGACTGGGTGGAACATCATGCTACATGTCTGCAGCATGATGCCCCAGTGCTAGACATCACTATAAACCGCCTCACTGCAGACATCGTAGCGATATGACAGAAAAATTGTTAAAGCTACGTTGCAAATCCTAATCAAACGAACAAACTAACAAATCTTTTTAAGGCTGATAATATATTCTTTATTTCTGCAGTTGGTGTGCTTGCAAAGTTGACAATAGCCGTGTATAACCTGACGTACAGCTCCGATCTCATGAACTCAAACTCATATCAGTTCCGCAGCCTTGCCATCCCTTTCTGTGCTGATGTAAGTCATTATACCTGATTCGTTGTCAAGGTAGTAGTCATTTTATAAATTTTCATTTCTTGTCATGGATATGATGTGTTCAATCTCATAAACTCAAATTCTAATGGACCTTGGATATTTCAGAATAATGTTTATGGGGTTATTGCAAATAATTGTCTTGTAGATGTATTTGAGTAATTGAAAAATTATGAATTATGATAAATATTAAGTAATAACATGCTGATTTAGTAAATGCTGAATTATGATAAGTAATAACATGCTGATTTAGTATATGCTGAAGTATGATAAGTAATAACATGCTGATTTAGTATATGCTGAATTATGATAAGTAATAACATGCTGATTTAGTATATGATGAATTATGATAAGTAATAACTGCTGATTTAGTATATGCTGAATTATGATAAGTAATAACATGCTGATTTAGTATATGCCAAATTATGATAAGTAATAACATGCTGATTTAGTATATGCTGAATTATAATAAGTAATAACATGCTGATTTAGTATATGCTGAATTATAATAAGTAATAACATGCTGATTTAGTATATGCTGAAGTATGATAAGTAATAACATGCTGATTTAGTAAATGCTGAAGTATGATAAGTAATAACATGCTGATTTAGTATATGCTGAATTATAATAAGTAATAACATGCTGATTTAGTATATGCTGAAGTATGATAAGTAATAACATGCTGATTTAGTATATGCTGAATTATGATAAGTAATAACTGCTGATTTAGTATATGCTGAAGTATGATAAGTAATAACATGCTGATTTAGTATATGCTGAATTATGATAAGTAATAACTGCTGATTTAGTATATGCTGAAGTATGATAAGTAATAACATGCTGATTTAGTAAATGCTGAAGTATGATAAGTAATAACATGCTGATTTAGTATATGCTGAAGTATGATAAGTAATAACATGCTGATTTAGTATATGCTGAATTATAATAAGTAATAACATGCTGATTTAGTATATGCTGAATTATAATAAGTAATAACATGCTGATTTAGTATATGCTGAATTATGATAAGTAATAACATGCTGATTTAGTATATGCTGAATTATAATAAGTAATAACATGCTGATTTAGTATATGCTGAAGTATGATAAGTAATAACATGCTGATTTAGTAAAGGCTGAAGTATGATGAGTAATAACATGCTGATTTAGTATATGCTGAAGTATGATAAGTAATAACATGCTGATTTAGTAAATGCTGAAGTATGATAAGTAATAACATGCTGATTTAGTATATGCTGAAGTATGATAAGTAATATCATGCTGATTTAGTATATGCCAAATTATAATAAGTAATATAGTGCTGATTTAGTAAAGGCTGAAGTATGATAAGTAATAACATGCTGATTTAGTAAATGCTGAAATATGATAAGTAATAACATGCTGATTTAGTTTATGCTGAAGTATGATAAGTAATATCATGCTGATTTAGTATATGCCGAATTATTATAAATAATATCGTGCTGATTTAGTAAAGGCTGAAGTATGATAAGTAATAACATGCTGATTTAGTATATGCTGAAGTATGATAAGTAATATAATGCTGATTTAGTATATGCTGAATTATAATAAGTAATATCGTGCTGATTTAGTAAAGGCTGAAGTATGATAAGTAATAACATGCTGATTTAGTATATGCTGAAGTATGATAAGTACTAACATGCTGATTTAGTATATGCTGAAGTATGATAAGTAATATCATGCTGATTTAGTAAAGGCTGAAGTATGATAAGTAATATCGTGCTGATTTAGTAAAGGCTGAAGTATGATAAGTAATAACATGCTGATTTAGTATATGATGAATTATAATAAGTAATAACATGTGTCAGGTTCTCCGCGGGTCATGAGCCCCACTTGTCAAAGGGTAAGCGTTATGTCCCACTTTGTCAAGGGGTATTGTACAACATATAATAATAATACTATAACCCACTCCCCTTTGATACTCGTTATCAAAGAGATTACCGCCCTCGGTATAATTGCCCGGTTTGAGTAAGGGAATGTATATGGTAACCTGAGCGGGTATATTGAACAAAACAACTCCGAGCCCCCGTAAAGATAAAACAAACAATTTAATCAAATACATACACAATCATGAAACGTCCTTTCATTAGGAATACACGCAGATTAGAAATTAACTTTCATCTAATTAAAAATAGATTTGAAATAGAATTAAACAAATTAGCCGTTCTATTACTGATAGTTTTAAATCATGATAGGATCAAGTGGTACAATCAAAGTCAGTGCTTTGTTCGATTTTCATAACCTGCTATCCCTCGGTCACATTCACTGTTCCTTCTTCCAATGTTGTTCTAGAAGTTCCTGTCTCTCTAGATAATCTGTCCTCGTGGATGTTCTGCTTGAACCCGGACTTGTCCACTGTATCATGCTTACATGGCAATTTCCACTCTCAATTCTTTTTCCAACTTGTACGTCGTTATTCCCGTACTTCATGAACTTCCCCAGAAAGGTATTTTCTTCCTTCCAAAAGAAAATTAAGACAACCTAAGTCTCTCGTTACAATGGTTACAGTTGAGACTGTCCATTATTCCTGGTTCGAACAATCAGATATTTCTATCAGTGATAACAATTTTACGGCTAGTAATTAATTACACATATCCTCAAATGAATGTAGTTGAACCAATTGTTAATTCATTTGGCCTTGACCTAATACATTAATTTACTACATAGTGAGGCGTTGAATCATATACACTGTCGCTAAATTATCTATGACATCAAAATTCGGTGAATTCACATGTAGTCTTGTAAATCATTAACTAATGTAATACATAAAATTCCTAGAACACTTATCATTATTCAAACAATATAAGTTCAAGAATTAACGTAACACTCCCTATCCATAACTCCACATAGTGTTTTTACAACATGAATTAACACTACATCATTCTTAACTAAGATTTAAGGTAAAAAAGAATTCCAATTTATAATTCAAAAGCACATTATTAAATAAATGTATCGAATGAACTCATGCAAGGACTTCCGATTCATAATGCAAAACACATTACGGTATTATACAAATGTATCAAATTAAATCAATTATACAAATGTATCAAACGAAATCGTGCAGACCTGTAAGCGAAGCAAACATCAAATGAATTGCATCAACAATATACATGGAATTGTGACAATACCTTTGTGTTTTGGTGTGTCACTCAGCCGTTGTTTTTGGCGGATTTTCCCCTGGACTACGGTTTAACGTACGAATGTATTTTCTCAAATATCATTTGGAATTTTACTAAATAATTCTACATCTGTCCTCTCACAGGAAAAAATTCATACTAAATTTCTAATTTAGCTAGTGCGATATTATGTTCTAAGATCTTCGTGTGAAAACACACCCCTTATTTAACCGTGATCAATCACAACTAATAGTTTATTAATAGATCGACCGAAAATTTGGCATTCACAACATGCTGATTTAGTATATGATGAATTATGATAAGTAATAACATGCAGATTTAGTATATGCTGAATTATAATAAGTAATAACATGCAGATTTAGTGTAGGATAAATAATTAATAACATGTAGATTTAGTATATGCTGAATTATAATAAGTAATAACATGCAGATTTAGTGTAGGATAAATAATTAATAACATGTAGATTTAGTATATGATGAATTATGATAAATAAGTAATAACATGTAGATTTAGTATAAATTATGATAAATAAATTATAAGCACACTTCATCATGATTGTCCATACTAAATCCATAGAGACAGGTGTAAACGCTCCTAACAGTTGTCAATGAAATTTTGTATTGCAACTGTATGGTGACAACAAATCAATTGAAATTGTCTTGTCGAATTACATGTAGGAAATCTACATGTTATTACTTATTATAATTCATCATATACTAAATCTTCATGTTATTACTTATTATAATTCATCATATACTAAATCTTCATGTTATTACTTATTATAATTCATCATATACTAAATCTGTTATTACTTATTATAATTCATCAAATACTAAATCTGCATGTTATTACTTATTTATCATAATTCATGCTATACTAAATCAGCTTGTTATTACTTATCATATACTCATCATAATTTACAATATACTATATCTGCATGTTATTACTTGTTTTATCATAATTCATCATATACTAAATCAACATGTTATTACTTATTATAATTCTTCATATACTAAATCTACATGTTATTACTTATATAATTCATCATATACTAAATCTGCATGTTATTACTTTTTATAAATTAACTCATCATATACTAAATCTGCATTTTTATGAATTAATTCATCATATACTAAATCTACATGTTATTACTCATTATAATTCATCATATACTAAATCTACATGTTATTACTTTTTATAATTCATTATATACTAAATTAATATTCAAAGTATGACTATAGATAAGAGAGAAGGCATTACAGGTGTATTTGAAGGAAAGGATGTATTTATTCAAACATATAACAGCACTGGGAAACTACTTATTTACAAGTCCATTCTGGTTGTGCTCTCCCCTTGTCTTCATCATATAGGAGCAATGTTTAGGACAATTTGACTTTGATTGAACACGGTGGCATGCCAATGCTTCCAGTGAAATTCACAGACTTGAAGCATTGATATATCTGATTGTTCATCCAAGTTGTAGATAAGGTAGACATATCAGAATCTTGGCTAGTGAAGATGAGTACCTGGAGAAAAGATCTACTATATTAACCTATTGCAAAAGTGAACTATTCCCATATCTAGAACATCAGTTGTAAATATAACCTTGTAACACATAACAATATAACCCCCAGTCCTGTCTGCTAGAACATCCATGCAATTACTCTGTGTGTGTGTGTGTGTGTGTGTGTGTGTGTGTGTGTGTGTGTGTGTGTGTGTGTGTGTGTGTACACTTTGATCTAAGGACGCTAAGAACAGAAGGTCACTTTTACTATGACCCTACCTTTTTCAGGCATTTATTACTGGTACTTTAAACTTTTGATTGCATTTTTTAACTTTAGTACATTTTTACTTGATTATGTATTGATCTGTTACCAAGGCCCAAAGAGTTGATGATCTTTTTTATTGAAATGATTTGACATGCCAAGAGAGAGAGAGAGAGAGAGAGAGAGAGAGAGAGAGAGAGAGAGAGAGAGAGAGAGAGAGAGAGAGAGAGAAGAGAGAGAGAAAGAGAGAGTGAGATTTTGGACTTGAACTTGAGTGCTTTAACTACAACCTTTTGCAGATTGAACGCATTTTGTCGATCAGCGAGCTCACATATCGGTACTACAGCTGTAATGTTGATAGATTCGGGTGAGTATCATATATTTGTTTTTGTTTTTATTTCATTGATTGATAATTCATTCACTGATCTAAGAAATCAAAAAGATTTGGATGTTTATTTCATTGATTGATTGATAAGTCATTCACTGATATAAAGTTCAAGAAATTTTGGATATTTAAGTATTTTTTTCCTTGTGCATTTGTAACTGATGGATGGAATGGATGAATAATTAAGTGCTCGACCTTTTGATTTTTCTATGCAAGCAAGGGCCACATTGTTACTTTTTAGTAATGGGGGATTTGAGGCATATATAGGATACATACTGTAGATGACAAAATGTAAGATGGTATCTATTTGTGGTAACAGCAGATAAAAGAACAGTCACATTTGTTTTCTTGTACTCTCCACAAAGTGAAGATAAAAAGATAGAGAATTAATGAACAACACACCACATGTCTAATCAGATACTATACCCACTGTAATCTGATAAGGAAATGATGGGGGGGGGGGGGAATATAAAAAGGGCAGAAGGGAGCACTCACTTTTATTTATATTTTTTCTGTATAGCTAGAGTAGGAAGGAGTACATGACTATTTAGTTGACTGATCAATTAATAAATGTATTACTTTCATAAAAAATATTCGGATTGGTTGCTAATTATAGATTATGAAAGTACACAACTGTAACACAAAAATTCATAACATTTCTTCCACTCAGTGCATTGGATTTTGTTTTCATTGGCCAATATTATCATATTTCATAGGTCAATAAAACAATTGTTGATCTCAAGAAAAATCCATGGTTGCATTTTATTGATTTAATGATTGTGTGAACATTTTCTTTTCTCAATTAAACATTAACATGAACATGTTTAGTTTTGTTTTTCAAACTTGCCTTTAGTTGATATAAGTACTAATGAATAATACATGTGGGCGTCAAATTAAAGCACAAAATATTTGTATGTCCTCCACATGCAATAAGCAGACATCAGGATTATAGACTTGCACCAATTATCATTATTATTCTTTATTTCTCTTAAAGCGCAAAGTTTGTGTAAGTGGTTTTGTAAATGCAGTCTATAAAGTGAATTAGCTTTCAACTCAGAAACATTAAGGTACTAAGACAAAATATATTAAATATTTGCATAGCAAACTATAACCTTCCTTTGTTTTCATTTCAGAGCTAACCCTGATGTTGTTGTTACAGATATTTTTTTTACTGGTCAAGACACTATATCCATTCAAAGCAACATTAAAAGGATTGTGATGGAAAATGCACAGCTTGTTCTTGTTGGAAACAGCTACAGGAAGATAATTGGTACCTTAATCATTACACCTGAAAATGGTGGTGGTGGTGGTGGTGTTGTGGATATCATTGTGACTCCATATCCACCATCCACTAGCACCATTAGCCCTACGCCAACCATGACATCTATGGGTAAGTACCAGGAAGTATTATTGATGTGAAGAATTAGTCTTTGGGTATTGTGAGATACTTGTAATTTAGTTGCAGATATCCAATAAATTATTTGCTAGATGCCATGGATAGTGATCCACTGCAGAAAATATTAAATGAAAGGGTCCCAATAATTATAAATAAAGTCCCTAAGACAAGAGATACATTTTTTGTTACTGTCAGTAATTAGCAAGTATGGGCAAAAATCTAATATTTTGCAAAACCCAAAATTGAAACTCATGTAAATAAGAGCTGTTGCAGAAAAAAATACTTTGGACTGATGCAAGGCAGGTTCTGTTGTGGAGTTGTTACCCAAAAATGTAGTTCAGAATTTGTCATTTTCATGTAAACTCTTTGAGTGTTGAAAGTAGCCTGTCAATTATTTAAAAAAAACTGCCTCTTCTGGTTACCTTGTATGTTTAAATGGAATGGTCCTCAATGAATTCACTTTAATTACCAATTTATTTATTGCATGAAACCAACAAAACATTGCCTATATGGAATCAATAAATTATTATAGACATTACCTATGAAGTAAGCAAGAAAGGGATTATTATAGACATTACCTATGAAGTAAGCAAGAAAGGGATTATTATAAACATTACCTATGAAGTAAGCAAGAAAGGGATTATTATAGACATTACCTATGAAGTAAGCAAGAAAGGGATTATTATAAACATTACCTATGAAGTAAGCAAGAAAGGGATTTTTATAGACATTGACTATGAAGTAAGCAAGAAAGGGATTATTATAGACATTACCTATGAAGTAAGCAAGAAAGGGATTATTATAGACATTACCTATGAAGTAAGCAAGAAAGGGATTATTATAGACATTACCTATGAAGTAATAAAGAAAGGGATTATTATAAACATTACCTATGAAGTAAGCAAGAAAGGGATTATTATAGACATTACCTATGAAGTAAGCAAGAAAGGGATTATTATAGACATTACCTATGAAGTAAGCAAGAAAGGGATTATTATAGACATTACCTATGAAGTAAGAAAGAAAGGGATTATTATAAACATTACCTATGAAGTAAGCAAGAAAGGGATTATTATAAACATTACCTATGAAGTAAGCAAAAAAGGGATTATTATAGACATTACCTATGAAGTAAGCAAGAAAGGGATTATTATAGACATTACCTATGAAGTAAGCAAGAAAGGGATTATTATAGACATTACCTATGAAGTAAGCAAGAAAGGGATTATTATAGACATTACCTATGAAGTAAGCAAGAAAGGGATTATTATAGACATTACCTATGAAGTAAGAAAGAAAGGGATTATTATAAACATTACCTATGAAGTAAGCAAGAAAGGGATTATTATAGACATTACCTATGAAGTAAGCAAGAAAGGGATTATTATAGACATTACCTATGAAGTAAGCAAGAAATGGATTATTATAGACATTACCTATGAAGTAAGAAAGAAAGGGATTATTATAGACATTACCTATGAGGAAAGCAAGAAAGGGATTATTATAAACATTACCTATGAAGTAAGCAAGAAAGGGATTATTATAGACATTACCTATGAGAAAAGCAAGAAAGGGATTATTATAAACATTACCTATGAAGTAAGCAAGAAAGGGATTATTATAGACATTACCTATGAAGTAAGCAAGAAAGGGATTATTATAGACATTACCTATGAAGTAAGAAAGAAAGGGATTATTATAAACATTACCTATGAAGTAAGCAAGAAAGGGATTATTATAGACATTACCTATGAGGTAAGCAAGAAAGGGATTATTATAAACATTACCTATGAAGTAAGCAAGAAAGGGATTATTATAGACATTACCTATGAAGTAAGAAAGAAAGGGATTATTATAAACATTACCTATGAAGTAAGCAAGAAAGGGATTATTATAGACATTACCTATGAGAAAAGCAAGAAAGGGATTATTATAAACATTACCTATGAGGTAAGAAAGAAAGGGATTATTATAGACATTACCTATGAAGTAAGCAAGAAAGGGATTATTATAGACATTACCTATGAAGTAAGAAAAAAAGGGATTATTATAAACATTACCTATGAAGTAAGCAAGAAAGGGATTATTATAAACATTACCTATGAAGTAAGCAAGAAAGGGATTATTATAAACATTACCTATGAAGTAAGCAAGAAAGGGATTATTATAGACATTACCTATGAAGTAAGCAAGAAAGGGATTATTATAGACATTACCTATGAAGTAAGCAAGAAAGGGATTATTATAGACATTACCTATGAAGTAAGCAAGAAAGGGATTATTATAGACATTACCTATGAAGTAAGCAAGAAAGGGATTATTATAAACATTACCTATGAAGTAAGCAAGAAAGGGATTATTATAGACATTACCTATGAAGTAAGCAAGAAAGGGATTATTATAGACATTACCTATGAAGTAAGCAAGAAAGGGATTATTATAGACATAGGTAATGTCTATAATAATCCCTTTCTTGCTTACTTCATTACCTATGAAGTAAGAAAGAAAGGTATTATTATAAACATTACCTATGAAGTAAGCAAGAAAAGGATTATTATAGACATTACCTATGAGAAAAGCAAGAAAGGGATTATTATAAACATTACCTATGAGGTAAGAAAGAAAGGGATTATTATAGACATTACCTATGAAGTAAGCAAGAAAGGGATTATTATAGACATTACCTATGAAGTAAGAAAGAAAGGGATTATTATAAACATTACCTATGAAGTAAGCAAGAAAGGGATTATTATAGACATTACCTATGAGGAAAGCAAGAAAGGGATTATTATAAACATTACCTATGAAGTAAGCAAGAAAGGGATTATTATAGACATTACCTATGAAGTAAGAAAGAAAGGGATTATTATAAACATTACCTATGAAGTAAGAAAGAAAGGGGTTATTATAGACATTACCTATGAGGAAAGCAAGAAAGGGATTATTATAAACATTACCTATGAAGTAAGCAAGAAAGGGATTATTATAGACATTACCTATGAGAAAAGCAAGAAAGGGATTATTATAAACATTACCTATGAAGTAAGAAAGAAAGGGATTATTATAAACATTACCTATGAAGTAGGAAAGAAAGGGACTATTATAGACATTACCTATGAAGTAAGAAAGAAAGGGATTATTATAAACATTACCTATGAAGTAAGCAAGAAAGGGATTATTATAGACATTACCTATGAGGTAAGAAAGAAAGGGACTATTATGAATTATTATTACTATTATTGGTGTTGTTGTTATTATTATTATTATTATTATTATTATTATTATTATTATTATTATTATTCACCAGATGGAGATCTGTATATCGACATGACAGTATTTGTCTATAATCTGACCTTCCTGTCAGATCTGACCGATCCTAATTCACAGCGATTTCATGAACTGTCCCATTATTTCTGTAAAGATGTAAGTGTCTTATTTAAATATTTTTGTGGATTTCATATATTTAAGTTTTTTGGCACCAATTTTTTGTTTAGTGGATTTCATATCTATGCTATTACGATTATCAGTAGAAGTTTATAAGTGGATTTCATATATATATTTAAGCTATTTGTTTATTATCAGTATTCATTTGTTTTAGTGAATTTATATCTATTTAAGCTATTTGTTTATTATCAGTATAAGGTTTTAAGTGGATTCAAATCTATTTAAGATATTTTTATTATCATTATTAATCTTTTAGTGGATTTTATATCTATTTAGGCTATTTGTTTATTATCAGTAGAAGGTTTTAAGTGGATTCAAATCTATTTAAGATATTTTTATTATCATTATTAATCTTTTAGTGGATTTTATATCTATTTAGGCAATTTGTTTATTATCAGTAGAAGGTTTTAAGTGAGTTTCATATCTATTTAGGCTATTTGTTTATTATCAGTAGAAGTTTTTAAGTGGATTTCATATCTATTTATGCTATTTTTATTATCAGTAGAAGTTTTTAAGTGGATTTCATATCTATTTAAGCTATTTGTTTATTATCAGTATAAGGTTTTAAGTGGATTCAAATCTATTTAAGATATTTTTATTATCATTATTAATCTTTTAGTGGATTTCATATCTATTTAAGCTATTCGTTTATTATCAGTAGAAGTTTTTAAGTGGATTTCATATCTATTTAAGCTATTTTTATTATCAGTAGAAGGTTTTAAGTGGGTTTCATATCTATTTAGGCTATTTGTTTATTATCAGTAGAAGTTTTTAAGTGGATTTCATATCTATTTAAGCTATTTTTATTATCAGTATAAGTTTTTAAGTGGATTTCATATCTATTTAAGCTATTTGTTTATTATCAGTAGAAGTTTTTAAGTGGATTTCATATCTATTTAAGCTATTTTTATTATCAGTAGAAGTTTTTAAGTGGATTTCATATCTATTTAAGCTATTTTTATTATCAGTAGAAGTTTTTAAGTGGATTTCATATCTATTTAAGCTATTTTTATTATCAGTAGAAGTTTTTAAGTGGATTTCATATCTATTTAAGCTATTTTTATTATCAGTAGAAGTTTTTAAGTGGATTTCATATCTATTTAAGCTATTTTTATTATCAGTAGAAGTTTTTAAGTGGATTTCATATCTATTTAAGCTATTTTTATTATCAGTAGAAGTTTTTAAGTGGATTTCATATCTATTTAAGCTATTTTTATTATCAGTAGAAGTTTTTAAGTGGATTTCATATCTATTTAAGCTATTTTTATTATCAGTAGAAGTTTTTAAGTGGATTTCATATCTATTTAAGCTATTTTTATTATCAGTAGAAGTTTTTAAGTGGATTTCATATCTATTTAAGCTATTTGTTTATTATCAGTATAAGTTTGTAAGTGGATATCATATCTTTTTAAGTATGTTTGATTATTAGTATTCATTTTTTGTAGTGGATTTCTTATCAATTTAAGTTATTGTGGGTATTAATATATACTTTGTAATGAATTTTTATGGATGGGTCAACATGATTTGTACTTTTAGAATATGACACTTTTTAACAAGGAGCACGTTTGTAATTAAAAAGACATTTCTGGCTAACAAATAATTAACTGTTGGGGATAAATAATGTATATGTTTTACAAGTAAGTTCAGCATCAAAAAAATATACAAATATATTAATTAAAACAAATAATTAACTGTTGGGGATAAAAATTGTACATGTTTTGGAAGAAAGTTCAGCATCAAATAAACATGAAAATATATTCAATTAAAAGAAATAATTAACTGTTGGGGATAAAAATTGTATATATTTTGGAAGTAAGTTTAGCATCAAATAAACATGAAAATATATTCAATTAAAAGAAATAATTAACTGTTGGGGATAAAAATTGTATATGTTTTGGAAGAAAGTTCAGCATCAAATAAACATGAAAATATATTCAATTTAAAGAAACTGTTGGGGATATAAATTGTACATGTTTTGGAAGTAAGTTCAACATCAAATAAACATGAAAATATATTCAATTAAAATAAATAATTAACTGTTGGGGATAAAAATTGTACATGTTTTGGAAGTAAGTTCAGCATCAAATAAACTGACCAACATACTCAATGAAAACAAAGGATGCATTTAGAGAATCTGGATAGGAGATCTTAAAACTAAACTTTAGTATCTATTATAATCAACCAATAAGAAATTACATCTTATATATAATGTTATTTTTGATTGGTCAAACCAAAGTCTCAAAATTTCTATGATTTCCTGGCTGGGATTGGGGAAGGTAGAGGGTTTACTAAGGCATTGGGGATGACTGAGGGGTGAACATGTTGCTACTTCTTTCTAACTAGAACTCTGTGTGTATACCACAAAATTGAATTGATTTTACCATCTTTTCCAGTTGGAGAGGTATATTGTTAATAATGGCCCATGGGCTGACAAGTACTACTCCTGTCAAGTCAAAGCCTTCAGGTAAGATTTGGAAAGTGCATTAGTAATTTATTTTAGGCCTTGTCATGATATCAGGAAACATGCAAATTATATAATAGCAGTATTACTGTGGCACATTTAGGCCAGTTTTGTAATAGTTATTTACATACATACATACATACATACATACATACATACATACATACATACATACATACATACATACATACATACATACATACATACATACATACATACATACATACAGACAGAAGTAAATAGTAATCCATTTGTCTATCTGTTGATCCATTCACTTTTTGTTGGCCAAAAGATGCAGACATCAACAAAATACTTTATTCCTTGTTTATTGTGTCACAGTTATTGTTCTTTTGTCACACTATTACCCTATTGTCACACTATTGCCCTATTGTCATACTATTGCCCTATTTTCACACTATTGCCCTATTTTCACACTATTACCATGTTGTTATACTATTGCCCTATTGTCACACTATTGCCCTATTGTTTTACTCTTGCCCTATTATCACACTATTGCCCTATTTTCACACTATTACCATGTTGTTATACTATTGCCCTATTGTCACACTATTGCCCTATTGTTTTACTATTGCCCTATTATCACACTATTGCCCTATTATCATACTATTGTCATATTATCACACTATTGCCCTATTTTCACACTATTACCATGTTGTTATACTATTGCCCTATTGTCACACTATTGCCCTATTGTCATACTGTTGCCCTATTGTCATACTGTTGCCCTATTGTCATACTGTTGCCCTATTGTCATACTGTTGCCCTATTGTCATACTATTGCCCTATTGTCATACTGTTGCCCTATTATCACACTATTGCCCTATTTTCACACTATTGCCCTATTGTGATACTATTTCCCTATTGTCACACTTTTGCACTATTTTCACACTATTACCATGTTGTTATACTATTGCTCTATTGTCACACTATTGCCCTATTGTTTTACTATTGCCCTATTATCACACTATTGCCCTATTATCATACTATTGCCCTATTATCACACTATTGTCCTATTATCACACTTTTGCACTATTTTCACACTATTACCATGTTGTTATACTATTGCCCTATTGTCACACTATTGCCCTATTGTCACACTATTGCCCTATTGTCATACTATTGCCATATTGTCATACTATTGCCCTATTGTCATACTATTGCTCTATTGTCACACTATTGCCATACACTATTTTAATCCACTGTGTGATGCAGTCTCATTAATTCAGTTTTACATTTTGTTACGGATTGCTTAGAAACGTGGTAAATGGGATGGTGATCACCTGAATATATCCATATTGATAAATCACTTTGTTCCTGCAAAATATATCTATATATATATATATATATATATATATATATATATATATATATATATATATATATATATATATATATATATATATATATATATATATATATTACTGAATTTTGTGTTGTATAGCCTTAAACAGTGTTTGTGATAATCTGTTCAGAACAACTTCCTGATGATGCAGACCTTTGTATGTCATTTTGGTCCACCGAGTTATTACCTGATGATGTGAACTTTTATACATTACTTTGGTCTCAGAATATTGCCTTGGTTATTACCTGATGATGTGAACTTTTATACATCACTTTGGTTCCAGAATATTTCTCTGGTTATTACCTGATGATGCATACCTTTACACATCATTTTGGTCCAGAAATATTGAGTGAAATGAAAATTGAATACTAATCTCAGTGCTAATCATTGACAGTCAAATGAAAATTGAACACTAATCTCAGTGCTAATCATTGACAGTCAAAAGAAAATTGAATACTAATTTCAGTTTTAATAATTGACAGTCAAATGAAACTTGTATAATAATTTTAGTTTTAATAATTGACAGTCAAATGAAACTTGTAAAATAATTTTAGTTTTAATAATTGACAGTCAAATGAAAATTGTATAATACATGTAATTTCAGTTTTAATAATTGACAGTCAAATAAAAATTGAATACTGATTTTTTTTTTACAGCTCACCCAATACTGCCATTGGATTTCCAACTATAAGGACTTTAATAAAAGTTGCCAAGAACTTCAACTATCCAGCAGAAAGCATCTTGTCCATCATACGTAACAATGCCCCAACATATCCACAACAAAATGGTGCAGTGACTACATACCTTGTTGGAGGTCTTTTGTTAATTCTGGACAATGCCAATGTGATCATAAGTACTGTTTCTTACATAATTCCTACAATGACATCCACTTTGTTGCCATCAGAAACCATCATCATTCCAACCACTCCATTTGGCACTGTATTCACATTGTCAACTTTCCTGACACCAGCCTCAACACCAGGCATGACAATTTTTCCAACAAGCACCAGAATTATCATATATGGTAGGTAATTTGATTGCTTTGATTTTTAAATAGTTTTCATTTTTGCTATAGTTATTTATCATGTGGTTTTAGAATAATCTGATTCTTATGAAATGCCAAATGCCTACCATGTTGTACTAATATATATAAACCTTAACTATTTAGCTTCATTCTAAAGTTTTTCAATTTAACAAAGAGGGCAAGAGTTTACCTTTATTTTCATGTTGTTGCATTTTATTGGTTTTAGCTATGTTTTATACAAAAAGATAGATTCATCTTGGCTTGAGCTTATTTTCATGTTGTTGGATGTAAATATTGTTGACTCAAGTACAGTAGAAAACAAATGAAAAGAATGAAAGAAAAGCAAGGAAAACAAGTCAATATTTTCTCATTTTAATATGCAGGCAGAACTCGAAATGTAGAGTTAAATTCTTTACTTTCTTTACAAGATAACATGGTAGCTTTTTTACTTATATGGATGCATTAAGAAAAAGACAAAAGCCCACAAGTTTTGTTCATTTTAACTGTCTTCACTCTCTAGGTAGGAGATCCATTAACTGTCTGCACTCTCTAGGTAGGAGATATGTTTACTGTCTTCACTCTCTAGGTAGCAGATCAATTAGCTGCCTTCACTCTTAAGGTAGAAGATCCGTTAACTGTCATAGTAGATCCATTAACTGTTTTCAGTTTTTATGAAGCAGATCCATTAGCTGTCTTCACTCTCTAGGTAGAAGATACACTAACTGTCTTCACTCTTTAGATAGTAGATCCACTAACTGTCTTCACACTTAGGAATCAATAGTTGTCTGCACTCTCTAGGTAGAAGATCCACTAACTGTCTTCACTCTCTAGGTAACAGATCCACTAACTGTCTTCACTCTTTATGTTGGAGATCCACTGTCTTCACTCTTTAGGTAGCAGATCCATTAACAGTCTTCACTCTCTAGGTAGCAGATCCATTAAGTCTTTACTCGCTAGGTAGGAGATCTGTTAACTGTCTTCACTCTCTAGGTGGCAGATCCATTAACTGTCTTTACTCTTTAGATAGTAGATCCACTGTCTTCACTCTATAGGTAGAAGATCCAATGTTTTCACCCTTTAGGTAGTAGATCCACTGTCTTCACTCTTTAGGTAGGAGATCTTTTAACTGTCTGCACACTCTATGTAGGAGATCTGTTAACTGTCTTCACTCTCTAGGTGGCAGATCCATTAACTATCTTTACTCTTTAGATAGTAGATCCACTAACTATCTTCACTCTATAGGTAGAAGATCCAATGTCTTCACTCTTTAGGTAGTAGATCCACTGTCTTCACTCTTTAGTTAGGAGATCTTTTAACTGTCTTCACACTCTATGTAGGAGATCTGTTAACTGTCTTCACTCTGTAGGAGGCAGATCCACTAACTGTCTTCACTATATAGGTAGAAGATCTACTGTCTTCACTCTGTAGGACAGGAAGCAGATCCATTAACTGTCTTCACTCTCTCCATAGCAGATCTATTAAATGTCTTCGCTCTCTAGGTAGGACAACCATTAACTGTCTTCTTATTTTAGGTAGTAGATCCACTAACTGTCTTCACTCTCAAGGTAGCAGATCTACTGTCTTCACTCTCTAGATAGGAGATCTGTTAACTGTCTTTACTCTCTAGGAATGCTGTCTGTTATCTGTCTTCACTTTCTAGGTAGTAGACCTTTTATCTGTCTTCACTCTCTAGGTAGCAGATCCATTAACTGTCTTCACTCTCTAGATAGGAGATCCACTAACTGTCTTCACTCTTTAGGTAGGAGATTTGTTAACTGTCTTCACTCTCTAGGTAGCAGATCAATAAACTGTCTTGACTCTCTAAGTAGCAGATCCATTAACTGTCTTCACTCTCTAGATGGCAGATCTATTAAATGTCTTCTCTCTCTAGGTAGCAGATCCAGTAACTATCTTCACTCTCTAGGTAGCAGATCCATTAACTGTCTTCACTCTCTGTGTAGTGGATCCATTAACTGTCTTCACTCTCTAGGTATGAGTTCTGTTAATATGCCTTCACTCTCTAGATAGCAGATCCATTAACTGTCTTCACTCTCTAGGTAGAAGATCCATTAACTGTCTTCACTCTCTAGGTAGAAGATCCATTAATGGCCTTTGCTCTCTAGATAGGAGATCTGTTAACTGTCTTCACTCTCAAGGTATCAGATCCATTAATGTCCTTCACTCTCTAGGTAGGAGAATTGTTAATGGTATTCACACTCTAGATAGCAGATCCATTAACTGTCTTGACTCTCTAGGTAGGAGATCTGTTAACTGTCTTCACTCTCTAGGTGGCAGATCCATTAACTGTCTTTACTCTTTAGATAGTAGATCCACTGTCTTCACTCTATAGGTAGAAGATCCAATGTTTTCACCCTTTAGGTAGTAGATCCACTGTCTTCACTCTTTAGGTAGGAGATCTTTTAACTGTCTGCACACTCTATGTAGGAGATCTGTTAACTGTCTTCACTCTCTAGGTGGCAGATCCATTAACTATCTTTACTCTTTAGATAGTAGATCCACTAACTATCTTCACTCTATAGGTAGAAGATCCAATGTCTTCACTCTTTAGGTAGTAGATCCACTGTCTTCACTCTTTAGTTAGGAGATCTTTTAACTGTCTTCACACTCTATGTAGGAGATCTGTTAACTGTCTTCACTCTGTAGGAGGCAGATCCACTAACTGTCTTCACTATATAGGTAGAAGATCTACTGTCTTCACTCTGTAGGACAGGAAGCAGATCCATTAACTGTCTTCACTCTCTCCATAGCAGATCTATTAAATGTCTTCGCTCTCTAGGTAGGACAACCATTAACTGTCTTCTTATTTTAGGTAGTAGATCCACTAACTGTCTTCACTCTCAAGGTAGCAGATCTACTGTCTTCACTCTCTAGATAGGAGATCTGTTAACTGTCTTTACTCTCTAGGAATGCTGTCTGTTATCTGTCTTCACTTTCTAGGTAGTAGACCTTTTATCTGTCTTCACTCTCTAGGTAGCAGATCCATTAACTGTCTTCACTCTCTAGATAGGAGATCCACTAACTGTCTTCACTCTTTAGGTAGGAGATTTGTTAACTGTCTTCACTCTCTAGGTAGCAGATCAATAAACTGTCTTGACTCTCTAAGTAGCAGATCCATTAACTGTCTTCACTCTCTAGATGGCAGATCTATTAAATGTCTTCTCTCTCTAGGTAGCAGATCCAGTAACTATCTTCACTCTCTAGGTAGCAGATCCATTAACTGTCTTCACTCTCTGTGTAGTGGATCCATTAACTGTCTTCACTCTCTAGGTATGAGTTCTGTTAATATGCCTTCACTCTCTAGATAGCAGATCCATTAACTGTCTTCACTCTCTAGGTAGAAGATCCATTAACTGTCTTCACTCTCTAGGTAGAAGATCCATTAATGGCCTTTGCTCTCTAGATAGGAGATCTGTTAACTGTCTTCACTCTCAAGGTATCAGATCCATTAATGTCCTTCACTCTCTAGGTAGGAGAATTGTTAATGGTATTCACACTCTAGATAGCAGATCCATTAACTGTCTTGACTCTCTAGGTAGGAGATCCATTAACTGTCTTCACTCTTTAGATAGCAGATTCATTAACTGTCTTCACTCTCTAGATAGCAGACTCAGTAACTGTCTTCACTCTCTAGATAGCAGATTCATTAACTGTCTTCACTCTCTAGGTAGAAGATACATTAACTGTCTTCACTCTCTAGGTAGAAGATCCATTAACTGTCTTCACTCTCTAGTTAGGAGATCTGTTAATTGTCTTCACTCTCTAGGTAGAAGATCCATTAACTGTCTTCACTCTCTATGTTGCAGATACATTAACTGTCTTCACACTCTAGGTAGCAGATTCATTAACTGTCTTCACTCTCTAGATAGCTGATTCATTAACTGTCTTCACTCTCTAGGTAGCAGATCCATTAACTGTCTTCACTCTCTAGATAGCTGATTCATTAACTGTCTTCACTCTCTAGGTAGCAGATCCATTAACTGTCTTCACTCTCTAGATAGCTGATTCATTAACTGTCTTCACTCTCTAGATACAGATTAATTAACTGTCTTCACTCTCTAGATAGGAGATCTGTTAACTGTCTTCACTCTCTAGATAGCTGATTCATTAACTATCTTCACTCTCTAGGTAGCAGATTCATTAACTGTCTTCACTCTCTAGATAGGAGATCTGTTAACTGTCTTCACTCTCTAGATAGCTGATTCATTAACTGTCTTCACTCTCTAGGTAGCAGATCCATTAATTGTCTTCACTCTCTAGATAGCTGATTCATTAACTATCTTCACTCTCTAGATAGCTGATTCATTAACTATCTTCACTCTCTAGGTAGCAGATTCATTAACTGTCTTCACTCTCTAGATAGGAGATCTGTTAACTGTCTTCACTCTCTAGGTAGCAGATCCATTAACTGTCTTCACTCTCTAGATAGCAGATTCATTAACTGTCTTCACTCTCTAGATAGGAGATCTGTTAACTGTCTTCACTCTCTAGATAGCTGATTCATTAACTGTCTTCACTCTCTAGATAGCTGATTCATTAACTGTCTTCACTCTCTAGATACCTTATTCATTAACTATCTTCACTCTCTAGGTAGCAGATTCATTAACTGTCTTCACTCTCTAGATAGGAGATCTGTTAACTGTCTTCACTCTCTAGATAGCTGATTCATTAACTATCTTCACTCTCTAGGTAGCAGATTCATTAACTGTCTTCACTCTCTAGGTAGCAGATTCATTAACTGTCTTCACTCTCTAGATAGGAGATCTGTTAACTGTCTTCACTTTCTAGATAGCTGATTCATTAACTATCTTCACTCTCTAGGTAGCAGATTCATTAACTGTCTTCACTCTCTAGATAGCTGATTCATTAACTATCTTCACTCTCTAGGTAGCAGATTCATTAACTGTCTTCACTCTCTAGATAGGAGATCTGTTAACTGTCTTCACTCTCTAGATAGCTGATTCATTAACTATCTTCACTCTCTAGGTAGCAGATTCATTAACTGTCTTCACTCTCTAGGTAGCAGATTCATTAACTGTCTTCACTCTCTAGATAGGAGATCTGTTAACTGTCTTCACTCTCTAGATAGCTGATTCATTAACTATCTTCACTCTCTAGGTAGCAGATTCATTAACTGTCTTCACTCTCTAGATAGCTGATTCATTAACTGTCTTCACTCTCTAGGTAGCAGATTCATTAACTGTCTTCACTCTCTAGATAGGAGATCTGTTAACTGTCTTCACTTTCTAGATAGCTGATTCATTAACTATCTTCACTCTCTAGATAGCAGATTCATTAACTGTCTTCACTCTCTAGATAGCTGATTCATTAACTGTCTTCACTCTCTAGATACAGATTAATTAACTGTCTTCACTCTCTAGATAGGAGATCTGTTAACTGTCTTCACTCTCTAGATAGCTGATTCATTAACTATCTTCACTCTCTAGGTAGCAGATTCATTAACTGTCTTCACTCTCTAGATAGGAGATCTGTTAACTGTCTTCACTCTCTAGATAGCTGATTCATTAACTATCTTCACTCTCTAGGTAGCAGATTCATTAACTGTCTTCACTCTCTAGATAGGAGATCTGTTAACTGTCTTCACTCTCTAGATAGCTGATTCATTAACTGTCTTCACTCTCTAGGTAGCAGATCCATTAATTGTCTTCACTCTCTAGATAGCTGATTCATTAACTATCTTCACTCTCTAGGTAGCAGATTCATTAACTGTCTTCACTCTCTAGATAGGAGATCTGTTAACTGTCTTCACTCTCTAGATAGCTGATTCATTAACTGTCTTCACTCTCTAGGTAGCAGATCCATTAATTGTCTTCACTCTCTAGATAGCAGATTCATTAACTGTCTTCACTCTCTAGATAGCTGATTCATTAACTATCTTCACTCTCTAGGTAGCAGATTCATTAACTGTCTTCACTCTCTAGATAGGAGATCTGTTAACTGTCTTCACTCTCTAGGTAGCAGATCCATTAACTGTCTTCACTCTCTAGATAGCAGATTCATTAACTGTCTTCACTCTCTAGATAGGAGATCTGTTAACTGTCTTCACTCTCTAGATAGGAGATCTGTTAACTGTCTTCACTCTCTAGATAGCTGATTCATTAACTGTCTTCACTCTCTAGATAGGAGATCTGTTAACTGTCTTCACTCTCTAGATAGCTGATTCATTAACTGTCTTCACTCTCTAGATAGGAGATCTGTTAACTGTCTTCACTCTCTAGATAGCAGATTCATTAACTGTCTTCACTCTCTAGATAGGAGATCTGTTAACTGTCTTCACTCTCTAGATAGGAGATCTGTTAACTGTCTTCACTCTCTAGATAGCTGATTCATTAACTGTCTTCACTCTCTAGATAGGAGATCTGTTAACTGTCTTCACTCTCTAGATAGCTGATTCATTAACTGTCTTCACTCTCTAGATAGCTGATTCATTAACTGTCTTCACTCTCTAGATACCTTATTCATTAACTATCTTCACTCTCTAGGTAGCAGATTCATTAACTGTCTTCACTCTCTAGATAGGAGATCTGTTAACTGTCTTCACTCTCTAGATAGCTGATTCATTAACTATCTTCACTCTCTAGGTAGCAGATTCATTAACTGTCTTCACTCTCTAGGTAGCAGATTCATTAACTGTCTTCACTCTCTAGATAGGAGATCTGTTAACTGTCTTCACTCTCTAGATAGGAGATCTGTTAACTGTCTTCACTCTCTAGATAGCTGATTCATTAACTGTCTTCACTCTCTAGATAGGAGATCTGTTAACTGTCTTCACTCTCTAGATAGCTGATTCATTAACTATCTTCACTCTCTAGATAGCAGATTCATTAACTGTCTTCACTCTCTAGATAGCTTATTCATTAACTATCTTCACTCTCTAGGTAGCAGATTCATTAACTGTCTTCACTCTCTAGATAGGAGATCTGTTAACTGTCTTCACTCTCTAGATAGCTGATTCATTAACTATCTTCACTCTCTAGATAGCTGATTCATTAACTATCTTCACTCTCTAGGTAGCAGATTCATTAACTGTCTTCACTCTCTAGGTAGCAGATTCATTAACTGTCTTCACTCTCTAGATAGGAGATCTGTTAACTATCTTCACTCTCTAGATAGCTGATTCATTAACTATCTTCACTCTCTAGGTAGCAGATTCATTAACTGTCTTCACTCTCTAAGTAGCAGATTCATTAACTGTCTTCACTCTCTAGATAGGAGATCTGTTAACTATCTTCACTCTCTAGATAGCTGATTCATTAACTATCTTCACTCTCTAGGTAGCAGATTCATTAACTGTCTTCACTCTCTAGGTAGCAGATTCATTAACTGTCTTCACTCTCTAGATAGGAGATCTGTTAACTATCTTCACTCTCTAGATAGCTGATTCATTAACTGTCTTCACTCTCTAGGTAGCAGATTCATTAACTGTCTTCACTCTCTAGATAGGAGATCTGTTAACTATCTTCACTCTCTAGATAGCTGATTCATTAACTATCTTCACTCTCTAGGTAGCAGATTCATTAACTGTCTTCACTCTCTAGGTAGCAGATTCATTAACTGTCTTCACTCTCTAGATAGGAGATCTGTTAACTATCTTCACTCTCTAGGTAGCAGATTCATTAACTATCTTCACTCTCTAGGTAGCAGATTCATTAACTGTCTTCACTCTCTAGGTAGGAGATCTGTTAACTGTCTTCACTTTCTAGATAGGAGATCTGTTAACTATCTTCACTCTCTAGATAGGAGATCTGTTAACTATCTTCACTCTCTAGGTAGCAGATTCATTAACTATCTTCACTCTCTAGGTAGCAGATTCATTAACTGTCTTCACTCTCTAGATAGGAGATCTGTTAACTATCTTCACTCTCTAGGTAGCAGATTCATTAACTATCTTCACTCTCTAGGTAGCAGATTCATTAACTGTCTTCACTCTCTAGGTAGCAGATTCATTAACTGTCTTCACTCTCTAGATAGGAGATCTGTTAACTATCTTCACTCTCTAGATAGCTGATTCATTAACTGTCTTCACTCTCTAGGTAGCAGATTCATTAACTGTCTTCACTCTCTAGATAGGAGATCTGTTAACTATCTTCACTCTCTAGATAGCTGATTCATTAACTATCTTCACTCTCTAGGTAGCAGATTCATTAACTGTCTTCACTCTCTAGGTAGCAGATTCATTAACTGTCTTCACTCTCTAGATAGGAGATCTGTTAACTATCTTCACTCTCTAGGTAGCAGATTCATTAACTATCTTCACTCTCTAGGTAGCAGATTCATTAACTGTCTTCACTCTCTAGGTAGCAGATTCATTAACTGTCTTCACTCTCTAGATAGGAGATCTGTTAACTATCTTCACTCTCTAGGTAGCAGATTCATTAACTATCTTCACTCTCTAGGTAGCAGATTCATTAACTGTCTTCACTCTCTAGGTAGCAGATTCATTAACTGTCTTCACTCTCTAGATAGGAGATCTGTTAACTATCTTCACTCTCTAGGTAGCTGATTCATTAACTATCTTCACTCTCTAGGTAGGAGATCTGTTAACTGTCTTCACTTTCTAGATAGCTGATTCATTAACTATCTTCACTCTCTAGATAGGAGATCTGTTAACTGTCTTCACTCTCTAGATAGCAGATTCATTAACTGTCTTCACTCTCTAGATAGCTGATTCATTAACTGTCTTCACTCTCTAGGTAGCAGATTCATTAACTGTCTTCACTCTCTAGATAGCTGATTCATTAACTGTCTTCACTCTCTAGATAGGAGATCTGTTAACTGTCTTCACTCTCTAGATAGGAGATCTGTTAACTGTCTTCACTCTCTAGATAGCTGATTCATTAACTGTCTTCACTCTCTAGATAGGAGATCTGTTAACTGTCTTCACTCTCTAGATAGCTGATTCATTAACTGTCTTCACTCTCTAGATAGGAGATCTGTTAACTGTCTTCACTCTCTAGATAGCAGATTCATTAACTGTCTTCACTCTCTAGATAGGAGATCTGTTAACTGTCTTCACTCTCTAGATAGGAGATCTGTTAACTGTCTTCACTCTCTAGATAGCTGATTCATTAACTGTCTTCACTCTCTAGATAGGAGATCTGTTAACTGTCTTCACTCTCTAGATAGCTGATTCATTAACTGTCTTCACTCTCTAGATAGCTGATTCATTAACTGTCTTCACTCTCTAGATACCTTATTCATTAACTATCTTCACTCTCTAGGTAGCAGATTCATTAACTGTCTTCACTCTCTAGATAGGAGATCTGTTAACTGTCTTCACTCTCTAGATAGCTGATTCATTAACTATCTTCACTCTCTAGGTAGCAGATTCATTAACTGTCTTCACTCTCTAGGTAGCAGATTCATTAACTGTCTTCACTCTCTAGATAGGAGATCTGTTAACTGTCTTCACTCTCTAGATAGGAGATCTGTTAACTGTCTTCACTCTCTAGATAGCTGATTCATTAACTGTCTTCACTCTCTAGATAGGAGATCTGTTAACTGTCTTCACTCTCTAGATAGCTGATTCATTAACTATCTTCACTCTCTAGATAGCAGATTCATTAACTGTCTTCACTCTCTAGATAGCTTATTCATTAACTATCTTCACTCTCTAGGTAGCAGATTCATTAACTGTCTTCACTCTCTAGATAGGAGATCTGTTAACTGTCTTCACTCTCTAGATAGCTGATTCATTAACTATCTTCACTCTCTAGATAGCTGATTCATTAACTATCTTCACTCTCTAGGTAGCAGATTCATTAACTGTCTTCACTCTCTAGGTAGCAGATTCATTAACTGTCTTCACTCTCTAGATAGGAGATCTGTTAACTATCTTCACTCTCTAGATAGCTGATTCATTAACTATCTTCACTCTCTAGGTAGCAGATTCATTAACTGTCTTCACTCTCTAAGTAGCAGATTCATTAACTGTCTTCACTCTCTAGATAGGAGATCTGTTAACTATCTTCACTCTCTAGATAGCTGATTCATTAACTATCTTCACTCTCTAGGTAGCAGATTCATTAACTGTCTTCACTCTCTAGGTAGCAGATTCATTAACTGTCTTCACTCTCTAGATAGGAGATCTGTTAACTATCTTCACTCTCTAGATAGCTGATTCATTAACTGTCTTCACTCTCTAGGTAGCAGATTCATTAACTGTCTTCACTCTCTAGATAGGAGATCTGTTAACTATCTTCACTCTCTAGATAGCTGATTCATTAACTATCTTCACTCTCTAGGTAGCAGATTCATTAACTGTCTTCACTCTCTAGGTAGCAGATTCATTAACTGTCTTCACTCTCTAGATAGGAGATCTGTTAACTATCTTCACTCTCTAGGTAGCAGATTCATTAACTATCTTCACTCTCTAGGTAGCAGATTCATTAACTGTCTTCACTCTCTAGATAGGAGATCTGTTAACTATCTTCACTCTCTAGGTAGCAGATTCATTAACTGTCTTCACTCTCTAGGTAGCAGATTCATTAACTGTCTTCACTCTCTAGATAGGAGATCTGTTAACTATCTTCACTCTCTAGGTAGCTGATTCATTAACTATCTTCACTCTCTAGGTAGCAGATTCATTAACTGTCTTCACTCTCTAGGTAGGAGATCTGTTAACTGTCTTCACTTTCTAGATAGCTGATTCATTAACTATCTTCACTCTCTAGATAGGAGATCTGTTAACTGTCTTCACTCTCTAGATAGCAGATTCATTAACTGTCTTCACTCTCTAGATAGCTGATTCATTAACTGTCTTCACTCTCTAGGTAGCAGATCCATTAATTGTCTTCACTCTCTAGATAGCTGATTCATTAACTGTCTTCACTCTCTAGGTAGCAGATCCATTAACTATTTTCACTCTCAAGATAGCTGATTCATTAACTATCTTCACTCTCTAGGTAGCAGATCCATTAACTGTCTTCACTCTCTAGGTAGCAGATTCATTAACTGTCTTCACTCTCTAGATAGCTGATTCATTAACTATCTTCACTCTCTAGGTAGCAGATTCATTAACTGTCTTCACTCTCTAGGTTGCAGATACATTAACTATCTTCACTCTCTAGGTAGCAGATCCATTAACTATTTTCACTCTCAAGATAGCAGATTCATTAACTGTCTTCACTCTCTAGGTAGCAGATTCATTAACTGTCTTCACTCTCTAGGTAGCAGATTCATTAACTGTCTTCACTCTCTAGATAGCTGATTCATTAACTATCTTCACTCTCTAGGTAGCAGATTCATTAACTGTCTTCACTCTCTAGGTTGCAGATACATTAACTATCTTCACTCTCTAGATAGCAGATTCATTAACTGTCTTCACTCTTTAGATAAGAGGATCAGTTTAGGTTTTAATTTTGATGAATTTATATCATTGATAATTCCAGTCAAATACTATCATTATTTGTTTAATTAAATACATTTTGCTTGCAATATTTACAAATTATGTGTATCCAATTGCCATTCTCAAATTTTTGTGTCATATTTTGTTACACAGGAACTATTATTAAAATTATTTTATTGTCTTTAATTATACAGAAACTGTTATTAAGATTTTTTCTCAGCTCTAGTTACACAAAAACTGTCATTTAAGATTATTTTATCATCTTTAGTTACACAGAGACTGTTATTAAGATTCTTTCTCTTACATAGATTCCTCCATTGTCTTTGTAACTGTACCACTATATGGATTCACCTTTACCCAGGATCTCAATGATACATCTTCATTACGATTCATGACACTGGATAGAAACTTCTGTAACAAGGTAAGGCACATTTTTATTCCACTGCTATCATTTGAAGACAAACAGACAGACATACCTAAATTCGATCCATTGTCTGATTAGGGCAAGTGGCTTGGTTTTTATTACTACAATTGGAATAGTATGACAAAATGTTTTTGCATGAAAGAGGGTTAGATTCAAATACACATATCATTTTTTCCTGTTGAAAAATGGTTTAACCTGTTGCAAATTTGTTTACCTAAATGCTGTGAGTTCCGTGTCTTGTTCCTGACTTGTAAATTTATTTGTCCAACTCAAAATGGCAAGTGAATAATTCTGACGTAAGTTGAATTTTCCAGTCCCTTGGCAAGAGATGGATGGTCCAATTCATACCATTGTTTCTCTTTAATGAATAAGATGTTTGTCAAGAATATTGCCAATTTGGTTAATAAATAGTTTATACTTTCTGCTGGATCTATTTTTGCCCATTTATGTTTTTCAAGCTGAAGCTCTACATTCTCACTCTTCAGTGCAAATAAATACTTACCAGAGGAAGAGCTGACTGGTCTCATTTTGTAATTACTTACCAGAGGATGCGCGGACTGGTCTCATTTTGTAATTACTTACCAGAGGAAGAGCATACTGGTCTCATTTTGTAATTTTGTTAGAAAGGTCACAGAGTAAGTTCTGGAAGAACACTTTTCTCTTGATTGAATTAGATTGTTAATATTTGCCAGTTTTATGTTTTTAAAATAGCAGGTTGAGTAAAGGTTATTTTGGGTATGACAAAACATTTAGTACTTGCTTAACAGAGTGAGTGGATTTGTATAGTTATCTCAACCTTTGTCATGTCTCCTTTCTGATATACAGTCAAACCTGTCCTAACTGTCACCTGCATTCAGCAGTCACTTGGTCACAGTGGCCCGATGCTTCCTAACCAAACAATGATTTCACCATTCCTTAATCTGTCACTGGAGCATATCAGAAGTGACAGCTCCAAGTTTGCAAATGAAACACTCCTTTTTCTTGAGGAGCAAGGCATTGTTTATATAAAGTCATATTATGTGAATTGATGTTCAGGCATTTCATACCTTGATTGTGCTTACTGTACTCCAGGCGCTCTGTCAGTGAAGCTAAAAGGTGCCAACTTGTTAGCATTGTGATTTTTGTCCTTACAGGATAGGATCAAAGCAATTTGTTTGCTGGATATGTGGGATAAGCAGTTACGTTATTGCAGCAGATAAAATGAAAGTCACCATTTGTGGTATTTGGACAGTTATAATTAGATATCTTCTGAGCTACAAACTAGTGAATTAAAGCTATCTCTGAAAAAAATGTCTTTGAGAAGAAATGCAAGTTACATCCTTTGTCAAATGGGTCAAGTGTCATTCAGTATTCAAAACATGTAGATTATGTTGTGGAGCATGTTGTATGCTGTCACCCTTGGACTGAAAGGCACTGAAATGGACACACAATCTCATTTAGATGCTGTCATCCTTAGACTGAAAGGCACTGAAACAGACACACATTTTCATTAGGGTGCTGGCTGTCACCTTTGGATTGAAAGGCTTTGAAACAGGTACACATTCTCATTAGGGTACTGTCTCCTTAGACTAAAAGGCACTGAAATGGGCACACATTCTCATTAGGGTGTTGTTACCCTTAGACTGAAAGGCACTGAAATGGGCACACAATCTCATTAGGGTGCTGTTACCCTTGGACTGCAATGGACACACATTTATCTTCAATATCATTAGGGTGCTACACCCTTGGACTGAAGGCACTGAAATGGGCACACATTCATCTTCAGTATCAAAATTGCTCATTTTCATCATCACTTGGAATCCTTTAGAAATTCCAGGATTTAATGAAAACATTATTTAACTTTTGATTCAACATTGATAATTATATTTTCAACAGGGGAATGGTGTTGTGAAGGCTAGTCAAAGTCAAACTTTATGTTGCTAGGAGTTCTTTCTTTTAAAAATTCTTAGTTCAAACATTTCCCAATGGGTGATTTACCATGGCCCAGATATTAACTTCTGATATGAAATATATGTATACCTATAGATATATGTATGTGATGATGTCAGTATCCAATGCATATGTGTTTTTGTTGTATTTCAGCTTAACCAATATTTCTCAACCATTGAATGGTATCGCAATTGTAAGATAATCCAGTTTGAGTGAGTATTAAAATCTCTTTTCAAACATACATGATTTAAGTTATAATTTTAAAATGATTTATGTCATAATTTGATAGGATTTATGTCAGAATTTTGAAATGATTTATGTCATAGTTTGACATGATTTTTGTCAGAATTTGACAGGATTGTTGTCATCATTTAACAGGGTTTATGTCATAATTTGACAGAATTTATAACATAATTTGACAGGATTTATGTCAGAATTCAACAGGGTTTCTGTCATAATTTAACAGGATTTATGTCAGAATATAACAGCTTTTATACCATAATTTGACAGGATTTATGTGATAATTTGTCAGGATTTATATCAGAATTTTAGAGGATAAATGTCATAATTTGACAGGAATTTGACAGCTTTAAGCATTAAAGGAGACTTTGGAAAACATGCTTGCTAAAAATAGAAGAAATCACCATTTTTGTCTCTTTTTCATAGATTTAAGAAAATTAACTTCTATCAGTTGCAGATAAGAATATTTTATAATGAGATCAAGCTGTAAATAGTGTGTAATTCTTTTCTTTTAAAATGATCATAAAATTCCTTAAAAGTTATACAAATATGTTTTAACTTCCTTGTCCACAGGGTTCAGTGAACATATGTGGTATAGTTTGTATCAATTGTGTATTTCTCAAGCATGCCTAATCCATAAGCAATTACTATTTTCAACTTCTTCTAATACACCACAGCCAACCAAACTTGTCAGATAATCTATAAGCAATTACTAGTTTCAACTTCTTCTAAAACACCACAGCTAACCAAACTTGTCAGATAATCTGTAAGCAATTACTAGTTTCAACTTCATCTAAAACACCGCAGCCAACCAAACATGTCAGATAATCTATAAGCAATTACTAGTTTCAACTTCTAAAACGACCACAGCCAACCAAACTTGTCAGATAATCTATAAGCATTTACTAGTTTCAACTTCTTCTAAAACACCACAGCTAACCAAACTTGTCAGATAATCTGTAAGCAATTACTATTTTCAACTTCTTCTAAAACACCACAGCCAACCAAACATGTCAGATAATCTATAAGCAATTACTAGTTTCAACTTCTAAAACACCACAGCCAACCAAACTTGTCAGATAATCTATAAGCAATTACTAGTTTCAACTTCTAAAACACCACAGCCAACCAAACTTGTCAGATAATCTATAAGCAATTACTAGTTTCAACTTCTTCTAAAACACCACAGCTAACCAAACTTGTCAGATAATCTGTTAGCAATTACTAGTTTCAACTTCCTCTAAATCACCTCAGCCAACCAAACTTGTCAGATAATCTGTTAGCAATTACTAGTTTCAACTTCCTCTAAATCACCTCAGCCAACCAAACTTGTCAGATATCTTGACATGAAGGCCTTTCACAGTTGTGCAAATCTTATTTTTCCATCATCAAATACAGTCACTGTTATTACCAATAGCAAAACCTTTTTAATGACTTCAAAAGTACCTGATAGCCACTGAATATAATTTGATTGAATGTGACTAAAAGCATTCAGGCATAAAGACCTTAATAATTGCTCCAAATGATATCTGTCATCAAATGTGGCAATCATTCCTTAGACTAGACAAACCATTAAACAAATTTGCAAAAACTGCTGAATGAATTGAAACCAATTAGAAAGAAAATATCCTAGAATAGAGTACATTAAATTTGTACAGTAAACATCCTTGAATCATGACCTTTAGATTTTGTACAGAAAACATTATAATGACGGTCTTTCGATTTTGTATAGAAAAGATCCTTGAATTAAAGTCTTTAGAATTTTGTATAAATCATGCCAATAAACCATCAAGTATGGCCACTATTACAACAAATGTAAAAACTTTTAAATGACCTTTTATTAGAAACTGAACAGAATTCCACTAAACTTGACAAAAGAAATTTGGTAAGAAGTCTTTTAATTTTTTCACAGAATATGCTGATCCACCTTTCAATATGGCAACTGTTACTAAATATAGAAATACCTTTTTGTTGGATATGCAGGAAAATGCCCAGATCTTTTGTGACATAATGTAAAGACCCCAATCTAATGTCACATTATTGCATGATATGCCTCCACACTCTGATCCACTGTCACACAATGTGCACGTATAGACCACAATCTAATATCATAATGTGCAGACATAGACCCAGATATGACATCACATAATGTGGAGAAATAAACACCGATCCACAGTCCCATAATGTATTTGCACTCAGATCTGCTGTATCATAATGTGTATGCATAGATCCACTGTGCATTAATGTGCATGCATAGATCCACTGTGTATTAATGTGCATGCATAGATCCACTGTATATTAATGTGTATGCATAGATCCACTGTGTATTAATGTGCATGCATAGATCCACTGTGTATTAATGTGTATGCATAGATCCACTGTGTATTAATGTGCATGCATAGATCCACTGTATATTAATGTGTATGCATAGATCCACTGTGTATTAATGTGCATGCATAGATCCACTGTGTATTAATGTGCATGCATAGATCCACTGTGTATTAATGTGTATGTATAGATCCACTGTGCATTAATGTGTATGCATAGACCTATATCTACTGTGCAGTAATGTGCATGCATATACCCATATCAACTGTGCAGTAATGTGTATGCACATATCCATATCCACTATGCATTAATGTGCATGCTTAGACCCATATCCACTGTGCAGTAATGTGTATGCACAGACCCATATCCACTATGCATTAATGTGCATGCTTAGACCCATATCCACTGTGCAGTAATGTGTATGCACAGACCCATATCCACTATGCATTAATGTGCATGCCTAGACCCATATCCACTGTGCAGTAATGTGTATGCACAGACCCATACCCACTATGCAGTAATGTGCATGCATATACCCATATGCACTGTACAGTAATGTGCATGCATAGATCTGCTGTGCAGTAATGTGCATGCATAGATTCACTGTGCAGTAATGTGTATGCATAGACCCATATCCACTGTGCAGTAATGTGCATGCATAGATTCACTGTGCAGTAATGTGTATGCATAGACCCAATATCCACTGTGCAGTAATGTGCATGCATATACCCATATGCACTGTACAGTAATTTGAATGTATAGGCCCATATCCACTGTGCAGTAATGTGTATGCATAGACCCATATCCACTGCATTAGTTTGCATGCATAGACCCATATCCACTGTGCAGTAATTTTCATGCATAGATCCATATCCAGTGTACAGTAGTGTGCATTTATATACCCATATCCACTGTACAGTAGTGTGCATGTATATACCCATATCCACTGTACAGTAGTGTGCATTATAGACCCATCTCCACTGTACAGTATTGTGCATGCATAGACCCATATCCACTGTACAGTATTGTGCATGCATAGACCCATATCCACTGTACAGTAATGTGCATGCATAGACCCATATCCACTTTACAGTAGTGTGCATGTATATACCCATATCCACTGTACAGTAGTGTGCATGTATATACCCATATCCACTGTACAGTAGTGTGCATGTATATACCCATATCCACTGTACAGTAGTGTGCATTATAGACCCATATCCACGGTACAGTATTGTGCATGCATAGACCCATATCCACTGTACAGTATTGTACATGTATATACCCATATCCACTGTACAGTAGTGTGCATGTATAGACCCATATCCACTGTGCAGTAGTGTGCATGCATAGACCCATATCCACTGTGCAGTAGTGTGCATGCATAGACCCATATCCACTGTGCAGTAATATGCATGCATATACCACTGTCTGCTATTGCATGAAGTGCAACATAAATCCAGATCAGCTGTTGCTTAATTTCAGACAAAAAAATGGGTCTATGCCATTCATGCTTTGCTCTCTGTAACCAAAATATGACAGTGTATGTTCTTAAACTGGCTTTAAATGTTGACAGAATCCTAGGTGGCAGAGTGGTCTAAAGTACTTGTATTTACTGGTCACTGTCATCTCACCTCTGTCCACATGAGTTTGAGTCTCAGACCATTCTGGGTATGTAAGAAAGCTTGTCAGTAGCTTCTTGTAGGTCAGTGGTTCTTACAGAGGTTTCCCGGGTTCTTCTTCCACAAGTTATATTGACTGCCATCTAAAGCCTATTCATGCTGAGAAATGGTGCTAAATCAAAAATAACAACAACTTTTACATCACCATCTCACAATTAGTCATGTAGTTTTCTTTATTATTTAAATCTTAACATAAAATACTTTTGTTTGACATTTTGCAGCAACTCACCTACCAACTCATTAACGTTCCAACTTTCATTTGGTGCACCAATCGGGGCATATTTAGAAAAAATCACTAAGGATACTCTGAACCAGAAAGCCCCACATGTGCTGGAGGGCGGGTTTGAACTGTTAAATTTTGAAGACTTGAAGCTGATCTGGGATAATGCTGGTCTCACCGTCTCAGTTTCCAATTTTACTGGTGGTTACACCATTTCATCTACACCCACCTCAACTGTTGTAATACAGAGCACACGAGTGATTATTTATTGTACGTATTATAAAGTTGTTGATATCTTTATTTTTATTCAGTTATTTATTGTACATATTATGAGGTTGTTGATATCTTTTATTTTATTCAGTCATTTAGTGTCCATATAAGGGTAGTTGATATATTTAATTTTATTCAGTTATTTATTATACGTATTATGAGGTTGTTGATATCTTTAATTTGATTCAGTTATTTATTGTACATATTGAAGTTGTTGATATCTTTAATTTGATTCAGTTATTTATTGTACCTGTTATGAGGTTGTTGATATCTATGATTTTATTCAGTTAATTGTTGTATATATTATAATTGTGTTGATATCTATGATTTTATTCAGTTCAGCTCATCATCACTTCTATTTTAATTTGCACTCAATATTTCCATTATTTAACGTAAAAATATAATTTTATTCTGAACTGTGAAATAAATTTTTACACATTTTAAAGTTTATTGTGCAGTACAATGAAATTTATTAATACTATTGGCTTGACATTTTAATTTTTCATGAGTTTGAAAAACTTAAATATCTGTGAAGGGGGCATGATGTTTTTTGCAGGCAAATCTCTCCCAATTCATTTTGTCTTATTTTTAAATTTAAAAATTTCATATTTTGCATTAATTTTTCTCAGTTTATTAATTTATGCAATAACTAATGAAGATATGGATTAGCTGATCGATAATGTTTCATCATTTTTTTCAGCGGCATCATTGGTGGAAATTACAGCATTCCTGTATAATGAAACATTTATGTTTAATGTTAATGATCGGACATCCCAGGGTTTTAGAATTCAAGAGCAGAAATTTTGTTCTGATGTAAGTATTTACCAAATTCTGAATCAGAACATTGTTATTTTATCATGGTTTTGAGGATAAAAACTAAGACAGATACTGTTGTATCTTAAATAAACAGGTTTTGAAATTTAATTCCTGTGGAGACTTGACTATTATCCTTATCATTTGGTAAATAACATCAAAACTAACAAATTTGGACTGACACTTATTTTCTATTGAAGGGAATTCAAATTGCCAGAAAAGATGCATTTCTAGTCAAATGTGTGTGTATTTATATATATATATATATATATATATATATATATATATATATATATATATATATATATATATATATATATATATATATATATATATATATATATTAATTGGATTGTTGAATGAGAGGATAATCTTATATGATTGAAGGTGTTAGATTACTGCAAGTAATCCAGAATAAGTGAACATTGTTCATATTCTGTTGCCAGTTGTTACAAATAGAGCAATGGAAATCCTATACTGTAAAACTTCTTAAAACTGCTGTCAAACCAGTGTCATACTGTAATACTTCTTATAATACTGTACAACCAAAATGTCATACTGTAAAACTTCTTAAAACATACTGTAAAACCAAAATGTCATACTGTAAAGCTTCTTAAAACATACTGTAAAACCAAAATGTCATACTGTAAAGCTTCTTAAAACATTCTGTAAAACCAAAATGTTATACTGTAAAGCTTCTTAAAATATACTGTAAAACTAAAATGTCATACTGTAAAACTAAAATGTCATACTGTAAAACTAAAATGTCATACTGTAAAACTAAAATGTCATACTGTAAAACCAAAATGTCATACTGTAAAGCTTCTTAAAACATACTGTAAAACCAAAATGTCATACTGTAAAGCTTCTTAAAACATTCTGTAAAACCAAAATGTTATACTGTAAAGCTTCTTAAAATATACTGTAAAACTAAAATGTCATACTGTAAAACTAAAATGTCATACTGTAAAACCAAAATGTCATACTGTAAAACTAAAATGTCATACTGTAAAACCAAAATGTCATACTGTAAAGCTTCTTAAAACATACTGTAAAACCAAAATGTCATACTGTAAAACTAAAATGTCATACTGTAAAACTAAAATGTCATACTGTAAAACTAAAATGTCATACTGTAAAACCGAAATGTCATACTGTAAAACTAAAATGTCATACTGTAAAACCAAAATGTCATACTGTAAAGCTTCTTAAAACATACTGTAAAACCAAAATGTCATACTGTAAAACTAAAATGTCATACTGTAAAACTAAAATGTCATACTGTAAAGCTTCTTAAAACATACTGTAAAACTAAAATGTCATACTGTAAAACTAAAATGTCATACTGTAAAACTAAAATGTCATACTGTAAAACCAAAATGTCATACTGTAAAACTAAAATGTCATACTGTAAAACCAAAATGTCATACTGTAAAGCTTCTTAAAACATACTGTAAAACCAAAATGTCATACTGTAAAGCTTCTTAAAACATTCTGTAAAACCAAAATGTTATACTGTAAAGCTTCTTAAAATATACTGTAAAACTAAAATGTCATACTGTAAAACTAAAATGTCATACTGTAAAACTAAAATGTCATACTGTAAAACTAAAATGTCATACTGTAAAACTTCTTAAAACATTCTGTAAAACCAAAATGTTATACTGTAAAGCTTCTTAAAATATACTGTAAAACTAAAATGTCATACTGTAAAACTAAAATGTCATACTGTAAAACTAAAATGTCATACTGTAAAACTAAAATGTCATACTGTAAAACTTCTTAAAACTACTGTCAAACCAGTGTCATACTGTAATACTTCTTATAATACTGTACAACCAAAACGTCATACTGTAAAGCTTCTTAAAACATTCTGTAAAACCAAAATGTTATACTGTAAAGCTTCTTAAAATATACTGTAAAACTAAAATGTCATACTGTAAAACTAAAATGTCATACTGTAAAACTAAAATGTCATACTGTAAAACCAAAATGTCATACTGTAAAACTAAAATGTCATACTGTAAAACTAAAATGTCATACTGTAAAACTAAAATGTCATACTGTAAAACCAAAATGTCATACTGTAAAACTAAAATGTCATACTGTAAAACTAAAATGTCATACTGTAAAACTAAAATGTCATACTGTAAAACCAAAATGTCATACTGTAAAACTAAAATGTCATACTGTAAAACTAAAATGTCATACTGTAAAACTAAAATGTCATACTGTAAAGCTTCTTAAAACATACTGTAAAACCAAAAGATCACACTATAAAACATCTTAAAACATTCTGTAATATCAAATTGTGATACTGTAGAATTAAACTTCTGTACATGCTTGATCAATGTCAATGAAGTTTCATCAAATTACAGAGGTAGTTCACATGAAGGGTACAGATAAAAATAAGAATAAATTTACAATATTATCTAACAATTAATGTGACTTGAAGGACGTCTTTTGAATGCTTGATATTTATCTATCAAATATATTATCTGCTCACAATTGACATTAGGAAATTACTCTTTGCTACCTACTACCACCAGATCCTGCCCACCCTGAAAGACTAATATAAGTTTTTCCATTTTTGTTGTATATAGGCATAAGAGATTAAATTCTCACAGATTAACTCCCCTTGTTTTTTGTAGCAGGTCAACTTTATATTTGCTAGTTCAGACTATCACTTGCAACTATGAACAGTACCTGTGAAGAATTATTTTCAATTTATGTTTTTATATTTTATTATGTCTCATTTATTTTCAATGGTAAGTCAAATGTTTGATATACCTGTTGTATATAACATTTGCATTTTTCCCATTTATTCATATGTATGCATTTGTTTACTGGTTATGATTATTCAAGTGATATTGATTGGTAGCAACTGTGTTTTATTTAATTTAAGTTTATTGCACACTCTCTAAGTCATCTCAGTTAAGTGTGAATTTCCTAATTTGAACAATTCATATATCTGTTTGCACTTGTTATTTTTTATTTCTTTCTCTCCTTTCTTAAAACAATGTCAATCAAGTGCAACAAATGCAAGCATTTTAAAGTTTTTAAAGTTCTGGAGAAAAACTTCAAAATGTGCCAGGCCTGTACAAATTGTTCTTCTTCAAACCCTGTGTGTGTGTGTGTGTGTGTGTGTGTGTGTGTGTGTGTGTGTGCAATATCGGTAGAAAACATTTGGTCTAGAATCTTCAAAACAAAATTGAAGGTCATGTTCTAAATCTTCTGAACATGAATTATGAACCATTCCTCTGACTTTAGAACGATGTTTAAGCCATACCAAGCAATTCCACTCAAGTGATATTGGAATTGTATATGATGTGCATGCTAGAATGAAGACAAGGGAGAGGGAAAAAACATGGACCATTGTTAACCAAACTTGTTAGCCCAATGGCCACAACTCTCATTTCCCACACATAGTTGCACTTAGAAACATGAAAGTATGGTGTGCAAACATTAAAGTATGGTGTGCAAACATTAAAGTATGGTGTGCAAACATGAAATGTGCAAACATGAAAGCATGGTGTGCAAACATTAAAGTATGGTGTGAAAACATTAAAGTATGGTGTGCAAACATGAAAGAATGGTGTGCAAACATGAAAGCATGGTGTGCAAACATTAAAGTATGGTGTGCAAACGTTAAAGTATGGTGTGCAAACATGAAAGAATGGTGTGCAAACATTAAAGTATGGTGTGCAAACATGAAAGTATGGTGTGCAAACATGAAAGCATGGTGTGCAAACATGAAAGTATGGTGTACAAACATTAAAGTAGAGTGTGCAAACATTACAGTGTGTTGGGTTAGCTTCAGATTTTCCAGATCTGACTGGGCCACCGGCCTCTCATCGTGGGAAAAAACTAAAACTGGCTTGTTGGAACATCAGAACAATTCTAGACTCAACTGACAGCAATAGACCTGAACGACGCTCTGCCCTAATTGCACACGAACTCTCTCGCCTTGCTGTTGACATTGCTGCACTTAGTGAAGTCCGCCTTTCAGAGGAGGGAAGTCTGAGAACTTCGTGCTGGATACACCCTGTACTGGTCAAGCAAACCTAAAACTGAAAAACGGCTTTCAGGAGTCGGTTTCATGGTCAAGGACTCAATCGCCACTAAGTTATCAAACCTTCCAACTGGTCACACCGACCGCATCATGTCCATGTGTCTCCCGTTAGGAAACCCAAAAAACGCCACACTCTTCAGTGTATATGCTCCAACACTACAGGCAGATTCTTCTGAAAAGGATAAATTCTACGCTGACCTGCGCAGACTTCTCAAGAGCGTCCCAGAGAGCGACAAAATAGTCATTCTTGGAGATTTCAATGCCAGGGTGGGCTGAGACTCAGAAACCTGGAAAGCAATTATTGGGAAACATGGAGTGGGTGGCTGCAATGACAATGGGTGCCTGCTTCTCGAATTTTGCGCAGAATTACAGCTCACCATTACAAACACCATATTTCAGCAGAAAGACAGCCTGAAAACGACCTGGATGCATCCTAGATCAAAACACTGGCACCTAATCGATTACATCATAGTACGCCAGAGGGACTTAAAAGATGTCCTTCACACCAGAGTGATGCGCAGTGCAGAGTGCTACACAGATCACCGTCTTGATCGATGCAAGCTCAACTTCTATTTCAAGCCCAGTTCCAAACAAGGACGTACCATAAAAAGGAAAATCCAGATTAAAAACCTCCTGTCTGAAGACGTCAAGGCAAATTTTCAAGAGTGCCTGCACTCTAGACTTGAAGAACCAAGCTTTCCACCAGATCTACCTCTGGAGGAGATGTGGAATCACATCAAGGCTGCCATTCTGCAAACCTCAGAAGAAATCCTTGGATTCACCACTAAAAACCACAAAGACTGGTTTGATGAAAACAACCAGACAATCCAAGAACTACTTGCCAGTAAGAGATCAGCATACCAAGCCCACCTCGCACAACCATCCTGTCCACAAAAGAAAGCAGCCTTCCGCCTTATCTGCAGCTCCCTCCAGCGCAGTCTTCGTGAAATACAAAATGAATGGTAGACAAGGCTCTCAGAAAGAACCCAACTGTACGCTGACACTGGAGACTACAAGAAGTTCTATGAAGCGCTGAAAGCAGTGTATGGTCCCTCCTTCCAAATACAAAGCCCCCTACGGAGTGCAGATGGTCAAGAGCTACTCACTGACAGGGAATCTATCCTAAACCGCTGGTCAGAGCACTTCCACACCCTTTTCAGCACTAGTCGTACAGTCCAAAAGGCAGCAATTGATCGCATCCCACAACAGCCACCAAAGATGGAACTTGATGTGGCACCCACACTGCAAGAGACTTTAAAAGCCATAGAACAGCTGAAGGCAAGTAAGGCTGCAGGAAAAGATGGTATTCCACCTGAGATATGGAAGAAAGGAGGCCTAGCATTGCACACCAAACTTCACAAATTCTTCGTTTGCTGCTGGGAGCGAGGGAAACTTCCGCAAGATCTCCGTGATGCAGTCATCATCACCCTGTACAAAAACAAAGGGAAAAAGTCTGACTGCTCAAACTACTGTGGGATAACTCTGCTCTCAGTTGCAGGCAAAATCCTTGCTAGAGTGTTGCTAAACAGACTAGTGCCTACCATTGCAGAAGATCATGTTCCAGAGAGTCAGTGTGGCTTCAGAGCCAATAGGGGCACAACTGACATGGTGTTCATCCTGAGACAGATCCAGGAAAAATGCAGAGAACAAAACAAAGGAATGTACATCACTTTTGTGGACCTAACAAAAGCTTTTCACATGGTGAGCAGAACTGGACTGTGGAAAATCCTTGAAAAACTTGGCTGTCCTCCCAAATTCCTTACCATGATCATCCAACTACATGAAGACCAGCTTGGTCAGGTTAAAAACAATAACGAATTGTCACAGACCTTCCCCATTGCAAATGGCGTGAAACAGGGCTGCGTTTTAGCTCCTACACTGTTTTCAATCTTCTTCAGCACGATGCTCCGAAAAGCTACAGAAGACCTTGGTGACGAAGATGGCATCTATATTAGATTCTGTACTGATGGCAACCTCTTCAACTTAAGGCGACTTCAGGCCCACACCAAAACATTAGAAAAACTGATTAGAGAACTTCTATTTGCAGACAATGCTGCCTTTGTTGCCCACATGGAAGCTGCCTTACAACGAGCAACATCTTGCTTTGCAGAAGCTTGCCAGCTCTTTGGCCGTGAGGTAAGCCTAAAGAAAACCATGGTACTTCACCAGCCTGCCCCCAAGGAAGAGTACCGTCCACCAAGCATCCTCATTGACCGGACAGAGCTACCTGGGCTGTGTGATATCCTCTGATGCAAAGATCGACAAAGAAATAGACAACAGATTAGCCAAAGCAAACAGCGCCGACTCTACAACAATCCCAATCTCAAGAGTTACAAAAATCAAAGTCTACATGGCTGTCGTACTGACCACCCTCCTATATGGCGCCGAATCCTGGGTCACCTACAGCCGTCACCTCCATCTCCTTGAACTCTTCCATCAGTGTTGCCTCCGCACCATCCTCAACATCCACTGGAGTGACTTCGTTACCAACACTGAAGTCCTCAAGCAAGCGGGGATCACCAGCATTGAGGCCACACTTGTGAAGATACAGCTTCGCTGGGCAGGGCATGTGTCCAGGATGGAGGATCATCGCCTGCCAAAAATTGCACTTTATGGTGAGCTATCAACTGGCCACCATGATAGAGGGGCACCTCGAAAGAGATATAAAGACTCCTTGAAAAAGACCCTTACCTCCTGTGGCATCGATCACTGCCAATGGGCATCACTAGCTGTTGACCGTGCAAGCTGGTGATGTACAGTTCACCAGGCCGCAGACACTTTTGAACAAAACAGACGGGCCATATTGGAGGAAAAGCATTGGTAAAGAAAAAACTGGGAGCCATTGTCAGCACCCACCAAAACCCAGACATTCCCCCTGCAGCCTCTGTGGACGGACGTGCCTATCACGTATTGGGTTCATCAGCCACCAGCGCATGTGCAATAGACAGAAATCTTCCTTCTTAATCTTCGTGAGCGAAGTCAAGCCAACAACTGTGTGGTGACTGGGCTGCAAGTTATTTATCATTTGCTGTGTGGTGACTGGGCTGCAAGTTATGTATCATTTGCTGTGTGGTGACTGGGCTGCAAGTTATTTATCATTTGCTATGTGGTGACTGGGCTGCAAGTTATTAATAATTTGCTGTGGTGACTGGACTGCAAGTTATTAATAATTTGCTGTGTGGTGACTGGACTGCAAGTTATTTATCATTTACTGTGTAGTGTCCTGAATGCTGACCTGAACCAGTCTAGAATTGGAGCAATCAACGTACAATTTTGCTGGTCATAAATCTGACATCTTGGACTGGAAACAATCTTTATAGTTATTACAGTAATTCCATCTTATGTATGTATTTCCATTTCTTGTATATCTTTGTATATAATGTATATCTATATTTGTTTCCAGATGAAAAAAGAAAAAGCATCTTTAAAAAAAATGGTATTTTCTGTATTTTAGATTACACGTTATTTTTCTAATGGACCACTTTCAAGGGCATTTGATGAGTGTTATATACTGAAAATGAGGTAACCAACTTCAAGCATTTTCAAAAGATTTTTGTGACATTTTATAATTTTGAAACAACAATATATTTGTGTCACAATTTCATAGGAATGATAGGTTTTTGCCAAAATAATTCAAGTTTAATAAGATATTTGGTTTTTATTTAGATCGAATATTAAAGTGACTTTAATAGGCCAAATTATCATAATTTATTATCTTGATTTTAAGTAGATCAATTATTTCTGTGATTTTCCTATGCTAAATAATAATAATAATAATAACAATAATAATAACAATAATAACAATCTAGTATCTCATAATAATCTAATATTTTAGTAGGATTTAAGTAGATCAATGATTTCCGTGACCTTACTATGCCAAAGAATAATACAAATAATCTAACATCTCATAATAATCTAATATCTTAGTAGGATTTTAAATAGATCAATGATTTATGTGACTTTACTATTTCAAATAATAATAATAATTTAATATATCAGTACGTTTTTAAATAAAAATTTAGTTCAATGATTTCTGTGGCTTTACTATACCAGATAATAATCTAATATCTCATTAAGTTTTTAAATAGATCAATGATTTATGTGACATTACTAAATCAAAAAATAATAATAATAATCTAATATATCTGTAGAATTTAAAGTAGATCAATGATTTCTGTGACTTTACTATACCAAATAATAATAATAATTTAATATATCAGTACGTTTTTAAATAAAAATTTAGTTCAATGATTTCTGTGACATTACTATACCAAATAATAATAATAATTTAATATATCAGTACGTTTTTAAATAAAAATTTAGATCAATGATTTCTGTGACATTACTATACCAAATAATAATAATAATTTAATATATCAGTACGTTTTTAAATAAAAATTTAGTTCAATGATTTCTGTGACTTTACTATACCAGATAATAATAATAATTTAATATATCAGTACGTTTTTAAATACAAATTTAGTTCAATGATTTCTGTGACTTTACTATACCAAATAATAATCTAACATCTCAGTAAGATTTTAAATAGATCAATGATTTATGTAACATTACTAAATCAAATAATAATAATAATAATAATCTAATATCTTATATAGAATTTAAAGTAGATCAATAATTTCTGTGACTTTACTATACTAAATGATAATCTAACATCACAGTAAGTTTTTAAATAGATCAATGATTTATGTAACATTACTAAATCAAATAATAATAATAATAATAATCTAATATCTCATAATAATCTAACTTCTCAGTAAGTTTTTAAATAAAAATGTAGACCAATGATTTCTGTAACTTTACTATACCAAATAATAGTAATAATCTAACTTCTCAGTAAGTCTTTAAGTAGATCAATGATTTATGTGATTTTACTATACCAAATAATAATAATAATCTAATATCTCTGTAGAATTTAGAGTAGATCAATGGTGTCTGTCATTTTACTATACCAAATAATAATAATTTAATACATCAGTTCTGTGACTTGACTACACTAAATAATAATGATCTAACATCTCATTAGGATTTTAAAGTAGATCAATGACTTCTGTGATTTTACAATGCAAAGTAATTTAGATTTAATAATTCAGTAGGTTTCTTAAGTAGGTGAATGATTTCCATGTTGTAACTTTGAAATTATTCCCAAGAGATTAGATTAGAATTTTGGAAAGAATGTTTGATTTAATGTTGTTTGTATTAAAGGTATATTTTCTCTAAAGAAAGGAAATGGTATAGAAATTTCTAAACCACCTTTAGTAGAACAATTGAAGCCATTGTTGAGATATTTTGATTTAACCTTGTTTCTATCTTGAATTCACAGCCTTTCTCCAGAAAGAAAGATCACCTTCCATCTAATTTTTGGAGATGTCCTTACAGCTTCATTGAAAGACTCTGTTATAAATCATCTGGAAACAAATGCGCCATCTTACACCATTGACAACAAAATGCTCCTGGAGATTGGGGATCTCTTTTTAATTTCAGGAAGCTATAATGTGACACTTCATCCAGTCAACATTTCAGGCACCAATACTTTCTTCCCAACAATCGCTCCTACACCAAGTTCTGAAGTAATCAAAACAACATTAGGTATGTGTTTATGCAAGTTGAGCCAATCTCTGAAAAGTATAGAAAGCCAAACTGATGCAGTTTGCTAATTGCTACATTAGCATGTTTGATTGACATTGGTGGAATATTCTTATTGAAATGTCATTTCAATATCAAAATATTGCTTTCAATTTGGTTGTTTAAACTTGTGCAATGATTGTGATTGACATTTACCTAATATTGCAGTTTTGTCTGGGCTGTTAAGGGCTGTTACATACAAACATAAACAGTACTCTGTTTAAGAAATGAATTTCTGGGTACTCTAGTTACAGTAAATATAAAAGCAATAAAGAATTCTAAATTTCATATTGTATATTTTATTGGAACAGGTCTTAAATTTGTACATTCTCCCTTATTGTGATCAATATTTGTGTTGTGTAGTTCTGTTTAATTAAAATTGTTCAGACTCAGACGTTAATGAATGTTTAAACACAGCTGGAAAAAATATGTAAATTCAACACATCTGTAAATAATACATAAAACAAACCAATTGACTGTTATGACATAACATGGTTTTAAAAGGTTTTGCTTTAAAAGCAGTTATGCATTTAATGTGCAGAAATAAAGCAATTATGTATTTATTGTACAGAAAATAAAGCAATTATGCATACATTGTACAGAAAATAAAGCAATTATGCATTAACTGCACACAAAGTAAAGCAAGTATGCATAATTTGTATAGAAAGTAAAGCAAGTATGTATAATTTGTACATAAATTAAAGCAATTATGCATAATTTGTACAGAATTAAAGCTAGTATGTAACATTTGTACAGAAAGGAGACTAATTATGAATACTTTGTGCAGGAAGTAAAGCAATTTTGTATAATTGGTACAGAAAGCAAAGCAATTATGCATAATTTATACAGAAACTAAAACAAGTATGTATAATTTGTACAGAAACCAAAGCAATTATGCATAATTTGTACAGAAAGTAAGCAATTATGCATAACTTGTACAGGAAGTAAAACAAATACATATAATTTGTACAGTAAAGCATTTATGCATAATTTGTACAGAAAGCAAAGCAATTATGTATAATTTGTGAAGAAAGTAAAACAATTATGCATAATTTGTGCAGAAATTAAAGTATTATAATCTGTACAGAAAGTAAAGCAATTTTGCATAACTTGTACAGAAAGGTAAGCAGTTAAGCAATTATGCATAATTTGCACAAAAAGTAAAGCATAGATAATATCTTTAAAATGTTATGTTGCTGAGGAAATTCAGAAAGTTATAAAATTGCAAATTTATTTATAAATCCTCAAATTTATATATCACTGTCAAAATCAGGAAATTTCAATCAGTTTTGCAAGAGTCAAGTCTGACATAGGAATACAGCATAATATAACATCAAATTTCCATAAATCTATAAAGTATGGTTTACAATGAGTATCTGATGTACGTGTATTTCAATAATTACTTTCTTTCAGAAATACGACATTGCCTACGTCAGCCATGTTCAAATGGTGGAACTTGTAGAGAACAATTTGATTCCTTCACCTGTTCATGTATGACTGGATGGACCGGATTTGATTGCTCACAAGGTAATTTCCATATTGGATTTCGGACAGTTTTTGTACTTTTTCTTTCAGGTTTATTTTATTACATAATCTATCATCATTTGAGATACATATATTTTTTAGTAATAACTTCTTCCACCCAAAAGTAAAAGATTCATACATATATTCTGTGCAAGTTTAGGCTTTTTGATGATAATGGGAATATAGAAACATGCCACAGCATAGTCATCTTTGTTCTCTCATCTTTATGATGATGATGATGATGATGATGATGATAATGTAATTGCCTGACATTATTACGCAATAAAAGTATACAGCTGCTAAATAGTGATGTTTTATTTTGTTTTTGTAATTCTATCTTGATCCCATAAATCCTATGTTGACATTTTTTGTATGTGAAAATGGAATGTAATGCAGACTTTGTTGGTATGTGAAAATTGAATGTAATGCAGACTTTGTTGGTATGTGAAAATTGAATGTAATACAGACTTTGTTGGTATGTGAAAATGGAATGTAATGCAGACTTTGCTGGTATGGGAAAATGGAATGCAATGCAGACTTTGTTGGTATGTGAAAATGGAATGTAATGCAGAATTTGTTGGTATGGGAAAATGGAATGTAATCTAGACTTTGTCAGTATGGGAAAATGGAATGTAATGCAGACTTAGTTGGTATGGGAAAATGGAATGTAATCTAGACTTTGTCAGTATGTGAAAATGGAATGTAATTCAGACTTTGTCAGTATGTGAAAATGGAATGTAATGCAGACTTTGTTGGTATGGGAAAATGGAATGTATTGCAGACTTCATCAATGTGTAAAAGTGGAATGTAATCCAGAACATGTCGAAAAAAATGTATGTTGTAAGATTTAAATAAGGATGCTACAGAAACATGATGAAATAAGGGATTAACTGTTTTGTAAACACATGTTTTGAATATTTTCTATTTTTTCATCTTGTATAATGACTATATCAAAACTTTGATCTAGTTTTCTTTTTACTGTTTTATTGTATGAGTATAAATGGATCAGTTGAATTTAAATAAACAATAGTATATAAATTATTAATTAATGTTTTTGTATAATTGGCCTGGCCTGCTAAGAAATGTTAGGTTAATATGTTTACTATTGTTTTAGATGTGAATGAGTGTCTCACAATCACCTGTAGCAATGGTGGAAGTTGCATAAATACTCCTGGGTCTTACAGCTGTTCATGTACAGGAGGATGGACAGGAACATATTGTCACATTGGTATGCTTCTAACATTAATTATACAAACATGATACTCTGTGTTACATATTTCAGTCTGTCTGTCTGTCTGTTCATCCTTTCATCCATAACTATCCCACCTTAGACCAGACGTGGAAATTCAACAAATTATAGCCCTTGTGATAACCATTTGTGCGAGTTGTCTAAGTTTTTGGAATTCTCAGCCAGGATCCCTGGGAGTGTCCATAAGGTCAAATGTAAAGTAATTGCAGCTGTTACTCTGGTGATTTTTAGGTTCCATTCTGTCTCTAAGCTATTTTCAAACATGCAAAGAATGTGAAGCAGTCCAGAAGCTCTTTACTCTCTCTATACAGATTTGAGTAAGATCTCATCTTGACTCAGTTTACACAGGATGTGAGTAAGATCTTGACTTGACTCTGCCTACATATCATTCAAGTAAGATCTATAATCGTGAGTCTTAACTCAGTCCATACAGGATGTAGTAAGATCTATATGCTAGGTTTCTCTACTAGGTTTCTGCACAGGATATGAGTAAGATCTATTCTTGACTCAGTCTACACAGGTTACGAGTAAGATCTATTCTTGACTCAGTCTACACCTGATTTGAGTAAGATCTTTACTTGACTCTATCTATACAGGATGTCAGTAAGATTTATTATTGACTCAGTCCACACAGGATGTAAGATCTATTCTTGACTCAGTCTGCACAGGATGTGAGTAAGATCTATTCTTGACTCAGTCTACACTGAATTTGAGTAAGATCTATGCTAGATTTTTTCTACACAAGTGTAAGTAAGATCTATTCTTGACTGTGACTACACTGGATTTGTTAGCTTGATCTATACTAAACATTTACTCAGTTGTAATCTGATCAGCATAAAAAACTTTCTTTAGATTCTTGACGTGTTAAACAATCAGGGACTTTGACATTGTCTTGGAACTTTTTCAAGTCCCCCTACAGAAAGCCTTTATGTTGAGCTAAATGAATCATCACTTAAGTAGAGGAAGGACATTTATCCTTGAAATTTACATTCATTCATGTAATCTAGAATGAAATTGATTCAAGAGTATGCTATCAAACTCTACTCTCATTCATGTAATCTTGAAATAAATTGACACCTGAGTATACTACTGAACTCTTCTTTCATTCTTGTTATACTCAATGAAATTAACCCTTGAGTATGCTACCAAACCCTCCTCATATTCTTGTTATCTTCAATGAAATTAACCCTTTAGTATACTGCCAAATGCTCCTCATATTTTTGTAATCTTCAATGAAATTGAATCTTGGAACTTTTTCAACATATTTTTCAACATATATTGCTCCTCATATTTTTGTAATCTTCAATGAAATTAACCCTTGAGTATACTACCAAACTCTTCTCTTATTCTCATAATCTTCAATGAAATTAACCCTTGAGTATGCTACCAAACTCTTTTTTAATTCTTGTTATCTTCAATGAAATTATCCCTTGAGTATACTACCAAACCCTCCTCTTATTCTTGTAATTTTGAATGAAATTGAATCTTGAGTATACTACCGAACTCTCCTCTCATTCTTGTAACCTTCAATGAAATTAATCCTTGAGTATACTACCAAACTCTTCTCTCATTCTTGTTATCTTCAATGAAATTCACCTTAGAGTATACTACCAAACCCTCCTCTAATTCATATAATATCACAGGCCCAAATGTCAAACCTCATACAATCATAAGCCAAATTGATTAATTTGGTCTCATCTAGAAGCAGCCAAAATACATTTTTTAAATACTGCATAACATTTGTTCCCAGATTTTCACCTTGGTTGTCAGAATCACACAAAATAATGTCTGATCTTCCCAATTACAAAATGACATTCTTATGGAACAAACTGTAGAGATGAAGTGGTATTTTGTTGCTAGGATACAAGTATCTTACACTTGCAGATCTTCTTAATGGTGATATCTCATTAGAGTGCATACATTGCTAATGTATAAGATGCAGGTACCTAACCCTAATCAGACTGCATACATTGCACAGTCTATTGACAGTAGAACATATTCTTGTCAAGGAATATTATTCACTTAAAAGCATAAAACTCACCTTCCAAGAGTAAACGTAATAATTGTTTAAAATAATTTTGCTTAAATGACATATTGTATGCAATTTAAAGTGTAAATTGAAATAAATCCTGCTACCCTTGTAGGCATGTGGATAAAGATATAGCTCATGTGCCCTCACACATGATGTAAGTGGGAAATAACGGAGGTAGCCATTTTGTTTTAAAATGCATCCCATAGATGATGTTTCAGCTGAGATGTTCCTGAGTTTTGTGCAATTTATTGTACATCCACAATTTTACATTGTATTTGAAGGATTATTTTGTTTTCTTTTTCTTTTTGGGGATATCTGAACTTGCTTGAAACTTATAGCCTGGACTGTGTTGATATGCCTTTACACCCCATGCATGCATACATAATAATAATAATAATAATAATAATAATAATAATAATAATAATAATAATAATAACTTAAGTTAAAGCACTTTACATAAAACTAATCCTCACTGTTACTGCCCATTATATGCATATTTAGTTATGGGGTATATTTACATAGTTGCGCACACAGAAAAACAGACATCAATAATAAGCTGCATTTAAATATGGCATAATAAACAGAACTTTTAAAAGAACATGTTCCAATTAGGTACATTGTGTACATACAGTAGTACAAAGAGGCAACAATGTGGAACCATTGAGAATTTATACTTGAAGTGGTGATGTACTTTTCACATCAAACAGGTTCCACCTTTCATTCAATGAATTACATTATAATTAAATGTATTTATATCTGCACTTTATTAATTTCCTTTAGGATTCTGTTCCACATCAGTGAAACCAAATATTTATTTTAAAAAATCATAAAGAATTTTTTGTATTTGTTTTTGGAATGGAAAGTTGGTTTGCTGCAATTGATTTTGAATTGGGATTGTTGCCTTGTTTTGTTAGTTTGAAATAGTTCCTTGAGATATGATGCAGCCATATTGTTTGAATCTTTATTCATAAGTCTAGCCTTTCTCAGAAATATTTGTTGACTAACATTTTTATACATATATATGAAACGCATCTTTTATTATTAAGGTGAATATTACCTCTATAATGATTAATATGCAAACAGGACAAAAATTGGCAAACAACATATGAAGAATAAATCAAAGAATGTTCTACTTCTATGAAAAAAAGAAAAAACTGTTTTAGAAATGTATGTTTGCTACCACCTTAATAGCTTTTTAATCACATGCTATGCTAAAGAAAACTCAAGAATAAACCCAATTAAAATATTACACATTTTACTGATTCTTTTACAATATTTAAATACAAGAAGTGAGCTAGCTTGATGTAATACCAAGTTAAAGTGGGTAATATGCTGATAATCTTAGCTGAGCAAAAAGCATTAGAAAGAGTACCAACCTGTCTGTATGTTGCATTGGATTGTGAAATAGAACCAGCCTGCCTATATGTTGCATTATATTGTCAATAGAAATAGTACCAGCCTGCCTATATGTTGCATTATATTGTCAATAGAAATAGTACCAGTCTGCCTATATGTTGCATTGGATTATGAAATGGAAATAGTACCAGCCTGTCTATATGTTGTATTATATTGTGAAATAGAAATAGTACCAGCCTGCCTATATATTGCATTATATTGTCAAATAGAAATAGTACCAGTCTGCCTATATGTTGCATTGGATTATGAAATGGAAATAGTACCAGCCTGCCTATATGTTGTATTATATTGTGAAATAGAAATAGTACCAGCCTGCCTATATATTGCATTATATTGTCAAATAGAAATAGTACCAGCCTGCCTATATGTTGCATTATATTGTGAAATAGAAATAGTACCCGCCTGCCTATATGTTGCATTATATTGTCAAGTAGAAATAGTACCAGCCTGCCTATATGTTGCATTATATTGTGAAATAGAAATAGTACCAGCCTGCCTATATGTTGCATTATATTGTCAAATAGAAATAATATAAACATGCCTGTATGTTGCAAAGAAATTCAGTCATTTTATGATAGTTGATTCAATACAATTATTGTCATTGTAGATGTGGATGAATGCAATTCCATAAGACTATGCCAGAATGGTGCTACATGTTTCAATAACCCTGGTTCTTTCACCTGCCAGTGTGTTTCTGGATGGACTGGAAAACTTTGCCAGAGTGGTAAAATAAAACTTTTGTCCTTTACTATGTTGAGTAGGTAGCTATGGAAATAACCTTTTCAAAGTCCTTTTAATTGTATGGGGTCAAATAATAACCTTTTCAAAGTCCTTCAAATTGTATAGGGGTCAAATATCATTAATTTAACACTAAAGTTTAAATTATTACATGGCTAAAACTTGCATATATTGAAAAAAATTAATTGGTGTAATACAATATGTATGCTATATTTGAGCTATTTCTAAATACATCATATTTTGAGCCATTTTATGCCATCAGTCATAAATCAAGAAATTTTTAAAACTGACCTTGGACCTTTTACTTGTGAACTATATTTCAGACATAGCAGCTTGATCACTGTATTTTATATTTGGTTTAATTACATAACTGTTTATTTCTACAGTAAATTTATTCATTATTATAATTATTTATTTCTACAGTAAATTTATTCATTATTATAATTATTTATGTTGCATTGTATGCTAGAACATAATACATGGGGTATTAATAGAAGATATGGGGCTGGTGTTTAGAGGTGAGTTAGTACTAATGTACTACACCTACTGCTTGGTATATATTATTTTTAATTACATACATTATATTTGTGTGTGTGATATGCTTTTTACCTGGTAAAAGGTTGCATAGTTTTTCATAAATTATAATGTACTTTTAAAAAGAATGTAAATCTTGAACCAGATTTATTTCTAGGAGATTGAATGACAAGTATTTAATTATCGGGTAGAGATGGCTAGAATTACCTTCTTGACAAAATAATTCTTTTTTATCCTTTTTAAGTATGACATTTTCCTGTAGAGAAAGTATGCAGAAAAGTTGAAGTGGATACATTGATAAAATTTTGACCATTTTATTCTTAAAATGGATGCAGAGTTTTATAGATTTTTCATAAGACACATATTCCTGGTGTTACGTGCTTAGGCTCGAATAAGCAGCAACACAGAAAGAGTGAAAACTAACAAGCTTGTATAACTTGAACAATGAATTTATTAAGTACAATTATTTTCATACAATAAATAAACTTACGGTTTTAGAGAATCAAATCCAACATTAATCCAATATAGAATTCACAATAATAATCCACTAATGGAATTGCAAGAGTCTGATAAATAAATGTTCTAATATTTCCAAGTTCGAATCTTGATGATGTAATCCAAAATGGCTGACAATGTCACGTGATACAGTTCTTGTTTTATTATCATCCAAATGAATTATGAGTACGTTTTCTCCTCCAAATAGATAAATAAATCCTCTTTTTTCAATGAATTGGCACAATGTCCAGAACAAGATAATTAAAATTATAACTCAAACATAAATACACAACTGTTAACTTTAAAGCCCAGATTCTACTAAACTGTTCTATCCCAAACAACAGTCTATATAACTGTTTTTCTTAAGTAAACAAGTGATCACGTGATTTTCTAGAAATTGATAGAAGTTCATGGAAGGTCACAGAAAGAGACTGCCTTCACTAAATCACGTACTTTAGATATTTCCTACACCCAAGAACTAAAAAAAAAAGTTGTCCTTGAAATTAACCAATAGTTTTAGAAGCTTGTTGACAATGTCTAAAGCAGGGTCAGGAATTAGTTCAACAATACAAGGTCAAAAACTTGTTTACAGTTAAAGGATGGTCAGCCTGAACTTTCTAGAAAAAATCTCCCAATTAATGAATATTAAACCCTAAATGACAAATTTGGATTTAACAATTAAAAAATAAATAATTTAAATCCAATAGATGTAACACTGGCTAAAACCGAGTGTGGGTACTGCTTTGCTTTGGTATGGTATGGGTTGTTTCACGGTAAACCCAGAGTGAGTACTGTGTTGCCTTGGTAAGGTATAAATTGTTTCATTATATATCAAAAGTCATAAATAAAAACAATTAAATTCATTATTTAATGCATTAAGGGAATCGGTACAAGATGAATAATTTCTATCCAATTTAGTACAAACCCATCGAGGATAAAGTAGCCATGCAGTCTGACTTAAACGCATCATCTTAATTGATCCAGCATATCACTCTTTTATGTAGAAAAGCAGATACAGTCTGTTGTCATGACACAGTGCAAGCAAACCTCATTACCTTAAACTTTACCTTTAAACCTAAAATTGGTCTTGACTTGTCTTTTTAAAATTCATATCATGTCACTTTATTTGGAAGTTTTATATTGAATATTCAAATTTTTTGAGAAATTAATACATTTTCTTTGTAAGAAATTTGTAAAATTTGGGTCATGTGTGGAGGGATGACATCATTCATTCAAAAGATAGGGATCTGAGTTAATTTCTTTTCTATGGATACATTCTCAGTGAGTGCCCTATTGCATGACATACAAAAGATTTTAAAATTGGTCACTTAAATGTGCAAGATATAGTAAGGAAACATAGACCAGATTAAGTTAATGTTGTCTTTCAAGGAAAATGATATTCATGTTTTAGGTCTCACTGAAACCAAATTAAATGCTAACCACAATGGTAATCTATTTCACTGTCAAGTCTACAATAAACAATTATGCAGAGACAGAAATACAACAGGGGAGGACTAAGAAAGATGTAAGTGCAGAAAGGAAAGGAAATTTATGAAGATAATGCAAATTCATTTCTATTTGCTTTCATTTATTAGCCACCTTCCTCTAAAGCAATTTGGAATGATAACTGTTTGAAACAAATGGAAAATGTTCTTGCACAGGAGATAGATCAAATGATGCCTTGTAAAACAAAGACTTTCTTAACAGATCTAATAATTCCTTGTAAAACAAATGCTTTTGCAACTGATCTAATGATTCCTTGTAATTTCTCAACATATCTAATGATTCCTTAAAAACCAGATGCTTTCTCAACAAATATAATGAATCCTTGTTAAACAAATAATCTCAGTAGATCTAATGATTCCTTGTTGTTAGGCTGTCAATTTGACAAATACCTCTCTAGTCATTCCATGGTTGGAGGGGCTAGTTTTGTTCTATGTGTGCGCAGGTGGGTCCAACCCTTGAACAGAATGTTCATTTGCATAAAGGACAGGGGATGAGTGGGACATCTCCAGGAGGGTTGATGGCACAAGCTTTTCTGCCTTGCCTCTTCAGCTCTACAGCTGCTGTCCTGCTAGATTCACACAAATTGTGCACACAGAGGAATGCCAGGTGACTCAATCTCTTGTTGTTTGCTCTCAGGAATCAGGGTTTATGTTAAACACTTTCAATGCAGCTTTCAGATTGTCTTTGAAGCATTTCTCCTGACTTCCTTAGGACTGCTGTCCTTGCTGTAACTCACCATAGAAGAGTCTCTTAGGCAGCCAGTGGTCTTGCACATGCTCAACATGTCCGGCCCAGCATAGCTGGCACTGCATCAGAATGGTGTGGATACTGGGGAGACCTGCATGGGTGAGAACCTTTAAGTGTCTGTAACCTTGTCCTGCCACCTGATGTTGAGGATTTTCCTGAGACTTGTGCTGTGAATATGGTTCAGCTTCCTTGCATGGCATTGACACATCATGCCTGTTTCACATGCAAAACGTAGTGTGGGAAGCACCTTTTAGTGAGAACTATACCTTTAGTTTGGTCTGGATGCTGATGCCTATTCTATTCCAGATATTGGCATATAATCTGTCTAATGTTGGGCTCAACATTGGGCTTTCCAGGGGCCAGCTGATGCAAGACTTCTGTCTACTTGGTACTGATTGTGAAACCAAAACTTTTGCAGGAGCTAGAGAACTTGTCAATGCTGAATTGCAGGTCAATGTCTGAGCCAGCATTGAGGGCGCAGTCATCAGCAAATAAGAAATCCCTGATGGTGTTTGTTGTAACCTTGTTTTTTATTTGAAGTGTCCTGGAATTAAATAATTTTTTATCTGTATGGTACCTGATGCTGACTCCAACCTCTCCATCACTGAATGCATTAGTCAGCATGGCAGAGAATAATAGGCTAAACAGTGTCAGTGTGAAAACACAACCCTGCTTAACACCATTGGTTACTGGGAATGGCTCAGATGTCTGTCCATTTTCCTGGACTCATTCCTGTATGCCATAGTGGAAATGCTGCACCATGAATATACATTTTCTTGGGCATCCATACTTGGTACTTGGCCATTTCCTTCCACAAGCCTTCTTTGCTGACAGTATTAAAGACATTCAACAAAAGATATTCAACAGATCTAATGATTCCTTGTAATTTCTCAACAGATCTAATGATTCCTTGTAAAACAAATGCTTTCTCAACATATCTGATGATTCATTGTAATTTCTTTATAGATCTAATGTTTCCTTCTAAAACAAACACTTCTCAGCAGATATAATGATTCCTTGCAAAGCAAAGACACTCAACAGATCTAATGATTCCTTGCAAAGCAAAGACACTCAACAGATCTAATGATTCCTTGCAAAGCAAAGACTCTCAACAGATCTAATGATTCTTTGCAAAGCAAAGACACTCAACAAATCTAATTATTACTGAAAAAACAAAGACTCAACAGATCTAATGATTCCTTGTAAAACAAATGCTTTCTCAACAGATCTAATGATTCCTTGCAAAGCAAAGACACTCAACAGATCTAATGATTCCTTGCAAAGCAAAGACTCTCAACAGATCTAATGATTCTTTGCAAAGCAAAGACACTAAACAAATCTAATTATTACTGACAAAGCAAAGTCTCTCAACAGATCTAATGATTTCTTGCAAAGCAAAGACACTCAACAGATCTAATGATTTTTGGCATGTGTGAGTTCTGAGTACTTATAACCTGTTTCCTTATTTCCAGACTTAGATGAGTGTTTGCTCTCTGGATCTTGTCGAAATGGAGCCACATGCATTAACCAGATAGGCACAGGATATACATGTACATGTTCCAATGGGTGGACAGGGCCCACATGTGAAACAGGTATAATAAATGCATTGATGTCAGTTATTTTGTTGTAACCATGTATGTATTCAGAAGCTCAAACTTTCATTTTAAAACAGACCTAAAGATATTATTCTTTATAATATACACAAGGCTTCAGGATGACTTGACACTTGGGGTAATCGATAAATCAAATAGGACATAATTTCAAAGCCATAAGCTTGTTACCATCAAATTATCCAGATACAAAGCACCCTGATCACTTGCCAACACACTTATAACAAAGGTCAGGAGTGGATCCCATTTTTAAACCATAAAATACAACAAATAAATGATCCCTATTTCTTAAAACTTTAAGAAAATTGGTAACTGAATCATTGATATATTGTTCATTTTATAGTTGAAAACAGAATCTCGAAGTTTTGATCACCAGTTAGAAATTATCAAATTTTAATAGGAAGTAAAATAAGTGGTTACATTTTCTTTCCAAGTGACTCATTAAAGATATTCAGGGAGATTTTGATCAATTAAAAGGTCATGCCCAGTGTAGGTAGTACATTAATTATTAAATACAAATTAAATAATTTTTTGTTAAGTGAAATTTGTGTTTTAATTCTATCTTTAGCTCCTTTCAAGTGTAATCATCATGCAATTTGTATTAAACATAAAATGTGTCACTCTACTGTACAGCTATGTTTGCAGGCATTTCTCTGAGAACCTAATTAAGTGCCAACCATGTTATGATAATTGACATTTGAAAGTATTTGTTGTATTGTTGCACTGAATTAAAATCAGGCCTTCCTTTGTATTATCCTGTAAATTATGTCTTTTAAATCAAATTAAGGAGGTGGAATAAAAGGAAACTTAAAAATCCCGCAAATCGTACAAACTTAAAATCTTCCAGCTCCAATCATATGTCGGGTGAATATGCTTCATAGATCAATTGAACACTGTGGAAACTATTATTGTGTATGTAACATAAACTACCTTAAATTAACCAACTCTTTCATAACTGTGATCAAAGAGAGCATTGGCAACAAAGCTAAAAGATTACTTTGTAAAATAAAGAGCATGGTTTCACAGATACCGACCATTGTGGGCAGAAGAGTTTCAAAGAATTCCTGAACTTGCAGTAAAAGATAACCCCAAGGATGATAAGAAGTTTCACTACTACTTCCAATGAAATCATGACATCAATAATGTACTAATTGAACAAATCAATAATTGTGTTTCGATGTAGATGATTGTCTCCCAAAATAAATGTCGCTTGTTTTAAAAACAAAAGGAATCTTGTTTTGTGGTGTATCAACAGTTAGTCTAGTTCCCTGCTAACAGACTCCTGCTTTGGCAGTATACTAATAAATACCACCCTGTGAACCAGACTAATCAACAAAACAAATTGCAGTGACATAATACACAGATGTTTTCACATACATGTGATGGTTGCTGAAATCAGTGGGAATGATCTTTCACATGTTGGACATTTTGAAATCATATGTTATATGTACATAATAATGAATAAATTCATTTGAAAAAGTGCATTATTGACAATTAATATCAAGGTGATTGTAATGATAGGATTCAGTTATTAAACAGCCCAGTCCCCTAACCCCATACCCTCAGTTTTCTCAATATTTAAGTAGATTTTTAAACTTTTTGGAGGTCCCTCATTAACTAACACCCTTGTTTGTAGTGCAGTCAATGTTTGTGGACCCTGTTTTGCAAGAGTCATCGATGGAGAGGTGTATTTAATTTTGATAATCTCAACAATGCATGCAGCTATGAAGTTTTTCACAGATCACTGGGATATAGAAACTATTTTATTTCCATAAATGAATCACTCCAAACAATTTACTTTTTAATTAGTTGAGATATTTAAAATTAACAGTTTTGTTTTGAGAATTAAGGATGTTAATAGCAGCTTTCTGACCTAGTCTGAAAATTTATAGATGTTAATGGAAGATCTCTCTCTCAAATTTAGGTTTTCTAATAAGACTGGCGGAATCCATATTTTAACAATTGAAAAGTAACATAAATGTCTCCATATCTTCATATTCAAGATTTTATATTCAGTTCAAACACAATGTAGAAATGTTTGGCAAAAAATGTGTCTAGTACTATTAGCACAAACACTGCAAGTAACAGCAGATCTACTGCTACTACTACTACTGCTGCTGGTCAAGTGTATTGATATAAATTTTATTTGATTATCATCCTCATGAAAATGAAAAGTAGAATTTGTTTTAGTAATGTTGAGTTACACAATTTACAATAATCCATTTATTCAGTACATTTACCTAGACAAGTCACAGTAATCCATTTATTCAGTACATTTACCTAGACAAGTCACAATAATCCATTTATTCAGTACATACACTTAGACAAGTCACAATAATCCATTTATTCAGTACATTTACCTAGACAAGTCACAATAATCCATTTATTCAGTACATTTACCTAGACAAGTCACACTAATCCATTTATTCAGTACATACACCTAGACAAGTCACACTAATCCATTTCTTCAATTCATATACCTAGACAAGTCACAATGATCCATTTATTCAGTACATACACCTAGACAAGTCACACTAATCCATTTCTTCAATTCATATACCTAGACAAGTCACAATGATCCATTTATTCAGTATATCCACCTAGACAAGTCACACTAATCCATTTCTTTAATTCATATACCTAGACAAGTCACAATGATCCATTTATTCAGTACATACACCTAGACAAGTCACACTAATCCATTTCTTCAATTCATATACCTAGACAAGTCACAATGGTCCATTTATTCAGTACATACACCTAGACAAGTCACACTAATCCATTTATTCAGTACATACACCTAGACAAGTCACAATGGTCCATTTATTCAGTACATACACATCAAGTCACAATAATCAATTTCTACAGTCCAATGCACATTTAAATCATGATATTTACACATCATATTTTTCTTCTTAAATTGATTTAATTGAAAATGTACTTAATGTCTCCTTGTTTGTGTATCATCCATGTTAGGAATTCCAAATGTGGTCTATATCTGTTTGTTTCTTTATCATCCAGTTAGGAATTTCAAATGTGGTCTATATATATTTGCTTCTTTATCATCAAGTTAGGAATTCCAAATGTGGTCTTTATCTGTTTGTTTCATTATCATCCAGTTAGGAATTCCAAATGTGGTCTATATATATTTGCTTCTTTATCATCAAGTTAGGAATTCCAAATGCGGTCTTTATCTGTTTGTTTCATTATCATCCAGTTAGGAATTCCAAATGTGGTCTATATATATTTGCTTCTTTATCATCGAGTTAGGAATTCCAAATGTGGTCTATATCTGTTTGCTTCATTATCATCCAGTTAGGAATTCCAAATGTGGTCTATATCTGTTCACTTCATTATCATCCAGTTAAAAGTTCAAAATATGCTTTTGGTCTCTTTGCTTCTTAATCATTCAGAAAAGAAATCATTGCTTATAAGTTCAGATTCTTTGCACATGTGTGGGCTTTACATAGAATTAGTCATTCATGTTAATCAGTTGTAACATACATGGCATCAGATGTCCCACCCAGTTTCATTATCTTGACACTAGGCCGACTAGTCCTAACACTAACCTCTTAATGCTGAGTGCCAAGTGAGGCAGCTGTTTTTTGTAAGTCTTTGGTATGACTCAGCCGAGGATCGAAACCAATGACCTCCTTCATCTGAGACAGATGCTGTAACTACTAGGCCATTGTAGCAGTTTGTTAAAATAAACAACAAATAGTATGCAGTATTCTACATCAGTAACTTATAATCAAATGTGTAATTTTCTATGAATTTTTTTAATTATTTTTAATGTAACAAGTTCTTTACATCACTATGTGACAAAAATTTTAATTGAGTAAATTCCTTGAAGAATTGCAATATTTTGTTAAAATACGATGCAGCAGCTGAGTTTTGTCATTCTGTTGGAGAAATGGTGTTATTTAATTTTGTGAATATTATTTAAAGAAAATCTACAGCTGCTATTGCATTCATAGGAAAATGTTGCATCAAACAGTGCAACAAACAGTACAACAAACAGTGCAACAGTTTTGAATAACTGCATGGGAAATCATTGTGCCAAAGAGGAAAATGATGCATCAAACCAACATAACAGTTTTAACAAAATCATGTGAAAACATTGTGCCAGAAAGTAAGACATTGCATCAAATAATCCAACAGTTTTGTACAAATGTATGAGGAAATGATGTGTCAAAGAATAAAACTGTACAACAGTTTTGTACAAACTCATGGGAAAACACTTTGTCAGAAGGGAAAATGATGCATCAAACCAACATAACAGTTGTGTACAAATGCATGGGAAACAGACAAAATATACTTGAACCAAAATTGTGTTGATCTTGTGCATACATATAAGACATATTCAAGTTATTTTGCTTATGGAAAGATTGATATTGTTCATGATGCTGAAATAACAAGAGACGGCTGCTGATAATTGGACAGAGATTGTTGTTACCATTGGAGAAATATTGTTTCTTTGATATGAAATAATCCACAGAATCCTGACCATTAAGCTAAAAATGAGAAGAATTTGTGTATACTTATGATGCAGAATGTGACTGAGATATTGCATGACAGCATCTGTATGTAACATGTGACTGAGATATTACATGACAGGATCTGTATGTAACATCATGTGACTGAGATATTACATGACAGCATCTGTCATGTAACATCATGTGACTGACATATTACTTGACAGGATCTGTATGTAACATCATGTGACTGAGATATTACATGACAACATCTGTCATGTAACATCATGTGACTGACATATTACATGACAGGATCTGTATGTAACATCATGTGACTGAGATATTACTTGACAGCATCTGTATGTAAATTCATATGACTCAGATATAACATGACAGCATTTGTATTAATCATTTCTTGTTTTAGACTTTTGCTGACATTTTGTATTAGGGTATTGATGACTGCACAGGGATTTTCCCTTGCTTCAATGGATGGGGTTCATCATACAGGTACAGGCTATATAAAATCAATAATATTAATTTAATATTTATACAGATATTGATGAATGTACTGGGATTTCCCCTTGCATCAATGGAGGAACATGCAGAAATCTAATAGGAGCAGGATACAAATGTGATTGTACATCATTTTGGACAGGAACAAATTGTCAAACAGGTATTCCTTCTGTAAATAAATATTTCTATCCTGATTGTGATCCTAGGTGACTCTAATCTTGTCACAATATGGTATTCTTCTGTCAATTGCCATCACATTAAAAATTTTAATCACATTTCTGAAGTTCACGTCAACATTCATATTCAATTTGAACATTTCTATTGGCTCATTCTGCCTTCTGTTTCAAATGAACAAATTTGCAAGCAAAAGTGTTAAAATTATTTGCATCTATCTAAGAAGAAAGTGAATGCAACTTTTATATATTAAATATGCCAGTTAAATCATTGAACTTATTATAATGTATATTAGAAAATCAGTAAATGTATAAGATCAATGACAATACATTGAATTGATTAATTTGTAATGGAATTTATTTAAATCATTGGTCTAAAGTGACAGTTGCAGTCTGCACTCTCCGTACAATTGACTGAGATTTTGCATGACATCATCTGTATGTAAAATCATGTGACTGAGATATTACATGACAGCATCTGTATCATATGACAGATTTTTCATGACAGCATCTGTGTGTGGCATCATGTGACTGAGATATAACATGACAGTATAATACAGGAACAGGCTGTATCAAATCAATAATATTAATTTAACATTCTTACAGATATTGATGAGTGTACTGGGATTTCCCCTTGCATCAATGGAGGAACATGCAGAAATCTAATAGGAGCAGGATACAAATGTGATTGTACATCATTTTGGACAGGAACAAATTGTCAGACAGGTATTCCTTCTGTAAATAAATATTTCTATCCTGATTGTGATCCTAGGTGACTCTAATCTTGTCACAATATGGTACTCTTTTGTCAATTGCCATCACATTAAGAAATATAATCACATTTCTGAAGTTCACATCGACATTCATGTTCAATTTAAACATTTCTATTGGCTCAATCTTCCTTCTGTTTCAAATGAACAAATTTGCAAGCAAAAGTGTTAAAATTATTTGCATCTGTGTAAGAAGAAAGTGAATGCAACTTTGATATTAAATATGCTAGTTAAATCATTGAACTTATTATAATGTATATTAGCCAATCACTAAATGTATAAGATCAATGACAATACATTAAATTTATTAGTTTGTAATGGAATTCATTGAATTAAAGAAAATCATTGGTCTAAAGTGACAGTTGCAGTCTGCACTCTCCGTACAATTGACTGATAGGAACATTCTTTTAAAGATATAAATGAATGCCTTTCTGGTACCCAATGCTACATAATTTAATTTACAGATATAAATGAGTGTCTTTCTGGTACCCAATGCTAAATAATTTAATTTACAGATATAAATGAGTGCATTTCTGGTACCCAATGCTACATAATTTAATTTACAGATATAAATGAGTGCCTTTCTGGTACCCAATGCTAAATAATTTAATTTACAGATATAAATGAGTGCATTTCTGGTACCCAATGCTAAATAATTAAATTTACAGATATAAATCAGTGCCTTTCTGGTACCTAATGCTAAATAATTTAATTTACAGATATAAATGAAAGCCTTTCTGGTACCCAATGCTACATAATTTAATTTACAGATATAAATGAGTGCCTTTATGCCACCCAATGCTACATAATTTAATTTACAGATAAAAATGAGTGCCTTTCTGGTACCCAATGCTACATAATTTAATTTACAGATATAAATGAGTGCCTTTCTGGTACTTAATGCTAAATAATTTAATTTACAGATATAAATGAGTGCCTTTCTGCTACCCAGTGCTACATAATTTAATTTACAGATATAAATGAGTGCCTTTCCGCTACCCAATGCTACATAATTTAATTTACAGATATAAATGAGTGCCTTTCTGCTACCCAATGCTAAATAATTTAATTTACAGATATAAATGAGTGCTTTTCTGCTACTCAATGCTAAATAATTTAATTTACAGATATAAATGAGTGCCTTTCTGGTACCCAATGCTACATAATTTAATTTACAGATATAAATGAGTGCCTTTCTGGTACCCAATGCTAAATAATTTAATTTACAGATATAAATGAGTGCCTTTCTGGTACCCAATGCTTGAATGGTGGAGTATGTGTAAATGCTGTTCCTGGATTCAGATGTACCTGCCCTCCAGGATGGACTGGGCAAAAATGTGAAATGGGTAAGTATACCTGGATTTAGAGCCAACATTTTATAGTATATATTTGTGCAGATTCTATTTGGTATTTTAAAAAAAAGCTCAATATGACAGTGATAATTATCTGATCACCAGCCAGTTTTGTCCATCTGCTTATGTATATTTTATTCGCTTGCAAAGTTTATTGGTTTAATTTTGTTTGTTACCCTCTCAATATTTCTATACTCTCTCAATATCTCAGACTCTATTTGACCTACTTAGGAAAACTGGTGTGTTGATGCATCTCAGGGAGATTACTTCAGCCATACCAAATCTAGGTCACTGTTATCTAATTTGCATGCAGGAGTAATTTTGGCATTTTCAGCTGATCGTTTGTTGCACACAATAACTTTAACTCATTTTATGTGCATTCATGGAGAAGGTATGTAGATACATCTGGACAAAATATGACCCAACAATAGCAAAACTGGGTCACTGTAATGCAATGTTTACTATAGCTACTTTCGTATTCTCAGATCTTCTTTTATCATGCCCTCAGAACCTATAACCTGTGCTTATGCTTAGATCTTAAATAGCTAAAATATTGTTATATTGTCTTCTGAATGCCATGAGTTGCAAATATTAGTGTGTACATGTAAAAATATGTACAAGGTCTCTTTTTATTTAACTACTTTTTGTCAAAGTTCTGGATATGTTTGCTTTCTATTCATACAGTTTATTAAAACCTTAAGTTTGTAAATGTCAATAAACAATATAGAGAATATTCACCAAGAAATAGGACTTCAATTACAATTTCAAAATCAAACTTTCAGTTTTGTTTAAGTGTAAAAGTGTTAGTCTTTTATTTTACAGACACCGATGAATGCAGTGTTACCCCAGCAGTGTGTATGAACAATGCAACATGCACAAATTCATTTGGATCATATGTCTGTGTTTGTAAGCCTGGATTCACTGGAACAAAATGTGATATGGGTAAAAGAAATATCATAGATTTATGGTGTTTTCTTACATAAATATTAAACTAAAAATTGATTCTCTTGAATTAATTACAGAGAACATTGTTTTAGGAAACAAAGAATTTATTTGAAACTATTATGTTTTAAATGTTAAAGATATATTATCTGTTTCTAAGTAACTAAGTCTGATGTGTGTATATGTGTGTGCTTGTGTATGATTACTTTATGTAGAACCGCTCCGGTAACCTAGTGGTTAGAGCATCTGCTGCAGAAGTGGGAGGTCATGGGTTCAATCCCTGGCCAAGTCATACTGAAGACTTACAAAAATGGTACTAACAGCTGCCTCACTTGATGCTCAGCATTAAGAGGTTAGTGTTAGGACTGGTCGACCTGGTGTCAGGATAATGTGACTGGGTGGGACATCATGCTACATGTCTGCATGATGATACCCCAGTGATAGACATCATTATAATCTGCCTCACTGTAGACATTGTAGTGGTATGACTGAAAAATTGTTAAAGCTACATTAAAAATCCTAATCAAACAAACAAACAAACTTTATGTAGAAGTTACTTAATTTCACAGATCAATATGAAATAAGTATTGCCAAAATCAGATTAAAAATTAAAATGTCTTAACATTTTCTGAACAATACAGATCTTAATTTCAAACTTTTTTCAGATAGATAGTAGACATAAGAAGGTTGTTGTACATATCATCCATTTTGTCTTTGTAGATGTCAATGAATGTTCTAATGTGGTTCCAGCCTGTCAGAATGGGGGAAATTGTACCAATAGTTTTGGTGGCTATACCTGTAGCTGTTCAGTTCATTGGAGAGGACAAGATTGCTCTATAGGTCTGTTAACACTTTTCTTTTCATAAGGAACTAGTTGATGACATTATGGAATTTAAAACACAGAACATTTATCACTAGGCTTTGTTCTGTCACTTAATGTATTAATAATAATAATGACTTGGTCTTTTATTAAAGAAACTCGTTGATGTAAGTATTTTGGGTTAAGCATGTTAACTTAATCATGTACATTGGTTGTAGTTAACTAGGATTGGCAGGGTAACTAAATCATGTATATTGGTTGTAGTTAACTAGGATTGGCAGGGTAACTAAATCATGTACATTGGTTGTAGTTAACTAGGATTGGCAGGTAACTAAATCATGTATATTGGTTGTAGTTAACTAGGATTGGCAGGGTAACTAAATCATGTACATTGGTTGTAGTTAACTAGGATTGGCAGGGTAACTAAATCATGTACATTGGTTGTAGTTAACTAGGATTGGCAGGTAACTAAATCATGTACATTGGTTGTAGTTAACTAGGATTGGCAGGTAACTAAATCATGTACAATGGTTGTAGTTAACTAGGATTGACAGGGTAACTCAGTCATGCACAATGGTTGTAGTTAACTTGAGTTAGGCTAAGTAACATAATCGTGCACATTCATTGTTGTTAACTAGGATTGGCAGGGAAACTCAATCATGTACAATTGTTGTAGTTTAACTTGGGTTAGTTTGGGTAACTTGTAATGCTTTAAAAATGAACAAATTAATGCAACATTAATAACTTTAAATTTTCTGAATAGACTATACAATATTCATTTTTTTCACACTCTGTTAGTATGTAAAATGTACAATATGAAATACTTATTTTTAGTACAAAGATTTGTAAAATATCCCAATTATCACAAACTAAAAGGAATACAAAATTCATGTATTACAATAAGACAGCAAATAATGAATTTGTGTTACCTGTAAATTTCAGCATTATTGTTTAAATTTAGTATGAGATTTATCATTGTGAAAATGCTTTAAAATTATGATATCATTATATTAAGAGACCACTTCATTATATAGTTGAGTTTTGGCTTTTATAATATTCATTGGTATGTTGGTACGTTACTTGGTAAATTGAATAAAACCAGTTTTGATGAAATGGATCATTACAAGCATGTAGTCATAGAAACAGAGTATGTAATCATAGAAACAGAGTATGTAAATTAATGTATTTATTGGATCCATTCTGCACAAAAGATGAATCTAAATTTAAAATTAAATGATAATAAAGAGTCAATAAATATTTTGAAGCTTTGTTTGCCTTAATTAAGTACTAAAGTTTGCTCAGTATAATGTGCCTTAGTATGACACTATCACTGATATACCAAAGGTTTGGTCATGGATAACACTATCCCAGATATAATAAAGGTACGGTCATAGATAACACTGTCCCTGACATATCACAAGTATGACCATGGATAACACTGTGAAGACATAATGTAAGGTGCAGTCATGGATAACACTGTCTCAGGTATAATATAGGTACCGTAATGGATAACAGTGTGAAAGATAATGCAGGTACAGTCATGGATAACACTGTCCCAGGTATAGTACAGGTCTGGTCATGGATAACATGTGAAGACATAATACAGATATGGTCATGTATAACACTGTCCTTGATATACCACAGATATATAAGGCAACATGGATGACACTGATATAACACAGTATGGTCATGGATAATACTGCCCCAGATATATCACAGGTTTTGTCATAGGTAATGCTTTCCTGGAATAACACAGGTATAGTCATGGATAACACTGTTTCAGACATAGCATATGTATGGCCATGAGTGACATTGTCCCAGATACAACACAGGTATGACAATGGATCCAGATATACTGGTTGAATTATATTTTTCCATGTGAGGTGTCTCAGTAGAAGATTTCACTTATAAAACCACAAATGTTTATGGCTTCTCAAATTGACTATTGTTATATAAGATTATTTCTTTAGATTTTCATAATTCATTTTACAACAGATGTTGATGAATGTGTCGTGGCACCATGCCAAAACAATGCCACCTGCATCAATCAAGCTGGTTCCTTCACCTGCATATGTCCCTTGAATTCCATTGGTCAGCCAGCATTCACTGGGCTCCTGTGTAACTTGGGTATGTATTATAGATCTGCCTGAATTAGAGTCATCTTCAATCAGCACTCTTGCATAATTTCATGTTACCTCCACCAAATTAGGGTTGCGCAAAAGAATAAACAGACTTTCCTTGCAACAATTGAATGAGGCTTTCACAAACATTGGAAAAGTAATCTGGCTCATAAGGTAACACACTATGTCATTAATAAAATAACACACTGTGTCATTAATAAGGTAACATACTATGCCATTGATAAAGTAACACAATATGTCTTTGATAAGGTAGCACACAGTGTCATTGATAACATCACACACTATGTGATTGATAAGGTAACATACTATGTCATTGATAAGTTAGCACACTATATCATTGATAAGGTAACACACTATGTCATTAATAAAATAACACACTGTGTCATTAATAAAGTAATACACTGTCATTCATAAGGTAACATACTATGCCATTGATAAGGTAATACACTGTCATTCATAAGGTAACATACTATGCCATTGATAAGGTAATACACTGTCATTCATAAGGTAACATACTATGCCATTGATAAGGTAATACACTATGTCATTGATAAGATAGCACACTATATCATTGATAAGGTAACATACTATGCCATTGATAAGGTAATACACTATGTCATTGATAAGATAGCACACAATATCATTGATAATGTAACATACTATGCCATTGATAAGGTAACACAATATGTCATTGACAAAGGTAACACACTATATCATTGATAAGGTACCACACTATGTCATTGATAAGGTAACACAATATGTCTTTGATAAGGTAGCACACAGTGTCATTGATAACATCACACACTATGTGATTGATAAGGTAACATACTATGTCATTGATAAGGTAGCACACTATGTCATTAATAAGGTAACACACTATGTTATTGATAAGGTAACACACTATGTCATTGATAAAGTAACACAATATGTCATTGATAAGGTAGCACACTATGTCATTAATAAGGTAACACACTATGGTATTGATAAGGTAGCACACTATGTTATTGATAAGGTAGCACACTATGTTATGGATAAGGTAGCACACTATGTTATGGATAAGGTAACACTATATGCCATTGATAAAGTAACACAATATGTCATTGATAAGGTAACACACTATGTCATTGCTAAGGTAACACACTATGCCATTTTGGTGATGAAATAAGATCAAGTAAATGATAACAGTTTTACTGGGTGATTGAAATATGGTACCCCTTGCATGCATCATGGTCTGATTCAAATATGGTCCCCTTTGCACGCATCATACATGGTCTGTTTGAAAAATAATTGAAATATGGTCCCCTTGCATGCATCATGGTCTGTTTTAAAAATGATCAAAATATGGTCCCCCGTGCATGTGTTATCGTCTGTTTTTAAAATGACTTTTATGAAAACCTTTGAGCTTACAACATTATTTTGGTTTGAATGATTGTTGATAGTTTAAGAGAGTAAAACATGTGTTATAATTTTTCTTGTAAAGATGATGGTAACAATACCTTTGAACCATTTTATCAGACACTTATACAGATGTTGGTAACAATACCATTGAACCATTTTATCAGACACTTATACAGATGTTGGTAACAATACCAGTAAACCATTTATCAGACACTTATACAGATGTTGGTAAGAATACCATTGCATCATTTTATCAGACGTTTATACAGATGTTGGTAGAAATGATCATTGAACCATTTTATCAGACACTTATACTGATGTTGGTAATGATACCGTTGAACCATTTTATCATACACTTGTACCAATGTTGGTAACATTGTGACCATTGAACCATTTTGTCAGACACTTTTTGGGCTGAGATCTCACGAAAACATACAGGAGTAGTGACACCATCTTAATGATGGAATTATTTCTTTTTCATTTACTGAGAGTAAAGATCTTGTCAAGTCAACCAAATCCTTTCCATTTGGGAATTATCGTAATTGGCAGTAGATGACTAATAACTATTTTTCTTATGTCCCATAAAAGTTATAGAGATAATTGAATACATGGAAAAATCTACTTAAAATGAAAATAAAGCCACTGAATTAATTGTTATTTTTCAATTTTTTCAGAAATAAATTTGTAGCTGTTCATTTATTTAAAAATCAACTTCTTTTTATATTTATATATATGTGTAATACTTCTGGGATTAAAAATTTCTCTTCATTGTTTGGATATTTTTCGAAATTTAATTAGAATATATTTAGGGAAATTCTTCAGTAGCTTTGAATCAGGAAATACATACTGATGAGATGTGCAGTTATAGCATGTGTTTATTTTGATAAAAAGTTATAGCATGTGTTTATTTTGATTAAAAGTTATAGCATGTGTTTATTTTGATTAAAAGTTATAGCATGTGTTTATTTTGATTAAAAGTTATAGCATGTGTTTATTTTGATTAAAAGTTATAGCATGTGTTTATTTTGATTAAAAGTTATAGCATGTGTTTATTTTGATTAAAAGTTATAGCATGTGTTTATTTTGATTAAAAGTTATAGCATGTGTTTATTTTGATTAAAAGTTATAGCATGTGTTTATTTTGATTAAAAGTTATAGCATGTGTTTATTTTGATTAAAAGTTATAGCATGTGTTTATTTTGATTAAAAGTTATAGCATGTGTTTATTTTGATTAAAAGTTATAGCATGTGTTTATTTTGATTAAAAGTTGCCATTAAAGGATTAGTTTGATAAAGAAAATAATAATTGTTGGAGTATTTTTCAATTAAACAGATGTTAATGAATGTGAAAGAAATCCAGGCCTCTGCAGCAATGGAGGAACTTGTGTCAATGTATATGGATCATTTCGATGTGACTGTACCACATCTTGGGCAGGAAAATACTGTGAAGTTGGTAAGATGTCCAATATAAAAATTAACAGTTTCAGTCACTGATTGTAATAAAATCCTACTATGTCTGGTATGAGAGTAGCCATTCCATAACAATGTCCTACTAAGTCTGGTGTGAGAATAACCATTCCATAACAAAATCTTTCAATGTCTGGTGTGAGAGTAGCCATTCCATAACACAAGCCTACTATGTCTGGTGTGAGATTAGCCATTACATACCAAACTCCTTCTAGTTCTGGTGTGAAAGTAGCCATTCCATAACAAAATCCTGTCTGGTATGAGATTTGCCATTCCATAACACAATCCTACCATGTCTGGTGTGAGAGTAGCCATTCCATAACACAATCCAACTATGTCTGGTGTGAGATTAGCCATTCCATAACAAAATCATATTAGGTCAGGTGTGAGAGAAGTCATTCCATAACAAAATCATACTATGTCTGGTGTGTAGATATTTTCGATGGAAATATTTGTATTATGGATTCAATGTATGTTACAAGATTCGCTGGTGAGTACACGGTGTTGATACTCTTTTCATGCAATAGATTATACATGTATATATATAAATTAGACACGTGTATGTACCAATGCATGGTTCTCTGAATAAAGTACCGTAATTGTATTTGACAAAGTTTCTCAAATAAATTACCGTAGGTTTAAACTTTCAACTGGAAGGAATGATCATAGCTCTTGTTGCAATGGATACTGCTGGTAATATGGAATATCATATGATGATACCATCAATATTCATGCAACCGGTAGTTAATACTGGTAGTATAAAATACAAAGCCAAGTTATTGACCTGGCCTCGTCTTATACTCCGAATCAACTTATATATGGACAAAGGATGGAAAATTTACAAAATTGATCAATTCGACTTATACTCCGCATCAACCTATAGGCCAGAAAATATGGTACTGTACATGCAGCTGAGTAGGTGTTAAAAGTACTGTACATTCAGATAAGTAGGTGTTAAAAGTATGTGCTGTACATGCATATGAGTCAATATTAATAGTATGTACTGTACATGCATATGAGTCAGTATTAAAGTATGTACTGATTGTCAGGTCATCAGTGGTGGCTCAATGGTCAGGAAGACTAAGGGATAGATAGATAGATAGTACATACAGATGAGTAGATATTAAACACATACTGTATATGCAGATGAGTAGGTATTGAAATTGTGGACTGTACATGCAGATGAGTTGGTGTTAAAGTATGTACTGTATATACAGATGAGTCAGTATTAATAGTATGTACTGAAAATTACAGATGAGTAGGTATTAAAAGTTTGGACTGCACATGCAGATGAGATGGTATTAAAATATGTACTGTACATACAGATGAGTATATATTAAATATATACTGTACATGCAGATGAGTAGGTATTAGAAATGTGGACTGTACATGCAGATCAGTAGGTATTAAAAGTATACTGTAGATGCAGATGAGTAGGTATTAAACATATGCTGTAATGCTTTAGCTGATCAAGATTATATTCTTATGTGTTGATACAGGAGGAAGAAATATTCCATTTAATTGTATTGTCTTTTACATTCTGGCACCTGAGGCAACATTTGATAGATTAAGACCCATCTAGAATGCATTTATTTTCTGCATGAAAATATAAATAAGAATTCATGGATGACTGTATTCTAGATTTGTTGCTGTTCTCTTCCATTATCCTCTATTTTCTTCTTGTTTGATACTCTGGCATTTGAATTCTCCTTTCCAGAGAAAAATCTGTGTGACATGGTTCAGTGTCAAAATGGTGGATTTTGTATCAGTGTGAATGGTACAGCACAGTGTGACTGTCCTAAGGGTTGGCGTGGAAATACATGTCAAATAAGTAAGTTTTTTCTTATGATCAAGTAATTTCTAATTAATGGATGAAAAGCAAGGCATAATTCTACTCTTGTAGCTAAAAATATTGTCCTGAAAATCAGAAGTATTTCTGAATGCACTAAAACCTTGCTTGACTTGAAAAAGTGGTCATGTTTTCCAAGTGGTTTTAGTAATGATGTGTCCTAAAGACTGAATGCTAAATGTAAATTATTCCAAACTCATTTTCAAAAGTTTATATTAAAGTAGGAACAAGCTTAATATTCAGTACACATTTATGGGTATCATTCAAACCATTTGGATATCAGTCAAACCATTTGGGCATCAGTCAAACCACTTGGATATCAGTCAAACCCCTTGAGCATCACTCAAACCATTTGGGCATCAGTCAAACCACTTGGGCACCAGTCAAACCATTTGGGCACCAGTCAACCATTAAGGTATCAGACAAACTGGTTGTCAAGATAAGGTTTTCCTATTATTGCAAATGTTATATTTATCCTTTATTAGATAATGTTAGCAAAATTGCTTGCATGTGCACCTAGAAAGCTGTTGACAAAAATATCAGGATGACTTGCAGCTACGTGTCATTGTGTCATCTTTTAGCCATGTAGAGTCGACAGTCCTACCGTATTTACCGTATGTTTTCGGACTGCAACAAATAATTACTTTTTTTGTTGTCCGAATACATATTAAATTCTTTGATTAGGTGTCCGAAAACATACAAGTGAAGATAGAATTATGCCGCCCCCCCCCTTACCCGTCCGTAATGAAGTTACCGTTAGCTCACATGACAACGTGCTGCCATGAAGTAAAACAAGTATTTTGTCTAACACCACGGAAAGGATAATTAATGAAAAATGGGCATTACTTGCCTATTTTGTCAATTTGATACATGTCCATCCACCAGAAAACAAAGCCATACATGTATTAGAGCCACGATTGTGTACGTATTTTCCAAAAGAACCGCCATATTAACATAGTAATCTTGCAATCCAGTTTAACCTTCTGCTAATGATCATTAAAATCTACATTACAAATGCACGCAAGCTTTATTTCTGTGTAATTAAGATATTAATACAAACTAAATAAAAAGATTTTGGAGTATTAATTCATAAGATATTTTGGGCAGAAACATTTTAGTATCGAGAGTCGAAACACCAGTACATGCATGATGGCTATTCTTAGAGCACCAAGGGTGAGAGGCTCCAAATGGGGTGAGTGTTGTATGTATGCCTACGAAGGGTAAAAATAAAAAGCAATTTGCAATATACGAGTCGGCGTGATTAATATGTTGATATTTGTTTTAAATAAAGTTGATGCATTTGTTGTGGTTCTCTCTTCTTTTTTTCCCACCTAGCCGAGGGTAGATTAAAATGATCAAAGCTTGCCGGCTGGAAACGATCTACTGCTCTAAGATTGTAGTAATGCATGTCAGAGATTTCAAAGTGTCTGGGTGTTAATTGTTAATAATATAACTGGTGGGATTTCTTTGACAGATGTGTTCGGAAATAAAAGGCAGCCATCTGGATTTTATTAAAAGAGCACACGATGTACCTAACATTTAGCACCCACAATCAAATATAAAGTCTACCATGAGGTTTATTACCTGTAGAACAATAACTATGTTTAAACGTTTGTATATAATGCCTCAGGGATAAGGGGTTTGTTTTGTTGGACAATGCCAATGAATTTTACTAATCCATACCGACTCTGATGTATTGTTTAATGATATAAAGCAGGGGTCATGGTTTCTAATCAAAGCCATAACATGAAGTGGTTTCGTGTGTAACAATGTGTATACTGACAACCAATCATATTTTTGTTAGCTGAATCAAACTATTAAAATAAAAAGTATAAATAAAATACCCACCACATACAAAAGTTAGTATACTGGATAGCTATCGTTGTGAAACATAATATTGTTAGTACTGTAATAAATTTGATGAATAAGTTTATCATACGTTATGCAACAAGTGAGGAGGCACTGCCTAGTTCTTGGAGGGACTCGCCCTTGCCAAAATCGTCTCCAAAGAGACCAGTAGGCCGTTCACAGAAGCGACTTCGAATTAATGATTCTGAGGAAGCATCACAAAAACAACCGCCTACGAAGAAAGCTGCTCTAGATGATGAGTCTGATCAAAATAAAATAGCACGCGTGTATCATCGTATGTTGTCATATAAGTGACGCGATCAAAATGTCGATACTGGTCTGCAAATATCACAATATGATTTCAGAAATCTATATCCGATCTGTTACTTTTCGTTGGAACATCTTGATTTAACAAGACAATCCGTTGTTGATATACACTTTAGAACTCGTGTAACACGTCCGACTAATGCAACAGGTGTTGTCACTATCCCGAATTACATGTGATTAATAATTTTAAATTATATTAGTTCATGGACGTTCATGATCGCATTAAATAATTGGCGACCAAATGAAGCGAACTTTGTATCAGTTAAATTAACGGCAAACACGCTGTAAATTTTACATTAAAACGACGAAGCAGATCATCCAAGATTGTGTCCGAAAACATAAATTGTAGAAACAATTATAGCGAAGCAACGTCCGAAAACTTACAAGGCATTTAAATATGATTTTTCCCCGAAAAAAACGGTGTCCGAAAACATACAGTGTCCGAAAACATAAGGTAAATACGGTAACTTGTCTCCAGCATTGAGAATGTTCCACTTCACTGTTTTAATTATGTTGCTCTTTTAGCACCAGTGATCATCATGGACATTGTACCTATTATTGGCTGGAGGAGTGCCCAACATGCAAATGCTCTCTTTATCCAATGTTTTATCAGATGATTTTGTACCAAATTTCAAACTTATTAAAGGACCTTAATTTTAAACCAAAATAATGTTATAAACAGTGTCCAGAAATTGACTTCAAAACATTGTGTAGCCTTCTGAATTCATCTCATAAATTATGGTCAACTTCAGTAAATCTAACGCATTTATCTCATAACCTATGGTTAACAGCAGTAAGTCTAACCCATTTATCTCATAACTTAATAACAGCAGTAAGTCTAACCCATTTATCTCATAACCTATGGTTAACAGCAGTAAGTCTAACCCATTTATCTCATAACCTATGGTTAACAGCAGTAAGTCTAACCCATTTATCTCATAACCTATGGTTAACAGCAGTAATTCTAACCCATTTATCTCATAACCTATGGTTAACAGCAGTAAGTCTAACCCATTTATCTCATAACCTATGGTTAACAGCAGTAAGTCTAACCCATTTGTCTCATAACCTATGGTTAACAGCAGTAAGTCTAACCCATTTATCTCATAACTTATGGTTAACTTCAGTAAGTCTAACCCATTTATCTCATAACTTAAAGTTAACAGCAGTAAGTCTAACCCATTTATCTCATAACTTAATAACAGCAGTAAGTCTAATCCATTTATCTCATAATCTATGGTTAACAGCAGTAAGTCTAACCCATTTATCTCATAGCCTATGGTTAACAGCAGTAAGTCTAACCCATTTATCTCATAACCTATGGTTAACAGCAGTAAGTCTAACCCATTTATCTCATAACTTATGGTTAACTTCAGTAAGTCTAACCCATTTATCTCATAACTTATGGTTAACAGCAGTAAGTCTAACCCATTTATCTCATAACTTATGGTTAACAGCAGTAAGTCTAACCCATTTATCTCATAATTTATGGTTAACAGCAGTAAGTCTAACCCATTTATCTCATAACTTTATAACAGCAGTATGTCTAACCCATTTATCTCATAACTTATAGTTAACAGCAGTAAGTCTAACCCATTCATCTCATAACTTAATAACAGCAGTAGGTTTAACCCCTCAGATGTGAGAGGTTGTGGGTTTGAACCCTGGCAGAGTCATACCAAAAACTTCATAAAATGGTACTAGCAGCTGCCTCACTTTTGCACTCAGCATTAAGATGTTAATGGTAGGACTTGTCGGCCTAGTGTCAGAATAATGTGACTGGGTGGGGCATGATGTTTCATGGCTATGGCATGATATCCTAGTGCTAAACATAACTGTCACAATGCAGACATTGTAGCAATATGATGAAAACACAAATTGATCAAAGTCTAAATTACACACATCCTTTCCGCCACACATTTTCAGAACTTTACTTTGCTAACATTGAGGTCTAATTTAAAACTAGAATGAAGGAGGTATTAGGTTTCTTTACCAGATGGTCCATGTATATATTAAGCATGGCACAGCAACACAAGTAGGTTATTTGGTACCAAGGCTCAGGTGCCTACCTCATGGACAAACCATTTTTTTATGTAACTGCTACAAACAAATGTCACTACTCCTTTACCTTACACAGTGTCATTAATGATAACATGAGGTGTTATTACACAGAAGAACTATGATATGGATGTATGTACCTGCTTCTCTTAGTATTCATGTAATAAACCTAATTATCACAGTCATGTGATAAACCTAAATATCTCAGTAGTCATGTGATAAACCTAAATATCAGAGTATGTATTTTTAAAAATAATTTTTTTAAATAGTTATATTAATTGACATGATCTGCTTATAGCAAGTGGCATTTGGTAACATTTGAAAAGTTTCACACACTTCATGTGAAATTTAATACTAGTTTAAGATTCATTTTATTACATAATGTTATGGAATTTACAATACTTAATGATATTGCTTTGTAACATTGCTAAGTTTGCATTTATTTACTTGATATTTCTGTGTGAAATTGCTAAGTTCATTGCTAAGTCTGCATCACTTGATAATACTGCTTTGTGACATTGCTAAGTTTGCATTACTTGATGATATAGCTGTGTGACATTACTAAGTTTGCATTACTTGATGTAAAGCTGTGTGACATTGCTAAGTTCATTGCTAAGTTTGCATTACTTGATGATATTGCTTTGTGACATTTCTAAGTTTGCATTACTTGATGACATTGCTACATAGCATTGTTAAATTTGCATTACTCAATCACATTGCTAAGTTGCATTTTTCAATGACATTTATATGCAACATTTGCATTATTCAATGACTTTGCTATGAGACATTGCTAAGTTTGCATTACTTGATGACATTACTATGTTACATTGTTAAATTTGCATTACTTGATGACATTGCTACATAGCATTGTTAAATTTGCATTACTTGATGACATTGCTACATAACATTGTTAAATTTGCATTACTCAATGACATTGCTGTGTGACATTGCTAAGTATTATGCCACAGTGTGTCATACGATTTTGATGTTATGATCCTCATAAATACCAATGAAAAAATGATAAAATATGATTATTAGTCTTTGAAGTTCATATCTGCACTTCGAAGTTTGTTTCTTCACTTTAATTATTAGTCTTTGAAGTTTGTATCTTCATCTGAACTATTAGTCTTTGAAATTTCTTCAATTTATTGTTTAGTCTTTGTAATTGGTATCTTCACTTTAATTATTAGTCTTTGAAGTTTGTATCGTCACTTTAATTATTAGTCTTTGAAGTTTGTATCTTCACTTTAATTATTAGTCTTTGAAGTTTTTATCTTCACTTTAATTATTAGTCTTTGAAGTTTGTATCTTCACTTGAATTATTAGTCTTTGAAGTTTTTATCTTCACATTAATTATTAGTCTTTGAAGTTTGTATCTTCACTTGAATTATTAGTCTTTGAAGGTTGTATCTTCACTTTAATTATTAGTCTTTGAAGTTTGTATCTTCACTTTATATATTAGTCTTTGAAGGTTGTATCTTCACTTTAATTATTAGTCTTTGAAGGTTGTATCTTCACTCTTTAAAGCTTCTATCTTCAGTTTAATTTTTCCAACAACGATTTTGCAGATTACAATGAATGTACAGAATTTCCCTGCAAGAATGGAGGTTCTTGTGTTGACGTTCAGGGAAGTTTTTACTGCATCTGCCCTCGGGGATGGCTGCCACCTGACTGTACTCAAGGTAGCTATGGAATGCTGTGTTTATTTTGGCTGTCGTCTACAATAATGGATGCTTTCTGTTGATATGCTTTAAATGCTAAATCCATAAAATTTGCACATGAAAGCATATGAAGTCTATCAAAGATTCCTGTAATCTCACAAATTTACAATCAATAGATACAAGTTTTTATAGTAACAAAGGAGTAGTCAATGACAATTCAATGATAAACAGAATGAATCATGTTATAAAGATGAACTATGAACAGACACAAAATGAAACATTTAAATCTATATTTTATGTTGTCCGTATGCCTGTATGCCTATACATTAACACATTTGTTTATCCACAATAATTCTAGTCATCTACCATCTACAGTTACAATATCGTTTTGCTGGCTTGAACTTTGTGTTTGGAAAACCCCAATCATTTTAGACCCAAAAGGTCAATGTCATCACAACTTAAAGAACAAAAGATGGTTTTGCTCAATAACTCAAATTCCTCATCATCTACACTTACCAAACTTTGTGGCTTGTAATGAAGAAGCTGATCAATTTTGTAACCTAAACATCAAAGACTAAGATCTCAAAGATGGAAAGAAGTAAAATGGTTTCTGCACAAAAATTTCAGTTATTGGCATAGATGAAATCTTGCATGTAGGGGTGTTCCAACAAAACTGTGTTCTGATTTTAAGCACATTAATTTAGTATTGAATGATTTGAAATCACATTTTAATAGGTTCTCATGCATAACCCAACAATTAAAAAAGTGAGGTAAAAAGGAATTACCTGTAGTTATCATTAATAGATCAATAGAAGACCATACACTGCTAATTTCAAATGAAACTATTTAACTGTTTGATAAGTGCTCAAATGTAATATTCTGTTATCACATGATATAAAATGAGACAACAGAATAATATAGTGAAATAACTTTTACACAGATTTGCATGTCTTGGTAATTGGTCATTTCTTTAACATGATAAAATTATGTAAATTGTGATACCAGACAGGGTTATGATGCATAGAATATTTGTAAAAGTTATGATATCATTATATTAATCCAAATATCACAGTTGTTATTTGAGAAAACAGAATTTAAACTGGGATCTATTATCACTGTGATATGGACCATAGTGAGGGACTGTAAAGTGACAGACCACAGTAATTAGATTATTTCTCTGAGTGATATGGACCATAGTGAGGGACTGTAAAGTGACAGACCACAGTAATTAGGTTATTTCTCTGAGTGACATGGACTATAGCGAGTAAAGTGACAGACTACAGTGATTAGATTATTTCTCTGAGTGATATGGACAAAATTCAATTTGAACAATTTGCCCTTTTCAGATTATGATGAATGCATTACCAAGCCATGCCAGAATGGTGGAACATGTACCAACATGCCGGGATCTTTCAATTGTACTTGCCCATCTGGTTGGGAAGGAAATGTTTGCAGTACAGGTATTGGCATGTGTTGTTTGTGACAAATGCTATGAAAGTTTGATTAATAAAATGATGGATCAAAAGCATTTTTATTTATGGGAGTATATGTAATCCAAAAAAAGTAAAACTAAATCATATATGTTTAGAGATTATTATAATTAGAGAAACGAAATGAATGCAACTGCTGTCATGTGGGCTTATATTAACACCAATGATGCATGGATAGATTATCTCATGAAATATTAAATTGGTAAATTAAATATGGTACAGGGACTTGCTCATTTTCATCCATTTGAAACAGACATCCTTCAACTAAAAATTCTGATACTTATTAATCAGTAAGGGGCCCCAAGTAGCCAAGTGGACTAAAGCATTTTCTATTATGGATCACTGCCATCTCACCTCTGTCTGCGTGGGTTTGAGTCTTAAGATTCGGTTAATATAGTGAGAAAGCTTGCCAGTAGCTTCTCATGGGTCGTGGTTCTTTCCGGGGGTTTTCCCGGGTTATTCTTCCACCAATAATACTGGCTGCCATGTATAGCATGTCATGTGCTGAAAAATGGCATTAAATTCTACAACAATAACAACAGCAACATCTAATCAATAAATGCTTGTTGTTTATGAAATGTTGCCCTTTAAATAAGATGTCCTTTATAGCAGTGTTAGAATCTTAAAATTTACAGTTTGTTTTTCATATAAGAATACTGATACATGTAATGTATGTTTTATTTTTGGTATCAAAATTTCCCAAATCCACCATCCTTTAGGTATGCTGAAATTCTCACCCTTCATGCTTGGCCCCTTGGGATGTCAATGATGATTTGATACAAGAAAGAAGCATGTTTGAGACTTGGGCATAGATGGCCCCTTGAGATATCATTGATGATTTGATATTAGAATAAAACAGGTCTGATCCATATATTATATCATTAGATATCTATTACTTGGACCCTGTCATAGATTTCTGATATCACACACAAACAAATCATGACTTTTTCTGAGCCCCAAATTATGTATCAGCCCCAAATTACATATCAGCACCAAATTAAAAATCAGCCCCAAATTACATATCAGCCCCAAATTACATATCAGCACCTATCAGCACCAAATTACATATCAGCACCAAATTACATATCAGCGCCAATTCAGCACCAAATTACATATCAGCACCAAAGAAGCAGTTTGAAGGATGAGTTTATATTATCTTCTTTATTAAAGTAATTTTTTTGCATTTACAATTATTTGTTCTCTGTCTATATTTCCATAATTTATTATTCAGATGTTCCAGAATGCACACGTCTTTCGATGCCATGCACTGGTCATGGTCGTTGCACAGAGCTACCTGGCACCTACTTGTGTTTCTGTGATGAGGGATATTATGGTGAAACATGTCAAAACGGTACATTTTGGTGTTATTCTTTCATGTCAAAATGTTACATTTGGGTGTTATTATTTCATGTCAAAATGTTACATTTTGGTGTTATTATTTCATTTAGCTTTATTTTCTTTTACTTTTTTTCTTCAGTTGCATTTGAATCTATTTTTTTTCTTCTTCTTCTTTTTAGGTATTGCCTTTTCAGTCATGTTTTCTTTTAATTAAGTTTATTCTGATAATTGTAAAAATTTTCCTAATGTTTATTTGTAACATTTTAAAAGGGTATAGAGAAAGGAAACAATCCAAACTTTCAACCATCATTGGCAGGCTGACCTCAAAATGACCAGAAATAAATGAACCAGTGACTTAGATGTAAAAAAAATCATCATAGTTAGGAGAATTAACAAAGATTTTCCTTCACTGAATCCAATGTTGAGACCCAAAATCTAACCAGACTATCACCCTTTATAATAGACAGAGCATTTTCAGGGCTTGAAGAGACAAGAAATGTGAAGAAAACTTAGTTCAAACTAACTACTAGTAGAGTGCTCACTTTGATAATCAGCTTTGCTAAAAGCAGTTTATGGTGATACCAAATATGGCATTTCCACACAAATCTCTCAACTCATCAGGATGAATTGTTCAATCTAAAATATAAGGCTGTTTAATCTAGATATTTAGATGCTGTAGTGAGGCTGTTTGATCTAGATATTTGGATGGCTGTAGTGAGGCTGTTTGATCTAGATATTTGGATGGCTGTAGTGAGGCTGTTTCTTCTAGAGATTGGATGATTGCAGTGAGGCTCTTTGATCTAGATATTTGGATGGCTGTAGTGAGGCTCTTTTATGGTATAACGGTACCAATTGCGCAAGTCCATGTGGGTGGAGCTTAAGGTGTAGGGTCCATTATAATCAGAAATAAACAACAACACTAGCTATGATTGGTGGATTATGTAAGAGTTGTACTTTCTGTTAGGCTTAAAAAAATGTTTAGCCTCTTGGCAACATGTGAATTTATGCTAATTCCTAAATAGATCAAATTTTGTATTTTTTATGATTTTTTGAAAATGTAATACACATGACTGAAAATAGGTATGTTGTGACTAGATAACTCATACCCCTGTCTAGTTCCAGCAGAGTTATCTCTCTTAAATGCAATGGAGTACCTGGTTTTGTCATCATCAAATTGACAATCTAACATTGTTCTCTATAACAGTGTGAGATGCATACTAAATTAGGATAGAAAATATATTTATCTCTCCAAATATTAGCATTGAGGTCTATGGAAAAACAATTGGTACCGTGATACCTTCTATATTGAGTGTGGATGGTTACAATGAGTCTGTTTGTTCAAGAGACTGAATGGCTGCACTGAGTTTGTTTGGTCTAGATTTCCTAATGACTGCAGTGAGACTGTATGTGCTAGAGATGTAGATGGTGATTTGAAGTGATCACCATTTGCTGTAATAGCAATTCAGAAAAGAGCAGCACAGAGCTGCCTGGCACCTATTTGTGCTTATGTGATGATGGCAGCAGAGAATACAGAATTAATTTACCACTTAAGATTTCCAACTCTTCAACTGACAGTTAAATCTGATCCACCATAAGAGCAGCAAACAATGGCCCCAGAGGACATAGAATCACTGTACCACTTAAAATTCCCAACTCACCTCCATCCATGAAAGAGCAGCACAATGTCCCGGGGGACATATAATCAGTGTACCACTTAACATTCCCAGCTTAGTCCAGTCCACCACTGCTGACAGAAATGGCAATTCATGCCCTAAATCAAACATTGAAGGGAATAAAGTTGCATACTTACTTATTTAATGATAAGTTGCATACTTACCTTTTTAATGATAAGTTGCATACTTACCTTTTTAATGATAATTTGCATACTTACCTTTTTAATGATATGTCACATACTTATCTGCATCCTGCCCATCCTGACATTTGACTATCTGTAGTCTTTAACATGACTTTATGGGATGTTGCTGATGACTTTTGTGGTTGTGAAATGTGATATTCCAGTACATTTGACAACTGGTCCATTGGCCTGGTTGTTAGAGCACAGGTGCAAGAGGTTGTGGATTCAAACCCTGGCCAAGTCATTCCACAGACTTATAAAAGTGGTATAATGGTCTAACAGCTGCCTTGCTAGATGCTCAGCATTAAGAGGTTAGTGTTAGGACTGGATGGCCTGGTGCATGATACCACAGTGCTAGATATCACTGTCAACTGCCAAAATGCAGACATCATAGCAGTATGACTGAAAAATTGTGAAAATCCAATTCACACACACACACACACACACACACACACACACACACACACACACACACACACACAGGTAATATTCCCAAAATTTAAGTGCTCAAGCAGAGATAGAAACTAAATAAGGCAGATTGGGAAATATTTCAATCCCATTAACAGTTGAATGTTTTGACATGTAGTGGATTCAACACTCCTCTGTACAAAGATTCACCATAATGTTGATGGAATACAATATAAAAAACTCTGGTGATTTTAAAATTGTCAACAGACCATAGTTTGATGTGTTGCATCTCTAGTGTCTTTATCTAACAAGAAAGAGCAAAACCAAAATGTTTTTTTTTATAGTTTGAATGATTAATTTATTTCCTTAAAATAAAAAGTGAAAGAATTACAGATAATGTACAGTATATTGAATGAATTCCTACAAATCTGATTATATTCCAATTGATATCAGTACTGGATTGATGTGTCAATGGTATGGAGAAAATAACAGATATAATCCAAAAATGTCTTTAAATGAATTCACAGTAATTTCAAATAATTCAGACATTCATAGTATTCCAGTTGAGATTAGAAATATCCAATCTATTTCCTTCTTACAAACCTAATATATCCAGTGACTTCCTAGATGCAGCTAAAATAAATAAATTCCTTTGATTGAGGGCCTCAAGGTAGATTAGTTCTTAGCTAATTGTGTTACCCTCTTTAAATAAGGTCATTATTATTATTATTATTATTATTATTATTATTATTATTATTATTATTATTATTATTATAAAAACATCCCAAAAGAAAGAATATTTGAAAAGTCCTCAGCAAGTGGTCTCTTTCTTCAGAGTAAATTCATTGTCCCTGTATATATGGGGTTCAAAAGATGGAGACAAATTTAGAGCTCAAATTACAATGTAACATTTATCTTGTGCTTCAATTTATACTGCAGAAATTGTGATAATTGGAAGGTTTCACATCATGTTTAGAACATTTAAGTGATAATTGGAGTGCTGGTACCTTTTATAGAACATTAAAGTGATAATTGGAGTGTGGCATACTTCTTATAGAACATTAAAGTGATAATTGGAGTGCTGGTATGTTTAATAGAACATTAAAGTGATAATTGGAGTGTGGCAGACCTTTTATAGAGCAATAAAGTGATAATTGGAGTGTGGTATACCTTTTATAGAAAATTGAAGTGATGATTGGAGTGTTGGATAACTTGTATAGAACAAATCAGAGAGACAAAGTGCTACTGTGTCAGTCATGTATCTGACTGTCATACCTGACTAATGCATACCTCCTAAAGTGTGATTATTGACTAATGCATACCTCCTAAAGTGTGAATATTGACTTATATTCAATCCATGCCAATGTCCTCTGACAGTGGAAGACATTCTTCTTGAGAGAAAATTTCCATTTTGTGAGACTGAAGTATTCTTTCTATTTGTGGATATACCACCCACACAACACATGATAATCATGTTTTTAAGATTTTAAAAGTGTGACCGTATTTTATATTTAAATGCATTTTACAAAATGGTAACATCTTTACTTATTTTTTATCTTTTTATACTTAACATTTACATTAATTTGGAAAGGTTTATTTTCCCCATTCATGGTTTCATTTTATGAACTTTTAGTTAAAACTATATAGTGATATTTGTGCTGTGGTAATGTAAAAAACCACTGCTGCTACTCAATAATTCTTGGACACTACTACTACATAGCAATAATTCTTGGACACTACTACATAATAATAATAATTCTTGGACACTACTACATAATAATAATAATTCTTGGACACTACTACATAATAATAATAATTCTTAGACACTACTACATAGTAATAATTCTTTGACACTACTACTACATAGTAATAATTCTTTGACACTACTACATAGTAATAATTCTTTGACACTACTACATAATAATAATAATTCTTAGACACTACTACATAGTAATAATTCTTAGACACTACTACATAGTAATAATTTTTTGACACTACTACATAATAATAATAATTCTTAGACACTACTACATAGTAATAATTCTTTGATACTACTACATAATAATAATAATTCTTAGACACTACTACATAGTAATAATTCTTTGACACTACTACATAATAATAATAATTCTTAGACACTACTACATAATAATAATAATTCTTAGACACTACTACATAGTAATAATTCTTTGACACTACTACATAATAATAATTCTTAGACACTACTACATAGTAATAATTCTTTGACACTACTACATAATAATAATAATTCTTAGACACTACTACATAGTAATAATTCTTTGACACTACTACATAATAATAATTCTTAGACACTACTACATAGTAATAATTCTTAGACACTACTACATAATAATAATTCTTACACACTACTACATAGTAATAATTCTTTGACACTACTACATAATAATAATAATTCTTAGACACTACTACATAGTAATAATCCTTTGACACTACATCATAATAAAAATAATTCTTAGACACTACTACATAGTAATAATTCTTAGACACTACAACATAGTAATAATTTTTAGACACTACTACATAGTAATAATTCTTAGACACTACTACTACATAGTAATAATTCTTGGACACTACTACTACATAATAATAATAATTCTTAGACACTGCTACATAGTAATAATTCTTTGACACTACTACTACATAATAATAAGTCTTAGACACTACTACATAGTAATAATTCTTTGACACTACTACATAATAATAATTCTTAGACACTACTGCATAGTAATAATTCTTTGACACTACTACATAATAATAATAATTCTTAGACGCTACTACATAGTAATAATTCTTTGACACTACTACATAAAAATAATAATTCTTAGACACTACTACATAGTAATAATTCTTTGACACTACTACATAATAATAATAATTCTTAGACACTACTACATAATAATAATAATTTTTAGACACTACTAAATAGCAATAATTCTTTGACACTACATAATAATAATAATTCTTAGACACTACTACATAGTAATAATTTTTTGACACTACTACATAATAATAATAATTCTTAGACACTATTACATAGTAATAATTCTTTGATACTACTATATAATAATAATAATTCTTAGACACTACTACATAGTAATAATTCTTTGACACTACTACATAATAATAATAATTCTTAGACACTACTACATAATAATAATAATTCTTAGACACTACTACATAGTAATAATTATTTGACACTACTACATAATAATAATAATTCTTAGACACTACTACATAATAATAATAATTCTTAGACACTACTACATAGTAATAATTCTTTGACACTACTACATAATAATAATAATTCTTAGACACTACTACATAGTAATAATTCTTTGACACTACTACATAATAATAATAATTCTTAGACACTACTACATAGTAATAATTCTTTGACACTACTAAATAGTAATAATTCTTTGACACTACTACATAATAATAATTCTTAGACACTACTACATAGTAATAATTTTTTGACACTACTACATAATAATAATAATTCTTAGACACTATTACATAGTAATAATTCTTTGATACTACTACATAATAATAATAATTCTTAGACACTACTACATAGTAATAATTCTTTGACACTACTTCATAATAATTCTTAGACACTACTACATAATAATAATAATTCTTAGACACTACTACATAGTAAAATTCTTTGACACTACTTCATAATAATAATAATTCTTAGACACTACTACATAATAATAATAATTCTTAGACACTACTACATAGTAATAATTCTTTGACACTACTACATAATAATAATAATTCTTAGACACTACTACATAGTAATAATTCTTTGACACTACTACATAATAATAATAATTCTTAGACACTACTACATAGTAATAATTCTTTGACACTACTACATAGTAATAATTCTTTGACACTACATAATAATAATAATTCTTAGACACTACTACATAGTAATAATTTTTTGACACTACTACATAATAATAATAATTCTTAGACACTATTACATAGTAATAATTCTTTGATACTACATAATAATAATAATAATTCTTAGACACTACTACATAGTAATAATTCTTTGACACTACTACATAATAATAATTCTTAGACACTACTACATAGTAATAATTCTTAGACACTACTACATAGTAATAATTCTTAGACACTACTACATAGTAATAATTCTTTGACACTACTACATAATAATAATAATTCTTAGACACTACTACATAGTAATAATTCTTTGACACTACTACATAATAATAATTCTTAGACACTACTACATAGTAATAATTCTTAGACACTACTACATAGTAATAATTCTTAGACACTACTACATAGTAATAATTCTGTGACACTACTACATAATAATAATTCTTAGACACTACTACATAGTAATAATTCTTAGACACTACTACTACATAATAATAATTCTTGGACACTACTACATAATAATAATAATTCTTAGACACTACTACAAAGTAATAATTTTTTAACACTACTACATAATAATAATAATTCTTAGACACTACTACATAGTAATAATTCTTTGACACAACTACATAATAATAATAATTCTTAGACACTACTACATAGCAATAATTCTTTGAGACTACTACATAATAATAATAATTCTTAGACACTACTACATAGTAATAATTCTTTGACACTACTATATAATAATAATAATTCTTAGACACTACTACATAGTAATAATCCTTTGACACTACATCATAATAAAAATAATTCTTAGACACTACTACATAGTAATAATTCTTAGACACTACAACATAGTAATAATTTTTAGACACTACTACATAGTAATAATTCTTAGACACTACTACTACATAATAATAATTCTTTGACACTACTACTACATAATAATGATAATTCTTAGACACTACTACATAGTAATAATTCTTTGACACTACTACTACATAATAATAAGTCTTAGACACTACTACATAGTAATAATTCTTTGACACTACTACATAATAATAATTCTTAGACACTACTGCATAGTAATAATTCTTTGACACTACTACATAATAATAATAATTCTTAGACACTACTACATAGTAATAATTCTTTGACACTACTACATAAAAATAATAATTCTTAGACACTACTATATAGTAATAATTCTTTGACACTACTACATAATAATAATTCTTAGACACTACTAGATAGTAATAATTCTTAGACACTACTACATAGTAATAATTCTTAGACACTACCACTACTTAATAATAATTCTTGGACACTACTACATAGTAATAATTCTTAGACACTACTACATAATAATAATAATTCTTAGACACTACTACTACTTAATAATAATTCTTGGACACTACTACATAGTAATAATTCTTAGACACTACTACATAATAATAATAATTCTTAGACTCTACATAATAATAATAATAATTCTTAGACACTACTACTACTTAATAAGAATTCTTGGACACTACTACATACTAACAATAATTCTTGGACAGTACTACATAATAATAATTCTTGGACACTACTGCCACATAAAAATAATAATAATAATTCTTGGACACTACTACATAATAATAATAATTCTTGGACACTACTACATAATAATAATAATTCTTAGACATACTACTACTTAATAAAAATTCTTGGACACTACTACATAATAATAATAATTCTTGGACACTACTACATAATAATAATAATTCTTAGACACTACTACATAATAATAATAATTCTTAGACATACTACTACATAATAATAATTCTTAGACATACATACATAATACTACATAATAATTATTCTTAGACAGTACTACTTAATAATAATAATAATTCTTGGACACTGCTACATAATAATAACTATTCTTGGACACTACATAATAATAATAATAATCCTTGGACACTACTACATAATAATAATAATTCTTAGACACTACTACATAATAATAATAATTCTTGGACACTACTACATAATAATAATAATTCTTAGACACTACTACATAATAATAATAATTCTTGGACACTACTACATAATAATAATAATTCTTGGACACTACTACATAATAATAATAATTCTTAGACACTACTACATAATAATAATAATTCTTGGACATACTACTACTTAATAATAATTCTTGGACATACTACTGCTTAATAATAATTCTTGGACACTACTACATAATAATAATTCTTAGACATACTACTACTTAATAATAATTCTTAGACATACTACATAATAATAATAATTCTTAGACACTACTATATAATAATAATAATTTTTGGACACTACTACATAATAATAATAATTCTTAGACATACTACTACATACTAACAATAATTCTTGGACATACTACATAATAATAATAATTCTTAGACATACTACTACATAATAATAATAATTCTTAGACATACTACTACATAATAATAATAATTCTTAGACATACTACTACTTAATAATAATTCTTGGACACAACTACATAATAATAATTCTTGGACATTACTGCTACATAATAATAATAATTCTTGGACACTACTACATAATAATAATAATTCTTGGACACTACTACATAATAATAATAATTCTTAGACATACTACATAATAATAATAATTCTTAGACACTACTACATAATAATAATAATTCTTGGACACTACTACTACATAATAATAATAATTCTTAGACACTACTACATAATAATAATAATTCTTAGAGATACTACTACTTAATAATAATTCTTGGACATACTACTACATAATAATAATTCTTAGACACTACTACATAATAATAATAATTCTTGGACACTGCTACATAATAATAATAATTCTTGGACACTACTACATAATAATAATAATTCTTGGACTCTACGACATTATAATAATAGTTCTTAGTCACTACTACATAATAATAATAATTCTTAGACATACTACTACTTAATAATAATTCTTGGACATACTACTACTTAAGAATAATTCTTAGACATACTACTACATAATAATAATTCTTAGACATACTACATAATAATAATAATTCTTAGACATACTACTACTTAATAATAATTCTTGGACACTACTACATAATAATAATTATTAGACATACTACTACATACTAACAATAATTCTTGGACACTACTACATAATAATAATTCTTAGACATGCCACTACTTAATAATAATTCTTAGACATACTACTACATAATAATAATAATAATTCTTAGACATTCTACTACTTAATAATAATTCTTAGACATGCTGCTACTAAATAATAATAATTCTTAGACATACTACTACTTAATAATAATTCTTAGACATACTACTACTTAATAATAATTCTTAGACATACTACTACATAATAATAATAATAATTCTTAGACATTCTACTACTTAATAATAATTCTTAGACATACTGCTACATAATAATAATTCTTAGACATTCTACTACTTACTAATAATTCTTAGACATACTACTACATAATAATAATTCTTAGACATACTACTACATAATAATAATAATAATTCTTAGACATTCTACTACTTAATAATAATTTTTAGACATACTGCTACTAAATAATAATAATTCTTAGACATACTACTACTTAATAATAATTCTTAGACATACTACTACTACTACATAATAATAATTCTTAGACATACTACTACTTAATAATAATTCTTAGACATACTACTACTACATAATAATAATTCTTAGACATACTACATAATAATAATAATTCTTAGACACTACTACATAAAAATAATAATTCTTGGACACTACTACATAATAATAATAATTCTTAGACATACTACTACATACTAACAATAATTCTTGGACACTACTACATAATAATAATTCTTAGACATACTACTATGTAATAATAATTCTTAGACATACTACTACATAATAATAATAATTCTTAGACATACTACTACTTAATAATAATTCTTAGACATACTACTACATAATAATAATAATTCTTAGACATACTACTACATAATAATAATAATTCTTAGACATACTACTACATAATAATAGTTCTTAGACATACTACATAATAATAATAATTCTTAGACATACTACTACTTAATAATAATTCTTGGACACAACTACATAATAATAATTCTTGGACATTACTGCTACATAATAATAATAATTCTTGGACACTACTACATAATAATAATTCTTGGACACTACTACATAATAATAATAATTCTTGGACACTACTACATAATAATAATAATTCTTAGACACTACATAATAATAATAATAATAATAATAATAATAATAATAATAATAATAATAAGAAGAAGAATAATCATAATAATAATAATAATAATAATAATTCTTAGACACTACTACTACATAATAATAATAATTCTTGGACACTACTACATAATAATAATAATTCTTAGACACTACTGCTACTTAATAATAATTCTTGGACACTACTACATAATGATAATTCTTAGGACTGTCTTTGCAGATATCAATGAATGTTTACAAAATCCGTGTCTATTCGGCGGAACTTGCGTGAACCTACATGGTAGTTACCGCTGTGACTGCATTAAAGGACGTACAGGAAAGAACTGTGAGACTGGTAAGTGAATTTAATAAGAAACAATTAAATCACAGTAAATTTCATAGACCTGACTTTTTGACAAATTTGTTAACAATTTGATTCTGTCTTAAGTAATCTGTTTAGTCAAGAGAGAACAGTTTTGAGGTACAAGCATGCATTGTGTTGCATTCATTTGTGTATTTTAATTTGTTTTTGGTTTATTTTTTTTATCCAGATGTACATAGCACCATTAAGTACATAAACATTTGGGTTTATCAGCAATCTTGTCATTGATAAAGTAAAAATAGATAAAATTTATGGAAATTAGTTTCTTCTTCAGGTATGGTACCTAATCATAATTTATTAAGAATTCATTAAGAGTGCCCTGCAAATCCTGCATAGACTTTAGATCCAGTACCTAATCATAATTTATTAAGAATTCATTAAGTATGACCTTCAAATCCTGCATAGACTTCATTTCATGAGAAAAGTGTTCAAATGTTGCTTGCTTACCAAGGTGGAAGTCATTTAAGAGTTGCCTTGCCAAAAATGGAGCAACTGGTGCCAAATCCCATAAGTTCATCAATTCTTGAACTATTGTGAGGAAGAATGCTTTTTCTGAAGGGCTCCCAAACACCTAATCCACCTGTGTCATTTCAATAGGCAATTTGTGTGGAATTTTCTTATACTGTGTAAGTATATTCCAGCTATAGTGAAATCCTGTAGATAACTTTTCCACAACATGGGCAGACTCCTTTGTTCCTTTGCCTTTGTTCAATGTCCTACACAGTCTGTTTTGCCAGTTGAGTTATCACAATCCTCACTTTGGACTCTCCTGTTCCCCCACTTTTTGTAAAGATGCTCACATGTTCACAAGTGCCCTCTTCCTCTTTAAAGTCTGTGATGTTCAAGACTCGGGCACCTGCAAGTTGATCAATGAGGTTATACCCAGACCAACGTTCCCTGTAAGCTGCGCACGTGTGCATGTGCGCAGCTGCTCAGGCATCCCCATGCAGCTGAATTGTCAATTTTTGCTCAATCCAACATTATATTTTGCTCGTTTCCATAGTGCTTGTGCAGTTCAGCAAGCACTGCGTGCACATCTACCATTCGCTTAGAGGGAACATTGACCCAGACCTCTGTCTGCTGTGTCTTTTCAAATTTCCTGCATTGGTTGATCTCACAGTCAAGAAAAATAGCCATCCATCAAGCAGCTACCACATTCTGGTTGAGATGCTGATATACTTAATTGCTTTGAGAAGCCTAAATGCCAACAGGTTTGTTTTTTACACAATGACTTCCAGCTGTTTTAATCTGGCATGCTGCAAGACACACTTTCTAACTTTCTGCACCAATAAGACCCAACTATTTGTAGAGACAGTGTGGGCCTGTGACTTTCAAAGCGTCCTCTGTGTGTATGGATAAGATGTCCTTCTTTTACATGCATTGAAATAATGTAGTGAGAGAATCTGTGTTTGACTCACTTTTATTGGCATCTTTTTAACTAAACTGATCATTGCCAAAACTGTTTCATTGAGAACCCTGCTTTCACTACATGTATTTGGAGTCAGTCTCATGGCTCATGTTCTTTCACTGTCTGTTACACATTAGTCTCCAGTATGGCTCATGTGCATGTAAAATAATCTAATCTTAAATACTAATCTCAAAATAGTTTATCACCCCCATCAAGTCTTAATAGAAATAATTTATAATGCAACTTTTTCCTGATGTCACATTTGGAGGACAAATCCAAACTTCGCCACAGACTAGGAAAGACATTGACCCATTGACCCACAGGTGTTAAGGTTTCCTATGATAGTCTTCATACCATGTTCAGTGTCACTCCACCATTAACAATTTATCCCTTATCTATAGACCTATAAGCAGTTGGCATTGTGCAGCAAGAATCAGATCTCATTATGAAAAAGGTGGTCAAGATTCTAATTTTATAATACATACTCACCATTATCTTATCCCCGATACTTTCCTAGTTCCGATGCCAACAGCAGCTGAGTCAAATCATGGATCTGACCTCTGCAACCAAAATAGTGTGTGCACTACATTTAAAATGGAGACATTGAAACAGGTTTTCAATACTGTTGAGACTGGCTTTTTCTCAGCTAGCCTTGACCTTCAAGATGCTAACCTTTAGATACCCTTCCCAGAATTCATATATTTGCATTTAGTGAAGCCATCTACATGTTCAGGGCATTCCTTTTGAACTGTTGGGTAGCAAGAGAATCAGTTGGAGAGTTGTGTTGCACTTATTAAGAACTTTCAGCTCCATCATATTATATGACCAGGTTGACATTCTGCAATGTACAATATCAGTCAGTTTGTACCAAGTCACCATATTACTCATTCTGCTGCCTCTTTGCATTGGATTTTGTTTCAATAAGGACAGATTCAACCTCCTCCCATGACAGTATTTTATTCATCAGGGCATGGTGTCTGCCTGTCATTAGAACATGTCTTGAACAAATCTCAGTAGTTTTTTTCATTTGCTTAGGGACTTGAATTTCAGGTTGAGATTTTCATGAACTCTTTGGTCTCATTATTTCAAGTGATTCACTTAGTTGGGTCACTTGGTCATGATATTTAAGTCTGGGGCACTTGGTCATGAGACCCTTGCATATAATTTTTTTTATCTCAACAGTGACTGATCTTTGCCCTTTAGATCAACTTATCAAGTTTTGGGTTACATGGTGTGCCCCACCTCTTACTCTCCTTCATACATGTGAGCATGGGTTGGGTCCACTTCATGAAAGCCATGAGACTGTCTGGAAAAAGCATACTCAATCAAGTATCCTCAGTGATATCAGAAGGCAAGACCTGACCTATGCCTGTGGTTTGGGTTTTTATCGGTGGGTGTCAGTGCCAACAAATCCTCATTCAAGCTGTGTGCATCCCAGGAATGTCCTAGCTGACCTAATCTTGGCTTCAGTCAAATCAACTCATTTTGGGGATGACCTCTCATAGACTTTGTTGGGAAAATGTGAAGTGTAATGCTTCCAATTTCTGTCTTTCCAGTCCCAGATCCAAACTCCTGGGCACTAAATCATCTTGCCCTCAATTGGAAGGATCTTACAATTTTCATCCATCTCTTATGATTACCAAGTCTTGCAAAAATGCCTGAGAATTGAAGTGCCATCCCCTTTGCATTCCATGTATTGCTAAATTGCATTGGAATTGTAGCATCATGCACTATGATTACCAAGTCATGCTAAATTGCATGGGAATTATAGTGCCATCCGAAATCTAGGGCACTAAATCATTTTGCCCTCATTTGGAAGGATCTTAAAATTTTCATCCAGCCCTTATGATTACCAAGTCTTGCTATATTGTATGGGAATTGGAGCGTTATCCACTATGATTACCAAGTCTTGCTAAATTGCACCTAAATCTGATTATTTCGTGCAACTGGGACAATCATGGCTTAGTGATATATTTGTCATTGATATTAATATTTCAAAATAAGAACAATTTTCTCTGTTTCTCATTTGGGTATATATACCACATCATATTGGAATGTGGCTTGAATCTTTTTGGATACATAATGTAATTAAGAAGGTGACTATATGCATGGTTTGACTCTTCTTGGATACATAAGGTAATTTAGTAAAGGAACTATATGCATGGTTTGACTCTTTTTGATACATAAGGTAGTTTAGTAGGAGGACCATATCCATGGTTTGACTAATTCTGGATACATAAGGTAATTAGGTAGAGGACCATATGCATGATCTGACTCTTTTTGGATACATAAGGTAATTTAATAGAGGTGTCTATATGCATGATTTGACTATTTTTGGATACAGAAGGTAATTTAATAGAGGTGTCTCTATGCATGATTTGACTATTTTTGGATACATAAGGTAATTTAATAAAGGTGTCTATATGCATGATCTGCACATAGTTTTGCACTTAATGCATTTGGAGTGAGTGAGTTATGTCCCTTATTAAAGCCACTGCTATTCACGGAAGGCCTGATTATTTTTCAATATTTCTTAGCTACTAGAATCCACCAGCAGGTTAGTGCAATATTTTATTTTATCCATACATATGTTGTGAACTTCATTTGTTTCAGAATAATGCACAGCCATTAACATTTTAATTTTTAAATATGTTTTTTTTAATATTAATCTAATCTAATTTCAAATCCAGATGTGAGTATTTGATGGTAAATATGTATTCTACAGTTGTATCTAAGTTCCAATAAGGTAAAAGAGAAACTAGATACTTTATATAACATTTATGTAAATTATATAACTTGTATCTAATTTATATAACTTGTATCTAATTTATATAACTTGTATCTAATTTATATAACTTGTATGTAATTTATATAACTTGTATGTAATTTATATAACTTGTATGTAATTTACATTATGATAGACTTAAACTTTTCAGGGTTGCCTCTTTTTCCCTTTCATTCTCTGATTACAATTATATGCCATGGACACATACTGATAGTAGACATTATACTTTTCCTTAGAATATGGAAGGAATTGAACCCCATGCCATATTAAATTTGGTCTGAAATATCTGTCTTCTCTCTGTCTGCTGAAATGCCAACATGCACCAATGTACAATGCACATTCTGAATTTTGACTTAGAAAAATATGATTTGGCCCAATATCATGCATGTGATATGATACATATCACATTCTGGATAATTTTGTTCTGTTTTCAAAGAGTAACACCACTCTGGTGGCCTAGTGGTTAGAGCATCTGCTGTGGAAGTGGGAGGTCATGGGTTCGATCCCTGGCAGAGTCATACCAAAGACTTACAAAAATGATACTAGCAGGCGCCTTGCTTGGCACTCAGCATTAAGAGGCTAGTGTTAGGACTGGTCGGCCTGGTGTCAGGATAATGTGACTGGGTGGAACATTATGCTACATGTCTGCAGCATGATGCCCCAGAGCTAGACATCACAATAAACGACCTCACTGCAGACATCGTAGCAATATGACTGAAAAATTGTTAAAGCTACGTTAAAAATCCTAATCAAACGAATCAAAGAGTAACAGCAGCTGGCCATTTAGGATGGTGAATGAAAACAGTGATATTATGGATGTCCCTTGAAATTGCCATTTTAAGATTCACCATGTTTACTCTCTAAAACGTATCTCAACATCCATGCTGTCAATTAAATATTGCTTACTTTATCAAATAAACAATTTTATTTTACAAAGTAAATAAAATGCAAATTTACCAAGACGGATGCATTGTAAGTATGTTTAGCATATCAAAGCTTAGCTGGCGCTGATTATCATGAAAAGACCAAACTGAGTCAATGAAACCTTCACAACTATCAAATGCTATGATTTAAAAAAAAGGAATAAAAATATGTTTGCCAAAAAAAAACAAAAGGCTTTCTTTTTGAAGAATTTTATTTTTAACAGTAAATTTGGTACCTGGGGTTACATTAAAAAAATTCAGTTTTCAGAAAATTTTTAGGGCTCCTATAAACTTTACCATTAATTTTCATTCTGCTACACAGCTTTGGAATGAATTCTTAGATTGAACTTGGGCTTTATATCAAGAAAACCTAGTTCAAGCATCATATTAATTGCAAAACTTAGAACTTTGCCCTTACATTCCCACTCAGAAGCTTTCAAAGGAATTTTATCGTTAAATTTCAACTTGAAAATGTTTGAAGGTCTTCGATTAAAGTTTGGTATTCATATTAACAAGAATTGGATCAGGTTTAATGTTAATCAGTTTCTAGCATAATTTGATGGGAGTTATGGCCCATGTTTGATAAAGATATATAATAGGTTAAATATATACTAGGCAATCAAATTTATTTATATATTTTGTAGATTTAGATGACTGCGCATCTCGACCCTGTCTCTTTGGAGGAATATGTGTGGACATGCTTGGTGATTACAGTTGTAACTGCACAACTGGATTTACTGGAAAGAACTGTGAAACAGGTTTATTTTTCTATTTTGTTGTTTTCTAAATTACAGAATATACTTTCATTGGTCAAAATTTTGTATTCATGTTAAAATGTGTATTTTTGATGTATATAAGCAGCAAAATACTGATTATATCAAGAGTAAAAAAGCTATGATGCATATTTTGAAAAAATTGTTTTACATTCTGATAATTTAAAAAATGAACTAGACATCATGTTTCTATTTAAAATCAGTTTGAAAATATTTTTCCTGTTTTTAACTCACCTGTGTTGTTTTTGTGTTTAGCTCACCTGTGTGGTTCATGCTTTTAGCTCACCTGTGTAGTCTTGCTTTTAGCTCACCTGTATGCTCCTTTTTTGTAGCTCACCTGTTTGGTTCTGTGCCAGTCATACACTGTCCATCATTGTGGAATCAAATTAGCCATCACTGAATCTCAGATGAGCAATATAGTTCTTTCCACTGAATAACTTTTGAATTACATTAAGAATTGAAATCAGTTTATTAAAATAACAAATACTCTTGATCATTTGACTAATCTTATTCCATTAATCCCCCAAATTTCAATAATCCCTCTACTAAACAAACCTCCAACCCCATAATTCATGCATATGATGTTCTCTTTAAGCTCAAATATCAATCCTTTATATACAGCAACCAAATGTAATGCCATCATTTGGCATAAAACATTTGTCCTCATCTGGAAGCAGCCAAAATCAGCCTAAAATTCTGCACAATTCTCTTTGCATTTCAAAATGTTCTCAACCAATCCTCTCATTTATCAGAGTATACTCAATTTCATTTATCGGAGTATATTCAATTTCATTTATCAGAGTATATTCAATTTCATTTATCAGAGTATATTCAATTTCATGTATCAGAGTATACTCAATTTCATTTATCAGAGTATATTCAATTTAAGTTATCAGAGTATACTCAATTTCATTTATCAGAGTATATTCAATTTCATTTATCAGAGTATACTCAATTTCATTTATCAGAGTATATTCAATTTCATTTATCAGAGTATACTCAATTTCATTTATCAGAGTATATTCAATTTCATTTATCAGAGTATATTTAATTTCATTTATCAGAGTATATTTACTTTCATGTATCAGAGTACATGTATATTCAATTTCATTTATCAGAGTATATTCAATTTCATTTATCAGAGTATATTCAATTTCATGTATCAGAGTATATTCAATTTCATTTATCAGAGTATATTTAATTTCATGTATCAGAGCATATTCAGTTTCAGTTATCAGAGTATATTCAATTTCATTTATCATAAGTATATTCAATTTCATTTATCAGAGTATATTTAATTTCATGTATCAGAGTATATTCAGTTTCATTTATCAGAGTATATTCAATTATATCAGGACCTCCTTTTTTCACCAAATGTCACTGTATAGAAATAGTTTGAAATAAGACAGTATTTTACCCATACAAATAATTGTGATATTCAAATCCCTTTTTTTACCATCCAAATAAAAATATGGATACTCAAACACCATTTTTACCATACAAATAATAGGGATGCTTAAAACCCCTTTTTACCATACAAATAATAGGGATACTTTAAACTACTTTTTACCATATAAATACTAGGGATACTTAAAAACCCTTTTTTAACATACAAATAATAGGGATACTCAAACTCCTTTGTACCATACAAATCATAAGGATATTCAAACCCCTTTTTTACTATACAAATCATAGGAATTCTCAAACCCATTTTTTACCATTCAAATCATACAGATAATCAAACCCCATTTTTACCACACAGATCATAGGAATAATAAAACCCCTTTTTTACCATAGAATTAATAGCGATACTCAAACCCCTTTTTTACCATATAAATAAAAGGGATAATCAGACTCAGATCCCTGGTATGAAGGTCTTTAAATTTTTTAAATAATTGATGCTATTAAATATGGATACCTACATTACAATTAGAATAATCTTTAAATGACTTATCAACACCAAATTTGATGACATTCAAGTAAAATGGCTTTTCAGTATTTATTCCATGTAATACATGTGTTCATTGTAAGTAGATGCCAGGTAGAAATAAAGCTATAAATAAAGTGTGACATAAGTAAATGTTCTATTATATTTCTTAATGACATATATGGCATGACCATAGTCCTGTATTTTAATTTAGCTATTGACTTTTTTTCAAGCCAAATATTTTTACATTCCTTTATTTCAGCTACAAACAAATGTGATCCTAATCCCTGCCTTAATAGAGCAAACTGTACCCAGATTTCTGGGACATACTTGTGTCAGTGTCCTCGTGGTTTCAATGGATCTATCTGTGAAATGAGTGAGTGTTTACTGAAATTTCTCAGTTAATTTTACACCTAATTTTGTATCTATAGAGAGCAAGTATAGTGTTATCCATGTTCAGCCATCATGTCATTTCATATCACATCATGTCACATCACAGTCAACATGTCATCTCATATCATATCATGTCATATCACATACATTATGTCATATCACTGCCATCATGTCATTTCATATCACATCATGTCACATCAGTCAACATGTCATCTCATATCATGTCATCTCATATCACATACATTATGTCATATCACTGCCATCATGTCATACAAGTCATCATCTCACATAACATTATTTCATGCCTCATCACATGTTATATCACATCTGTCAAATCTATCATGTCATATCACATTATTCAAAGCTACCATGTCTATGGAGAATCATAATGCCACATGTTGTCATGTCATCATGTATAATGTGAATATCACTTCATGTCATATCTTTTTGTCCATTGTGAATATCACTACATGCCATATCTTTCTGTCCATTGTGAATATCACTACATGCCATGTATTTCTGTCCATTGTGAATATCATCACTACATGCATTCCATGTCTTTCTGTTCATTTTGAATATCACTTCATGTCATGTCTTTCTGTTCATTTTGAATATCACTTCATGTCATGTCTTTCTGTTCATTTTGAATATCACTACATGCCATGTCATTCTGTTCATTTTGAATATCACTTCATGTCATGTCTTTCTGTTCATTTTGAATGTCACTTCATGTCATGTCTTTCTGTTCATTTTGAATATCACTTCATGTCATGTCTTTTTTCCATTGTGAATATCACTACATGCCATATCTTTCTGTCCATTGTGAATATCACTACATGCCATGTCTTTCTGTCCATTGTGAATATCATCACTACATGCCATGTCTTTCTGTTCATTTTAAATATCACTTCATATCATGTCTTTCTGTCCATTGTGAATATCATCAATACATGCCATGTCTTTCTGTTCATTTTGAATATCACTTCATGTCATGTCTTTCTGTTCATTTTGAATATCACTTCATGTAATGTCTTTCTGTTCATTTTGAATATCACTTCATGTCATGTCATCTTGTCTGTTGTATCATGATTTGAATACCTTAATTACTGAAGTATAAAATAGTGTATCATGATTTTTGTACTATAATTACTGAGGTATATAATAGTGTATCATGATTTGAATACCTTAATTATTGAGGTGTATACTAGTGTATCATGATTGCTGTACCTTAATTACTGAAGTGTTCACATTGTAAAATAAAGGGCTGTAATGGCATCTCATGACTGTCCATAGTACATTGTGCCTATTGTATTTCCTTTATGTCCATTATCCATTAATATTTATAGTAGCCATCAATATTTATAGTAGCCATTAATATTTATAGTAGCCATTAATATTTATAGTAGCCATTAATATTTATTAGTCATTAATATTTATAGTAGCCATTAATATTTATGGTAGCCATTAATATTTATAGTAGCCATTAATATTTATGGTAGCCATTAATATTTATAGTAGCCATTAATATTTATGGTAGCCATCAATATTTATAGTAGCCATTAATGATTTCAGATATAAATGAATGTTTACTTGGAAGTGGACCATGTGAAAATGGTGGAACATGTACAGACACTTTTGGTTCCTATGTTTGCTCATGTCCCCAGGGACTGACAGGTCCAACTTGTGCTATAGGTGAGTCTACCCTTTGTTTTGACTATATAGTCTAACTCAGTAACATAAAGAGCAAACCCAACAAGTTTGGTAAAATTCAACAAATAATTTAATTTTTTAAGATATATAATACAAATTTAAGAGGAAACTTTTTACTTTCAAATGCTAATAAATAAATATGTATTCTTTAAAATATATTTGCTGTTAAGAATTGATATTGTAAATAAGACATAATTGACATTGTCAATAAGACATAGTTGAACTTCAGTAAGTTATTGCTGACATTGTCTGTAAGACATTTTTGACAATGTTTGTAAGACATAGTTGACATTTCAGTACATTATTGTTGACATTTTTAATAAGATAGTGTTGACATTCTCAATAATACATAGTTGAACTTCATTAAGTTATTGCTGACATTCTCAAAAAGACATTGTTGACATTTTCAGTAAGACATAGTTGACATTGTCAATAAGACATAGTTGATACAGTTGACATTGTCTGTAATACATGATTGACATTTTCAATAAAACATTGTTGACATTTTCAGTAAGACACTGTTGACTTTGCCTGTAAGACATAGTTGACATTGTCAATAAGACATAGTCATCATTGTCTGTAAGACTTAGTTGACATTTTCAGTAAGACATTGCTGACATTTTCAGTAAGACATTGATGACATTGTAAATCTTTATTTTTCTCATCACATATCTTAAATATACTATTTAAGTAAATCTAGTTATTAGTTCCTTGTAGGATGCAAATGTTGTATGCCTCATTACCAATTTACCATGGATACAGTTTTTTTTTTCTTTTGTTCTTAATAAGTACATTTTTAGAACTTTTAATCAGCACCATATAGCCAGTATTGTGCTGATGCACACTTTTGTATTTTTGATCATTTTTTTGGTTGTATTTTATGATTTTGTATTATCTTTAATTTGATTAATCTTATGTAATCTCTGTTAAAGAGGAAATAAAAGTCATACATGCACACACACACACACACACACACACACACACACACACACACACACACACACACACACACACACACACACATACATACATACATACATACATACATACATACATACATACATACCCATGTAAAAATGAAGGGATGTAATAGGGTTAACTGTTATTCTATTTTAAGATGTTAATGAGTGTCTTCAAGATGTTTGTCGAAATGGTGGAACATGTCAAAACACTTTTGGATCTTATTCCTGTATTTGTCCACAAGGTTTAACAGGCTTGAATTGCCAGCTGGGTAAATATATTTGTCCACAAGGTTTAACAGGCTTGAATTGCCAGCTGGGTAAATATATTTGTCCACAAGGTTTAACAGGCTTGAATTGCCAGCTGGGTAAATATATTTGTCCACAAGGTTTAACAGGCTTGAATTGCCAGCTGGGTAAATATATTTGAATTGCCAGCTGGGTAAATATATTTGAATTGCCAGCTGGGTAAATATATTTGAATTGCCAGCTGGGTAAATATATTTGAATTGCCAGCTGGGTAAATATATTTGAATTGCCAGCTGGGTAAATATATTTGAATTGCCAGCTGGGTAAATATATTTGAATTGCCAGCTGGGTAAATATATTTGAATTGCCAGCTGGGTAAATATATTTGAATTGCCAGCTGGGTAAATATATTTGAATTGCCAGCTGGGTAAATATATTTGAATTGCCAGCTGGGTAAATATATTTGAATTGCCAGCTGGGTAAATATATTTGAATTGCCAGCTGGGTAAATATATTTGAATTGCCAGCTGGGTAAATATATTTGAATTGCCAGCTGGGTAAATATATTTGAATTGCCAGCTGGGTAAATATATTTGAATTGCCAGCTGGGTAAATATATTTGAATTGCCAGCTGGGTAAATATATTTGAATTGCCAGCTGGGTAAATATATTTGAATTGCCAGCTGGGTAAATATATTTGAATTGCCAGCTGGGTAAATATATTTGAATTGCCAGCTGGGTAAATATATTTGAATTGCCAGCTGGGTAAATATATTTGAATTGCCAGCTGGGTAAATATATTTGAATTGCCAGCTGGGTAAATATATTTGAATTGCCAGCTGGGTAAATATATTTGAATTGCCAGCTGGGTAAATATATTTGAATTGCCAGCTGGGTAAATATATTTGAATTGCCAGCTGGGTAAATATATTTGAATTGCCAGCTGGGTAAATATATTTGAATTGCCAGCTGGGTAAATATATTTGAATTGCCAGCTGGGTAAATATATTTGAATTGCCAGCTGGGTAAATATATTTGAATTGCCAGCTGGGTAAATATATTTGAATTGCCAGCTGGGTAAATATATTTGAATTGCCAGCTGGGTAAATATATTTGAATTGCCAGCTGGGTAAATATATTTGAATTGCCAGCTGGGTAAATATATTTGAATTGCCAGCTGGGTAAATATATTTGAATTGCCAGCTGGGTAAATATATTTGAATTGCCAGCTGGGTAAATATATTTGAATTGCCAGCTGGGTAAATATATTTGAATTGCCAGCTGGGTAAATATATTTGAATTGCCAGCTGGGTAAATATATTTGAATTGCCAGCTGGGTAAATATATTTGAATTGCCAGCTGGGTAAATATATTTGAATTGCCAGCTGGGTAAATATATTTGAATTGCCAGCTGGGTAAATATATTTGAATTGCCAGCTGGGTAAATATATTTGAATTGCCAGCTGGGTAAATATATTTGAATTGCCAGCTGGGTAAATATATTTGAATTGCCAGCTGGGTAAATATATTTGAATTGCCAGCTGGGTAAATATATTTGAATTGCCAGCTGGGTAAATATATTTGAATTGCCAGCTGGGTAAATATATTTGCAATACTTTAATATCCTTCTTTGTTCAAATGTGTGCTTTATTTTTAATAGTTGCAATGTTGTTCCATTATCTAGTAATTGTGGTGTTGCCACAATACTTAGTAATTTTAGTATTGGTTGATTATCTAGTAATTGTGGTGTTGCCACAATACTTAGTAATTTTAGTATTGGTTGATTATCTAGTAATTGTATTGTTGCCACAATACTTAGTAATTTTAGTATTGGTTGATTATCTAGTAATTGTATTGTTGGCACAATACTTAGTAATTTTAGTGTTGGTCTACTATCTAGTAATTGTAGTGTTGGTCCAATATCTTGTAATTTTAGTGTTGTTCCATTAACTAGCAACTGTAGTGTTGGTCCATTATCTAGTAATTGTATTGTTGCCACAATACTTAGTAATTTTAGTATTGGTTGATTATCTAGTAATTGTATTGTTGGCACAATACTTAGTAATTTTAGTGTTGGTCTACTATCTAGTAATTGTAGTGTTGGTCCAATATCTTGTAATTTTAGTGTTGTTCCATTAACTAGCAACTGTAGTGTTGGTCCATTATCTAGTAATTGTATTGTTGCCACAATACTTAGTAATTTTAGTATTGGTTGATTATCTAGTAATTGTATTGTTGGCACAATACTTAGTAATTTTAGTGTTGGTCTACTATCTAGTAATTGTAGTGTTGGTCCAATATCTTGTAATTTTAGTGTTGTTCCATTAACTAGCAACTGTAGTGTTGGTCCATTATCTAGTAATTGTGGTGTTGCCACAATACTTAGTAATTGTAGTATTGGTTGATTATCTAGTAATTGTATTGTTGGCACAATACTTAGTAATTTTAGTGTTGGTCTACTATCTAGTAATTGTAGTGTTGGTCCAATATCTTGTAATTTTAGTGTTGTTCCATTAACTAGCAACTGTAGTGTTGGTCCATTATCTGGTAATTGTGGTGTTGGCACAATACTTAGTAATTTTAGTGTTGGTCCAATATCTTGTATTTGAAGTGTTGGACAATATCTAGTAACTGTAGTGTTGGTCTAATAACTAACTGATCTAACAATGTATTGGTCTAATAACTAATTGGTCAAATAATTATTTGGTATAATACTAATTAGTCAAATAAAATTAATTGGTATAATTCTAATTAGTCAAATAATTAATTCATCCAATAACTAATTCATCAAATAATTATTTGGTCTAATAACCAATTGGTCAAATAATTAATTGGTCTAATAACTAATTGGTCAAATAATTAATTGATATAATAACTAATTGGTCGAATAATTAATTGGTCCAATAACTAATTGATCAAATAATTAATTGGTCCAATAACTAATTGGTCTAATAACTAATTGGTCAAATAATTAATTGATATAATAACTAATTGGTCAAATAATTAATTGGTATAACAATTAATTGGTCAAACAAATAATTGGTCTAACAACTAATTGGTCTAATAACTAATTGGTCTAATAATTAATTGGTACATACAGAAGTAAGTATGACATGCTTTGTGTGCTGTATTTAGGGGAAAAATTGGAACTTTTGTTGTTGTATGATAAATATATATGATTTCAAGTATTAATTGTCATGAAATGCCAGAGTGCCACAAGATTAACATGAAATGGTACAGAGCTTCTGTAAATCCAAGCAAAACCAAGGCATTTAAAAAACTTGAGTACTGAACAAGTTGATACAATATCTCGTATTGAATTGGGAGGGCCAATTTTTTTTCTTCTACTGGGCCAGTTGATTTCCATGTGATAAATCAGAGTTACATTGACCCATGGGTATGTCCCAAATTTCTTCCATCACAGTTCAAGCAATACACTTAAAACTTGTATCAGTAATAGTATTATGTATGTATACTCCCAAAGCTTTCAGACATATTGTCATAACACTTTTATGTATTCAATAAGCTCATGTATTGCTCCATTACCTCAAAACTTCATTCTTTCTTTTCCGTCACATGATTATTGCAATCTGAATGCAGAGTTTTGTAAGTAGTAAGTAGATGTGTTACATTTACACTGATGTTATCAGATGCGTGTAATCTCCCAGATTGTTGGTATCTATAAGATTTAATATATTTCAGATATCAATGAGTGTGGAGCAACTGTATCTCCTTGTCTGAATGGCGGAACTTGTCTAAACAATATTGGATCATATGAATGCCTTTGTACTAACAATCTATGGACAGGAAAAAATTGTGAGACAGGTAAATGATAAACTTGAAGCTGTTCAGCACCACACTTTATCGTTCTTAAAGAAAACATTCATTTACTGTGATATTCTATAAAATTAACATCTTTTCACAATCAATGTAATTTTAAAGGGATGTAATTTTAAAGTTTATTTTCATAGGTAATACCTAATCTAGCATAAGTTAATATATTTAACTGTTATCAGTACAATTTTTATTGTATTTTTTTGCAGTTTAGCATTGTTGATGTTTTTGTATATATAATGGCAGCTTGTTAGCTTTATCAGTTTTCTCTCTAGCCTTAGTGACTTAGCTATTGTCAATCCATGTATTTTCCTGACTGTCAATTATTGTGGTTTTGCAGAAAATTATAGGTACATAGGTTTTTAAATTCATGTATTGCAAATATGTTTATATTTTCCAGATAGATGAAGAATTATTTATTTTAGAGAAAACACATAAACTCAAAAACATTCAAGCCACATGGCACAATAAACATGATCCAGCTACTTTGGAAAATGTAAGAATCCATGAGACTCAATTCCTTTTATTTTAGTTTGATGATGACTTTTTTATGAAAAGTTCTTTTTTTAATTGAAGATGGTAGTTAGCTTTCTTTGATGAAAAGTTCTTTGTTTAATTGAAGATTGTAGTTAGCTTTCTTTGATGAAAAGTTCTTGTTTTAATTGAAGATTGTAGTTAGCTTTCTTTGATGAAAAGTTCTTGTTTTAATTGAAGATTGTAGTTAGCTTTCTTTGATGAAAAGTTCTTGTTTTAATTGAAGATTGTAGTTAGCTTTTTTTGATGAAAAGTTCTTGTTTTAATTGAAGATTGTAGTTAGCTTTCTTTGATGAAAAGTTCTTTTTTTAATTGAAGATTGTAGTTAGCATTATTTGATGAAAAGTTCTTGTTTTAATTGAAGATTGTAGCTAGCTTTCTTTGATGAAAAGTTCTTGTTTTAATTGAAGATTGTAGTTAGCATTCTTTGATGAAAAGTTCTTTGTTTTAATTGAAGATTGTAGTTAGCTTTTTATTATGAAAAGTTCTTGTTTTAATTGAAGATTGTAGTTAGCTTTCTTTGATGAAAAGTTCTTGTTTTAATTGAAGATTGTAGTTAGCATTCTTTGATGAAAAGTTCTTTGTTTTAATTGAAGATTGTAGTTAGCTTTTTTTGATGAAAAGTTCTTGTTTTAATTGAAGATTGTAGTTAGCTTTCTTTGATGAAAAGTTCTTGTTTTAATTGAAGATTGTAGTTAGCTTTCTTTGATGAAAAGTTCTTGTTTTAATTGAAGATTGTAGTTAGCATTCTTTGATGAAAAGTTCTTGTTTTAATTGAAGATTGTAGTTAGCTTTTTTTGATGAAAAGTTCTTGTTTTAATTGAAGATTGTAGTTAGCTTTCTTTGATGAAAAGTTCTTGTTTTAATTGAAGATTGTAGTTAGCTTTCTTTGATGAAAAGTTCTTGTTTTAATTGAAGATTGTAGTTAGCATTCTTTGATGAAAAGTTCTTGTTTTAATTGAAGATTGTAGTTAGCTTTTTTTGATGAAAAGTTCTTGTTTTAATTGAAGATTGTAGTTAGCTTTCTTTGATGAAAAGTTCTTTTTTTAATTGAAGATTGTAGTTAGCTTTCTTTGATGAAAAGTTCTTGTTTTAATTGAAGATTGTAGTTAGCTTTCTTTGATGAAAAGTTCTTTGTTTTAATTGAAGATTGTAGTTAGCTTTCTTTGATGAAAAGTTCTTGTTTTAATTGAAGATTGTAGTTAGCTTTCTTTGATGAAAAGTTTTTGTTTTAATTGAAGATTGTAGTTAGCATTCTTTGATGAAAAGTTCTTGTTTTAATTGAAGATTGTAGTTAGCTTTTTTTGATGAAAAGTTCTTGTTTTAATTGAAGATTGTAGTTAGCTTTCTTTGATGAAAAGTTCTTTTTTTAATTGAAGATTGTAGTTAGCATTCTTTGATGAAAAGTTCTTGTTTTAATTGAAGATTGTAGTTAGCTTTCTTTGATGAAAAGTTCTTGTTTTAATTGAAGATTGTAGTTAGCTTTCTTTGATGAAAGGTGCAAGTGCTATTGAAGTTACTGCTAAAGAAGGACCAAACCCATTTCTTACTGTGTCGGTAACATCAAATAATTGCAGAACCTTTATTTGGACTGAATATTTTTTTTTAAAGATTTATTTATTTTAGTATTTATACAGAACAATCAGTGCTTCAAAGATAATCAGTTTTGTTTTAAAAGTTTCAGCAAAACTATTTCTTCTTGGTACATTTGAAAACAAAAAAAAAGAAATTAGCCATGGTTTGGGTCAGTTGAAACAGTCACTGTTCCTGGTTTAATGATTGGTCAATTGTAGCTAGCCCTGGTAGCCTGACTATTGGGTAGACCAACAAGTAGACCACCACTTTTTTTGTTGTTTTTGACACTTCTGGTAGCAAAGTGGTGCTGACTTCCACACATGCATCATGAATTTTAAAAATATCAACAAATACAGAGGTGTTCTATTTTGTCAGATTGCTACAGAAAATGTGAGCATTCTGAAGGATTTAATTATGAGTGTAAAAAGAGGAATTTCACTTACTCTCTGCCTACATAGGTCAGTCTAAATTACTATTATATTATCAACTAGCAAGCTGCCAATAGTCCCACACTATTTGTCAGAATACCAGATCATCTTGTTGATATCTGCTACCAGAAATGCCAAAAGGTAGCAAATTTAAACAAAGATCTCACAGCATAGAGTACTCAGGCCAGATGACAAAATTAGTGGATTATGATATAACAATCTATACTGTTAAGATGAAATGCCAATATGAACAAAGGATTTGTTTATCTAACAATAGATAGATTCCAGTGAATTTTATATCAAGTTTATAGCTTCTTTTTATGGTGCATCTGAAGTTTAAACTACCCACAATGAGGCAAATAATTGCCACATGGTATAGCGTGTCACCAATAAAGAATAAACATGAGTATATATGTATTTCTAATAAATAATGGAATTTAGTATGTTATTACTGAACATGTTAAAATAAACAGTTATTAACTGGGCTTGTACACTGAGGCTTGTGTAGTACAACATGGCTTGTACCTTGAGGCTTGCCAGTAGTACAGCATGGCTTGTAATGGAGGCTTGTGTAGTACAACATGGCGTGTACATTGAGGCTTGTGTAGTACAACATGACTTGTACACTGAGGCTTGTGTAGTCCAACTTGGCTTGTACACTGAGGCTTGTGTAGTACAACTTGGCTTGTACACTGAGGCTTGTGTAGTACAACTTGCCTTGTACACTGAGGCTCGTGTAGTACAACATGGCTTGTACAGTGAGGCTTGTGTAGTCCAACTTGACTTGTACATGGGCTCAAAGTTGCCAGATTCAGAGCTAAAACCTTAGACCTGAATCATTGGCCCACTTAGACCTGAATCATTGGCCCATTTAGACCTGAATCATTGGCCTACTTAGACCTGAATCATTGGCCCACTTATGCTGACATGTTTGTTTTTATAGAAAAGTATTTTGTAACTGCATATGCAGCATGTAGTGTCTGCATTTCATATTTGTATTCCTGAAAAGTAATTTTTTCCTTCCTTTCTTTAAGACTTAGACAAATGTAAGGCAGTTGTCTGCAACAATGGAGGTGTCTGTAGGAATTTTGGAGGTTCATACACATGTGAATGTCCAAAATACTGGACTGGAAAGAATTGTGAAACAGGTAAAGTATATCAAGTTACATATGAAACATTTATCCTTAATGGATATTCCATAAAAAAAAACTTTTTTTAGGGAGTGAGGTCTTAATATTCTTTTTTGTTTTGTGTGCATAATTTTATTTTTTTCTGTTGATAGTGTTAATTAAAAATATTTTTTTCCCTTGTTGATTTAAATGGAATAGCCTTTATCATTTCTGGCTATCAATGTTATGAGAAGAAAACATGCCAAAATGAACAGATCATGATTTTGTAAAAATTTTAAGGATAATATTTTACAATAAAATGTTCAATTGTAATTTACTAAGGATAATATGTTAAATTAAAATGTTCATATGTTAATTTATTAAGGATAATATGGTAACCAAAATGTTATATGCTAATCTGATATGAAAAATACAGTAAAATAAAATGTTCATATGTAATTTTTTAAGGAAAATACAGTAACATAAAATGTTTTCATGTATTTTATTAAGGAAAATACAGTAACATAAAATGTTCAGATGAAATTTATTAAGTATAATATGGTAAAATTAAATGTTTATATGTAGATTTATTATGAATAATACGGTAAAATAAAATGTTTATATGTTGAATCCATACAATTCTAAATAGATTGTTAAAGGAACAGTTTAAATTTGCTATAAATATCACTAGAAAATTGCAACAAACATAGCTCTGCCAATGAATGGGGCAAGGTTTAACATTGTATATTTGCCTGGGATTAATTGTAGTTTCATGGGAGATGTTTTTCTTAGGACTGTGGAAGGGGAAATATATTTCCCATAGGACCATGGAAGGACAAATTCATTTTCCTTAAGACCATGGAAGGGGAGATATAGGACCATAGAAGGGGAAATACATTTTTCTTAAGACAATGGAAGGGAGAATACATTTTCCTTAGGACCATGGAAGGGGAGATATATTTTCCTTAGGATCATGGAATGGGAGATATATTTTCCTTAAGACCATGGAAGGGGTAATATATTTTTTTAGGACCATGGAAGGGGAATATGTTTTCCTAAGTATCATGGAATGGGAGATATGTTTTTCTTAGGACCATGGAAGAATCTTTATGTTATCAATTTTGGGGTTTGTAGAGGACAAGATTGATGTGTCACCAATCAAAATAAACATTTGTCCTTTATGGATATTCCATTACTGTTTCTTAAAATAGATTTTTCCCTATGCATTTCATGTCTAGATGATAGCCTGAGTTGCCTAGAACAGAATTTCAGTGCAGATGGGTTTTTCCTCTTTAGCCCAGGAAAAGCTCTAGGCAAAAAAGACCAAGGTCATTGGGTGTTACGAAACACCCAAATCCACCCAAATCTACTGCAAATCCACCCAAATCCACTCAAATTCACACCCAAATCAACCGAAATTTACACCAATTCATATTGTGTCTACCTTCTCATCTAAAAATTAAAAAAGTTCTCCCCTCCCCCGATTTTTCTTCTTTAAAACTTAGTGTTCTTGTGTCAGATTAATCAATAATAAATACAAATGCAATTTACTAGTATTATATCTATCGACTGTAATTTCCACTCAATTAATAAATAAAATAAATTTAAAAAATCTCTCCATCGCATCACTTCATCGCTCCATCGCCTGGCCAAATACTACATGATGAGAGATGGAGCAATGCGATGGAAAGATTTGTCATTTATTTATTGAGTGGAGATTACAGTCCTGAAATGATGACCTATAAAATATTAAAAATGACCAAAAACAAATGTAGCAAATATTTTATTGTCATACAAAAGTTGTCTCTCTGTCTGATGACTGACTCTCTCTCTCTCTCTCTCTCTCTCTCTCTCTCTCTCTCTCACACACACACACACACACACCACACACACACACACCACACAGACACAGACACATACCCCCCCCTACATAACTAACGATTCATTATTATATTTATTCGATACATTACTTTCTCTAATTGGTCATTTATAATACTTTCTAGGCCGTTCTGATGCTGGCCGTTTCCACTGGCCTGTCTTTTTTCCAACATTTTCAGAAGCCTTGGGACACTTAAATTCTATTCTGCTGGCACTGATATATCTGGATTCTGTTGCTATTTGTGGTTTTTCCAGCATAAACTTGTGTATATGTCTGTCTTTCTCCATTTGTGACATATCATGCCATACTAGTTGTGGAATAACATGTTCCATTGAAGATGCTAGCACCAGTCTCCTTTGCTATAAATAATACATCTAATAAACAGAATTCGTTTTCTAAAAATAGTTCCGATCACTTCAATAAGTTCAGGGAACTTGTTTCTGTCCCAATTAACTGCCGCTTTTAACATATGGTTTATGGACACGCTGTTAATTTTTGTCCATGGTACACTGATTACTCTGTCATGTAATGGGCGAAAAACGTTAAGTGTTGATTTTGCCCAACACGAATCTTTGCCAATATGATTTGAAAACTGGCAATTGTTGAAAATAGGGTTCCAAATTCTGACATCTGAAATCAAATTCTGTATCATTTGAGGCAAATATTATTTCATCTTTTTTCTCAAAAAATGATTTGGTGTATTCAGTTATGGGCCAGTACACATGCCCCATTTTCTTGAAGATGTCGTCCGACATTGTCGTTAAGGTTTTGGTACTTATGAAAAAAATTGCATGCAGAAATTTGGCTTTCAGAGAGTTTGTCATGGTCTTTTGCTTCATCACTTCCAATGCTTAATCGTGCTTTGTGTCCAAGTTGATCGCTAACGTGTGAGAAAACTTTCCCGTAAGTTTCCTCTTCGGCATCAAAATTTATCATGCATGGCCCAAACATAACTGGAATATCGTTAGTTCTACTACTTATCACACATCGGTTTTTGTAGGAAAAGACTGTGACATAGAAATGTCCCAAGCTGAAATATATTCATCCTTGGCCATTCATGATATGGAGAAAATGGATAGGCCTACTGTCAGTGATAATGACAAAAATGAAAAACTTCCCACTAAACATCTCCAATGAAGATATCGAAAGCATTATTGGAGCCATTACCTCCATTACAGCAATTAAGAGTAATGGGGTAACAGACGAGGATATGAAAAACATCCAGGATGATCCAAATGTATCTTGTGATTTGTTTGCCATATATTGGTGTCAGTGAATTAGATGAGAAGGATGCACAACCAATTAATGAAGATAAAATGAATGAAAACAGAAAAAGACGAAGATGAGGATGAAGATTATTAAAATATTAGGTCAAAAGTTTATGCCAATCAAGATAATCTCCAAGATGTTCAAGCCCTCCTTGAAGAAATACAGATACCATTTATGATGAACAAAGATGAAACTGTCTGTAGTACTGATAAAAGCATATGAGAGTATTAAGATCTATACAAAAAAAAACGCAACTATTATGCCGTCATCCTGCACCTATCAGTGATAGAGATGATGATATAGTCACATTAAAAGTGGTTCTCGATGATTTTTTGGAGAAGGGTGAACTGCGTGAAACAAATGAAAAAGTTATGCTTGTACCTGACATTAAGATAGCAAGAAATCTCTTTAAGCTTATAGATGGGAACAAAATTATGCAACATTTCTTCCAGAATTTCCACTACTGCACTTGAGAAAATCCAAAATAATGAATTTAATATCAGCTTATGAAACATCATGCCTCATTCATATACTGAACTATATGAGAGATGATGATATTGAAAAAGACTGCAGTAAATTGGCAACTATCGAGAACACTGAGGTAGCCATGTGAAATGTTTGGCGATTGTCAGCAGCTTTGCATATCTCGATTATCGTCACATTCATCAACTCGCTACCAACTTCACATGCAGTTATCCATTAGCCAGCTTGAAAAATAGCGAGGAGGTGATATTGCAGCCAAATAAGCAAAACTTCCGGGGACTCCATGGGCAAAATATCCAGGAGAAAAACACCTTCCAGGGTATAGTTATTGTGAACCTGGAACCAGACTCGATATCCAACTCAATGATCAAGACCAACCCCGACCCGGCGAATATCCAATAAATGCTATTGATAAGGCTTGTCATGCTCATGATGTTGCTTATAAAAGCAGCAATCTGCAACACAGACATATCGCAGATGTGAAATTGATTCATGCGTTAAATTCTATCACTGATAAATCCTTCGAAGAAAAATTAGCTTCATGGTTGATAAAATCGGCGATGAAAAGTAAATTAATACTGGGTGCTGGTAATTAATAACAGCATGGAATCTATTTATTATTCCCCAAGAGGATACTGGAGGGGTAAATCAGCAATCGATAAACTCGCTAATGCCGCAAAAGTGAAAACTACCACCACGGTGGATTGGTTATCTAGTAATAATAATGATAATAATAATAATAATAATGTCTTTATTTAAAGAGGGTAACACAATTAGCTAAGAACTAATCTACCTTGAGGCCCTCATGTAAGGAATTTATTTATTTCAGCAGCATCTCAGAAGCCACTGGATATATTGGGTTTGGAAGATGGAAATAGAGTGGGCATTTCTAATTTCAACTGGAATACTATTCCAGAGCAAAGTTCCAGAGTATTGGAAACTTTTTTTGAATAATTCCTTATTTGGTTTGGGAATTTATACTGTTTTGTAGACATGGATCACAGGTGGGGTGTATTACCAGGTAGCCTATACTGGAATAGGGATTGTAAATATTCAGGAGCACTATTATTGGATATCCTGTACATTAATTTGGCTTTTCTTAAACAGATTCGGTCTTTAATAGGTAATATTTTTAGCTTACCAGCTAAATTTTCCTTGCTTTCCTTCTGGTTTGATATTAGCCTTAATGCTCTTTTTTGAAGATTTTCCAACTTTGATATGTTTTTATCATTTGAATTACCCCATAGTGTATTACAGTAGTCTAAATAGGGTTGTATGTAACTGTTCTAAAATAGTTTTCTGTGCCTTTCAGGGAGAAAATGTCTTATCCTACTGAGAAGCCATAAACTTGAATTGGCCTTTTCACTGATATGTTTGATATGATCAGTCCATGATAGGTTATTATCTACCAAAACACCAAGTAGTCTGTCATGACAGACCATTTGCAAATTTTTATCCTTCCATGTCAGACATAGTTCATTGCTATCAAGATTTCTCCTTTTTTTCCTTGTTGAGATAAGTAATATTTTAGTTTTATCAGTATTTACTACCATGCCATTGCATGTGCACCAGTTTTCCAGCTTGTTTAATGCATTCTGTAAAGAAATTTCAAGTTCATGCTTTGTGTTTTGAATGTCTGACAATGTTGTGTCATCTGCAAAGAGATTTGTAGATGATATAGAGTCTCTTAGTAAAAGTGGTAGGTCATTAATAAATAAAATAAATAGTAATGGACCTAGAACTGAGCCTTGTGGTACTCCATATCTAATTGTTTCAGGTTCAGACAGAACGTTATTTATATAAACATGTTGCGTTCTCTCACTTAAGTATGAAGTAAACCATCTAACTGTTTTTTCATCTCATTGGTAGATTTTCAGTTTCTTCAAAAGGATTTCATGATCCACCATGTCAAATGCTTTCCTGAAATCTACAAATACAGATCCTATCATTTTACCTTTGTCAAGTGCTTGAAGCCATTTATCATTTAAGGAGATCAAGGCAGTCTCACATGAATGTTTCTGTCTAAAGCCTGATTGATTAGGGTGTAACAGCAAGTGTTTGGTTAAATATGACATGAATGAGGCATGGACATGTTTTTCAATCAATTTTGATAAAACAGGCGATATGGCAGATTTATCTACCACCGCCTCAACAAATTAACTTTGCACATTTTGATGTCAGCATCCCTAATGAAGTTCATCAGGCTGATATATTATTTCTGCCGCATGATACTGTTAATAAACAAACATACAAGTATGTGTTATCAACAATGAAGCATCATAATGTCACCATCAGACGAGGACATACTGCACTACATTGCGATCAGGCAAAATTGTTGAACGATTTAATCGGACACATGCTGAACGGTTATTTGGATATCAATACATGAAGGCATTTATCCAGGATACACGATCAAGTGAATGGGTCAATAGATTACCAGGTGTAATTATCACGCTAAATAATGAAATTACTCGAACAATCAATATGAAACCTATTAACGCCATGAAAAAGAAGTATATACACGTACAAAAACCACAAAATGATTTTTCAAAACAATGAATACTCGGCAATGTCACTGTGAGATATTTATTTGAACCAGGAGAACTCAAAGGTGGTAAAAAAAGAGCTACTGATCCTATTTGGAGTGTCACTACACATAAAATATCTAACATAACAAGATCCACTGGTAGACCAACAATCTATAGATTAGATTCAACTGCTCCTCAGTGCGGATTTACACGTGAACAGTTACAAGTGATACCCGAGGATACTCAATTCCACCACGTGGTCTTAACTAGCACCCTGCATCTGTTACATTCAAGACAAGTCAACATCACATTATCTCTGGTATGACCAAGATTATTATCTTTTCTGTCTGCGGTAAATTGGCAAGGATCTTTTTCTGACCAACACCAACGCATTATACAATTACAACTCACACACTGATTATTCTGTTGTTGTTTCAGCGTAATTATAAATTCAACAGCAATATCAAATTCTCTGTTATTTTTTTTATCCAGTTGTTTATAACCAGCGAGTTTTTTTCTGATTATGTCATCGCTGACAATATCATTGTTGCTAGTGTCATTAACATCTAAAATAACTCTTCGAAGTTGATTTATTCTTCGTACTCTGGATACTGCAAAGTAAACTAAATTTGACCACTCGATGTGATCATCTACGATCCAAACAATTGCATCGGATATAGTCTATCCCTGCGAAGAATGTATCGTCATTGTGTATCCTAGCATCCATGGGGATTTATCAGCATGCAATGCATCTTCGACAACACTGATATCAATCGACACAATATCATTTAACACGAGAATCTGCTTCTCAGTTTGTTCAGGAATATCAATTTGAATATTCTGTCTTTGTGTATCCATATGCCTATAACACAACGCGTAGAAGATATTTCAACATTCAAATTTCCTTGGTATAATGCAACGCAATTATGAAAATCAGTCAGTGATGTCAATGATGAGTATTTTCCGTTGATACTCACCGTATGGAAAAAAAATAACATAACCACATACAACCATCCTCAAACATAATAATGACCCAGATGGGGCAGGTAGGCATATTGCTCCTCAAAATGTGAATATATCCTCATTAGTTGCAGTAAATCTAGTATGTGACGCTATTGATGGAAGTTACTAAATAAATGTCGAAAGATCAAATCAAGCCAGGCAGGGATATATTTTATATTTGTTTGCACCAACGGCTCCACCCGGATTTTGAATAATTGAGGAGCCTACAAATCCAGTGTATATGCGATGTCATAATGATCATTAACAAGAATTAATTTTAAACTCATTGACCAGTCCAATAATTTGATTTACTTAAGGAATGAGACTTTACAAATTAGTCTGTATGTGAAATCCTACAAGATTTTCATTGTAAACAATTTTCATCTTAAAACTGTTACCAAAATTGTTTTATTTTATCTGAAACAGTTCGGTCTCCGTATAGGCCCTATGTTTGTTGGAAAACTTGGTCTATTTACTCTCTCTCTCTCTCTGTAGAGACTTTATTTTTATTTGAAAACTTGTCTATTCACCATTCTCTCTGTCCACCCTTCTTGCTGCTACTTAACAGCTAAATATGGGGACAATTTGTATTGGACAGTTTGGGTCAAACATCACATATCAAATGGCAAATTCATTCTTGTTACAAGGATCTTTCAGCTCTATTTACATTTTGTCAACACCAGTACTCATTTTTCTCGATAGAAAGCTTGAAGAAACATATTGGTACTCTCCTATGACACCATATTGGTACTCTCCTATGACACCGTGCACCTCTCTATCTGTCTCACTCTCTCTCTCTCTCAGCTGATGCATGGTATCATGGAAAGAATATGCACATGTGTAAAGTCTGATGTCACTTTAGGCATTTATCAGACATCAGCAGGAGCTGACTATATTCTAAATTTGAAGGAATAATTATCGATGTGGAAAAGACCTTTACTTTTTTAAATTCCAAAGACATTTTCCTTGGTGAGTTTTGCAGAACATTTCATTTCTCCATCACTGGTTCAACACAAAATGTTTGCCTTGTCTCAAGTGTATTGTAACACAAATCAGGGCCAGATCAGTTGAGCAGTCCAGAGGGTGGGGTGGGTTCCGAAATTTCAAAAGGGCCCTGCCTTTCCATGAAAGGGCACTAAAGCAAAAGTCTCTGTGTCTATTGACTGAAAGTGTGCATAATACAAAATAAGAATAAAATGGTGGCCAAATTTCAAGTGACATGAATACATATGTGTGTGTGTGTGTGGGGGGGTAGCTTTGGGTGGCCCTTCAAACAGTTATATACAGTAAGTATTGCATATACTGGAAAGTGATAATGCAAGATATATAATGTATGATCTCGTTTTATGGCTAACATAAAGTTTTTTCAATTCTTATATATGTCTATGTAAACTTTGACAATTCTTTTAATTTACATATCATCAAAAGGAAAATAAATATCAAGTTCGTTCATTGGAATTTTTAAACGTTTCAGTTTAGTCTGCAATAGATGTTGAACATCTTCTGTACAACAGTGTTCCAGATCAAGAGTCATATGTAAAAATTGTGGCATAGTAAATTAATTTTCATAAGTTCATGTGTTTACCATCTTAGAAGTTATAAAATTATTATGTGATTTTGTTGTTGTTGCTTTTGCAATGCACATTTATTGAAATTACAGAAGCAGGCGCATCAATCTTTGAGACCGACAAATTACAATATGGGATGTAACAACATTTATATGGACTATTTATGAAAACCATTTAATATGTTCATATATTGCTGGGGGGAAAATGAAGTAATAAGCCTGTATAGTTGACTGAAATGCATATAAAATGACACTCATTATAATGTCACAAACACCTGAATAAACTGCATATTTGGTTGTTATGTGGACTAATAACCGGGTGTACACAGTAGTTTGCACCAGCCAGGGAGAACTCATTAGGCTCACACAGTCATGGGCATTGGATGATGACAGTAGAGGTCCTTTCAGCTTGGTTGTCATATTACCATGGATAGAAACTATCCAAATTTTTGGGGCCTGTCCTATGAGTAATTAAGATTCTCTACCTTGCATTTAGCTGCTTGTAATTAACAGTAATGTTTTGTTTAGATTGTCATTAAGTATATTAGTGATGAATAATACAAAAACTAAAACTCACACAATTTCCAAAGAAAACATGCTGGAAATTATCAGTACTCATTATGCAATGAAAAACAAATCGAGGCTGGTTTTAGCTGGTTGATGGTGAACAAATATGAATTTTAAATTGTGTAGCTGAAAACTGCAGCTTGACCATCTTATTCGGCAGGTTCTTTCATTGGTTTCTCTTTCGTAAGCATCAACAAGAAGCACTTGCCGCTTGTTGCATTTGTTTGTCAATTGGTTTTGTTTGATCTTATGCGATCGCCGACAATGTACCTGTTATGCATGAGAAGAGAGAAAAGCAACAGCAACAACTAAATCAGGTAAAAATCCAACAACAGAAACAAGAAAAGCCAGGCTTAAAACATTACAACTAACCCTGACAGCAGAAGAGAAATTTTACTTTCAAAGAAAAAGAAGGAATGAAGGGGAAAAAAGATTAAAAAAGACAAGAAGAGTATGAGATGATGGAAATATCACTTGTTTTCCTACGATGAATGCCTTGATGAATATAATATATAAAGTCAGTAATTTTTGCTCATTATTGCTTGTGACTTTAGGAATCTTCACATCCTTCCTATGTGCTTCTACCTTGCATTTTTTTTTATGGTGCCACTATTTTCGAAAATAACACTATATATTTCAAGTATAAAATTAAAACTTCACAAAAGTATGTATGTATGTATGTATGTATGTATGTATGTATGTATGTCTGTCTGTCTGTCTGTCTGTCTGTCTGTCTGTCTGTCTGTCTGTATGTATGTATGTATGTATGTATGTATGTATGTATGTATGTAAGTATGTATGTATATCTTATTATGTACGTCTTCATTTATCTCTGCCCTTACTCCTAATTTCCTTATACAAGAACGTATTCATAAAGTCAAATAACTCACATTAATCTTAAACCTTTACCGAATTTGGTAAGCAAGATATAGGTTGTTTTTTATTAGGAAAAAATCAGTTTTTGGAAAACAACTTGTTTAAATTTTAAAGGAGGGAAGGGTAGCATTGTAATTTATAGATGAGATGGTTTACACAATGTGATTTGTGTGGATTTCAGCTGATTTTGGTGAATTTGGTTGTGGATTTGGGTGGATTTGAGTGTTTCGTAACACCGAGGTCATTTGCCAAATATATGTCCTTTTAAATATTAGAAATAAAAGAAAATAGCTTCAAGACGGTTATCAAGAATGGGGTTTTGATTGCATAAAGTAAATAATAGATGTTGAACAAATTATTTTGAGACCTAAGACAATTAGTAATAAGAAGTTATGACTAGGTGAGACTTTATAGAAAAAAGTAAATTCTCGTAGGCTAAACTAAAAATCTGGAATTTATGTAAAGAGGCTTCACATTAGGAATTAAAATTAAAACATTTGAATATTATGGGGATTCATGAATTATGTCATGTATATTCTTAAGTCTATGCCTTTACTTATAACTGGTTTTAAAAGAAACTTGGAACATAGATTTCCAGCTGCCAGACAAAGAAAAATGCTGTTGATTTCAGAACGATAACTTGAAGGTACTAGCACATAGATTTCCATCTCCCTGACAAAGAATGTTGTTGATTTCAGAGTTGGTAACTTGATGGTACTAGTATTTATTTCATGTCTGGACACGTGTTCTCCTTACAATGAATATATCCCATTTCTGGTTCTCTTAGTTTTTTTTTGATTGCTGACACATCAATCTTGTCCTCACTTTGTCATTAAATTTTGTAGGATTAGTTTCTGTTAATAATTAGATGCTATGAAGAGTTTTCTAATGTGTATAATTAATGCTATATTTTTTAGATGTGAATGAGTGTTTGGATTTAACTTTCTGTCGTAACGGAGGAAATTGTACAAACAGACCTGGAGGGTATAACTGTAGCTGTGTAATGGGATGGATTGGAGATAGATGCACAGCTGGTAATTATTCTGCTCTCCAATAGCATTTAAAGTCAATATTTGGATTATGTTAGGTGTATATTGATATCAAAATTAATATTTTTTGACTGAATAACTCAAGGCAGTAATGGCCATTTTGTACAAGCCTTTTTAATAGATCTTTATAGATAAACAAGAAAGCAGAGAGATCGCCTCATTTATTCTATGTTCAGAAATACTAACTATTCCAGTTCTGTAGGAATTTAACATATACTTTTAACTTCAAATTATACCTTTATTATCACTTCTGTCAGATTGTAATTTTTAGGTCATATACAAATGAACCAGAACTTGATCAGTAGTTGATCTTGATTGCAGAAACCCTTTAATGTCTGATTACAATTACTTTGTGATAGCTTAACTAAGCATTTGTTTCACAATGTACTTGAATATTTGACAAGTCAGAAATCAGGTAACTTTAACACCATGAGTCTCCTGAGAAAGTTCAAGAAAGCTGTCACAATAAAAGCAGACAGAGAGGATTTTCCCTTGGTGACATAATATATGTTACAGGCATTCAAACTGGAATATGCAATGCATCAGTGTTGAAAGAATACCATGCCTTTGCAATGCATCAGTGTTGAATGAATACCATGCATTTGGCTAGGCATCAGTGTTGAATGAATACCATGCTTGCAAGGCATCAGTGTTGAATGAATACCATGCCTTTGCAATGCATTAGTGTTGAATGAATACCATTCCATTGCAAATCATTTCCTCAGACTCAGATATGACTTGCCCCACAGGGTAATATTTTTTTACACAGTTTGCATCACTATATTTTAAATAAAATATAATATAAAATTAAAATTCTTTAAATTGACTCCTTTTCTGTGTTTATTTTCTTCTCAAAGTAGGTTACTTCTGAGAACAAAATCATGTGAGATTGTTTTCTATGATTTCAGTTTCATTTGATTTTATTCAAAGTAGTAATTGTTCTAGTTACTCACTCAGTAATTACTCTAATTACTATAACAGTAATTACCATAATCACTATATCAGTAATTACTCTAATTACTCTATCAGTAATTACTCTAGTAACTCAATCAGTAATTACTATCAGTAATTACTCTATCAGTAATTACTTTAATAAATATATCAGGAATTACTCTAATTACTCTATCAGTAATTTTTCTAGTTACTCTATCAGTAATTACTCCAGTTACTCAATCAGTAATTACTCTAGTTACTCTATCAGTAATTACTATAATAACTATATCAGTAATTACTCTAATTACTCTATCAGTAATTACTCGAGTTACTCTATCTGTAATTGATCTAGTTACTCTATCAGTAATTACTCTAGCTACTCTATCAGTAACTATTCTATCAGTAACTACTCTATCATTTATTACTCTATCAGCACTTACTCTAGTTATTATATCTGTAGTTACTTTAATTACTGTATCAGTAATTACTCTAATTACTGTATCATCTATTACTCTAATTACTCTACTTGTTACTGACAGGATCAGAAAAATTGGTTTTGTTTAGCATTTGAAGTTGTCCTCATGTAAACAATTGTATGATGTTTATTTTAATTTCATTAGCATTTGAAGTGTGTCCTGATGTAGACAAGTTTATAATTTTCAAATTGTTTATCCAACTGCCATATTCTGGATGGAGGCTGTATAATATTTATACTGGTATAATAACCAATACATCTAAATCTTCTGAAAGCAGTTTCACTAGTATGCATGCATTATCTATTCTAATAATAGCAGTATTTGTATCATTTAATAGAATCATACATTTTGTTCAATTTCACAAGAGACTTACAAAACTCATGAAATGATTTCAATGTTTTGCTTTACAAGATAAGGAAAGAATAGACTTAACTTTCACGAATTTCATTTGTAATGAGGACTGGGGTTTTATGCAGTGTGAGACGTGAATCAGAACTATTACCAGCTTGAAGATTGCTAGACACACAATAACCCATCAATCTGTGACATATTATTGTCCAGCTTGAAGATCACTAGACACACAATAATCCTTCAACTTGTGACATATTACTGTCCAACTTGAAGATTGCTAGACAAGCACAAACCCATCAACTTGTGACATATTGTTGTCTAAGTTGAATATTGCTAGACACAAACCTATCAACTTGTGACATATTATTGTCCAGCTTGAAGTTTGCTGGACATACACAAACTTGTCATCTTCTGATTCATTACTGTCCAGCTTGAAATTTGCTAGACATACACTAACTCTTCAACTTATGGCTCATTATTATTGTCCAGCTTAATAAAATAATTACAATATATGCATAAATACATCATTATTTTGTATTTTATTGATTGTTAGCCATAAATACATCTACATGTGAAATAGTATTGTCCAACTTGATGATTGGTAGATATAAATACATCAACATGTGAAATATTACTTTCCAGCTTGTTGATTGGCAGATATAAATACATCAACATGTGAAATATTGTTAATCAGCTTGATGATTGGTAGATATAAATACATCAACATGTGAAATATTGTTAATCAGCTTGATTGGTAGATATGAAACATATTTCTGTTCTTAACTTTGTTGCACAGAGAGAATTTGTTATTTCATGTTTAATTTGAGCAGTTGGTATTATTACTTAAAATAACTGCCTCATTTTTCAAGTTTACATTTTTTAAAATTGATATGTGAATGCTTTAACTTTTTCTCTGCATACTTTATATAAATATCATTAGTGTGGAAAGATACAGCATAGCTATTATTAAATAAAAGGTAGCAAAATAAAAAATAAAATTTTAAAGCTAAATAAATCAAATAATAATTTAAAATCTAGTAACATTTCATTCCACTAGAGTGTTCAGTATATTGTATTGTATACTGTATTAAATCTCTCCTTGTAGATATATTGTATTGTATACTGTATTAAATCTCTCCTTGTAGATATATTGTATTGTATACTGTATTAAATCTCTCCTTGTAGATATATTGTAATGTATACTGTATTAAATCTCTCCTTGTAGATATATTGTATTGTATACTGTATTAAATCTCTCCTTGTAGATATATTGTATTGTATACTGTATTAAATCTCTCTTTGTAGATATATTGTATTGTATACTGTATTAAATCTCTCCTTGTAGATATATTGTATTGTATACTTTATTAAATCTCTCCTTGTAGATATATGTACCTGATAAATTTCATTATTTGGTATTCCTTTTTTATTTACACATCATACTTAGTACAAATTCCATCTTTTCTAAACCAAGAATTGTATCATGTGTTTTTCTTAAGGTTTGAAATACATGAATTATATTGTATAATATATTTCACATAGTAAATTGTATTTTCCTTTCCCAATATATTTTGTTTTTGTTGTACAGATGTAGATGAATGCATATCATTGCCAACACCTTGCTTGAATGGGGGAACCTGCTTCAATACAATTGGTTCTTATCAATGTAACTGTCCTAGGGAATGGACAGGAGCTAAATGTGAACAAGGTATTCATTTTGATTGTGTAGATAAACAGAAGCTGATTTCAGACAAGATAATATATTTCAGTAATATCAACTATTATATGTAATTTTGTATGGACATGACATAGACTTTTGAGACTCTAATATAGGTAAATGACCTTATGATTTGAAGAATTCCTGGTTTGTTGGTAGTTTTATGTTTTTTTCAATGAACTAATGAGGTTGAAATCTTGCCATTCATAATTGTTTTAAGTCATGATTGAAGAAAATTTCATCCTTTGTTTTTGATGGAAGGTTGCTATGTGTAATTTATTTCCATGATTTTCTTTTATTCTTATTAATATAGATATGCATGTAGTTTTATAAATTTGTTTAACAAGTTTGCTAAGATTAACAAAGTGACACTCATCAGATATATAGTTGGAAATCATTTGTAAACGTAAATATGCCATGAAAAAACAAACCATTATTATGTCAAATTTGTAGATGTGAATGAATGTACCAATAACCCCTGTCAGAATGGTGGGACATGTCAAAATAAGCCTGGATCATTTCAATGCATTTGCCCTCCTGAATTTACCGGACAACTTTGTTCCCTTGGTGAGTACATTTTTATTTTTTAGTATCTTTGTAAATGATATTGCTTGTTTGCTGTAATTTTTTTATTTGTATGTAATATTATGAAGAAGATGAATAAAATGTCAATACAATCAGCATTTGCCATAGCAGCAATACTTGTTTTGCTAGGGGAGACACAATTCAATGTATGCAAACAGGCTAATTTGAAACATCTCTGCTGGGACTTTTATGTCCATCTCCATGACATTCATGCAATTTAGATTATATTCAACTCAAATTTTTCAGTGTGAAATTCATCGAGTTAAATGTTTCATGTAGCTGATTATTTAAATGGAAACATTTTTAAATTATGCATTTCATTTTGACCTGTTCTACTTGACTTCCTCTATAACAACAAATGGTAAAATCTATTCCCTTCTAACAAGTTATTTCTTGTACCCATTAAATTGTCAGTCAGTGAGTTTTGTCATGAATTGGGAAAAATGTGACTTAAATTCACCCCTTCCACTGTTGTGTCCATATGGGTCTGGAATATATAACCAAAGTCATTCTTGTGCATATCACACATGTGTGAATCACAAGTCATTCCCATCAGCATAAGAGTTCTTGCGACTCATGAGGTTATTCAATGCAGAAGTGGATTTGATCCCACCTGGCTGCATTTATGTGTCCAATACAAATGGCTCAATGGCACCCTATTCCAGACCACTCAGTCAAATCATCATTGGCACCCTATTCCATACAAACCAATCACAAGGTCATTGGTATTGGCACCCTATTCGATATCACTCAATCAACAGGTCATTGGCACTCTATTCGAGACCACTTGATCAAAAGGTAATTGGAATCCTAGTTCTAACCATTCAATCAAAGGTCATTGGCATCCTATTCCAGACCACTTGATCAAAAGGTCATTGGCACCCTATTCCAGACCACTCAGTCAAAGGTCATTGGCAGACTATTCCAGAGCACTCAATCAAAAGATCATTGGCACCCTAATCCAGACCACTTGATCAAAAGGTCATTAGCACCATAGTCCAGACCACTTGATCTAAAGGTCAAAGGCATAACCACAGTTGGCTCATGACATCAATTTCTTCAGAGAATACCCAAATTAATGTGACAGTATGTGAGGTATGTCAGCCAGGCTTCAAATACAGTCAATAACAAATGTTAACTAGGGAAACTGCCTCTCCACACGAATGCTATCTTAAACACGCTTTATGGCTAGAAGAACCAACTCTGCTAGAAGTCAGTCATGTTTATTTTAGACAACTACATAATGGTGACTTACTTCAACAAACATGGCACCAAATCACCTAACCCATGCATGCTGGTTTGGCATTTTTTATATCAGTGCTGCTAACTTCAGATTAAGATTTAAATCAGAACAGTTATCAGTGTCCTGGCCAATATTCTCCCCAGAAATGATCAGGTTATCCATACAGAATGGTCCCATCATCACATTCATGCTTTGTTGAGGCATCCAATGATTGATATTTTGCAACAAGGTGGAAGCACAAATGGATTGTGTTTTCACCTTTGTCTCACCAGTTTTGGACCCAGAATCTTGGGCTGCATATGCAGTGTCAATCAGTTGGGAGGAGTTATGGGCATTGGCCATTAGTCCCTGCCAAGGTCTTAGTATGAAAAATGATAACGCAAAGAAGTCAAAATTGCAATATAAGTCTGATAGCCTGTCTCAGTCTAGACAAGTCCTGTGTCAATGACCTAATCTGTCTCAGCCTAGACAAGTCCTGGGTCAATGACCTAATCAATATAAGTCTGATAGCCTGTCTCAGCCTAGACAAGTCCTGGGTCAATGACCTAATCAATAGAAGTAGACAGGAATATTATGGCCAAACTGAATTCCTTCAAAACATTTGTGCCTGCAAGTTTTCTGACCCCATGCCCTGACTGTCTACTCCTTCATGCCTGGTTCTTGTCAGGACAGTCTTACAAGAAATAAAGACATGTAGAAAATCTGAAGAGCTAGAAGGAATTTCACGCTTATGAGAGAAAGGGAGGTGTTTTCAGGGATTAGTACTGAGTCATAAACACCATATTTCTGAGTATCTTAATGCCTCAACTAGAGCTAAACTGGTTATCATTAAAGGCAACTGTTTCATGATAACTGATAATTTAGGCATTGTGGCCAGAGAGATATCATCATGATAAAGACATATCAGTTCTAATAGCTGATTCTGATATGAATAGACCAAAATGCCCCACTGCGTTTTCAAACTGGACTGTGAACTATGTCTTATCATGACTCAAAATTCAGCTAAATTGGAGTCATTAGCCTTGACCTTCCTGAAGCTTTTTTTATACAAAGCTATTTCCTGGTGGCTGTGACATATATGCCTTTTGAGTTAACACAAACAATGTTAAGGTCTGATTGGATGGTTCAGTGATCCTTGTGGCACAACCAGGTTTAATAGCCAAGAACCAGTCAATAATTAGCCAAGAACCAGTCACCCTGGGCAGTCAGAGAGGTATCATGTGCGCCATCCTGTCTCTAAATAAACGATGAGCAGTGACCTTGCAAAATCTAGTCTACGCCCACAAGCACACAGAGACAAGTTGTTTCACGTGCAACTGACTTTTTGAAGGTGAGAAAACAAGACATCACATCCCAACCAGATCTTCATGGCTCATGAGTGTTCTATGCTTAGCCTACTTTGAAGATCATTTACCTGATGAGAATTTCAGATCTTGAAATTAGAATGATTTCTGCAAACCCTTGCATTCAAATACAACATTTCAATCTGAGACATCATACAAAATTATTGACAGGCTAAACCTTCCAAAGTTTTTATATCAGGGACTTAGCTTCACAGAGACAAACCAAAACCTGGTGGTTCTGATGACTGCAGCCCAGATGCCTACCAGACCCAATTAAACCAATACATCCTCTCTAGTAAATTTTGATGATAAGATTTCAAGAATCATCTTAAGGTGATAGAGTGGTCATGTGACCATATACTGTGTTGCTTTAAGTAGGAGAGGTGGTTATCATTCACACAGGAAATCCAATATTTATAGCCTTGGAACAATAACCAAGGTGTAGGAAGGATGCTCAGACTTCCTGAATATCCATCTGATTTCAGTTAAAAATGTTGATCCTTACCAGCTGTATATAACTGGTAAATCCAATTAAAAAGAAACTCTATCATTCCAATTAATATTGCTACTAGAGCGATCTCATTTTTGACTTTTCTATCATTCCAATTAATATTTTTATGAGAGTGATCTCTGCAAACCTCATTTTTAACATCTCTATCATACCAATGAATACTGCTACTAGAGTCACTGAGTAGAGTGATCTCCTAACTTTTGACATCTGTATCATTCCAATTAATATTGCTACTAGAGTGATCTCCTCATTTTTTTACATCTGTATCATTCCGATTAATATTGCTACTAGAGTGATTCTCATCATTTTTGACATCTGTATCATTCCAATTAATATTGCTACTAGAGTGATCTCATTTTTGACATCTGTATCATTCCAATTAATATTGCTACTAGAGTGATTTCATTTTTGAAGGTAACATCTCAATCTGAGTCTCAATAAAAGCTGTAGACTGGTATGCAATTTGCTTTTTTTATAGATCTTAGAGAGCACTGTTGATAGTCTGAACCATTCTATTTGTGAAAAGTTATTAATATTTCTCCTAAATAACTTTAAATGATCAGAATGGTATTTTCAGTTACTGCATTTCTTGCATTTGTTGCTGATATTTTGTTTATCATATTCATTCATTTGCTTGTTTCAGAGTTTCATTTATGAAGCAGTGAAATCATTCACATTGTAAACTTCATTGTATACTTTCAGTTAGATGAAACAGCTTGTTGAATTTGATCGCAATCAAATCAAATCAACCAAAAGCTTGTCTGACATGAGTGCACATGGTTTGTTTGCAAAGAAGTTCCTAATACAGGATACTATTTTTTAGACACATATTGTATGTTGTATAAAGGTGTTCAGTAACAAAATATACTGCACAATTCTGATGATGTAAAGTTAATGGAGAAGACAAATTAGCATAAAATAACTGAGTTTATTTTACTGAATGGTGTTAATATAATCAGTTAATTATTCTTAAGCTACAAATAATTTACATAAAAGTTGCTATCCATTTCAGATGTAAACGAATGCTTAGGTTCTCCATGCTCCAATAATGGTACTTGTATCAACGGGTTTGGTAATTACTTCTGTTTATGCCACACAGTTTGGACAGGGAAGCAATGCAAGGAAGGTAAACACATATACTATACAGTCCTGTATTATAACTTATTTTCAAAAAGAAACTTAAAAGGGCAATATAATATGAAAAGTAATCTGAGCAAAATAGTACATTATCCTACTCCAATCCTAGCTTATTATGAGCAATCAAATGGCTGCATTTGTTTTGCTAATGAATAGAATGTTAAGACTGGAATATAATCAATCACTTGAAACATTGAATTTATGTTTATGACAGAATAGATTGCTTTTTATCTCTTCCTGTTCTTTGTCTTTCAATGTATTTTTTCCATCATATTTATGCTTAACTGTTAAAGAATGTGGACTATCTGTTGGCTGTAAGATGTTGGTCTCAAACCTTCTGATGAAATATTATTTACTATCTATTGCATAATTTTGCTACAGCAAGGCAACTATTGACTTGAGGGAAAAAAATGACTTTATAATGAATCTGAAACCACTTTGACTTCAGTTGAAACTTTGTTTTGATTTTAGAAAATTTTGTCAACAATATTACCAATATTTTTTGGGCTTTCATAAATGTCTTCATTTTTTGTTACCCAATAGATGTTAATGAATGTCTGACCATCACATGTCAACATGGTAGTAAATGCAACAACTTGCCAGGTAGTTTTGAATGCATTGGCTGTGATAATGGATGGATGGGCAAATTGTGCGAAGTTGGTAAGAAAATCATTTGTAGTTAAACATTTTGCTACAATAACATGATTTGTGTGTTTTTTTTCTTCATAAAGAAGACTACCAGTGAAATGGAGATCTTTGCTAAGAGCACTAAGACATATAATAAAACCATGAGAAAGCTATAATCTAACACTCTTATACATGTATATATATTATAACAGTTTAAATTTCCATATAGAATTTATAATTTTATGTTATAATAAATATGAAAATATGAAATATCACTCATCAAAATTTATGATTTGTTGTTGAATTCTAATGTACTTGTACTATCGACCTTTTAACTGACAAAAATTATGAAATAATTATGTCGTAAGCTTATGTCAGAAAACCTTGATACAGTTTTCCATTATAATGAAGAAAGTTGTAGTGTATTATGATGGCTGTATAATGTTTCATAAGTAAGTTCATTTTAAGTATAAGCTGATTCCTCTAATTCATTATGTAAGGCACTTTAAATGAGATATATTATTTTTTTCCCTTTAGACATAGATGAGTGTAACTCAGTACTTGGAGATCCATGTGTGAATGGGGCTTGCTTTAATACACCTGGATCATTTATATGTACATGTATACCTGGATGGAAAGGGGCTTTGTGCAATGAAGGTAAAACCTTAATTAACTCAAATTATATTAAAATGTGCTTTTACAGTTCTTAAATGCTATTTTTATTTACCATGCCTAATATATATATATATATATATATATATATATATATATATATATATATATATATATAGATATATAGATAGATAGATAGATAGATATAGATATGTATATAGACTTTCTGCTTATACAGTTGTTTAAAACTTTTCAGTTTAAATTAGCACACCAGTAAAAGTCAATAAATATTTGGGCACTGAAAAATATTGATATGTCAACCAAGATCAATAGATCTCAGTCTTTTCTTTTATTAATTTATTTAATTGTTGACCTAGACAAAAATACCTGTCATCTCACCAGATGTTATTTACTTGTTGACCTTGAAAAACATACCTCAGCTAAACTCAACATTGACAAGAAATGACTGCTTAGTGTGTCTCTAATAAATATTCACAAGCCATCATCATATGCTATGGGATGTTTTATGGAATTGTCATACATTAAATTTGGTCTGTTGCTTTCATACATAAATATGTGCTAGTCATTTCAATTTGTTTTGTTGAAAGTAGGGAATAACTTGTCTATTAAGAGTTGTAAAGTTCTTGTTGAAAGTAGGGAATAACTTATCTACTGAGAATTGGAAAGTGTTTGTTGAAAATAGGGAATAACTTGTCTATTGAGAGTTGGTCATTTTTGCTGAAAATTGGGAATAACTAGTCTATTGGAAGATGGTGATGCCAAATGTTTTGCACAATTGATACATGAAGGGACACAGTGCCAACTTTCATGTAAAGGAAGATTTGTAAACACTTGTTCAAGCATGTAGCTGATAATCTTGTTTAATTTTCACAGACTAGGTTTAAGATTATATAAGTTTTCAAAACCTATTTAACAGCTTGTTTAATGACTAATTCATTTTTGGAAGTAATACAATTGGATAAATTCAACAAATATTTTTCAGATGTCGATGAATGTCTTACATCTCCATGCCAAAATGGTGGAACATGTACAAACAGTCTTAGCTCCTTCGTGTGTACATGTCCCAAGGGTTTCATGGGTAACACATGCCAACAAGGTAATACTTAAATTGTAACGTCAATATTAATATCAATGTTAATGTCGATGTTAATATCAACATCAATGTTAATATCAATGTTAATATCAATATCAATGTCAATATCAATGTTAATATCAATATCAATGTTAATATCAATGTTAATATCAATATCAATGTTAATATCAATGTTAATATCAATATCAATGTTAATATCAATGTTAATATCAATATCAATGTTAATATCAATGTTAACATCAATGTTAATATCAATATCAATGTTAATATCAATGTTAACATCAATGTTAATATCAATATCAATGTTAATATCAATATCAAATGTTAACATCAATGTTAATATCAGATTTAATATCAATGTTACCATGAATGTTAATATCAACATTACTGTTAATATCAATAGCAATGTTAATATAAATATCAATATCAATATAAACATCAATGTTGATATTAATATCAATTTTAATATCATTATCAACATCAATGTTAATATCAATATCAATGTTAATATCAATGTTAACATCAATGTTAATATCAATATCAATGTTAATATCAATATCAATGTTAATATCAATGTTAATATAAATATCAATATCAATATAAACATCAATGTTAATATCAATATCAATCTTAATATCAATATCAACATCTATGTTAATATCAATATCAATGTTAATATCAATGCTGTTGATCTAATATGTGCATGATATAAATTTGTGAAGATAGTTCAAAGTATTACTTTCAGAACATGAGTGGTTTTTCACTGCTAAAGCTGCCATTTTTACAAAGGGTATAAACTTAAATTGGGCCTTCATTCAATATATTTCATAAATTTAAATAATGATAACATCAAACAAAATTCAAAGAATCTTGTTACAATCAATACCTTTTTATATTTCTTGTAATGCCTGATCAGTTATATTTTTACTCTCAACTTACCCTTGGCGGTATATTTCTAGATAAATATTAAATCACATATTAAAGAAGCATTTCTGGGCAGCTGTTCTTTTAGACATCATAGGGTTACTATTTTATATTTTGCATACATATGAAAATATTATTAAGCTTTAACAGTTTATAAGTAAAATATTCTGACTGAATTCTGGAAGCTTATAGAAAAGAGCTTCTTGGTACATCATTGAAAAGACTCAGTCATGGTTGAGATATCTGGAAGTCAGTGAAATGATTTATTGTTGAGACATCTGGAAGCTGGAAGGTCTTTGAAATGATTCAGTGTTGAAATACCTGGAAGGTCTTTGAAATGATTCAGTGTTGAAATACCTAGAAGGTCTTTGAAATGATTCAGTGTTGAAATACCTTGAAGGTCTTTGAAATGATTCAGTGTTGAAATACCTAGAACGTCTTTGAAATGATTCAATGTTGCAATATCTGGTTAAAGCTGTGAACTGATTCATTGTTGGGATATTTAGGATGTCATAAAACAAATCATTCATGGTTGAGATATCTGGAGGGTCAGTGAAATGATTCAGTGCTGAGATATCTTAAAGGTCATAATGAAAATTTAGCGTTGCAATATCTGGTCAGTGAAATGATTCTGTGTTCAGATATCTGGGAGGTCTGTAATATGATCCAGTTGTGAGATATCTGGTTAAAGCTGTGATATGATTCAATGTTGAGATATCTGGTTAAAGCTGTGAAATGATTCAGTGTTGAGATATCTGGTTAAACCTGTGATATGATTCAGTGTTGAGATATCTGGTTAAAGCTGTGAAATGATTCAGTGTTGAGATGTATAGAAAGTCTGTGAAATGATCCAGTAGTGAGATATCTGGTTAAAGCTGTGAAATGATTCAGTGTTGAGATATCTGGTTAAAGCTGTGATATGATTCAATGTCGAGATATCTGGTTAAAGCTGTGATATGATTCAGTGTTGAGATATCTTAAAGGTCATAACAAAAATTCCATGTCACAATATCTGGTCAGTGAAATGATTCTGAGTTGAGATATCTGGGAGGTCTGTGATTTGATCCAGTTGTGAGATATCTGGTTAAAGCTGTGAAATGATTCAGTGTTGAGATATCTGGAAAGTTTGTGATATGATTCAATGTTGAGATATCTGGTTAAAGCTGTGATATGATTCAATGTTGAGATATCTGGTTAAAGCTGTGGAATGATTCAATGTTGAGATATCAGAAAAGTCGTGAAATGATCCAGTAGTGAGATATCTGGTTAAAGCTGTGATATGATTCAGTGTTGAGATATCCAGTTAAAGCTGTGATATGATTCAATGTTGAGATATCTGGTTAAAGCTGTGAAATGATTTGCTGTTGGGATATCTGGTTAAAGCTGTGATGATTCAATGTTGAGATATCTGGTTAAAGCTGTGATATGATTCAGTAGTGAGATATCTCGTCAAAAAGCTGTGAAGTGATTCAGTGTTGAGATATCTGGTTAAAGGTGTAATATGATTCAGTGTTGAGATATCTTGTTAAAGCTGTGAAGTGATTCAGTGTTGAGATATCTGGTTAAAGATGTAATATGATTCAGTGTTGAGATATCTGGTTAAAGATGTAATATGATTCAGTGTTGAGATATCTCGTTAAAGCTGTGATATGATTAAGTATTGAGATATCTGGTTAAAGATGTGATATGATTCAGTGTTGAAATATCTCGTTAAAGCTGTGGAATGATTCAATGTTGAGATATCTGGTTAAAGCTGGGATATGATTCAGTAGTGAGATATCTCGTTAAAGCTGTGAAGTGATTCAATGTTGAGATATCTGGAAAGTGTGAAATGATCCAGTAGTGAGATATTTGGTTAAAGCTGTGATATGATTCAATGTTGAGATATCTGGTTAAAGATGTGATATGATTCAGTGTTGAAATATCTCGTTAAAGCTGTGGAATGATTCAATGTTGAGATATCAGAAAAGTCTGTGAAATGATCCAGTAGTGAGATATCTGGTTAAAGCTGTGAAATTATTTGATGTTGGGATATCTGGCTAAAGCTGTGATGATTCAATGTTGAGATATCTGGTTAAAGCTGTGGTATGATTAAATGTTGAGATATATGGTTAAAGCTGTGATATGATTCAGTGTTGAGATATCTGGTTAAAGATGTAATATGATTCAGTGTTGAGATATCTGGTTAAAGATGTAATATGATTCAGTGTTGAGATATCTGGTTAAAGATGTAATATGATTCAGTGTTGAGATATCTCATTAAAGCTGTGATATGATTCAGTATTGAGATATCTGGTTAATTTTGTATTGAACTATTTATTATACTTAAGGTTCTGTATATACCTGTGTACATGTCAGATTGAACCACAGACTACATGTATCCTGATCTAGCATTGCATACTGTGTCAGCAGATCTGCCTTTCTTCAGTCTGTTAACATTAACCAGCTGAATAAACAACATGAACCCTGATCCACTGGTATATTATGTGACAGCAGACCAGGATCATTGCATTTTGTAGTTGGACCAAACTTATAAAGGAATAGATCTAGTATGTATTATAATTTTAACACAATGATACAGTATAAATGCCATCAATTGTTTATATTTACAGACATAGATGAATGCGCACAGAAACCTTGTCAGAATGGAAGTACTTGTATCAACACTAAAGGAAGTTACACATGTTTTTGTCCAAGTGGCTGGATGGGCAATAACTGTGACATCGGTAAAATAAATGGCGTGTTTTGCTTTCTGCTGATCATTAAAGAATAATATTCAATTTTGAAACTGCATGTGTTCTGAAGTCATCAAAGACATTGAGACTCTAGAGTTCCTCTGGATCGAAGTTAATTAATTTGTGTGTATTTTGGAATCCATAATTTTATAATACTTACTCTGAGGGTAGTAAACTAAGCAAAATGAAATGGTAGAGACTTAATTTTTATTGTTTGCAAACTAATAAATTTAGGACTTGTAAAGTCATCAAATTTGGGGAATTTTGCGAGATAATGTTGCAGTAATAAAAGTCAATTGACACATTTTTTTACTTTGTTCAAAATTTCAGATGTTGATGAATGTAGCAGAGCCAATCCATGCTATCAGGGTACATGTCAGAATATTGCAGGTGGATTTAATTGTACATGCCTCCCTGGATGGACAGGAAAAACATGTGACACAAGTAAAATTTGATATTTAAAAGAAAGGATTCCTTGAAAATCACACAAACCAAAGAATTTAAAATGTTAATTTTGAGTTCAAACTTCAGTTTTTCATGATCATCAGAAGAGTGATAATTCTTAAATATCTGTGTTTGTCATGAAGTATTATACTTATTGATATAAAAACACCCAACTGATAATATATGTTAAAGCTTATATATTACATTCATTGATATACAACACCCAACTGATTACAGTTGTTTCAACTTAAATATTACACTCATTGATACAGAACACCCAACTGATAATGCTTCTTTAAGCTTATATATTACATTCATTGATATACAACACCCAACTGATAATACATGTTTAAGCTTATTCAATGATATAGAACACCCAACTGATAATACATGTTTAAGCTTATTCAATGATATAGAACACCCAACTGATAATGCTTCCTTAAACTTATATATTACACTCATTGGTATACAACACCCAACTGATAATACTTGTTTCAGCTTATTCAATGATATAGAACACCCAACTGATAATACATGTTTAAGCTTATTCAATGATATAGAACACCCAACTGATAATACATGTTTAAGCTTATTCAATGATATAGAACACCCAACTGATAATACATGTTTAAGCTTATTCAATGATATAGAACACCCAACTGATAATGCTTCCTTAAACTTATATATTACACTCATTGATATACAACACCCAACTGATAATACTTGTTTAAGCTTATTCAATGATATAGAACACCCAACTGATAATACATGTTTAAGCTTATTCAATGATATAGAACACCCAACTGATAATACATGTTTAAGCTTATTCAATGATATAGAACACCCAACTGATAATACATGTTTAAGCTTATTCAATGATATAGAACACCCAACTGATAATACATGTTTAAGCTTATTCAATGATATAGAACACCCAACTGATAATACATGTTTAAGCTTATTCAATGATATAGAACACCCAACTGATAATGCTTCCTTAAACTTATATATTACACTCATTGATATACAACACCCAACTGATAATACTTGTTTAAGCTTATTCAATGATATAGAACACCCAACTGATAATACATGTTTAAGCTTATTCAATGATATAGAACACCCAACTGATAATACATGTTTAAGCTTATTCAATGATATAGAACACCCAACTGATAATACATGTTTAAGCTTATTCAATGATATAGAACACCCAACTGATGATACATGTTTAAGCTTATTCAATGATATAGAACACCCAACTGATAATGCTTCTTTAAGCTTATATATTACACTCATTGGTATACAACACCTAACTGATGACAGTTGTTTAGCTTATATAGTACACTGTCTCATTGATATTAAACACCCAATTGCAGATTGACCCATTGTAGTTGAACCAAGTTTATAAGATTTGACACTGTTTCAGAATTAATTTTGTTTGAGAATATTTGCTACCTTTGAACTTCTCAAATTGTGAATTACAAAAAATGTTTCAAATATGTCAACTAAGTGGCTTTGAACCATAAGTTGTGACAGTGTTTTAATAATGTGTAGTTTTGTAAGCATATACAAGTATTACCTGATTAAATCAATTTTTAAGATTAACACCAATTGGACTGGAAATTATTGTTTTTATTGGTTTTATTTTGCAACTTAAAAAATTTTTATTTTCAACATGTCTAGAAATCTTTGATTATTAGAATGTATGCATTGCATAGCTTTGAAATGGAGTTTCAATAAAAATCGAATTACCTGGCATAGTTTCAGTCAATCAATAACTAATTATGGTCTTTTATTATATCAACATAAAATATTCTGCAATACATTTTACCAGATATAAATGAATGTGCCATTGTCCCTTCTGTCTGCAAAAACAATGGCACTTGTGTGGACTCATTTGGATCTTATGTATGCCAGTGTAACACAGGATGGACAGGACAGAACTGTGACAAAGGTAAGTGTTGCTGGGTATTGTGTTCTTGATTACATTGCAAAGAATTCTTGCCACTCCTGATGTATCTATGGTCTATGATCATTAAAAAGAATTCTTGTCACCCCTGAAAACTGCTCCAGTGGTCTAGTGTTAGAGCATCTGCTGTGGAAGCAGGAGGTCATGGATTCAATTCCCAACTGAGTCATACTAAAGACTTGCAAAAATGGTACTAACAACTGCCTCGCTTGGTGCTCAGTATTAAGAGGTTAGTATTAGGATTGGTTGGCCTGGTGTCAGGATAATGTGACGGGATGGAACATCATGCTACATGTCTGCGGCATGATGCCTTAGTGCTAGACATCACTATAAACTTTCTCACTGCATACATCTTAGTGATATGACTGAAAAATTGTTAAAGCTACAGTATAAATCCTAATTACTCACTCACTCACCAGCCCTGATATATCTATGGTCTTGATTACATTACAAAGAATTCTTGCCATCCCTGATATATCTATGGTCTTGATTACATTACAAAGAATTCTTGCCACCCCTGATATATCTATGATAGGCATATGGCATTATCAATATTACTAACAATGTGCTTTTCAACCAATCCTGTGAGACAAATACCCCAAATTTTAATTTTTACATCAACTTTATTATGGATCAATGGTATAGTATACCATAATAATTAAAATAACAATTTGTCTGTCAGTTTTAATTTCTAATATTGCTTGTTATTAACATTAATGACATTAAATTTGCATGTCATATTTTTTGTAGACTTAAATAAGTAATTAATAAAATGTATACATCAAATTTGTTATGGATCAATGGTATAGTAACCCATAATCAATAAAATAACAGTTCAAAGATGGCTGTCAGTTTTCCTTTCTATCATATCAGCCACTGTAGCTGTCTCCATATTGCTGGATAAATATTCTTAGCACAGATTCCATGATGACAAGATAATTTGGAATTTCTGCCAAAATTGTCAGATTAATCTAATGGGTGAAGAAATGTTAAAGCTTCGTGGCAGGTTAGATTCTGTTAATAATATAACTTTGACTTGTCCTTCAAACATAAACAGTGCCAAATCCAGGAAAATCATTGTAACATTTGAAGTGGAATTAGTGAGGTCATGAATAATTGGGTTAAAATGCAAGAAACAAAACGAATAATGTGTTTAGATTGGATAGAAACCTTTTTTATATCAAAATGGGCTTGGACAAATATTTGGTAGTCAGGTTCAAGTATGATAGGTAGTAAACGAAGGCAAGTTAGCATGAAACTGAAGGCATGTTAGCATTTAACAGTAGGCAAGTTAGCATTAAACTGTAGGTAAGTTAGTATTAAACTGTAGGTAAGTTAGCATTAAACTGTAGGCAAGTTAGCATTAAACTGAAGGCAAGTTAGCATTAAACTGAAGGCAAGTTAGCATTAAACTGTAGGTAAGTTAGTATTAAACTGTAAGTAAGTTAGTATTAAACTGAAGGCAAGTTAGCATTAAACTGTAGGTAAGTTAGTATTAAACTGTAAGTAAGTTAGTATTAAACTGTTGGTAAGTTAGCATTAAACTGTAGGTAAGTTAGTATTAAACTGTAGGTAAGTTAGAATTAAACTGCAGGTAAGTTAGCATTAAACTGAAGGCAAGTTAGCATTAAACTGAAGGCAAGTTAGCATTAAACTGAAGGCAAGTTAGCATTAAACTGTAGGTAAGTCAGTATTAAACTGTAGGTAAGTTAGAATTAAACTGCAGGTAAGTTAGCATAAAACTGAAGGCAAGTTAGCATTAAACTGTAGGCAAGATAGCATTAAACTGTAGGCAAGTTAGCATTAAACTGTAGGTAAGTTAGCATTAAACTGAAGGCAAGTTAGCATTAAACTGTAGGTAAGTTAGCATTAAATTGTAGGTAAGTTAGCATTAAACTGTTGGTAAGTTAGCATTAAACTGTAGGTAAGTTAGCATTAAACTGTTGGTAAGTTAGCATTAAACTGTTGGTAAGTTAGCATTAAACAGAAGGCAAGTTAGCATTAAACTGTAGGTAAGTTAGCATTAAACTGTTGGTAAGTTAGCATTAAACTGTAGGTAAGTTAGCATGAAACTGTAGACAAGTTAGTATTAAACTGAAGGCAAGTTAGCATTAAACTGAAGGCAAGTTAGCATTAAACTGTAGGTAAGTTAGCATTAAACTGTAGACAAGTTAGTATTAAACTGTAGGTAAGTTAGCATTAAACAGAATGCAAGTTAGCATTAAACTGTAGGTAAGTTAGTATTAAACTGTAGGTAAGTTAGCATTAAACAGAAGGCAAGTTAGCATTAAACTGTAGGTAAGTTAGCATTAAACTGTAGGTAAGTTAGTATTAAACTGTAGGTAAGTTAGCATTAAACTGAAGGCAAGTTAGCATTAAACTGTAGGTAAGTTAGCATTAAACTGTAGGTAAGTTAGTATTAAACTGTAGGTAAGTTAGCATTAAACAGAAGGCAAGTTAGCATTAAACTGTAGGTAAGTTAGTATTAAACTGTAGGTAAGTTAGCATTAAACAGAAGGCAAGTTAGCATTAAACTGTAGGTAAGTTAGTATTAAACTGTAGGTAAGTTAGCATTAAACTGTAGGCAAGATAGCATTAAACTGTAGGTAAGTTAGTATTAAACTGTAGGTAAGTTAGCATTAAACTGTAGGTAAGTTAGCATTAAACTGAAGGCAAGTTAGCATTAAACTGTAGGTAAGTTAGCATTAAACTGTAGGTAAGTTAGCATTAAACTGTAGGCAAGTTAGCATTAAACTGTAGGTAAGTTAGTATTAAACTGTAGGTAAGTTAGCATTAAACAGAAGGCAAGTTAGCATTAAACTGTAGGTAAGTTAGTATTAAACTGTAGGTAAGATTAGCATTAAACTGTAGGTAAATTACCATTGAATTGTAAGCAAGATAGCTTGAAACTGATTGCAAGTTAGCATTTAACTGTAGGCAAGTTAGCATGAAACTTAGGCAAGTTCGCAAAAAACTGTAGGTAAGTTAGCATTAAACTGTAGGTAAGTTAGTATTAAACTGTAGGTAAGTTAGCATTAAACTGAAGGCAAGTTAGCATTAAACTGAAGGCAAGTTAGCATTAAACTGTAGGCAAGTTAGCATGAAACTGTAGGTAAGTTAGCATTAAACTGTAGGTATGTTAGCATTAAACTGAAGGCAAGTTAGCATTAAACTGTAGGTAAGTTAGTATTAAACTGTAGGTAAGTTAGAATTAAACTGCAGGTAAGTTAGCATTAAACTGAAGGCAAGTTAGCATTAAACTGAAGGCAAGTTAGCATTAAACTGAAGGCAAGTTAGCATTAAACTGTAGGTAAGTCAGTATTAAACTGTAGGTAAGTTAGCATTAAACTGCAGGTAAGTTAGCATTAAACTGAAGGCAAGTTAGCATTAAACTGAAGGCAAGTTAGCATGAAACTGTAGGCAAGATTAGCATTAAACTGAAGGCAAGTTAGCATTAAACTGAAGGCAAGTTAGCATTAAACTGTAGGTAAGTCAGTATTAAACTGTAGGTAAGTTAGCATTAAACTGCAGGTAAGTTAGCATTAAACTGTAGGTAAGTTAGCTTTAAACTGTAGGCAAGTTAGCATTAAACTGTAGGTAAGTTAGCATTAAACTGAAGGCAAGTTAGCATTAAACTGTAGGTAAGTTAGCATTAAACTGTAGGTAAGTTAGCATTAAACTGAAGGCAAGTTAGCATTAAACTGTAGGTAAGTTAGCATTAAACTGTAGGTAAGTTAGCATTAAACTGTAGGCAAGTTAGCATTAAACTGTAGGTAAGTTAGTATTAAACTGTAGGTAAGTTAGCATTAAACAGAAGGCAAGTTAGCATTAAACTGTAGGTAAGCTAGCATTAAAGTGTAGGTAAGTTAGTATTAAACTGTAGGTAAGATTAGCATTAAACTGTAGGCAAGATAGAATTAAACTGAAGGCAAGTTAGCATGAAACTGTAGGTAAGTTAGAATTAAACTGTAGGTCAGTTAGCATTAAACTGTAGGCAAGTTAGCATGAAACTGTAGGTAAGTTAGCATTAAACTGTAGGCAAGTTAGCATGAAACTTAGGCAAGTTTGCAAAAAACTGTAGGTAAGTTAGCATTAAACTGTAGGCAAGTTAGTATGAAACTGAAGGTAAGTTAGCATTAAACTGTAGGCAAGATAGAATTAAACTGAAGGCAAGTTAGCATGAAACTGTAGGTTAGTTAGAATTAAACTGTAGGTCAGTTAGCATTAAACTGAAGGCAAGTTAGCATGAAACTGTAGGTAAGTTAGCATTAAACTGTAGGCAAGTTAGCATGAAACTTAGGCAAGTTAGCATGAAATTGTAGGTACGTTAGCATTAAACTGTAGACAAGTTAGCATTAAACTGTAGGTAAGTTAGCATTGAACTGAAGGCAAGTTAGCATTAAACTGTAGGTAAGTTAGAATTAAACTGTAGGTACGTTAGCATTAAACTGTAGGTAAGATTAGCATAAAACTGAAGGCAAGTTAGCATTAAACTCAAGGCAAGTTAGCATTAAACTGTAGGCAAGTTAGCATTAATCTGTAGGCAAGTTAGCATTAAACTGAAGGCAAGTTAGCATTAAGCTGTAGGCAAGTTAGCATTAAACTGAAGGCAAGTTAGCATTAAACTGAAGGCAAGTTAGCATTAAACTGTAGGTAAGTTAGAATTAAACTGTAGGCAAGTTAGCATTAAACTGAAGGCAAGTTAGCATTAAACTGTAGGTAAGTTAGCATTGAACTGAAGGCAAGTTAGCATTAAACTGTAGGTAAGTTAGAATTAAACTGTAGGTACGTTAGCATTAAACTGTAGGTAAGATTAGCATAAAACTGAAGGCAAGTTAGCATTAAACTCAAGGCAAGTTAGCATTAAACTGTAGGCAAGTTAGCATTAATCTGTAGGCAAGTTAGCATTAAACTGAAGGCAAGTTAGCATTAAGCTGTAGGCAAGTTAGCATTAAACTGAAGGCAAGTTAGCATTAAACTGTAGGCAAGTTAGCATTAAACTGAAGGCAAGTTAGCATTAAACTGAAAGCAAGTTAGCATTAAGCTGTAGGCAAGTTAGCATTAAACTGAAGGCAAGTTAGCATTAAACTGTAGGAAAGATTAGCATACAACTGAAGGCAAGTTAGCATTAAACTGAAGGCAAGTTAGCATTAAACTGTAGGCAAGTTAGCATTAAACTGTAGGCAAGTTAGCATTAAACTGAAGGCAAGTTAGCATTAAACTGTAGGTAAGATTAGCATAAAACTGAAGGCAAGTTAGCAATAAACTGAAGGCAAGTTAGCGTGAAACAGAAGGCAAGTTAGCATTAAACTGTAGGCAAGTTAGCATTAAACTGAAGGCAAGTTAGCATGAAACGGAAGGCAAGTTAGCATGAAACTGAAGGCAAGTTAGCATGAAACAGAAGGCAAGTTAGCATTAAACTGTAGGCAAGTTAGTACTAAACTGTTGGCAAGTTAGCATTGAACTGTAGGCAAGTTAGCATTAAACTGAATTTAAGTTAGCATTAAACTGAAGGCAAGTTAGCATTAAACTGTAGGCAAGTTAGCATTAAACTGTAGGCAAGTTAGCATTAAACTGTTGGCAATTAGCATTAAACTGTAGGCAAGTTAGCATGAAACTGTAGGCAAGTTAGCATGAAACTGTAGGCAAGTTAGCATTAAACTGTAGGCAAGTTAGCATGAAACAGAAGGCAAGTTAGCATTAAACTGTAGGTAAGATAGAATTAAACTGTAGGCAAGTTAGCATGAAACTGAAGGCAAGTTAGCATTAAGTTGTAGGCAAGTTAGCATTAAACTGTAGGTAAGTTAGCATTATACTGAAGGTAAGATAGCATTAAATTGTAGGCAAGTTAGTATTAAAATATATGTAAGTTAGCATGAAACTGTAGGTAAGATAGAATTAAACTGTAGGTAAGTTAGCATTAAACTGAAGGTAAGTTAGCATGAAACTGAAGGCAAGTTAGCATTGAACTGTGGGTAAGTTAGCATTAAACTGTAGGCAAGATAGCATTAGACTGTAGGTAAGTTAGCATTAAACTGTAGGCAAGTTAGCATAAACTGTAGGCAAGTTAGCATTAAACTGAAGGCAAGTTAGCATTAAGCTGTATGCAAGTTAGCATTAAACTGTAGGTAAGTTAGCATTATACTGTAGGCAAGTTAGTATTAAACTCCAGGTAAGTTAGCATTAAACTGAAGGTAAGATAGCATTAAATTGTAAGCAAGTTAGCATGAAACTAAAGGCAAGCTAGCATGAAACTTAGGCAAGTTAGCATTAAACTGTAGGCAAGTTAGCATTAAGCTGAAGGTAACATAGCATTAAATTGTAAGCAAGTTAGTATTAAATGTAAGCAAGTTAGCATTAAACCATAGGTAAGTTAGCATTAAACTGAAGGTAAGAGAGCAATAAATTGTAAGCAAGTTAGCATTAAACTGTTGGTAAGTTAGCATTAAACTCTAGGTAAGTTAGCATTAAATTGTAGGTAAGTTAGCATTAAACTGTTGGTAAGTTAGCATTAAACTGTAGGTAAGTTAGTATTAAACTGTAGGTAAGTTAGAATTAAACTGCAGGTAAGTTAGCATTAAACTGTAGGTAAGTTAGAATTAAACTGCAGGTAAGTTAGCATTAAACTGTAGGTAAGTTAGTATTAAACTGTAGGTAAGTTAGCATGAAACTGTTTTCAAGTTAGCATGAAACTATAGGTAAGTTAGCATGAAACTATAGGTAAGTTAGCATTAAACTGTAGGTAAGTTAGCATTAAACTGTAGGGAAGTTAGCATTAAACTGAAGGTAAGAGAGCATTAATATGTAGGCAAGTTAGCATTAAACTGTAAGTAAGATAGCATTAAACTGTAGGTAAGATAGAATTAAACTGAAGGCAAGTTAGCATTAAATTGTAGGTAAGTTAGCATTAAACTGTAGGCAAGTTAGTATTAAACTGTAAGTGAGATAGCATTATACTGTAGGCAAGTTAGTATTAAACTCTAGGTAAGTTAGCATTAAACTGTAGGTAAGTTAGCATTAAACTGTAAGCAAGATAGCATTAAACTGTAGGTATGATAGAATTAAACTGAAGGTAAGAGAGCATTAAACTGTAGGTAAGTTAGCATTAAACTGTAGGCAAGTTAGCATTAAACTGTAAGTGAGATAGCATTATACTGTAGGCAAGTTAGTATTAAACTCTAGGTAAGTTAGCATTAAACTGTAGGTAAGTTAGCATTAAACTATAAGCAAGTTAGCATTAAACTGTAGGCAAGTTAGCATTAAACTGTAGGTAAGTTAGCATTAAACTGTAAACAAGTTAGCATTAAACTGTAGGCAAGTTAGCATTAAACTGTAGGCAAGTTAGCATTAAACTGTAGGCAAGTTAGCATTAAACTGAAGGCAAGTTAGCATTAAACTGTAGGCAAGTTAGCATTAAACTGAAGGCAAGTTAGCATTGAACTGTTGGCAAATTAGCATTAAACTGAAGGCAAGTTAGCATTAAACTGAAGGCAAGTTAGCATTAAACTGAAGGCAAGTTAGCATTTAAACTGTAGGCAAGTTAGCATTAAACTGAAGGCAAGTTAGCATTGAGCTGTAGGCAAGTTAGTATTAAACTGAAGGCAAGTTAGCATGAAACTGTAGGCAAGTTAGCATTAAACTGTTGGCAATTAGCATTAAACTGTAGGCAAGTTAGCATGAAACTGTAGGCAAGTTAGCATGAAACTGTAGGCAAGTTAGCATTAAACTGTAGGCAAGTTAGCATGAAACAGAAGGCAAGTTAGCATTAAACTGTAGGTAAGATAGAATTAAACTGTAGGCAAGTTAGTATTAAACTGTAGGTAAGTTAGCATGAAACTGAAGGCAAGTTAGCATTAAACTGTAGGTAAGATAGAATTAAACTGTAGGCAAGTTAGCATGAAACTGAAGGCAAGTTAGCATGAAACTGAAGGCAAGTTAGCATTAAGTTGTAGGCAAGTTAGCATTAAACTGTAGGTAAGTTAGCATTATACTGAAGGTAAGATAGCATTAAATTGTAGGCAAGTTAGTATTAAAATATATGTAAGTTAGCATGAAACTGTAGGTAAGATAGAATTAAACTGTAGGTAAGTTAGCATTAAACTGAAGGTAAGTTAGCATGAAACTGAAGGCAAGTTAGCATTGAACTGTGGGTAAGTTAGCATTAAACTGTAGGCAAGATAGCATTAGACTGTAGGTAAGTTAGCATTAAACTGTAGGCAAGTTAGCATTAAACTGTAGGCAAGTTAGCATTAAACTGAAGGCAAGTTAGCATTAAGCTGTATGCAAGTTAGCATTAAACTGTAGGTAAGTTAGCATTATACTGTAGGCAAGTTAGTATTAAACTCCAGGTAAGTTAGCATTAAACTGAAGGTAAGATAGCATTAAATTGTAAGCAAGTTAGCATGAAACTAAAGGCAAGCTAGCATGAAACTTAGGCAAGTTAGCATTAAACTGTAGGCAAGTTAGCATTAAGCTGAAGGTAAGATAGCATTAAATTGTAAGCAAGTTAGTATTAAATGTAAGCAAGTTAGCATTAAACCATAGGTAAGTTAGCATTAAACTGAAGGTAAGAGAGCAATAAATTGTAAGCAAGTTAGCATTAAACTGTTGGTAAGTTAGCATTAAACTCTAGGTAAGTTAGCATTAAATTGTAGGTAAGTTAGCATTAAACTGTTGGTAAGTTAGCATTAATCTCTAGGTAAGTTAGCATTAAACTGTAGGTAAGTTAGCCTTAAACTGTAGGCAAGTTAGCATGAAACTGTTTTCAAGTTAGCATTAAACTGAAGGCAAGTTAGCATTAAACTCTAGGTAAGTTAGCATTAAATTGTAGGTAAGTTAGCATTAAACTGTTGGTAAGTTAGCATTAATCTCTAGGTAAGTTAGCATTAAACTGTAGGCAAGATAGCATTAAACTGTAGGTAAGTTAGCATTAATCTCTAGGTAAGTTAGCATGAAACTGTTTTCAAGTTAGCATGAAACTCTAGGTAAGTTAGCATGAAACTATAGGTAAGTTAGCATTAAACTGTAGGTAAGTTAGCATTAAACTGTAGGGAAGTTAGCATTAAACTGAAGGTAAGAGAGCATTAATATGTAGGCAAGTTAGCATTAAACTGTAAGTAAGATAGCATTAAACTGTAGGTAAGATAGAATTAAACTGAAGGCAAGTTAGCATTAAATTGTAGGTAAGTTAGCATTAAACTGTAGGCAAGTTAGTATTAAACTGTAAGTGAGATAGCATTATACTGTAGGCAAGTTAGTATTAAACTCTAGGTAAGTTAGCATTAAACTGTAGGTAAGTTAGCATTAAACTGTAAGCAAGATAGCATTAAACTGTAGGTATGATAGAATTAAACTGAAGGTAAGAGAGCATTAAACTGTAGGTAAGTTAGCATTAAACTGTAGGCAAGTTAGCATTAAACTGTAGGCAAGTTAGCATTAAACTGTAAGTGAGATAGCATTATACTGTAGGCAAGTTAGTATTAAACTCTAGGTAAGTTAGCATTAAACTGTAGGTAAGTTAGCATTAAACTATAAGCAAGTTAGCATTAAACTGTAGGCAAGTTAGCATTAAACTGTAGGTAAGTTAGCATTAAACTGTAAACAAGTTAGCATTAAACTGTAGGCAAGTTAGCATTAAACTGTAGGCAAGTTAGCATTAAACTGTAGGCAAGTTAGCATTAACCTGTAGGCAAGTTAGCATTAAACTGTAGGCAAGTTAGCATTAAACTGAAGGCAAGTTAGCATTAAACTGAAGACAAGTTAGCATTAAACTGAAGGCAAGTTAGCATTGAACTGTAAACAAGTTAGCATTAAACTGTAGGCAAGTTAGCATTAAACTGTAGGCAAGTTAGCATTAAACTGAAGGCAAGTTAGCATTAAACTGAAGGCAAGTTAGCATTGAACTGTAAACAAGTTAGCATTAAACTGTAGGCAAGTTAGCATTAAACTGTAGGCAAGTTAGCATTAAACTGTAGGCAAGTTAGAATTAAACTGTAGGCAAGTTAGCATTAAACTGAAGGCAAGTTAGCATTAAACTGAAGACAAGTTAGCATTAAACTGAAGGCAAGTTAGCATTAAACTGAAGGCAAGTTAGCATTGAACTGTAGACAAGTTAGCATTAAACTGTAGGTAAGTTAGCATTAAACTGTAAACAAGTTAGCATTAAACTGTAGGCAAGTTAGCATTAAACTGTAGGCAAGTTAGCATTAAACTGTAGGCAAGTTAGCATTAAACTGAAGGCAAGTTAGCATTGAACTGTAGACAAGTTAGCATTAAACTGTAGGTAAGTTAGCATTAAACTGTAAACAAGTTAGCATTAAACTGTAGGCAAGTTAGCATTAAACTGTAGGCAAGTTAGCATTAAACTGTAGGCAAGTTAGCATTAAACTGTAGGCAAGTTAGCATTAAACTGTAGACAAGTTAGCATTAAACTGTAGGTAAGTTAGCATTAAACTGTAAACAAGTTAGCATTAAACTGTAGGCAAGTTAGCATTAAACTGTAGGCAAGTTAGCATTAAACTGTAGGCAAGTTAGAATTAAACTGTAGGCAAGTTAGCATTAAACTGAAGGCAAGTTAGCATTAAACTGAAGACAAGTTAGCATTAAACTGAAGGCAAGTTAGCATTGAACTGTAAACAAGTTAGCATTAAACTGTAGGCAAGTTAGCATTAAACTGTAGGCAAGTTAGCATTAAACTGTAGGCAAGTTAGAATTAAACTGTAGGCAAGTTAGCATTAAACTGAAGGCAAGTTAGCATTAAACTGAAGGCAAGTTAGCATTAAACTGTAGGTAAGTTAGCATTAAACTGTAAACAAGTTAGCATTAAACTGTAGGCAAGTTAGCATTAAACTGTAGGCAAGTTAGCATTTAAACTGTAGGCAAGTTAGCATTAAACTGAAGGCAAGTTAGCATTGAACTGTAGGCAAGTTAGTATTAAACTGAAGGCAAGTTAGCATGAAACTGTAGGTAAGTTAGCATTAAACTGTAGGCAAGATTAGCATTAAGCTGTAAGCAAGTTAACATTAAATTGTAAGCTTGCTAGCATTAAACTAGGTAAGATAGCATTAAACTGTAGCTAATTTAGTATTAAGCTGTATAGTCCTGCAATAGGTTGTGCTGATTTTAATTCTATACTGCATGTGAATGTGATTAAGTCAATTTTTTCATTTGATAGGTTGTGCTGATTTTAACTCTTCTTGCATGTGATTGAGTCAATGATTTCACTACATAGGTTATACTGATTTTAATTCTTTACTGCATGTGATTGAGTCCATGATTTCATTAGATAGGTTACACTGATTTATATTTTTACTGCATGTGATTTAGTCCATGATTTCATTAGATAGGTTACACTGATTTATATTTTTACTGCATGTGATTTAGTCCATGATTTCATTAGATAGGTTACACTGATTTATATTTTTACTGCATGTGATTTAGTCCATGATTTCATTAGATAGGTTACACTGATTTATATTTTTACTGCATGTGATTTAGTCCATGATTTCATTAGATAGGTTACACTGATTTATATTTTTACTGCATGTGATTTAGTCCATGATTTCATTAGATAGGTTACACTGATTTATATTTTTACTGCATGTGATTTAGTCCATGATTTCATTAGATAGGTTACACTGATTTATATTTTTACTGCATGTGATTTAGTCCATGATTTCATTAGATAGGTTACACTGATTTATATTTTTACTGCATGTGATTTAGTCCATGATTTCATTAGATAGGTTACACTGATTTATATTTTTACTGCATGTGATTTAGTCCATGATTTCATTAGATAGGTTACACTGATTTATATTTTTACTGCATGTGATTTAGTCCATGATTTCATTAGATAGGTTACACTGATTTATATTTTTACTGCATGTGATTGAGTCCATGATTTCATTAGATAGGTTACACTGATTTATATTTTTACTGCATGTGATTTAGTCCATGATTTCATTAGATAGGTTACACTGATTTATATTTTTACTGCATGTGATTTAGTCCATGATTTTATTAGATAGATTACACTGATTTATATTTTTACTGCATGTGATTGAGTCCATGATTTCATAAGATAGGTTACACTGATTTATATTTTTACTGCATGTGATTTAGTCCATGATTTTATTAGATAGATTACACTGATTTATATTTTTACTGCATGTGATTTAGTCCATGATTTCATTAGATAGGTTACAGTGATTTATATTTTTACTGCATGTGATTTAGTCCATGATTTCATAAGATAGGTTACACTGATTTATATTTTTACTGCATGTGATTTAGTCCATGATTTTATTAGATAGATTACACTGATTTATATTTTTACTGCATGTGATTTAGTCCATGATTTCATTAGATAGGTTACACTGATTTATATTTTTACTGCATGTGATTGAGTCCATGATTTCATAAGATAGGTTACACTGATTTATATTTTTACTGCATGTGATTTAGTCCATGATTTTATTAGATAGATTACACTGATTTATATTTTTACTGCATGTGATTTAGTCCATGATTTCATTAGATAGGTTACAGTGATTTATATTTTTACTGCATGTGATTTAGTCCATGATTTCATAAGATAGGTTACACTGATTTATATTTTTACTGCATGTGATTTAGTCCATGATTTTATTAGATAGATTACACTGATTTATATTTTTACTGCATGTGATTTAGTCCATGATTTCATAAGATAGGTTACACTGATTTATATTTTTACTGCATGTGATTTAGTCCATGATTTTATTAGATAGATTACACTGATTTATATTTTTACTGCATGTGATTTAGTCCATGATTTCATTAGATAGGTTACAGTGATTTATATTTTTACTGCATGTGATTTAGTCCATGATTTCATAAGATAGGTTACACTGATTTATATTTTTACTGCATGTGATTTAGTCCATGATTTTATTAGATAGATTACACTGATTTATATTTTTACTGCATGTGATTTAGTCCATGATTTCATTAGATAGGTTACAGTGATTTATATTTTTACTGCATGTGATTTAGTCCATGATTTCATTAGATAGGTTACAGTGATTTATATTTTTACTGCATGTGATTTAGTCCATGATTTTATTAGATAGATTACAATGATTTATATTTTTACTGCATGTGATTTAGTCCATGATTTCATTAGATAGGTTACAGTGATTTATATTTTTACTGCATGTGATTTAGTCCATGATTTCATTAGATAGGTTACAGTGATTTATATTTTTACTGCATGTGATTTAGTCCATGATTTCATTAGATAGGTTACACTGATTTATATTTTTACTGCATGTGATTTAGTCCATGATTTCATTAGATAGGTTACACTGATTTATATTTTTACTGCATGTGATTTAGTCCATGATTTCATTAGATAGGTTACAGTGATTTATATTTTTACTGCATGTGATTTAGTCCATGATTTTATTAGATAGGTTACAGTGATTTATATTTTTACTGCATGTGATTTAGTCCATGATTTCATTAGATAGGTTACAGTGATTTATATTTTTACTGCATGTGATTTAGTCCATGATTTCATTAGATAGGTTACAGTGATTTATATTTTTACTGCATGTGATTTAGTCCATGATTTCATTAGATAGGTTACACTGATTTATATTTTTACTGCATGTGATTTAGTCCATGATTTCATTAGATAGGTTACACTGATTTATATTTTTACTGCATGTGATTTAGTCCATGATTTCATTAGATAGGTTACAGTGATTTATATTTTTACTGCATGTGATTTAGTCCATGATTTTATTAGATAGGTTACAGTGATTTATATTTTTACTGCATGTGATTTAGTCCATGATTTTATTAGATAGGTTACAGTGATTTATATTTTTACTGCATGTGATTTAGTCCATGATTTCATTAGATAGGTTACACTGATTTATATTTTTACTGCATGTGATTTAGTCCATGATTTCATTAGATAGGTTACAGTGATTTATATTTTTACTGCATGTGATTTAGTCCATGATTTCATTAGATAGGTTACACTGATTTATATTTTTACTGCATGTGATTTAGTCCATGATTTCATTAGATAGGTTACAGTGATTTATATTTTTACTGCATGTGATTGAGTCCATGATTTCATTAGATAGGTTGTACTGAATTTAATTCTTTAAAGCATGTCATTGAATAATAATAATAATAATAATAATAATAATAATAATAATAATAATAATAATAATAATAATAATAATAATGACTTTATTTAAAAGAGGGTAACACAATTAGCTAATAACTAATCTACCTTGAGGCCCTCATACAATGGAATTTTTGTTTTTAGCTGCATAATGATTTACTT